>OY288273.1:87121553-88403923 GCA_958450335.1 Hibiscus tridactylites | reverse complement strand
GTCAACATGGTTTTCATTCGGATCCGAAGTCTTTCCTGGAAATCTGGGCATCCATCAGTGAGCTTAACCAAAGGCAATGGACTGCATACATCCTGTTGCGATATGCTGGTCTATTTGGATCCTACGGAATGAAATCATTTTCAAAGGTATAGCTTTTGACAGGTTGCAATTGGAACAAACCATTCGATGGCGTCTAGCTTTTTGGTATAAAGCAAAATTCCCCGAGTGCAACATCCTCCTCGAAGCAATTATATCAGATTTTTCCATTGTTGCCTCGTCGAAGACGCCTCCCCGGAGCATTGCGATCAAACAATCTTGGACCCCCCCTCCCAAAGGTTTTTTGAAATTAAATACCAACGGTGCGATTCGTGATGGCGAAGTCGGTGGCATAGGTGGCATCCTCCGTGATGATAGGGGTTCCGTCCTGCATAAATTTGCATTAAAAACTAGTCCTGATCCGCCAGCCCTCCTCGAGTTAGAAGCCATGTTCCAGGGTATTACACATTTCTTTGCTTCAGAGAGAGCCAAGAACAACAGGTTGATCGCCGAGTCGGATTGTAAATTACTTGTGGATTGGTGCAATTTGTTAGCTATGACTCCCCCTTTGGCCCGTCCGAAAGTTAGTATGATCAGGGAATTGATTGACAAGGTGGGGCTGATTGTTCGCTGGATTCCCCGCTGCTGCAACGTTGAAGCCGACAGCCTAGCGAAAGAAGGTCTTTCCGCTTGAGCCTCTTTTGATTGCTGCTCGATTAACTATGTCGTATAGGTGTTGTGTGGCCTGCTTTGGTGTGAAGACTTTTTTCTCGGTGTTGTGCTTGTTTCAAGAACACCCTGTCGCTCACATTCTTGTACTTCGAAGTAGTGCTTTTTGTCTTGTGCCTTCGATATTCCGATCTCTGTATCTCTAAACATTGCGCACTCTTTTTCCTCCATAGGTCTTAGGGAGGTTTTTTAACGAGGCCAATGTTTAGGGACTTACCCCAACAATTCTAATAAGAATATCACTTTACAAAAAAAAGCATACGAACCCATATATAAAAAAACATGCATACACCACAAATTATATATTCACATTGAACAAATGTAAATAAAATGGCAAAAAGCATAAAAACATGAATATATTATAACAAAAACAGAATGCAAAGTCAAAGATTAAAAACATGTACTGACAAGGACCAAGATGGTAATAATACCATCAAAAGAAAAGATTAAAAAGCAAATCTGGGACCCAATTGAAAAGACGCGTAAAGACCTAAGGACTGCAAAAGTAATTTGACCACTAGAAAACGGATAAAAATCAACTAAAACGACATGGGGACGAGATTGAAAATTTTGGAAAACTTGAAGGGACCGAGTAAAGGATTTTAGGATGCAGAAGCCTCTCTTTGCGTAAACAGGACAACACGGAGGGACTATATTGAAGATTAGACCTTTTTTAAAACATTACGACAATATAAAACTCCCCTTTGTACCAATTGACTCTTTTGGGCATTTCGTGCTTCTGAGATAAAAAAAAAAAAAAAAAGCTTTTCCCCTTCTTTATTTTTCTTTCACCAAAATTTTAGGGTTTCCCCCTTTTTCCGAAGCCCTAACACCGTCGTCTTGTTCGAAACGGAACAAACTCTACCCTCTTCGCCGACGTCTCACCATGCTCGACCCGGCAAGGGTTTAGTGGCTTGATGGCATCGGGAAAGCGAAGCGACACGCTGAATCGACGCGGTAAAACCCTCAAACACTCTCTTCCTTTTTCTTTATTTTAATTGCATGCTATGAGAAAAAAAAGGAGACTAGATACCTTTCGAGAAACTTCGTATTTTTATTGATTTTTTTGATAATTGCCGAGAGAGATTACAATGGTTTTGGAGTTCGGTTTTTATAACCGAAATTACAGAGGAATAAAACAAACTTGGTTGACTTTGTGTTCTGTTGCTTTGATGTTGGTTTTTGGTTTCTGCATGTGCTCTCTGCCCCTCTGATACTTATGTGTTTGTCGTTTCTGCCTTCGCTGTCTTGCCTCATTTATTTATTTTTGTTTTTCTTGCTATTTTTAGTAATCTAATCTTTCTGCTTTTCTGTTTGCCTGTCGGAAACTACCGGAACGGGGAGGAGACCAAGGCGTGATCGTGGTAGGCGTACGATCGCGGGGCAGAGGCGGGAAGGTCAAAGGTCTGGGCGTGCCGGTGACGCGCTCGTGGGAAGCGCCAAACGTCGCGTGTGAAGTCCGAAAGGTTGGTGCGTGGGCGCGTGCAGGTCTGAAGCGTCTGGGAGCTTCTCGTACTGATCGGGGACCGTTAGATCATGTTTGATCTGACGGTCGTAATTGCTTGCGGTGCGAGAGAGGGGGGAAACCTTTAGGGTTTTTGGTCTGAAGTGATCTGGACCGTTTGATGCTCCCAGATCCAACGGTGCGGGGCGTGCGGCGCTGGGCTTGCTGGTACCCTTGCTAGGGTTTTTCGGGTTAATAGTGATAATAATAATAATAATAATAATAATAATAATAATAATTGTAATTATATTAATAGTGATAATAATAATAATAATAATAATAATAATAATAATAATAATAATAATAATAATAATAATAATAAACTATGATAATAATATTAACAATAGCAAAATAGTGTAACAAAATATAACAAAGCAACTAATGCTAGAAATAAAATAAAAATTATGTAATACTTGGTAATGTTTAGGTTTTTTTCTTCTTTTTCCTTAGCTCAAAAAGCCCGATAATCATAAAAAGAAATAAAATTAAAGACCGGGACAAAATTAGTGGTTATAGTTGCCCCTCTTTGCTTATGCTTGTGGAACAAGGATAAAGCAAAGACCATAAGCACTAGTTTTGTCCCACTTCCCTGTTGGATGTGGGTGATCCACTACGCCACTGACGAGGAGGCCAGATTGGGAGATTAGATTGGACCAGGCTACGACTCCGACGAAGAGACATGATCCGGTGAGTTGGTGGAGATCGAGCTACGACTTAGATGAAGAGGCACGATCTGAAGAGATTAGTGGCGACCAAGCTACAACTTTGATGAAGAGGCATGATCTGAAGATTAGATGCGATCAAGCTACGACTTTGATGAAGAGGCATGATCTGAAGAGTTAGTGGAGATCAAGCTACGACTTTGATGAAGAGGCATGATCTGAAGGATAGATTGAAGATCAAGCTACGACTCTGACGAAGAGGCATGATCCAAAGGAGTATTTTGGAGATCAAGCTACAACTCTGACGAAGAGGCATGATCCGAAGGAGTATATTGGAGACCAAGCTACAACTCTGACGAAGAGGCATGATCCGAAGGAGTATATTGGAGACCAAGCTACAACTCTGACAAAGAGGCATGATCCGAAGGAGTATATTGGAGACCAAGCTACAACTCTGACAAAGAGGCATGATCCGAAGGAGTATGTTGGAGATCAAGCTATGACTCTGACGAAGAGGCATGATCCGTAGGAGTATATTGAAGATCAAGCTACAACTCTGACGAAGAGGCATGATCCGAAGGAGTATATTGGAGATCAAGCTACAACTCTGACGAAGAGGCATGATCCGAAGGAGTATATTGGAGATCAAGCTACAACTCTGACGAAGAGGCATGATCAAAGGTCCGCTACACCATCAACGGTAAGACGAAACCTGATGATGAGGAGATCTGATACACCATCAATGGCATAACAAGATCAATGTTGAAGGAGATCCGTTACACCATCAACGGCATAACAAGATCGATGTTGGAAGAGATCTGCTACCATTAATGGCAGGACGAGATCGATGTTGTAGAAGATCCGCTACACCACCAACGGCATAACAAGATCGATGTAGTAAGAGATCCATTACACCACCAACAGCATAACAAGATCGATGTTGAAAGAGATCCGCTACACCACCATCGACATAACAAGATCGATGTTGTAAGAAATCCGCTACACCACCAACGGCATAACAAGATCGATGTTGAAAGAGATCCGCTACACCACTATCGGCGTAACAAGATCGATGTTGTAAGAGATCCGCTATACCACCAACGGCATAACAAGATCGATGTTGAAAGAGATCCGCTACACCACCATCGGCATAACAAGATCGATGTTGTAAGAGATCTGCTACACCACCAACGACATAACAAGATCGATGTTGAAAGAGATCCGCTACACCACCATTGGCATAACAAGATCAATATTGTAAGAGATCCGCTACACCACCAATGGCATAACAAGATCGATGTTGTAAGAGATCCGCTACACCACCAACGGCATAACAAGATCGATGTTGTAAGAGATCCGCTACACCACCAACGGCATAACATGATCGATGTTGAAAGAGATCCGCTACACCACCATCGGCATAACAAGATCAATGTTGTAAGAGATCCACCACCATCAACGGCAGGACGAGATTGATGTTGAAGGAGATCCGCTACACCATCAATGGCATAACAAGATCGATGTTGAAAGAGATCCGCCACCATCAACGGCATGACGAGATCGATGTTGGAAGAAGAGTTGGTGTTGAAGTTGCCCCTATTGGTGAGTTCAACTTCTTTATTGATCTGGTTTTTTGTTGGTGTGGCTTTCCTTTGAGGGTTCGCCATCTTTGTTTTTGACTTGTTTATATGAATGAGGTATGCGTGCTTAGTATGTAACTTGATGCATGGTGTTGATGTGAATGCATGATGAATGCACTGATTGATGTGAATGATATGTAATGCAACTGATCCTGATGTTGACATTCAAAGGGATGCCACCTAATTTTGTAGTTATATTGACTCGGTCTTATGGTCTTTATCAAATGGTTTCAATGATGCCCCAATCTTTTGTAGGTCCGGCTATCATCTTCCAAAATGTCACCTCTTTAGGGGGAAGTCAACTCTTGTATGCTTTATTTAGTCAAAATTTGTTTTGTTTTGTTTTTGGCAAGCTCGTTGTTGGTCCTTGTACTTTTGAAACCGTTTGTGAAGAAATATAGAAGAAGTGTGAGATGTTTATTGAAAAAGTAATCGTATTATGTACACATATACATTTTAAAAAATCATGAGAAGTGAAATTTATGAAAATCTAGTTGCGGGTTTTTGAAAAAGTACCAAATAACATTTTTTTGAAAAGTCACGAATGTTGTAAAGGGCATACATGTGAGAACCTTTCTCGGCTATCAAGCTTCCGAGAGGAGAGACTCTCATACCTAGTTTCTACCCGATTTTATGGTGGCTCTCATTGACTCACTAACTCACCGTGCCCCATCCTTCCCTCGTTTTTGATCTCGATCAAACATTAGAAGTGTGGCAATCCTTGAAGAAAGGTTAACTCTGATAGGCGGGATGTATTCTGAAGACAAATTCATCTATCCGTGTATGGTCGGAGTGGTCTTGTAGATCTCGAAATGAAGGCTACGACCCGTGGTTGTGACAGAAGGGGGACATATGCCCCGAATTGAGGATCATCATGTCTCTTTGTAACACCCGGGTTTGGGGGCCGGAAGAAAATAATATTAAAATATTGTTTCGGGTTTCGATTTTTATAATTAAAATAATAAATTAATATTTGGGCTTCGTATTTTCAAAACGAATTATTTTATGTTGGGCTTAAATTGTTTTGGGAATCAATTTCAAGGATTTTAAACATGGATGAGATATGACATCTCATTAATGGCAAAGGTGTAATTAAATGGTCTTCTTTTTTTTTTTAAAACCCCTTTAATTTGAAAGACCATTTTATTTCCTATCTTCATCTCCTTCCTTCCTCTCTTTCACGTCAAAAAACCCCCTCCCTCTCCAAATCTCTATTCCTTCACCCCATGCTCTTTGTTGGTGATTTTTGAAAGGTAAAACCGTTTTCAACTTGTCCTCATCTTCCTCTTTAAGATGGTACCTTTAATTTTCATAAAGCTCATAGATTTTGAAGTTTAGGGTTTTGAGTTTTTAGGTTAAAAATGCAAACTTTAATGTCTTTAATTTGAGCTTTCGATTTGTTGAAGTTATATATGTTGTTTACTACCCATAAGGTCCAATATAGTTGATTTTTACATAGTTTTATGTTGAATCCCGAATTTGGGTATAAATGGGTTTTTTTGAAGGGTTTTGGGTGAGTTTTGGGGGTTGTTTTAGGTGAGAATTGATAGGCTATTGGTAGTACTATGGTTGGGGGTTGATTTGGGATCATTTGTGGGTGCAATGGATGTTGGAAACATGGTTTTTGGACATGGTTTTGGGGCTGTCCGAGATTGCAAATATTGGGGTTTGTTCATGGCTTGCAACGTTGTAAATTGAATTTGAATTGTGTTTCGGGTTGGTCTTTTGATGTTGGGCTGATTTGGAATTGTTTGAAATGTGTTTGAGGTTGTTTAGAAGTGGGAATTTGTGTTGGAGAAGCTTCGGGAAGAAATCCGGAAATTTGAGGGAGGTTGCTTGCTTGGCTTGGAGCTTGGAAGCTTAGGTGAGTGGTTAATGTTTTAAAATGGTTTTAAGTGGTTGGTTCAAGCATGTGAACTAGGTTGGGCTTGGTTAACCCACCTAGAGTTAGGGTTAGGGCGGTAGCCTAACCCTAAGCTTTAGTTAGAGACCTTGGATGAACTCTTTAATCGATGCTATGCCTCGTGATGATTTGTGTTGTGATGATTGTGTATAATGTGATATACATTTTTGTTGAGGTATGGCTTAATGCGTTGTTATATGTATGTTGGTAACAAATATAATATAGATACATGTATGTGTACATATGATGTAATAATTGTTTGGATGATATACATGTGGTGTTAGTTTGTGAAATGAGGTTATGAGGTAGTTGCATGATTTTGGAGAATCATGGTGAGTACGTGCTAAGCACGGAATTTATATTGAAATTGATATTGTGAAAGGTTGTGGAATTTGATTTATATTGGCACTAGTATGCTTGGGTACAATGATCGATCATTAGGATGAGTGTGCACACAAATTGAGTCAAAATGTACGTGGCCTTGGTGGCGTTAAGACACCAAGGAGGAGTACGGTGATGTAATACTCCACCGGAAATTTATATATAGTCTACGTGATGATGAGTGGAATCCCATCCGTAGGGCATGTGGTGATGAGTGGAATCCCGCCCATGCAAGGACCGGTGATAAGTGTAATCCCACCGAGGTAATGTTGTTGTTGGAAATGCGTTCCAACGGGTTATCCGCGTATTCAAGTCATAGCTAGGTGTCGATATGAGGTTGTATGTGTATACCAATATGAGATTATGCATATATGCTTATATGATACGAAATGTGATGCCCTTTATGAATTGATATATGATGTGGTTAATGCATTGAGATAAGTATCGTTGTAAGTTGAGTTTATGAGATGTTGAGCATGACATAATGTTGATTATATGTTCATGCATCATGTTCATTTTGGCCTTTGCGGATCGGAGGTAAGATCATGCATTTCATTTTGGAAATTGCTCGTGCTTGGACCCTGCATTGTCGAAGGTTTGTTTTATGAGCTTACCCTCACTAAGCTTTTATGCTTACGCTCTCTTTTGTTCGACAATGCAGATAAATAGCTTGTGGGTGGCAAGGGCAAGGAAAGGTCCCAAGTGTTGCTTTTGGTGAGCTCAATGTATGAATTTTAAATGATAGAATGTAATAGTTAAGCAATGGGATAGGTATTGTTGATTCGAGTTTTGATGTATGTTGTTGTTGGCTCGGTTCTTGGATGCCTCGTTTGATTCATAAATATTGTTTATGTTGCATGCCTTGAATGTTTACATGCTTTGGTTGCTAAGACATGAATCCTTAATTGCTTGTATACCCATATATGTTAAAATTGCTCCTTTTTATGAATGACATGTATGGATGTCTTGCTTTTGGTTTGATTGCTTCCCTTGACTGTTGTATGTTGTATAAATGTTTGTATGTGTATAGGAGAGTCCAAAAATGCATTTAGAGTTGTGTTTGAGGTCACCAAGTTAAAATTGGTGGAATTGCAGAGAAGGGCGTATCGATACGCCTGAGGGCCGTATCGATACGGCCTTGCCCAAATGCCACATTTTTGGCCTGGCGTACCGATACCCTGGGGGTATCGATACCCTCCAAAGTTACTGGAATTTGGAGTTTAGGGTGAGAGTAGAGCGTACCGATACGGGGTTTACGAGTATCGATACGGGTCTACTCCGTTGACCAAGAAGGGTTGACCGAGAAGGGTGTATCGATACGCTCAAGGGCTGTATCGATACGGTCTCCCTGGAGTTGACTCTTGGGGTTGACCTGGTCAGGGCGTATCGATACCCCTAGTTAGGCTACCGATACGGTCTGCCCTGTAAGCTTAAAAATGGACTAAGAATGTATGGCCAGGGTTCGAATGTGATCTTTCTTTAGATGTTTTCCGCTGTTGTGAATCACTTAGGACTTAATATCCCTCTAGACAAGATTAAAATAAAAAGAAAAAAAATAGGGTCGCTAACCGAGGGGGAACCTTGACGGGTTTCGCTTCGGTTTTCCCCGTGTGGCCCACTCGGACCAGTCATTCGGCCAGACCGGAACGAGAGGGTTACATTTGTTGGTATTAGAGCCTAAGGTTTCCGAGACCTTGGGTAGATAAGTGAGGTAAGTTGTGTTTTATGATTGATATGCACGATGGTTGGTTTCCATGTAAGCATGTTGCTTGTTATCCGTGTATGTTGTGATGTATGATTGTTTGATTGAGAATGTATGTTGTTTGATTGTACGCATATGTTTGCTTGTTTAGCAAGTAAGCCTTGTTATATGCTTGATTGAGCATGTAGGTGTGTTGAATTGTTTGAAACATGTTTAGTAGAGTCTCATTGCTACTATTACATCGAAAAAGAGATTTTTAAGTGAGGGAATCATACTTGAGCCACTTGGACCCTTTTTCCTTTGCTAACCCAGTTTGTATGTTAATTTACTGTTGTTGTTGTTGTTGTTGTTGATTTATTTCTTTTCGGTAAGTAGACGTTGTAGTTTCTGAAAAGGTAGACGATGTTGAGGGAGTCCATCATCTTAGTTAGGGAGGTATGGTTGTACCGGAATTGAGGTACAATTTGTTTGTTCAAGACGGTGTGTATGTGGGTTGATTCCTGTGGATGAGGGACGATGTGATCAACTCTGGCATTAGTTGATAAGAAGAAGTGAAGGCCTATGAGTGGGAGTCAGAGTGGTGTCGACGTTTTAACAGATAAGCCCTTGGTATAGTATTAAGTTGTTTCCTCCAGTTGATTCTAAATTCGTGCTTTTGTATATCGTTAGCAAGTATGCAAGTTTGAATATGCCTGGTGAAGTGTTAGAGGTAGGTGCGAGTACCTTGGTTCTTTTTAGCACGATCAAGGTAAGGGCTTTGTGTGAGCAATTTGAGACTCGGAAATGCTAGTTAGTGATCGTTGGGGGTTCGGCCTACGGTTTTAGTACAGGACAGCCGGTCAGTGTCCGTGAATGGGAATCGATTTGTGTGACTGGGCCAGTGTGCGTCTGAGTTGTTTTCCAGCATGGTTGTCAGTGTGTGATTAGAACCGCGTTTTCGAAGTTTCGAAATGTTCTAAGGACAGTCTAGAAGAGTCAGATTTTGTTGAAGAACCAGTCGGAAGACAAGAGAACCGAAGACTACCAAATGTGTACATGCGAAGTTGCAATTTCTGCGGATTCGTCCTCTGTGTGAGCATGTAAGGAAGCTAGATATCTCTGTTGAGATTTTTGAAGAACCAGTCGGAAGACAAGAGAACCGAAGACTACCAAATGTGTACATGCGAAGTTGCAATTTCTGCGGATTCGTCCTCTGTGTGAGCATGTAAGGAAGCTAGATATCTCTGTTGAGATTTTTGACTTAGGGACGCATGTGACTAGACCTTTTGGGTGAGATAGTGGTGGTCAGAAAGATGTATGGAAGATGTTTGTTGATAGCTCGGAGTTATGTGTTTTTAGTAAATGTAAAGTGCTTGTCTGTTATTGCGGGGTCGAGGTACCTTTCGAGATGGTTTGGCTTGTAGAACATCGAGTTAGGGTGTACATTGAGACAAAGAGAGAGTTGCCTTGAAGTTGCAGATTTCAGTGGGACTGTAGTAGTAGGTGAGTATGTGAACTTCTTATTGAATGATTGATCCAGCTTTAGAGGTCAAGGATTGGTTGAGTTTAGTCAACAGGCTTGCTTAGCAATTGTGATGGATTTGATTTCGAATGAAGATTAAACCACAGAATGTTAGAATAGCTTATGATTTTCCTAGAAGTGTTTGCAAGAATTGCCCGGTTTGACTTTTGATAGGGAAGAAGAGTTTATTATTGAGACCGTCTCCGAGTTTGCTCATGTTTGATTGCTCTGTATCTTTTGGTTTCCGACAGAATTGAGAGTGTTGAAGAATCAACTTCGAGACTTGTTAGACCTTAGATTCTTTAGGCCTAGTACATCATCTTAGAGTGTGACAATGCAATTTGTGAACAGAAGAGAAGACAATACGAGAATGTGTTTAGATTTCAGACAGTCGAAACAAGTGACAATGAATAATTAGCATCTGTTTCCGAGTGTCAGTGATTTGTTGATCAGTTAGTATGTGCTTCAGTCTATTTGAAGATTAGATTTGGATTCGATTATTACCAGTTGAAAGTGAGAGAAGTTGATGTACCGAAGATAACGTTAGGGGCAAGATGTGATCGCTTTGAGTTCCGAGTTATGCCGCTTTGTTTGACTAGTGAGTTAGTCACTTTTATAGAGATGTTGAGCAAAATATTTTCCTAAGTTTCTTGATCAGTTTGTAGTAGTTCTCATAGATGGTACATGGACATATTCAAGTACCAAAGAAGACCATGACAAGCTTGGGAGTTAGTATTGTAGATTCTATTAGAGAATCAGTTGTATGCCAAGTTGAGCCAACGCGAACTCCGAGTCAAGTAAAATGTTCTCTTAGGACATGTAGATTAGCCGAGTGCATTAGAGAAAGTCTTAAGTAGACAGAGGAAGATGTGAGTTGGAAGAAATTGAAGACTGTGACAGGAATCTATAGTTTCTAGGTCTAGCAGTGTTACTATCGGAAGTTTGTAAATAGCCTTTCGAAGACAGCTGCTCTTTTGACAGATTGCTACAGAAGAATGTTCAGCTTGTGAGGTTAGATGCGAGACATTGAACCCTTGAGGAACCGAAAGAAACTTTGAAGAGAGCTTCGACCTTGATCCAGCCTATACTAGAGAGAGAACTTGTGAACTGTAGTGATGTGTTACATGTAGGGTTAGGTTGTGTGCTTATGCAGGACAGAAGATTGTGACTTGTTCATCGAGATAGTTGAGAGACCGAGAGAGGAGTTATTCGACACCAGACTTAGAGTTAATTACAGTTGTATTTGCTTCGAAGACTTAGAGACAAAGCCGTAAAGTAAGAAATGTACAGTGTATATGTACGTATCGTCAGAACTTGAAATATTTGAAGACTTAGGAAGGGTTGAAACTTGAACAGCATAAAGTGTTAGAACTGCTTGAAGACTGTAATATCAAGATTGAGTACCATCCGAAGAGAGTCAACGTAGTAACCGATGTTCCGAGTTGTATTTGTTGTTAGATTAGTAGTTGAGTTGCGAGTTGTATTTGCCAAATTCAGCTTACCGAATGATAGTAGTTTTGTGGCCAAGTTTCATGTTAAACCTACTTTGAGTCAGAATGTTTGAAGAGAAACAGTTGCAAGACAGATTCTTAGCACCTCATGTGCGAGGCATAGTAGAAGGAAGACCTTCAGAATACAGTTTCAGAGATGATAGAGTTTTGCATTTCAGAGACAGAATAGTTGTACCGATTGACATAGTGTTTTGAGACGTATTGTTTTGGCCGAAGCACACGGTAGTTCATTTGTATTGCATCTGAGTAATATGAAGACGTATTGTGGGTTGAAGATGAATACTTCGGGATTGAGATGATGTGTGATGTGGTTCGGTATGAGGGTAAGTGTATAATTTGCCAGCATGTCAAGACCGAACGTCATTTTTCTTCTAGTTTGTTACATCTGTGGAAGGTTCTTAATGGAAGTGGGTAATGAAGATCCGAGATTTCAACTAGATTGTTTTTGAAGATGTCTACATAGTGTTTGGTTACTTGATGAAGTCAGATGATCAGTCAGAGAAAGTCATCGGTCAAGTTTTTAAACAATGTTGTATGAGTTTGTGAATCGGGCTAGATTTGTTGTTTATCTGTTGCGGTTACCACCAGAGTTAGAAAGAGGTTTGTGATGTGTCTGTGTATCTATAATTGAATTTGAATTGTGTTCCGGGTTGGTCTTTTGATGTTGGGCTGATTTGGAATTGTTTGAAATGTGTTTGAGGTTGTTTAGAAGCGAGAATTTGTGTTGGAGAAGCTTCAGGAAGAAATCTGGAAATTTGAGGGAGGTTGCTTGCTTGGCTTGGAGCTTGGAAGCTTAGGTGAGTGGTTAATGTTTTAAAATGGTTTTAAGTGGTTGGTTCAAGCATGTGAACTAGGTTGGGCTTGGTAAACCCACCTAGAGTTAGGGTTAGGGTGGTAGCCTAACCCTAAGCTTTAGTTAGAGACCTAGGATGAACTCTTTAATCAATGCTATGCCTCGTGATGATTTGTGTTGTGATGATTGTGTATAATGTGATATACATTTTTGTTGAGGTATGGCTTAATGCGTTGTTATATGTATGTTGGTAACAAATATAATGTGGATACATGTATGTGGACATATGATGTAATAATTGTTTGGATGATATACATGTGGTGTTAGTTTGTGAAATGAGGTTATGAGGTAGTTGCATGATTTTGGAGAATCATGGTGAGTACGTGCTAAGCACGAAATTTATATTGAAATTGATATTGTGAAAGGTTGTGGAATTTGATTTATATTGGCACTAGTATGCTTGGGTACAATGATCGATCATTAGGATGAGTGTGCACACAAATTGAGTCAAAACGTACGTGGCCTTGGTGGCGTTAAGGCACCAAGGAGGAGTACGGTGATGTAATATTCTACCGGAAATTTATATATATTCTACGTGATGATGAGTGGAATCCCATCCGTAGGGCATGTGGTGATGAGTGGAATCCCGCCCATGCAAGGACCGGTGATGAGTGTAATCCCACCGAGGTAATGTTGTTGTTGGAAATGCGTTCCAACGGGTTATCCGCGTATTCGAGTCATAGCTAGGTGCCGATATGAGGTTGTATGTGTATACCAATATGAGATTATGCATATATTCTTATATGATACGAAATGTGATGCCCTTTATGAATTGATATATGATGTGGTTAATGCATTGAGATATGTGTCGTTGTAAGTTGAGTTTATGAGATGTTGAGCATGACATAATGTTGATTATATGTTCATGCATCATGTTCATTTTGGCCTTTGCGGATCAGAGGTAAGATCATGCATTTCATTTTGGAAATTGCTCGTGCTTGGACCCTGCATTGTCGAAGGTTTGTTTTATGAGCTTACCCTCACTAAGCTTTTATGCTTATGCTCTCTTTTGTTTGACAATGCAGATAAATAGCTTGTGGGTGGCAAGGGCAAGGAAAGGTCCCAAGTGTTGCTTTTGGTGAGCTCAATGTATGAATTTTAAATGATAGAATGTAATAGTTAAGCAATGGGATAGGTATTGTTGATTCGAGTTTTGATGTATGTTGTTGTTGGCTCGGTTCTTGGATGCCTCGTCTGATTCGTAAATATTGCTTATGTTGCATGCCTTGAATGTTTACATGCTTTGGTTGCTAAGACATGAATCCTTAAGTGCTTGTATACCCATATATGTTAAAATTGCTCCTTTTTATGAATGCCATGTATGGATGTCTTGCTTTTGGTTTGATTGCTTCCCTTGACTGTTGTATGTTGTATAAATGTTTGTATGTGTATAGGAGAGTCCAAAAATGCATTTAGAGTTGTGTTTGAGGTCACCAAGTTAAAATTGGTGGAATTGCAGAGCAGGGCGTATCGATACGCCTGAGGGCCGTATCGATACGGCCTTGCCTAAATGCCACATTTTTGGCCTGGCGTACCGATACCCTGGGGGTATCGATACCCTCCAAAGTTACTGGAATTTGGAGTTTTGGGTGAGAGTAGAGCGTACCGATACGGGGTTCACGAGTATCGATACGGGTCTACTCCGTTGACCAAGAAGGGTTGACCGAGAAGGGAGTATCGATACGCTCAAGGGCTGTATCGATACAGTCTCCCCGGAGTTGACTCTTGGGGTTGACCTGGTCAGGGCATATCGAGTTTAGGTAGGACAGATAGTGTTTCTTTTTGTAATGGGAGTGGCCCATTACTTTTGATCACTCATTGTCACTTCTCCCTTGGTTTAGGTAGGACAGATAGTGTTTCTTTTTGTAATGTCCTCAACATTCGTTCTTTTGGGAAAAAATTTCTTTTTGAATTGAATTTAAAATGTATTTCTACAAAATAGTATATACATGTATGTTTGGAAAACAATAAAGAATTCATGAATGAAATGTTTAAAGAATCAAAGAATGCAACAAATGTTTTCAAAATGGAACCACAACTTAGCTTGCTTCTTTTGCATTTTTCCCAAATGCACAGGGATTAACGGATTTGAATTGCCTTTACCGGTAGCCTTTTGCTCCGGGCTAGTCGTACCATTCCCCTGGGTACAATCAGTTTACACCAATCATGAGAATTGGATTTTTCCAAAGGATTTATTTTCTTTGACCATTCGTGAAAATGGATTTCTGATGGACATTTGAATTATCCATGAATTGAGACTTGCATTTTTCCCAAATACACGGGATTAACGGATTTGAATTGCCTTTACCGGTAGTCGTTTGCCCCGGGCTAGCTGTACCATTCCCCTGGGTACAATCAGTTTTCACCGATCGTGAGATTTGGATTTTTGCATACAATATTGACTCCCTTTGATTATGAACCAAGTGTCCTTAAAGCTGTTCGAGCTAGTCGTTCGGTCATTCATTTTCTTTTTTCTTAGGCGAGAGTCTCTCTCGGTTAGCAATGATGTGATGAATGCATTATGAATTTAAACAAAGAGTTTTAGCAATGAGTATGATGTAATGCATCGTGGATTTGAACAAAGACTTTGATGCTTAATTAGCGATAGGTATGATGTAATAAATGTATGACTAGAGATTTAATGTTGTGAATGATTATAAAATGATGTATGAACATATAATGCAAATAAAAATGTATGCACATGTGTGTGCAAAAAAGCAAAAAGAAATGAGTTAGTGAATAGTCATTATTAATAAGATAGAAGACAAGCATAAACAAGCAGCCCTATTTATCCCATCTAGTTCTCCTAGGTTATCTGCATGGCTCTAAAGGGGTAGGCTTTCTAGTTCGCTGTATGCAGTTTTGGTTCTAGGAGGTACTCGAATTGTCCTTGCTGTCCCCTACTAAGGGTAGCAAGGCCCCCGGTCATCACCCATTATAGGCTCATTTCAACTGAGTTCAATTCGAGGGGACCCTTTAGCCATATCCGTACGGAGAAACGATATTCCCACGAAGATATAGGATAGTCGAGCCTCGAAGGTACTTACTAGGCCCATACGGAGGAACGATATCCCCACGAAAGCATTAGCGTTTTCCCCTCACTTAGACAAACGTGTGTATATGTAAAAAAATGAATGTGTCCGAAATAGACTCGCATTTATAAACAAATATCGGTTAAATTTTGTCACTTTAGTTCGCAACCTTCGATATTAATTAAGCGGTAAAGTTTTCTTGGCCTGACCCTCTTTTTTGTTTTTTGAAAACAAAAATTTCTCCCCAGCGGAGTCGCCATCTGTAGCGACTATTTTTTTTTTTTGAAAAACACTACCCTATAGGTGTATGTATTGTGGAAGTGGGAAGGGTATTTTAGAAATTTTGAAATAGGGGTTAAAAAAGGAATTTTAGAAACTTGTTGGGAAAAATATTGGGAGTTTTAAAATTTATGGGTAAAATAAGGGGACTTCAAAAGATTTTTTTTGAAAAATAGAAAGGGTTTTAAAATTGTTTTTAAAAATAGGGTTTTTTAGGAAAATATTTAAAAATAGGAAGATTTGAAAAATGTTTTTTAAAAAATAGAAGGAGTCGCCACCGGCCACTTTGAAATAGTAGACCGGACACCGGAAATAAAAACTAGAGAATCGAAAAGGGTTCGGGAGTCGGTTACACGCGAGGAAGGGTTAGCACCCTCGACGTGCCCAAAATTGGTACCTAAACTTTACCGCTTAATTAAAATCAAATTTTGCGAATCGAAGTGACAATTTTAACCGAGACTTGGTTGTATATGCGAGTAAATTTCGAAAATCCTAATATTCGAGAGCGAACGTCCGAACCACCACCACTACGACTGGTACTAGCCTCGTTCGTTTCCGAATAAAAGGACATCGCACCTTTGAAAATAATTTAAAAAAAAACAAAACACATGAATACCAAAATTAAATCTAATCTAAGGTCCTACGGCGCCAAAGGAGTCGATATCCGAGTACTCGGAATACCATTCCCACGCGGACACCGGGACCGAGTGCTAAAGATGTATTGACAAGTTAAGAAGATGCATGCTAAAATATATTCGAACGACACAAAAAAACTAAGCTATATGCATATTTAAACCAAGAATTTACACATAATGAAACCACATGTTAAAATAATAAATAAATAAAAACAAGACTAATATTAAAAAGCATACGAACCCATATATAAAAAAAACATGCATACACCACAAATTATATATTCACATTGAACAAGTGTAAATAAAATGGCAAAAAGCATAAAAAACATGAATATAATATAACAAAAACAGAATGCAAAGTCAAAGATTAAAAACATGTACTGACAGGGACCAAGATGGTAATAATACCATCAAAAGAAAAGATTAAAAAGCAAATTTGGGACCCAATTGAGAAGACGCGTAAAGACCTAAGGACTGCAAAAGTAATTTGACCACTAGAAAACGGATTAAAATCAACCAAAACGACATGGGGACGAGATTGAAAATTTTGGAAAACTTGAAGGGACCGAGTAAAGGATTTTAGGATGTGGAAGCCCCTCTTTGCGTAAACAGGACGACACGGAGGGACTATATTGAAGATTAGACCTTTTTTAAAACATTACAACAGTATAAAACTCCCCTTTGTACCAAAATTTGACTCTTTTGGGCATTTCGTGCTTCTGAGATCAAAAACAAAAAAAAAGCTTTTCCCCTTCTTTATTTTTCTTTCACTAAAATTTTAGGGTTTCCCCCTTTTTCCGAAGCCCTAACGTCGTCGTCTTGTTCGAAACGGAACAAACTCTGCCCTCTTTGCTGACGTCTCACCATGCTCGACCCGGCAAGGGTTCAGTGGCTTGTTGACATCGGGAAAGCGAAGCGACACGCTGAATCGACGCGGTAAAACCCTCAAACACTCTCTTCCTTTTTCTTTATTTTAATTGCATGCTATGAGAAAAAAAAAGGAGACCAAATACCTTTCGAGAAACTTTATATTTTTATTGATTTTTTTGATAATTGCCGAGAGAGATTACAATGGTTTTGGAGTTCGGTTTTTATAACCGAAATTACAGAGGAATAAAACAAACTTGGTTGACTGTGTGTTCTGTTGCTTTGATGTTGGTTTTTGGTTTCTGCATGTGCTCTCTGCCCCTCTGATACTTCTGTGTTTGTCGTTTCTGCCTTCACTATCTTGCCTCATTTATTTATTTTTGTTTTTCTTGCTATTTTTAGTAATCTGATCTTTCTGCTTTTCTGTTTGCCTGTCGAAAACTACCGGAACGGGGAGGAGACCAAGGCGTGATCGTGGCAGGCGTACGATCGCGAGGCAGAGGCGGGAAGGTCAAAGGTCTGGGCGTTCCAGTGACGCGCTCGTGGGAAGCGCCAAACGTCGCGTGTGAAGTCCGAAGGGTTGGTGCGTGGGCGCGTGCGGGTCTGGAGCGTCTGGGAGCTTCTCGTGCTGGTCGGGGACCGTCAGATCGTGTTTGATCTGACGGTCGTAATTGCTTGCGGTGCGAGAGAGGGGGGAAACCTTTAGGGTTTCTGGTCTGAAGTGATCTGGACCGTTGGATGCTCCCAGATCCAACGGTGCAGGGCGTGCGCCGCTGGGCTTGCTGGTACCCTTGCTAGGGTTTTTCGGTTAGACTAATCTGGGCCCTTGGATGACTCCTCCAGATCCGACGGCTCCTGTCTGGCTGCGCAAAAGAGAGGAGATTAGCGTTTTTGATCAATTCCGGATCGGGCCCGAAACGGGCCTTGTAACATTTTTTTGGGCTTTGTAAATGGACAACTATTTATTTAATTAATGGGCTTTTTTATATATTTTTTTATTATTAACACCAGGCCTTATTTATATATATGGATTAGTCTTTTCTAATAATAATAATAAACATAATACTAATATTAGTAATAATATTAAATAATAATAATAATAAATAGATAATAGTAATAGAAATAATAATAATAATAAGTAATAACAAAAACAATAGTAATTATATTAATAGTGATAATAGTAATGAATAATAATAATAATAATAATAATAATAATAATAATAATAATAATAATAATAATAATAATAATAATAAACTATGATAATAATATTAACAATAGCAAAATAGTGTAACAAAATATAACAAAGCAACTAATGCTAGAAATAAAATAAAAATTATGTAATACTTGGTAATGTTTAGGTTTTTTTTCTTCTTTTTCCTTATCTCAAAAAGCCCGATAATCATAAAAGAAATAAAATTAAAGACCGGGACAAAATTAGTGATTACACAAAGGTTGCAGACAGCTCGTGTTTCGAAACAGGCTAACACGTTTCGGAACGGGTAAGGCTTCAGGGAGCCCGTATCGGAACACGTTTCGATACGGTTTGGCCACTGTGAACCCCTGTTCCGAAACGAGTATCGGAACACTTTGGCTACTGGAAATCTGAGAAATTGCCGAGATGAAAGCGTTTCGAAACGGGTCTAAGGGTTCCGAAACGGTCAATATCTCGTTGACCACGAGAAGTTGACCGTTGAGGGTGTTTCGGAACGGTTGACCTCCGTTCCGATACGGCCTCCTCGTGTGGGCTTAGGGCAGTTGACCAGGTCAAGGCGTTTCGATACGCCTCAATGGTGTTTCGAAACGGCTTACCTAATGGACTAAAATTGGACTGTTTATTTTTCGTTCTGTGTTCAGTTGCGTGTCTTCTTCATTCTATTCCGTTGTTATGTACATATAGGATTTAATGGTGCCTTTAGAGAAGATTAATTTAAAAGAAAATTTTTAGGGTTGCTAACCGAGGGGGGACCTTAACGGGTTTCGCTTCGGTTTTCCCCATGTGGCCTACTCGGACCGGTCATCCGGCCAGACCGGGACGAGGGGGTTACAGTTCTTAGGTGAATTAAGACATTTAAATGCAATGTTTTGGATTTTTAAGGGAAAAATTAATAAAAATACCATCATATCAAAAGTATCAAACTAAATTATTAAAGTTAGAAAGAAATAAGGGTTAATTTATAAATGTTCGGCTGTTCTTAGGTCAATTTCAGGGGGAAATAAAGATTTTTAAAGACTAAAATAAATAATAAATAAAATTTTACAAACCTAATGTGCAATTTACCTCTTTTGTTTAACTCAGCATATTTTTTAATAAAATAACACATGACACGTTCTGATTGGTCTGTGAAATTTTTTTTAAGGACGTCTAATGGAGTGATCATATAAAATCACTGTTTTTAATTAAAGGAGCAAAACATTATAAAAAAATACTTTAAGGACATGTTCGTAAAAAATGCATAACTTAGAGGGCAAATGAGACTTTAAGCCTTCCATTTTTTACCAATTTATTTTCTTTTCATTTTTCTACACACTTCTTCCCTCCTTTCATTTTTTTCACACAATCTAGCAAAGCCAAAATGATGTTAGCTTTAAGTCGATTTCTTTCGATTGATACTATTAGGAGGGTAAAATACACAGTCTAAAAATTTTTAATTTAATAATTAAACTTTTAAATTTTACTTATTTTATTCATTCAGAATTATTTTATTAATATTTTAATTAGAAGTGTTCATTTTCGGGTACCCAGACTATTGGGTATTACTTTTTTCGGCCCACTCTAACTGGGTACCCGCTATCTGGGTATCTTGATATGTTTTTTTATAATTTTTTTAAATCACACATAATAAAAATTCGAATCATATAATTCAAGCATAGAGTTTAAGATTTAAATTGTCAAACTCAAACAACTTTAGAATGCAAATTAAAGTTTTTAATCCCTAATAATAATAATAATAATAATAATAATAATAATAATAATAATAATAATAATAATAATAATAATGCATCAATTAAAATCATAAACAATATCTCTAAAACATATCTTAAAATTTTTAATACTTATAAATATAAATATAAATATATATATATATATATTTAATAAAAATATAAAATATATTTTAAAACTTTAACCGGTTCATCGGGTCACCGGGTACTCGATAAAGAACATTCTTGAGGCCCGACCAAGCAACACCCAAACTCTAAACCCTAATCTCAAATTATAATCACAATCTATAAACCCCAAAACCTTCCCCTTCTTCTTCAACAACACCCTCATCGATCCTCTACCACCCACCTCATCTTCCTTGGAATTGGATTAAAAAACAGCTTGATTCAAAATTAGCGCAAGGTGTAGGCGACCAAGCAAGTCGTCGTGGTCATCATATATCTGAATGGGTGTGTGATGAGTATCATAAATCTGCAGGACTCAAAGTAGTATTGGAGACGGACAGCTGCAAATTAATAGCACCAGCCAAATGCAGAGAAACACCGGAAACCACAATCATACAATCTCAAACGTGAATATATTTGTACCATTCATTCATATTCGAACGACCGATTAGAAAGGAAGTTCATGTATCTTATTTTGTGTGTATGTATTTTATTTTGTGTGTATGGATTCGAGTCCCGACATTTATAAATATATATTAGTGTATTGGGTTTAGTATGTAATTGAAATCTATCAAATAAAATCAGAAAAATTAGTTTCATTGCTTTTCTATTTTGTTTTACTAAAACCTACTCCTGTCGCCACTCTTCATCTCTTTACCTCCATTCATTATTTAGTCATCGTCCAAACACTATGCCAAAATTTTTACAATCAGAATGTAAACATCTCTTAGTAAAAATAATTAGGATAAAGTACACAGACAACAAATGAACTTTGGTAAAAAAATAAAAAGGTAACCAAACTTTCAAAAATTACAAAATAGCAATTAAACTTTATGTTTTATAACAAAATGGTAACTAGACGTTAAATCCCGTTAAGTGTCTGATATAAAATTTAGTATAATAATACATTTAGTCCTTCATATTTATACATTCAATTAATTTAGTCCTGATTAGAAACAATTCACTAAATTTAGCCCTCGTTATTTACGCATTCTTTCAATTTGGTCCTTAATGAAAAATTCTAAAGTATGATAACATGATAAATAATTACAATTAAATTTTTATAGGAACTCGAAAACTTGACTCGAATCGAAAAAATTTCAAATAAAGTTTGAGTTGTAAAATATGACGCGTCAACTCGAATAACTCGAAATTTTTTGACTCGACTCGATTGAACGCTCACATCTATCTTAAGATATGACGCCTCTACTCGAACAATTCGAAATATTTGAATATTTTAAATAATTTTTCTTTTAAATTGAATATTTTTTTAAAATGAAATTTTTAATATTTTCATATTTAAATCACATCGATTATTTAATAACAACTTTAAATATTTGATTTAATTTCAAAAAAATGATTTAAAATATTTAAAATGATTCAAAATATTTCAAAATATTAATCATCACTTGGGTTATTACCCATAATCATGCACATTCTTCGTTGCCTCTTAAATGACCTTAGACTTTATAAATTCCCAATTGAAGGGCATCATGTATAGGGAACTTCAAAGGTTTTCTTGAAGCAGTAATGGCCATGTTCTAGACCCACAATAAATTGAGTGGTTTTAGGTTCATTTCTGCCATGCTCCAAACCTCATCCATCTGAGTTTTATCTTGTTTATTCTTACATTCTATTTCCATGGCTTTCAAATCATGTACGATTTCAATCAAGCTTTTGATAGACCAGGAAACTAACAAAGTAGTTCTGGCTGAAGCTGGTAATGATTTTGTTGATACTCTCCGTACTCTGCTTACATTTCCCCTCGGAAACATTGTAAGACTTGTCGGTAAATATCCGATTTCGCAGCCCGGTTGCTTAAATAACTTATACAACAGCGTTGAAAATCTCGGCCTTAACAGCTTCCGGAGCCATGCATGCAAGTCTATGCTGCTTTATCCAAGGAGCATTCATGAAGACAAGTCGAGGAATCTGAAGCTTCCCATGGATTTTACGGAGCCTACAAAGTATTTTGTGTGCGCAAACTTGGATTGTAGTCTAAAAGTTGGCGGTTTGTTGAGTAATTATGAAGGTTCAAGGTGCTCTTGCGGGGAGTTGATGGGTAGAGAGATAAAACTGATTGAAACAGATGAAACTGTTGAGTAAAATTACTATCCTCTGTTTCTAGCATTGCCTTGTTACAGGAATTAGGGATTGGGCCTGCTGATGTTGAGCAGCAAGTTATTAATATCGGAGAGGCTAAAGTAAGTGGTTTTATTTTGGTCAATTGATAGGCTCTAAATTTTCATTGTTGGATAACCTTGAATATTTTGGTGCAGGCGCTTGCTTTATTGGGGGCGTGTTTGTGTTCATCCTCGCCATTGTCAGTTTTACTTGACGTCAAGCAACCAAAGGAAGAGCCATTCTTAGGGAAAGAAACATTGTATCAAGGATGTGGAATTGTTGCTGCCTTTTATTTGAGGTGTTAAAATTTACTTTCAACTGGAATTTGGAAAAAAATTCTCGGCCCTAAACTTGTTGCGACCCTTTATTTGTCTACTTATTATCTTTGTTTTTGATTTATTGCATTAGTACCAAAAACTTATGAATCAAAACTTGTTGTTTTGATTTATTCAGTTGGGTGTTGTTTAGTCGTATTTGGATGCTATAAAACCTTAAAGCTGAAACATTAAGGTAAACTGTAATGTTCACTTATGTTTGGGTGGTGTATACTTTTACTCATTAATTTTAAAAATTAAATTTTATGTCCATTTACGTTTTCGGGGTGTAAATTTATCCTCATTAGAATGTTTTTCACCGTTAATATTTAACAGTAAGCTGATTTGGCAGATTAAAGGTTAATTAATAAAAGACTTAATACCAAAATAGTTGCCTAAACTATGTTGGTGGATCATATTTGATGCCTAAACTATTTTTAGTTCTAAATAAGTGCCTAAAATTTCAATTTTTGTGATTTTAGGTATCTAATCCTTAATTATAATTATTTTTATTAAAAACATTTTTTTAAGTTTTTAATTTATTTGTTAACTTAATTTTTAAATAAAAAACCCTAAATTTCTCAAAACTCACAAAATGCTCCCCAAATTCAAAATCCCTAACTTCCCCAGCCGAATCCGCCGTCGATGGTTTCGCTGCTGCCTCCATATCCTCTGACGGACTACCAAGATCGTTTCCCCACCCACCCATCGTCGATAAACGGCGGTAGGTGTGTCAATCAACTTCCTAACGTCGAAAGAAGCTAAAATTGTGAAAGGAAGTCGTCGGCACACCTATCGTCGGTTATCGTCGATGGGTGGTTGGGGGAAACGGTCGTGGTGGTTCGACGATGGTAGTAGTGGTTTTTGGTTGTGAAACTGATAATTTGATTTTGATATAATTAAAGAATTTAAAGACTAAATTGAAAATGAGAAAACGAATTTTTAAGTCCTCAAACCTCTCTATATGTTTAAAGGAAAATGCCTAAGTTAAAAACTTATATTGTCAAAATTTTTCTAAGTGTTCTTGAAGCCAAAATAATGATTTTCGAGTCACCGTTTCGGAATGGCCTAAGGCGTTTCGGAACACTTTTGAAACTGTGAACTCGAGTTTCGGAACGGGTATCGAAACGATTTTGAAATTGTGAACCCTTGTTTCGAAACGAGTTTTGAAACGACATCCAACGTTTCGAAACGATATTCAAGTCGGATTTAAAAAATATGACCGTTGGAGTTTTTAACTGATTTTAACAGATTTTACACTGATCGTTAAGGCATATCGAATCACCTTCAGTCCGTTTCGATACGATCTTTGACAGTAGATAAAATGTTTCAAAACGAGCTTCGAAACGACTCTTAGCGTATCGAAACAAGCTTAACCGTTTCGATACGGGCTTTTTAATGCACCCAACGACTCTTTCTATTTTGGTCTGTTTCGAAACAGGGTCGGGCGTTTCGAAACGGTTGGTTGCAGACTGTATTTATGGAGGGAAGATAACATCCCCAACGACTCTATTGATGAATGCAACAACCACAACGACTATAATTCAATAAGAAGGTATAAAAGAGACCTCTAAAAGCTTCAACAACAACTATTGATCCAAAAGCAAATATCAAATCCAAGCATTTGTGCCTAAATCACATTATTGTCTTGTAACCCCAATTGTATTTTTCATTCTTATCATTTCAATTGGGTTGAGTGCTTGTAATTGGGATATATTGTGTATTGAGTAGGGATGTTCAAACTTCGGTTAAAACCGAATTAACCGAATCGAACCAAAAATTTTTCGGTTAATCGGTCGGTTAACAGTTAATAATTTTTTCAAACTTCGGTTATCGGTTAATTCGGTTCAAAATCGGTTAATTAACCAAATTATCCGAATTAATCGAATTTATTAAATATTTAATATTATATATATATATTACTTATATACCACCTAGCCTTAGCCCAATGCAATCTGCCCCAACCCCCAGACCCATTAAGAAACTAATTTTTTTTAACCCAAACCAAACCCAATTAACTTAAATAATTATTAGGAATAATTAAAAAGTAATGCACTAAAAACTTAAAACTCTTTGAAAACTAAAAAATTCTCTAACAAAAGAAAAAAACCCTAAACGGCCGTCACTTTCTATTCTCAAAACTCTTTGAATACCTCAGTCATACTACTTATAGTGTTGAATTCGTCGTCGATCAGAGAATCTTCTGTCGTATTTTCTCAGTTCCCACAACTTAAAGGTTCGTTCTTCAACAAATCGTGGAACATCTTCACTTGTTATGTAAAAAGGTTAGTTTTTTACACTCGTTTAGGGTAAATGACCTCTCGGTAAATTTCATCGACATTAGCATGTTCTAGAGATTTCAGTTAAAAACTTAAGTTAACACAGGGTGTTCAGAGTTGAAACTTGAAACCTATGACTCATATTTTACGAGCTATTGCAATTACTATAAAGTTTGACAAAGTGATACGCCAAACATCTGATATATTTGATGTTGCCTAGTTTTGAATTTTCTTTGATAGCATTTCTTTTATTGTGAAACATCCGTACCTTAAACATCGAAGTAAGCTCTCGGAAGCTGCAGCCTCTCGTAAAGCTTCTATTGCAGCTGTTTGTGCTGCATCCCTGTGTCTCATGACCTCCTGTAACACAAATACAAATTCGAAATGAAGAATCATAAAAAAAACCCATATATTTCACAATCCCGAAATTAAAACAGCCAAATTCTGGACCATTCTAATAATTCTAGTCCCTTATTTTCATGTTGACTATACTGACTATAACATTCTAGGCAATCAATTGCTTTCCATGTTGCGAAGTATTTATATCTATAATCTTTTAGTTAAATGTTATTTTTATGTATTTCTTAGATTAGGGGTGAGCTCATGGATTTCATAATCGTTCTTCATGATATAAAAGCCGTGAAGACATTTTGTAGTCGAATGCATCTTTAAATATTAAATATATATTGTGTTATTCATTATCAGTAAGGTAAAAGAGAAATATTGACAAAAATATATATTTTTATGATTAAAAGTGAGATGTTAATTGCTAAGCTTACTAAACTACATTTAAATTAGTATTTAAATTTTAGTATCTAAAATTTTGTACAATTATCATAAAAAAACCAGCAACAAAATTAAAAAGCAACTCTTATTTTATGTATGTCAATGTAAAAAGAGCATGTATAAAATTGTAGTCATGTAATTTACTGGTTATATCTCACTAATTATGTATTTTTTTGTTTATATTTTTTGGTAGATGTCCAATACAGAAGCATCTGTTGAGGGCAGCGTTTCACCCTCTTTGACTGATTCTGAAAATTCATCTAATACTGCTGGAGCATCAAGCCAAAGCAACAATACAAAGGCTGCTGTTAAAACGGAAAGCTATCACTCCAAGGTCAGAAGTGTGGTCTCATTTTACTAAATTTGTTGCTAGTGATGGTCAAAATAAAGGTAGATGCAATTACTGTGATAAAGAATTCTGTTGTGATGGAAAGAAAAATGAAACTGGATCATTAAACTATCACATGAAGCAATGTAAAAAAAAACTCTACTAAGGTTGTTGACAACAATCAAGGTCAATTAATTTTACCTAATAAGAGTCTTAAAGGGGAAGTGGGACATATTATCACTTGGAAATTTGATCAAGAAGCAACTAGGAATGCTTTAGCTCAAATGATTGTGATTGGTGAATTGCCTTTCAAGTTTGTTGAGAGTGAAGGTTTTAAAAAATTTATCTCTGTGGCATGCCCTAAGTTCCGAATTCCTTCTAGACTTACTATAACTAGAGATATTTATCAGTTATACTTGGATGAAAGAGTTAAGCTAAAACAGTATTTGAAAAGCTCATGTTCTAGAGTTTGTTTGACTACTGACACATGTACTTCTTTGCAAAGAGTGAATTATATGTGTCTTACTGTGCACTTCATTGATAATGATTGGAAATTGAATAAGAAAATTATTAATTTTTGTCCAATATCTAGTCATAAGGGAGATGCTATTGGAATGATGATTGAAAATTGTTTGTTAAGTTAGGGGATTGATAAAATATTCACTATCACTGTTGATAATGCAAGTTCCAATGATGTTGTTGTTAATTATTTAAGAAAAAATTCAGTCCTCGAAAGGGTTGCATTGCGAATGGTAAATACCTTCATATGAGATGTATGGCACACATTGTGAATTTAATTGTTGTTGAAGGTTTGAAAGAAATGAATAAATTTATTACACGTGTTAGAGGGGCTGTGAGATATGTGAGACAATCTCCAACTAGATTGAAAAGATTTATGGAACGCGTTAAAGTGGAAAAAATAAATTGCAAAAAGATGTTGTGTCTTGATGTTTGTACTAGGTGGAACTCAACATACTTAATGTTAGACCCTGTTCAAAAATTTTGAAAGAGCTTTTGAGAGATTCGAAGAACAAGATACAAAATTTAGGGCTGAACTTGAGTTGGGAGAGGGTTGGTCAACTATAGAAGATTGGAGTAGTGTTAGAAACTTGAGAGCTTTTTTGGAACACTTTTATGAAGTTACTTTGAGAGTTTCAAGAACTTCTTATGTTACATCCAATAATTTTTTTGATGAACTTACCGAAATTGATATCCTATTACGAGATGCTCAATCAAGTGTTGATATTGATTTTAGTGTTATGGCCATGAAAATGAAAGATAAATACGATAAATATTGGGGTGACATTGATAAGATGAATATGCTTATATTTGTTGCTTGTGTTCTAGATCATAGACAGAAATTGAACTATTTAGAATTTGCACTTAGTGAAATGTACAATTCTGAAAAATCTTCTGAAGTGATGCAAAAACTGAAGGATACTTTGTTTGAATTATATGATGAGTACAAACCTCGAGTTTCTAGTGATTGTGGCCAAACAAGTGAGGGAAAAACTGCTTTTGTAAATGATCCACAACAAAAAGTGAAAAGACGGATGAAAGATTTATATAAAAGGCGTGTCATTGAAAATGGTGGTGAAGATCAAACATCTGAATTGGATAAATATTTAGGAGAGGCTACTGAAAATCATGATGATAAATTTGACATTTTATTGTGGTGGAAAGTCAATAGTCCTAGATTTCCAGCTCTTTTAAAGATGGCCAAAGAAATGTTAGCTATACCGCTTTCTACTGTAACTTCAGAATCTGCATTTAGTACCGGAGGACGTGTTCTTGATCAATTTAGGAGTTCTTTAACTCTTAAAATGGTACAAGCCCTTGTGTGTGCTCAAGATTATATTCGAAATTCATCGACAGAAGAAAAGATTAAGAAGATTGAAGAACAAATTTAAGAACTTGACAAGATTGATAATGGTATGCTGATATCTTTATTTGTTAATTTTAATTTAATAAGTAAAATTATTTTTGAGTTGTGTACCTCACATTGACATCAACTTTTAATTATTTGACATTTTAGATTCGTCTTGGAATGCATTAGATCCTACCCTCAATTCATAAGCTCATAAGCTTATGTACTGTGAGATTGTGAGTGTGAGTTGAAGGAAGGGTATGCATTCTAATCTTTTAGTGTATATTATATTATATATATGATCGAACTTTTTGATTTATTCATTTCTGATTTTACAGAAATATTATATGTTTTGTAGGGATACATCAAATGAAGATTTTTTGGGGAGAATTAATTGATGCAAATGAAGAATTTTGAAGAGTGAAAAACTGAAAATTGTTGCCTATATAATTGTCTTAGTGTTTATTCTACTAGCTTGATTTATGAGTGCTCATGTTGACTTGGATTATGATGTTTTTTTATTTGAACTTTGTTGTTTGTTAAATTACTAATGCATGGAGGCTAGACTGTATGAATCTTGTTAGATTTCTCTTCCAACTTTATTTTATGCATAAGCAGGCTATTTTTTAATGTAATAACTACTGATTTTTAATTAAATTATTATGTAAAAGTTCGGCTAATTCGAAAACCGACCGAATTGACCGAACTTTGTTCGGTTCGGTTAATTTTTCAGAAAAAAATCGGTTCGATTAATGGTTAAAGGAAAAAAATATCGGTTAATAAATTTTGGGAATTTCGGTTCGGTCGGTTAACCGAACTGACCGATTGAACACCCCTAGTATTGAGAGATACTTGTTTTAGCCAACAACTTCTTTGTTTATATTGTGTGAGGATTGAGTCAAATTTTGGGTAGAAAATTTGACCGAACTTGTAACGTTACCTCCTTAGCCTAGAAAAATCGAAGAGCAATTCGTGGAATTGTTGAAAATCCTTAGTGAAGCTAAGGTAGTGGATGTAGAGTTCGATTGGAACTTGAACCACTCTAAAATTCATTTTCTACCATTTTTATTTGTCAATTCTACTTCCAAAAAGTTTAAAAACCCAATTCACCCCCTCTTGGTTTATATCGATCATTCGATCCACTCAACAATTGATATCAGAGCCTACCTCTTTGAAGGATTAACAACCACAAGAGGAGTTCCTAGGAAGAGTGTGATCATCCAAAAATCAAGATATGTCATCTATCTCCGGATCTAGCATGTACGAGTCTCAATCCACTACAAAACCGACATTCTTCAATGGTGACAACTATCCATTTTAGAAGAACCGGATGCGCCTCTTCATCAAGTCCAACGATTACTTGGTTTGAGATGTCATTGAATATGGTCCCTACATTCCATTGAAGCAAGATGATGAAGGAAAGATGGTTCTAAAGAAGAAGATGGAGATGAATGAAGATGAGAGAAAGAAGATCCAAATAAATGACAAAGCTCTTCACATGCTATTTTGCTCTTTCGGTCCCGATATCTACTCCAAAATATTCTCCATTGAAAGTGCCAAGGAAGTGTGGGATACTCTAGAGACCACCTATGAAGGAACCAATGATGTGAAGGAGACCAAGATTGAAATTCTCAATCTTAGTTATGAGAATTTTAAGATGGAGCCCGACGAAACAGTGTCAAAGATGTTCGATCGCTTCTCAATCATCGTCAACGGGCTTAAGGGCTTTGGAGAGACTATCCCGGAAGACAAACTTGTCCGGAAGCTACTCTACTCACTTCTCGAATCTGGGATGGGAAGAGAACCGCCATCATCGAGGCCAAAAACTTGAAGACCTTAAAACTTGATGAGCTAGTGGGTTCTCTCCTTACTCATGAGATTATGAAGCAAGAAAGGGAAGAAGAAAAGAAGAAGGAAGAGAAAAGAGTAGAAAAGCTAGAGGTGGAAAAGAAGAAGAAAATGAGAGTAACTCTCAAAGCCTCATTACTTGAGGAGAGCACTTCTAGTGAGGAGGATGAATTAGAAGAATTGGCTATGATAGCCAAAAGATTCTCACGCTTCATGAGGTCCAACCGAGGAAGAAAGATCCAAAGAAAGATGGACTTCAAAGGTAAAAACAAAGAAGAAGAAATGGATCAAATCATTTGCTTCGAGTGCAAAAAGCCCAGTCACATTCGTTCGGAGTGCCCTCAACACAAGAAGAAGGGCTTTGAGAAGAAGAAGAAGCTCAAAGCCAAGCTTGCTACTTGGAGTGATGAGGAGTCATCCGAGGATGACGAACAAGAAGTGGCCAACCTTTGCCTCATGGCACTTGAGAAGGATTCCTCCGTTGTAACCTCTAACTCATCATCTTTTGATTTTACATTTGATGAATTAAATGATGCATATTGTAACCCCCTCGCCCCGGTCTGGTCGGCTGACCGGTTCGAGTAGGCTACACGGGGAAAACCGATGCGAAACCCGTTAAGGATTCCACCTTGGTTAGCAACCCTAAAATTTCTTTTAATTTAATCTTCTCTAAAGGCACATTTGCAATCCTATATGATCACGACAGCGGAATAAATCAAGGAAGACATGCGACTGAACTCAATTCAACAAGTAAACAGTCCAATTTCAAGTTATTAAGCAGGCCGTTTCGAAACACCCAAGAGGTGTATCGAAACGCCTTGACTTGGTCAACGGCCCAAAGACCACACGAGAAGGCCGTGTCGGAACGGAGGTCAACTGTTCCGAAACACCCTCAACGGTCAACTTCTCATGGTCAACGACATATTAACCGTTCCGAAACACCTGGACCCATTTCAAAACCCCAAAATATCGGCAATTTCTCAGATTTCCAGTAGCAAAACTGTTCCGAAATGGACCCTTGGCGTATCGAAACGCCTGGCATGAAACAAGAGGCCGTATCGAAACGAGACCAACCGTTTCGATACACGGGCTGCGAAAAGACATATTTTAGCTGTTTAAAGACACAAGGCAGCCCCAAAACACTACCAAAACACCCAAGACTCAACATACAATTCATCTAGATGGAAAACACCCTAAAAACACATGCTTGGCACATAATAAACATGTAAAGCCAACATCAACAATTCAATATGCATAACAAGGATTCTTGCATCACATTCAAAAATCATTCAAGGCATACGTAGACATTAGAGCCCATAAGGCACATGGCCAACACTCATGGTAAGCAATATAAGACATGGTTTTACAATTCCAACATGTCATCCACAAGCCACAAAAACAACATGGTAAGGAGTCTAGACATGCTCCTAAACAACCAACAATAACACAAATCCCATTGCTTAACTATTACATGTCCATAACATTAAAACTCATACTTGATAAGCTCAAAGCCAAACAACCACACTTGGAGGCCCTCCCCTTGAGCTAGCAACCCACGAACTAAGGATCTGCATTGTCGAACAAAAGAGAGCGTAAACAATAAATCTTAGTGAGGGTAAGCTCATTAAAACGAACCTCGACAATGCAGGGTCCAAGCACGATCTCAACCAAGGTAAATGCATGTTCTTACCTTCGATCCTCAAGAGCCAATGTCAATGATGCATGAACAAATATCAATTAGTATGTCATGCTCAACAAGCTCATTTCCACAACATATGCAAACACATATAATCATCCAAATAGGAAAACACGTTCCACATCACATTGATAGACATATCCATTTACATTGGCACCTAGCTATGACTCGAATACGCGGATAAACACGTTGGAACTCACATCAATCAACAACTTTACCTTACGGTGGGATTACACTCATCACCGGTCTCGCGGAGGGGATTCCACTCATCCTCACGCCCCGTCGATGGGATTACACTCATCACCGACTATCACAATATAAAGAAGAATTTCCGGGCGGACCGGTACTCCATCTTGATGACTACCATCATCAAGACCACGCGCGCATTTGACTCTCGTGTGCACACTAACATCCTAATGATCGATCATTTGTACCCAAACATACTAGTGCCAACATTTAACTCAATCCACAATATCAAATGACAACCAATTCCGTACTTAGCACGTACTCACCATGATTAACATCATGCCCACATCTCATGCATAGAAATGCATCACAACCATGCCTCATCATACATGTATAACACATTATACATAATCATCATAACACAAAACATCACGAAGCATAAACATCAATTAAAAGTTCAACCATTGTCTCTAATTTAAGCTTAGGATTAGGCTACCACCCTAATCCTAACTCTAGGTGGGTCTACCAAGCCCGACCTAGTCCACTTGCTTGAACCAAATACTTAGAAAACACTTTGAAAACATTAACCACTCACCTTCACTTCCAAGCTCAAATACCAAGCAAGTAATCACCTTCAAGCTTCCAGATTCACTCCCGAGACTTCACCAACACCCGTCATTGTCTTTAAACAATCCCAACACAATCCAAATAACTTCAAATCAGCCCAAGCATCAAAGTAGTTAACTCGGAATACAATTCAAGCATCAAACACAACATTTCAAGCCATGAACAACCCCCAAAATTACCAAACTCGAGCAGTTCATAAACCTCAATCAAAACCAATGTTTCCAACACTTTTAATACCCCCAAATGATTCTAAAACAACCCCCAACCATAGTACTAACCTCAGCCCACAAATTCCAACCTAAAACAACCCCAACAACCACTCTAAAACCCTTCAAAAACCCCTTGGAAACCCAAATCCGGGAATGAGCATAAAACCATGTAAAATTTATATATGATGAACCATTTGACTCATAGACTTCATATCTAACATCATTAAATCAAAACTTCAAGTTAAACATCATAAAGCTGCCATTTTTAATCAAATCCAATAAAAACTCAATTTCCAAAACCTTGATGAAAATGAAAACCACTTGTACTTTTGAAGAGAGGAAGTTGAGGACAAGTCGAAAAAGAAATTACCTTTCAAAACCGAGTTGAAATGAGGAAGCAAAGTGATGGAATAGTGGAAGGGGATGAGAGCTTCACTATATCGTTGGTTTTTGTTTTGAGAAGAGAATGAATAGTGAAATTATTTTAGTAAAGGGGGATTTAAATAAAAAGTTGAGTTATTTACAAGATTGCCATTAATGAATGGCTATTTTCCCTTTTCTTTAAAATCCATCCAAATTGAATTTCATTTCAATTTAGTCCAGCATAAAATGTTTGTTTTTGAAACCCGAGGCCCAAAAGATTATTTTAATTATAAAACCAAACCCGAAATAATATTAAAATATTATTTTCACCCGACCCCTAAACCCGGGTGTTACACATATGATGAGTTGCAAGAGGTTTATGATGAGTTAGTTGAGAAATACAAGGAGTCAGTCATTAGGAATAAGAAAATTATTTCGGAATTAAATGATAAAAATGACTCACTTTCTCAAGCTAACTTAAAATTTAAGAAAAATATTTTAGGTTTAAAAGAAGAACTTAAATTCTTCCAAGATGAAAATGTTGACCTAAATAATCTTCTTTCTCAATGTAATAGTGAACACCAAAAGGTGTTAGGTGAGCTTAACAAGCTCAAAGAGTCTTTTAAATATGTTGGTAGTGTGAAGCATGAAAAAGGTGAATCATCTAAAACAAACCAACCTAGGAGAAAGACTAATAACTACAAACAAAGTAGGTTTCCTAGACATAATAGAACTAAAAGGATTAGAAGTGTATGAGTTCCTAAGGAACTTGTAAAATCTAATAATATTGTTGCTATGGCACCTTGAATTCCTAAGGGAACCAAGCTATTGGAAGCTAACACTCGTGGACCCAAAATGATTTGGGTACCAAAAACAAAATTTTAATATCTTTGTTTGTAAGGGGAGCATTGCTACAAGGCTAAAGCACAAAGTCAAAATTCATGGTACCTTGATAGTGGATGCTCGAGGCATATGACCGGAGACAAGAGTAGATTCATGGACTTAAAGCCAAAAAGTGGAGGAGTGGTGACATTTGGTGACAACTCCAAAGGCCACATTAAAGGTATTGGCTCCATAGGTAATCACTCTACCATTCTTATTGAAAATGTCTTGTATGTCGATGGTCTTAAACATAATTTTTTGAGCATAAGCCAATTATGTGATAAAGGATTTAATGTATTATTTGAGAAAAATGGGTGCAAAATTGTTGACATTAAATCTAATAATATTATGCTCATAGGTCATCGCATAGGTAACATTTACATGATGCATTTAGATGACATACATACATCCCATGCATGTTTAGTAGCTCAAAATGAAAATGATGCATGACTATGGCATAGGAAACTAGGACATGCTAGCATTAGTGTTTTAGAAAAATTAGTTTCCCTTGATTTAGTTAGAGGTTTACCCAAGATTAAGTTCTCAAACGATAAAATTTGTGATGCATGCTCAAAGGGTAAACAACATATGACAACTCCAAAGGCCACATTAAAGGTATTGACTCCATAGGTAATCACTCTACCATTCTTATTGAAAATGTCTTGTATATCGATGGTCTTAAACATAATTTGTTGAGCATAAGCCAATTATGTGATAAAGGATTTAATGTATTATTTGAGAAAGATTGGTGCAAAATTGTTGACATCAAATCTAATAATATCATGCTCATAAGTAATCGCATAGGTAACATTTACATGGTGCATTTAGATGACATACATACATCCCATGCATGTTTAGTAGCTCAAAATGAAAATGATGCATGGCTATGGCATAGGAAACTAGGACATGCTAGCATTAGTGTTTTAGAAAAAATAGTTTCTCTTGATTTAGTTAGAGGTTTTACCAAGATTAAGTTCTCAAACGATAAAATTTGTGATGCATGCTCAAAGGGTAAACAACATAAGTCATCCTTTAAATCCATTAATGATGTTTCTACAAGTAGGTGTTTACAACTTATCCACATGGATTTATTTGGGCCAATTAGGACTATGAGCTTGGGTGGTAAATCTTATGCATTTGCTCTTGTAGATGATTTTTCTAGATTTACTTGAGTTCAATTTTTAAGTACTAAAGATGAGGCTTTAGAAAAGTTCATCACATTTTCAAAATTAACCCAAAATGATCTTGAACTTAGAATTTCCCATATTAGAAGTGATCATAAAACCGAATTTCAAAATCTAGGGTTTGAAGAATTTTTAAATGAAAATGGTATTAGCCACAATTTTTCAGCTCCTCGAACTCCTCAACAAAATGGGGTAGTTGAGAGGAAAAATAGAACTTTACAAGAAATGGCTAGAACCATGCTTTGTGAAAACAATTTACCTAAATATTTTTGGGCGAAAGCCACAAACACCGCTTGCTACATTGTAAACCGAGTAATGACTAGGCCAATTTTAAAGAAAACACCATATGAGATTTTAAAATCTAAAAAGCCTAACATTCGCTATTTTCATCCATTTGGTTACAAGTGTTTTGTTTTAAATAATGGAAAAGACAACTTAGGTAAATTTGATGCAAAAAGTGATGAAGATATTTTTATAGGATATTCTTTAACCTCTAAAGCCTATCGTGTATTTAACAAGAGAACTTTAGTGGTAGAAGAATCTATACATGTTGTATCCGATGATAACCTCCTTCCAATGAAGGATTCTTGTGATGATGATGATGATGTAGGAATCATAAATGCCTTTGATGGAGGACAAACTTCAAAGGAGGATGAGATTTCTAACAAAAGAAGAGGACACACAAGATCCACCTCTTGAAGCCTTGAAGGACTTGGCTCTTGAGGAAAAAGAAGTGAGCTACACAAGGGAGTTCAACTATGTCAAAGGTGGTGAAATCTTGGGTGATCCATCCAAGGGGGTAACCACTAGATCTTCTCTTAAACTTATGAACCATGTTGCATTTATCTCAAGCATAGAGCCTAAGAATATAAAAGAAGCATTAAAAGATGATTTTTGGATTATGACTATGCAAGAAGAGTTAAATCAATTTGAGAGAAGTAATGTTTGGACATTAGTTGATAGGCCTAGTAATCAATCTACTATAGGAACTAAATGGGTCTTTAGGAACAAACTAGATGAGAGTGGTAACATTGTGAGAAATAAAGCTAGACTAGTAGCACACGGTTACACTCAAGAAGAGGGAATAGATTTTGATGAAACCTATGCACCCGTAGCTAGAATGGAAGCCATTAGGATGTTGCTTGCATATGCATGTTATCATGATTTCAAGCTTTTTCAAATGGATGTTAAAAGCACATTTTTAAATAGTTTTATAAATGAGGAAGTGTATGTGGAACAACCACCGGGTTTTGAAGACTCAAAATTTCCAAATCATGTTTTCAAACTTACTAAAGCTCTTTATGGTTTAAAACAAGATCCTAGAGCTTGGTATGAAAGACTTTCAAAATTTTAATTGAAAAAGGTTTTGGAAAAGGTAAGGTGGACACTACACTATTCATAAAAAGGTATAAAAATGACATCTTACTAGTACAAATTTATGTTGATGATATTATTTTTGGTTCTACTAACGAATGTCATTGCAAAGAGTTTGCTAAGTTAATGCAAGGCGAATTCGAGATGAGCATGATGAGGGAGCTCTCATTCTTTTTGGGACTCCAATTCAAGCAAAGGAAGGATGGCACATTCATCAATTAAGCAAAGTACATCAAGGATATGCTTAAGAAGTTTGTCTTGGAGAATGCAAAGCCTCAAGCCACACCTATGAGCTCATCTACAAAGCTTGACAAGGATGAAGGAGGTAAGTGTGTTGACTCTATGTTTTACCATTCTATGATTGGATCATTGCTTTACCTTACCGCAAGTAGACCGAATATCTTGTTTAGTGTTTGCTTGTGTGTTAGGTTTCAAGCTGGTCCTAGAGGGTCTCACCTTATGGCCGTTAAGAGAATCTTTAGGTACCTTAGAGATACCCCTTGTTTAGGTCTTTGGTACCCTAGAGACTCAACCTTCAACCTTCATGCTTATTCGGATGCGGATTATGGGGGTGTAAAATCAATATGAAGAGTACTTCAGGAACTTGTCAATTCTTAGGTAGTATGCTCATATCTTGGTTCTCTAAGAAACAAAATAGTGTAGCCTTATCTACCACCGAAGCCGAGTACATATCCTTATGGGGTTATTGTGCTCAAGTCCTTTGGATGAAGCAACAACTCTTAGATTGTGGTATTAAAGTTGAAACCATACCCCTTAAGTGTGATAACACTAGTGCCATATGTTTGACAAAAAATCCCACCCAACACTCTAGAACCAAACATATAGAAATAAGGCATCATTTCATTAGAGATCATGTCCTTAAGGAAGATGTTATTATAGAGTATGTTGACACCTTAAACCAACTAGCGGACATCTTTACAAAGCCTTTAGATAAAGAGCGTTTTTTGTCCCTTAGGAGAGAATTAGGTCTAACTAGCCTATCTTGACCTTTTAGGACCCCTTTTGTGCTTAAATTGCTTGATCTCTTGAAAATGTCATATTTATGTGTTTTTACTCCTAATTTCATCTATGCTTATAGTTAGGGGGAGTATGTTTATGTTTGCAGATGTTATTCCTGCTCATTCATGTCATTCATGCAAATTAGGTCTTATAAAATCCATTTTTCTGCACTTTTAGAGCCTCATCTACACTTCCAGGCCCAGGTGTATTGAAACGGGTACAACTGTTTCGATACGAATGCCTTAAAAATCCACCTGAGAGAAGGGTGTTTCGAAACGCCTTCCAAGGGTTTCGAAACGTTTTTGCTACTGCTAAGGGGTATATCGAAACATGTTTCGATACGAGTCAACGTGGGATTCGATACGGTCAAAGCCGTATCGAAACGGTTAGCTGAACTTGAAACGTCAATCAACCTTCGGTGCCCGCGTTTCGGAACGGTCGAAACTTGTTCCGAAACGGGTTAGCGGACAACTTTAAAGAGGCATTTTAATGTTAAAGTTTCACTTTAATTAAAATTCCCTCAAACCCTAAAAACCCTAAATCGATTTTCCCTATAAAAACCCTCTTAACCTCATTGTTTTTCACCAAATCTTGAGGGCTTTTACTCTTAAACACAAGTTTAAGCAAGCATCAACAATTTTGTGCAAGGATTTCCATCTATTCATCCAAAATCCCAATTTATGGTATATTTTCATCTTTTTCTTTTTCCTTAAATTTGTATTCGAATCCTAGATTAGAAAATTTTAATTTTGTATAGTTTATGTGTTTTGATACTTGGGTTTTTCAATTCTTGTGAAAAATTTTCAAAATCCTAAAAAAAATTTATTCGAATATATGTTTTTTCATTCGTATTTTTACTATTTTTTTAAATTGTTCTCTTCAATTTTTTTCTATGTTCTTAAAATTTGTTTTTAAACCTAAGTGAGATTTACCATTGGATTGAATTAAGGACTTTCATGCACACACCTCAATTTTAGTTACAAATTGCTTGCTTTATGTTTTTAGGATTTTTTCCATGGATCCCGCTAACAAGAAACGCAAGGCACCTCAACCGGCTGAAGCTTCAAACCAAGCCGCTATCCGTCCCAACCTTACTCAACTTTTTCTTAAGAGTCTCCGAACTCCCGCGATGAAGGAGCGTTTCACATATGTCAAGGATATTGTCGTTCGTCATGAGCGTGTTGTTGACATGTCGTTTCTTGACTCTGAGCGCTTTCTTTTCCGTTATCTCCACCGTTTACAAGAATGGGGCTTCTTTGGTTTCTTGAGTATCCCGGATATTCTACAAGCACATGGTTCTTATTTTCTACTCGAATGCCCAACTCTTTAACAATGAAGACAACTCCGAAGTTGTTCGCATTGAGTCTCTTATCTTAGGAAAGAATATTGTCATTGACATACCTTACTTAGAGACTACCTTTGGTCTTAAGAATGAAGGAATCAAGAATGAGACTCATTTTGGTTCTCACACCGGTTTAGTGCTTGCCTTGGATGCTCACGATAGGTTCCTCCACTTGATGATCTCGTGGTTTATTCGCCCCTCTAGAGGTAAATTTTCTCACGTTCGTCAAGTAGATTATTTTTGGCTTGAATGTTTTCGTCGTGGAGAGCGCCCAAATCTTGTCAAGATCATGTTCGCCGAGATGGTGAATAATATCAAGCTCCGTGAAATCGATGCGCTCAAGTCCTTCACTTATGAGACTGTTTTAAGTTATATCTTTAGAGAGCTTAATCTTGATTGCACTTATGACTCTCCGGAACCCCGCAAGCAAAAACTTGGTGAATCTTCTCTCCGCAAGTCTGGATTTCGTTACATCAACAATGGCCAATGGGAACGTGTTGATAGGGAAGCACCTCCACCTCAAGTTAAACCTCAACCACAAGCTCTGGTTGGAAACAATGAAGCTCTCATGGGTTTTCTTACCGAGCGGTTCAACACAATAGAGGCGAGTCTTGGTACTATAAATACTCGATTGCAATCCATGGAGAATCGACTCACATACCTTGAGAACCAACATCAGTCTATGGACATGTCCTTCTCCACTTTTTATGGTCAATGGATGGATTTTCGTCGCTCTCAAGCTAAGAATGATGATGATTCCATGGATGATGATGGTGACGATGACGAGGCTTAGAATTCTCATGTCATCTCATATTAGCTATTCATATTAGGACTAAGATTGGATCTTTATTTCCGTTATGTTTTATGAACCTATACTTTGATTATCTTGTTGGGATTAAGCTTTGAACTTTATTGTTTAAGATTTATGTTTTGGATATTTGAATTCTATGAATTTATATTATGTTGCTTATTGGTTATTACTCATTGCTTTTAACCTTGTTTCTTCTCTTTGAGCATTGTTTATTATCTTTGATCTAACAAAAAGGGGGGAGAAGTATCTAAGAGCCAAAATTCGTTTTAAGTGTTTTTAAGTTTTAAAAACTTGGATTTAAATTTTTTTTAAAAAAAATTAAAACCCATCTTAAATTGAGGGGGAGTTAGAATGAATTCAAAATTTTCAAAACTCTTAAAATCTCTAACTTTGGTTTTGTTATATCAAAAAGGGGGTGATTGTGAAACCGATAATTTGATTTTGATATAACTAAAGAATTTAAGGACTAAATTGAAAATGAGAAAACAAATTTTTAAGTCCTCAAACCTCTCTATATGCTTATAGGAAAATGCCTAAGTTAAAAACTTATATTGTCAATTTTTTTAAGTGTTCTTGAAGCCAAAATAGTGATTTTCGAGTTACCATTTCAGAACGGCCTAAGGCGTTTCAGAACACTTTTGAAACTGTGAACTTGTGTTTCGGAACGAGTATCAAAACAGTTTTGAAACTGTGAACCCTTGTTTTGAAACGAGTTTCGAAACGGCTTAAGAACATCAAGACACCGTAACGAAACACCTTCAGTCCATTTTTAACTGATTTTAACCGATTTTACACTGACCGTTAAGGCGTATCGAAACACCTTCAGTCCGTTTCGATATGATCTTTGACATTAGCTAAAATGTTTCGAAACGAGTTTCGAAACGACTCTTAGCGTATCGAACAAGCTTAACCGTTTCGATACAAGCTCTTTAATGTACCCCAACGGCTCTTTCTATTTTGGTCTGTTTCAAAACAGAGTCGGGCGTTTCGAAACGGTTGGTTGCAGACTGCATTTATGGAGGGAAGATAACATCCCCAACGACTCTATTGATGATTGCAACAACCACAACGGCTAGAATTCAATAAGAAGGTATAAAAGAGACCTCTAAAAGCTTCAGCAACAACTATTGATCCAAAAGCAAACATCCAAACATTAAATCCAAGCATTTGTGCCTAAATCACATTATTGTCTTGTTACCCCAATTGTACTTTTCATTCTTATCATTTCAATTGGGTTGAGTGCTTGTAATTGGGCTACATTGTGTATTGAGAGATACTTGTTTTAGCCAACAACTTCTTTGTTTCTATTGTGTGAGGATTGGGTCAAATTTTGGGTAGAAAATTTGATCAAAATTTTAACGGTTACCTCCTTAGCCTAGAAAAGGGGAAGAGCAATTAGTGGAATTGTTGAAAATCCTTAGTGAAGCTAAGGTAGTGGATATAGAGTTCGATTGGAACTTGAACCACTCTAAAATTCCTTGTCTACCATTTTTATATGTCAATTCCACTTCCAAAAAGTTTAAAAACTCAATTCACCCCCTCTTGGTTTATATCGATCATTCGATCCACTCAACATTGGTGATTTAGTAAACGACGACAACGACGTTAATTTGGGGATTTGGGATTTTGAGTTAGAGACTTAGGACTGTTTTGTAAAGATTTAAAATTGTTATTTTTTTAGAAAATTGAATTTTGAATTTTATTTAAAAATTAATTAAAAGAAATTAAAAATATATCACTTGTCACAATTTAATTGGCTAACGGTTTTTTTATTAACGGTTAGGCACCTAAAATGACCAAAATTAAAACTTTAGGCACCTATTTAGAGCTAAAAATAGTTTAAGCACCAAAAGTGATCCATAAGCATAGTTTGGGCACCTATTTGGGTATTAAGCCTTTTATTAAGTAACCTTTAATCTGCCAAATCAGCTTCCCGTTAAATGTTAACGGTGAAAAATGTTTCAGTGAGGTTAAGTTTACACCCCGAAAACGTAAATGAGCATAAAGTTCAATTTTTAAAACCAGTGAGCAAAAGTGTACACAACCCAAACGTAAGTGAGCATTACGGTAGTTTACCCAATAATAAATTGACGAAATTTGTGTTTAATATTTTATTCTGTAATTATTTTTAAAAAATTTATCATTCAATTAAAATGTAGCATGAAGTTTATTTATATTATTTTCTATAATCTTTATTTTTTAGAAAACATCATACAACCTTTAATTTTATAAAAAAAACTTTAAAATCTTTAATTTATTAAAGAATCCCTTAATATCTTACTTTAAATCTCTAAACTCTACGTACTAAAGGTGTTTTAGGGTTTTTTTCTTTTTTTCTTAGTGCCGTCACTCTCTCTCTCTTTGGTTCGAATATAGGCCGGTGGCGGCAATAGCTTTCGGGCTATTTGTCGACCGCCGGTCACCTTCTTTCACTTATTTGTTTCGTTCTTTTGATTTTCAGTCTTTTTAATTCAATAATGTCTTTATGACACGCTTTTCTCTACCGTTTGGTACGTTTTTTCTGCTTTTTAGCATGTTTTTCTGTCTCTTGGCACGTTTTTCTATTATTTGTTTTCTATCAGGGTTGATTTGATGACGCCACGACTGATCAAGATGGCGATTATTTGTAATCATGTTGATCTTCCCTGCTATGGACCTTCGGTTTGAATTTGGATACGCGGTTTGCGCCTGTGAAGAGTTTCTCATGTGCTCGGCTATGATTTACGTTTTCTTGGTGGTCTATCAATAGCTTCATCCCCTTTTGTGGTTCGTTTTGCCGATGCAGTCAGGTTTCGTATCTATTTTCGATCGAGTATTTGGATGGGTTTATAACCTTTTCATGTATGGTTCATATCTGATCTAAAGTGGCTAGTTTTAGGAGAAAGTCTAAATTATGTATTTAGTTTACAATGATAGTTTGTAAACCCTTATTTTAATTTTGGGTATTTTCTCATTAATAAAACTTGTGGCTTATTTAAAAAAAATCTCTAAACTCTTAAATTCTTCTCCTCCAACCATCGATTCAACCCACTATCAAACCACTCCTTAATTCGGACCGACCTGTGTTGCAGGCCTGGTTCTAGTGAGTGAGTCTCCCGCTAAAGATTTTCTATATACAGAACGTCTCGAACTCAAGACATACTTAAGCGATACTAAGCTACTTACCATTTGGACTAACTCACATTTTCTCATTTATATTCCTTCTAAATTAGATTGATTTATTTTTTCACATGATGATGGAAAATGACTATCTCTCATTTCTTACTCAATTTTATTTTTGGCTTAAAGGCTCATTTGCCCCCTAAACTATGCACTTTTTTTCGAATAGGCCCTTAGAGTATTTTTCGGGACGTTTTGTCCCATTAACTAAAAATTAGGACCCCATATGGTCCCTCCGTTAGACGCCATCAGAACGCGTCATTTTATTAACAAAAAAAATGACTTAAATAAAATGGGGTAAATTGCACGGTAGGTATGCCAAATTTTATTTGTTTTTGTTCATTTTCCCTAAAAAAGTTATTTTCCCTGAAATTAGCCTATTTCTTTCTATTTTTTAAAATTTAGTTTAATATTTTTAATACGATGGTATTTCTCCAATTTCTTTATGGTATTTAACCCATAAAGAAAAAACTAAATTTATTTAAGCCTAATATTTTTATTGAAAAAAGGGATGTTAATTAAGATTCCAATTATGCTAAGAACACTAATAAAGAAAAAAGAAGAAGTCCCTTTCCCCATCGTCTAGGCCGAGCTGTTCGATAATGAAACTAAATAGCATTTCCCATGGCACGAATTTCAATTCTTCCTTTTATGGTTTTGCAAATCATCCATTTCCTAGAGCCAACCCTTCACTAAGTTTCAGTATTTCTCCAACTCTTTACCCTTTCTGCTTTTGGTTTTTTCTTATCGGGTTTCTTCAAACTCACATTTTTCTACCCTTAAAGTGTTTCTTTTTCTAGAATCTCCCCGTTACACATTCGTTGCGCCGTCAGTTTTCGACCCTGCATTGATATCCAAAAGATAAATTCAGTACAAATCAATGACTTTGTGATTTTGCTTTCATTCCCAACACTCCAAATGTGATTTATTCTCGGGGGAAAGTGAAACAAATTAATTGTTGGGTCAACTGTTAGAGATACCAAGGAGGATGAATTAGCCCTTGTAACCAATTTCGAATCTGATAAATCGGCAGCTGAGTTTGCCGAGTTGTACAAAAAAGACGGGCTAAAGGGTGGTAATGTAATCATGCTTGGAGCTGATCCTCTGAGCCAAGCAACCTCCATTGAAGCATTGCATGCATTTCCCGGCAAAAGCTGATATTTTAATTTTCATATTTAGTGTTCCGTTTATTCAAATTCCTTGGATTTATTGTTTAGCATGGTAGTTTTTGTAAAAAAGAATGAAATTATTGATTTGAAGATGGAAACTTCACCTCAATAGGTGTGGTCATAGTCAATTCCCCATTTAAGTTGTTGGAACTTTGTTTTCATTTGTAAATGTTCGGCTGTTCTTAGGTAAATTGAGACATTTAAATGTAGTGTTTCAGATTTTTAAGGGAAAATTAATAAAAATACCACCCTATTAAAAGTATTAAACTAAATTATTAAAGTTAGAAAGAAATAGGGGTCAATTTATAAATGCTCGGCTGTTCTTAGGTCAATTTCAGGGGGGGAATAAAGATTTTTAAAGACTAAAATAAACAATAAATAAAATTTTACATACCTAATATGCAATTTACCCCTTTTGTTTAAGTCATCTTATTTTTTAATAAAATGACACGTGACACGTTCTAATTGGCCCGTGAGAATTTTTTTTAAAGACGTCTAATAGAGGGATCATATAAAATCACGATTTTTAGTTAAGGGAGCAAAACGTCATAAAAATACTTTAAGGACCTATTCGAAAAAAAGTGCCTAACTTATAGGGCAAATGAGACTTTAAGCCTTTCATTTTTTACCAATTTATTTTCTTTTCATTTTTCTACACACTTCTTCCCTCCTTTCATTTTTTTCACACAGTCTAGCAAAGCCAAAATGATGTAGCTTTTAGTCGATTTCTTTCGATTGTTATTATTAGGAGGGTAAAATACACACAGTCTAAAATTTTATAAATGTAATAATTGAACTTTCAAATTTTATTTATTTTATTCATTTAGAATTATTTTATTAATATTTTTATTAGGAGGGTTCATTTTCGGGTACCTAAACTATCGGGTATCACTTTTTTCGGCCCACTTTAACCGAGTACCCGCTATCCGGGTATCCAGATATGTTTTTTTATAATTTTTTTAAATTACTTAATTTTATAAAATAAAATCACACATAATAAAAGTTCGAATTATATAATTCAAGCATAGAATTTAAGATTCAAATTATCAAACTCAAACAACTTTAGAATACAAATTAAAACTTTTAATCCCGGATAATAAAAATAATAATAATAATAATAATACATCAATTCAAATCATAAATAATGTCTCTAAGACATATCTTAAATTTTTAATAATTATAAATATATATATATTTAATAAAAATATAAAATATATTTTAAAACTTTAACCGGTTCATCGGGTCACCGGGTACTCGATAAAGAACATTCTTGAGGCCCGACCAAGCAACACCCAAACTCTAAACCCTAATCTCAAATTATAATCACAATCTATAAACCCCAAAACCTTCCCCTTCTTCTTCAACAACACCCTCATCGATCCTCTACCACCCACCTCATCTTCCTTGGAATTGGATTAAAAAACAGCTTGATTCAAAATTAGCGCAAGGTGTAGGCGACCAAGCAAGTCGTCGTGGTCATCATATATCTGAATGGGTGTGTGATGAGTATCATAAATCTGCAGGACTCAAAGTAGTATTGGAGACGGACAGCTGCAAATTAATAGCACCAGCCAAATGCAGAGAAACACCGGAAACCACAATCATACAATCTCAAACGTGAATATATTTGTACCATTCATTCATATTCGAACGACCGATTAGAAAGGAAGTTCATGTATCTTATTTTGTGTGTATGTATTTTATTTTGTGTGTATGGATTCGAGTCCCGACATTTATAAATATATATTAGTGTATTGGGTTTAGTATGTAATTGAAATCTATCAAATAAAATCAGAAAAATTAGTTTCATTGCTTTTCTATTTTGTTTTACTAAAACCTACTCCTGTCGCCACTCTTCATCTCTTTACCTCCATTCATTATTTAGTCATCGTCCAAACACTATGCCAAAATTTTTACAATCAGAATGTAAACATCTCTTAGTAAAAATAATTAGGATAAAGTACACAGACAACAAATGAACTTTGGTAAAAAAATAAAAAGGTAACCAAACTTTCAAAAATTACAAAATAGCAATTAAACTTTATGTTTTATAACAAAATGGTAACTAGACGTTAAATCCCGTTAAGTGTCTGATATAAAATTTAGTATAATAATACATTTAGTCCTTCATATTTATACATTCAATTAATTTAGTCCTGATTAGAAACAATTCACTAAATTTAGCCCTCGTTATTTACGCATTCTTTCAATTTGGTCCTTAATGAAAAATTCTAAAGTATGATAACATGATAAATAATTACAATTAAATTTTTATAGGAACTCGAAAACTTGACTCGAATCGAAAAAATTTCAAATAAAGTTTGAGTTGTAAAATATGACGCGTCAACTCGAATAACTCGAAATTTTTTGACTCGACTCGATTGAACGCTCACATCTATCTTAAGATATGACGCCTCTACTCGAACAATTCGAAATATTTGAATATTTTAAATAATTTTTCTTTTAAATTGAATATTTTTTTAAAATGAAATTTTTAATATTTTCATATTTAAATCACATCGATTATTTAATAACAACTTTAAATATTTGATTTAATTTCAAAAAAATGATTTAAAATATTTAAAATGATTCAAAATATTTCAAAATATTAATCATCACTTGGGTTATTACCCATAATCATGCACATTCTTCGTTGCCTCTTAAATGACCTTAGACTTTATAAATTCCCAATTGAAGGGCATCATGTATAGGGAACTTCAAAGGTTTTCTTGAAGCAGTAATGGCCATGTTCTAGACCCACAATAAATTGAGTGGTTTTAGGTTCATTTCTGCCATGCTCCAAACCTCATCCATCTGAGTTTTATCTTGTTTATTCTTACATTCTATTTCCATGGCTTTCAAATCATGTACGATTTCAATCAAGCTTTTGATAGACCAGGAAACTAACAAAGTAGTTCTGGCTGAAGCTGGTAATGATTTTGTTGATACTCTCCGTACTCTGCTTACATTTCCCCTCGGAAACATTGCACGACTCGTTGGTAAATATCCGATTTTGCAGCCCGGTTGCTTAAATAACCTATACAACAGCGTCGAAAACCTCAGCCTCAACAGCTTCCGGACCCATGCATGCAAGCCTATGCTGCTTTATCCAAGAAGCATTCACGGAGACAAGTCGAGGAATCTGAAGCTTCCCATGGATTTTACAGAGCCTACAAAGTATTTCGTATGCAGAAACTTGAAATGTGGTAATAAAGATGGTGGTTTGTTGAGTAATTATGAAACTTCAAGGTGCTCTTGCGGAGAGTTGATGAGTAGAGAGATAAAACCGAGTGAAAGAGATGCGGCAACAGATGAAGCTGAGGGAGTGTTGTGTAAGGTAGAATCTATGTTTTTCATCACTGATGATTTAAGAGTGATGCAAGGTTTGCCAGGACATCTGGTTAATTTCCTTTCGGATTTGGGTGTGGAGAATGTCAATCATATTGCAGTGAAGGTCCTCCAAATCGGTCCAGAAGAGGTATTGCACATAACTCACTCCTTCTTTCTTCCTTTTGAAACTATGTTTATTTGATTGTTGTGTTTAATTTCAGATGGCTGATCTTTTGAGCCATTCATTCTTCTCCAAGACTACTTTGACAGATGTTTTCCTTAGAAAACAAGGAAAACTCTTCAGTAGGCCAATGGTTGATGAACAATTCATGGTAGGGGCACTAAACATGAAGGAGGAGACAACCAAAAATGATGGCAAAATAAGTGTGAATGTAATGCTGAGAAAATCTGATAGGAAGATAGTATGTGCTGAAGCAAGTGCAAATTTTGTTGATCTTCTATTTAGCTTCCTCACTATCCCTCTGGAATCTGTGTTGGAACTCTTGGGTGGTAAGGGTAACCTGGCAGTAGGCTCCATCTCTAACTTGTATAGAGATTTAGTCACCATATTTCCAATAAACAAAGCAAAAGTCTTCCAATAAAGGTGTTCTTCCCCCGTTTTATAGTTGCCCAATTGAGTTTCCAGATATTAGTTCTCTGCAACCCCCTGCATATGATATCCGTTTTATGCACCCGGAAAGAACCGTCGCCTTAAATCTGTTGGACCCAAAGTCTACAAAAGTGAGCACCAGAAACAGTAGGGGCTATGTTCACTTGGATTCACTTTTTGTGGTAACCGATGATCTAGTAGTAAAATCACTATCCTCTGTTTCTAGCATTGCCTTGTTACAGGAAGTAGGGATTCGGCCTGCTGATGTTGAACAGCAAGTTATTAATATCGGAGAGATGGAAGTAAGTCGTTTTCTTTTCTGGGTTTTGGTCTGTTGATATAGGCTCTAAAATTTTCATTCGTTTTGGTGCAGGCGCTTGTTTTATTGGGGGCTAGTTTCTGTTCAACCTCGCCATTGTCAGTTTTACTTGAAGTCAAGCAACCAAAGAAACATTGTTTATCAAGGATTTGGAGTGTTTTTCGACTTATGTTTAAGAGGTTAAAATTTACATTCAAGTGGGATTTGTTAATTCTCAGTGCTAGACGTGTTGCTGCGACCCTTTATGTCTTCAATAGGAGGATGAATTGATTTTATTCCTATCCATGTTGGTGGTGTTTAATCGTAGTACTTGGATGCTGTAAAACCTTGATGCTAAAATATGGTTTTTGTTTTTAAGCTGTGATTTCTCATTGGAATGGAAACTTTAGAAATTTCAACTTTTTGCAGTCGGATTCCTGATTCAAGGCTGGCTTGTTTGTTCTTAGGATCTTTGCTTTTGTGTGATTAGAGTTCGATGTATATTCAATTTTGGTGGATTTTGTCAAATTCTGACGCTATTGAACCCTTAATTTAATCATTTTTATTTGTTTTTTTTTCTGTGCTTTTAGTCGTCCTTGATTATTGCCAACCTTGAAGCTTGTTTTGTATGATAAGTTGTGATTTCACAATGATCATGGAGAAAGTTATACCCTAAAACCTTAAAGCTATGGCTTTTAGACATTTTCTCAGTTAATATTGGAAATAAAGTTTAAACCTCAAACCAAAGTTTTTTTAACAAAAAAAAACAATTTACTATGGGGTTATTGAAAATGCTTATTCGAATGCAGTAAACGGTATTTTTTTAAGAAATGAGGTTAAAGTAGAAATAAGTGATGGTACACTTTAAACAAAAAGGTTTATGTGTTCTTCAAAATGGTTTAATCAAGGAAAGTGTATAAGCTTCCTTATTGTATCATCCTTGATCTAATTAGTTTAGAAATACATGCCAAAATTTCTTATTACCTTGTCCCTTTCAAATAGGATTTTCATTTAACAATTCATCTGTGGTTGTAAAGGTTTTCCCATAGATAGGTACCTTTTACAGGGGTCCTGGAAAAGTACCGTTCTCCCGTTGTTCGTTCCATCGGTCGATCTGAAACACAGACGAAACAAGTGATTGTTAGTCTGTTAGATTGAAGAGTAAATGGTAAATAAACAAATTAACCAACTACCCATAAGGAAGAAATTCTACTTATGAGGAAAGACTGAATACTAATACAAGCACGCATCTTTTATACTCGTTCAAATAGTTTAAACTGGGATCACAAGAATGTATTGATCAAAGCATATAACCTTTCCTCGCCCCTCGAAATAAGAAGTATTAATCAAAACATGAATTGAGCAAGCAAAAAGTAAAACATTTGATGCTTCTTCGTGTTAAGTTTAACAAAAATATCCAGATCTGTTGACACGAACTGTCCTGAGACCTCCAATACTGGACCAGTTTGAAACAAGAAGCAGGGAACAAGATTTGATCTTCTATACTTCAGTAATTTTAGCAAAACCAAAGAATCAATTATATGATTCAGTTCAAATGCCAGCTCAAAATTAAACTCCATCATATTTTTAGACTAATTGGAGCCTTTGAAGATTGGACTTCTCTTTTCTCATATGGCGTAAATTTTGACATCTACATCCGTCTTTTTTGGTCACTTAGCTAAGCTAAGGGTTTGTGGTAGCTTTTAACAGCCATATGTTTCCTCTAAGTTTAAGTCTATCATTATGTATTTCAAAGCTAGCTTCATGTGTAATCACTGCCTCTTAGTAGGCCTTTCACAACCATGAAGACTGAATAGGTTCCTAATGGATGGATGCATTCAAAAATCCAAATCTAATTCCCTTCATCATCTCCTCTCAACCAACCTCTTTCACAAATCTCAAACCAAATTCTATTCAAGACCCCTTATTTTCCCCATAAAACCCTAATTTCTTGATAAAAGGAATATCATTCGACATGTTCTTTGCTGCTAACCCAAATAGGTCTACACCTGTATCTACTTCTCTAATCTCTATCCAAGTGATATACCCCCAAACTATTCTCTTTCCCGCCTAAGCCCACCAATGGGCAGATTTCAATTTGGTTTTACATCAGTAGCAGCAATATATGCCGACCATGTTGACTTTCTAGCACTTAAATTCATTAAAAGATAAAATAAATAAAACAACCAATTCACAGTACTGTTATTCGACAGCCATTCAACATGATCATCTGTAACTAATATTCACATTGATTGAAGGATTAACTTAGAAATGACTATCTCAAAAGGATGTGGAGTCATAAGGTATTAACTGGTTTACAAATGTAAAAAGAGCAACAGATGGTAGCCATCCAATGACAGTTAAAAGTTCAAACCATTATGCAATTGATTATGATAAAGAGAAGTGGATTATGGATCTTGAGAGAAAATACATACCCATTCTCCAGGACATAGGGCACGATAATACTTGGAAAACTTGTCACACTCTGAAGCACCTTCTCCTTTTGCAGCAACACAACTGCATAAGAAAGGATAAAGATATATCAAGAAGCATTTTGTAAAAGAAACAAACCTTTATAAGATACAGAGTAATCCATAACTCACCGATGGTACTCAATATATCGTGTGAAGCAATGCCTTGTTTGGTTTGTAGTTGGGAAGCGAAAATCTGCTGGGGCAGTCTCAAGCTGTATATAAAGCATCACCCAAATAATGAAATATGTTAGTGATTAGTGAAGCAATCTAACATGTAATAATGAGTTCAATAAGCACACAAATATTTTGGAGGCAGTAATGATAAAGATCTTAATAAACATGTCCAGCAGGGGAACCTTTATCTCTGGTGTTTCTTCAGCATCATCGGAGTTCTCTACTGCAGCAGGAGCATCTTCATCACTGTTCTCTGCAGTTGAATTGGCTTCAGTGCTTTCTTCAGCAGGAGCAGGAGGGGCCTCAGTGCTTTCCTCAACTGCGGCAGCAAGAGTCTCCACTTTCTCAGGGACAGCTTCCACAGAAGCAGCATTCACAGGATTTTCAACCTCTTTTGCTTCTTCTGGCTTTGTAGCCACATCTGATTTTTTCTCCTCCTTCAGCGCATATTGCTAAATGTCCAAACATTCAAATAGGTTTCCAGGATGATCAGGCCAAATAAATACCACCACTATATACACACCAAAGCTTTACAAAAAAAGGTTGCATCCTAGCTAAATTTAAGCATGAATGGAATGTTCAAGGACCAACAAGCTTCAAAGAAGATAGAAATCATATAATTAATCACTTTATAACATCGATAAACATTATTTCCACACAACATAGTCATAAACAAGTTTCCTTTTAGTTAGTCAAAAGCTTGAACAATCGAGTCATCCAAAATTTTGCTCAGAAATTTCACTTGATTCCACATTCTATAAGCTTGGCAGCTAGTGAAAAACCAATAAAATTTTGCTTAAAACATTACGTTTTCATTGACTTTTATCAATGACTCTCTCAAAACACCTACATCGTTTACAGAAACTCAGATAGATAGAATCTTAAGGCAAATCATAGAAACTTCAATGAGCTTATTTTTTTGGGGGAAAAAACTGCAACAAAGTATGTTAATCGCATGTTCAAGATGACTCTCAAGAAAGTTGAATCTTAAATATATTTGATAAACGAGCATCGACGGTCAAAATATTAATCAAAACTACCACATCAAAACTTGAAAAATGTTGATACTAATTTCAGTAATATCCAGCGCTACTCGGCCAGATCCGCTCATTTCAGTCCAATTAAACAAAATTCTAAGAGAAATAAAAACCTAAAACAGTCCAGACTATTGCAATAAACGAGATCGAACTTGTACATTTCTACAAGGAGTAAAATAAAGTATTACAAATTTAGGTTTCAAAGAGAAATGATACTAAATAATGAATACCTCAGATAGGGAAAGCGGCTTTCCGTATTCAGCTTCCGCCATTTCCAGAAGAGGATGCGATCGGCTGCTTCTGAGAACCTCTTAATCAGCTGGGGCCGAGAAGTTTGGAGAGGCGGCCAAAGCAGGATAATAAGGTGTGGGAGAGGTAGAGATATATTTTAGTTAGGTTAGAATTTCAATTTTCAGCGGTTAAACTGTTTTGCTGCGGATTCAGTCACCCATCTAATTACAATTTACAATTTACATGTGAGTTTGGAAAATGGACAATTATTCTAAACACCAAATTTTTTATATAAGCAATAAGCGTGTCTAATTAAAAGTTAAAATTTAGGGTAAAGTATCAAAATGACAATTGAACTTTGTTAAAAATATATAAAATAATAATTAAATTTTTAAATGTTATAAAATAATAACTCGGCCGTTAAGTACTTTATAAAACTTTGTACAATAACACATTTAGTGTTTCATATTTACACATTTAATCAATTTAGTCTTAATTCAAAAAATCCAATAAATTTAGTTTCATTATTTGCACATTCTATTAATTTAATCATAATCCGTCATAAATTCAACATCTGAATCTCGATAAAGATAATCATATGGGTTCTGCAAATACACAATATCAATAGTCAAATGTCCGTTGACTGGCTTCCATCAATGAGCCAAAGTATGAGAGCAAGTAGGTCTCTTCCTTTAGCTCTAGCTAGGGATGTAAAAACAAGTCAGAACCTGGTAACCTGACTGAAACCTGTCAGAACCTGATTTGACCCGAGTTTTTGTTGATCCGAACCCGATCTGTAACCGACTGTTGTTGATCCGAACCCGAATTTGACCTGTTACTGTAGCAACCGAACCCGATCCGCGTCCGACTGAAAACGACCTGAACCCGAATTGGACCTGTTAATTTGGACCTGAAACCCGACCTGCGTCCGACTGAAAAGAACCCGAACCCGAAGCCGACCTGGCAAATAACCGAAATTACCCGACTGAATTGACCCGATATCCGATTTTACCCGACCTGAAATGGACCCGACCTGAAAATGGACCCGACCTATTTTGAACCCGACTGAAATAGACCCGACCTGCTTTTAAACCCGACCTGTTCTTGACCTGAACTGATAAAATACAAGAAATTTGTTTGTAATAATATTAGCTCTCAAATCTTATAGCAAAGACATAATTTATCTCACATAAAATACTTTATTTCAATACAAAGGAGAAATCAAGATAAAGGAGAAATCAAGATTAAACATTTGGTGGAATTAAAATATTGAATTTCAAAATTACAAGGACTTAATAAGTATTCAAACTCAAAATTTAAGGACAATACATAGTTTATCTAATAATTATACTTATATAGACCTAAATTGTTATTAGACCAGAAAATTGAGGAGACATGTGAGTTGACATGCTAATCCTTCTTTTAGTTCAACCATGTTTAATTAAATCTAAAGAAACTATACCAAAAGTTAGCACTAAAAAAAACAAACTAAAACTTAAATAATCTAAACCCTAAGCATCTAATTAAGGAAGGGCCTAAAAGGTAATTAACCCTTAAATAACAAATTCAAAAAAAAAAAACCTCCCCCATCAATTTCCCCCCAACTTTTTAATCTAAAATCCCCCAATTTGTTTCCCACCAACTTTTTAATCTAAAATACCCCCCCCCCCCCCCCTCAATTTGTTTTCCCCCAACTTTTTAATCTAAAATTCCCCCCCCCAAATTTGGTTGCACAAACTTCCCCCTAAATTAAAAACTAAAGTATTTTTAACTTTTAACTTTCCCTTTAATTAAATTTTTTAATAAAATAAAAATTTTTAATAAAATAAAAATTTAATTTAATGATCATAATTAATAAAATAATTTTAATTTTAAATAATTTATTTTTAATTCATCCATCACAAGTTATTAATTTAATAAAATTTTTAAGTTATTAACGCCACAAATAATTTATATTAAATGAGTTAATACTAAGCATATTGAATTATTTAATAAAATTTAAAAATTAGAAGCGTAAAATGAATATTTAAATACAATTTTTATACATATATATTAAATTGATTATACATGTATATTTAACAGAAATATTATTTAACACTTTAAATTGATTTAAAAAGTTAATAGTTAATATTTTACATTTATCAACACTTTAAATTCATCAAATCATAACCCTAAACCCTAACCCCAAACCCTAAACTCTAAACTATAATGTATATAAGTATGTATATATCTATCAATGTATGAATTCTAAACCCTTGATGAGTTTTACCTTAAACTCTAAACACTAAACCCTAACTTTATTTAATATTTTCTTTATTCTAGTCCCTTAACTTTATTTTAATTCTGTATTGACCCTTGTATATATTTTAATTCATCATGTTTTATAATTTTAATTTGAAATTTTGTTCATTCTAGACCCTAAAACTTTATTTTTATTCTAAATTGACCTCTACTTATTGTTTTTTTAATTACTCTAATTTTATACTTTTAATTTGATATTTTTGTTCATTATAGTCCCAAAACTTTATTTTTATTCCAAATTGACACATTTTCCTTGTTTTCTTTTAAATCTATCTAATGTTTTATAATTTTAATTTGATATTTTTGTTCATTATAATCTGTGAAAGTTTATTTTTAATCCAAATTGACCCTTTTTTCAGTCCAAATTGACACTTTTCATTATTTTTTTTAATTACTACAATGTTTTATAATTTTAATTTGATATGACTTTAAATAATTAACTCAAAATCAATGACGATTGATGGAGGCCAACCTAAAGTCTATCAACTACTTATATGGTTGTACCGAACTCAAACTCAATACGAATTCCAAATCCGAAAATACCCTGACCTGAATTACCCGACCTAAAACTACCCGACCTGAAATAACTTGACCTGAAATGCACCCGACCTGAAATGCAACCGACCTGAAATGAACCCGACCTGAAATGAACCCGACCTGAAATGGACCCGACCTGAAATGGACCCGGCCTGAAACGGACCCGACCTGAAACGGACCCGACCTGAAATGGACCCGACCTGAAATGGACCCGACTTGAAGTGTATCCGAACCCGAATTAACCTGTCAATTATCTGCTTCGGACCCGACCTGTTTTGACCCAACCTGAAACGGACCCGACCTGAAATAGACCCGACCTGAAATGGACCCGGCTTGAAATGGACCCGACCTGAAATAGACCCGACCTGAAATGGACCCGCACCCGACCCGAGTCGAGTCAAAACAGAAAAATGACCTGAAATGACCTGTATCCGATTTTACCCGACCTGACAGTACCCGACCTGAAACCCGTCCGATTACCTGTTTTTACATCCCTAGCTCTAGCAATGATGAGATTCCTTAGTACAGCGCTGCCTCTATTTCAAATGGGGACGATTACAATAGTGATGGCTCCAACTTTGCTCCTCCGTAAGTTTCCCCTCATGTATACCTTCCTATTTAGTAGTTGTTTATACTTTATACCGTACAATCAAGCAATTTATGGGCTTAGATTTTGAACTTTTTTATTTATCTTCAATATTACTCTTTTTTTTGTTCAAAATCTTCAATATTACTCATATTTCAGTTTATCTGATACTTCAATATACACACATTAAAGCAATCTGCCAACTTTAACAGAATGTTGTATTCATTTCTCTCTTCCCCCTATTGGAGATCTCCATTCGTTGTTTACCACCATCGGGCACGCATATTTATATGCATATTTTTTGCGTATGAGAAATATTTTTCTTTTACTTCTAACGTTGTCATTCTTCTTCTTGTTTAAAACAATACACCAAGTACATTTTCTATTTTATCACACTTACAGAGAATTCCAATGAAGGGATTGATTCCGTTGGGAAGACAGGGGGTGACTATGTTGTTTCGGGATTGGAATTTTGTATCCTAAGAGAGTTTTTGTAGTTGGGGTATAGCATTTTCCTTTCAGATGTTGATATTGTGTATTTGCTGAACCCTTATAATTATCTTTATTGAGATTCAGATGTTGAATCTATGACGAAATAGAACCAAATTGAAAGAATGTATAAATAATGAGAACTAAATTTATTAATTTTTTAATTAAAACTAAATTAATTAAATATATAAATATAGATGACTAAATGTGCTTTTATATAAAATTTTATAACAGTCACCTTAAGTACACGACCGAAAATTTAGTTACCATTTTAATTTTTTAAACAAAATTCAATTATCATTTTGATATTTTACCCCAAAAAAAACAAGCTCTTAATCTCATATACCAACGTTCACAAGCACATTTAATATTCGATAGAACAAGCTAAAAAAGAGAGAGAAAAAAAGAGTACAGGGGCGAACGAGTGGAAAACAAAAGATAAGAAAGTGGCTAAAAATGTGATGGGAGTTAATCTTCTCCTATCGAAAACAACATATAAAAAGATTGAAGTTTCAATTCATTTGAAACCCCCTTAAATTGGCAATTAAATATTGTAATAACATAATGAGCAGATTCTCACTACTGCTTTGCAGAGTCCGGCTGCTTTGGCTCCTCCTCTTGCTTACTTCCTTCTTTAATCTCATCACCTCCGTCATCCTAATCTCAACAAAATGTACATTTAAATTAGCTATACAAAAATATAAATACAACAAGAAGAAAAAAAACTATTTAAAAACTTCGTTGCACAGTAATTTTTTTTTCTAGAAGTTTTCTTGGATAAATAGAAATAATTTACCTGCAAATCGGAGGTCCAGAGAGTGAGATTGTCGCGGAGAAGTTGCATGATGAGGGTGCTGTCTTTGTACGATTCCTCGCCTAGAGTATCCAACTCAGCGATGGCGTCATCAAATGCCTGTACCGATCAAAAGGCAGCACGTTAGCAACGCTAGATGAATTAGCAAATTATATTTATTTTAGAAGAAAGGTAATTGCAAGCAACCTGTTTTGCGAGATTGCAAGCGCGATCGGGAGAGTTGAGAATCTCGTAGTAGAAAACAGAGAAATTGAGTGCCAGTCCGAGTCGGATTGGGTGAGTTGGAGCCAACTCGGCGTTGGCAATATCCTATGAAACAGAAACAAAAAATCAATTGAAATGCTTGAAGCATATCTCTAAGAAAATGAGGCAACAATTGTGGAAACCTGAGCAGATTTGTAAGCAGAGAGAGTGCTCTCAGCAGCTTCCTTACGTTCGGCTCCAGTCTTGAACTCGGCCAAATACCTATGATAATCGCCCTTCATCTTAAGATAAAAGACCTTGGAGTCTTTAGCGGCAGCCGAAGGGATAAGCCTGGAGTCAAGCAGCTTCAAGATCCCGCCACAGATGGAGGAAAGCTCGGACTCGATCTTGGCACGATAATCACGGATGACAGCGACGTGATCCTCATTACCACGGCTCTCCTCTTTCTGCTCGATGGAGGAGACGATCCGCCACGAAGCACGGCGTGCGCCGATTACGTTCTTGTAAGCGACGGAGAGGAGGTTCCGTTCCTCGACGCTGAGTTCCTCGGTGTCGGCGGATGCAGAGACCTTCTCCATGAACTCGACCATTTCGTCGTAGCGCTCGGCTTGCTCGGAGAGTTTGGCCATGTATACGAATTCCTCGCGGGAAGAAGGAGCGGCCATTTCGTCGGGGGTTATGGAAGGGGTTTCGGGGAGATGGGGAGCGAGAGGGGAACAGATTTACAGAAGAGAGTTTTTTAGATCTGAGATTTTTAGCGTTTGAGGGGATGGGAGAAGTAGGGGGCGATGATTGCGTTGGAGGAGGGAAGGTGGCAAACTCGGGATTCTGAGTTTTGGGGATTCAAAAGCCTAATCTCACGGTCTCTCCCCCCCTCTTTTTGAGGGAGGGATTTGAATTTTGAATATACGGTTTTTTGAAATTAGTCTCTCTCTTCTTTTGAAATTAATATTTTGATAAAGTCATATTACGATTTATAAAAATAGTAAATTATTCTTTTCAACATTTTTAAGATTTAAATTTATAATTTTTTTCGTCCATAAGTCCAATCAATTTTTACCATTAATTTTTAATGGTTTTAAGGCAATTATAAAATAGTAGATGTTTGTACATATTTTAAATCATTTAACAAATGACACACTTTACAGAGAAAGTCATTTGAATTTGAGTGTCTTAAGATGAACACCATTAATTTAATAACAAAATTTTGGGATAAAAATCCAATTACAAATAATCTTTTGGTTAGATATGGATTGTCTATATATGAACTTTAATTTTGTACAATTCTATGCATAAAGTTTTAATTTCATCTCATTTTTACAAATGATCATAATTTGTATCAACATGGTTAGAGGTGGTAAAGAGGCGGGGCAGGGACGATTTTCTATTCTTCACTTCTTCACTAACACTTGCGGGTACAGTTTTGGAAATCCCCATTAAACATTTCAAGAATTTGTTTGTCTTCATACTCATTCCTAACGGATCCCCGCAGTTTTCAGTTAATCTTCGTATAAAAAAAAACCTTTAATACATTAAAATAGGCTAAACTACACTGGTAGTCACCGAGCTTTTAGGGCATTTTCAATAAAGTCACTGAACTTTTAAAACTTTCATTACAGTCACTCAACTTTTAATTCGCTTTCAATAAGGTCACTGTCGTCAACCACCGTTAAAAAACTGACGTGACATGTTAAATTTAAGGGTAAAATACACTGTTAGTCACTGAACTTTTAAGAGGCTTTCAATATGGTCATCAAACATTTAAAACTTTCATTACCATCACTCAACTTTTAATTTGCTTTCATTGTCGTTAAAAAACTTGATGTGACACGTTAAATTTAAAAATAAACGTTTTCCCACCCTATTTTATCTTCACGTCTTATTTTTTTCCATCCAAACATGTCTATCTATTAGATACATTAATAATTTCTTTTGAACTCCTCACTATCCAGTGCATGACTCAGTAAAGGTCGGACCTGAAGCATAAAGAGGATTTTTATGAGCAAAATTTTAGTTATTTCTTTAGCATTCCATCTTCGAATGTCTCCTAATATTTTTCTTGTTCTCACACATGTCGCATGCATGTTTAGATACATTCATATTTTCCTTGATGTGTTACTAGAGAAGTAATGACCTTCACCAAAAAAAAATATAGTTTGATTTATATGGAAGAAAGACATGTTTGGATGGAAGAAAATAAGAGGGGAGAGAAAATATGGTGGAAAAACGTTTATTTTTAAACTTAACGTGTCACATCAATTTTTTTTACGGTAATGAAAGCGAATTAAAAGTTGAGTGATAGTAATGAAAGTTTTAAAAGTTCGGTGACCATAATTGAAAGCCTCTTAAAAGTTCAGTGACTAATAGTGTATTTTACCCTTAAATTTAACATGCCACGTCAGTTTTTTTAACGGTGGTTGAGGGTAGTGACCTTATTGAAAGCGAATTAAAAGTTGGGTAACTGTAATGAAAGTTTTAAAAGTTCAATGACCTTATTGAAAGCGCCTTAAAAGTTCAGTGACTACTGGTGTAGTTTACCCATTAAAATAAATATTCGACATTAAATTTCCAAAACTACAAACATAAATGATAAATTTAATTTTACCAACAACAAACAAAATATTCTAAAACTATAAAATATACTAAAATATTAAATATTAAAATATGACAGACTGCACTATTTTTAAAAGAACATATGATAACTAATAATCTACAGTTCTAAATCATGATTCGTCTGTTATGAAAAAACTAAATTTGATAATCTTTAGTTAGATATGGATGTTTATATATGAATTTTAATTTTGTACGATTCTATGCATAAAGTTTTAATTTCATCCAGTTTTTACAAATGATTACCATCTGTATCAACATGGTATCATTTTACGTGTATATATTGTGTACATAAGTAATTATATCCATCCCTATGAAATAAATAGATATATTTATTTTATAAAATGTACATAATTGAATAAAAATCAAAATTCAATGTATACAATTGAATCTAAATCAAAGTGTGTCACATTGCACATTTGACAAAAAAAAATCATGCATAATTTTAACATTTATTCATTTTTTTCGTTTATTATGTAACACCCTGAAAAAAAAATGAAAGAAAGAAATGAAGTGGTTGAAAAGAAATGTTGCCAAGGGGTTTCGAACCCGTGCCCCTTAGCCTTGTGAGACAAAGGCTTAACCATCTAAGCTAAGTTATTTTCTGGTTAAATCTTACCCAAATTAAATTTTAAACTATATTCGGTGATTATACTAAAATTTAATAAGTTTGATCTGACTCTTCGGGTATCCCTTAATCCCATTTGCATCATGTTTGTGAGAACAAAAAAAAAGGGTTGCGTGTTTCCAGATTTTGTCTTGGCCGGTCTCCTCCACCGCTCGCCGGTGGCGTGCACCGCCCAACCTATCGTCACCTTCGCACCATCGCCATCAAAACTCGACCACCCAACCTCCGTTGCAGCTCATCGTTCGTGTGAAAACGGTGGAAGACCGTTCGACTTCCCCAACCCCGATCTGCGCCACCGCCGGTCCGTGGCTGCCACCGCTACCACCAACCGAACCGTCACCCTCTCCCGATCATGCCCATGGCCACCACTCGCCATAGTTCACCGTCGTCTACCGTGAAAGTGGCGACAAAGGTTCGGCGAGAACCCTCACCTCGCATCACTGTTTTTCGTGATTTCCGGCCGCCTCCGCCGTCACCTTGTCGCATGGCCGCCAGATCTAAGCTCCCTGCATAGTGGTGAGCAAAACCCAACCGGCCGATCATTTGTCCGACGCCAGGAAGGTCTTCATCGGAGCTTCGTCGACTCCGACCTTCTCGGTTCTGTTTAAGGTAATTTCTGGCTTGATTCCAGTTTTATTTCAACATGTATCGTATGAGTTGAACTAACAATGCTTTCCTCTCTGTTTTTTTCGGCGAAATAGAGGCTTATAGGGTCTCCGGCGACCATTCCGGCCACCGTTCGACCACCAGAAGTTTTTAGGTGAGTGAACCGGCCCAACCCGGTCTGAACCGGTCCAACCCGATTTGAGTCCAACCAGAGTCTGACTTGTACCCGTACCCGACCCGTGTCCGACCCAAACCCGTCTGTCGAGTCAACTCAGTCCGAGTCAACCGCAGAGTCAACTCAGTACAATGAGTCAGTCGAGTCAACTCAGTTGACCTGCTGACGTCAGCATTGACTTTGACCGCTGACGTCAGCGTTGACTTTGACCAAAAAGTTAACTTTTCCCGAAAAGCCTTATTTTATGTTTTTCGACGTCCTGAGTCTGATTTTAAAGCCCATTTCGCGAAATTCTAACCCGAAAGCCTCCGAATTTAGCGTAAACCCTGAATAAACCTTTGAAGGTAAATTTGTAGGGGAAACTCTTTATATGTTTGGATCAATCAAACTATCAGAAGATACATAATTGCTATTAATGGTTGAATCGAGTAAAAGAATTGAAAATGCTGATACAATTGAGTCATCAAATGACCAAAATGTGCTTGGACATTGGAATTTCTAAATTAACAGAGATTATGGGTCTATCCTCGTGTTTTGGAAATAATGGATGGTTGGAAAATGGTCGAAAGGACCGAAATAATTGAAAGAATTGAAAATATCGACGTGTACGAATTGGCTAAAAGAGACTAAGACGCCACCAGGCACCCAAAACTACCGAATTAACCATATGACGAGATATAAACTAGTGATTAAGATGATTAAGTGGTTCAAAAGGGCCGAAAGAACGTGAACGACTGCACTTTAAATAATTGGGATGCCCTCTCGACTGAGATAAGTAAAAAAGCTTCGAAATCTTGAACTCTTGATCGCACGCAAGTGATTGCAATATCCAAATGGGTTGAAGTTTGGGTTAAGTATGTCAATCATTTCTTGATACCCAAATTGGCATAAATGCATGTTCAACCTCTCGAGGCATGTTTCAAGATAATGTGACAGCGATTCATACAGATGTATAACACAATCAGAACTAAATAGTGAACACGGGGAAAATGCACCGATTTGAATGCTTGAAAAGTAATGTATCGGCGAGATGAGTATAGTGGAATGGTCTTTGAAGCCTAGTAAGCCGTCGAAAATCTTCAGCGCGACAAATCATTGACCTATCCTCTCGGGATCAGATTATGGAACTGCCTCGGAGTGTTAAATGACCAAAATGCCCTTATTGGTCAATTGATCAGAACAATCTTGACATATTTGAGATCCTAACCGATCGTATCGTATCATTTTTCCAATGTTTGATCGAAGACATTGATTACGAGGCCCCCTTGAGATAGGGACATCGTTTCTGAAATCGGTTCAGAATTCTCAAAAGTTCAGTGTTTCATCTCTCCTTGTAAATACCAAGTATCTCTGAGAAATAAAGGGTTCCTTTTAGTGTGTTCCAAGTGCACATAAATATTCTACTGTCCTGAACCCTAGGCTGTCTTTCGATACGAAATATGACTTTTATCAAACCGAAATATACCTATGTATCTGAACAACAAAAAAAGAAAGAAAGAGAAAAATAAAATAAAATAAAAATTTATATGCTCGCTAGTTATCGTTTAATCGAAAACTAAAGCTTACTTTATATTCACTGTTATTACTGATTAACAATGATTGCTACCGAATATTATTATTATCGATCATTATCGACTATCACCGATTACTACCGATTATTATTGTCACTACCTATACCGTAACCGAGATATTTTGGGATAGAGTATGAAGTTACCGTAGGTTCAGCCCTGATCAGGCTGGTAATTCCTTACCGTTTCAGGTTCCTATGCTTCGGCTAAGGTAATTCCTTACCGTACCTAAGGTATCCCCTTAGGCTGGCACCTACGCCCAATGGGTCTGGGTTAATGCCCGTGATAGTTGCAGTTCTGGGGAACTGCATACCAGAGTTTGGTTGGAGGGTAGATAGAAAATCTAAAATGAATCTCATCGTTAAAATCATATAACCGTGAAATAGTGTTCACCAATCCGTTACTTTGTATGTGTTAACTTTGCACTGTTGGAACACACACTAAGCCTCTGATTTAACTATCGCAATTCATATCTTGTCCAACTCTTCGGTCTATATATATTCCTAGCAGGATACTCAGTGATTGAATAAAGAGCAATTCTATTATCTTCATGTATACCGTTTCTTTGAAATATCTGACCGTATTTTTAGAGCCTATTGTTCCCTGAAACATTATGACAGTGTTATGCCTACCACATATCTACATGTTACTTATAGCATCCATTGGTAGTTCTGTATTACTGAGCTTTTCGAAGCTCATGTTGTTTTTACCACCACAGGTTAAAAGAAACCTAACTTGGCTCGATGACCGACAACAACGTTGGAGTTCTCTCGGTGTTGCTTTTGGAGTACGGTACCGACATAGTTAGTGGGCATGCATGTTATGTATTATTTTATAATAGTGTCTGTAAAACGTTTTTTTTAAATCCTATTATATGTTTAAAAGATTTCAGGAAAGTGCATGTTAAACAGAGGTTACCGTTACAATTTAATAAGTGTTTGAGAAAAAAAATGTTTTTATGTGTATTTTTATTGTGGGTCGCTCTTGTGACCCTAATGTAACTTTCTAGGATCCGTTGTAATGCATAGGCGGGTCTAGGGGGTTACATATTAAGTTTATGTTATAGTAAAATTTTAGAGTTGATTCAGGTAACGTAAAAAAGAAAATTATTATAGGTTCTCAGTTCATTATGTCATCTATGATTCCGTTCATTAAAATTAGTCAATTAATTTTTTATGTTATTTTTTTAAAGATGAATCTTCATTTTTTATGCCATGTAAATAGAAACTGGGTAGTTGTTGGGAAACGCCGGTACACCTCATGGCGCAGCGAAAAATTATGTAACCCCCTCGTCCCGGTCTGGCCGGATGACCGGTCCGAGTGAGCTACACGGGGAAAACCGAGTGAAAACTCCCTAAGGAACTCTCCCTCGGTTAGCAACCCTATACTTGTTTTTTTCATTTTAATCTTGTCTAGATGAAAATTACATCCTAAGTGATCATACAGCGGAACGATATTTACGAAGCGGTCAAACGAACCCAAACTAACATTTAAAAGCCCAATTTTAAAGTCAAACTGCAGGCGGTATCGATACCCTAAGGGGGGGTATCGATACCCCTGGACTTGGTCAACAAGGTTTGGTCAACTTGAGTAAATAGTATCGATACCCCCAATGAGGGTATCGATACCCTCTCCTAAAGTTGACTTCCCACGGTCAAAGCTAAGACAACGGTATCGATACCCTAGAGGCCAGTATCGATACCGAAATCGACAGTGGCTCCAGTTGCCAAAAAGGTATCGATACTCCCCCTCGAGTATCGATACACGAGGCCTGAAACCACAGGGCAGTATCGATACCAGACAAACGGTATCGATACCCCAGCTACGAATCTGCAGGTTTGAGCTGATTTAGAGCACAAGGAGGCCCCTAAATCCCTCTAACTCATATACCAACACACTAACATCAATCCCTAAGGCAAACCAACCATAAGGCATGCTTCCACAAGGCTTAAACATGTATAATCCAAAGGCAACAATCCACATCATGCATTCATTCATGCTATAATCAAACACATGTAAAACTCTTAAGGCAATGGCTAACAATGCAAGCAAGTAAATAGGCATGAGTTAACACACACATCATGGCAACACAACCATGCAAAAGCAATACATATAAAGGAGTCTACACATGCTCCTATCAACCAACAATCACCACAAAACACTCATATCCCATTGCTCAACCATTACATGTCTAATATTTTAAACCCATACTTGGGGAAACTCAAGTCACAAACACACTTAGAGGCCCTCCTCTTGCCCGAGCAACCCACGAACTAAGGATCTGCAATGTTGAACAAAGAGAGCGTAAGCAAATAATGCTTAGTGAGGGCAAGCTCTAAAAACAAACCTCAACATTGCAGGGTCCGAGCACGATCTAGCCACAACAACACACGTATAACAAGAGTCCACAAGATATAGATGCATGAGCAATTATCTCACATATATGTCATAATCATGAGCTTAACACAACCATACATGTAATCACATTTAACATCCAACAGCTCATGAATCTCAATACATTGTTGCATATATCAATCAACATTGGCACCTAGATATGACTCAAATACACGGATAGACTCGTTGGAAACTCATATCCAACAACCACATTACCTCGGTGGGATTCCACTCATCACCGGTCTCGCGGAGGGGATTCCACTCATCCTCACGCCCCGTCGATGGGATTCCACTCATCACCGACTATATTTAAATACCATTTCCGGGCGTACCCGTACTCCTCCTTGGTGACTCAACGCCACCAAGGCCACGCGCGACTTTAGACTCATGTGTACACACTAACATCCTAATGATCGATCATTTGTATTTAAGTATACTAGTGCCAATATGTTACCCAATCCATAACACACATTTTAATCATTTCCGTGCTTAGCACGTACCCACCATGGACACAACCATGAACCATCACCATGCATGCTTTAAGCAATACAATCCATGCCACAACTCACATGTATAAAACAATACACACAAACATTCATATCACATGACATACGAGGCATATACATTCACACAATCGAGTTCATCCAAAGGCTTAGATCAAGCTTAGGATTAGGCTACTACCCTAATCCTAACTCTAGGTGGGTCTACCAAGCCCAACCTAGTCCACATACTCGAACCAACTGATTTAAAATCATTCAAGGAAATCAACCACTCACCTAAGCTTCCAAGCACAAGCCCAAGCAAGCCACAACCTTCAACTCTCCGGATTTACTCCCGATGCTTCACCGATGCCCAAGCTCGATTCTAATCATCTCAAACACAACCAAAACGTTCGAATCAATAACACATCATCGGAAACAACCCGGATTAACATTAACAAGCATTTAACACTCCAAACAAAGTCCCAAAACAGAATTTTCGGGTAGCCTCTATAGCCCACTGATTTCTTCCATTTCAAGCACCCAAACAAGCCTCAATTTCATCCAAAATGATCCTCATATACCATACTACCTACAACCCTCAAGAACCAACCTCAAACAACCCCAAAACCCACTTTAAAACCCTCCAAGAACCCTCTCAAAACCAAATTCCGAAAATTGCCCCAATTCATTTAAAATTCATATATGTGGTATCATTTGGCCTCTATACAACATTACTAAACATATTAATTCAAAACATTTAACTTTGCAACATAAAGACACCATTTTTAATCAAAACATTCAAAACCCCTATTTTCCAAAACTTCATGAAAATGAAAAAGAAGAGTACTTTCATGTAGGGAATGATGAGGGAAAGTCAGAAATGCTATTACCTTTCGAAACGGAGGTGAAATGAAGAAGAGAGGTGATGGAATAGTAGATTGGAGAGGGAGGGCTTCTTTCACGTTGAGAGAAGAAGATGAATAGGAAAAAGAAAAATAGGGAGAAAGGGGGTGTTTTAGTTGTTTCTTTGAAATCAAGGCTAAAAGACCATACTGCCCTTAATGAAATGGGGCATTTATAAGGGCACACCATTAGAGGCTATTTAGGATTAAATTTCAAAACTTGATCCACATTAAATTAACACATTTGAAAATGAAACCCGAAATTCTTGGAAATCATTTTAATTATAAGACCGAGCCCAAAATAATATTAATATATTATTTTCACCTAACCCCTAAACCCGGGTGTTACAAATTATCCGACGAATTCCGCCAGTGATCCATGCACAATGGACGAATTCGGAGTGAGTAGGGATGAAAAATTACCTTAATAAATCTGTTATCTCGATATCTTTAAGGGGTTGGGATAAACCAAATCGAATACGAGTTGTCACAATAGCGCTCCGACCTCTACGCAGTCCACCCGAACAAAACAAACAATATTTTCTCTTCTCTAACTGTTAAAGAGGTTTTCAGAAAAAGCATATTTTGGCTGCTAGACCTTATGCCTTTATATAACATTCAAAAACCTAATTCTAATTAAATTCGTATTTATTAAATATACAATATATTTAATCGAATATAATTAAATATGTATAACCTAATTCTACTTTAATTCGTATTCATTAAATATACAATATATTTAACCGAATACAATTAAATATGTAGAATTCGATTCTACTTTAATTAGGTTTCTTTTGGGATATATATATATATATTAATAGTGTTTGATAATTACAATAATTATCTAATTATTAATATATATATATATATATAAACGAGATTATCTATAATTACAATAATTATAATAATTTTGTCTTTAATAATTATTATGTGTACAACAAGTTTGTACACATGGAAACTAGTCGATATTTGTTCATTTCAATCATAGGGTGTGACCCTTATAGGTTCATGTAACGTTAGTAGTAATATCTAGAACAATTCTAATATTACAAACAATGAGTGGTATCTAGCAACACATCACTGCTACCTAAGTTACATGAAGTTATGGTTCAACTTTACATTTTCCCGTGATTAACTTCTTTTATGTATTATATCATTTTGTCCTTATATCTAGATCGAACACAAGTCATGGATTAGTCACAATTGTATGGTTCATCTAATATTTCTTGATATCTTGAGTAGACTATGATAAACGAATAACTATGATATCTCATATCAATTTATTCGAGCATGTCCATGCATTTTCTAGTCCCACTCAATCAAATGGCTTACGATATTACTCCTATTATGTACGAGAGATAAATCTTATTTTGATCAACCATATTTCACTATATAGAGTGTGACATATCCAATATCAGTCTTTATAGTGTAGTCTGTTACAGCACATGTTTGACTGTATCAAAATATGTCACTCTCAATATTGAAATAATGATGATATAAAGTCTGAAGATCATACACTTAGTTATCACCATGAACAATGTTGTGATTGTCACATAATAATCCAAGAAACATGCTCATGACGGGTCAGTCCAGTATGTCGTTCTCTAACACATGCTTATGTATTGATTTTGACATCTCTATGTCAATAACAACACTTTGTTATCAATCAACTACATATTAGTCTTAATATATTATTGTTGTCCACGCCCACAATAATTCTCAACTAAGGACATTTAAAAATAACTATATTATTTTAAGGACTTTATTATAATTCAGTTTATTTATAGATGTACAAAATAAGACTAAAATAATAATAATGACTTTATTAATAAACAATATAAAATAAGTATGTTTTTTTAATTATAAATAAATTAGTGTCATAAAAAAATAAGTAAATAATTTTTAATAAATAATAATTGAATAATATAATGAGTCTAGTACATAAAATAATTTGTCAGTAATGTGAGATTGCGAAAGGACATCACCGCGTTTAGTTCCCAACATAGCTTAGAATGACATGACCTAATATATGAGGGCTGGTGCGTGGCTGCGTGCCATACATGTAGAGGTGACAAACGAGTTAATTGGTTTGAGTTCGGTTCGGATCATTTTAGTTTCAGTTATTTTAAGTCTGATATTATTCGGTTTAGATTTGGTTTTAGTTCGGTTCGGTTCTAATTCAATTTTATTGTGCTTCGAGTCATTTTGGTTCGGTTGATTTTCGGTTCGGATCATTTTCGGGTCAATGGGAAATCAGTCGGTTTTAATCAAGTTTTGAAGTTGGTTAGTTTTTTACACCCTACATATGGCTTTATAAAGCCAATATATTTGACTTTTTGGTGAATTGTGCGACTGTTCATATCTCGTCTTTCTTTATTTCTATTAATATCTTTTATTTATTTCGAGTTGTCTTCGGCTCGGGTCCATTATGTTCAGGTTCATTCGGTTCTGGTTCATTCTGTTCGGGTCCATTTCGGTTCAACTAAAAATCGGTTCAGTTTCGGATCAAATTTCGAGTCATTGTGTTCGGGTCGTTTCAAGTCTCGGTTCAGTTCTTGGGTCAAGTTTGCTAGGTCTACATACATGACTATACTCTTTTGTCTCATGGACAGAGCCAGAATTTAAGATTAAAAAGGGTAAAACATAAATATTTAAGAGTGAGAGAGCAAATTCATAAATAAACTAATTTACAAAAAATTATATAAAAAATTAAATATAAAAAAATTTTCTTGCTGAGTGGGACGACAATTGTCTTTCTCCACCCCATATAGCTCTGCCCCTAGTTTGCACTTACATAGAATAAGCAAAACAATAAAAAAAACCACAGTATTCAATTTATTTTTTATTAAATTGAGTCAAATTCAATTTGGATAATAAAATGGACAGTTATGCCCAATACTTTGGGTTTTTTCCCCTCTAAAGTCGGATCCTTATGTCTAAGACTTTAAGTTTTTTTTTAAGTCATACTTAACTGAATTCGATTTCACTTGATATTATTCAAATAATAATATTATCAGAAATAAAATGAATATTGTCCTATATTAAGAATTAAAAAAATCAAAAACAATATTTGGATAATTTTTTCAACATATTTAGTTTGATTCCATTTTAAATGATAAAGATATTGTTTTCATTCAGACTATTTTTTAATAAGATAAGGGTAACTGTTCTATCATGTTATATATATATATATATATATATATATATATATTATTGGTACAAAATTGACTAATAAGGGATATAGGTTTTTTCTTTAATTTTTTTGTGTCAACTTTTGAGTCGTTCTTTTTTCATTTATTTTTTTAATTGGTGGTCGACAATTAATTTTTAGTATTAGTTGTTGACCACTAAAATTTTTCTTTGTTTTTATTTTTTTTTTCAAATTTTTAATAAGAATCTATGTCCTTGCCCAGTCTCTTTTTCATTTGTTTTCTTAGTTAGTGGCCGGCAATCATTTTCTTATGTCGTTTGAGCATTATTTCAGCATGCCTTAGCGGTCGTTTGATGCTCGTATATAAATTCCTATTGTTATCTCTTATTGATGCGTTGTATTTGTGATATCTTTCATGGTTATTAATAAAATTTCGTTGTTATTGTTAAAAATGTTGACTAATAAGAATAAGTTGAAAAGTCGCAGCCTAAAAAATTTTAACCTAATTATTTCTTTGCACTACTCCTAGGCAACTAGTCTTAGTACTGGTTGTCGATCACCGAATCTACTATTTTACTGTTTTTTCATATTTTTAATGAGAATTTTTGCCTTTGTGGCACGCTTTTTCCTCTGCCTTTATGGTAAATTTTTATTTTTATTTTTGTGGTTACATTTCATCTATCGTTTTGACATGATTTCAGCAAATCTTAATGGTCGTTGGTGCTCGCACAGAGATTTTCACGGCGTTAGTTTCTGATCGTAAAAAAAATGAATCCTACTCGGTTGATGGTTGTTTGTGGATATAATCGATCTTGAATAACAGAGTAATCTGCCTAATAGTTTGACTTGTTCACCACTCTTTTTCCACTTCGTAATGCATTAAAAAGTTTCTAAAATTTAACAATATATTAATTTCTATGAAAGATTTTTTTTTCTTTACGCTTTTAAGTTTTTGTACAACTTTTAGTCTATCCATTATTTTACCTTCTAAATACATTGTATTTGTGATATCTTTTATAATTTTTAATAAAATCCAGTTCCCATTGTCAAAGAAATGACTAATAAGAGTTTAGATATAAGGAACTTAACAATAAGCCCAACCTGGGCTATAAATACTGTAAAAATATGTTCATTACATTACATAAACTTCTAATTTTCTTACAATTCCAATTTCAGCACAACGTTTAACTCAAATGAATGACATTTCAAGGAAACCAAACCAAACATAATCAAAATAATTTGAATACTAATGAATCAAATGTCCTGTTCAGTTGCAATGTGCCGCCAAAACATCATTGGTTTATATGCAAATCATGTCCATGCTATGTATCTATGTTATTCAGACTCGAGTTAATTGTCAAATACAAGTATGTGCCCAACCCGACTGTTTCATCCTTTGAAGTTCCTTTATAAACTTGGAAGATGGTACCTCAGATACATATCCGGATATGTGTTGAATGCGGATACTTTAGGAAAAACGACGGAGTCGGACTAACATGTCAAGCAACGCCTTCATAGTTATTTAATTCTCCCCATACTGTCTGCTCAACCTCTTCCCATGATTCGGTTGTTTTAAGTTCGGACCATATACTAAATATAGCACCCAATACATTCTCGTCATGCAAAATACAGTAGCACCTGCAGATACCAAAAAAAAATACAGGTAATTATTTTTGCACCAACAATTGACCAGCATGAGAAACTGATATCAAGGAAAGAATGTATCTCATTATTACTTACATGGCATGGTACGAAAGCCGTCTGAACTTATCGCTAGGAGCAAACGATCCACGCTCTGGTGTTTTTTGCATCAATGGGAGTTTATAGCTTTGTAGAAACTGCTTAAGGAGACATGAACTGCCTCTAAAGATATCCAAATGTATTGGTATCACGTCATAAAGGGGATCCCCTGAAAAATAAAATCCAATTCAAGTTGATGGATGAAATCAAATTGCTCTACGTTCAAATATAAAATCAAATACTCGTGTTAATCGGATTATTATGTGTCCAACACGGGTATGTCTACTTATTTCTAAGTTTTCCATGTATTTAGAGGGTCCTTGGAGGGGAACTATCCCCATACACTCGTCTAGGTATGTGTCAGCTACAATGTCGGATATGAGTGCTTCAAGAACAATTAAGAGTTGAAATAACATAGTTAATCATATTTTCAGCGTTCCAAGGGTTTATTCCTTTTAGGGATAAAGCAACATTTAATCCATGAACTTGACAAGTTTTCCCAATTTTGCTCCTAAACTTTTTTTTTTGTCCACAATAGTCCTTGAACTTGGATTTTTTTTGTCTTTTAATAAGGTGACACTCCGAGATTGTGTCAAGCTCAGGGACTAATAACGAGAAAAGTTGTCAAGTTTAGGGACTAATGTGGACCAAAAAAGTTCAAGAACCAAGTTGGGAAGAGTTGCCGAATTCAAGCACAAAATTTTGCTTTATCCCTTCCTCTTAGCATGAGAAATAACAAAGCAAATCAAGAAAACCGTCTGTTGGGAAAAAAAGACTAATTTCGGTTTATTAGAGAATACAGTTACATTAATCTCAGCACCTGTTCACTATGTTTCCGCAATTCAATTTCAGGAAAGAGATGAATGATTTAAAAACGAAAACAGCTTTAATCATAGGAACTAGGAACGTAATCAGATTAAGAAAGTATGCTGACCTATAGAAAGATTGCTGAAATCAAGGATGTAATTAGCGCGCCATGATTTTGCTTCTCCACTATTATCATGCCCATTCACTGAACCGTTACCCGTCGCAGCAGCTATTCCATTTGAGCCAAATGGACAGCATGGTTCCATGTAAACATTATCATCCATAATATCCGAGTGTATCCACGACAAAGGCTTAAGAGCTCTTTTCATGCCATTTTCCTATCAATAAATCAATAATGAACAGCGTTATGTATAACTGTGCAATGTGTTCCAAACATAATATCAAGAGGGAATGGGATATCAGAAATATAGTAAAAAAAGATAATGGGACTACAAAAAACCTCAGATACAGAAAGCAGCTTCAGGAAATCATCAGGGAGGTATCCGTCAACTTTCTCTATCAGCTTCTCAGGAACTGGGTCTCCCCTACAATTTGGATAGTAGAATTTCAGAGGCATCCAATAATTAAAGGCTGTGATAAAGTAAATAAACAAATAAGTGAAACAAATCTATATCAAAAGAAACCTTTATCTGAGAAATTGTTATGCCCGGCGTGTACTATGGGAACACTATAGGCAAATGCAAACATAACAAAACAAGATAACAAACATGCAGTTTTAAGAGAACTGATCTCAAAGTATTCCCAAAATAAGACAAGGGAGTTGAGAAAATTTCCTATTATATATAAAAGAATGTACTAACGAGTTCCATAGAATAATGAAGATTTAACCATGGAGAAAAGCTTTTGGCTGCATAACAGTATAAAAGGACAGGTAAGGTCTGCATGGCTGGTATTGCTCTTGCTCTCAAGATTACAAAACACATGGAGTATAAACACAATGAATCAAACACAGTATCATTCGTTGCAACTAGGAGAAAGAAGAGGAAATTTTCTCTTTAACATATTTTAAATAGAATCATTATTGGTGTAAAAGTTTATCAACAAACATCATTCCCAAATAGATAATATACCATTTTTTCAAGCGGCTGGAAACATCCTTCTTCTTCCGACCTAGAGTTCTCACAACGAGTTCCCATTCAGCTGGAATATCTAATTTGTGGGAGACAAAATCGATGTCCATACCATTGGCAGAAGAACACTCCTGTTCAACATCTGAAACAGATGAATTACCAAAGGAAGGATAGGGTAAACTATGAAGGTTTTTTAGCTGCTCTCCCAAAAAGGAAACTAGGTTAAGCGTATCTTCCAATGATAGTTCATCTCTTCTGCAATGGAAATTAAATGGAAGATTAATAACACCAATCTACTTTTATCAACTCTCATTCTAGAAAATAAGATCCATGTAAAATTAAGAATACTTACAACTGTGCAAATATCTTTCCTTCGCAACGCTTCGTTATAAGATAAGGCCAGATACTAGAGGACCCAGCAGAACTCCCTGGTCCAGATTCTGGTGACCCAGCTTTTCTATATTCAAACAATTTCTTACTCCGTACACCGAAAGGGAAAACATCACCTTTACCCTTTTCTGGAATCAAATTGCACTTTGCAAGCACATCAGGAGCTTCTTTACCATCCCAAGAATCAATTTTGTATGATCCATTTTCCAAGTGCAGAATCCCACTAGCCAATACAGTAGGAATGTGGTTTTTTAAAGGGGAATTAACTTCACAAAGAGTGTTGTAGAATTCAAGCTGCATGGACGGAAACACAAAACTTAACAGCATGTAAAAGATCCATGGACATGAAGAGCATAAATTCGCACGTACACCTACCTCAGTGCCTAAACCATGTATTGAAGATTCCATCCCTTCTTCAACAAAGATTTTAACCACATATTCATCCATGACATAGACCTGTTGCAGAAGAATTAGAACAATCAATCAATACTACAAAAAATTCTATGTTGATAAAATGACTGCTTATAAAATCTTTAGTCAAAAACAGTTGACATAGAGATCAGATACATCAAAATTCTTATCAACATGCTAAATAAACAGCACTCAGTCTCAGATCACATGTTGCAGAAGAGCACTATGTAGGAATCATTCACAATTCTTGAGTACTCCTTACCAAGCTCTGAGATCCCATATCAAAGTTAAACATGTCCAATGGAATATGCGTATTATGACACTACAGGAAAACATGCCTCTCAACAAGGTAATGACAAGTTCTGTAGTATCCTAGAATTGATTTCTCAAAATCAGTTCCCCCAACTTCCGATATGAAAAAGGAAACAGAATTCAAGAGATGAATGAAAAATGACAAAAGAACTCACAGGATTGCTGCCTGTTCCAACAGGAAGCTTCTGATCATCATTGGGAAAAGGCAAATTGTGAAATGAGCAGATTTTCACCAAACACTCCAACCATTTGTCTGCATTTATTGCAAGACATGCTCCCTAAGACAATTAAAGGAGGAATTAAAAGAAGAGGTTAAAAACAACTACAAGATAAAAGATATATATTAATAGTGAATGCCAACAAAGATTTGGACAAAGCAACAACAATATGAAAAGTCTGGTAAACACCACATAGAGCATTTAGGAGAGAAGAAACCAACCAGGCATAATAATACAAAAATGTCAGCAGAGGATTTTCCTTATCACGCAAATCTTCTAAACAATCAATATGATCTTTTTTCTTTTTCAACCATTTGCAATCAGAAACAACCCTTTTCAGTATATTCCTAGTTTATCTCTCTTAAAACATATGGGTCCCTATAACAATTTTCTTAGTCAACTCATCCATTGGAAGTGAAAACGAAGAAAAAGGAAGGACTGGATTGGTGGGATGAACACACTTGTGTTAAAAATGTAACATACCTTCCAAATCAGCTCTCTCATTCCCGGTTTTCCAACCCAAAGCTTGGAAAGCCATTCCCTCATTTCTCGCGGCCCTATGCAATTGCCTGAGCTCCATGGAGAAGTATAGTGGTCCTTCTCTCTATCCAAAAACATGGCCAAGTAACTTATATCATAAGAAAAGCCATGTTTCCACAGATTATATCTTTTAGAAGCACCATTAGCAATTCCTTCGTGATTTTCACTCTCTTGAGATCTTGGAATTTTGACCCGCTTCTCTTTCCTTGTCAGATCTGAGTAATTGAAATTGTCTTTGTCACATGACATGTTCTTCTCCATGTTCTCTAAACAGCCTTCATCAAGAGCAAGCAATCCAACGCGACAAACTCCTTTATGCTGGTAACCAGGAGCCATATCCAAACATACGAATTCAAAGTTTCTGGGATTTACAAAATTTTGTGTCACAGCAACAGTTGTTTCCAGATTCAGGACACAGTGCCACCATCCACTTGGAACATATATTGTCTCCCCAGGCAGCTGAGTACACTCAATTGGCTTGTCTTCATCAGCAAGAAGTGGATAATAGTCAAGCCACCACTGCACACGCACACACAAAAAAAGGGATTCAACAAACGTAACCTCGAAAGATGTGACAAGAACTTGGAGAGCAAGCAGAGGGCCATAGTTTATATACCTGTAATGATGTTGGAGTATCAATGTTGACATCACCATCTTCATCATTTACATGCACTGTAACACCCAAAGGAACTCTTCCAGGAGGATACAATGCCCACCTGTCCAAAAGAATTGAGATATAACATCCTGGATAGCAGCTTTTCAGCTATACAAAGCAACCAAAGAGACAACCTTATGCAGCTGAAATTCAATTATATCAGGCAGATTATGGTACACCATACACCAATAACCAGGACACCGGTGACAAATAAAATGGATAAAAGAAAACATCTAATAAAGCAGCTCCACAAACAGACTTGTACTAATATTAAATTTGAGGCACAAAATGTGAAATCCAAAATCACGCTGGAAGCATTTTATAAATACAGAGGTAATATCTTAAAAATACCTTTTACGACCACAAAGAAGAGTATTCCAGGCACCGGTAAGTGCTGGATCAACATGCCAAGAGGCACCAGACCTCTCAGGCCCAATGATAAGCCATCTGAATGGTGGTCGGCTATCTCCATCTAAAACATCAAAGAAGTCTTCTTGAAACATTTGGGGCACATTGTAATCTTCCAACAAGCCAGGTGCAGATTCTCCAAACTACAAGGCAAACAATCAAAGTACTTTCAAGTTTTCTAAAAAATGGCCATTATTTCATTTTGCTCCCATCACAAAAGAAACACACATATATAGACGCACAAAACTGTATGAATGCTATTCCTACCCTAAGCTCACCTTTTCATCAAAAATATAAAGAGGATCCTCATCGTGCTGTTCTTTCACGTATGATACATAATCCTTGAACTTCATTGAAATTTTTCCAGGGGTTCTTTGAGAAATCTTGAATGCTGTATCTCCATATTTGAGCAGTAGTTTGTCAATTGTCCAATTATTCCTAGCAGGCCAACACTCGGCCAATCCAGCGAGCAAAACCTGGAATGTGAATAAGCAAACAGATATAAGGCAATTGATTTCTTCTAAATACTCAAAACACTAATTTATAGGGGATACCATAGCAAAATCATTAGCAACAGTAATGAGTTCAACACAATTCACTGAAAGCAAACATGATATATATAGCATACCGGTTTTTTCGCATCATATTCCTGATCGAACTGTTCCATTGATAAACCATTTTGTCTTTCGACATTTCCATCGTCAAAAGCAAACCCGTCTAATGTAGTATGGCACCTATACAGTCTTTTGTATAAGAAGAAAGAGCTAAATCCTACACCCAAAAATTTGATAATAGCAATTACTCAAATCAATACTATCATTTAAATAAAATAAGTATTTATTTTCATGAAAAAACAGAAACATGAGGTTAGTTACCATCAAACTGCAATGGTTTTCTTCTGTAGTCAATACATTCATTCGGCAAAGCCTCTCTGCATTAAAATAAAATAAAAATTAACCCCCACCCCACAAAATTAGAAACTGAAATGCAAAATAAAAAACAGAAATTGAAGTTTCGATGGCAAAGAGCAAAATACAAATTCAAAGTAGTCTTTTTCCAGGAGCCTTTGTATTGAAGTGGACCGTTAACTTTCTTGAGGCAAAGGCTCATCCAAAGCGGCTCTTCATTGCAGAATATATACATGACGCTAACAAATTCAAACCCAAATAAAGAAAAAATTAGAACAAAAAGGAAGATTAAAAGATAGAATATGGGAATTTGGGGAAATTAAGGAGCAGAAATAAAAACCTGCTGACACAAGCGAGACGAGCTATGTCCGGAGGAGTTAGGTAATCTAAGAGGGCGCAGATGAGTTCGTCAGGGAGGCGGCTGAAGTTGCCGAGAGCGTCGGCCCGGCGGTCTTTGAGCTGTAAATTCTGGGGTTCGTGAGAAATTTCCATTGGTGAGAGTTCTATCTTCTTCTTCTTCGGGAATGAAATATGGGGATCGGTCGAAGCAAGCAGATTACGGAAGACATAGTTTTGTTTTGTCTATTAAACAAATGTGCTTGGAAACAACGCGGAGCGCGTTGCCACGTGGCGGCCCAGTCTTCTTTGGGGGGCAGTCTAGTTTACTCGTGTGCCTTTCGCGGGATTTCCTCACGCGCCTTCCTTCTATCGTTTCTTCTTGGTTAATCTTCCGTTTTTTTATTTTGGGTAAAGTATATAAATGGTCACTAAACTATCTTAAAAATACAAAATAGTCATCAAACTTTCAAAAGTTACATAATAAACATTAAACTTTAGTTTTTATTACAAAATAGTCACTAAGTCATTAACTGTTTTTAACTGGGTGACATGATAGTTATGAAAATTTGTATAACAACACATTTAATTATCAATATTTACACATTCAATCAATTTATACATCAATAATGAAGGTTAAATTAGGACTAAACTGATTAAATGTGTAAATGTGAAAGATTAAATGTGTTATTATTTAAATTTTTGTAATTGTCACGTCATTCACTTAATGAGAGACGGTTCAATGACTATTTTGTAACAAAAACTGAAATTTCATGTCCGTTATGTAACATTTGAAAGATTGATGACCATTTTATAATTTTTGGAATAATTTAGTGACCATTTATGTATTTTACCCTTTTATTTCAAATGTTTTGAATTAATTGCGGTAGGCATTCTTGAACTATAGCCGGATTTTATATTGGTCTCCAAACTTCAAAACATTATACTTTATCTTCAAACTATCAAATATTATTTCAATCGGGTAATCGTCTAGTAATTTGCTTGATTATGTTAAAAAATGTGATCAAAAAAAGTAATTTGCTTGAGTATTAATATGTCAGTTTTGATGTGAAATATATTTCACATGGTTATATTTTATATATAAATTGTGTAAAAAAATTACACAATTATTCTATAAAATTTAAAACCTAAATTTTAAACTTTAACACCTTAAAAACATAAACCTTAAACTCTAAACTTTAACCATAAATTTTAAATTCTATGCCATGCATACTAAAGCCATGAAGCCTAACCTAAAATTGAAATGTTTGTGTATCAGAGTATTTTCCGATTTCATATATATATATATAACCTAAAATTGAAATGCTTGTGTATCAGAGTATTTTCTTATTTCATATATATATATATATATATCCAGTTACACAGTATAAAACTCTCTAAGTTCGGATGACTGAGATTAATAGTAGAATATGTGAAGATTATCACTTGGAGAAAAAAGTAAGGAGTTAATCTCAATCATTTATTTCCTTATGGACTTAATTTAAGGTCGTGGTTTAGGGGTTTATGTGTATGGGTTTTGAATTTAGGGATAGTGGTTGAAATTTACATTTTAGGGTTATAATTTAGAATTTATAGATTAAAATATAAATCCTCACCATATTACACTAAAAACTAAACTATAACCTTTAAACCCTAAATTCTAACCACTACCCATAATTTCTAAATCTCTACACTTAAACCCTAAAACTAAAGTGCTTGTAGAAACTTTTAGTTTCCACCGCTAGTATATAAAATAATAATCATAATATATATATATATATATATATATATATATATATATATATATATATATATATATATATATATATATATATCAAAATTTTAAACATGTATTTACATGTTGCATGGACAATGTGAATTTGACATGTAAAAATCAACTTGTGTCATTTGAAATTTAATAAGGTTGTTCTTTTAAAACACATTATATCAAAGTTATCAATACACTAAGTGTACAATAAAATTTGATCCATTTTTTTAAATATTGTATCATATCTATAGCTAGGTTGGTATTTAATGCTCAAGTTGACAATTTGAGCGACAGAAAGATTTAACTCAAATGATATTACCACTTCAAAAATTCAATTGAATATTTTTAAAATAATTAAAAATAAATTTAAAATTTAAGTTATAGTTCAAGAACAATAGATACAATCAACTCGTGATATTTTATTTAATTATAGATTTATTTGAACAAACACATTTAGCCGGTTGGCCAAATTTCTCATTTTTATTCTCTCATATTCTGTTAGGTAATAGATTCTATGGGTGTTCAAAATTACCCGACCCGATTACCTAACGACCCAGTACAAAATAGGCAGGTATTTTAAAAAAAATTATTTTTTTACCGGGCTGAGTACCCGACCCGGTAATTTTCCTAGGTACACGGGTCGGGCTTGGGCCAAAAATTTTTCCTTACCAGGTACCCGGCACTTTTAATATATATATTTTATATTTTAAATTATATGTTTATTTTAGGTTTTTAATATTTTTACTCCAAAACTAAATTCAAAATCCTAAAAATTTTCTATGTTTGTATTATATAATTTTAAGTTTAAACTTTTTTTAAAAATATTTGTATTGATTTGTCAGTATGATATTTGAAGGAAAAAATCACGATCAAGATTAATCTTTTTAATATATTCTTTTGGTGATAAACTTTAATATATATCTAAATATTTCACCCTTCAAAGTTAAATCAACTTCAAATCACTGTTTTTTTGTTTGAATTATGTATTATAAATTTTTAATTTTTATGTGTTTAATATGTGATTTTTTTTAATTTTAAAATAAAAAATAAAAAATTATGAACCGGGTTTCACGGGTACCTGAATATAACAGGCCGGGGCACGGGCTGGCAAAAGAGATACCCGGTTCCGGGTACCTAAAAACAGGGTGCCCGACAATAAACACTTCTAATGGATTCTAGACGTACTAGCAACATTCTCTTTCTTTCCCCTAACGTCTAATGGAAGATGTGTGGGCCGGAAGTGGTCCTCTTAGAGATAGTTTTCCGAGAATTTTTACTTTAGCCTTAAAGAAGGAAGGGAAGATTGACGAGTTTGGTAGGATGGAGGGATCCGAATGGCGATGGAATCTACAGCTTAGAAGGAGTCTTTTCGAATGGGAGATACCAATCTGGGATGAATTCTGTTCCATTATCAATGAATTCAAGCCTGGAAGAGTACCGGAAGATAGCTTAAGGTGGAGGGCATCGTCCAATGAAGTCTACAGCCCAAAAGTTTACTGCAGTTTGGTGGTTGACACAAATTCAGAAGCGGAGCATTTATGGCATATGGTGTGGGCTAATTTAGCTCCCCTAAATTAGAATGTTTCGTTTGGAGGCTAATGCAGGGAAGAATACCTACAAAATTCGAGCTAAGAAAGAGAGGTATGTTCGTAAACTCATCTATATCATGTGTTTTATGTGGGACTGCTGACGAATCGCCTAGTCACCTTTTCTGCGAATGCATGACCGCTTGGTTGTTGTGGCAAAAATAGTGTAAGCTATGGGAAATACATCTTGTGATGCCAAGCTATCCGAGCGATCTCCTAACATGTTGGTTTGACTGTCAACCGAGGTTTAGAGAGGTACGAGTTTGGAGGTTAGCTTTCTTTAGCATGGTGTGGACCATTTGGCTAGGGCGAAACGAAGTTGTGTTCAAGAGAAAAATAGTATCGATCAACACGTTGTTTGATTTGATGGTGACGAGGTTAGCTTGGTGGTGCAAAGCTAAGTGGCCAAGGTGTTTAGCTCCAGTGTCAGAGTTGTCTAATTTACCGCAAACGTTCAACAGTTTGTGTATTAAAGATATCCCTGAGGTTAAAAATAGTTGGAGTCCCCCGAGGAATGGTTTCTTTAAATTTAATGTAGACGATGCAGCCATGGCAGTTTCGGAGCAGCTGGTATTGGGAGAGTTTTGCGCAATACCGAATCAAAAATCTTACTGATGTTCTCAAAGGCAGTTGGTCTCTTGGATGCCTCTACAGCAGAAACATTGGCGATAGTCGAAGCACTGAAGCTGTTTCACTCTTCCAAGTGGGTAAAAACAATGCCTCTTCTATTAGAAAGCGATTGTAGTTTAGTTGTAAGATGGTTTTTACAACCGACATCAGCACCAAGTTGCTTTAAACAAATCATTGACCAAGCTTTGAAGGACTATGCAGGAATTAGATGGAGCATTAAAGTCATTCCCAGAGGTTCAAATTCGAGTGCGGACAGGTTAGCAAAAAAAAGGAATTAATAGGAAGGAAGACCTAGTGTGGATCTCCCAAGACTAATGGCAACGATTTGTGAGGCTGGTGGTTTTCTCCAACTTGCAGGAAGGAAGCTGTAAGAGTGGTCAAGCTCAACTTTACAACCAGGATTCGTTTTTGTCCCTGGGTCTGCAGATTTAGATCAAAGGTTGGTGGTTGTAGTGAGGTACAATTAGTGGGATCTATGGTGCCTCCAGGGCTAGAGTCGTGTAACAGTGTGTGAAGAAGTAGATCAAGTAAAGTGCATAGCTGGTTTCTAAGGATTATGCTGATCTTAGGTATTCTGCTGCAGATTATTCGGATAATCTGAATTTTCAGGGCTGGTCCATGTTTTCTGGGCAGGATTGATTTTTAAGAACCAAAGATTAGACTAAGTAAAGGGATATTTCTGTGTTATTGGGGGATGTTTGCGCATTGGACCTTTGGCTTTTGTCCGATTTGGTGGGGGATAGTGATCTGAGGAACATTTTTGGCTTTTGTACAAGGGAAGGCCACGAGCAAATATAGTATTGAGGGAGGTGGTAAGAGCCTTTGTGATAATGAGCAGCAGTGGTGTTGAATCCTTTGGATTAACGGGTTTCGCTTTTGAAAATACAAAGATTAAACTTGAAAGTGTGGTTGCCAATTGCCATGTTCATTTTACCGTGTATTAACATTATTCTCGGTGCACTCTTCTTCCTCCATCTAAAAGTAGGGAGGTTTTTTAATGAGACCCGGTTTAATGTTTGAATTTGTCTCTTTAGTAAACAGTAATAAAATAACTGTTGAAATTTTAAAAAATATATGTTCAATTTTTTTAATTTAAATTTTTAATTATAATTATTAAATAATACATATATTAAAATGAAATAAAAATAAAAAGCTCAACTTTCATGTTTATAATTGTAAATTTGTAAATTATTTATTGTAACTTTGATAAAAAAAATTATAATCATGTGATTTGATTTATGTGTTCTTTTTAAATATATATTTTGCAATCTGAATGAAAGCGTTCAATATTTTATCAGTAGACATACTATTTTATTCTACATTTCATGAATCATTTTGCTTTGTGTTCTGTCCAGAGGTGGAACCTTTTGGGGGACCAGTGAGGTAATAGTCTCCCAACAAAAATTAAGAAAATGAAGAAAAAAATTGAGATAGTAATAAAAATGTATTTTACTCATTCAAAAAACATATAATTCATTCTATATCTTCTCTAAATTTAAAATTTGTAAACGGTCTTTCAATAAATAATTTTGTGTTTTGTTTGGTTTGATAGAAAATAACGAGTTTGAACATTTCATGAATCATTTTGCTTTAATGGATTTGAAGAGTTTGAACATGAGAAGGTTTAATTTTAGTTTTGAATTTCGTTTGGTTTGATAGAAAATAACGAGAGAAAATGGGAGATTATATTTGTTGATACTATCGTGAAAATGACAGACAAATTTGTTTAATTTTATAGTAACTAAATTGAAAAAAAAAATATGAAAAACATTGATGCTAATTTTCTATAATAATGTATTAAATTGATTAAAAAAATGTGAAAACGTTGAAAATAAATGTGATATTATATAATTATATAACGACCACAATCATTATTCTATCAAATGTTAAATATATATGGACAGGAATAATACAAAACGATTTACTCTAGTAACATAAACGTAATTGTCTAAAATTTAATGACAAAATATAATTTTATTAATAATGCAGTAAATATAGGTATCGAGTATTATATATTAAATTTTAAGATAAACTAAAGTTTGGATGAGTGGCAAGGCAATAGAAATTTTCAATCTTGCCACAAAGTTTGGAGCTTGAAAATGGAGAAAGAAATAAGATGGAGGAAGAAGAAAATAAAATGTGAGGGAATTAAAAGTGAAAACAAAAGTAGCAGCTGAATTTTTACAAAGGGCTATTCACCCCCAAGTCCCTCAAGTTGATAGAATTTTAACGATCTTTGATTTTACGGTTCCAAAAAGTATTAAAATCATCGGATTGGATGGTTTAACCAAAAAAAATATGAAAACGCCGTTGCCGGGGATCGAACCCGGGTCACCCACGTGACAGGCGGGAATACTCACCACTATACTACAACGACTCGGTTGTTTGCCTATCAAACAAGTTTATATTTATTAATACTTTCTAAGAAACATCTGGCCTTACTTATACAAAGCGACAAAATAAGGCAAGACAATATTTAGAGTTGTTTCGAACTAGTTTGTGGTATGATGTTAGCAAGCATATTGTTGGAGCACATTTCATAAGCATCACAAAATTGAGAAACCTTAGCATTTGTGACAATTGTTTTTAATGATATGGTTTTAAAATATAAACATTGTTTATTTCATTGAAAGTGTAATATATTTTACTATTATAATCAGCACTTATTGATACTTTACCTTGTGATTTGATTATGAGGAACTATATATCTATATAATTTAATATGATAATTTATATAATCGTACGTGTTATGTTTTTAAAATATGTTTAAAAATATTAAAAAGGTACTTGTATTCAGGGACGAACACAGAACTTTATGTTAAAGGGGGTGAACTTATAAATTTTAAGGGCGAACTTATAAAATTTTAGGGCAAACGAAAATAAATTTTTAATAAGAAATACATAAAGTATTTTTAAAAAATTACTAAATTATATAGGAATGTTAAATTTTTAGGGATGCAACTGCACCCTCTAAGTCCATCCCTGCTTGTATTATTTTAAAGTTTTATCCTTATGCTTGATTTTGGAGCATTGAATCTTGTACTGGTTTTGTTTTAAAAACTTCATATCTTTATTGATTTTTATTATTTTTACTGTTAATTGTTGACCTTGCAGTTATGAAAAAGAACAACTAACTTTTTTTTAAATATTTTATCTTTACAATTTTGTTCGATTTGACCCTTAAAATTGGTAAAGTAGATGATTGAAAATTTCAAAGTTTCAATGGAAAATTGTGAAATTTAAATTGATTTTGATTTTGAGGCCGAAAGAAATTAACTCCATTTTGAAGTTGAGGTTGTAACAAGTGGTTGGAAGTTGGAGTTTGAACATTAACAATCATTTGATCTAGTGGAATGAGATACTAAATCTCTTAAATAAGATTAAGGATTCGAATCTTAATTTTGTGAATGGCGTAAATTAAAACCGATGCAACATAATTTTGGTTGGGTTTTGAAATTTGAACAACCCTACTAATGCGGTGAAGTTGAACATTTCAGATTATCCCACTGTCATTAAACATCCTATAGATTTTAGCAGTGTAAAGAAGAAGATGAGTTCATAGCAGCATGCAAGTACATTGGTTTTAGAGATAAAAAAAGGACAAAAGTATGATGGTCTCATTGATCAGAGAAGATGTCGAAGAGACGAAGACAACATTGGACGACAGCAACAACAAATTTAGGTAAGAGAGGTTAAGAGGGTTTTTTTTTTAAAAAAAAAACTCTGGGTATGATATAAAAGAAATGCTCATAATGTTTGATTGAATAGTTATCTTAGTCTTTATTATTCTTTAAAGTAATTTAACCCTCAACGTTTCGTTTTGAGTCAAAATGACCCCTGAGCGGATGAAAATTGTTAGTCAACTAACGATAAATAACTTGAAATGACGCGACAAACTTACATGACAGTGCACACCGCGATAGCAGTGTCATATAGACAAACATGTTGACTTTGCATAATGACACACGAGTCAAAAATAATTTTAAAATTTTGTATAAAATGTTAAAAAAATTCTTTTGACATGTCGTTATGTCAAGTAATTTCAAGTTGTTTGTCGTCAGTTGACTAACAGTTTTCATCCGTAGAATGGTCATTTTTACCCAAAATAAAACGTTGAGGGTTAAATTGCTTCAAAAAAGAATAGATGCCAAAATGACCATTCAGTCAAACGTTATGAGTATTTTTTTGACTTTATACCTTTATTTTTTTAGTAAGGTGAAAATAAACTTAAAATTTTTTAATGAGTTGAATCGAAAATTAACCGTTTGAAACAGGCCACATCAATAATGTGTAATGTCATTTAATAATATAGTGACCAAAGTGTAACAAATTAAAATGTGAAAATTTCAAATTCAGTGATAACTGAACAAAATCAAAACAGAGGTGGTCTAACTTATAGTTTTCCCCAAATTTTAAAAAATTAGGGTTTTGACTTTACTATTTTTTTAACCAATGACTTCACTCGTTAATCTTTAGGTTTACGGTGCAAGACATTACCCTCTAAGGGCTTTTTTTTTAAAATACCCACTTTAACTTTTTTTTTTGGTTCTCTTAATTTTTTTTTAAGATTTTGTCATGATTGATTCTTGACTCTAGATCTATTTGTATAACACACTTAGTTTTGGTGAGTTAATTTTTTAATAAATATTTTTTTTGTATACACATGATCACGGACTCGAAATCTATTTAAGTGATAACAAACTGCTTAACACTTAGACCAACCTTGTTAATAACTTTTTTAAGTATGAAGAAATATCTATTTAATAAATTTAATAGTTTTATATAAAAAGTTAACTCCTATAATAATAATAGAACCCAACAAATGTTCTAGTGAAAAAGTGGATAATGTTCATTCTATAAGACATGAGTTTAAATCACTTTATCTACATGACATATGTACATTGTTAAAGGATTAAAAATATCTATGAACAGACGCTACCTTGTAATCCCATATTTAATGACAGTAAAGTTTTCTTTTTCATCCAAATGATTTTAATCAACTCTCATGTACCCTTAAATGTTTATATAAATATTTATTAAAAGCACATATCGATAGATTTAAATTATTTGTAGAGAAAAAAATTGTATGACAAGTGTATTAAATATTTTCTTTAAATCTTGAAACTAAAAATTTTATTGAAAAAAAAATATAATATTAATAATGCAATTAATAAAAGAATTTTTTTCTGAAAATTATATCTACCAAAAAACTCAACGATAAAATAAAAAAATAAAGGAAATCCAAAGGTGCAATGATAGTCGTTTTTTTTTTAAATTTGACATTCATCATTTATAGTAACTCAATAGTCGTCAATAATATTCTTTTGTATTTATTTAACTAGACACTTTAAGAATAAAAAAGTAGCGAGTGCATTAAAGTAAATTTTCATGCTGCTTCACAAAAAAATATGAATACATCAGTCAATCATAAAAGAGAATCTAACCACTAAAAGATAACTGACAATCGTAAATCAGAAACGAGCGACGTGAGAATTTCTACACGATCGCATATTTAATGCGGAGATAGATGAACAATGTGTCATAAGGCTAAGGAAACACACGACGAAAACAGAGTTAAAACGTGCTACACAAATAGACGAACATATGGAAGATACACGAAAAAAATTCGAACAAAAAAATATCGGTGCTTTGTCTTATTGGCCTAGAAGTCAGTGGCGGAGGGAACATTGAATTGAAAATAAGAGTGAAGCACTGAAGAATAGGATCCAAAGACAAAGTCACGTGATTACATTAACATGTGACTTAACTAGGTTTTGATGTCGCCAACTATAATTCCAAATTTTAACCACATCTACTAATCTTCAAATCATTTGTTTATGTATTGGATCGGATATGATTTAGATTGTGAAATAATTTATTTTTCAGATGTTGGTTTGATTTGGTGGACCCTGGAAATAATCTATTTTATTATCTAAATTAATAATTTTTATATTAAAATTCCTAATGTTTTCTATTAAAAAAACCCTAATGTTTTAATAATTAAACAAATCAAATAATCATTTACTAGTTCAATAACAGTTCAGATATTGCAAGTTTCATATTCAATCTATTATAAAAAGAAGGTTTCATTTTCAATTTATGTCAAACCAGTCAAATTATACGAGTAATCTCATCTTTCAACATTTTTGGATCGAATTGTTTTGCAATAAATTTTAAGATTTTAGGTTTAAATTTCAATATACATAAATATTTATGTAAAGATTCAACTTTAAAGTTATTTTGATTTAAACTCTATCATGTGTAAATTTTATTAATTTTCTATGCAACTGTTACTAGTAGCAATAATACTAAAGTTTCGTTTTTTTGTTACGTTTAGCGACCTAAAATCACTTTTAACCGTACTTTTTTTTTATCAAACATCGGTTTGGTCTAAACATGCGTTTGCTCACCTGAATTTAACGCCTAAACTAACGTTTGCCCACAACTAAAAAAATTTAACTTCACATTTGCCCACAACAATGGTAAACGAAGCCTAATACTTAGAATGTTCTTTAACAAATTGTAAACTGGTCTAATAGAATGAGACATACATTTTTTAGTAATGTCAGAGATACGATATTAACATTGTGAATAAAACAAATTGAGTTGTTTGGACGATCACCCCGTACTAAATTTTATAATACTCGATCTAAATTAGTCAATTCTATAAACTAGATACCAATAATTATATATATATATATATATAAAAGTAGGTGATTCAGGCAATAGGGGATCTTCATGGGTCTACATGGACTATGTATTAAAGTTCGAATAAGCACATTTCACTATACAAAGGCATTCATTAGAAGGAAAAAAATACAAACAAATCACACAAATTCCAAGTTCACATTGAAACATAGAAATACATGGTTTCATTTTTCATATTTAGAATCACCGTATTTCTATTCACTTATGTAGAGCATAGAAGCAAAAGAAAGAGCCTAAGGAGATGGTGGCCAACCAAACATTCCGGCATCGCCACCGATTCCTTCATAGAATCTCAATTCAAGTTCCTCCAGTCTTCCTTCACCATACCACATTCCATCATAAATGTCATCATCGTCGTCGTCGTCGTCATAGTTGCCCATTTCAAACTCCCAGGCCAAATACTCGAAACTGTCAGAGAAGTCCGAGCAATCATCCCAATCACCCATCTCATAGCAGTCCATGACCAGAGGTCCCAAAACCTTCAATTTCGGGAACTTTTCCTTCACAAATTGATCATCGAGTTTCACATCCCAGCAACCTCTTAAATCCAAAAATTCAAGCTGGGGACAGCCAGATAGGATGTTCAGAACACCTGCGGTGCTGATAAGACGATAGGCCATCTCGAGGCGTTTGAGCCTAGGCATCGTAGCAGCTATGGCATTCGCCTCGTCATCCTGTGAGAGTTTACCAGCTGCATCCAGCGGGTGCATGTTGCGGCAAAAACTAACAAGCAGTTTACAGTGCTTTCCAATGGCCTCTAAAGCATGGGCACCAATTTTACCACAGTAACTCAAATCCAAACAAGTGATTGACGAAAGCCTTCCAGCAGTTTGTTCAACAATTGAATCACTCATTTCACATCTCGACAGTCGCAAAGACCGGAGAGAACCAGCACTTGCAAAATCAACGGAAAAGAAAAAAAAAAGGAAAAACATATCATATCAGTTAAAAGTGTCCATTAAACAATGATCCCTAAAAGTAAAAAGTGTGATCCTGTGTTTCTTAAAGATATTACAAATGTCTCATTGGAAATCTTATCATGAACACTGAAATTGCTGTTCAAACTAGTAAATGTGAGGCTAACCAAAACCATACCATAAATCAAGATTACATTACTGACAAATGCAATTACCAAAAGGCTCAAGGGCAGTTGAACTTACTTCTCTGCGATAAACGAGAAAACCGTATCATTCTGAAGGCCGGAAACACATAACTTGCGGAGAGATCCACCGCTTCTAGTGATGAGCATTTGAAGCATCCGATCAAGATTGTCGGGTTCGCATCCATTGCTCCACTCTTCAATGTCTATCTCTTGCCAACAATAGGGACCCATCACTACCGTTCTCCAGGCTTTGCAGACACAGGGAATGACTGTTAGTATCTCTTGTAAGGGCAGGTTGCTGAAAATTAGCCCCAATGCATCCGGAATCAGTTCATCCCAGCGTCGAAAATCACATTGCTCTTCCATCTGATCTTCATTCAGGTTAATAACGGGGCAAAGGAATAACAGCTAACAAGACATAAAAGGGTAGCAGAATAACATTGCAGGATTTATAATGAAGTAATTGAGAGATTTAACAAATTAAGATGTTACACAAAAGCTTATGGACACATGAAATAACACAACTTTACCAAAGAGATTTCTTTTTATGCCATGTAAGGAAACAGATGATTATGGTATTAAAAAAGAAAAGCAAAACAACTCTTTAGATCCAAAAAGCTCAGAAAGATAGGAAATTTCCGGCAAAATTGTCAAAGGTGAGCTTAGAAAAGGGAAAGAAATGAACAAAGAAACAAATCATAATAAACAACTTGTCAATTGGAATTAAAACAAACAAATATGCAGAGTGAAAGAAACGAGAATTTCACTGTTTGTACATAGATCTAAGACCCCAAAGCATAAAATTTTCGTACTTTTGCTCAAGATTTTCCAACAAACACAAGGAAGTCGAAATAAAAGAAGAAAATGAAAATGGGTGTTACCTTAATTTCGTCCTCTTGATATGCAAAAGAGCCCCAGTTGATCCGCCTCAAACGCCGGAATAGAACAGAAAAGAAAAAAGGGAAAAGAAAAGAAAGCCCATCTAATCTACCCACCAAACCAAAGCTTCAAAAGCAGGCCAGCAAAGAAGAAGAAGAACCCCAGAGTAAAAACAGAGTTTTTAAGAAGAAGAAAAAATGAAAGTAAGTGCAACTTTTTACCCTGGGAATTGGGTTCTTTAATGGCAGATTTTGAACAGCAAAGGCATTTGGGGTTTCACCTTTCACGCCATAGATTCATATCATTTTTAGCTGAAAGCGAAGGTGACGGAAGCATTTGGTATTTTGAGTGCGATTTAAGAAAGAGTGTAATTGGGGAGCTGAAAAAGCAAAGCAAAAAAGAAAGGGTTGGAGTGAACCGACACGACTCGGTTAGCTGAAGAAGGAAAGGTGGTTCGTTAATGGCAAAGGGTTAATCTTAATTATCGGCCTACAAAGTTACAAACTACCATGGCTCTGGATTTTCAAAGCTTCCGGTTCCAATGCCATCTGTGTTGAAAATCTTTCTTGTTTTTTTTTATTTGGTGTAATTGCATTTGTTCTCTTAAAGTTTGTCTGTTTTTACAATATAGCCCATATTTTTTTTTATCAATTGCAACTTTGTTTTCCCATTCCCCCACCAAATCGACACAATTTTAACCGAAAAGCTTACGTGTCGGTTAATCAACTAACATTCAACTTTATTTGTTTGACTGTGTTGGAGTAGTTTGCATATGAATTTTGAGGACATGGGAGTTTAACTCAGTCGGTTGAAGTTCATTTTAAGGTTGTGAGTCTCCAATGTTGATCATAACTATCTCATTCCTTTACTGTTATTTTAGTTTCGATTTTTTTGTCCTTTCGATTTTTAGGACTTCGTCTTGATTAATTCAGACAAACTGGTGTTATATATCTGTTTTTAGTGAGTGAGACTCTCAGCGAGGATTTTTTGCGTACACAACAACTCAAATTTGAGACCTCCTTAAGCAATATCAAACTGATTTTTTTGGTAATATGTATGTTTGCCTTACGGTCTATGTTTAGAGTGCGAGGCTGCCCCTTCTAACAATATTGTCTCTAAAGTTTAAATCGCGTTCTCTCTTTGGGAGTGCAATGTATCTAACACTTGTTGTCTAAGCTGATTTTTTTTTTGATAATATACATATCTGTTTTACAATTTATGTTTAGAGTGCGAGACTACTCCTCCCAACAATGTCGCCTCTAATATTAAACTCGTGTACTCCCAAGTGAAATGTATCTAACACTTGTTGTCCAAATAACATTTTAGAATCTAACATATTTTTGTATGGTTTTCTTTAGTACACTACAAAATAAGGGAGTTGTTCTTCAGTATAAAACTTAAATCACATTAAATAATAACTAAAAGCAGTATAATTCGAAAAATAGAAATAATATTATGATTAGATTTATTTAAGAATTAAATTGTATATCACAATCAGATATTGAAATTGATTTTTTTTTTTAATTCAGTCTGATTTGTGATCCAATAATTGAATGCCGACACAATTGGTATTAATGTTATTTTAAATTTTTTTGAAGTTGTGACTGCGATTAAAGTAATTTAACCACGTTTGAAAGTAGAGTCGAAAATATAAAAATGATAATAATTAAATTTATTGTTTATATTTTTTTGACAAATTCTAATTCTAATTTTAAATAAAAAATTATATTATTAAAATAAATATCAAGAATCAAACACAAATAAAATAAAATAATATAAACATTTTAAATCGACCGAGCGATAAAAAATTCTCAATATTTATTTATAAAAGTAATATGAGTATTAATATAAAATTATTTTTAGTATTTAATCAACAATAATATTATAGGGAGAATCCCTGGAAGAAAAGATAAGTTCACCTTGGATGGCTTTAAAAAACACAGCATCACAATGGGACCAATGATGGGGCGCATCAATAATCAAATTAGAATAATGAAAATGATATGAAAAATACTTTTATATAAATTAGATTTTGTCACATCTACAATGGGGTAGAATAAAATAATTTTATGTAATATATATTTAAAAATTTTAACATAAAAATATCACGGAAATGATAATAAACTTGTACATAAATTAGCAGTTCCGTGTTCAATTCTTAAAGTATTGTTTTTAATTCTTTATTATTTTGAAAAGACTGTACAAAAGTGTGAACTGATAAATATATCATTATAATTTTATTATTTTTCATTAGACTTAAAGTGACTATAAAATAATATTTGTTTACTTTTTTTATCCCTTCAATAATATACACCTTGTGGACAAATTTTACAGACAATATTGCTAGAGGTGAAAATCGGGTGGGGCAGAGACGGTTTTGTATTCCTTATTCCGTCCCAAGCACTTGTGCTTACGGTTTCAGGAAATTCCCATTAAATGATTATGGGAATTTTTTATCCTCACACCCTTTCGCATGGATCTTCACGGTTCTCGAAGAAACTCCATCCCAAAAAATTAAAATAAAATTACTATTTTATTGACCAAAATAAATGGCCAATTCAGTTTAAAATATGAAGTTTGGATACTTAGATTGAAATCAATTACAGGATGATTAAAATAGAAAGGGTGTTGTGTTGAAGACGGTTTAGACGAGAGTTTTATCTTATATCTAAAAATTAACATAGAAACATGTTGTGAATTTTGGGTGGAGAATATTTTTTGGGACCCCACGATTATTTATATGGTTACGGTTCGGTTATCCCTATGATTAGGATATAGCAATCTCCGTCGGCATCCCCATGTGAAGATTACAGTTATTTCTTATCCCGTCGGTTCGAATTCTCACGATTTTTGGATATTCTTCACCCAATTCCCTCCCCTAAATACTGCTCGAATCCGAATCTCTTAAGATAAATATTATCATCTTTTTTATTAGAACCACTCGTTGAGATTAATATTTATTATTATTTTTAAATAGAAATAATTTTGTAATTCCATAACTGAATTGAGACCTCATTAACTGGTGACGTCAACTTAATCAATACTTGATATATAATATAAAGAAAAATCATTGTATGTCTCTTGACATGTTAACATGTTTTTTTTTTTATTAAAAAAAAACAATAAATGGATCTTGCATATATGTACGATAATAATTAATGCTTTTGGAAAATAATGGATAAAATAGTAGATCGGGTCTTAGCCCGTAAGAATGATATGAAAAATTGAATTTTCATTTTGCAATACTTTTTATCCGGCCCAATAATCAGGTCAAGTAATACATGATAAATATCATTATTTTTTTTATTATGATCATTTTTTGAGTTTAATATTTATTACCATTTAAAAATAAAAGTGATTATGTAATTTTATAACTGAATCAGACCTGATTAATCGGTAATACTGATACCAACTCAATCAAACACTTGATATAATATATAAATAAAAGTCATTGTTTGTCTCTTGGCATGTTAACATGTTTTTTTAAAACAAGAAATGGATTTTGCATGTATGTATGACAATAATAAATGCTTTGGAAAGTAATGCATAAAACAGTAGATTAGATCTTGTAACACCTCTTACCCGATTTAATAAATCCGGTCAAATAGATGATGTTGCATTCTGATACTAAAATCTAAAAATGTTTATAATTGAATTTAAAATTATAAAAACGAACCTATAAAATAGAAAGACCATTTTGAACAAGAAACCATTAATGAGGTTCATAAAAGCAATTTGAAACTTTAAACATGGAAATTTAAGCAAATCATGATAAACCATATAAAAAAACTCATTTCAAACATTAAAAACACTTAAAAACAAAGGAATTGACCCCAAGTTAATTGAGCAAGTATCAAATAGAAAATACGTCCTGCATGCAAACTTTCATATAAAACAAGTTTCAAATCAAAATATAGCTATTGAGTTCTTAAATCTAAACTTCACACTCATATAATATATAAAATTCAAAAGCTTAAAAATTCTAACATTTTTCAAACTTGACACTCATATATATATATATATATATATAGTTTCTAACTAGTATTTGCACGAGAACCATTTTTCAGTTATGGTTCCAATACAATTCTAACATTTGATTTTATTCAATTTAATCCCAAAACTTCTCTTTAATTACAAATTGACCCCAAAATCTCAAAACTATCTTAATTCATCATTATTAATCAATTTAGAATCAAAATCTCCATTTAATTCTTATTTTATTCAAATTTGGAAAATTGTCATTTGCCCCTCAAACTTTCAAACTTTATGATTTAGTCCTAAATCAAATTTCAACATTATTTTCTCTTAGAAACTATTATCTTAACTCAAATTAGCCATATTATTATTTTTTAATACAATAATGGACTTGGTAATAGATATTAATGATAATTAAATATCTTATATGTTGGGTTGAACTATCAATAGAAATGACCAAGAGGGGGTGAATTGGCAAATAAAAAATTAGTGGAAGCAAATTGCAAAAGCAATAAAAATGAGACAAAGAGATTTATAGTGGTTCAACCTTCTCAACAAGGTTTACATCCACTACCTTAGCTATCAACACTAAGGATTTTCACAAATTCACTAAATTTGTCTTTCCTTTTCGGCTAAAGGAGATAACCTCACAAACCTAGACTTATACCCCGAAACCTAGTGATCCATTTCCCTAAAGGATGAATATAAATAAGTAAACTATGAAAAACCTCACAAAGTAGTTTGTTTGCACAAATAAAGTTCACTAAATCCCCAAAACACTTGAATGAAAAAGATTACAATGAAGAATACACATGTGAGTTACAAGAATTTGACAAATTGAGCTTAAGGATGTTGGATATGTGCTTGAATGCTTTAAAATTGTTGTCTTGTGTTGAAGAAGCTTTGGAGACTTATTTTTATATTTCTTATTGATTTATAGCCGTTTGAGTTGTTGAAATATTGAAAAGAGCCGTTGGGCTGCAATTTTCCCGCAGTAAATGTTGTCTGCCAACACTGGGTATCGATACATGAGCACTTGCATCGGTACCGACCCAAAACAAAACAAATGTTGCAACAGAAGGTACTGATACACATGTAGGTATACGAGTTCGCTTAACAAATTTTTAAAAGATAGTTCGAAAAAATTTGACAAGGCAATAGTCAAAAAAATTATTTAAAAATATTTTAAAATCCTTAATCCCCGTACTGGTACGCCATAGGCCGCCGTACCGGTACTCAAAGCATAATTTGAATAATAAACTTAAAAAGGTGTATCAGTACGCGTATAATCGTACCGGTATCTATAAATCATTATGCATAAAAATGGTTTCATGTAAATACTGAAATGGATAATAAGTTTTTATTTTATTTTAATTGTATTGAAACAGAAAAATAGATAACAATGGAATGAATAAGACATGAGGCGGTCTGTAAATTTTCACTTATTTTATTTCTATGTTATGTTTTTATCTGAGAATTTTGTGTCTTTTTCTTTTATTCTATTTTTTGCTAATTTTGTGTTTTGATTGCCTCGTGCAATTTAATTTTTTATTTCGAATTGTATCTACATATTCTAATTATTTTATAATATAAAATTTTGGGTTGCTAACTCAACGGTAGAGTACTCGACTTTTAAGTGTTATTTGCATTTTTTTACACATTTGTATGAAGAAAGGGATTTGTTCATACCATCAATAGAGTTTGTAAGACCAGTACACAAATAAACGTATCGATACAGAGTAGTGGTTTTACAAAAAGTTTTGGTACAGGTCGTACCGTACCGGTACCGATTTTACTCACTAAAATTCTTGGAACATTTTAAGAACAGAGGGTACCTGTACACATATAGGTGTACCGGTACGCTTAATAAATTTTTAAAAGATGCTTCTAAGAAATCTGACAAGTCAGTGATCAAAAAAATTATTTAAAAATATTTTAAAATCCTTAATTCCGGTACCGGTACGTCATAGGCCGCCGCACCGGTACTCAAAGCATAATTTAGATAACAGATTCAAAAAGGTATATCGGTATGCGTGTATTTGTACCAATACCTATAAACTATTATGCATAAAATTAATTTTTAATAACAAAAATTCGTACCCGTTCGCCATATGTTGTTTAGTTGAGTATTAAATACTAAGAAAAGTTTTGGGGATTGAAAGGTTATGTCAAAACTAAGTATAGATTTAACATTATCTTATCGAAATCTGACACTAGAACTTTTGGGACATTACACATTCGTTGTTTAGTTGAGTTGAAAAATATGATGAAAGAATAATACTTCTGAAAAATACAATATTGAACTAGCTAACATCTCTAGCATATTTTATCTCATATATTCTTTCCAAATTGAAATGCTTTGTTTATACATATGAGATGAAAAATGATTAGGGTTGTTTTTTTGATACACATGTTTTTATAAATTTTATTTTACATAATCGACCTATTTTATGCCTAAAATTTAAATTTTAAAATTATCAACTCTAAATTCTAAACATAAATTTAAATTATATACTCTATAACATAAATCACTAAAGCCATACTCCAAATATAATATATAAATCCTAAAATTGACAAGTTTGTATATTAAAATGATTTTTAAAAGATAATCCTCTCATTTACTATCTTCTTACTTTTCTTTCCTATCAAGCATACTTAAAATTTATTTTCTTTATACTTTTCATCTCATTCCTTATACTTATTCACTCAATCAAGCACACCTTTATCTTTTTCGGTCACACTCTTAGTTTTTTAGAATTTTGCTCTAACTATTTCGGACCAACCCGCATCATACATTTAATTTTAATAAGTAAATTTCTTAACAAATTTTTTTTTTACATACACAAACTCTCGAATTGAATTACACCCTTACTTTAATAATTGAAGTTAGAAAGAATACTTACTGGTCCACACTGCCAAGCCGAACCATTTATTCACGTGCCTTTCTGAGCCCAAATGTACCATTTATTTTGTTTTGGGTCTCGGCTTAATACTAACCCATGAGTGACCCTGGTGGATTTGGTGCCAAATTAAACAATAACAAGAATTCCAAATGGAATTTTGTAATGCTTAATTTGTGGTTGCTTTTAAAAAGTGATTTTCAAATTAGTTATTGAAAAGTAGTTTTAAAAAATTGGTTAGCGTTTGTCATTGATGACAAAAAGTGATTTTGAGAAGATAAAATGTCTATTTTAGATATGATATTGAAAAGTAAAATAAACTTGAGTGACGTTCAAATTAATTAATGTTATGATATATGAAATAAATCAATTTCAACTATAATAAAATTTTATTTTTTGAAAAAAATTAATTTGAAAATATAAAGTACATTGTAGATTATATACGGACATTCCACTTACAAATTAATAATAAATATAAAATAAATTACAAATAAAACAATTTTATTCTCAATATAAACATTATAAAATATATATTATTTTACAATTATGTATGCATAAACGTTATTTTAACAATAAATTATAATTAAATAATAAAGGTAAAAAATAATTTTATTTTCAAATTAATTTTTCCACCCAAGAAGCTATAAAATCTAGCCTTTTGGTTTAGGTGGAAAAGCTAATTTTAAAAGCAACAAAAAACAATCTCTTTCAACTAAAAACATTTTTTAAGTGCTTTTAGATTGCTAAATGCAACAAAAAACAGGCCTTTAATGTTAGGTAGAAGTGTTATTTTTTATATATTTTAATATATAAGTTAGTAATAAATTAATTTTATTTGATAAATTTAATTTAATTTTTTGGCTAGAAAAGGGCTAAAGATCAAACTAAACTATATAAGACTTATGGAAATCTTGTAACAGAAGGTCCTGCAATTGATACGGTGGGTTTGTAAAGATAAATTTAAAATTTTAATCACTCGTAAGATTTAATTAAAAAATAAAATAAATATGTCACTTGCTTTGAACGTGTATTATTTTATACTTTATTTTTTTACTTTTGATTTTAAGTTTAGGGTTTTAATTTTTATATTATGATAATTTATTTTAATATTTATATAATGAGTACGATTTTTTTTTATATTAATAACAATAGTAGAACTAACGTTACTCATTGATGAAAATATTTAAAATATTTGGATTCTGAAAGACCAATAATATAATTATATATTTTTAAAGACAAAATACAATTTTACCATCCCTCTATAATTGTAATAAGCGTACATTTGAAAAAAAAATGTTTTGAGTCGAAATTTAAATTTACACTTATTAAAATGAAAAGTCGACTTAATCGACATTGAGTCGACTTTTCATTTTAATATGTGTAAATTTAAAGTTAGACTCAAAACATTTTTTTCTCAAATATATGTGTTGCGTGTAAAAGTGTCTATCGCAATTGTAGTGCAAGTGTACACGACGCAAGTAGTAAAGTGCTACTAGAGTATCGGATATCGTCTCCACAGGGACTGGGCTAACCCTTTCCTTCGCTATCTACACAAGGGGAAAAGAATAGATTAAGATTGTTGTCACAAAAAATAATAAAGAAAACGTAAATAAAAGAGTTGGAATTTCAAGATAGAGAGAATGGGCTGGTATTGAATTGCTCGGTAGTGCAGGTATTGAATTGCTTAGGATCTCCAGTTCTGTCGTCGCTCCCGTCGCCGACAGCACCTGTCGCGACGTCTGTCCGTTGGCAGTCGCGGCAGCAGACACACCAACTCCGTACTTCAAGTTTGGCAAGAATCCCAGATCTGCCTTGCCCTATCCCTAAGCACAAGTCTGTCGATGAACACGTCTTTGATGATACCTCCCGGCGTGAATCGAAGGATGAACACCGATGTGTATGAATTCTTCCTTAGCCACTTAACCTCGCCCTATCCCTAGGCACGAGATGGTTCAACTATAAACTAGAGAACGCGCTTTTATCTCTTTCGTATACTTAACTCTCCCGATGCTAAGTAAATAGATAACCTCACAATGCTCTCCCGATGCTCTTGCAAGATATTAAAACCAAGATAAAAGAACTTGAAGTTTATTTTATTGAACTTGAAAAATCCTAAAACAAAGCAACCCTTGCAACTACTTTACAAAACAACCCGTAGCCCTAGGAGGAATTTAGAACATGTCGGTGACGGGTGGACGACAGGGGTTTGGTTTCGGTTATGGGGTATCGGTTATGCTCCTAGGTTAAATCTATGCCCTTATATAAGCTTTGGGCTCAAGTTATCTAAGGTAACAAGGATTACAACTTTAATTAAAAGTAAGATTCTAATAAAGACTAAATCTCTAAAGATTCCTACTTTTCAGCCGCATCCTTGCTTTATGGGAATTCCTCTCCTTGAGCTTTGGCTTGACATATCTTTTGATCTGGGGCTTGGAAAAATATTTGGCTTTCACACGACAGACGAGCAGATTTTTCTCTATCTATCGAGGTCCACTTTACTTTTCCTCTTCATAAAGTTGTTGTCACCTTGCTGTCACGACAGGTTCCATGACAGGTTCGTCTTCTTCGGCTGCTTGTCCAGTTCAGCTTTCCTGCTTATCTGCCCTGCGCCTGCCTTCATCGTCAACTGTGGCAGCTATCTGCAAAATACGCCATCTTTTAGTAGAATCCGTGCCTTTTATATAATTGTGATGTTTTATTGAAAACTAACCTAAATGCAATGCAATGATGCTTGAATGCAGCAGAAATATGGGTTAAAAATGGTGTAAATAATAGAACTTTTATACACTCAACACACCCCCAAACTCAAGTTTTTGCTTGTCCTCAAGCAATCAAGACTTAAAAGAAAAAAGGATTTTTTTTTGGCCTTCAAACAGTGATCTGTCCCTTACCCGTCGCTCATTCTCTGTGGCGGCAGCAACCTGTCGGAAAGGTTAGGATCTGTCCGGAATCTCCCTATAGTTCTCGTGCAGTGTGTGCATGCTTGTGAATAGTTATATACTAAGACTCTCTTAGTTTCACTAGAATATTCAACTCCTTAACTCGAATTTTTATGCCAAAGTTTACTTTCTTGAAGACACATTTTCATGCTTCTTTTTCTTCTATTTTCAAGCTAAGTTTTACTAGAGCCAGTTTCGGGCACCTCTAGTTAACTTCCTAGAGCCAGTTTCGGGCACCTCTAGGTTTTTGAGTTTCTTTTGCTAAACTTCTTTCCTAGAGCCAGTGTTAGGCACCTCTAGGGGCTATTCAAGTTCTAAACATCCTATTCTAGTTTGGCTAAAAGAAATCTAAGCAATATAACAGTCACAAAAGTGTTTAAATTTTTAGAACTATAGAAAGGCTCTAAACTTCTCCTTAAACTGTCCTAAAGATGCTGCCACGACAGAGCTATCATGACAGGTAAGTTAACTTCACAGTTTTAAGCCAATAGTTTTATATTTTCTGATTTTTTTTAGAGAACTTAATTAAAAGAAAGACACAACAATTAATAAAAAAATGTACTTAAGACTCCATTAATGATGGAGGGTTGCCACCCCCAAACTCGAGGGTTGGATTGCCCTCAATGCAAAATGACAGGTAAAAATAAAAACATGAAGATAAGGACATCACAAAAGATATAAGCAGGCAGCAATAAAAGGAAAATAAAAGACTTAAATTTTTCACTCGCTGTCCTCGCTGCTGCTGCTAACACGGATCTGACGGCGGCGTCTGGGCTGTGGAGGAGGCTGAGCAGGTTCATGGGCAGGTTCAGGGGCAGGTTGCTCCACGAGCTGGACGTCGGAACTGTTGCCACTGTCCCAAATGCTGGTGGTGGTGGTGCTAGCCTTGGGCATTAGTTTCCTGTCTGCCACGTGTTTTATTCTCTTGACCGGCGTAAATTCCCGCTCCAAATTCCTCCTGATCAGAGGGCTGTCTTCGAAAGCAGGTCTCTTCGTTCCTCTGGCAGGGGTGTCAGCCGGTGGACTGCCTGCTGCCGTCGGGGCAGGTGATGGGGTGGAAGCGGTAGAGTGGGAGTGTGGGGAGGCAGGTGGTGTGGGGACAGGGGAGGGGATATGGAAATAATGGGCAGGAAAAGTAGGGAATTGAACATCGGGAAAATTTAAAGTTTGGGTAATGAAGTTTACCGTCGAATTTGTGAAATCCCGGATGAAGGTCATCAATCCCATTTGTCTCTCCTCTACCCGTTGTAGCGCAGCAAGGATGTGGGCAGACTGGTCTGCCGGAGCGGTAGCGGCAGCTGCGGCAGGTTCGGTGGCAGGTTCGGTGGCAGGTTCCTCGTCTGAATTTGCTGAGCCTGCTGCAGGGTTGAAAAAGTTGATGGGTGTAGCGGCTATCAGCTCCATGAGGCTATTGATGTTATTGTCTGTCCAGCCTCTTCCTTGGATTAGTTTGTCGGAGGATTCTTCGTGGACAGCTGCACAGCGACAGAGGGAAGTAATTGTGAACGGCAGGCAGAGGCGGGAGTCGGAGCGGAAGGCGCGGTCCAGAATGCTGTCCCTCATATAGCGGCCCACATTGATAGGCCTGTCGTGCATGACGGAATGAATGAGGGCGAGCCGCTGCCGGTTAACCGTTGTGTGGTGGGAAGAAGGCATGATACGCTTTTTGATAAAAGCGTTCCAGAGTTTGGCTTCCGGGAGGAGCTGCCCCCGGTTGACGGAGTGGGGGTTCTTTTTGCTGGTTGTCCATGATGTTCCGTCCTCTGTCAACTCTACCATGACAGCATCATAAGCGGCAACATCGAGGGTGTCGAGAAATTTCTGGTGGGCATCGTCATCGGGGCCAAAGTAGAGGCCAAACATGTGGTTGATGCTGTCGGCAGTGAATGGCACCTGAACACCTCGAACGATGACAGATGTCGCCGTTCTGCTGTCTATGGTAGCATAAAACTCCTGGACTAATGTGTCGTTTAGCTCTGCCGGTTGTTCAGCAAAGTGCTCCCATAGTTGAGCCGTGATGGCCTGTACGATGAACGACCAGAGTCCCATGTTGGGTGCCTTTCGGATGTACACAAAACCACGTTCCTCCCATAATTCCTTGTTGGCAAAGGGCGTCGCTGCTGCTGAAGAAGAAGCGGAGGCATCGCTACGAAGGGTCTGTCTCGACGACATTTTAGTTGCAAGGGCTGTGAAAGAGAGAAAACAAATAAAACTAGAGGAGAAAGTAAGAGAGGAAAATCAGAAGTGATGAAAAATGAAAGGGAAAAACGGGGTTATATAGCGGTCGAGTTGCTGCCTATTTAATGTTGTAACGGCAGGCGTGAATAACGGGGCGGCAGATTGGATTTAGCGTGTCTGACGCGTCTGACACGCATTTATGCGTCTGTTATGTGTCTGTCGCACGCTTCTGCGTCTGCCGTGTCAGTCTGTTGACCGCCTGTCATATCTGTCCGCGGCGGCAGCCGAAACGACAGGTTTCCATAAATGGGCTTTATTGGGCTGATGGATGAGCGGTGGGCTTGGGTCACTTCTCCTTTTTTTCTTGACTCCTTTATTTCCTAAAAACTGAAATTAGAAAAACAAAACATTATTCGAATAAAATAAACCTAGTTTCCTAATAAATAATAATTGATAAAAATAAAATTTAGGTTAAATTAGGGATGCCATGTGGGGCATCTTCTAAGGTAACCACTTCCTGCATTCATGGGGCTTCAGTCCCCTGATAATGCTTGAGGCGTCGTTTCCGGTACTTCTTGAAGTCCATCCGTACCCTCCATCTGGTGATTATTCTCATGTTGGGGGCTCCTTTCTTTCTCTTCCCTTTGTAGTCCATGAAGTCCTCCCTTCTTGGTAATGTTTCTGAGGGCATGAATATATGATTAGAAATAATCAAATTGACATTCGGCCACAAACTTACCTTGTTTTCGTTGAATGTTGTTGTGGTTGAATGTATCCCTTGCTGTCGTGCCTGCTGCTGCGGCAGGCGGTTATTTTGACAGTCCGTTGTCAGGTTACTTTGCAGGTCAATGGGACATTGGTAAGTGCCGCCACTCTCTATATCAAATTTTGTTGACCACTCGTAAATCTCCATCAGTAGAGACTTTGATGATTCTGTGTCCACCGGCGTTGGTTCCTCAAATACCTGCAATGGAATTGGTGAGTTTTCATATAATTCAAAAGGTTCGTTTATTACCTGCTCATATTCCATCGGTGAGGCATTGTCATTGGGTAGCTCTTCTAGGTGGTCGTGCGAGTGCCATGACAGGGATGGATGTGTGCAATCTTGGTCAGGCATAATCGAGGTGGTGGGTTTAGAATTTGCCTCTGATGTAGTTGCTGCTTCAGCATCAGTTGCTGCCGAGGCGGCAGTTGCTGTCGAGGCGGCAGTTGCTGTCGAGGCGGCAGTTGCTGTCGAGGCGGCAGTTGCTGTCAAGGCGGCAGTTGCTGTCGAGGCGGCAGTTGCTATCGAGGCGGCAGTTGCTGTCGAGGCGGCAGTTGCTATCGAGGCGGTAGTTGCTGTCGAGGCGGTAGTTGCTGTCGAGGCGGCAGTTGCTGTCGAGGCGGCAGTTGCTGCCGAGGCGGCAGTTTCCGCTTTGACTGGAGTTTCTGCCTCAGAAGTGGTTGCTACCGTGTTATTCTCTTGAATTTCACTCAGCGTTGTCGCGGTGTTGCTCCATTCCGGCTCCTCGATCATTGTCATGGCAAGTTGTTGCTCAGACTCGTCATATGTTGGGTATTCCTTCACATGGGCATCCTCGTCATCTTGCCTCGGGATTTCAGGTTTAGTCGTGGCATGAATGAGGACGGGATTGCTCAAGAGTTCATCCATCTTGGCGATACTTGCGTTCGTAGAAGCCGACACTTTTTGAATGATTGCCATGAAGGCTTGCAGTGTGTCTTCTAAGGATTTTGACTGCTCTTGAGGATGATGACATTGCCAGGACAGGTCGGGTTCTGTAGCAAAACTGTTATGGTATAAAAAATTTTGTGGGTTTTGATCGTACCATATAAAATTTTGCTGTTGCGGCATCGGCATTTGCTGCCCCTGTTGCTGTCGTGGCAGCATGTCTTTACGGTAATTGCAAGAACTTTCCCACATCAACTCTCGAATGGTTTTTCCCGGCATGTTGATGCCCTTGAACCTGTATTTTCACCTGAGTTTTTTTTTGTTAAAAAAAATAATAAAATAAAATAAAAATAAAAATAAAAATAAAAATAAAAATAAAAGAAAAGTGCAGAAGCTAGGGTAAGAGTGTGTTGCCAGTCCCCGGCAACGGCGCCAAAAACTTGTTGCGTGTAAAAGTGTCTATCGCAATTGTAGTGCAAGTGTACACGACGCAAGTAGTAAAGTGATACTAGAGTATCGGATATCGTCTCCACAGGGACTGGGCTAAACCTTTCCTTCGCTATCTGCACAAGGGGAAAAGAATAGATTAAGATTGTTGTCACAAAAAATAATAAAGAAAACGTAAATAAAAGAGTTGGAATTTCAAGATAGAGAGAATGGGCTGGTATTGAATTGCTCGGTAGTGCAGGTATTGAATTGCTTAGGATCTCCAGTTCTGTCGTCGCTCCCGTCGCCGACAGCACCTGTCGCGACGTCTGTCCGTTGGCAGTCGCGGCAGCAGACACACCAACTCCGTACTTCAAGTTTGGCAAGAATCCCAGATCTGCCTTGCCCTATCCCTAGGCACAAGTCTGTCGATGAACACGTCTTTGATGATACCTCCCGGCGTGAATCGAAGGATGAACACCGATGTGTATGAATTCTTCCTTAGCCACTTAACCTCGCCCTATCCCTAGGCACAAGATGGTTCAACTATAAACTAGAGAACGCGCTTTTATCTCTTTCGTATACTTAACTCTCCCGATGCTAAGTAAATAGATAACCTCACAATGCTCTCCCGATGCTCTTGCAAGATATTAAAACCAAGATAAAAGAACTTGAAGTTTATTTTATTGAACTTGAAAAATCCTAAAACAAAGCAACCCTTGCAACTACTTTACAAAACAACCCGTAGCCCTAGGAGGAATTTAGAACATGTCGGTGACGGGTGGACGACAGGGGTTTGGTTTCGGTTATGGGGTATCGGTTATGCTCCTAGGTTAAATCTATGCCCTTATATAAGCTTTGGGCTCAAGTTATCTAAGGTAACAAGGATTACAACTTTAATTAAAAGTAAGATTCTAATAAAGACTAAATCTCTAAAGATTCCTACTTTTCAGCCGCATCCTTGCTTTATGGGAATTCCTCTCCTTGAGCTTTGGCTTGACATATCTTTTGATCTGGGGCTTGGAAAAATATTTGGCTTTCACACGACAGACGAGCAGATTTTTCTCTATCTATCGAGGTCCACTTTACTTTTCCTCTTCATAAAGTTGCTGTCACCTTGCTGTCACGACAGGTTCCATGACAGGTTCGTCTTCTTCGGCTGCTTGTCCAGTTCAGCTTTCCTGCTTATCTGCCCTGCGCCTGCCTTCATCGTCAACTGTGGCAGCTATCTGCAAAATACGCCATCTTTTAGTAGAATCCGTGCCTTTTATATAATTGTGATGTTTTATTGAAAACTAACCTAAATGCAATGCAATGATGATTGAATGCAGCAGAAATATAGGTTAAAAAGGGTGTAAATAATAGAACTTTTATACACTCAACAATATGCTTATTACAATTATAGAAGATGAAAAAAATGTATTTTGGTGCTCAATGTTGAACTAAAACTAATTAATGTTGAACTAAAACTAAGCGATTTCGGTGTTCGCCCCCTGCCCTATGAGAGTCCTAGTGGGCGGCCGTCGGAAGGTAACGTTCAAGTGGAGATACTGGCGACGCTGGAGCGGTCGAGGTCACCTTTACCAACGTCAGTTCAGCGGGTTCCTAAGAAGAATAAGGTGGTTGATCAAGAGGGGTCTGAAACTACGATAGGTGAGGGTATTGAGATGGATGCTGATGTCCCTGTTGGTTCTGAGGATGGGATGGTACTGGAGGCAGTTGAGTCGAAGGGCGATGATGGTGGAGGCGTACAAGATGAGACTAAGGAGGTGCAAAATCTAACATATGTGAGGGACAAAGCGTCGTATGCTAGTGTAGTTAGTCTTGGCTCCGGCGATGGGAAAAAACTGAAACCTAGTTGGGTCGAAAAAGAAATTGTGGTACGGGATGAAGATGTGCAGATTGATAATGTTGGGGCATATCCTAAGATTCAGTTAAATGATCACGTGCGTGATCAAGTTGATTTCAACATGAGGAATATGCTGATTGTTAGACTGTTTGGGCGTATGATTGGTTTCAATGTGCTTTGGACAAGAATATATGCTTTGTGGTATCCGGTTGGGGAAATTCAATTGATCGATTTAGATAACAATTATTTTTTGGTGAAGTTCGCGGACGAAGAAGATTATACCAAGGTCCTCACGCAGGGGCCATAGACCATTTATGGCAGTTATTTAATGGTTCAACCATGAAGCAGAACTTTTTCTACGATGGGGATGTATCCGTCCCATGTTATTGTGTGGGTTCATCTCCCTGGGTTGTCGTATCGCTATTATTCAAAGGGTTTGTTTCGCAAGATAGCGGATTTCATCAAAAGGGTCCTTAAAATTGACTACAACATTCATCTTGGGGAACATGGAAAATTTGCTCACCTAGTAATTTTGGTGGATTTGAATAAGCCATTATTACCGTGTATAGAGATTGATGGGAGGCTGCAATAGCTTGAATATGAGGGTTTACAGCTAATATGCTTTGAGTGTGGTACGTATGGTCACACGAAGGAATATTTTCCGAGAAATTCGGAGAGGGTGAATGTCGCGGAAAAACAAGTGAGTGTTGCGGTGTAAAATCCGAATAACACGAAAAAGGAAGGAGCTTAAGTTGAAAATTTTGGTCCTTGGATGATGGCAGATACGCGTCGTCGACGGATCAATTCCCCTGCTCAAAAAAGTAAAGGTTTAACGGAGGCTAAAAAATTGCAAAGGGTTCGCGGCTCTCGATTTTGTCTGATAAACAAGTGGATGCGGGTGAGGCTACAAATGAGGTTGCTGGCCCAGGTGTGATGAGTGGTAAGGGAAAAGATAAAGTGGTAGAGATAGTGCAGAGAACGGTCGATGTTGGGAACATGGCTCAAGGGTGTAAAACTAATGTTTTGATATAATAATTGAAAAATGTTTTGGACTAATTTGAAAAGAATTTAAAACTTGTTTTTAAGTCCAAACAACTTGAAATTATGTTTGAGGTATTTTAAGAGGTTTTTGGCAAAGCTTTTTCATGTTTTAAACAGCCAAACTTGTGTTTTCAAGTCACCAGTATCGATACGGTTGTACCCGTACCGATACCTTTTTGCCTCAGTTTGGCTACTGCCAAAACCCGTATCGATACGAGGGTTTAGCGCATCGATACGGACCGGGGTCGTTTCGATACGCCACGTCAGCGTACCGATCCCTGTTCAACTACCCCAACGGCTATTTCCCAACGGCCATTTAAATATCAAGCCGTATCGATACTGCTATATGAGTATCGATACCCCATACTGGCAAGAGCCCAACGGCTATTTCCTCAAGAAGGCCGTATCGATACCGTTTCACGTGTATCGATACTGGTAGCTGCAGAACAGCATTAATGAAGGGAAATAAAGTCCTCAACGGCTCCAATTCATCCCCAACGGTCCTAAACGGCTATAAACTCAATTGGGAGTATAAAAGGGACCTCCAAGCATCAAGAGAAGGCTAATGCTTCAATTGTCAATCAACAAATGATCAAGAAATTGTCTTAGTGCTTAAAGTGTCATTTCTTGTATAGACAAACACTAGTGAGCCAAAATTGTCAAATTTGCTCAAGTGTTTTAGGTTTTGGGTGAGTGCTTCATTGTGCAAACAAACACCTATTAGAGGGTTTAAGTTTGCTTTCTTGTTTCTCTTTGTAAAAGAGGGTTTGATCAAGGCTTGGGTAGAAGCTTGATCGGTTGTAAGGGTTTCCTCCTAATCCTAGAAAAGGGGACGAATCAATTAGTGGATTGATTGTGAAATCCTTAGTGGGAAGCTAAGGTAGTGGATGTAGGTGCTTGTTAGAAGGCCGAACCACTATAAATCATTGTGTCTTTATTCTTTCTAGCTTCCACAACCCTTCCACCCAAATATCCACCTCTCCACCACTTGGTGAGCTAAATTGGTTGATCGAATCGAGCCCCACACAACTCAAAAATTGGTATCAGAGCTTGGCTCAATCGGTGAGGATTAACATCCTATTGAGAAGATCCGGCAAGCTCGATCACTATTTCATCAACCGGCTCAAATGGCGCAATCCATCGACAAACCGCCTTTCTTCGACGGAGACCACTATGCCCATTGGAAGACAAAGATGAAGTTCTTCATCAAATCAAAAGATTACAAGCTATGGGATGTAGTTGAAGATGGCCCGTTCGTGCTTAAAAGAAATAAAGCGGAGTGGAGTGCCGACGATCGCAAGAAGATGGAGCTTAATTGCAAAGCCTTGCACATCTTGTTTTGTGCATTTGGTCCATCCATCTATGAGAAGATGTCTTCTTGTGAGAGTGCCAAGGAGGTATGGGATGTAGTTGAAGATGGCCCGTTCGTGCCTAAAAGAAATAAAGCGGAGTGGAGTGCCGACGATCGCAAGAAGATGGAGCTTAATTGCAAAGCCTTGCACATCTTGTTTTGTGCATTTGGTCCATCCATATATGAGAAGATGTCTTCTTGTGAGAGTGCCAAGGAGGTATGGGACAAGCTTGAAGTCACATACGAGGGGACAAATGAAGTCAAGGAGACCAAGATTGGGCTCCTAACCTTGGAGTATGAGAACTTCAAAATGGATCCGAAAGAGAACATCGAGAAGATGTTTGATAGATTCTCCACCATCACCAATGGTCTTAAAGGTTATGGAGAAGCCATCCCGGAGGAGAAGCTTGTTCGAAAGCTCATCTACTCACTTCCCGAGTCTTGGGACTCAAAGAGGACCGCCATCATCGAAGCCAAAAATTTGAAGACTTTGAAGCTTGATGAACTCATGGGGTCACTCCTTACTCATCAAATCATGAAGAAGAACAAAGAAGATGAGAAGAAGAGGGAAGAAATTAGAGCTATGGGAGAGAAGAAAATCAAAGGGCTTGGCATCAATGCTAGTGCCATGGCTCTCAAATCCTCCACTTGCCATCATGTCTACTCAAGTGAAGAGGAGGAGGAAGATGAAGAGATAGTTCATCTCTTCAAGAAGTGTGCCCCTTTCATGAAGAAAGCCTTGAAAGAGCTTGAACGAGAACCTAAAAGAAAGGAGAGGGCAAGCACTTCAAGCCATAAGAAGAAGGCACACTTGGCTACTTGGAGTGATGAGGACTCCACCGATGATGAACAAGCCAACCGTTGCCTTATGGCCATCGAAGAAGATTCAAGGGTAACTTCTAATTCATCTACTTCATGTTCTTACACTTTTGATGAATTACAAGATGCCTATGATGATTTGGTTTTAGATTTTAAAAGCCACATTTTGAAAAACAATAAATTGATTTCAAAGTTAAAAATTCAAAATGATTTGCTTTCTAAAACCAAACTTGAACTTGAAGCAAAACTTGAAGAGTTTGAGTTAAAATGTCTTGATTTACAAAAATTGCTTCAAAAAGTTCAAGGAGAAAAAGATTTGATTTCCAAAGAGCTTGAAAAGAAAAACAATTTTGAAAAATCAAACTTTTATGTTAGACAATCTAGTGCCCCTAGATTTGCAAATGGAAAATGTTTTAGAAGTGTTTGGGTCCCAAAATGACTTAATACTTCAACTAAAAAGGATGAAATTGAAAAATGGATTCCAAAGGGGACTAAATTTTGTGCAACTAACGTTTATGGATCCAAAACAATTTGGATACCAAAAGTTACTTGATTGTCTATTGTAGGTGTGATGGAGATGTTCAACAAGTCAAACATTGAGGGGGAGCTCCATACACACAAGGAAGAACACTTGAAGAAGGAAGGCTTCACATCCTACCTTTGGGTTCAAGTGTTGGTAAAAATCTAGTTGTTTATGCCTTTATTTGTTTTAATTTTTATTTAATTCAACTAGATGATCATATATGTTGGACTAACATTTCAATGATGCTTTGAGTAAGGGGGAGCCATTTTAAAACCAAAATTCTTATTTGTGTCAAAATTTTTACCTCCATTGTTATTTGAACTTAATGTTTAAATTCTTTTTGATATAACAAAAAGGGGGAGAAATGGTATGGTTTGAAAAATTGAATTTTCAAATGAATAAGGGGGAGCTTTATTTAATTTCATACATTTAATCTCTTATTCACATTTTTAAAGTTTAAGGGGGAGAATCACAAACAATTTTTCAAGTTAGTTTTATTATATCAAAAAGGGGGAGATTGTAAAACTAATGTTTTGATATAATAATTGAAAAATGTTTTGGACTAATTTGAAAAGAATTTAAAACTTGTTTTTAAGTCCAAACAACTTGAAATTATGTTTGAGGTATTTTAAGAGGTTTTTGGCAAAGCTTTTTCATGTTTTAAACAGCCAAACTTGTGTTTTCAAATCACCAGTATCGATACGGTTGTACCCGTACCGATACCTTTTTGCCTCAGTTTGGCTACTGCCAAAACCCGTATCGATACGAGGGTTTAGCGTATCGATACGGACCGGGGTCGTTTCGATACGCCACGTCAGGGTACCGATCCCTGTTCAACTACCCCAACGGCTATTTCCCAACGGCCATTTAAATATCAAGCCGTATCGATACTGCTATATGAGTATCGATACCCCATGCTGGCAAGAGCCCAACGGCTATTTCCTCAAGAAGGCCGTATCGATACCGTTTCACGTGTATCGATACTGGTAGCTGCAGAACAGCATTAATGAAGGGAAATAAAGTCCTCAACGGCTCCAATTCATCCCCAACGGTCCTAAACGGCTATAAACTCAATTGGGAGTATAAAAGGGACCTCCAAGCATCAAGAGAAGGCTAATGCTTCAATTGTCAATCAACAAATGATCAAGAAATTGTCTTAGTGCTTAAAGTGTCATTTCTTGTATAGACAAACACTAGTGAGCCAAAATTGTCAAATTTGCTCAAGTGTTTTAGGTTTTGGGTGAGTGCTTCATTGTGCAAACAAACACCTATTAGAGGGTTTAAGTTTGCTTTCTTGTTTCTCTTTGTAAAAGAGGGTTTGATCAAGGCTTGGGTAGAAGCTTGATCGGTTGTAAGGGTTTCCTCCTAATCCTAGAAAAGGGGACGAATCAATTAGTGGATTGATTGTGAAATCCTTAGTGGGAAGCTAAGGTAGTGGATGTAGGTGCTTGTTAGAAGGCCGAACCACTATAAATCATTGTGTCTTTATTCTTTCTAGCTTCCACAACCCTTCCACCCAAATATCCACCTCTCCACCACTTGGTGAGCTAAATTGGTTGATCGAATCGAGCCCCACACAACTCAACAAAGGGGTTCAAAATAACGTCGCCTATATGGCTTCTAATCCGGATAAAAAGAAGAATGGATCATCAAAGGCAAAACAATCAACGGTGGTTATTCCTATGGTGGACGGGAAAGTGGCGAGGCCAGTGGTGCATCAAACTCGGGCTGGGGATTAATTCGCATGCCGTTGTGCAAATTATAGAGAAAGGGATGAGTGGTATGGCTTCGACGAGGGTTAAAGTGGATTCAGAGTGTAGATAGCTAATTGCTTAAATATTCAACGTAATGGTAAGGATTTTGCTAGCGATCCTCTTGACTCTGGTTTACAAAGTCAGATGGTGCATTATTCGAGTGAGGAGGATTGAGGGGACTCTTCGGATGTGGAGGATGTGATTGCGATAGAACTCGGTTTCGATGCGTAGCTGTGTGCCGTTGTTTCATGTACTTTCTTTTTTGTATTTTACTATGATTAAGTTCATGTTTTGGAATTGTCAAGGCGCTGCTAGCCTTCCTTTCATGAGAATTTTTAAGGATTATGTGTGTGATCACAAAACGAATGTTGTGGCCCTGTTTGAACCGCGTACGGGTGGTAGGATTGTGGATTGGGTTGTTGCTCGGCTGGGTTTCCCAAACTTCTTCCGCGTCGAAGCTCATGAGTTTAGTGGTGGAATTTGGGTTCTTTGGTATGGTGTTGTCCATGTGGATATTTTGCATATTTCCAACCAATTTGTTAATGGTTTGGCATGACATGTTGATTCGAAGGTTGAGATATAGTTTACTGCAGTTTATGCGAGTCTAACGAGCTCTAAGCGGAAACATGTTTGGAATAGGCTACAAAACCTTGATCCTAGGATGAATGTTCCTTGAATGGTGGGTGGCGATTTTAATGTGTTGTTATCTGCGGATGAGAGATCTGGGGGTATTAGTTTTGGTGGCTGTGGGAGTCATCTGATTTCATGTTTAGTTGTGGCTTGGAGGATCTTGGCTTGGAGGGTCCACCCTTTACGTGGACAAGAGGAGACTTGCATCAAAGACTCGATCAATGTTTAGTAAACGCTTGTTGGACATTGACGTTTGCAAATTCTGATGTTGACCATCTTGATCTTTTAGGCTCAAATTATAGGCCTTTTATTACTTTGGCTGGATGGGGTATCACAAGAGGTGTAACGCCCCAAATTTGGGCTTAGGAGTTTTTGGTTTTGGACCGGTTCGGTCGGAGTGCGGTTCGAATATATAAAGGTGAATTTAGGAAAGCCTAGTTCGGGTTGCATTAAAAATATGGAAAAATGTCTAAAAATCCTCTTTTATTATATATAAGAGAATGGTGAAATCAATTTTACAAAATAAGGTTTGGAAGTGTGACATTTTGGTTGGTGACCAAAATGTAATTTTCGAAAACTGTGAGACTGTTTTAAAAAGGATTGAAACTTTGAATCTTTAAGGAGCTATTTACCCAATAGGAGTTTCTCCAGATTTTTCTAAAGTATTAAATGATTAATTAATGATTTTTAAATAAAAGAAAAGTGGAGGGAAGATATTTTGGCCATAACTAACTTTTCTCTCAAATCTTCCATTTTCATTTTCTCTCATCTTTTCTCTCAAACCAAACACCTTTTCTCCAGAGCTTTTCCCTCTGATTTTGTCACCTAAATAACTCATTTCAATCCTCTTTTGATCTTCAATCATCTCTTCAACAAAACCTTTGCATTTGCTAAGTGGGTTTTCAAGAATTTGGTTCCAAAAAGGGAGAAAACTCAAGTTTGGAGGTAAGAACGTCCTTCTCCTCTAAACTCTCAGTTCTTTACTGAAATTCCCAAGTTCTCAATCCTTAATTTGTGTTTTATAAAAGGTTTTAAGGTTGTGTTCTTGATCTTGGCTTTTAAATACAAGATTTGGTTGATTTTTGGTTAAAATTCGTGTGATCTGTTTGGGCAGTGTTTTGAGGTGTCTTTTTGATGTTAAATGAATGTTAAATTGATGAGAAGTTGAGGTTTAATCAATGCAATCCCGGATAGGTTGATTTTCCTAAGTTTAGCTTGAGTTCTTGATGGTTTTTGGAGTGATCTTGATGATCTGTTATAGCTGGAGGTATAAGGGTGATGTTAGATCCTTTTTGGATGTTAATTGATGTTTAAGGATGTTTAGATTTGATGGATCATGGCTGGGTAGTGTTGTGGAGTTGTTTGGATGCATTTTCGGTTGTGTTGGTAGCCGAAAATGGAGTGTGGATGAGAGCAGCGAGTTTAGGTGCTTTCATTGAAGATATTAATGCATGATGATGCATTAATCCTCTACTTTGATGTGTTTAAAACAGGGGAGGCATCTTTGGATCCTAGTGGTGGTGATCCGGAAGCTTGATTGGTGTTTCGGCAAGAGGCGAAGCGGAATCGGTGAGTGGATTTTGGTTTTCAGCTTTGAAACCAATGTTTTGAAGGTTTGGGAGCTTAGTTTAAGTCTAAGCAACTTAGCTAAGCTCAAGAGTAAGTTTTCGGAAAAACTCTCTTGATGATGAACCATGGATTGGTTGTATGCAATGTGGTTGTTTGTATGTTTTAAATTCTGTTTTGAAAGCATATTTTAGCATGTTAGTTGTTGATTTTATAAGCCGTGTATTGAAGAATGCTCAAGGTAAGAGACTCTTGTTTTTGAACATTGTTAAATGTGGTTTTGATGCATTATGATGCATGATGATTATGGCTTTGGTAAATGCTTTAAAACAGTGGAATATTGTTGTTAATGATGCATATTGGCAAGTGATTGTTAAGGTTACAAAGGTGGTTAAAAGTCCTTATGTGAGCCTTGTTTATTTAAGAACAACATGGTGGTTGAAAGTCCATGGTTGGTTCTTGGTTAAGATCACCAAGGTGGTTAAAATTCCTTGGGCGAGTCTTGTGTTTTAAGAACAACATGGTGTTTAAAAGTCCATGGTTGGTTCTTGGTTAAGGTTACAAAGGTGGTTAAAATTCCTTGTGTAAGCCTTGGTTATTTAAGAACTCCAAGGTGTTTAAAAGTCCTTGAGAGATTCTTGTTAAGGACACATAGGTGTTTAAAATTCCTTGTGTGGTCATTGTCATGGTGTTTAAAAGTCCATAGATGATTCTTGTTAAGGACACAATGGTGTTTAAAAGTCCATGTGTGGTCCTTGGAAATTGTAAGATCACAATGATGTTTAAAAGTCCATGTGTGGATCTTATGTTGAATGTATCACTTGTTGCCAATATGACATGTAATGAATTGAGGCATGAATTGTTTGTTTTAAATGCTTTAGCGCATGTGCAAATGATGATTGATTTAAGGTTTATAAAGGTGTTTTATAAATGCATTATTGTGTGGTTTTAAATGAGCATTCCTCACTAAGCTATTGCTTACGCTCTCTCTTTTCTTAAACCGATAATGCAGAGCATTGAAGTGCATTTTGGGCAGCAAGGAAGCCAAGAATCCAAGTGGTGATCTAAGCTCATGTATGGTGAACATTTTCTCAAACTATTAGCTTTTGGGTATTTGGCAATGGGGGACCTATGTTGTTGTTTTGGGAGATGTTTTGGACTCCCTAAGTTGGATTTATGATGTTGATAATGTTGGATCTTGTAATTGGCCTTTGTGATGCGGTTTTGGTACATTGATGCTTGAATGGTTTTTAAGTAGGATGCATGCCTATAGAATTCGGGATTTTCATAATTGATGCCATGTTGATGTTTGGTTGATGCAATTACGTTCCTTGTATGTTGAATGACCTGCTGGTAAAATTTGGTTGCATTTAGAGCATGTTAGATAGGTCAATTAAGTGATAAACCAACAATTTTTCTGCAATCTGGGCAGCCTGTTTCGGAACAGGTGCTACCGTATCGGAACGGGGGCCTGAAATGGCCTGGGCGTTCCGAAACGGAAGGAGCTGTTCCGGAATGGTTTGGCCTCTGCCAGGCCCTGTTTCGGTACCAGTTTCAGAACGGTCCCACGTTTCGGAACGGGTCTTCCCTGTTCCGAAACACTCGACCGTTGGGCACTGAAATTGTTGGTTATATGTTTTGAAATGTTTGCATTTTAGTCCTGAACCTTGTTATTGCAATTAAATGAGTTTGAGATGTCCGTTTGAGCTGAAATTTGGCAGAGTGGCATGAAACATGACTAATTTCATATTGGTAACTTTAAATTGGGCTAAGTCCCTATAATTTACAGATTTTACAGTTTGGTCCCTAAAGTTGTAATTTGTGTAATTGGGTCCCTGAATGTTCTCTGATGGTCATGATCTTTGAGTATGCTGATTGTATGATCATGTTTAGGGATAATGTGCATCTAGACAAGATTAAAAAGAAAAAAAAGGGTCGTTAATCAAGGTTGACTTTCGGGTTGACTTTGGTTTTCCCCGTGTAAACTTCTTAATTCTGGTCAACCGTCTAGGCCGGGTTAAGGGGGTTACAAGAGGGTCCTTCTCGGCCTTTCCGATATATCGCAGCTCGGTATGAGCATCCAAAATTTCAAGATTTTTTGGAATATTTGTGGAAAGTTGAGAGTTCGATTGATCATAATATTGAGGCATTTTGGTCGAGTGTTCGAATTTGGAATGATGAGGTGTTCGGGAATATTAGTCAGCGAAAGAAGCGTATTCGAGCTCGCCTTAAGGGGATTGATAGGGCTCTTATGTGTTGACACTTTGACTTTCTATCTAATCTAGCTACAAAATTACGTTGTGAGCTTGATATTGTCCTTGAACAAGAAGAGAGTTTTTGGAGGTAGAAAGCGTGTTTCGATTGAATTATGGCAGGGGATTGTAATACCAAGTATTTTCACGCTTTGATGATGGCTAGATGACGTGCTAACACGATTACGACTTTGAAACTTGATAATGACTCTTTGTGTACTAATCAAGGTGAGTTAGCAAGTTTGGAGCGGGAGTTCTTTCTCTCGTTGTTTACAAGTTTGAGAATCGGTGGTTATGGTTGGGCAGTGCGCGGGCTGTTCCCGCTTAGTGAGAGTAAGGAGTTAGTTGGTCTAGAGGCACTGGTTACTAATAAGGAAAAGTAGTGCAATTTTTTGTATGGGTCTGTCTAAGGCGCCTGGAATATATGGGTTGCATGATAGTTTTTATCAGAAGAATTAGGATGTTATTAGGGTTTCAGTGTGTCACTTCGTCCTACAGATTTTTCTTTCCGGTGAGGTGCTGAGTTTTTTAAATGAGACTCTCCTTGTTCTTTTGCCTAAAGTTTCGACTTCTGAAAGGATTTCTTAATTTCAGCCGATTAACCTTTGTAATGTTCTTTATAAAACTGTGATGAAAATCATTGTTGACAAGTTGAAACAGTTAATTTCAAAACGAATTTCAGAAAATTAAACGAGTTTCGTCCCTAGGCGTTCTATCACGGGAAATTTTGTTATTGCTCAGGATGATTCTTTCTATGCGTAGGAAATTCGGGAGAAAAGAATGGATGGCCATAAAGATTGATTTGGAAAAGGCCTATGATCGTCTTGACTTGACCTTCATAGACGATACACTTTAGGACCTTAATGTCCCGTCTAGTCTCTGGTGTTTGATTATGGCATGTATTACCACAGTCTCGACTCGAGTTCTTTAGAATGAATCAATTACGAAATTCTTTAAGCCATCTCGAGGTATCTGGCAGAGAGATGTGATTTCACCGTGCATTTTTGTTTTGTGCATGGAGCATTTAGCTCAGTTGATTCAAATGATGGTAAATAATGGGCAATGGAATCCATTTTGTACGTCACTTAGAACTCCAAAGATGTCACATCTTTTCTTTGCTGATGACTTGGTGTTGTTCGTGGAAGCCTCGGCTCAAAAGATGGGCGTGATTCGTTTTGTTCTTGCCAGTTTCTGCTAAGTTTCAGGCCACAGATTTAGTCGCGAGAAAATGAATATTTTCTTTTCAAAGAATGTACCATTTAATGTTAGAGCCTGCATTAGTGGTGAATTTGGTTTCATCGAGGTTTCAGATCTTGTGCGTTATTTGAGAGTGCCTCTTCTTCACCAAAATGTGTCGAGGCTTTGGAAGGGTTTAAGTTTGGTTTGGGACGATATTAGGGGATATGTGGTTTAGGATATCGACAATGACCTTAGTACTCGATTTTAGTTTGATATTTGGTTACATAATGTTGGACAACTATATTTGTATGTGTGACCGAACCAATCGACCTTGGTTACTCAGAGATCTGTTGTGAGCTCGGTTGATCTGGCAACTGGAGAGTGGAAATGGAGATTTTTAGAACAAATGTTACCTGTAAATTTTTTTATTAAGGCTTGTTACGGTTAAATGCCCTTTACCATCGTTGGAATCAGATCAGATTAGTTGGGGATTGAGTGATGATCATCGTTTTACGGTTCGACCGGCTTATAGTGTTCGTGCAAATATCTTGACTTCAATTCCGAATAAAGTTTGGAGAGTTGTTCATAGCTTTCGCGGGGTGCAAAAATAAGGATCTTCATGTGGCTTGCGTATTGTGGGAGATTGATGACAAATGCTGAGCGTGTCCATCGGCCTTTAGCTTCGGATAGTTCTTGTGGCTTTTGCTATGCGCCTTTGGAGGATGTATGTCATGTTCTTCGTACGTGTCCTGACGCGATCACAATTTGGCAGTGTTTAGTTAGGTCTGATAAGTGGGAGAAATTTTTGAATTTGGAATTGAAAGAGTGGATTTGTTTGAATATTTCTCGGTCGAGATATTTTGCACGTCAAGTTGAGGACTGAGATTTGCTCTTTGGGGTGATTATTTGGAACTTGTGGCTCCAACGAAATACTTTGGTGTTCGATAATCCAATTGAGGATTATGAGTGTGTTTTAAGTAGAAGTCGTAAGCTGGTAAATCTCACGATTAATGTTTTTTCGAGACCGGTGGGTGTTGGTACCTTAGGGTTGCCTACTATCGTCGCCACAACGCCTTGGTCGCGGCCTGAGTTTGGTTAGGTTAAGTAAATACGGATGGGGCGCGTAATCAATCGAATGGTTTAGTTGTGTGTAGTTGGGTGATTCGGAATAGTGATGGTACTTGGCTCATTGGTTTTAGTAAGTTCCTTTGCGTTTGCTCTGTACTTGATGCGGAGCTTTGGGGTGTTTATTTGAGACTTGTCCATGTTTGGAGGATTGGTGCGAAAAAAGTTATTATTGAGACTTATAGTTTGGATGTAGTCCGAATATTGTCGCAAGATAGAATGATGTTTGGGGGCGGCTACACGTTACTTCCCCATATCTGCACGTTCATCCATACCACTTGGGAAGTAAGGATTAATCATGTTTATAGGCAGGCAAATGCAGTGGCAGATGGTCTTGCCAAGTTAGACTCATGGTCTAGTTTTGAAGAACGACTCTATAATTTGCCATCGAAGGCGTTGCAGGCCAAGGTGCATGCAGATTTGACTGCATCTACTGGTCAGTCGCATGCAATTACGTGAGATGAGAGGATGTTGTTTGTGGTTTTTCTAGGATGTGTGGTGTTGTTTTGTTTGGCCTTGTGGTTTTAGTTTAGTTTCTTTGATGTTAGCTGTATGTTTTGTTTTTTATTAACAATATAAGTGCTTTTTGAGGTATTTTTTTCCTCCATTTAAATTTAGAGAGGTTTTTAGCGAGGCCTCGGTAATACTGTTATTCCCTTTTATCGAAAAAATGAAAAGTCAACTGAATTGTTTGATATTATGAATAGTTTTAGTATTATGTCAATTGATCCTTATACTTTTCACTTTGTCAAAAAAAATCCTTATACTTTTCACACACTTTTAGATTTAGTCCTTGACTTAAAAGGCTAAAAATGAAGTCCACTTACCTTTTCAATTTTTAATTGGTTTATGCATCAATATAGAATTTATTGATCGATTAATTCGAATTAAATTCTGTATAGGTTTAATATGTGAGACTTTCTCAAGTTGATTTCTCTCTTCACAACATGTCCTCGTCCCGCTAGACCCGTTAGACCAAACTATTGTCAATTATTTTTTTTCCAAATTTTAAAATATTTTTTTTAATTTAAAATCTTAAGTGGTGCTGTCTTCCAATACAAGACATAAAACCTTTTTTATTAAAATAAAACGGTACTTAAAGGTCACACAAATATGGAAAGAATTCATTCTTTGTTTAGACAAAGTTTATACAGAGCTCGTAAATATACATAAAAAAAAGCATCACTCTTCCATTCCACTCGCGTTTGCTCAGACCAGCGTTTTGCAAGTTGATGTCTCAGGATCCCACATCGCCGGGATCAAATACTTCCGCCGGTTAACCCCAACGCCGTTATAGCTAGCCCCCGTGGTTTTGTCCACCAAAAGCTCTCCAGGATACCCCGGGTACGCTCCTTTCCCGAATATCCCTGTACACGCGCTCACCGCCTCCAGTGGCGCTTCCGCCGGTCCCTGGAAGTACCCGTTATTGAACGGATTCGTCACGGCTCCCGCCAAAACCGTCGCCAGATTAATCACCATCCCGTCAACTCCGACGTCTCCGTTAGGAGCAACCAACGGTGGAGTTTGCGGTCCGTACTCGGGTTGATGAAACGGCCACGCGCAGTAACCCGGACACTGGCTCACCGAGTTACCCACCCAAGCGTAAACGAACCTGTGCTTCTTAACCCGACCCGAACCATGTGTCCCGCAGCTACTCACGCAGAACTCAGCAACCGCAACGTCAGCGGAAGTCAAAACAACCTTGACCACTCTTCCGCCATTTCCATATCCTGCTTTGGAAGTCAAAGCTCTGAGTTGGGAAGTTTTAAGAACCTTCCCCAAAGAGTAGTTAACATCAAGGATTTGTTTCCCTACAACGACGTCGCTCGAACCACCTCTCCGGTACTTCTCAGTCGTCTGCCACCACGAGGAAACCGATGGCGACGACGGCGTCTTGGCAGAGCTGAGGGAGTTGAGAAAGTCGACGATAATGGACCGCTGTGAAGAGGAGAATTTACCGTACCAAATGAGCTCAAGGGTAATATTACCCTTGAGGAGAGGACCGTTGTGGTATTTAAGGAGGGGTTGTTGTTGAAGGAGAGCTGCTGGTTTTCTAGCGGTGGCTAAGCAAGGGGAAGGCGAAGAGAAGGAGAAGAGGAGCAAAAGAAGTGAAAAGAAAGGAATGGCGCCATTGGTAGGCATGTTGGAAGCTGACATAGCTGGTTTGGGAGTTGTGGGAAGGAGGGGAAGTGAGTATGTATATATAGGGGTGAAAGAAATAGGTAGGATTGTTGGGGTTTAAATGAAGGCGGAGAACGTAGAGTTGACTCCTTCGGGTGGATACCTCCATAAGTGATCATCCTCTTTATAGACGGATAAAGATCGAAATTTTTCCGTGCCCTATTTATGCTTATACACTAAAAAAATACTATAAAATTAAATTTTAAGCCCTAAATTTAAATTCTAAACCTTAAACCCTACACCTTATACCTTAAAAAATACACTATACCATAAATTTTATAAACTCTAACCATAAACCTTAACCTAAAACCCTAAAACTAATTTTGAGCGTGAGGCATAAGTAGAAGTACCGAAAAGGAGCAGAGGATTTCCATCCTTTAGAGACAGCTTTTTCAATGCTTCTTACGATAAACGATCCATCAGCTTAATATGGAGTATGTGCCGGTATTCATTTATGGATTTATATCCTATACACTAGCGTGAAAACTGAAAGTTTCCATAAATGCCTTAAATTTAAGGTTTAAGGTCTTAGTTTAGGGTGTAGAGTTTAAGTGTAGGAGTTTATAATTTAAGGAAGGTGGTTAGGATAAGGTTTTGTGTTTAGGGTAATATGGTTATGATTTAAGTTTTAACTTATAAACCCTGAATTATAACCCTAAACTCTAAATTCTTACCACTATCCCTAATTTCTAAACTCCTAAACTATACACCTTAAACTAAGACCCTAAACTCTAAACCTAAAGCGATTGTGAAAACTTTCAGTTTCCACCGCTAGTGTATAGGATAAACCTTCAAATTCTTTTAGTTATATATATATATATATATTTAACAGTTTAACTAAAATATATATATATATATATATTTAACGGTTGAATAAGCGTAAATGAATTATCGAGATTATTTTTTTTTAAATATCTTCATTTCCTATGTTAATTTTAGTATCTATTTATCTTCGTCTATCAATTTAAAATATGTATATAACTTTAAAGTTTCACATATAGTAAAAGAATCCTACCTCATATATGTGCGCGGTCATGTGTGTCCATTTTTGTGTAGTTATAGAAAATTATGTATATATACAAAAAATAATAACATTTCAGATATATGTATCTAAAATATTATGATATTTATAATAATTTATATCTACTTTTATAATATTTTATGTATCTTACTTTATTTTGACCTTTAATAAATGTTTTTTTTTTAATTTCCATCAAACAAGATAATATCATTTCAATTTATTAGCTTGTATATAATGAGTAACACAAAATTTAGGTTATATATATATATATATATATATATATATATATATATATATTAAACGTGATAAGAAAATACAATATTGAAAGAGAACTGAGATCGTCACTTACGTTTAGTAAGTATACACTTTTACTTATTAAATTTTGTATTTAAAAAAATTTAACGTTATGGTCACTTACGTTTTCGATTTTTAAATATTTGGCCACTCGAGTGTTAATTTCCGTTAGACAATTAATGACGTGTTAATTTAACACAGTAAAAAGAAGGATAAATTATCTAGATGATCACTAAATTATTATTTCAGTTGACATCTTCTACTTTTCTTAAATTATGGGTTCAATACTTATTAGGAGTAAATTTTTCCTTTCCTCTTTATATAGGATTTGTTAAAAAAAAATTGAGAGTGTGAAATGAAGAGGCGTTTTCCGAGAATTAATGTAAATGAAAAAGGAGGGAGGTGTGCAATAAAATCTAAGATTAGCTTTGAATGAACAACGCGGATAGAGTTAAGTGTGTGGTTTGGGTTATTAAACTGCCCTACGCGCTGTTTTCCCCTTTCCATTTAATTTACAACTGTCTTTGCCTCATCACTCCAATGAATAATTACACATTTATTAGGCTGATCAAATTATCAACATCAAACTCCACAAACTTTCTATCTAATTCAATGTCATAATGTTAAAGTAATTTGGCGTTGGCATCTTTCAATACAATATTCAGCTAAAGCATTTTCGATATATCCACCCAATGGTTTTGTTACTATATGATCCGATTCGAATTTGATATACATTATTTTAAATCTAATCTCTATAGATAAAAATACTATCAATAGTCCTTGTGTTATACATTGAATTCAAATTCGAATTTGATAAACGTCTACTGAAAATGTACAAATTGATCCTTATATGTTTCGAATAAGAGTAAAATAATTCATCCATTAAATTTCTTTTTATTGAATTTTAATATGCTATTTACTCATTTATCTCATCTTACTATTTTAATCAAACTAATGTTTAATGATTAAAAAAATCATGCCACGCTCGACGAGCACCGATTAGTACTACTAACGACGAGCACCGATAAGCACCATTAATTCAATTTATAAAGATTAAAAATCTAAAAGACCCATCATATAATTATAAATTAATTAAAATATATTACTTTATTTTTAATTTTTTTTTAAACATAGATCAAAATACCTATCTACTTATAAATTATAAAACCCTAATTTTTGTTCATTTGAAATTTAAGCCGATACCGCCGCCACTTGTTAATCTTGGTCACTCCCGTATGCCGACACACAAATGTTGATGATGAATATAATTATTATATCTAATTTTTTGCTTTACATTTTAGGGATGTTGTCCAGCACAAGTTGGAAAATCTGGGTCAAGTAATTTGCTCTTGGTTCTTTATATCACACATTTAGATACAAATTAAAATCTAATTCGAATTTAGGGTGTTTCATAAAATTCTGTTGATTATCCTGCTTTTAGTTGTCATTGGCCAGACATGAATTTGTCGTCACTGAAATTTATTTACTGAAATAACGGCGGCAGCGGCGACGACTTGAATTTTAAATGAACAAAAATTAAGGTTTTATAATTTAGGGGTAGATAGGTATTTTGATCTATGTTTAAAAGAAGTTAAAAATAAAATAATATGTTTTAATTAATTTACCTTTTGATTTTTAAATAACTTGTAATTATGCGATAAGTCTTTTAAATTTTTAATCTTTATAAATTAAATTAATGGAGCTTACCGGTACTCGTTGTAACCCCCTCGTCCCGGTCTGGCCGGATGACCGGTCCGAGCGAGCTACACGGGGAAAACCGAGTGAGAACTCCCTAAGGAACTCTCCCTCGGTTAGCAACCCTATATTTTTTTTTCATTTTAATCTTGTCTAGATGAAAATTACATCCTAAGTGATCATTCAGCGGAACGATATTTACGAAGCAATCAAACGAACCCAAACTAACATTTAAAAGCCCATTTTTTAAAGTTAAACTGCAGGTGGTATCGATACCCTTAAGGGGGTATCGATACCCCTTGACTAAGTCAACAGGGTTTGGTCAACCTGAGGAGACAGTATCGATACCCCCAATGAGGGTATCGATACCCTCACCTAAAGTTGACTTCCCACGGTCAAAGCTAAGACAACGGTATCGATACTCTCGAGGCCGGTATCGATACCGAAATCGACAGTGGCTCCAGTGGCCAAAAAGGTATCGATACTCTCCGTCGAGTATCGATACACGAGGCCTGAAACCACAGGGCAGTATCGATACCAGACCAACGGTATCGATACCCAAGCTACGAATCTGCAGGTTTGAGCTGATTTAGAGCACAAGGAGGCCCCTAAATCCCTCTAACACTTTAACCAACACACTAACATCAATCCCTAAGGTATAGCAATCATACAAGCATGCTTCAACAAGGTTTAAACATGTATAACACAAAGGCAACAATCCAAATTATGCATTCATTCATACCATATTCAAACACATGCAAAACTCTTAAGGCATAGGCTAATAATTCAAGCAAGTATATAGGCATGAGTTAACATCTATCATGGTACCACAACCATACAAAAACATCATATATAAAGGAGTCTACACATGCTCCTATCAACCAACAACAATCACAAGACATAACACATCCCATTGCTCAACCATTACATGTCTATTCTTTTAAAATCCATACTTGGTGAATTCAATCCAAACCACACTTGGAGGCTCTCCTCTTGCCCGAGCAACCCACGATCTAAGGATCTGCAATGTTGAACAAAGAGAGCGTAAGCAAATAATGCTTAGTGAGGGCAAGCTCTAAAAACAAACCTCAACATTGCAGGGTCCGAGCACGATCTAGCCAAAGCAACACACGTATAACAAAAGTCCACAAGATATAGATGCATGAGCAATTATCTCACATTTATGTCATGATCATGAGCTTAACACAACCATACATGTAATCACATTTAACATCCAACAGCTCTTATATCTCAACACATTGTTACATATATCAATCAACATTGGCACCTAGATATGACCAAAATACGCGGATAGACTCGTTGGAAACTCATATCCAACAACCACATTACCTCGGTGGGATTCCACTCATCACCGGTCTCGCGGAGGGGATTCCACTCATCCTCACGCCCCGTCGGTGGGATTCCACTCATCACCGACTATATTTAAATACCAATTCCGGGCGTACCCGTACTCTTCCTTGGTGACTCAACGCCACCAAGGCCACGCGCGACTTTAGACTCATGTGTACACACTAACATCCTAATGATCGATCATTTGTATTTAAGTATACTAGTGCCAATATTTTGCTCATTCCACATTACTCATTTCAAACATTTCCGTGCTTAGCACGTACTCACCATGGACACAACCATGCACCATTACCATGCATGCTTTAAGCAATACAACTCGTGCCTCAATTCACATGTATAAAGCAATATACATAAGCATTCATATCACAAGACATACGAGGCATATACATTCATACATTTGAGTTCATCCAAAGGCTTGATCAAGTTTAGGATTAGGCTACCACCCTAATCCTAACTCTAGGTGGGTCTACCAAGCCCAACCTAGTCCAAACACTCGAACCAACCATTCTAAAACCGTTTAAAACAATTAACCACTCACCTAAGCTTCCAAGCACAAAACCAAGCAAGCGACCGTTCTTCAAATTCCCGGATTCGATCCCGAAGCTTCTTCCACGTTTCCCCTTGCTTCTAGCCAAACAAAACACATTCATCACTCCCCAAATCAATGCTAATTCAACCATCAATCCACATTGCAAAACACAACTCAATTTCCACAATTTCCAAATCACATAACATCCCAAAAACCCAATTTTCGGACTCCCACAACCAAGGGCTGAAATACTCAATTCCAAGCACCCAAATGGCTTCCAAAACATCCCAAAACACTCCCCTAACATAGGTAGACCATCAGCCCTTCATTCCCAACACAAATCCTCTTAAAAACCCAATTTTTCATACCCCAAAATTGGCCTTAAAGACCCACCACGAAAATTCACCCAAATTCTATCAAATTAAGATATGTTGTGAGTTTCATCATGCCCAAGCATAACCCCAAAACAATTTTTCAAAATAGATTGAAAAGTCCCATCAAAACCCCAATTTTCCATAAGAACCCTAATTCCCAAAACTCATTATTTTTGAAATCTAAAACAATAGGTGAGTAGATAATGTAGAGGAGGTTAAGAATTTATGTTTACCTCTTGATTTGATGATGAAATTGATTAGCCAACCCAATGGAATAGTGATTAGGGCTTTAGGAGAGTTTGAAAGTGGGGTGAGGTTTTGAAATTGGTAAAGAGGAAAAGATAGAGGAAGATGACAACTTTTATGGAAAAGTTGTCTTCCTTTATTTTTAAATGGGGTAAATCACAACTTTGGTCCCTCCCTCTTTATTTAAATTCAATTAGGTCATTATCTAAGTTTGTTTTATTTTAATTAGACTTCATTTGACTCAAACAACAACCCGGCTAACTCCTAGGCCCGAGACACGGGTGTTACAACTCTCCCCCACTTAAGGAAATTTCGTCCCCGAAATTACCTGGTGGAAACAGATACGGAAACTGCTCAACCATATCCGCTTTCCTCTCCCACGTGGCCTCTTCCACACCTCTATGCCTCCACAACACCTTGACCAACTCTATGGTCTTGCCACGCAACACCTTGCTATCTGAAGCAAGTATCTCAATGGGCTCTTCATTATAGGACAAATCCGGATTCAACTCTATCTCCTCAACGGGCATCACATGGGAAGGGTCTGACCTATATCTCCTAAGCATAGATACATGAAAGACATCATGGATCTTCTCTAACTCAGAAGGTAACCTCAATCGATAAGCTACGGGCCCAATCCGCTCAACTATCTCATATGGACCAATGAACCTCGGACTCAACTTGCCCTTTCGGCCAAATCTCATTACCTTCTTCCACGGAGATACCTTCAGAAACACTTTCTCACCCACTGTGTACTCAATCTCTTTCCTCTTCAAATCTGCATAAGACTTCTGACGATCCGAAGCCGCTTTCAAACGGTCACAAATCAACTTCACCTTTTCTGTGGTTCCCTTAAGCAAGTCTGGCATAGGTAACAACCTCTGACCTGTCTCAGCCCAACAAATCGGAGTTCTACACCATCTACCGTACAAAGCCTCATAAGGTGCCATCTGAATACTAGACTGATAACTGTTGTTGTAAGCAAACTCAACCAACGGTAAGTGCTTCTCCCAAGAACCCTGGAAATCAATCACACAACAACGAAGCATATCCTCTAGAATTTGTATCACTCGCTCTGACTGCCCATCGGACTGTGGATGATAAGATGTGCTGAAATGCAGACGACTACCTAAAGCACTATGCAAGCAACTCCAGAACCTCGAAGTAAATCTAGGATCTCTATCAGAAACTATAGACTTCGGAACTCCATGAAGTCTCACAATCTCACGAATGTACAAGTTTGCCAACTTGTCTAAGGAATCCGTAGTGTTCACTGCTAAGAAGTGAGCACACTTAGTGAACCTATCAACGATCACCCAAACTGAATTCTTCTTCGAAGGAGACAAAGGCAACCCCGATACGAAATCCATGGTGATTCTCTCCCATTTCCATTCCGGAATCTTCAAAGGCTGTAGCAAACCTGAAGGAACCTGATGTTCTGCCTTCACTCTCTGACAAACCATGCAACGGCTCACATACTCGGCTACATCTCTCTTCAAACCAACCCAGAAATAATCATTCTTCAAATCTCGGTACATCTTGGTACTACCCGGATGCATAGAAAAGGGGCTTGAATGTGCTTCACTCAAAATCTGTCGCCTCAGCTCAACGTCTTCCGGTACCACAATTCTATCCCTAAAGCACAACAAGCTCTCACCACTGAAACTATACTCAGTCGGTCTTCCTTCGGCTATGTCTTGAACATGTGAAACTAAGCTTGCATCTTGTAACTGCTTCTCTCTAATCAACTGAATCAAAGGAGGCTTCACTTGCAACTCGGTGATCAAACCACCATCATCGGACACACTCAATCTAGCAAACATAGCTCTCAGCTCAACGGCCACTTTTCTACTCAAAGCATCGGCTACTACGTTTGCCTTACCCGGATGGTACTCAATAGTCAAATCATAATCTTTTAACAACTCTAGCCATCTCCTCTGTCTCAAATTCAATTCCTTCTGTGTCATCAAGTACTTCAAGCTCTTGTGGTCGGTGTAAACTATACACTTCTCACCATACAAATAGTGACGCCAAATCTTCAATGCAAACACAACTGCGGCTAGCTCTATGTCATGAGTAGGATAGTTCTTCTCATGGATCTTCAACTGTCTAGAAGCATAAGCAACGACTCTCCTATCTTGCATCAAAACACACCCTAGGCCTACGTAGGAAGCATCACTGTAAATCACAAACTCCTTACCTGAAATAGGTTGTACTAACACTGGAGCATTTGTCAAAGCTTCCTTCAACTTCTCAAAGGCCTTTTGTCTTGCATCTGACCATTCAAACTTGACTCCCTTTTGCAACAACTTAGTCAAGGGAGCAGCTACTCTAGAGAAGCCATCAACGAACCTCCTATAGTAACCGGCTAATCCTAGGAAACTCCTAATCTCGGTCACAGACTTAGGTTGTTTCCACTCAACAATAGCCTCAATCTTCGATGGATCAACTCGGATGCCTTCGGCCGAAACAACATGGCCAAGAAATACAACCTCTCGAATCCAGAACTCACACTTACTAAGCTTCGCATACAACTGATTGCTCAACAATCTTTGTAAAACAAATCTCAATTGTTCATCATTCTCTTCTTCTGTCTTCGAATACACAAGGATATCATCGATGAAGACAACTACAAAACGATCTAGATGGTCTCTGAAAATTCTGTTCATCATGTCCATGAATGCTGCTAGTGCATTCGTGAGCCCAAATGGCATCACAAGAAACTCATAGTGACCATATCTAGTCCTAAAAGCTGTCTTCGGAACATCACACTCCTTCACTTTCAACTGGTAGTATCCGGACCTCAAATCTATCTTCGAGAACACTGAAGCACCTCTCAACTGATCAAACAAATCATCTATACGCGGCAACGGATACTTGTTCTTCACAGTCAACTGATTCAGCTGCCTATAGTCAATACACATGCGCATGCTACCATCTTTCTTTTTCACAAACAACACTGGAGCACCCCACGGAGAACTACTAGGCCTAATGAAACCACGGTCTAATAATTCTTGCAACTGACTCTTTAATTCTTTCAGCTCTTTCGGAGCCATACGATACGGAGCTATCGAAACTGGGTTAGACCCTGAAACTGTCTCAATCACAAACTCAACATCTCTGTCAGGAGGCAAACCAGGCAACTCTTCAGGAAACACATCTGGAAAGTCATACACTGTCCTGATATCCTTCGGTCTAGCTTCACTCATATCCGGATTCATAACATAAGCCAAATAGGCCCCACACCCAGAGTCCATCAACCTATGGGCCTCTAAAGCTGACACCACATTAGACAAGAACTTAATGTTCTCGCCCACTACCACTACCTCGTAGTCATCAGAAAGCTTCAAGGAAATTCTCTTTGTCTCAAAATCCACACTAGCCCGATGCTCAACCAACCAGTCCATACCCAAAATAATATCAAAACCGTAGAAAGGAAGTTCCATCATATCAACCGCGAACACATGACCCTGAATCTTCAGTGGACACCTCCTATACATACGTCTAACTACAACTGTCTCACCAAAAGAGCTAGTGACATGCATACCTACATCTAAGATCTCGACAGGAATATCTAACTTCTGTGCTGTAACGCCCCGGTTTAGGGGTCGGGTGAAAATATTAATTTAAAAATAGTTCGGGTTTCAGTTTCAAATTTTAAATAATAAAATAATGACTTGGGCCTCGGGTTTTATTTAGTTGGACTACATTTTAAACAAGCCCACATAGCCATGGGTGTCATCCATTGAAATTCCCTTAATTCATTAAGGGCATTTTGGTCTTTGGACCTTTGATTTTAAACTAACCTAAAATAAAACTTTTGAGTCATCTTCTTCCCTCTCCCTATCCTCCCCTTTCCAACGACAACATGAACCCCACCCCTCCTAAACACTATTCCATTCAATATCTTACTCATCTTTGAAGGTTTTGCAAAGGTAACTTCGTTTTTGACTTACCCACATTATTCTCTACGTGTTGACACCTTTTATATTCATTTTTATGCATGTTTTTGAGATTTGTAAATTTGAGGATTTTGGATAAAAATGTTGCCTTTATGGCCTTTGACTAAAGATTTTGGTTTATTGTTGGTATGGGGGTTGTTTGTAGTCCATGAGACTCACCATATATGATTTTTAAAGAATTTTATGCTAATTCCCGAAATGGAGTTTTGGGGAGGTTTTTGGGAGGTTTAGGAATGAAATATGGGGGTGTTCTATGTGGAAATGAGAGGGCCAATGGTTAGGGTATATGTAAGCTTTGTTTTGGGGGCTTTAGAGAGTAGTTTGGAGATTGAAATCATTGGTTCTAAGGGGTGCTTGAGGGCTGCTCGGATTTTTGGAATTTTAGGCTTGTTCACCATGAGAAAATTGATATCTTGTAAATGGGTTGCAATTCGGGTTGAGTATTTTAGAACATGGACTGACTTGAGATTGTTTGCTTGGTGTTGGAATGCTTAGAAGCAAGCGATTTTGTTGGCGAAGCTTCGGAGGCAAATCCGGGGAATTCAGAGTCTTGAGCTCGGTCTTCAATCTTCTCTTGGGTAGCAACGGTGAGTAGGATCATTGGTTATTGCATTGTACTTGATATGGACTCCCTTGGGGTTTGGGTAGAACCTTGAGAGGTTGCCTAAACCCGTGTGTAAGTCTCTCTACTCATAAATTGTTGTGACAAGTTGATTGTATATACATTGTGACCATTGAATGCATTTTAAGTTGTCAATGTAGTAGTCGTGTTGAGTTCGTGCCTCACGTGATGGTGGCCTAAACTACGGTGATGTGTAGTCCCACCGGTAGTGACTAGTAGGGTAGTGCTTTGATGTGTAGTCCCATTGGACACCCACTAGTCGAAACGGTGATGTGTAGTCCCACCGTAAGTGTATGTTGGTTGTGCTTGTGCAAACCAAAAGTTGTGGTTGAGATAGACCCTTATGCATCCATTGTTTTCTTGCATATAAATCATGTTTTGGAAAACTACATGTTGTGAATTATAGAGCCTCTCCCACTAAGCTAGTTGCTTATGCTCTTTGTTTTCAACGTGCAGATCGTTAGAGTTCGGGAGGCGAGCGGGCGAGGGAGGAGCCTTTGGAGTTCTCAAGCAAGTTTAAGTATGGTTTGCTTTTGTAATAATGTCTAGACAATGGGGTATAGAGTGTTAGGAGTTGGGGTCAAACTCCTTAGGAGGTTATGTTTGAAATTGCTAAACTTATGTTGTGTGTTAGGCTTTTGCTACTTGGATTATGATCTATGCTTCTTATGTGGTTTAATTGCTTATGCCTGATCGTGTATGATGTTGGCCTAGGTAGGCCTTATGTTGACTACCTTGTGAAGGATGTCTTATGCTTGCTAAGTATGCTTCTTGTAGACTTGTATGTAGCCTTGATTGGTATGTTATCGTTGGATTAAATGCCCCTCATGTTAGGTCCTGATTCTGGTTGATGTATGTATGCTTGTTGGTGCTTAGGTGTGTCTAAGTATGCATCTAGAACCATGCATGATGTTACCAATTTTTGAAAATGAGACGTTGCAGGGCAGGGGTATCGATACGATTAGACCCGTATCGATACGGCCTCCCCTTTTCAGGCCTTCTGTTTCGATACGCGGGGAGCCGTATCGATACCATTTTGGCCACTGGAGCCACTGTCCATCTTGGTATCGATACCGGCCTCAAGCGTATCGGTACGGTCAACTAGCGTTGACCGTGGGAAGTCAACCTTTGACGAAGGTATCGATACCCTCCCAAGGTGTATCGATACGGTCTCCACGGGTTGACTCTGACCTTTGACTTAGTCAAGGCGTATCGATACACCCCTTAGGTGTATCGATACCCCTGTAGTTAAACCTGAAAATTTGCCTTTTGGTTGTGGATTTAAGTTCGTTAGATTGTTTTGGTTAGGTTATTCTGCTGTTTGATCACTTAGGGTTAATTACTCATCTAGACAAGTTTTAAAATGAAAAAAAATAGGGTTGCTAACCGAGGGGGAGTCCTTTAGGGGTTTTCTCTCGGTTTTCCCCGTGTAGCCCTTTTTGAATCGGTCATCCGGCCAGACCGGGACAAGGGGGTTACATTTATTGGTATCAGAGCCTGAGGTTTCCGAGACCTCGGGCAGGTAAGTGAGGTAAGTTAAGATTCTTATGAGTGCTTTGCCACGTATGTCTAAACTTTGCTTTTAACACGGTGTATGTGTGCATGCTATGATGGCTTTTCTGTTGTTTGAAAATTGGTTGAGTCCCCATTGTTAGGCATTGTTGTCAAAATAAAAAGGAAAATTGTTTTGGTTTAAAGAGCTTGAGAACCGGAGTCCTTTGCCCCTTGCTAACCTAACGTTTCTTGTTGTCGTGTGTTTGTTGTTTTAGATTACATTAATTGCTATGGTGAGACCGAGGGGACGGCCTAGAGCGGGTGACCAGGCACCCGAGGACGCGCCTCCTGCTCTTAATGCTCCGGGTGGTAATGGAGGGAACGTCGGAGGTGAAGGTAATGGGGCTCAAGCGGGCCAAGGTCAGGCAGGCCCAGATGTGGCTCATTTGATTCAGACTATAGCCGGAGCTTTCCAGACAGCTTTGGCTGGTATGCAAGCTGCAGCACCAGCTCAGGGTGCGGGGACAGGATTACCCCTAGAGAGGCTTCGTAATTTGGGGGCAGTTGAGTTTCGTGGGTTATCTCCGGAGGGTTCAGAAGGGTGGCTTGAGAGCACAACTCGCATCTTGAGTCAGATGGAGTGTTCGGATGCCCGTAAGTTGGGGTGCATTGTCTCATTGCTCCAGGGAGACGCTTATACCTGGTGGACCACTGCTACTTCCGGTATGGCCGAGGTGGATGTCACATGGGAGTTTTTCAGGAATGCTTTCAAGAGGAAGTACCTCGGAGTTCGGTACTTGGATGAAAAGAAAAGGGAGTTCATGGCTTTGGTTCAAGGCAATAGGACCGTGTCCGAGTATGAGATCCAATTTGTGAGGTTGAGCCAGTACGCGCCAGAGTTGATTTCGGATGAGAAGGAGCGTTGTGAGCGCTTCAGATATGGGTTGACTACTGATGTGAAGACCTACATGTTGGCCTCCGACTACACTGAGTTCGATGTTTTGGTTTCTAGAGCCAAGGATGTAGAGCAAAACCTAAGCTCTAGAGCACGTGCTGGTGGGTCTGACTCCGAGAAGAGATATGCGAACTGGGATAGAGATCATGCCAAGAGGCATAGGGATAGGAGGTACCAGCCGGATACGAGACCTAGGGGTGGTAACCATGGTCAGGGCCGTCAGGGCCAAGGAGCTGTTGGGCACATTCCGGAGTGCACTAGGTGCGGGAGACGCCACCCAGGTGAGTGTATGGGTATGTTTGGGGCGTGTTGGAATTGTAGCTCCTGAGATCATTTGAGGCGTGATTGTCCACACCCAGTCAGAGGAGGACCGACTCCAGCGAGGGGTTTTGAGCATCAGAGAGGTCGTGGGCGCGGCCGTGGGAACTTCCAGCCAAGGAATGAGGGTCAGAGGAACTTGGCTCATGTGGTAGCAGTCCAGCCCGAGGGAGGAGGACCGGCTAGAGTGTACGCTCAACGAGAGGCTAGAAAAGACACTGATGTCATTGCAGGTAATTTCACATTACAGTCTTTGAGTTTGCTTTCTCTCATAGATTCGGGATCAACGCATTTGTATATTCTGGGTGAACATGCAAAGTCATTAGGACTACCTTGTGATTGGTTAGAAGTAGGAGTAAATGTCACAAGCTCCTTTGGTGATACAGTGGTAGTTAGGAAAGTGTATAGGAGGTGTCCCTTGATGATTCAGGGCCACGTATTTCCAGTCGACATGATGGAGCTACCCTTTTATGGCTTTGATGTGATTTTGGGCATGGATTGGCTTGTAGAGCATAAAGCTAGGGTTGACTTTGAGACTAAGAGAGTCTCTTTGAGGCTTGCTGATGACTTTGAGGTTGTGGTAGTTGGGGAGAATGTTAAGTTTTTGTCCAATGTGGTTTCGGCATTGGAAGCTCAGAGATTGTTAAGTTTAGGGTGTCAGGCTTACGTAATGAACCCGGATATGAGTGAGGTGAGACCTCAGGACATCAGGACTGTGTGTGACTTCCCGAGTGTTTTTCCGGAAGAACTACCAGGTTTGCCTCCAGACAGAGCAGTTGAGTTTGCTATCGAGACATATTCCGATTCCGCACCGGTGTCCATTGCTCCGTATAGAATGGCACCGAAGGAGTTGAAGGAGTTGGAAGACACAGCTTCAGGAGTTGACTGACAGAGGCTTCATTAGGCCTAGTGTTTCCCCGTGGGGTGCTCCGGTTTTGTTTGTGAAAAAGAAGGACGGTAGCATGAGGATGTGTATAGACTATAGACAGTTGAATAAGGTGACAGTGAAAAATAAATATCCCTTGCCAAGGATAGATGACTTGCTAGACCAGTTGAGGGGTGCTTCTGTGTTTTCAAAGATTGATTTGAGGTCTGGGTATTATCAGTTAAAGGTAAAGGATGTGGACATACCGAAGACAGCTTTTCGTACACGTTACGGGCATTACGAGTTTTTGGTGATGCCTTTTGGGTTGACCAATGCCCCAGCGGCCTTTATGGATATGATGAACCGGGTGTTTCATAAGTTCTTGGACAAGTTTGTGGTAGTGTTTATTGATGACATCCTAGTGTACTCTAGGACCGAAGAGGAGCATGATGAACACTTAAGGTTAGTGCTTCAGACCCTACTTGAGAACCAATTGTATGCCAAGCTAAGTAAGTGTGAGTTTTGGATTAGGGAGGTGGTCTTCTTAGGCCACGTGATCTCGGCTAGTGGGATTAGTGTAGATCCCAAGAAAATTGAAGCCATTGTGAAGTGGAAGCAACCAAAATCAGTGACAGAAATCCGCAGTTTCCTAGGCTTGGCGGGATACTATAGGAGGTTTGTTGAGGGATTCTCGAGGATAGCGGCTCCGTTGACCAAGTTGCTACAGAAGAATGTTCCGTATGAATGGTCAGATGCAAGACAAGAAGCGTTTGAGAAATTGAAGAAAGCTTTGACCGAAGCTCCCATTTTGATTCAGCCCGAACCGGGGAGAGAGTTTGTAATTTACAGTGATGCATCTTACGTGGGGCTAGGTTGTGTGCTTATGCAAGGAGGTAAGGTGGTGGCATATGCTTCCCGACAGTTGAAGGTTCACGAGAAGAATTACCCCACACATGACATAGAGTTAGCCGCAGTGGTGTTCGCGTTGAAAATTTGGAGACACCATCTTTATGGTGAGAAGTGCACTGTGTACACCGACCACAAGAGCTTGAAATATTTGATGTCCCAAAAGGAGTTGAATCTTAGGCAACGAAGGTGGTTAGAGCTCCTTAAAGATTATGACCTCACCATAGAATATCATCCGGGCAAGGCGAATGTGGTGGCCGATGCCTTGAGTAGGAAGATGGTCGTTGAGTTGCGAGCAATGTTCGCAAGGTTGAGTGTGTCTACGGACGGTGGGCTAGTGGCCGAGCTTCAGGTTAAGCCATCATTGGTTCAGTTGATTCGTGAGAAGCAGTTGCGAGATGAGTCCTTGGCACCTCACGTGCAAGACATAGCGGAAGATAGGCCTACCGAGTATTGTTTTGGAGAGAATGGGATCCTATGTTTCAAGGATAGGATAGTGGTTCCGGAGGATGCCGAGTTGAGGCGTACGATCTTGAGTGAGGCTCACAATAGCCCTTTTGCTATGCATCCGGGTAGCACGAAGATGTATCGAGGATTAAAGGAAGAGTATTATTGGGTTGGTTTGAAAAGGGAAGTAGCCGAGTTCGTAAGTAAATGCATGGTCTGTCAGAGAGTCAAGGCCGAGCACCAGTTTCCCTCAGGGTTGTTGCAACCGTTGAAGATTCCAGAGTGGAAGTGGGAGCGTATCACTATGGACTTTGTATCAGGACTTCCGTTGACTCCTTCGAAGAAAAATTCAGTGTGGGTGATTGTAGACAGATTCACCAAGTGTGCACACTTCATACCGTTCATACCACCTATACGTTGGACAGGTTGGCCGAATTGTATATCCGTGAGATTGTGAGACTACATGGGGTACCGAAGTCAATTGTGTCAGATCGAGATCCGAGATTCACCTCTAGATTTTGGGAGTGTTTGCATCGAGCCTTAGGCACTTGGTTGAACTTCAGCACTTCGTATCATCCGCAGTCAGATGGGCAGTCTGAGAGAGTAATTCAGATTTTGGAGGATATGTTGAGGTGTTGTATTATTGACTTCCAGGGGTCGTGGGAGAAACACCTGCCATTAGTGGAATTTGCGTACAACAACAGCTTCCAGTCAAGCATTCAGATGGCTCCTTATGAGGCCTTGTATGGTAGGAAGTGTAGGACCCCGATTTGTTGGGCTGAGGCCGGACAGAAGCTTGTGCCGATGCCCGAGTTACTTAAGGGAACCACCGAGAAGGTGAAGTTGATATGTGATCGCTTGAAGGCGGCTTCAGATCGGCAAAAGTCCTATGCCGACTTAAAAAGGAAGGAAGTGGAATACTCCGTGGGGGATAGAGTGTTTTTGAAAGTCTCTCCATGGAAAAAGGTGATGAGGTTTGGGAGGAAAGGCAAGTTGAGCCCAAGGTACATAGGACCTTATGAGATAGTTGAGAGAATTGGTCCGGTTGCCTATAGATTGAGACTCCCAGTTGAGCTGGAAAAGATCCATGATGTGTTTCATGTATCGATGCTTAGGAGGTATAGATCGGATCCGTCCCATGTTATGCCAGTGGAAGAAATAGAGTTAAATCCAGACTTGTCTTACAATGAGGAACCAGTTGAGATACTTGCTTCTGATAGCAAGGTATTGCGTGGCAAGACTATAGAGTTAGTCAAAGTCTTATGGAGGCATAGAGGTGTGGAGGAAGCCACGTGGGAGAGGAAAGCGGACATGCTTGAGCAGTTTCCGTACTTGTTTCCGTCAGGTAATTTCGAGGACGAAATTTCCTTAAGTAGGGGAGAGTTGTAACGCCCCGATTTAGGGGTCGGGTGAAAATATTAATTTAAAAATAGTTCGGGTTTCGGTTTCAAATTTTAAATAATAAAATAATGACTTGGGCCTCGGGTTTTATTTAGTTGGACTACATTTTAAACAAGCCCACATAGCCATGGGTGTCATCCATTGAAATTCCCTTAATTCATTAAGGGCATTTTGGTCTTTGGACCTTTGATTTTAAACTAACCTAAAATAAAACTTTTGAGTCATCTTCTTCCCTCTCCCTATCCTCCCCTTTCCAACGACAACATGAACCCCACCCCTCCTAAACACTATTCCATTCAATATCTTACTCATCTTTGAAGGTTTTGCAAAGGTAACTTCGTTTTTGACTTACCCACATTATTCTCTACGTGTTGACACCTTTTATATTCATTTTTATGCATGTTTTTGAGATTTGTAAATTTGAGGATTTTGGATAAAAATGTTGCCTTTATGGCCTTTGACTAAAGATTTTGGTTTATTGTTGGTATGGGGGTTGTTTGTAGTCCATGAGACTCACCATATATGATTTTTAAAGAATTTTATGCTAATTCCCGAAATGGAGTTTTGGGGAGGTTTTTGGGAGGTTTAGGAATGAAATATGGGGGTGTTCTATGTGGAAATGAGAGGGCCAATGGTTAGGGTATATGTAAGCTTTGTTTTGGGGGCTTTAGAGAGTAGTTTGGAGATTGAAATCATTGGTTCTAAGGGGTGCTTGAGGGCTGCTCGGATTTTTGGAATTTTAGGCTTGTTCACCATGAGAAAATTGATATCTTGTAAATGGGTTGCAATTCGGGTTGAGTATTTTAGAACATGGACTGACTTGAGATTGTTTGCTTGGTGTTGGAATGCTTAGAAGCAAGCGATTTTGTTGGCGAAGCTTCGGAGGCAAATCCGGGGAATTCAGAGTCTTGAGCTCGGTCTTCAATCTTCTCTTGGGTAGCAACGGTGAGTAGGATCATTGGTTATTGCATTGTACTTGATATGGACTCCCTTGGGGTTTGGGTAGAACCTTGAGAGGTTGCCTAAACCCGTGTGTAAGTCTCTCTACTCATAAATTGTTGTGACAAGTTGATTGTATATACATTGTGACCATTGAATGCATTTTAAGTTGTCAATGTAGTAGTCGTGTTGAGTTCGTGCCTCACGTGATGGTGGCCTAAACTACGGTGATGTGTAGTCCCACCGGTAGTGACTAGTAGGGTAGTGCTTTGATGTGTAGTCCCATTGGACACCCACTAGTCGAAACGGTGATGTGTAGTCCCACCGTAAGTGTATGTTGGTTGTGCTTGTGCAAACCAAAAGTTGTGGTTGAGATAGACCCTTATGCATCCATTGTTTTCTTGCATATAAATCATGTTTTGGAAAACTACATGTTGTGAATTATAGAGCCTCTCCCACTAAGCTAGTTGCTTATGCTCTTTGTTTTCAACGTGCAGATCGTTAGAGTTCGGGAGGCGAGCGGGCGAGGGAGGAGCCTTTGGAGTTCTCAAGCAAGTTTAAGTATGGTTTGCTTTTGTAATAATGTCTAGACAATGGGGTATAGAGTGTTAGGAGTTGGGGTCAAACTCCTTAGGAGGTTATGTTTGAAATTGCTAAACTTATGTTGTGTGTTAGGCTTTTGCTACTTGGATTATGATCTATGCTTCTTATGTGGTTTAATTGCTTATGCCTGATCGTGTATGATGTTGGCCTAGGTAGGCCTTATGTTGACTACCTTGTGAAGGATGTCTTATGCTTGCTAAGTATGCTTCTTGTAGACTTGTATGTAGCCTTGATTGGTATGTTATCGTTGGATTAAATGCCCCTCATGTTAGGTCCTGATTCTGGTTGATGTATGTATGCTTGTTGGTGCTTAGGTGTGTCTAAGTATGCATCTAGAACCATGCATGATGTTACCAATTTTTGAAAAGGAGACGTTGCAGGGCAGGGGTATCGATACGATTAGACCCGTATCGATACGGCCTCCCCTTTTCAGGCCTTCCGTTTCGATACGCGGGGAGCCGTATCGATACCATTTTGGCCACTGGAGCCACTGTTCATCTTGGTATCGATACCGGCCTCAAGCGTATCGGTACGGTCAACTAGCGTTGACCGTGGGAAGTCAACCTTTGACGAAGGTATCGATACCCTCCCAAGGTGTATCGATACGGTCTCCACGGGTTGACTCTGACCTTTGACTTAGCCAAGGCGTATCGATACACCCCTTAGGTGTATCGATACCCCTGTAGTTAAACCTGAAAATTTGCCTTTTGGTTGTGGATTTAAGTTCGTTAGATTGTTTTGGTTAGGTTATTCTGCTGTTTGATCACTTAGGGTTAATTACTCATCTAGACAAGTTTTAAAATGAAAAAAAAAAATAGGGTTGCTAACTGAGGGGGAGTCCTTTAGGGGTTTTCTCTCGGTTTTCCCGTGTAGCCCTTTTTGAATCGGTCATCCGGCCAGACCGGGACAAGGGGGTTACATGTGCATGCTCACTCAGAATGTAGGAATGTGTAGAACCCGAATCAACCAAAGAAAGCAAAGACATAGACTGTAACTCGAAATTACCTGCTATCACATCGGTGTCGTTCCCGGCCCCTCTCTAAGCATAGACCCTCGCTGGTCCTCCCGCCTCTGGCTGCACTGCCACGACATGTGCAAGGTTCCTCTGAGCATCTACCCTAGGTGCATCAGCCCTCGGCTGGAAGTAGCCACGACCGCGCCCACGGCCTCTCTGAAAATCATTACCTCTCGCAGGGGCCTGAGCTATGTTCGGTGCCTGAGCTGCCTGACGCGGACAGTCCCTCCTAAAGTGGTCCCTTGAACCACAGTTTCAACAAGCATGGAAGTTACCCCAGCACTCTCCAGTGTGCTGTCTCCCACACTGTGCACACTCGGGCAAGCGCCCTCCTCCTCTATGGCCCTGATGGCCCCTACCATGGTGGCCACCACCACGTCTCTGATCAAACTGGTGTCCGCCACCCTTGTGTCTCTTAGCATCTCTACCATCAAAGTGGTTATGCCTCTTTCCAGAACCAGAACCACCAGCTCGTTTGGCTGAACCCAAACTATGCTCCAAATCCTTGGCCCTCGCGACCAACACATCAAAGTCTGAGTAGTCAGAAGCCAACGTGTACCTCTTAACCTCTTCATTCAATCCGTATCGGAATCGGTTGCAGCGTTCCATTTCAGTAGGAATCAACTCTGGGGCATACTGACTCAAGCGAACAAAACGGATCTCATAATCGGTCACTGAAGCATCTCCCTGAGTAAGAGCCATAAACTCTCGCTTCTTCTCATCCAAGTACCTCGGTCCCAAGTACCTCTTTCTGAAAGCAAACTCAAAGAAATCCCAATCTATCTCGGCCTTTGGAACCCCGGTAGTGATGGTGACCCACCAGGTGTAGGCATCACCCTGAAGCAGTGAGATTACACAACCCAATCTACGTGTGCCCGCACAACCCATCTGAGCCAAGATACGAACGGTCTTCTCCAACCATAACTCCGACCTCTCCGGAGTAGATCCTCTAAACTCCTCGGCCCCTAAGCTACGGAGCCTCTCCAAAGGTAAGCTAGCATCATCACACCTAGGCTGAACTGCAGCCTGAGCTCCCGCAACTGCGGCCTGGAACGCTCCCGCTATCGCTTGCACTAGCGGAGTCATATCAATTCCAGCTGGACCTTGGCCACCTTGGCCACCCTGAGGTCCCTCTCCTCCAGCTCCATACTCGCCCCCAGCTCCCGGTGGAGGAGGTGGTGGTGGTGGAGGTGGTGGAGGAGCGTCAACTCCCGCGACTCCCGGTCCCTCTAGGTGAGCTCCCGCACCAACTACCGGCTCAACATGAGCTACAACCCGTGGTTCCTGACGAACCAACCTCGGTCTACCTCTCGGTCTAGACATTGCTCTCACGGATATTAACTACAACCACAACAACAACACACAAAATGGGTTAGCAAGGTGAGGCTCCCAAGTGTCCAAGTATGTTTCCTCACTTAAAATCGTTTTTCTAATGTAATAGTAGCAATGGGACCCACACACATGTGCTTAAAAGTAAAACAATCAGCATACTTGTCACATAAGCAACCATTCTTGCAGAACAAGCAAACACCGTGCAATTCAACTTAAAAACTTAAACTTACCTCACTTACCTGCCCAAGGTCTCGGTAACCTTAGGCTCTGATACCAACAAGTGTAACCCCCTCGTCCCGGTCTGGCCGGATGACCGGTCCGAGCGAGCTACACGGGGAAAACCGAGTGAGAACTCCCTGAGGAACTCTCCCTCGGTTAGCAACCCTATATTTTTTTCATTTTAATCTTGTCTAGATGAAAATTACATCCTAAGTGATCATTCAGCGGAACGATATTTACGAAGCAATCAAACGAACCCAAACTAACATTTAAAAGCCCATTTTTTAAAGTTAAACTGCAGGTGGTATCGATACCCTTAAGGGGGTATCGATACCCCTTGACTAAGTCAACAGGGTTTGGTCAACCTGAGGAGACAGTATCGATACCCCCAATGAGGGTATCGATACCCTCACCTAAAGTTGACTTCCCACGGTCAAAGCTAAGACAACGGTATCGATACCCTCGAGGCCGGTATCGATACCGAAATCGACAGTGGCTCCAGTGGCCAAAAAGGTATCGATACTCTCCCTCGAGTATCGATACACGAGGCCTGAAACCACAGGGCAGTATCGATACCAGACCAACGGTATCGATACCCAAGCTACGAATCTGCAGGTTTGAGCTGATTTAGAGCACAAGGAGGCCCCTAAATCCCTCTAACACTTTAACCAACACACTAACATCAATCCCTAAGGTATAGCAATCATACAAGCATGCTTCAACAAGGTTTAAACATGTATAACACAAAGGCAACAATCCAAATTATGCATTCATTCATACCATATTCAAACACATGCAAAACTCTTAAGGCATAGGCTAATAATTCAAGCAAGTATATAGGCATGAGTTAACATCTATCATGGTACCACAACCATAAAAAAACATCATATATAAAGGAGTCTACACATGCTCCTATCAACCAACAACAATCACAAGACATAACACATCCCATTGCTCAACCATTACATGTCTATTCTTTTAAAATCCATACTTGGTGAATTCAATCCAAACCACACTTGGAGGCTCTCCTCTTGCCCGAGCAACCCACGATCTAAGGATCTGCAATGTTGAACAAAGAGAGCGTAAGCAAATAATGCTTAGTGAGGGCAAGCTCTAAAAACAAACCTCAACATTGCAGGGTCCGAGCACGATCTAGCCAAAGCAACACACGTATAACAAAAGTCCACAAGATATAGATGCATGAGCAATTATCTCACATTTATGTCATGATCATGAGCTTAACACAACCATACATGTAATCACATTTAACATCCAACAGCTCTTATATCTCAACACATTGTTACATATATCAATCAACATTGGCACCTAGATATGACCCAAATACGCGGATAGACTCGTTGGAAACTCATATCCAACAACCACATTACCTCGGTGGGATTCCACTCATCACCGGTCTCGCGGAGGGGATTCCACTCATCCTCACGCCCCGTCGGTGGGATTCCACTCATCACCGACTATATTTAAATACCAATTCCGGGCGTACCCGTACTCCTCCTTGGTGACTCAACGCCACCAAGGCCACGCGCGACTTTAGACTCATGTGTACACACTAACATCCTAATGATCGATCATTTGTATTTAAGTATACTAGTGCCAATATTTTGCTCATTCCACATTACTCATTTCAAACATTTCCGTGCTTAGCACGTACTCACCATGGACACAACCATGCACCATTACCATGCATGCTTTAAGCAATACAACTCGTGCCTCAATTCACATGTATAAAGCAATATACATAAGCATTCATATCACAAGACATACGAGGCATATACATTCATACATTTGAGTTCATCCAAAGGCTTAGATCAAGTTTAGGATTAGGCTACCACCCTAATCCTAACTCTAGGTGGGTCTACCAAGCCCAACCTAGTCCAAACACTCGAACCAACCATTCTAAAACCGTTTAAAACAATTAACCACTCACCTAAGCTTCCAAGCACAAAACCAAGCAAGCGACCGTTCTTCAAATTCCCGGATTCGATCCCGAAGCTTCTTCCACGTTTCCCCTTGCTTCTAGCCAAACAAAACACATTCATCACTCCCCAAATCAATGCTAATTCAATCATCAATCCACATTGCAAAACACAACTCAATTTCCACAATTTCCAAATCACATAACATCCCAAAAACCCAATTTTCGGACTCCCACAACCAAGGACTGAAATACTCAATTCAAAGCACCCAAATGGCTTCCAAAACATCCCAAAACACTCCCCTAACATAGGTAGACCATCAGCCCTTCATTCCCAACACAAATCCTCTTAAAAACCCAATTTTTCATACCCCAAAATTGGCCTTAAAGACCCACCACGAAAATTCACCCAAATTCTATCAAATTAAGATATGTTGTGAGTTTCATCATGCCCAAGCATAACCCCAAAACAATTTTTCAAAATAGATTGAAAAGCCCCATCAAAACCCCAATTTTCCATAAGAACCCTAATTCCCAAAACTCATTATTTTTGAAATCTAAAACAATAGGTGAGTAGATAATGTAGAGGAGGTTAAGAATTTATGTTTACCTCTTGATTTGATGATGAAATTGATTAGCCAACCCAATGGAATATTGATTAGGGCTTTAGGAGAGTTTGAAAGTGGGGTGAGGTTTTGAAATTGGTAAAGAGGAAAAGATAGAGGAAGATGACAACTTTTATGGAAAAGTTGTCTTCCTTTATTTTTAAATGGGGTAAATCACAACTTTGGTCCCTCCCTCTTTATTTAAATTCAATTAGGTCATTATCTAAGTTTGTTTTATTTTAATTAGACTTCATTTGACTCGAACAACAACTCGGCTAACTCCTAGGCCCGAGACACGGGTGTTACACTCGTCGTTAGTGATGCTCATCGAACGTGACAAACTCATCCTAATGAATAATATTTTTTACTAAAGAAACCGTATGTAATCTGTGAACCGATCTTTTAATTATATAGTTGATTAAAGCACTTGGAATATCTTATTATATAATTGAAACAATAATCTAACCTAACCGTGAACCTTATTATATATATAACCTATGATGCAGACCAGCTAGTTTCATTTTATAAAGTTTAGTAAAAAAAAGATGTTTCATTTTATAAAGTGTAATTATCAACCAATTTCAGGTTACCCACTGGTTTCGAAAAGCCATTCCATGAGGTTTGAAGCCAATGATTAAAGCATCAAATTGGGTCCATTCTAAAATCTAGTGGTGGATGGATGCTTATTTAAGGAAAAAAAATCGTCTTGTCTTTAATCATGTCCTTTTTATGTCTCATAATAAAAAAATATAAAAATTAAATTATAAATTCTAACCCTAATTTTTACATTTTAAACTTTAAACCCTAAAAATACAACCTACTTTTAATTCTTTAAATCTTAACCACAACCTCTAAATTTAAATTATAAACCCTAAACCCTAAATCTATTTTTTTAAAAGTAGGGCACCAGAGGAGGCATAATTTGGGAGCGGACGATTTACATCCCTTATTTCTCTGGTTTTATTATATTAGATTTTAGGGTTTTGTTCAAACAGATATGGATGTAAGATTTTATGTTATGAGTGCAAATTTTTATACTTAGTAATATTTTATTTGAAAAATTAAGAGAGCACGAAGTTAAATTATTAATATAAAATATATTTTTTAATATACGAGTATTTGAAATTTTTTAGAAGGTATGAATTCCCCTAGTACCCCTTGCTTTGGAGGAAAATGGTTTTGGCGATCCTAACAGGTTAAAGCAGAAAGTTTTTTCATCATTTCAGTAATAATTTTAATTGTAAGGAGAGGCTTTGGAGGTTAATTTTTAACCTTGATTTTAAAAGGCTGCTGGAGTTCGAAGCTATTGGTCTTGAGAAACCCTTTTCGCTTGAGGGGATTAAAGAAGCAATGCAGAGTTGTGATGACTCGAAAGGTCCGGGACCGGACGGTTTTAATATATATTTCTTTGGAGAAGAGTAGTCTTCAAAGCTTGGTGGTTCATGAACCATTGGTGCAGCATGTACGATGGTAATCTTATTGGTAGTATTCTGCTTTTGGAGAAGAGCTACATTTATGGACGTTGCTTTTGTTGTTGTTTGGGTGATTTTTTTTGTGTGTGTTGTACTATTTTCTTTTACTTAGAGCTAGATAGGTTTTTATAAAGCATACAATACAAGTTAAGCTCGTATGATTATTCATAATAAAAAAAATTGACAAGCAAAAAAATTGATAAATATATGACCACACAGTAAAATAATAACATCAAAATTTTACATAGAAAACTCTTTTGAAAAGAAAAAAAACCACGAGCATAAGAGAAGAAAATTCACTATAATGTCGTAAAAACAAAATAAGATGAGTTTATATTGCTTTAATGGTAAAACATCAACTTTTACCACCAGGACACAAGGAGATGAGCTTGGCATGAGTTTCTAAGCCACCCATAATTGTAGAGGTCCAATTTCTTTTCTGTACCAATTCCCGATTGTAGAACATTGTGAAGCAAAAACTCTATTTTAGCGTTATTAATTCTTGTGGCGAATTGAACTTTTTTTTTCTTTCCTTTCTTCATGGCATTTGAATATTTTCGCAACTCCACCTCCATTGGAAAATATGTACTTTTTTGAATACCTAACGAAATCAAATTTCTTGTATAGTAAGTTTCTCTCTTCATTTTTGAGCTTGTTGTAGTACTGAAAACATTGGGATTTTCGATTACTGATAATCTACTTTCTTCTTGTAAAAGATTTGGGAAAATGTTTCCCACTTTGTTGTTTATAAAGTATACATTATGTTATTTTTTTCATTTTGATTGTTAAAGAGATACAATATGTTCCACTTAGCATGGCATAAGATGTCTAATGCATCCACACCTCTCCCGATTTGAACAGCTTGAAACACACCCATCTTAGCCGCCTTTTTGATTAAGAGAGACAAGGCTTCCCCAACGACATTGAAGAGCATCGGGGAGAGTGGAAAAATTATTTCTAAATACTAGCATAAAATCGAAAACGATATCTAAATACTTTCTGAATTTTTATTTTCGAAATGTAAACCGGACACTCAAGTGATTCGTACACATTATTTGTTGGAAAGAGGAAAAAGATTTTTTTTTCTTTTCTTTTTTTTAAATGAAAAAAATTATTTCTACTTTTGAAGAAGTCGTTTACGAAATGTGAGACACACAATATATGCTAAATATTATTTCTTGTAAGAAGGAATCAAGTTTGTGACTACTTTTGCATCAACATGTTTCATTATTTTATTTGATGAAAATTATTAAATAAGATATATATAATTAGTTTTAGAAAAAAAATATATTTTTTTTTGCTAACATGTCATTATGTCACTTCAACTTTTTATATGGTGCCAAGACATTAGCGTGCAATACCACGTAGGACTGTCACGACAGTGCAATACTGTTGGGTTTTAGGATGCTCGGTTTCTTTCAACCGATGTGTTTGCCAAGTTCGGAGAAGAATGAATTTTTGGGTGATTTGGTGGAAGCTAAAAATAAGAGATAAACACAAGGATTTAAAGTGGTTCGGCTTTCTAACCCAAAGCCTACATACACTACCTTAGCTTCCCATCAAGGATTTACAAACAAATTCACTAAGAATTTCGTCCCCTTTTCTCGGCTTAAAAGGAAACCGTTACAACGATCAAATTTTTTTCCCAAAGCTTGATCAAACACTCTCTCACGTAATAAAGACTTAGCAAACTAGAAATCCCTCTAGAAGGTATATGTTTGCACAATTAAAGCTCTCACTCAAAACCTATACACTTCAGCAAATTTAACAATTAGGCTCACAAGTGTTGTCTATACAAGAATTTGAACAATAAAGCCCTAAGACAATTTTATTATCATAATTTTTTTGATAGAAATTTGGCCTCATTAAAAACCCCTTCATACGAAGCATTTTCGAGGGAAAACTCTTGTAGCGGAAGGAGGAAAAGAGTGTCATAGTACCTTTTATTAATATAAATCAACCCAAGCAAACCTGAAATTATACAACAAGAATCCTTTTCGACCTACCCTGTGCCTTGTTTAGCAAGGCCATCAGCTTTGATATTTGCAGTTCTAGGAATCCACCTAACCATACAATTTAGACTCCGAACTAAACTAGAAATCTCCTCCACCAGCCTGTGAAGAGTCGAAGGACAACCTGTGCTATTATTCACCCATTTTACTGCCTCAGAACAGTCACTCTCCAATATAAATCTGTTGCCATGGCACACCTGCAAATTCATTGCCATTAACATCCCCTTCTTCATCGCTTGCAGTTCCGCGAACGCCGGTGGGCCGTCCGCAACCGACTTAGAGAAAGATGCAATTAAGGCACCATCCGAAGCTGAGATTGTACCTCCAATTCCCCCTATTCAAATGCTTTGAGACGGCTCCATCTACATTGATTTTTAGATAGCCCGTCAGGGGGGGGGGATGCCAGAGTATTTGTCTGTTAACTACGAGCGCCTGGTGTCTGATGTCATTTCCTAGAGCAAGATCATTTACCAGGGCATTCAAAGGAGTGCAATAAGATCTATTAACAGCCTTAAACCAACAAGCTGCCCTATACCTCGCGAGAAAGAAGATAAGCGAGGCATCAAATTTACCTTCCGTGAAAACTATTTCATTTCTCATTCTCCAGATCGTCCACAAGGTGGCAACAGGGACAAAAAACCATATCGACTTGTCGAACCTACCAATTCCACATTCGAACCATAAATGAAGAAAGGAAGATATGGAAAACGGTAAAACTAAATGCACGTTCCACAGACCAGCTAGCTTCTTCCAAAGAGCCCAAGTAAACCGGCAATGTAAGAAAATATGTTCGGCTGATTCTTCATAATCACTACAAAAGGAACACCTTCCGTCCGCTGCGACTAGTACCCCTCTTCGGATTAAATTACTTTTCACCGGAATCCCATTCTTTAAAATCCTCCACAAAAAGAACTCAATTTTAGGTGGAGCAAAACCTCTCCACACAATCTTTCTCCATTCAACATCATCACTTTGACAGGAGTAGAAAATTTTCCGAAAGGATTTTACAGTAAAGCCTCCGCTGCCTTCCCCATTCCAAATCAACGAGTCTTGACAAGCTCCAACCGACGAAAACCTGTTTAGACACCCCATCATCGCGTTCCATTGCCCCAACTCCCAATCAAAAAGTTGGCGTCTGAGGGGAATGGTCCAACTCCATTGAAGTTGATCTTTCTTCCCATACTCAGCAATCATACAGTCTTTATTTGATGCAAGTGCATAAATACGGGGGAACTCATCTTTTAGGAGCCTATCGCCCAGCCACTTATCCTCCCAAAAACGGATCGAACGCCCTTCACCAATCAAGATTCTTGAATTGTTTTGGAAACACAATCCCACAGGATCCAGCTTGAAGAACGATTCTTTTACTGCTTTCCATGTCCATGATTCAAGCCTATGCGCTTTAGGCTTAACAACCACATCCGAACTGGCCATATTTACTTTCGCACATACCACTCTCTTCCACACATTATCTGAACTTTCTGCGAACTTAAAAATCCACTTACCCAGCAGTGCTCGATTTAAAATACTAAGATCACAAACGCCAAAGCTTCCCAACTCTAGAGGTTTGCAAATGGAGCTCCACTTCACCCAATGTATTTTTGCTTTCTCCGAAGCACCCCTCCACAAAAATCTGGCCATTATGCCGTTTAATATTTTTAGCACTTCAACTGGCATTTTAAACATTGACATATAGTAAGTAGGTAAGGAAGCTAACACCGATTTAATAAGGACAAGCCTTCCAGAGAACGATAGGCTGCAACCCTTCCACCCAGCTAATGCACTATGAAATCTACTAATCACTGGTTCCCACAAAAACCTTAGAGTTCCTTTTTGGACCGAGGGGGAGACCTAAATAGTCAGCAGGGAATGTTCCCACTTTGCACCCCAATATCGCTGCCCAATTCGAAATAGAACTTTGATCTATGCCAACACCAAATAATCGACACTTCCCCATATTCAACTGTAATCCAGCAGCCACTTCAATAATTCTTAGTACTCTTCTGATGTTTCTTACCTGGCCGATAGAGGCACCACAAAAGAAAATTATGTCGTCCGCAAATTTTAAGTGCGAGAGCGACACTGCATCCACACCTCTCCCGATTTGAACAGCTTGAAACACACCCATCTTAGCCGCCTTTTTGGTTAAGAGAGACAAGGCTTCCCCAACGACATTGAAGAGCATCGGGGAGAGTGGAAAAATTATTTCTAAATACTAGCATAAAATCGAAAACGATATCTAAATACTTTCTGAATTTTTATTTTCGAAATGTAAATCGGACACTCAAGTGATTCGTACACATTATTTGTTGGAAAGAGGAAAAAAGATTTTCTTTTCTTTTCTTTTTTTTAAATGAAAAAAAATTATTTATACTTTTGAAGAAGTCGTTTACGAAATGTGAGACACACAATATATGCTAAATATTATTTCTTGTAAGAAGGAATCAAGTTTGTGACTACTTTTGCATCAACATGTTTCATTATTTTATTTGATGAAAATTATTAAATAAGATATATATAATTAGTTTTAGAAAATAAATATATTTTTTTTGCTAACATGTCACTTCAACTTTTTATATGGTGCCAAGACATTAGCGTGCAATATCACGTAGGACTGTCACGCCAGTGCAATACTGTTGGGTTTTAGGATGTTCGGTTTCTTTCAACCGATGTGTTTGCCAAGTTCGGAGAAGAATGGATTTTTGGGTGATTTGGTGGAAGCTAAAAATAAGAGATAAACACAAGGATTTAAAGTGGTTCAGCTTTCTAACCCAAAGCCTACATACACTACCTTAGCTTCCCATTAAGGATTTACAAACAAATTCACTAAGAATTTCGTCCCCTTTTCTCGGCTTAAGAGAAAACCATTACAACGATCAAATTTTCTGCCCAAAGCTTGATCAAACACTCTCTCACGTAATAAAGACTTAGCAAACTAGAAATCCCTCTAGAAGGTATATGTTTGCACAATTAAAGCTCTCACTCAAAACCTATACACTTCAGCAAATTTAACAATTAGGCTCACAAGTGTTGTCTATACAAGAATTTGAACAATAAAGCCCTAAGACAATTTTATTATCATAATTTTTTTGATAGAAATTTGGCCTCATTAAAAACCCCCTTCATACGAAGCATTTTCGAGGGAAAACTCTTGTAGCGGAAGGAGGAAAAGAGTGTCATAGTACCTTTTATTAATATAAATCAACCCAAGCAAACCTGAAATTATACAACAAGAATCCTTTTCGACCTACCCTGTGCCTTGTTTAGCAAGGCCATCAGCTTTGATATTTGCAGTTCTAGGAATCCACCTAACCATACAATTTAGACTCCGAACTAAACTAGAAATCTCCTCCACCAGCCTGTGAAGAGTCGAAGGACAACCTGTGCTATTATTCACCCATTTTACTGCCTCAGAACAGTCACTCTCCAATATAAATCTGTTGCCATGGCACACCTGCAAATTCATTGCCATTAACATCCCCTTCTTCATCGCTTGCAGTTCCGCGAACGCCGGTGGGCCGTCCGCAACCGACTTAGAGAAAGATGCAATTAAGGCACCATCCGAAGCTGAGATTGTACCTCCAATTCCCCCTATTCAAATGCTTTGAGACGGCTCCATCTACATTGATTTTCAGATAGCCCGTCAGGGGGGGGATGCCAGAGTATTTGTCTGTTAATTACGAGCGCCTGGTGTCTGATGTCATTTCCTAGAGCAAGATCATTTACCAGGGCATTCAAAGGAGTGCAATAAGATCTATTAACAGCCTTAAACCAACAAGCTGCCCTATACCTCGCGAGAAAGAAGATAAGCGAGGCATCAAATTTACCTTCCGTGAAAACTATTTCATTTCTCATTCTCCAGATCGTCCACAAGGTGGCAACAGGGACAAAAAACCATATCGACTTGTCGAACCTACCAATTCTACATTCGAACCATAAATGAAGAAAGGAAGATATGGAAAACGGTAAAACTAAATGCACGTTCCACAGACCAGCTAGCTTCTTCCAAAGAGCCCAAGTAAACCGGCAATGTAAGAAAATATGTTCGGCTGATTCTTCATAATCACTACAAAAGGAACACCTTCCGTCCGCTGCGACTAGTACCCCTCTTCGGATTAAATTACTTTTCACCGGAATCCCATTCTTTAAAATCCTCCACAAAAAGAACTCAATTTTAGGTGGAGCAAAACCTCTCCACACAATCTTTCTCCATTCAACATCATCACTTTGACAGGAGTAGAAAATTTTCCGAAAGGATTTTACAGTAAAGCCTCCGCTGCCTTCCCCATTCCATATCAACGAGTCTTGACAAGCTCCAACCGACGAAAACCTGTTTAGACACCCCATCATCGCGTTCCATTGCCCCAACTCCCAATCAAAAAGTTGGCGTCTGAGGGGAATGGTCCAACTCCATTGAAGTTGATCTTTCTTCCCATACTCAGCAATCATACAGTCTTTATTTGATGCAAGTGCATAAATACGGGGGAACTCATCTTTTAGGAGCCTATCGCCCAGCCACTTATCCTCCCAAAAACGGATCGAACGCCCTTCACCAATCAAGATTCTTGAATTGTTTTGGAAACACAATCCCACAGGATCCAGCTTGAAGAACGATTCTTTTACTGCTTTCCATGTCCATGATTCAAGCCTATGCGCTTTAGGCTTAACAACCACATCCGAACTGGCCATATTTACTTTCGCACATACCACTCTCTTCCACACATTATCTGAACTTTCTGCGAACTTAAAAATCCACTTACCCAGCAGTGCTCGATTTAAAATACTAAGATCACAAACGCCAAAGCTTCCCAACTCTAGAGGTTTGCAAATGGAGCTCCACTTCACCCAATGTATTTTTGCTTTCTCCGAAGCACCCCTCCACAAAAATCTGGCCATTATGCCGTTTAATATTTTTAGCACTTCAACTGGCATTTTAAACATTGACATATAGTAAGTAGGTAAGGAAGCTAACACCGATTTAATAAGGACAAGCCTTCCAGAGAACGATAGGCTGCAACCCTTCCACCCAGCTAATGCACTATGAAATCTACTAATCACTGGTTCCCACAAAAACCTTAGAGTTCCTTTTTGGACCGAGGGGGAGACCTAAATAGTCAGCAGGGAATGTTCCCACTTTGCACCCCAATATCGCTGCCCAATTCGAAATAGAACTTTGATCTATGCCAACACCAAATAATCGACACTTCCCCATATTCAACTGTAATCCAGCAGCCACTTCAATAATTCTTAGTACTCTTCTGATGTTTCTTACCTGGCCGATAGAGGCACCACAAAAGAAAATTATGTCGTCCGCAAATTTTAAGTGCGAGAGCGACACTGCATCCACACCTCTCCCGATTTGAACAGCTTGAAACACACCCATCTTAGCCGCCTTTTTGGTTAAGAGAGACAAGGCTTCCCCAACGACATTGAAGAGCATCGGGGAGAGTGGAAAAATTATTTCTAAATACTAGCATAAAATCGAAAACGATATCTAAATACTTTCTGAATTTTTATTTTCGAAATGTAAATCGGACACTCAAGTGATTCGTACACATTATTTGTTGGAAAGAGGAAAAAAGATTTTCTTTTCTTTTCTTTTTTTTAAATGAAAAAAATTATTTATACTTTTGAAGAAGTCGTTTACGAAATGTGAGACACACAATATATGCTAAATATTATTTCTTGTAAGAAGGAATCAAGTTTTATTTTATTTGATGAAAATTATTAAATAAGATATATATAATTAGTTTTAGAAAATAAATATATTTTTTTTGCTAACATGTCATTATGTCACTTCAACTTTTTATATGGTGCCAAGACATTAGCGTGCAATATCACGTAGGACTGTCACGCCAGTGCAATACTGTTGGGTTTTAGGATGTTCGGTTTCTTTCAACCGATGTGTTTGCCAAGTTCGGAGAAGAATGGATTTTTGGGTGATTTGGTGGAAGCTAAAAATAAGAGATAAACACAAGGATTTAAAGTGGTTCAGCTTTCTAACCCAAAGCCTACATACACTACCTTAGCTTCCCATTAAGGATTTACAAACAAATTCACTAAGAATTTCGTCCCCTTTTCTCGGCTTAAGAGAAAACCATTACAACGATCAAATTTTCTGCCCAAAGCTTGATCAAACACTCTCTCACGTAATAAAGACTTAGCAAACTAGAAATCCCTCTAGAAGGTATATGTTTGCACAATTAAAGCTCTCACTCAAAACCTATACACTTCAGCAAATTTAACAATTAGGCTCACAAGTGTTGTCTATACAAGAATTTGAACAATAAAGCCCCAAGACAATTTTATTATCATAATGTTGTTGACAATTGAAGCATTAGCCTTATCTTAATGCTTGGAGGTCCCTTTTATACTCCTAATTGAGTTTGTAACCGTTACTAGCCGTTAGGGTTGAATTGGAGCCGTTGGAGACTTTATTTACCACCATAAATGCAGTTCTGCAACTCTCAGTTTCAAAACACTCGATCATGTTTCGAAACATCCCTGAAATTGAAAGAGTCGTTGCAGTCTAATGCAGCACCCATTTCGGAACAACCATGACCGTATTGAAACGGCCGTATCGAAACGTTGATTCCAGTATCGAAACGTCTTGCAATTTAAAAGGCCGTTGGGGATTTGACCGTAGGAGTTTTTGCCTCATAGGCGTGTCGAAATGGTGAGGCTGTATCGAAACGATATGCAAAATTCTCAACCAGATTAAAGCTCGTTTCGAAACAGGCAGCGCTGTATCGAAACGTTTTGAAACTGTGAATGGTTGTTTCGAAACGCCTAAGGGTGTTTCAAAATACTTAGGTGGTTTTGTGAAGTTTGGCTTTACAAAATACTTCAAAACCTCTTTAAAAATCCTCAAACATATTTTTAAGTTGTTTGGACATAAAGACACTTTTGAAATCATTCAATTTAGTCTAAAATTATTTTTCAATTATTATATCAAACATTAGTTCTTCAATTACATTGATCGTCAGTTGACTAATGATTTTTATTTAAAAATAATAATTTTAACTTAAAATAAAACGTGAAAAATTAAAATAATTGAAAAAAGAAAGACCAAAGTATACCTTGTAAGTATAAGTAAACTATACTTTAATTATACTTAAAGTATACCTTGAGAAACCATTAAATTTGAGAAACGTTAGAAACTATACCTTGTAAGCATAAGTAAAATGTATACTAGTAGTTATTTATATTTTTAGATCACTTCATTTAACATGCACTTTCATTTACATTATAAATATTTAATTTAATCAAATTACATTATTCAATTTTTATTACTTATAAATTAAGCCATTTATATTAACACCATTAAATAATTTTAATAAAAAATTAAAATTAAAACTTCTATTTAATTATCAAATAAATAATTCTAATGAAAATAATATTTAATTGAAAATTTAAATATTTTTTGTTAGGGTTATAGGGAATTTAGTTATTTTCCTTTAATTTTATTTAAAGGAAATGTTTCATAAAATTCTTATAAATAAAATATTAAACTTATCGATTAAACATTATTTGATAATGATATGTGAAAAATATATTAAGTAAATGTGTTATTACTAATTTTTCTATTAGAATTATTTAACAATACTAGTACAAGTGACGTAGTTTATTAATAATAATAATTGAATGATGTAATTTGATTAAATAAAAAGTTTACAATGTAAATGAATGTGGATGTTAAGTGATTTAAAATGTAAATTATCCCTATATTTAATTTTTTTAAAGTCAAATAATATAATTTTTTATGTTATATAACCATATTAGAGCCAATGGGGGAAAAGTGACATTTTTTTCAAACCGAACAACGGGAATGGGATTGAGAGGAAATGCTGGACCAAGAATATAGATAATGACAAAATTTAGGTGTAAATCTTTTATTCATTTTGAATAATACAATAAAAGAATCTCTCAGAAAAATTATACTATACTGTTTTTCTATGTACTGTCATGTTTGCATGTTGTATAAATCTTTGTTTTATGCCACTGTAGCACAAGTTGAGGTTGCTGGGTCAAACAAAGCCGGGAGCAAGTATTTTCTGCCATTCACACCACGTGCATTGTAGCTAGCTCCGGTCGTAGTGTCCACCAGAAGGTCGCCGGCATAGCCCGGATAAGCCCCTTTCCCGAACATCCCAGGGCAAGCAGAAGCAGCCTCCAGTGGCGCCTGTTTTGGACCCTGATAATACCCATCTCCGAATGGGTTCGTGGCAGTCCCGGCCAGAAGGCTAGCTAGATTGATCACCATCCCATCGAGACCGACATCGTTGTTCGGTGCAACCAATGGTGGAACCTGTGGTCCGTAGATTGGCTTGTGGAATGGCCAAGCGCATTTACCCGGGCACTGTGTCTCCGAGTTGCCAACCCAGATGTAAACAAACTTGGAACCCTTGCTTGAACCTGGACCATGGTTTCCGCACCTGCTCGAGCAGAACCCTTCGGCAGAAACATCGGCCGATGTCAAGACAACGTTAATGGCGTTCTGCTTAGCACCCTTTGCTGCTAATTGCACGATTTGTTGATTCGTTAATGACTTCCCGAGAGAGTAATTCTCATCAAGGATTTGTGTACCCGATGAAAGGACAAGGGGATAAGATTTCTTGGTGAGACTATAGTACTTTTCAACGCCTTTCCACCATGTGGCTACCGAGGGTCGAGTAATGGCAGGGTTGGAAGACGAAAGGGAAGCAATGAAATCGGATATAGCTGCGCGTTGAGAAGGCTTGAATTTGCCGTACCAAATGAGATTAACCGAGATTTTGCCGAATAAAAGAGGGCCATTGTGGTATTGGAATGGAAAAGGCTGCTCGGACGACCGGGTAAGCGTCCTCGCCTCCGTATCGAAGAGAAGTAGAGAGACCGAGAAGAGGAGGCAGAAAACAACGTTGGAAGTGGCAAAAGAAGCCATGAACCGATGAATGGAATGGTGAAACGAAGAAGACGAGATGATTTGTGGGGATTGGGAAATGTATTTATAGGGGTGGGAATTATAATTAACGAGTGGTGGGGAGTGCATGAGACATGGCATATTGGCATTGCCAGCCAAATGACGCGTTTAGCGACGCTCTCAACAGAATCAATGCGCTAGGAGGAGAGTTTTGTGCCAGCTAAGTGCAGGTTAAGACAAAGAAGACGTGCTTAAGGAGAGATGAAGAGGACAACTTGAATCAGGGGCCAAAATGCTCTCTATAACTCATGTTCAGATGTTCTTATTTGCCTCCCTCGGGTTGTCCCGGGAAACTTGTAGTTATTTAATAGGCAAAATACAAAAAATATCTTCAATGTTGGTATGTTTTGTCATTTGATTTTTTTTGGAGTAAACAACGTCCAACGTTTTTATTTGGTCCAAATATGCCTATGTTGAATTAAAACTGTCAGTCAACTGACGATCAACGGCTGATATTAATTGAACTTGTCACGTGTTAAGATCTGTTGACGTGTCAGTATCATATTGTTGAGTGGATCGAAAGATCGATATAAACCAAGAGGGGTGAATTGGATTTTTAAAGATTTTGTGGTGGAAATTGCAAATTAAAAAGATAGACAAGGGATTTTATAGTGGTTCAAGTTCCAAATGAACTCTATATCCACTACCTTAGCTTCACTAAGGATTTGCAACAATTCCACTAATTGCTCTTCCCCTTTTCTAGGCTAAGGAGACAGCCCTTACAATATCGGTTAAATTTTCTACCCAAAATTTAACCCAATCCTCACAACAAGATAACAAAGAAATTTGTTGGCTAATAGAGTATCTCTCAATACAAATTGTAGCCTAATTACAAGCACTCAACCCAATTGAACAAGATAAGAATGAAAATTAGAAATTGGGGTTTCTAGACAATATGGGATTTTTGCACAATTGCTTGGATTTGATGAATAGATGTTTTCTTGAAGATCAATAGTTGTTGCTGTAGCTTTTGGATGTCTCTTTTATACCTCATCATTGATTTCTAGCTGTTTGGGTGGTTGGGAACATAAATGGAGCCGTTGGAACCCTCTCTTACCACCATAAATGTACTTCTGCATCTATGCGTATCGGTACGCAGGAAGGTGTATCGATACATGTCTCAGAAAAGAAAGAGCCGTTGTGTGCAATAAATAAGGGGTATCGATACGCGCGTAAGCGTATCGGTACGGGGTATCGAAACGGTAAATGTCGTATCGATACCTTTTTCTCAACTTAGCTCATTGTCGATATCTGTATCGGTATGGGGGTTAGGCGTATCGATACGTGTCAACGACCATTTAAAATTTGGTTACCAACCAACTGACACCAACAGTCATATTTTTTAAACCGACTTATATTTAAAATTTATTAAGGCTGTATCGATACGAGGGTTTGCCGTATCGGTACGCCATTCAAACTCTTTAGATTTTAACAAAGTGGCGTATCGATATGAGGGTTTGCCGTATCGATACGTGTTCCGACAGTAGCCAACTTTGGTAAAAAGGTATCGATACGCTTGGGAGTGTATCGATACACCTGAACGTTTTTCAATAGTTTGGCCTTGGAACACTTAGAAAATATTTTGAGTTTGAGTTTTTCAAATCAGTTTTAAAGAGTTGGTGATTTAAAACTTATTAAGGGACTTACAAAAACAATTTTAAGTTTTTCAAATTGATCCTTAAAGATCTAATTATATCAAAATCAAACATAGGTTTTACAATCTCCCCATTTTTGATATAACAAAACTAAAACTTAAAATTTTTGACATTTTAAAAAATCTTTACAAGATAACTCCCCCTTAATATAAGCTTGGTAACCTTTGAGTTAAAATCAAAATATTTGAAGTGTGAGCTAGTTTCTCTCCCCCTTTTTGTTAGATCAAAAAATCTTGAGACAATTAAGTGTATAAACATAGGCAAAGGTATAAATAAGCAACACTTATATTATTCATCATAGCATCAATCCTTAAAATCCAAACAAAAGCAGAAAATCAAAGCATAGGTTTAATAATAAACTTAGTCCTAAGAACATAAAGCAAATGTGCATAAAATAGAAAATCCTAAATGATATGCATGAGATGCAAGAAGAAACGTCTAGGCATCGTCTTCGTCGTCTTCATCATCTTCATCATCAACTCCCATTGGCTCATTATCCTGCATGCTATTGTGCCACTCATCATGGAAAGCGGCGATGGAAATATTCAAAGAATTGTGACCGCTTTCAAGGGATGTGAGGCGATTCTCCATACCCGTCATCCTTGTATCAAAAGTTGTTTCAAGGAAAGTAAGACGAGTGTTCATGTCCGTGCACAACCCGGTAAATTGCTCATTGAGGTAAGTCATGAGAGCATCCATGGAGGGTTGTGGGACTTGAGGAGCTTGAGGCTCTTCAAATACGGCGGCGGCCTCGGGTGGTAACTCGGCAAGACGTACCCATTCACCATTAAAATATTGAAACTTTGCCCGAGCAAGAGATCGCTCATCAATGGGATCGGTGAGGGGAGTTGGGTAGTCAAAAGAGCAATCAATATCCTTTTTAATAAAGAAATAACTCAAAGCCGTACCATATGTAAAGGAGGTGACGAGAGTTGTGTGACGATTTTGCACAAGGTAGACGATCTCCGCGAACATGAGTCGAGCAAGATTTGGGCGCTTTCGCTCACGGAAGCAACGAATCCAAAAATCATCCACTTGACGGATGGTGGAATATTTTCCTCCGGAGGGACGAAACCACCAAGACACCATCAAATGTAAGATCTGATCTTGAGCATTTAGGGCGGTGACGGATCCACTAAGAACATGCCCCAAAGCATGCTCATAATCAATGCCTTCATCCTCTAATTTGAAAACCTCGCAAATGGATTTGACATCAAGGATGATTTGCTTTCCCATGAGATAAGATCTTATGGCAACAATTTCCCCATTACGAGTAATACATTTGGCATTAGAGTAGAAAATCAAAACCAAAAGGCGATAATAAAAACCAGGAATAGATATGAAATCCATGAAGTTCCAACGACGAAACAAAGGAAGATATTCAAACTTAAAACGCTCGGAGTCAAGAAAAGGAACGGATATTACCCTTTCGGCATGAATCTTATAATTCTCATATTGACGAAAATAAGTTAGACCCGTGGGACCTTCAAAGGATTGCTCATAGATAGTAGAGTAGTTCGGACGAGCAATCGCTCCAAGGGTGGATGATTCAGCGGTTTGAGAAACCCTTGTACGCTTCCTCAATGGTTCCTTTGGTGCCATGATCTAAAAGGGAAATTAAGCAAAAGAATTTCTTCAATTTTGAGTAAAAACCAAGGTAAAAAAAATTTTAAGAAAAATTTGAAGAACAAAAGATTTGATAAAAAGATGAAACAAAATAACAAAACAAAAAAAATTAAAGAAAAGAAGGAAATTTTACCTTGATAGAAACTTGGGAGATTGAAGAAAAAACTAGCACAATTGTGATGAGAGAGAGCTCAAAGCTTTGCTTGATTTGAAAAACTCTTTTAGATTTGAGTTGAGGTGTGAAAAATATGAAGGAGGAAGAGCCTTTTTATAGGCAAAAACGGCTAGGGTTTTTAGGTTTTGAAGAGTTTTAATTTTGGTAAAAGTTGAACACATTAAAAGCCAAATTTAAAGCTGTCTGCACAATCGAGTATCGATACGCCTGAGGGTGTATCGATACGGGGGTAGAATCATCATTTCCGCAAAAATGCCAGTTTGAGAGTCGTATCGAAACGGATGAGGTCCGTATCGAAACGACCTGTATCGATACGAGTTTAATCGTATCGATACCCGTGTAAGCGAAGTGAATTCTGGGAAACTGAATGAAGAACACGTATCGATACGCGTAGATCCGTATCGATACCGTATGCCCAGAAATGCATATTTGGTTCTAAGAACAACCATAGGCTCGAACTTAACATCTCTTAAAAGTATGCAAATGATGAATGAGCAGTTCTAAGCATATTTTAATAGAATCATACTCGCCCTAACTATAGGCATGGATGAAATTAGGAGTACACATAAACATGGCATTTCACAAGATCAATCAAATTTAAGCACAAAAAAGGTCCTAAAAGGTCAAGATAGGCTAGCTAGACCTAACTCTCTCCTAAGGGACCAAACACGCTCTTTGTCTAAAGGTTTTGTAAATATGTCCGCTAATTGATTTAAGGTGTCTACATACTCTATAATCATATCTTCCTTAAGGACATGATCTCTAATGAAATGACGCCTTATCTCTATATGTTTGGTTCTAGAGTGTTGGATGTGATTTTTTGTTAGGCATATTGCACTAGTGTTGTCACATTTTAGGGGTATGGTTTCAACTTTAATTTCATAATCTAAGAGTTGTTGCTTCATCCAAAGAACTTGAGCACAACAACTCCCTAAGGATATGTACTCGGCTTCGGTGGTAGATAAGGCTACACTATTTTGTTTCTTAGAGAACCAAGATATGAGCATACTACCTAGGAATTGACAAGTTCCCGAAGTACTTTTCCTATTGATTTTGCAACCCCCGTAATCCGCATCCGAGTAAGCATGAAGGTTGAAGGTAGAGTCTCTAGGATACAAAAGACCTAAACAAGGAGTATCTCTAAGGTACCTAAAGATTCTCTTAACGGCTATAAGGTGAGACTCTCTAGGACTAGCTTGAAACCTAGCACACAAGCAAACACTAAACAAGATATCTGGTCTACTTGCGGTAAGGTAAAGCAATGATCCAATCATAGAACGATAAAGCTTAGAGTCAACACACTTACCTCTTTCATCTTTGTCAAGCTTTGTAGATGAGCTCATAGGAGTGGCTTGAGGCTTTGCATTCTCCAAGCCAAACTTCTTGAGCATATCTTTTATGTATTTTGCTTGGTTGATGAAGGTGACATCCTTCTTTTGCTTGATTTGGAGTCCCAAAAAGAATGAGAGCTCCCCCATCATGCTCATCTCAAATTCACCTTGCATTAACTTAGCAAACTCTTGACAATGACATTCATTAGTAGAACCAAAAATAATATCATCAACATAAATTTGAACTACTAAGATGTCATTTTTATACATTTTTATAAAAAGTGTAATGTCCACCTTACCTTTTTCAAATCCTTTTTCAATTAAAAAGTTTGAACGTCTTTCATACCAAGCTCTAGGAGCTTGTTTTAAACCATAAAGTGCTTTGGTAAGTTTGAAAACATGATTTGGAAATTTTGAGTCTTCAAAACCCGGTGGTTGTTCCACATACACTTCTTCATTTATAAAATCATTTAAAAATGCGCTTTTAACATCCATTTGAAAAAGCTTTAAATTATGATAACATGCATATGCAAGCAACATCCTAATGGCTTCCATTCTAGCTACGGGTGCATAGGTTTCATCAAAATCTATTCTCTCTTCTTGAGTGTAACCTTGTGCTACTAGTCTAGCTTTATTTCTTACAATGTTACCACTCTCATCTAGCTTGTTCCTAAAGACCCATTTAGTTCCTATTGTAGATTGATTACTAGGCCTATCAACTAATGTCCAAACGTTACTTCTCTCAAATTGATTTAACTCTTCTTGCATAGCCATAATCCAAAAGTCATTTTCAAAGCTTCTTTAATATTCTTAGGCTCTATGCATGTGATAAATGCAACATGATTCATTAATCTATGAGAAGATCGAGTGGTTACCCCCTTGGATGGATCACCCAAGATTTCACCATCTTTGACATAGTTCAACTCCCTTGGGTAGCTCACTTCTTTTTCCTCAAGAGCCAAGTCCTTCAAGGCTTCAAGAGGTGGATCTTGTGTGTCATCTTCTTTTGTTGGAATCTCATCCTTCTTTGAAGTTTGTCCTCCATCAAAGGCATTTATGATTCCTACATCATCATCATCACAAGAATCCTTTCTAGGAAGGAGGTTATCATCAAATACAACATGAATAGATTCTTCTACTACTAAAGTTCTTTTGTTAAATACTCGATAGGCTTTAGAGGTTAAAGAGTAACCTATGAAAATAGCTTCATCACTTTTTGCATCAAATTTACCTAAGTTGTCTTTTCCATTATTTAAAACAAAACACTTGCAACCAAAAGGGTGAAAATAGCTAATGTTAGGCTTTTTAGATTTTAAAATCTCATAAGGTGTTTTCTTTAAAATTGGCCTAATCATTACTCGATTTACAATATAGCAAGCGGTGTTTGTGGCTTCCGCCCAAAAATATTTAGGTAAATTGTTTTCACAAAGTATAGTTCTAGCCATTTCTTGCAAAGTTCTATTTTTCCTCTCAACTACCCCATTTTGTTGAGGAGTTCGAGGAGCCGAAAAATTATGGCTAATACCATTTTCATTTAAGAGATCTTTAAACCCCAAATTTTGAAACTCGGTTCCATAATCACTTCTAATATGTGAAATTTTAAGTTCAAGATCATTTTGGGTTAATTTTGAAAATGTGATGAATTTTTCCAAAGCCTCATCTTTAGTACTTAAAAATAGAACCCCAAGTAAATCTAGAAAAATCATCAACAAGTACAAAAGCATAAGACTTACCACCCAAGCTCATAGTCCTAATTGGCCCAAATAAATCCATATGGATAAGTTGTAAGCATCTACTAGTAGAAACATCATTAATAGATTTAAATGAAGATCTATGTTGTTTACCCTTTAAGCATGCATCACAAATTTTATCATTTGAAAATTTTATCTTGGGTAAACCTCTAACTAGATTAAGGGAGACTAGTTTTTCTAAAACACTTATGCTAGCATGTCCTAATTTCCTATGCCACGACCATGCATCATTTTCATTTTGTGCAACTAAGCATGCATGAGATGTATGAATGTCATCTAGATGCACCATGTATATGTTCCCTATGCGATGACATATGAGCATAATATTATTAGATTTAATGTCTACAATTTTACATCCATTTTTATCAAATAAAACATTAAATCCTTTATCACACAATTGACTCATGCTCAATAAATTGTGTTTAAGACCATCGACATATAAGACATTTTCAATGAGAATAGTAGAGTGATTACCTATGGAGCCAATACTTTTAATGTGGCCTTTGGAGTTGTCACCAAATGTTACTACTCCTCCACTTTTTGGCTTTAGATCCATGAATCTACTCTTGTCTCTGGTCATATGCCTTGAGCATCCACTATCAAGGTACCATGAGTTTTGACTTTGTGCTTTGGCCTTGTAGCAATGCCCCCTACAAACAAAGATATTAAGCTTTTGTTTTTGGTACCCAAATCATTTTGGGTCCATGAGTGTTAGCTCCCAAAACCTTGGTTCCCTTAGGAATCCAAGATGACATAGCAATAATATTATTAGATTTTACAAGTTCCTTAGAAACCCATACACTTCTAATTCTTTTAGCTCTACTATGTCTAGGATAGCTACCTTGTTTGTAGTAGTTAGTCTTTTTCTTAGGTTGGTGTGTTCTTGAGGATTCACCTATTTCATGTTTGACACTACCAACATTTTTCAAAGACTTTTTGAGCTCATTTAGCTCAACCAACACCTTTTGGTGTTCACTATTACATTGAGACAAAAGATTATTAAGATCAACATTTTCATCTTGAAAGAATTTTAGTTCATCTTTTAACCCTAATATCTTTTTCTCAAATTTTGAATTAGCTTGAGTGAGTGAGTGAGTCATTTTTCTCATTTAGTTCCAAAATAATCTTTTTGTTCCTAATGACCGACTCTTTATATTTCTCAACTAATTCATCATAGACCTCTTGTAACTCATCATATGCATCATTTAATTCTTCAAAATCTAAAGTAGATGAGTTAGACGTTACCATGGAGGAATCTTCCTCAAGTGTCATGAGGCAAAGGTTAGCCACTTCTTGCTTGTCATCCTCCGATGACTCCTCATCACTCCAAGTAGCAAGCTTGGCTTTGAGCTTCTTCTTATTCTCAAAGCCCTTCTTCTTGAGTTGAGGGCACTCCGAACGTATGTGGCCGGGTTGTTTGCACTCAAAGCAAATGATAGGATCTCTTCCTTCTTCTTTGTTCTTGCTTTTGAAGTCCATCTTTCTTTGGATTTTTCTTCCCCGGTTGGACCTCATAAAACGTGAGAATCGTTTGGCTATCATATCCAATTCTTCTAGTTCATCCTCCTCACTAGAAGAGCTCTCTTCATGTTGTGAAGTTTTAGCTTTGAGAGCTATTCCCATCTTCTTCTTCTTCTCAACCTCAAGCTTCTCTACTCTTTTCTCTTCTTTCTTCTTTTCTTCTTCACTTCCTTGCTTTATGATCTCATGAGTAAGGAGAGAACCCACAAGCTCATCAAGCTTTAGAGTTCTCAAATTCTTCGCTTCAATGATGGCGGTTCTCTTCCCATCCCAAGATTCGGGAAGTGAATAGAGTAGCTTCCGAACAAGCTTGTCTTCCGGTATGATTTCTCCAAAACCCTTTAGCCCATTGACAATAGTGGAGAAACGATCAAACATCTTAGACGCCGTCTCATCGGGCTCCATCTTGAAATTTTCATAACTAAGATTGAGAATTCCAATCTTAGTTTCTTTAACATCGTTGGTGCCCTCATAGGTTATCTCAAGAGTGTCTCACACTTCTTTGGCACTCTCGATGGATGAAAGCTTAGAATAGATATCCGGACCGAAAGAACAAAAGAGCATGTGGAGAGGTTTATCATTGACTTGAATCTTTTTCCTTTCTTCTTCACTCATCTCCATCTTTTTCTTTAAGACCATCTTTCCTTCACCATCTTGCTTCAATGGAATATAAGGGCCATCTTCAATGACATCCCACACTAGGTAGTCATTTGACTTGATGAAGAGACGCATTCTATTCTTCCAAAAAGAATAGTTATCACCATTAAAGAAGTGAGGCTTTGTAGTGGATTGAGACTCGTACATGCCCGAACCGGAGGTTGAAGCCATCTCTTGATATATGATGATCACATTCTTCCAAGGAACTCCTCTTGTGGTTGTTAATCCTCAAAGAGGTAGGCTCTGATACCAATTGTTGAGTGGATCGAAAGATCGATATAAACCAAGAGGGGGTGAATTGGATTTTTAAAGATTTTGTGGTGGAAATTGCAAATTAAAAAGATAGAGAAGGGATTTTAGAGTGGTTCAAGATCCAAATGAACTCTACATCCACTACCTTGGCTTCACTAAAGATTTGCAACAATTCCACTAATTGCTCTTCCTCTTTTCTAGGCTAAGGAGGCAACCCTTACAATATCGGTTAAATTTTCTACCCAAAATTTAACTCAATCCTCACAACAAGATAACAAAGAAATTTGTTGGCTAATAGAGTATCTCTCAATACAAATTGTAGCCCAATTACAAGCACTCAACCCAATTGAAGAAGATAAGAATGAAAATTACAATTGGAGTTTCTAGACAATATGGGATTTTTGCACAATTGCTTGGATTTGATGAATAGATGTTTTCTTGAAGATCAATAGTTGTTGCTGTAGCTTTTGAATGTCTCTTTTATACCTCCTCATTGATTTCTAGCCGTTTGGGTGGTTGGGAACATAAATGGAGCCGTTGGAACCCTCTCTTACCACCATAAATGCACTTCTACAGCTATGCGTATCGATACGCGGGAAGGTGTATCGATACCTGTCTCAGAAAAGAAAGAGTCGTTGTGTGCAATAAATAAGGGGTATCGATACGCGCGTAAGCGTATCGGTACGGGGTATCAAAACGGTAAAGGTCGTATCGATACCTTTTTCTCAACTTAGCTCACTGTCGATATTCGTATCGGTACGGGGTTAGGCGTATCGATACGTGTCAACGACCATTTAAAATTTGGTTACCAACCAACTAACACCAACGATCATATTTTTTAAACCGACTTATATTTAAAATTTATTAAGGCCGTATCGATACGAGGGTTTGCCGTATCGGTACGCCATTCAAACTTTTTAGATTTTAACATAGAGGCGTATCGATACGAGGGTTTGCCGTATCGATACGTGTTCTGACAGTAGCCAACTTTGGTAAAAAGGTATCGATACGCTTGGGAGTGTATCGATACACCTGAACGTTTTTCAATAGTTTGGCCTTGGAACACTTAGAAAATATTTTGAGTTTGAGTTTTTCAAATCAGTTTTAAATAGTTGGTGATTTAAAACTTATTAAGGGACTTACAAAAACAATTTTAAGTTTTTCAAATTGATCCTTAAAGATCTAATTATATCAAAATCAAACATAAGTTTTACACATATTCACCACGTGTCAACATCATATTCGGCATGTGTTACCATCTGATTCGGCCATGTGTCAGCATGATAGTCAGCCACGTGTCATCATAAAGAAGGGTATGACAAAATATTTTTTAAAAAATATGACGTGGCATATGCCGCCACGTCAGCCAATCTTAAAGCATGGTAAGTCCAGTCAGAATTAGCCGTAGACCGTATGTTGACCGACAGTTTTCATCCAACAGGAGCATATTTGGATCAAATTGAAACATCAGAAGGTTATTTGCTAAAAAAAGAGATCAAATGACAAAATATGCAAATGTTGGGGCATCTTTTGTCATTTTACCTATTTAATATATGTTAATCTATATTTTGGTTTTAGTGTATAGTTTGATACCTAAGTTTTTTTTCAATCAAGTACTCGAATTTGGGTTTTGTTTGAATTTGCACCTGAAAACGATTTTTTTTGTTTGAATTTGGGTTTTGTTCAGAGTATACTGCTTCTAGTGCTCAAACCCGTGACCTTTAGAAACAACAACCGTTTCATTAATCACTGAGACAAGTTGGTTCGTGCACTAACAAGTAATTATTAGAACCAAAAAGTCAAGTCTAAATGTTAATTTGAACCAAAAAGTTACCTATTTAAACAAAAAAGGAGTTTATGAAGCAAATTGAAATTAAAAGATAAATTCAAGTACCTAGTTGGATGCCGGAAATTTTTTTAAAGAATAACTTATATTAGAATCATACAAAAAAATCTTAATTGTCAGACCCAACAAAATAAGGAAAATATTTTTTTTTTGATTGAAAAGAAGGAAACGCTATACCCGAATGCCTCATTAAAAAACCTCCCTAAGCCTAAGTGGAGGAAAAAGAGTGCATTCGAGTATAGCTACAAAACGCACCTAAACAAACGGACACCAGAAAACTAAATTCCACACCCATCAGCCACCAAGTGGCTGAGCAAGCTTGCCGGTGGTGCCTGAAAAAGACCCCCATCCGTACCAGCACACAGCTCCAAGGCTGCCATCCGATCAGCCACAGCATTCACCGATCGACACACGCAGGATAGCTACGCTTCAGCAAACAAGTTCAGCCCATCCTTAATCCGCGAAACCAGATTCGTCTCTCCAACCAAATTACGTCGAGCATAACTATCCACAAGAACGAAAGCCTCATAACAGTCAGTTTCTAAAATAACACGCGTAAAACCAAGGGTACTCGCATGCCGGATACCCTCAAGTAACGCCCATAATTCCGCCTGTAACGGTGAACAACGACCCAGCAGCTTATTAAAACCCAAAAGCCACTCACCTTGATTACCACGGATCACCCTTCCACATGACGCAATTTCAGTTTCTTGTTGAACCGCTCCATCGACATTGACTTTAACCCATCCCGGCACTGGCGCCTTCCATCTATCATCATCTCTTGTGTTCCGAGACACTCTCTAATCATTCTTCCGTATAATATCGAATGCTTCAGCACTCCACTGAGTATAACGCATTGCCGCGGCCACCAAGTTATCCTTCTCAATCCAATCGGCGTCAAAAAGTTTACTGTTCCGCCGCTGCCACAGTTTCCAACACATAATAGAAAATAAGGAAGGCCAACCCTCTTCCTTAGATAACACATTTCGAGTGATCCATTCCACTATCGTTCCCTCCCAAAAATTTTGGATACCATGCATCGACTCCAAGCTCTCCCAATCACGGTGTGCGTGGATACAATCACGTAACACGTGAACAGCATCTTCACTTCCATTTCGACATAAACAGCAGCTCCCATCCATGGTCATATGACGTCGGACACGTTCGACATTCGTTAACAATTTTCCTTTTAAAGCTAACCACATAAAAGTCTTAACCCGTTGTGGAACCTTAAGGTGCCAAATCGACTTCCAAACCCGATCTGGTGCATTGCGAATGGGCCTTACCATTCTATAAGCCGACCGAACACTAAACTTTGCACTAGCTTCGCCGCTCCAGCCAAGAAAATCTGGTCCCAATAACGGTGATGGAGGTGCAAGAGCGAGAACACGCTCAACACAATCGGTTGGCAATAAACCGCAAAGAAACTCAGTCCTCCATCGACCATGTTCATCCACCAAGGATGCAACATCCCGCGGTTCCGCCGGAACAACCCCAGGAAACATTTGTATAAACGGTTCCATATTCGAAATCCATTTATCCTTCCAATAATCCACTGATTTCCCGTCACGAATCACCCACAAAAAAGCTTGCTTAACATGCCCCCATACATGGCTAATCCCAGCCCACAACCGTGAACAATTCGGGCGCTCAAGGCTATCAGGCAATAACGCATTACATTTATATTTAGCACGAAGAATCTGCACCCACAAACTCTCGAGGTTACGTACTAAATTAAAACCCAACTTCATTAGAAAAGCAAAATTAACCTTGGAAAGAGAACGAAACCCCAAACCACCACTATCCGTCGGCTCCTGACAATCATCCCAGCACACAAGATTAACGCTCCTATGCTCTGAGGTTTTACCCCAAATAAAGTTCCTGATAAGTTTCTCAATCTCATCACAAACACCTTTAGGAAGCCAGGTAGCTTGCATAGTATACATTGGTATAGCCTGTAATATCGCCTTTGCTAAAGTTACCCGTCCGGCAAAGGATAAGGACCGCGCATCCCAGGAACATAAACGATCCCGGACCCTCTCAATAAGATAGTCATATGTAGCCATTGTAACCCGGGACTGCAGAATAGGAACTCCAAGGTACTTGCCAAGATTAGCGACCTCGTGAAACCCCAAACCTTCGGTAATCACATGACGCAACTCCACATCCGTATTCTTGGAGAAAAAAATATGAGATTTGTCTGAACTTACTTTGTGACCGGAAGCTGCACAAAAATAATCCAGCACTTGCTTAATGACCTCCATTTGCGCAACCGTAGCCTCAGCAAACAAAACAACATCATCTGCAAAAAATAAATGAGATAAACCAGGACTATTTCGACAAAGCTTTAGCTCATTCCAGTTCTTGTGCTCAATCTGCAAACCAATCAGTTGTGATAGACGCTCCATGCAGATAACAAATAGATAGGGCGACAGAGGGTCTCCCTGCCGGATACCCCTTGAAGGCATAAATTTATCAGTAAGGTCCCCGTTCCAGGCTACCTGAAAAGACACCGATGTCACACAGTCCATAATCAAACTACGCAAACTAGAGGGAAGGCCTAAATCCAATAACGTGTCAGCGATAAAGCCCCAATTCAATCTATCATAGGCTTTCTGCAAATCAAGCATAATCGCCATCCAACCAGTCTTCCCTTTCCTTTTAGTCATCGAATGAATCACCTCTTGCACAACAACCACATTGTCCATGATACACCGGCCCGGGACAAAGCTAAAGTGATTACAAGTAGTATATGTTCTAAATATACTCTCAACTATTTGACAATGAACGCTCAATCACCCTGCTACAGTTGTTGGTGCTCGAACCCGTGACCTCTAGGAACAACAACCGTTCCCTTAACCACTTAGTCAAGTTGGTTCGTGCAAATAAGGAAAATATTTGATATAGAGTGTGTGAAATTTTGTTTATAGAAACTTATTTAGCGTAGGATTTATGAGTCTAATTTAAATTATTTATTGGTTTAGATTTTAAGGTTTTCAACTTAAAGTTTAGGTTTATATTGTAGAGTTAGAATTTAGGGTGTATGGTTTAAAATTTTAAAATTAAACTTAAAATCAACATATGAAATTAAAAGAAATATCTCATGCACTAGCGGTGGACACAAAAAGTTTCCACAAGCGTATTAGTTTTATGGTTTAGGGACTTGGTTTAGGGTTTAAAATTTTAATGGTAGGAGTTTAGATTTTATGATTTATAGTTAAAATTTAAAGTTTATAGATAGAATTTATGGTTTAGGTTTTAGAGTAATATGGTTAGGGATTTAGGTTTTAACTTATAAACCCTAAACTTTAACCATAAACTCTAAATTCTAACAACATGTCCTAAATTCAAAACTTATATACTTATACTTCTAAACATTAAACCCTAAATAGAGTTCATATACGCTAAAACTGAGACTTTTATTAAAACTTTTTATTTTCACCATCTATATTAATTACCCATAAATTAAATAACTTTTGCACAGTTGTGTATATAAAAAAGAGAAAACTACACCGGTGGTCCCCAAACTATTACTATTTTCCTATTTTGGTCCCCAAACTACGTTTTTAGGCAAAATCGTCCCTTCTGTTACATAGTTCTCCTGTTTTAGTCCCTGACGTTAAATAGCTAACGGTTTTGCTGATGTGGCATTTTTTTAAGAGGAGAGAGAAATGATTAAAAATATTTAAAAAATGCCACGTCAGCAAAATCGTTAGCTATTTAACGTCGGGGGACCAAAACAGGAGAACTATGTAACAGAAGGGACGATTTTGCCGAAAAACATAGTTTAGGGACCAAAATAAAAAAAATGGTAATAGTTTAGGGACCACCGGTGTAGTTTTCCCTATAAAAAATAACTCTAAAGTTATTAATAGCATTATAGCGCGCAATATCACCTTTAACCCGATTAAACTTTAATTTAATTTATAATCAATTTTGTTTTCTTCTTTTAGTTTTTAATCATTTCAGAATTTCTAATCTTTTAATCAAATGTCAAGTTTTTTATTTCTGATTTTTCTCAATCTTTTTTATTAAACATTAAAATTTGATATTATATTTGCAGGTTTCTTCTTCAAAGAATGTATTCGTGTTTCAATCTTTTAATCAAATATAAAATAATTAATAATGTTATAAGTTTTTTTTGTTAATAAAAAATTATTTTTCATTTTGCATTTCACGCATTTCAATCATCTATGATATTGATAAGGCAATCACTTTTCCTAACCACTCCTAAATAATAAAAAGGAAAAACAAAATCAACAGTGCAAGTTGCTTAAATATCACGTTTTTATAGTTTTGAATCATTGACGAAAAAAAAACAACAAAAAAACATGTCATGCATTGTCATGTTTATTTGTATTTTTATTCCTATTATTTATTTCCTTTGAACACCATGTCATGTTTATTCGGTGCATAACATTATTAGCTTTAACGAGGTTGGAATTTGTTTTATTGATATATTGCTACAATTAAAGAAAACTTATTTTAATATTATTATTCGATACAGTAACAATATTAAAAGCACTGGAGATGAATTTTCTTTTTATATATAATTTTAATATATATAATTAAATAGATGAATTAAAATTGTTTGTGGAGAAAAAAATCAACGGGCAATATATATAAAAACAAATTTACCTACATCTATTTATAATAAGGTCTCAATTAAGTTAATGTCACGAGTTAAATAGGTACCGATTCACTAGGAAAAATCATAAAAAATGGTATTTAAAATGATAACTAATATTATTTATAGGGTAATTGTTCTATACACAAGCGCTTGTGGAAATTTTTTTACACAAGCGTCTTAATTTTAGGGGTTAGAGACTCCGTTTAGGGTTTAAAATTTAGGGGTATAAGTGTAGTAGTTTTGAATTTAGGGATTGTTGATAGAATTCTGGGTTTATGGTTAAAATTTAGGGTTTATAGGTTAAAACCTAAATCCCTACACATATTACCCTAAAACTAAACCCTAACCCTAAACCCTAAAATCTAACCCTAAATTCTAAATTCTAAACATGAACCATAAATTCTAAACATTTACATTAAAACCCCTAAATTCTAAACCCTAAACTCTAACCCTAAACCCTATAATTGAGGCACTTGTGGAAATAAAAAATTTCCACCGCCAGTGTATAGGATATTAATCCTTATTTATAATGGTGTTTTTATCTTTTTCATATTTTATAATCTTAAAAAACAATTAAAAATCACTAGAACTGGGCAAAAATTCGGTTAAATTGAATTAACCATATGAACCGAGACGAATTAATTGTTCAGTTTATTCGATTTCAATGGTTTATTTGGACCTTAAAATAAAACTAACACTACTTCAAATGAACACCACTTTATAAACCTTTTATGAAAATTGACACTTATTGACTTATTGTTTGTCCATACCTACTAAAAATAGTATAATTTATTTAAAAAAAATAGTTCCGCGTAGAAACAACTCATAGTTTATCTTACTATCAATTTAGTACGAAATTTAGTTTATTAATAACTTGCTTGTATTGGTTTGTCTTATACACTAATTCATTTTACTATTCTATATTCTTATTTAAATTATTAACTTAACCGTCATATAAGTGTTCAAATAATACTTTTTTTTATATAAGTGTCTGACCTATATTTTAAGCCAAATAGGTGCCTAACTTTTTCTTCCGTTACCTAAATAGGTGCCTTGCCGCGACGGACGTTAATTTTCTTCCATTATACATTTTCTCAGCAACCAAACAAAAAATTTTCTCACCCAAAATATTCCACACAAAAATTCAGAAATTTTTATTAGGTTGAAACAAGTCTTTAGCATTTTTGTTCGAAATAAAAGTTTCAGTTTCTGTCATATCTATTATTCCTTATTTCGATTCAAGCTCTAAGTCTAAGTTTTAATTAGTTCTGTTTTTTCAGTCATCGTTAGAAGATAAATTTTTGGATTTTTTAAGATTGAAAAGACGAGAGATGAGGAGTATTTGAGCAAGCTCATAACAAATTTGAATTTTTTTTAAAATTGAAAAGTCATAGGATTACATTAGGATTGAAATAAGGCTTTCAAGTGAAAACCATTTGCTTGTATGCAAAAACCAAAGCAACAAGAAAGAAAAATAGTGAAATAAAATTATGGGTTCCATGAATCAAATCTGAGTTTTTATAGGGGGATGAGGGAATTTGATGGGGGCAATGAGGGTAAATGAAGAATATTGATGTTTTGAAATATTTTATTAATTTTATTTATTTTTAAATATAATTTCAAAAATTTAAAAAGAAAACACGTGTCAGATAACGGTAAAAATTAACGTTTGTCGCGTTAATGCTCTTATTTAGTTCATTGAAAAAAACGTTAGACACTAATTTGACGGTTAAGCTTAAAATATGTTTTATATTTTTCATTAGTATGCTAACTATATTACCAATATAAAATGATTTACCATCCAGCTTATTTTATTTTTATATACAACCAATCCTTCACACCTTGAACAGGACCCGATGAAAACTTACCTTTATGTTAGCATTTTAAAAACATATTATTATATCCTGGATAAAGCATCATCGGTTTCCACTTTCCATTTCCCAAAATTTTAGAACAGGACATGTGCTAGGCCAAAATTAAGAAAAGCCGCTGCGTGAATAATTGCAACAATACCCCTTTTTTTTGCATAATTGCTTGAAAATGACCAAATTTCTTACTGGGGTCCATCCTGCTGCCAACTTGCTTTTTTCTCTTTTTTTATTATTGATTGGATTTTATTATCAGTATATTGTTTTTTCATATTTATTTTTATTTTCATTTATTTTCATCTAGAAGAAAGGGAAGTTTTCCCAAGATAAAGTACGCCAGCCAATATTGTATAAAGCAGATTGAATTTGTGATCGATATTATGGGTAAAGTACACAAAGTGTAACTTAACTATTTTAAATATATAAAACATTCATTAAAATTTTAAAAATAATATAATATACATTCAATCAATTTAGTCTTAATTTAAAAATAATGATATATTTAGCCCTATTTCAAATAATATATAAATAATAAAAGTATAATTTATTTATTATCATTTTGTAAAAGAAATCAAAATTTAGTGCTCATTATTTTATTTTAGAAAATTTGATGTTCGTATCATTTAAAATAGGGCGAATTGGTCTGAATATTCCCTTTTGGGAATTTATTGGGGAAAATAACCCCCAAAGATTCATATTGGGAAAAATACCCCCCTTTCATGCCATGTAGGACGAATTCGCGTCCTGGGGAAAGCGAATTCAATATTCGCGTCCTGCAGGACGCGAATTACTGCGCCGTTTCAGTGGAAAAGGGAATTCGCGTTCTGCAAAACGCGAATTCCACGAGATTTTATTCAAATTATCGCAGTAAATTGCGAATAAATGCGGACGGTTGGGGAAATAGAATTCGCGTTCTGCAGGACGCGAATTCTATTTATTATAATGAATTCGCGTTCTGCAGAACGCGAATTCGGTTTGAATTCATAACCCCCAGCGTCCGTTTTCTCTATAAAAGCAGTGGAGTTGGGAGAGAATTTTCATTCTCTCCCAAAATTTTGAAGAGGATTTGAAGAGTTTCAAGAGTTTTTGAAGAGTTTTGAAGAATTATGGCGGGTTTGCTAAGATTAGAAGAAGGCCACGTATCCAACTATCGCCGACTTAATGTAAGTTTTTTATTATTTTAATTCGAATATGTAAATTTAATTTAGTGTTGCCGGCATGATTTGAATATGTGAATAATATTTATTTTTAGAGTAAGAAAATTAGTTAGATTCGAATATGTTAATAGTATTTATTATTAGACTAAGAAAATTAGTTAAATTCGAATATGTCTTTAGATTATATTTTTAGAATAAGAAAATTAGTTAAATTCGAATATGTTAATAGTATTTATTTTTATACTAAGAATGTTAGTTAAATTCGAATATGTCTTTAGATATTGTTTTTAGACTAAGAAAATTAGTTAAATTCGAATATGTTAATAATATTTATTTTTAGACTAAGAATGTTAGTTAAATTCGAATATGTCTCTAGATATTATTTTTAGACTAAGAAAATTAGTTAAATTCGAATATGTTAATAATATTTATTTTTAGACTAAGAATGTTAGTTAAATTCAAATATGTCTTTAGATTTTATTTTTAGAGTAAGAAAATTAGTTAAATTCGAATATGTTAATAGTATTTATTTATTGACTAAGAAAATTAATTAAATTCGAATATGGGTTTAGATTTTATTTATAGACTAAGAAAATTAATTAAATTCGAATATGTCTTTAGATTTTATTTTTAGACTAAGAAAATTAATTAAATTCGAATATGTTAATAGTATTTTAAGAACATGTCTTTAGATTTATTTATCGTAGTCGGTACTTATGTCAGACGTTAAGTTTAGTTCCTCAATTATTTGTTCTTTCTCCTGCCGTCTCTGATAAAATTTTAAGAACATGTCATTCTCGTCTGGACTAGCTAACTCATTCTCGTCTTCGTCAGCTAACGCATTCTCGTCTTGGACAGCTACCACATTTGTTGAAGAACTTGATCCGTCATCAAATTTCACGCTAAGCTCGATGTTTGTTCCCCCAGCACGTTTGTATGCCCGAAACATCTTTCGCATATCTTTCTTATCTGACAGTGTTAGCATATAATGTTCCTCGGGGCCGGGCTCATTGACTGGTACTTTCACTTGCAAGGCCTCTATTTTTGCGCTGGTCGACTCTTTAACTCGTTTTGAGATCAACTCAAATAATTCATTTCTTGTGATCGTTTCACTAAAAGATGTGTAAAAGTATGTTCCACGAAAAAATACAGTAGCTGAATATCGAGCCATTTTCTCTTTCAGAAAGGTAGAAATAAAGAAATCTCGTGAAGATAGGAAAGTAAAAAGTTTGATGGGATGCTAAGGCAGAAATACAACCTATTTATACAGGGTGTAGGCATGCAGGGACCTATTTGCGTGTTAGAAACGCGGTTTCATCATAATGCATTTGTCAGCCCAAAGCCCGGTAAAGCCTAGTAAACAGAGCAATAATTTTAAAATTCGCGTTTTGGAAAACGCGAATTTTAAAATTATTGCTCTGTTTACCAGGCTTTACCGGGCTTTGGGCTGACAAAGTCATTATATGTACTGAATTCGCGTTTTGTAAAACGCGAATTCTGTTGGAATCTACTGAATTCGCGTCCTACAGAACGCGAATTCAGTACAAATAATTGACTTTGTCAGCCCAAAGCCCGGTAAAGCCTGGTAAACAGAGCAATAATTTTAAAATTCGCGTTTTGGAAAACGCGAATTTTAAAATTATTGCTCTGTTTACCAGGCTTTACCGGGCTTTGGGCTGACAACTCAAAAATTATTGCTACAGAATTCACCAATGCTTTACCAGACACATTTCTATTTATAATTGAGGGGTGCAGAATTTGTAGATGCACCCAAACAAAACTTAAGAATCACAAAGCTCTTCGATTTTCAGAAATGGCACCGAGAATTCAAGCTATAGTATACTACGATGGTCAGATGGTCCCCGATTCATACATTGGGATCATATTTCAATCTGAAAATACTGTTACGATCAACATTCCAAGACGATCAACGTTCCAGTCGCTTACGACCTTAATATCCAGGAAGGTTCCCAATCGCTCCGGAAGGGAGTTGCAGTCTTTGAAGTATCGATGTCCAACGTCGATAGAGCCACTATATTACACAATATTCGATGTGGAAGACGACAGTTCTGTAGAAATGATGATAGATACACATAGCCAGTACTCAATGGGATGGGCCATGGAGCTATTTGTAACATTTGCTGAAGGTCACGTTGCTGCTCAAAATGTGGTACCAAATTGGTTACGAGGAAATCTCGAGTTCAATCCAAATGCTATTAGTCCGACATCGAGTTTACGACGTGACTTCAACCTTCTTCAAACAAGAACCGATGAAGCTTCATCGTCTTCATCTTCGCGGCAACGACGTTCTTCCGTTCCACGGTTCGAATTTGACCTTAACTTGCCACCAACCCAAGAGTCGTCATACAGTCCATACGTTCCAAACTATGATGATTTCTCTACGGGGCGCCACTCAACACACATTCCATACACGGCGTCTTCAACGTACAATGAACAGTTTAACCCGTTCGATGATTTCTCTACCGGGCGCCACTCAACATACATCCCAAGTCACCAAAATGTGGATGATATGTTCTCAGCGGGGAGACATTCAACCGCCGCTACTGTCGATCCGGTTATGACTTCAGAACCTGTTCACGCACAGGTTTATGATGACGCAGAACTTTTCCAGTTTCATGATGCGCTTTCTGATGAAGAGCCGCGTACAGAGATTGGGCCTGATGGTGACGAGATGGGTCTATTTCCTTCTGAACCATCAGACATTGACGAGCCGGTGGAATCAGAGGAGAGCGTAGAAAACTCTTCTGAGGATGATGAGGACAATGATGTTCGTTCGACGCAACTGCATGGACCAACCAGTTGTGCAACATATTACGACCCACCTTCGCACTTCACAACAGTGGATATGGATGGCTTCTTCGATACTGAATTCCCAGAACATCCACAATTAGACCAGTTCAACCAATGGAATGTGGGTTCGACTGAGCTACATGCTGGAATGGTCTTCAGGACAAAAAAGCTCGCGGAGGCTGCCATCAAGCATTACAACATTCAGCGCTCAGTTACATCCACCGTTTGGAAGACCGAGGCCAGGAAATATATTGCAGAGTGTCCTCACAAGTCTGCAGGATGTAAATGGAGGGTTCGTGTGTCGCAATTGAAAAGGCTGAATAACCTGTGGAAAATAACGAGATATACAGGGCCTCGCACATGCTCCGTTGGGAGCCTCAGCCAAGACCATCCTAACTTGGATGTACACGTACTTTCCGATGCAATCCTTCCACTCGTGAAAGCAAACCCACGTGTATCTGTGCCAGTGTGTATAGCTGCCATCAAATCCATTTACAAGTACACCGTCAATTACGATAAGGCATGGTATGCAAGATATCGAGCCATCGAAACACTGTACGGGCAATGGGAGCTATCATACAACGATCTGCGATCATGGCTTCAAGTTATGCAGGAATACAATCCAGGGACAATTATGGAATTGGAGACTGTTCCGAAGTACTACAACGATCGTGTTGTACCAGGGGAGGTCGAATTTCATCGACTTTTCTGGACGTTCCCCCAATGCATAAAAGCTTTCCGTCACTGCAAACCTATGCTGCAGATCGACGGTACATTTTTATATGGCAGATACACACAGATATTGCTAATTGCAGTTGCCCAGGATGGCAACAGAAAATGTATCCCAGTTGCTTTTGCGATTGTTGAAAAGGAAAATATACCTTCTTGGGAGTTTTTCCTTTACAACCTCCGCAAGTATGTCATGCGTCGGGTTTTGCGTACACGTGAAGATGGCCTAGCTATTATTTCAGATAGAGGCGCAGGGATTTGGGGAGCAATTCAACGTTTGGGAGATTCATGGAAACCCCCATACATACATCACCGGTATTGTTTGCGGCATATAGCAGCAAACTACTATCAGAGGTTCAAGAACGAGGATGAACGTATAATGGTTCTCCGTATGGGTATGCAACCATTTCATTTTGTTATTCTACGTCCACCAATTTCATATTATTACCAATTAACTATTTTTGCATGTCTTATTCAACAGGCAACGCACACCGAGTTAATCAAGTGGAAGAGCTGTTGGAGGAGTTGCAATTGAGGAATCCATTCGGGTATAACTATCTTATGGAGATACCGAAGGAGAAATGGTTGCGATGTTATGACGGGGGTCGTCGATGCGGCCATATGACAACAAACTTGGCTGAGGCGATCAATTCGTCTCTTAAGGGAACGCGCCATTTACCTATCACGTCCGTTGTCAAAGCAACATATTACCGATTGGCAACCCTTTTCGCAACCCTCGGCAAACAAGCAATGAACTGGATGGCAGCTGGTCGCATATTTAATCCAGATCTCGCCGACAAAATCCAAGCGTCTATTGCGCATGCTAACTCGATGGGTGCGTTGTGCTTCTCTCGTCGGGAACACATCTTTGAGGTCACGCAATTTTCTGAACCGCTACAAGGAATAATGCAATACACCTACGTGGTTGATTTGCAAAAACGAACGTGCGATTGCGGGGAGTTCCAGACGTTCAAGTTCCCGTGTTCGCATGCTTTCGCAGCATGTGCATCGGTTCATTTTGATGCAACGACACTCATTGATCCGGTCTACAGGCTCGAAACCGTTTTCAAGGTTTACCGAAACGAGTTCCCTCCGATCGGAAATGCACGTGACCGTCGTATAATCAGCAACGAACCAAAGATATGCCCAGATCCCTCCCTGCGACGAAAGAAAAAAGGCCGGCCACCATCAACGAGGATTCATTGTGCCGAAGATATGGTTCCGAGAGAAAAGACCGGACAACCTAGGAGGTGCAGTAAATGTGGGAACACAGGACATGATATTAGGAAATGCCCTCTTAGGACCGGCCCCCGAATTAACTAGATCAACCATTGTGTACTCTTTTTTGATTTGTGAACTTCTATTATCTGGTAATTTAATAAATCTTATGGGCACTCTTTTCCCCCTACATAGGTTTAGAGGGGTTTTTTAACGAGGCCCTTTAAATTTAAAAAAAAAACATGCCTATCGACACATTTTTTGCTTCAAAAATGTTACTTTGATAGCATTTTTAACACAATTTTCTCACATTTTCGGACACCGTCTTCCTCAGAACTTTAGCACCACTGTAAAATTAAGCTGCAGATCTTTATCTCCAAACTTAGGAAAAACCAAAAAAAAGTTCGAAACACACCGTAAAATGCATTTAAACATGCCTATACGATAATGTTTCCTTTTAAAACATTGTTACTTGCCTATTTCTAGGTCATTTTCCCACATCTTAGGATATTATATACGCTCGTATCTTCACACCATCTTAAAGATATGTTTCAATACGACACTGTTATAGTTCAAAAATTTTAATCGGGTACCCCGATAATCCGTTATTCGATCACAAATATTGCTACCTAAACATCTTATATTGGTTTTAATTTAATTTCATGTTGAATTTCTCGTGGGGGCAGCAATAAATCGTTGAATTCGCGTTTTGCAAAACGCGAATTCCCTTTTCACTGAAACGTCTCAGGAATTCGCGTCCTGCAGGACGCGAATTCTAAATTCGCTTTCCCCAGGACGCGAATTCGTCCTACATGGCATGAAAGGGGGGTATTTTTCCCAATATGAATCTTTGGGGGTTATTTTCCCCAATAAATTCCCAAAAGGGAATATTCAAACCAATTCCCCTTAAAATAGTAAAAGTGACCATTTGTGTAATTTCCATCTATATTATTATCTGCATAAAGTGAATAAATGAACAAATAAAAGAATATTACATTCAATCTAGCACTAATATGCTAATATCACCGCTTCAACTCATTAGTGATTAGACCAAAGTTGAGCAAGATGAAGTAGCAGGATCATACAAAGCAGGAAGCAAGTATTTCCTTCCATTATCGCCATTAGCATTGTAGCTAGCACCGGTCGTAGGGTCTTGCAACAGGTTCCCAGCATAGCCCGGATAAGCCCCTTTACCATAAATCCCCGGACAAGCCGATGAAGCTTCCAACGGCGCCTCGGCCGAGCCCTGGAAGTAACCATTCCCGAAAGGGTTGGTGGCAGTCCCGGCCAAGAGACTCGCCAAGTTCATCACCATCCCATCGAGACCCACATTGTTGTTCGGTGCGACCAACGGAGGGCTTTGCGGTCCGTAGATCGGTTGGTGGAATGGCCATGCGCATTGCCCCGGGCACTGGGTCTGGGAGTTACCGACCCAAATGTAAGCGAATTTGGTGTACCTCTTGGCCTTGATGTGTCCACCGCTATATCCTAAAGCAGACCCGTGAGTCCCACATCGGCTCATGCAAAACCCTTCGACGGCAACGTCGGATGCCGTTAACACGACGTTGATTGCATTCTTTTGGTCACCCTTTGAAGCCAGTTGAACGATTTGTTTGTTTTTGAGCGATTTCCCGAGTGAATATTTCTCGTCGAGAATCTGTTTTCCCAGAGACAAGGAAAGAGAAGGTTTCTTTGAGGTGAGGTGGTAGTATTTCTCGGTGGTTTTCCACCACTGAGCAACCGTGGGTTGCTTGTTTTGAGATACCGGGGTGGTTTTAGATGAAAGGGAAGTGATGAAATCAGATATAATAGCCCTCTCTGAAGGCTTGAACTTCCCGTACCAAATCAGATTGACTGTTATTTTCCCGGAAAGAAGAGGGCCGTTGTGGTATTTCAAGAGTTGAGGCTCCTCCACCACTTCTCCCACCAGTTTCCTTCCAGCCAAACAGATTTGAAACAAAGAGATTAAAAAGAAGGCATTAAAGAAACATTGAGCAACAAAAGAACCCATTTTTGATTTACAGAGGAAAAATGACTAGGCAGCTGAGATAGCTTTGAGTATGTGTTTGATGTGAGGAGCAAAAGGGTGTATATATATAGGCTTGAAAATGAGTTTAACAATTGAATCTTGAATTAATTCCATGAATTAAAAATAGGGTTTTTTTTTTATGGGGTTAAGTAAACCTAAGGAAGCAGCTGAGAAACAGACAATAAAGATTAAAGAGAGTTGTCTTTATTGTTCCCATTAACGAGTTGCAACTTCTCCAGTAAGCTTGTGCTTTTTCTAACCTAAAAGTTGAACCAATGGCATATAGCCGTGTGAACGGTTGCAAAAGAAAGCGCGTGCATTAAGGTTGAGCCTCAGCCAACTCTTTTTTCGTCGCTAGAAAACAAAAGGCATTACAGCTTAGTCACAGTTAACATAATCTATGGATTGACGTAAATGGCCTTGAGTTTGTAGGACATGAGGGAATGTTGGAGGGTAAAAGAGGGGAAAGAGAGGGTGGAGTTAATTTGATTGGGAAACAGCTGGAGGCTGGAGTGGATAAGGAAATGGAATTGAGTAAAGGCAAGCTGGCGCTGGGTGTTTTAAAAAAAGAGTGAGGCTCGTGAAGTGAGGAAAGGGGATTAGTTAATACTCCATTATCAAGTTGATTTAGAAATAGGGTGAGCTGGATCAAGCTAACAGGAGCCGAGATACAGCTGTTGACTCGGTAGTGGCTCCGCATTGCCAGCCAGTCCCAACCCTTATCACTTCAATAGTTTCGCAGGTGAACGTTGGTTTAACTTGGTTGTGGTTTCCCAAGTTTGAATTTGAATTTCGCTTAAGTGGCAAAAGTGTTTAAAGTATTTATTTTTTTTCAGTTAGTTAATTGTTACCATTAAATGTCACTTGTCATGTAAAATTAAATTAAAAAATAAATAAAATTAATTAATTTTTTGAAAAATCTCAAAAAAATTTAGATTTTACAAAAACAGCTCTCAAAATTCTTAACTCCCAAAAGCCTAAATCCCAATTTAGGCTGATTTCGTCGCTGATTGTCACGTCGTCACTGACCACATTGGTCGCTGGACCATCCCGACCATTTCTCCCCACCACTTTGTCGTTAAAAATTGACTGGCGTAGTGCGAATCGATGAAATTGTCGAATGGTTCTTTCGAACGATACGCCACGAACGGCGGCAAGAGGGGCGATGAACATCATTGGCGTAGTTTTGAGGTTTAGGGTTTATGGTTTACCATTTAGTATTATGTATGTTCTAATTAGTTCGATGATTATACATGTTGAATTAAAAGAATAAATATAAAAACAATAAGCAATATATATCTGATGGAGTAATTTTAAACAATGGATTGGGTTTGGCACAATGGTTATGCTGCTGTCAATTTTTCCTTGTTGCCTGAGCTCGATTCCCTTGGCAAGCAAATTGCTCAAAATTGTTTTTTCTCCTTTAAATAAATTAAAAGTCCTCCAATAAGGTGTTGACACGTGTCACTATCTAAATAATTAATTTATTTTATTAGTTTAAAATTAGGACTAAATTGAAAGAATGTGTAAATAATAAGGACCAAATGTGTGATTATACCTTTAATTTTTTAACTGCCACGTCACCTTCCGTTAGCCCATTAACGGCTGGTGGTCAAATTGATCCCATTTTAATAGTTTGGGTATTCAATTGACGCGTTTTTTTTAAGGTGGTCATTTTAAAACTTTAACTAAAGATTGGTGGCCAACCAGATAATTTACCCAAAAAAATATTATACTTTGAGCACTTATTTATCACTATTTAAGCCTTTGAATTTCAATGATCCCACTCTCATTTCAAAACATTATTTAGAAACTAAAAATAATCCCAAAGGTTGTGAAAAATAAAATATAAATTTTCAAATATATATATATATATAGTAAAAATTTATAAAACACGACTGCTATAATAATTAATTCTCAATTTTATTGAAATTTCAAATGAAAAACAAGTTCATCAATTGCACTAGTTTTTTTTCTTCTAGGTATATGATAATTTCTATTATATTAATGGAATAACTAATGTGTTTGGCTAAAGTGACATGAGTATTGGTCTGAAGTCGATAGGAATATAGGTCGACTTCTCTTTTATTTTACCTGATGTCGACAAAAATATACGTCGATTTCACCTTTTTTCTGTTAAAGTCGGTAAAAATACATAACGACTTTACTTTATACCGTAACAAATATAATAAATTATGAAATAATTTTGTCAACAACAATATTCAATTACTAACTACATTTATTCTTTTCTAAAACATCAATCATACATAAAAAGTATAGAAATGCGTTGAACCAATTAAGCTTTCATTAATAAACTGATGCAGCACCACTTCTATTACAAAACTACGTATGGCAAATATGAGCATCCCCATCTCGTCTCTTTCTAAAAACCTAATTTTTATTTTCTTTCAAAAGTGGTCGCCGCACTCCTATTGTGCCGCAAGGGTTATCGCCCATTTTTTCTTTGATTAGCAGGCGGCGGTTCCAACTTTTATGTTGGTTTATCATCCGCCGGATTCATTAGTTAACCGTTTTTTATTTTTTTGTTTTTTATATTTTTTAAAAAAAAATCTGTCCTTGTGGCACATGCTTTCTCTGTCCTTGTGACACACTTTTTCAGTATTTTTATGGTTCGTTTCATCTGTCATTTTAGCATGATTTCAACATACCTTAGCGTTCGTTTGGTGTTTTTACACTGATCTTCGTGGCGCTAGTTTCTGATTTTGATTCTGGCGGTGTTCATAGAAAGATAGATCCCCTCTCGGTTGATGGTTGTTTGCCGATGTAATCAGACCTGGGTAGCGGAGCAATCTGCCTGATAGTTTGATTCGCTCACCACTCTTTTTTCACATCGTAAAGCGTCTCGTTTGGATAAAGACAAGGAGATTCGGGAAGACTTCTGAATTTTATCGGTATGCTAATATGTATGAAAATATTTATTTTTCTTTGCATCTTTGGGTTGTTTGAGATTTTGATGTTCTAGATCTCATTATTCTCCATTTTGAATGCTTTGTATTTGAAATATTTTCATGGTTATTAATAAAATTCAGTTGTTATTGTCAAAAAAAATTACGTATGACAGTTTTATCAGTAATAAGTGTTGTAAAATATAGTATTTTATGACGAACTTCTCCATTGACGTTATTTAAAATAGTTTACTAAAAATTAATCAAAAATATTTTTTAAAACAATTATTTGCGACATAACATTATTTATTTACTGAATACATATAAGTTTTTAGGTAATTAACAAGTGTTTTTTTTTCTTTCAAAAATGATATTACCTAACAAGACTAAATTAAAAGTACAATTAAAATAAAATAAAGGCCTAACTATATATGATTAAGCGTCACCCTATCTAAACCTACGTTCACTAGCTTAAGTAAACATTATCCAAAATCTAAACATCAATCACGAGAGATGGTAATTTGTGACTAATAATTAACTTGAATCACATGATTCTTGTATATCTATATGAATAGTGAAATATATATCTAGATCTATTAAACAAGGTTGAAATTTTAAATTTTTACGTTATAAATAAAATAAATAAATTTGAAAAATAATTCTTATAATGACCATCTACAAATGAATATATTAGAATTAGAATTAGAATTAGAATTAATCAACCGAACACCTATTGTTAAGAAAGATACTCTTAAACTGATATTAAATATTAGAATTAGAATTAAATATTAAATTAAAGATACTCTAAAAATGAATATATTTCTTTGGATTACCGAGGTAGTTCTAGTGCGAGGCACCCTTAGGGTGTGGCTAAAATGAGGCGACCTTACACAAGTTTTTCTCAGATGGTAAGAATTTGTGCAACAAAGTCAAAATCTATACAAATTCTTACCAAGTTGATAAGAATTTATGTAGTTACACAAATTATTATCCAATTAGTAAAAATTCGATTATACCTAAATTATTACCCAATTTTATATTTTTATTTGTGTAGGGCCGCATTTTAGCCGCACCTTAAACCGCTTTCCCTTAGCATTTTTCGGATTACCGGAGTTCGAACCTTGGAGTTGAATGGAGTATCAACATTACCTAACCACAAGGTCTAGAAGAAAGCCAGCAAAATGGTGAACTAAAAAAGTCAATACTTGAAGGGAAGGTTAGGGCAGTAGAGTAGAATCTAGGCATATTATATTACGTCAACTCTCCCATTTTTCCAGCTTCGTTTCCTTCTTCGATCTATAACGCTGATAAGATTTCTTCATTGAATGATTTGCAGCGCCTCCTCGTTTTCAAATTCAGTGTTGGGAATTTGTCATTTTTTGTACTTATTTACTATACATTATACAATCTTACTCTCGTACTTTTATTTTGTTTGTATTCATTATTCAATACGTAGGGACGGGTAAAATATAAATTTTAAAAGGTTTAATATTAAAATAAGTGCTTAAATTATTATATTTTTTCTTTTTAGGTGTCTAAATTATTTTTTTTTATCAATTTTAGGTGCTTAAACGATCCTATTTTCTTTTTTTGGTACCTGAATTTTTTTTTACTCCTTTTAGGTGCCCAAACTATCATTCTCATGCTTGGTTTAAAATCAACTAAAATCTAGTCTATGTTTTTTGATCAAACTAAAAATAAAAAACATAATCGGAGAGGAGGAGGAGCACAATTTTAGAGTTATGTTGAGATTGACCTTTTGGTGCTTGGTTTCTGCTGTGACCGTGCAGTTTGAGGGACGACCATGCATGACGGACGATCGACGACAAGGAAAAGCACGACGATGAGAGAGAGAATGAACCCACTACGGCGAGGAGGACGCTCATAACAATAAGGCAGTGAGTTTCAAAGATTTATCAGGATTTTGATTTGGGAACGTTGAAGTCTGAGATTCATAATCCATCAAATTAAAGCGGTGCGATTTACCTATTGCGGCGTTTGTAAATAAAAACGCCACTAAAAGAGCACATCTTGTGGCGTTTGTCAAAAACACCACCCTAAATACATGAAAAACGCCACTAAAGAATGAAACATATTGCGATGTTTTTCTTGTAAACGCCGTGAGATGTGTAATTTTAGCGGCGTTTGCTCTAAAAACGCCGCAAAAAATGCCGCTATATACCAACTCTCGTGTAGTGTGTGCTAATTAAACCCCTAGACGCATAGTGTGGTTATCTCTCCCCTTTAGTTTCTTTTTGTTCTTTACTTGCCGCCGCTGGCACTAGTTTTAGTGCTGATCGTCGACCGCCTGGATCCATCATTATCCATTCTAGTGCCGGAGGATGATGTTCATCCTATAAGATTCGGGCTCGAGCACATGTGTGTATTGTAAAAGATTCGTGCACATGTGTGTGTCCACTGTTGCGTGTAAAATAGTCTATCGCAATTGTAGTGCAAGTATACACGACACAAGTAGTAAAGTGATACGAAGTATCGGATATCGTCTCCACAGGGATTGGGCTAATAACTTCACCTAGATTCACTGCACGAAAGCAAAGGAAATATTTAAGAGAATTGTCACGAGTATTAAATTAAAAACGTAAATAAAAGATTGAGATATCAAGATAGAGAGAATGGGCTGGTATTGAGTTGCTTAGTAGTGTAGGTATTGAATTGTTTAGGATCTCCAGTTCTGTCTTCGCACCCGTCGCCGACAGCACCTGTCGCGGCGTCTGTCCGTTAGCTGTCGCGGCAGCGAACACTAACTCCGTACTTCAAGCTTGGCAAGAATCCCAGATCTGCCTTGCCCTATCCCTAGGCACAAGTCTGTCGATGATCACGTCTTTGATGATACCTCCCGGCGTGAATCGAAGGATGAACACCGATGTGTATGAATTCTTCCTTAGCCACTTAACCTCGCCTTATCCCTAAGCACGAGATGGTTCAACTATAAACTAGAGAACGCGCTTTTATCTCTTTCGTATACTTAACTCTCCCGATGCTAAGTAAATGGATAACCTCACAATGCTCTCCCGATGCTCTTGCAAGATGTTAAAACCAAGATAAAAGAACTTGAAGTTTATTTTATTGAACTTGAAAAATCCTAAAACAAAGCAACCCTTGCAACTACTTTACAAAACAACCCGTAGCCCTAGGGGGAATTTAGAACATATCAGCGACAGGTAAACGGCAGGGTTTAGGTTTCGGTTGTGGGGTAGTCGGCTATGCCCTAGGTTTAATCTATGCCCTTTATATAAGCTTTGGGCTCAAGTTATCTAAGGTAACAAGGATTACAACTTTAATTAAAAGTAAGATTCTAATAAAGACTAAATCTCTAAGGATTCCTACTTTTCAGCCGCCTCCTTGTTTACATGGGAATTCTTCTCTTTGAGCTTTGGCTTGACATATCTTTTGATCCGGGGCTTGGAAAAATATTCGGCTTCCACACGACAGACGAGCAGATTTTTCTCTATCTATCGAGGTCCACTTCACTTTTCCTCTTCATGAATCTGCTGTCATCATGCTGTCACGACAGGTCCGTGACAGGTTCGTCTTCTTCAGCTGCTTGTCCAGTTTAGCTCTCCTGCTTATCTGCCCTGCACCTGCCTTCAACATCTACTGTGACAGAGACCTGCAAAAATAACCATCTTTCAGTAGAATCTGTGCCTTTTATATAATTGTGATGTTTTATTGAAAACTAACATAAATGCAATGCAATGGTGCTTGAATGCAGCAAAAATATGGGTTTAAAAAGGTGTAAATGATAGAACTTTTACACACTCAACACACCCCCAAACTCAAGTTTTTGCTTGCCCTCAAGCAATGAAGACTTAAAAGAAAACTGAAAATTTTTGTGTTGGCCTTCAAACAGTGAACTGTCCCTCACCTGTCGCTCATTCTCTATGGCGGCAGCAACCTGTCGGAAGGGTTAGGATCTGTCCGGAATCTCCCTATAGCTCTCGTGCAGTGTGTGCATGCTTGTGAACAGTTATAAGCTAAGACTCTCTTAGTTTCACTAGAATATTCAACTCCTTAACTTGAATTTTATGCCAAAGTTTACTTTCTTTTAGAAGGCACATTTTCATGCTTTTTCTTCTATTTTCAAGCTAAGTTTTTCTAGAGCCAGTTTTGGGCACCTCTAGTTAGCTTCCTAGAGCCGGTTTCGGGCACCTCTAGGTTTTTGATTTTCTTTTGCTAAACTTCTTTCCTAGAGCCAGTGTTAGGCACCTCTAGGGGCTATCCAAGTTCTAAGCTTCCTATTCTAGTTTGGCTAAAAGAGTTCTAAGCATTATAACAGTCACAAAGTGTTTAAGTTTTCAGAACTATAGAAAGGCTCTAAACTTTTCCTTAACCTGTCCTAAAGATGCTGCCACGACAGAGCTGTCATGACAGGTAAGTTAACTTCACAGTTTTAAGCCAACAGTTTAAATTTTCTGATTTTTCTGATTTTTTTTTTTTAGAAAAAACTTAAATAACTAATAAGACACAACAATTAAAAAAGATGTGCTAAAGACTCCATTAAATATGGAGGGTTGCCACCCCCAAACTCGAGGGTTGCATTGCCCTCAATGCAAAATGACACTAAAACAAATAAAGAAAAACATGAAAAATAAAAGTACATCGCAAATATATAAGGGCAGGCAGCAATAAGAGAAGAAAAAGAAATAAAAACTTAAATTTTATGCGCTGTCCTCATCACTGTTGCTGACGCGGATCTGATGGTAGCGTCTGCGTAGGGGAGGTGGCTGGGCAGGTTCCGGAGCAGGTTGGTCAACAGGTTCATCAGCCTGTTGAGGTGCAGGTTCTTCCTCCGGTTGGGGGACAAGGTCGTCAGCAGGTTGAAGGGCAGGTGGTTCCACTAGTCGAACATCAGAGCTGCCGCTGCTGTCCCAGCTGGTACTCGTAATGGCTTTGGACAGCATCCTCTTGTTGGCCACATGTTTGATTCTTTTCACCCGCGTAAAGGCGCTGTCCAAGTTTCTCCGGACGAGAGGGCTGTCGTCAGTGGCAGCTCGCTTGGTGCCTCGAGGGGAAGTGTCCGCCGGTGGGCTGCCGGCTGCTGTCGGGGAAGGTGTGGAGGAGGCAGATTCTCCATGGGGAGAGACAGGTGGTGTGGGAGTGGGGGAGGGTATATTAAAGTAATGGGCGGGGAAGGTGGGGAAAATGACATCCGAAAAATTTAAAGTGTTGGTAATAAAGTTTACCGTTGCGTTGGAGAAATCGCGGATGAATGTCATTAAACCCATCTGCCGCTCCTCTATCCTCAAGATGGCAGCTAAGATGTCGGCGTTCTGACCTGCCGGTGCGGTGTTGGTCGCAGCTTCTGGGGCAGGCTCGGTGGCAGGTTCATCATCAGATTCAGCAGGTGGGGCGTTTGGATCGAAGGCGTTGAGGGGTGTTACGACGATGATCTCCATAAGGCTGGAGATGTTGCTGTCGGTCCAGCCGCTGCCCTTCTTGATTTTGTCTGAAGGGTCCTCCGGTACGGCAGCGCAGCGGCAGAGGGCCGTAATGGTGAAGGGCAGGCATAGTCGTGAATCTGTTCTGAAGGCACAATCGAGAATGCTTTCTCGCATGTACCTGCCCACGTTGATTGGCCTGTCATGCATGATAGAGTGGATGAGGGCAAGCTGCTGCCTGTTGACTGTCGTGTGGTGGGATGAGGGCAGGATACGCTTTTTAATAAAAGCGTTCCATAGTTTAGCCTCGGGGAGTAGCTCTGCCCGGTTGACGGAGTTGGGATTCTTTTTGCTGGTGCTCCATGTTGTGCCCCTTTCTGTCAATTCCCTCATGACAGCATCGTGGCCGGCAGCGTCGAGAGAGTCCCAAAACTGTTGATGAGCGTCGTCATTGGGGCCAAAGAAGAGGCCGAAGACATGATTGATGCTGCTGGCGGTGAAAGGAACTGTCACTCCTCGGACGACGACAGATGTCGCCGACTTACTCTCGATCGCCTCATAGAATTCCCTTACCAGGGTGTCATTAAGCTCTGCTGGCTGCTCGGCAAAGTCTTCCCAGAGTTGCGCCGTAATGGCCTTCATGATGAACGGCCGGAGTCCAAAAAGAGGAGCATCTCTGTTATAAATGAAGCTCCGTTCCTCCCAAAGTTCTTTGTTGGCGAACGGGGATGCTGCTGCGGAAGAAGAGGCGGCAGCAGCATTTTGGCGAGTCTGTCGTGAAGACATTTTTGGTTGCAAGGGCTGAAAAAGGAGAGAAAATAGATAAAACTAGAGGAGAATACAAGAGAGAAAAATCAGAAGTGAGGAAAAAATGAAAGGGAGAAGGGGTTTATATAGCTGTCGAGTAGCTGCCCATTTAATGCCGCAACGGCAGGCGGGAATAACGGAGCGACAGATTGGATATGGCGTGTCTGACGCGTCTGACACGTATTAATGCGTCTGCGGAGCGTCTGCCGCACGCTTCTTCGTCTGCCGTGCGTCTGTTGACAGCCTGTCAAATCCGTCTGCGCCGGCAGCCGAAACGACAGGTTACCATAGATGGGCTTGGTTGGGCTGATGGATGGGTGGTGGTCTTGGGCCACTTCTTCTTTCTCACTTGTCTCTTTTATTTCCTAAAAACTGAAATTAAAAACAAAACATTATTAAAATAAATCTAGTTCCTAATAAATATAAAATAAAAATAAAACTAGGTTAAATTAGGGATGCCTTGTGGGGCATCACCTAAGGTAACCACTTCCTGAATTCCTGGGGCTTCAATCCCCTGATAATGCTTGAGGCGTTGTCCATTGACTTTGAATTGGTGCCCGTCTTTTAATGATTGAATTGTAATGGCACCATGGGGGAAAACTTGAATTACTTGGAATGGACCAGACCATCTAGATTTGAGCTTCCCTGGAAAGAGTTTCAACCTCGAATTGAACAACAACACAAGCTGCCCTGGGCAGAACTGTCGCGGCAGCAACTTCTTGTCATGCCACTTCTTTGTTTTCTCTTTGTATATTCTTGCGTTGTCATAGGCCATTGTCCGTATTTCCTCGATTTCATTCAAATCTAACAGCCTTTTCTGACCTGCCTTGTCTAAGTCCATGTTTACTGCCTTGATTGCCCAATATGCCTTGTGCTCTATCTCGACAGGCAGGTGACAGGTTTTCCCATAGATCAATCGGAATGGAGACATGCCCAATGGAGTCTTGAAAGCTGTCCTGTATGCCCATAATGCATCATTCAGAAGTAAAGACCAATCTTTCCTAGTTGGTTTGACCATTTTTTCAAGAATGTTCTTCACTTCTCTGTTGGAAATCTCAGCCTGTCCATTGGTCTGTGGGTGGTATGCTGTCGCTATCTTGTGCTTGACACCATATTTCTTCAAGGCGGCAGCAATTACCCTGTTGTCAAAATGTCTCCCTTCATCACTGATAATCGCCTTAGGGATGCCAAATCTAGAAAAGATGTTTTTATGCAAAAACTTTTGGACCGTTTTGGCATCATTCTTTTGAGTTGCGATTGCTTCTACCCACTTGGAGACATAATCTACTGCTAGGAGGATGTAAAGATTTCCACATGAAGATGGAAATGGTCCCATAAAATCAATCCCCCATACGTCGAAGATCTCGACTTCTAAGATATTCTGCAGTGGCATCTCGTTTCTCCTTGAGATGTTACCTGTCCGCTGGCACCTGTCACAGTTTTTGTAAAATTCCTGTGCGTCCTTATACAGTGTCGGCCAGTAGAAACCTGACTGCAGCACCTTGGCAGCCGTTTTATTGCCTCCTAAATGTCCTCCATATTGTGAAGCATGACAGTGATGGAGAATGTCTTCTTGTTCTTCTTGTGGTACACATCTCCTTATAACCTGATCTGCGCACATTTTGAAAAGAAGAGGTTCGTCCCAATAATAATGTTTTACATCATTTTGAAACCTCTTCCTGGCTTGATAAGTAAGATCAGAAGGTAATATTCCGCTAACTATAAAATTAACGAAATCAGCATACCAGGGAAGGTTAAAAGACTTACCTGCCGCCATGGCTGTCGCGACAGCTATTGCGGCAGCAAAGAGCTGCTCATCGGGGAAGGTCTCTAGTATGTGTGTCTCATCTACAGGTAGACTCTGTCCCAACTCCAACCTAGACAAGTGATCTGCCACCTGATTTTCTGTCCCCTTTTTGTCTTTGATTTCAAGGTCGAATTCTTGTAATAGCAAGATCCATCTTATCAACCTAGGCTTTGCATCCTTCTTTGCGAACAAGTACTTAAGGGCAGAATGATCGGTGTGCACTATTACTTTCGTCCCAAGTATATAAGAACGAAACTTGTCGATGGAGAACACCACAGCTAACATCTCCTTTTCTGTGGTGGTATAATTCACTTGGGCATCATTCAATGTTTTGCTGGCATAATATATGACATGAAACAGCCTGTCCTTGCGCTGCCCAAGTGCTGCCCCGACAGCATAGTCACTAGCATCACACATAATTTCAAACGGTTGCGTCCAGTCTGGTGGCTGTACTATGGGGGCTGTCACTAGTTTTTCCTTCAGAACCTTGAATGCTTCAGTACATTCTTCATTAAAGTCAAAGGGTCGGTTCTGCTCTAAGAGATGACATAAGGGCTTCGTGATTTTTGAGAAATTTGCGATAAATCTCCTATAGAAACCAGCATGCCCTAGGAAACTCCTAATGCCCTTGACTGTGGTTGGCGGCGGCAGCTTCTCTATGACTTCAATCTTTGCCCTGTCGACTTCTATCCCACGGCAGCTAATCTTATGGCCTAAAACTATCCCCTCATCTACCATAAAATGGCATTTTTCTCAATTAAGAACAAGATTAGCTTTTTCACATCTTTCAAGTACCTTTTGAAGGTTGCCAAGGCAGCTCTCAAAATCGTCTCCAAAGACAGAAAAATCATCCATGAAGATCTCAAGGAAGTCCTATACCATGTCGGAGAATATTGCCATCATGCACCTTTGGAAGGTGGCAGGTGCGTTACAGAGTCCAAACGGCATCCTCCTAAATGCGTATGTTCCGTAGGGGCAGGTGAAAGTCGTTTTCTCTTGGTCCTCCGGTGCAATAGCAATTTGATTATATCCTGAATAACCATCAAGAAAACAATAGTAAGGTTTACCCGCTAATCTATCAAGCATTTGATCAATAAAGGGTAAAGGAAAGTGGTCTTTTCGGGTAGCTTTGTTAAGCTTCCGATAGTCCATACAAACCCTCCAACCGGTCACAGTCCTGGTTGGGATTAGCTCATTGTTTTCGTTGGTTATCACTGTCATGCCTCCTTTCTTGGGAACACATTGCACCGGGCTTACCCATTTGCTATCGGAGATGGCGTAAATGATACCAGCGTCTAACCATTTAATTATTTCCTTACGCACTACCTCCTTCATTGCAAGGTTCAACCGCCTTTGGGCATCAATAGTCGGCTTATGATCTTCCTCTAGGAGGATTTTGTGCATACAGATTGCCGGACTAATGCCCTGAATGTCTGCTATAGTCCATCCTATCGCCCTTTTATGCTGCCTCAACATGTCGATCAGCTGTCGTTCCTGTTCCTGCGGCAGCTTAGCAGAGATGATCACGGGTAGTGTTTTATCACTACCAAGATAAGCATATTTAAGCTGTCCTGGCAGGGGCTTAAGTTCTAAGACAGGTGGTTCAACAGTAGATGGCTTTTGGATTAAATGGTTATCCGAAGCGTAATTCAAGGGTTCGAATAACTTACCTGGGCGATAGTCTAACCAGTCTACCTCCTCATGACCTTCAGTATCAGATGAATTGGATTCAGAGGAGTTGCTGTCGTCGGTGCTGTCGTCGTTGCTGTCGTGACAGGCTTGTAAATGGCTGTCGCAGCAGTGACCAAATTTTATATCCTGGCAGCCCGACCTGATGCAGGGTTGATCAAAGGTCACCTCAATGATGGCCTTGCATTCTTCATCTACATCAACATGTTTCATTGCTTGGAGAACATTCAACTTAATTTCTTGATCGTTTACGCGCATGGTGAGTTCTCCTTTTTCCACATCAATCAATGATCTTCCCGTGGCTAAGAAGGGTCGCCCTAGGATGACTGGTGCGTTCTCATCTGCCTCACAATCTAAAATAAGAAAGTCAGCAGGAAAAATAAGTTTATCCACTCTTACCAAGATGTCTTCAATTTTTCCCTCGGGGTGAACGTAAGAGCGGTCGGCTAGCTGTAGGGTAACTGTCGTGGGCCGCGCCTTGCCAATACCTAATTTCTGAAAAACAGATTTGGGCATTAGATTGACACTAGCACCAAGATCACATAATGCCTTACCCACAAATTTATCTCCGATTACGCAAGGTATGAGGAAGCTCCCTGGATCCTTCTTTTTCTGGGGTGGTTGTCGATGAAGAATACTCATGCAACCTTCTTGCATCCTTACCGTTTCAAATTCCCCAAGTTTAGATTTTTTAGACATAACATCCTTGAGAAATTTAGCATAACCGGGCATTTCCCTAACAGCATCTAACAACGGAATGTTAATATAAACCTGTTTAAAAATATCATAAATCTTTTTAAGTTGAGATTCATGCTTAGCTTGCTGTATCCGTTGCGGAAAAGGTGGTGGAGGGCGATAATCAGCAATGCGCCCTTCCCACTGCATGCGAATCTGAGGTCGATACTCATCTTTTTTTCTCCTCTGTCGCTTCTGCTGTCGTGACAGGCTCATCGGCAGCAGTCTGTTCATTACCTGCCGGGGCAGCTTCCTCGGCAGGCTTATCCAAGGCAGGTTTCTTTTCTGTTTCAGCTTCTTTTTTCGGCCCTGGTAACTTTTTCCCACTCCTAGTAGTAATCGCCTTACATTGCTCATGAGGGGGCGTTCTAGCATTTTCAGTATTGCTAGGGAATCCTCCATTCTGCCGTGGCTTAATATGCTGCGACACCTGACCCATTTGTGTCTCTAGAGATTTCAAGGTGGCCTCATGGTTTGTCATTCTCATCTTAGTTTCATCCATAAAGTCTTCCGTTTTCTTGACAAACTTATTGATGTTATCCATATACGTGCCAGTCTGAGACATAAAGGTGGCCAGAGTTTGCTCCAATATACTACTCGTGGCAGGTGGTGGCTGCTGTTGTTGCTGAGGCGGCAGGTACTGCGGCAGGTTTTGCGGCTGTGGCTGCTGTCGCGTCAACAATCTAGGACCCCCCTGATTCTGATTATATGCTTGCGGATTTAGAGCATTGTTGGGGTTACTCCAGGAAAATTTGGGGTCTTTCCTCCAATTAGGGTTGTAATTGTTGGAATTATAGTTTGGCTTGTAATTTCCAACATATTTTCCTTCTTCTATATTTATAGGGCACTCATCCCTGCTATGATTTCCCTCACATGTAGCACAAACTTCCTCGACAGCAAACCCTCGTACTTCCTCTTCACTCAATAAGTGTTTCATGGCCTTAGTGAGGAATGCTACCTGTGATTTCATAGTGCTGTCGGCCTCATAATCCTTGACAGCAAGGACCCGTTTACCCCCTCTTCTAGCGGTTGGAAACTGCTCCTCATTCTTAGCTAGATGTTTCAGAACTTGCAGGGCCTCGTCTGGATCTTTGTCCAATAGTAGTCCATTTGCTGCAGAATCAATTCGAATGCGAGTTTGTAAGTTAGCAGCATTATAAAACTTAGTTACCTGATTCCAGACGGGGAATCCATGCATTGGGCAGTTTCGTAGAAGAGTTGTGAATCTGTCCCAGGCCTCGTGCATTGACTCGTCATCTTCCTGTTGAAAAGTAGCAATTTCATTACGTAATCGCTCAGCTAAATGTGAAGGATTAAAACGAGACAAAAATTCACGAGTTAAATCTGCCCAAGTCATGATAGAACCCGGTGTAAGTTTATTCCACCAAGTTTTAGCTCTGTCCCTCAATGAATGGGGGAATAACCGAAGCCTCAGTATCTCCGGACTAACTCCTGGTAGTCTAAACGAACCACAGATCTCCTGGAACGTTTTGAGATGCTCCCTGGCATCTTCTGTCGCAGAACCACCAAACTGCCCGGCATTGTTGATCATACTAAACATGACAGGTTTAAGCTCGAAGTTGTCAACGTCAATATCCGGCAGCGTGGTCTCCAGCTCTACATGATCGTTCAGCATGTAATCACGACATGACCGTCGTCTATCTGCCCCAGGCGGGTCGCCGACAGGTGGGTTATTATTGCCAAGGGGTGGTATGAAACCACCAGCAGGTTGGTTATGGCCCATCTGCTCTAGCTGTTCTTCAAGGTATTCGTTTCGGTCTAAGAGGTGGCGAATCTGTTTCTTGAGATTAAAGGAACGTTCAATCTCCGGATCTAATTTATACTCAGGATCTTTACCTCTTTTCGATCTGCGCATAAACAGGAAAACCTTGTGAAAAGCAAGAGTTTAAAAACACAAAAGAAAAATTTTAAAAAAATAAAAAAAACGAAAATAAAAACAAGAAGTGCAAGGAAAGAAAGGTGTAGTTATGTTGCCAATCCCCGGCAACGGCGCCAAAAACTTGTTGCGTGTAAAATAGTCTATCTCAATTGTAGTGCAAGTATACACGACGCAAGTAGTAAAGTGATACGAAGTATCGGATATCGTCTCCACAGGGATTGGGCTAATAACTTCACCTAGATTCACTGCACGAAAGCAAAGGAAATATTTAAGAGAATTGTCACGAGTATTAAATTAAAAACGTAAATAAAAGATTGAGATATCAAGATAGAGAGAATGGGCTGGTATTGAGTTGCTTAGTAGTGTAGGTATTGAATTGTTTAGGATCTCCAGTTCTGTCTTCGCACCCGTCGCCGACAGCACCTGTCGCGGCGTCTGTCCGTTAGCTGTCGCGGCAGCGAACACTAACTCCGTACTTCAAGCTTGGCAAGAATCCCAGATCTGCCTTGCCCTATCCCTAGGCACAAGTCTTTCGATGATCACGTCTTTGATGATACCTCCCGGCGTGAATCGAAGGATGAACACCGATGTGTATGAATTCTTCCTTAGCCACTTAACCTCGCCTTATCCCTAAGCACGAGATGGTTCAACTATAAACTAGAGAACGCGCTTTTATCTCTTTCGTATACTTAACTCTCCCGATGCTAAGTAAATGGATAACCTCACAATGCTCTCCCGATGCTCTTGCAAGATGTTAAAACCAAGATAAAAGAACTTGAAGTTTATTTTATTGAACTTGAAAAATCCTAAAACAAAGCAACCCTTGCAACTACTTTACAAAACAACCCGTAGCCCTAGGGGGAATTTAGAACATATCGGCGACAGGTAAACGGCAGGGTTTAGGTTTCGGTTGTGGGGTAGTCGGCTATGCCCTAGGTTTAATCTATGCCCTTTATATAAGCTTTGGGCTCAAGTTATCTAAGGTAACAAGGATTACAACTTTAATTAAAAGTAAGATTCTAATAAAGACTAAATCTCTAAGGATTCCTACTTTTCAGCCGCCTCCTTGTTTACATGGGAATTCTTCTCTTTGAGCTTTGGCTTGACATATCTTTTGATCCGGGGCTTGGAAAAATATTCGGCTTCCACACGACAGACGAGCAGATTTTTCTCTATCTATCGAGGTCCACTTCACTTTTCCTCTTCATGAATCTGCTGTCATCATGCTGTCACGACAGGTCCGTGACAGGTTCGTCTTCTTCAGCTGCTTGTCCAGTTCAGCTCTCCTGCTTATCTGCCCTGCACCTGCCTTCAACATCTACTGTGACAGAGACCTGCAAAAATAACCATCTTTCAGTAGAATCCGTGCCTTTTATATAATTGTGATGTTTTATTGAAAACTAACCTAAATGCAATGCAATGGTGCTTGAATGCAGCAGAAATATGGGTTTAAAAAGGTGTAAATGATAGAACTTTTACACACTCAACATCCACCTTAAAAATCTGAAATTCTTTCAGTTAATTATCTATTTTTATTGATTGTATGAACTCTGAAATCTTAAATTTCTTACGTTAGTTATCTATTTTACTGTGTCTACCCTAAAATTTATATAATATATATGTTTATCTTAAACAATATTTCTGAATCCGTCATGGTAGGCGAAGAGGTTTTGATAGATGTAATGGTTTTTGCCCATTGTTTCTCAAGGTCAGGTATCGTATTGATAAAATGTCGGGGGTCAATATGAGGCATGGCATCTGAGAGCGACCCTACGTCCCACAGCATGGATGGGGGGAGGGGGTGCAGTTGTGCTATCCATTTCTTATAAATTAAACCCAATCTGAGCTACCATATGTTTCTGGAATCCCATAACTTACATTTCAAGTATATGTTTTTGATTAATATCATTAATAAAAAGTAGCATTATCCGTCACATAGAAATGTGAATCGGAGTTATTTATAGTATAAATATTGGATGAGTCTACCACGTGCGACGAACATCGATGAACACCACTAATGATGAACACCGATGAACACCATTAAATTAATTAATAAAGATTTAAAATTTCAAGGACCCATCATACAATTAATAATTATTTTAAAAATTCAATTAAATTGTTTTTTATATATATTAAAATTTTATTTTTTTAATAAGGGTAAACTATATATTTAGTACCTCACTTATTTCCGTATTTCTATTGAACTCTCATTATTTAAATATTATTTCAATTTGACCCTATTCTTTATAAAAAATAATTTAACCCTTAACCTAAAACCCTAAACTATTAAACCTTAAACTCTTAAACATATACCCTAAACCATATACCATTAAAAATAATTTCACCATCATCGATTCAATTCAATTCAATGAATCGTTGAATTCTTCTAAAAAAATTTAATTAAATTATTTTTTATATATATCAAAATTAATTAAACTCGAATCTCCTAGAACCCATCGAAGATAAATTCGAGATTCTTTATTACACTCTGCTTAAAGGGTATGACAAGCACTCGTCGTTGCACGAAGCTTTGTTGTTTTTTGTTAGGATGAAAGTTGATAACGTTAAGCCCGTTGTTTATAACTTTACTTACTTGTTGAAAGTTTGTGGGGATAAAGGGGAGCTTAGAAGGGGTAAGGAGATTCATGGGCAGTTGAAAAAAATGGGTTTTCTTCTAATGTCTTTGCTATGACTGGTGTTGTTAACTTGTACTCAAAATGTAGACAAATTGAGGAAGCTTATAAGATGTTTGATAGCATACTTGAGAGAGATTTGGTTTCTTGGAATACGATTATTTCTGGGTTTGCGTAGAATGGTTTAGTTAAACTTGCTTTGGGTTTAGTTGTTAGGATGCAGGAGGAAGGGCTGAGGCCTGATTCAATTACCCTTGTTTTCATTTTGCCTTCCGTGGCTAATATGTGGTCGGTTAAGATAGGGAGGTCGGTTCACGATTATGTTTTTAGAGCTGGTTTTGAAGGGCTTGTGAATGTGAATACTGCATTGGTTGATATGTATTCAAAATGCGGGTATATTCGAATTGAAAGGTTGATCTTTGATGGGGTGAGACAGAGGACTACCGTTTCGTGGAATTCGATGATTGATGGTTATGTTGTAGTGGGTATGCTGAGGAAGCGATTGGTATTTTTGAGAGGATGTTGGATGAAGGAGATTCGAGTTTATCTTTATCTCAAATAAGATGATAGCGTTAACTCTAGGAGATTCGAGTTTAATTAATTTTGATATATATAAAAAATAATTTAATTAATTTTTTTAGAAGAATTCAACGATTCATTGAATTGAATTGAATCGATGATGGTGAAATTATTTTTAATGGTATATGGTTTAGGGTATATGTTTAAGAGTTTAAGGATTTAAGGTTTAATAGTTTAGGGTTTTAGGTTAAGGGTTAAATTATTTTTTATAAAGAATAGGGTCAAATTGAAATAATATTTAAACAATAAGGGTTCAATAGAAATACGGAAATAAGTGAGGTACTAAATATATAGTTTACCCTTATTAAAAAATAAATTTTTAATATATATATAAAATAATTTAAATGAATTTTAAAACAATTATTAATTGTATGCAGGGACGGAGCTAAAGGGAGGGTGGGAGGGGCAATTGCCCCCCCTAACTTTGAATGGTTTAATTATTTTTAAGCCATTGATAGTTTAAAAACCTTTGCAATTAAGTCCTTGCCCCTCCCAAAAAATTTTGGTTTATTATTTTTAAGACCCTTTAAGTTAAAATTAATAAAATTAAGCCATGACCTCTCATTTTTCTGGTTTAATCACTTTTTAAGACCCTTCAATTTTAAAATTAGTGAAATTAAACCTCAATTTCCTTAATTTTTATGATTTAATTACTTTTTAGAACCCTGTTTTTTTCGAAGTTAGTTAACTTGCCCCCCTCATGGTTCAATCCTGGCTCCGTCCCTGATTGTATGATGGGTCCTTGAAATTTTAAATCTTTATTAATTAATTTAATGGTGTTCATCGGTGTTCTTCATTAGTGGTGTTCATCGATGTTCGTCGCACGTTGTAGAATTTTCCATAAATATTATTAATATTGCTTAGTTCTGGCCGATCAAAAATATAAAGCCCTCCGGCTTTCAATATATATATAAAGCCCTCCATTCAAAAAATATATATATAAATCCCGACTTTTATTTATTTTATAAATAATTAACCTAACAATCAAGTGACCTGGGGATAAGGTTATACATTAGATACAGGCGGAATGGAATAATAATTATCAATAATTTTTAGTAGTGGTGTTTATAATCCGCTCAATAAGTACTTAGAGGTCCAATAAATTTATAATAAAAGTTAAAAAAAGTGGAAGGGAAGAAGAAATATAACATGGTAGTAATATTTAACTTATTAGAACTTTGGATACCTATTTGGCCGGTTTTAAAAACTTTTAATTTTTAGAGCATATGATTAAAATTTTTTTATTGAAATTTTTTTATTTCTTTTAAATTGTGGGTTCAATGCTTATTAAAGTATAATTTTTTTTCTAAATAATAATTGTTTAAAAAAATGAAGTAATACCCCATTTTTAATGATACAAGATTGGGAACAATAACAGGAGAAAGAGCATCGATCCAAGAAAAAAAATACTCATTTTATTTTAAAAAATAAAGCGAGACTACTTGTCTATTAAGGATGTTTAAAATTACCTGACTTGATTGATTTGGCTCGATTATCCGACGACCGGATATAAAATAAGCGAGTTTTTTTTAAAGATTTTTATTTTTTTATCAAGCCAGGTACCCGACCTGGTTATTTTACACGAGTCGGGCTTGGGTCAAATTTTTTTTACCGAGTACCCGACCCGACTTGACACTTTTAATATATATATATTATATATTTTAAATTATAGGTTTATTTTAAAAAAAATTCAATATTTTTACTTCAAAACTAAATTCAAATCCTTAAATTCTTTTTATGATTGTATTATATAGTTTTAAGTTTAAACTTTTTTAAAAAAATATTTGTATTGATTTGTCAGTATTATATTTAAAGGAAAAAACCACGATCGAGATTAATCTTTTTAATATATTCTTTTACTGATAAACTTTAATATATATCTAAATATTTTACTTTTCAAAGTTAAAATTAACATTAAATGACTAATTTTTTGTTTGAATTATATACTATAAACTTTTAAATTTTATATGTTTAATTTGTGATTTTTTTAAAATTATAAAATTATGAATCGGGTACCCGATTATCTGGATACCTAGATTTTACGGATACTCAAATAGCGGATACCAAAATATAGTAGGCCAAGACACGAGCCGACAAAAAAAATATTCGAATAAACTAAGTACCCGAAAACCAGGTACCCGACAATAAACACCACTAGTGTCTAGATAAGAACTTTTGGCATCAAAATTGTATGCGTTATTATTATTATTATTATTATTATTATTATTATTATTATTATTATTATTATTATTATTATTATTATTATTATGTTAAACTACACCAGTGACCACTAAATTATAGAGTTGTTGTCGATTTGACCACTATATTTTCAATTTTGTCAAATATACCACATAACTATTTAATTGGTTTCAATGTAGCCACATGCCGTTATAAAACAAACGGTACATTTGATGTGGTTGTTAACTGAGTAACAGAGAATATTAGGTGTAATTTAAAATTGAATTAATTTTTACGTTGGAAAATAAAAACACAAAAATAAACCCAAACGACACACTCATTAAAACAAACTCGACAAAGATTAACTCTAACTTTTACTTTTAAACTCAAAAAATATTGACGAATCAAAGACGATTCAGACTGAAAAGATCTCTGGGAGAAGTTGATAATTAGTGAATTTCTTTGCGAAAAAAATAAAACCAGTCCGAAATATGGTAAATAATCTTCTTTGATTGTTTTGCACTAAATGAAAAGAATAAAAATTGATTTAAAAATTATTTGTATATTTATTTTTTTCAATGATTTGCACGTGCCTTGACTATTGGGGTTTATAAACTGATTTGAAAATAATGGTGGGTCTTTTTTTTAGTTTTTTTGTAGTGGATCTCTCAGACGTAATTGTATGTTGCCTTTGTTTTGCTTTTTTATTTGTCTTATTGTTATTTGTTGTTACACTGCTTAAGAATAGGCAAATTGAACAATTCATTCTCTTGTTGTTAAATTGTAAAAAGTAAGGGACAACAAATATTAGTAAACTCTAGTTGTTCTTCAATAGTGTCATGTTCTTGAAACTATAGTATTGCTTGACAGTAACAAAAGATGGTTGTGAATGTATATAATAATCTTGTGAATGATTGTTTTGAGGTATAATAGATTTCTTGTAATGTGAATAATGAAATACATGGTACTTTGATCTGTAAACTGTCTAATGAAATACATGTTTTTAAAACCCTTGTATCAAATATATGTGTATAATGCATGTTCTTTTGAACGAATAATATTTTATGCTTGTATTCTAGTGTATACATAGTAAAAAATTTTGAGCAAAGATTGAACATATTTTAAATTGTTTTAATTAACAAGGGTCAATTCAGGCATGTTCAGCATTGTAGTACGTCATGGTGATTTTATCGTTAGAAGGCCTAGAGTAAAATATAGTGAAAAGTTAGTGAATTTTTTTGACTACTTGAATATTGATACAATGTCAATGTTTAAAGTTACTGCTATGGTTGAAATATTAAAGATTACTTGTGCAGCTAAAGTTTTTTGGCAATTGGCAGATAATCTACTAGAAGTAAAACAACTGAAAACTGATAATAATGTGATGGAAATGGTTAGTAATTTACCTACATATCATTATGTTCACAATTACTTAAAAAAGTTGTAGAGCATGTTGAACTTAAAATGAATTCTGCTGGTAATAATGCTTTTGATTCTGACACTAGGATAGAAACTGAGTATGAGTCTGACTTAGAAGATGAGGAATATGTTGCTCAATATGAGTCAACCACTGATGTGTCTAGGTTTTCTGACAGTGAAAATAAAATTTTCAGTTCAGAAGATGAAATGTATAATGTAAATGTAGAGTTGGGCAATGATGAAGTGGAGGTTGAAAGTGATAGTGAACATTCTGACTTACTACAAAGTGTAGATGAGTCAGATTCAAATTGTCCACAAAAAAATTTAAATTTTCTGAGTTTAATACTAAGACAGACATGTCTAATCCTACACTGAAGGTTGGTTTGATATTTTCAAGTAAGGCTATATTAAAAGAAGAAATTAAGATATATAGTATTAAAAATAGGTACAATGTGAAGTTTAAGAGAAATGACAATAAAATAATTCAAGTAACATGTAAGGCAGGGTGTCTATGGGTTTTATGGGCAACTTCAATTATGGGTCAAAATCTTTCTACAAGTACTTGGCAGATTAAGTCAATGAATGGTGAACATAATTATCTTCGGGAGTTTCTGAATCTTAATGTAACTTTTAAGTGGCTAGGTGAGAAGTACTTCAACTATTTTTATGTTGATCTCGCTTTTCAATTAATTTTCTGAAACATGGGATACACCAAATTTAGGGGATCATAGTATACAAGAGTAAGTGTGTTAGGGCAGAAAATTTGGCCTTTGAAAAACTGCATGGGAACAACCATGAACATCATACAAAATTGTATGCTTACCTAAGTGAAATGAGTACTGAAATTCAGGGATAACAAAAATTTGTAAGTTAGATGAGAGGCATTCTGAGAGGCTTTATATTGCATACAATCAATAAAGGATGAATTCAAGGCTGGGTGTAGGCCTATTATTGGTCTGGATAAATGCCACTTAAAGGGATATTATCTAGGTCATCTTCTGGCAGGTGTTGGGATAGATGCAGATGACTCAATTTATCCAATAGCATTTATTGTTATGGAGAATGAGTGTAAATCATCTTGGCGTTAATTTTTGGAAATATTAGCCTTTAATTTAGAGATGAACAATTCTCATAGGTTCACCTTCATGACTGATAGACAAAAGGAATGGCTAATTTTATTTTATTTTTTGAAGTAAATTTTGTAGTTTGATTTTGGTAATTAAATTTCTGTTTTGTGATGTATAGGGGCTAATGGAAGCTGTGTCAGAACTGTTCTCTTATTCTGAACACAGAACATGTGTTAAGCATTTGTACTCTAACTCTAAAACCAATAATTTTGTTGGAAAAACATTTAAAGATCAGCTATGAAAAGCTGCAAAGGCAACATATCCCAAGGAGTTTGAATCTGTCATGGCTGAATTGAAGGTATATTATTCATATTTTAAAATCACTTTTATATTTTACTGAATTATATATGACCACTAACTTTTATTTTTTGTAGGGTTTATCAAAAACTGCTTGAAAGTGATTGGCACCTAAAGACCCAAAGATGTGGTCTAAGTCACATTTTTTTGTCACATGTAAGTCTGACATGCTTCTGAATAATAATTACGAGTGTTTCAATAAGATATTTTTTTTAAAGTAAACTAGTTATATACAAATATTCAAATAATTTGTTTGTTTATACATTTGTACTAATTTCGTATGGTCAATTAATAGTTGAAGCTAGAGACAAACTAATTATTACATTAGTGGTGGTAATCATAACAAAACTGATGCAAAGGTTAGCTAAAAGGAAATATCTAATTAAAAAGTGGACTGAGATTTGTACCCTAAAATTCAGATGAAGCTAGACCATGCAACACCACTAGCACATATGTATAACTAATTACTTAAAATAATAATTATTTTTTGTTCAACTTGTGCTAACTGTTTATTTTTATACAGTTGCTGGCCTATTTATGCTGGTGGACACATGTACCGAGTTTCATATGGTCATTCAAATTAGCATTCAATTTACATCCAAGCTTGAACATGCTCCTGCAGAAAATGAGAACTAACATGTTAAAATGTTTATACAATAGTATTTTCTTGTTATACTTTATGTTCTTATAATGTGGTATTGTGTAGTTTTTTACAATGTGGTATTTTATGTAGAATGGATATTTTTATGCTCTGGTGAAATATTAGAGTAAAATAGACTATAAAAGAAGTAGGTATAAGTAGAATGCCCTAATTTTAAACATGTGTTTTAATAGATATGAAACAACAACTGTTTTTGGTAATTGTATGTTATATTTGAATTGTTATTTTATAACTGTTTTAATTTAGAGACACCTTAATTACAAAAATGAATAGATTTAATATAGTGAGTTTGGACAGTTTTGATGGCTAAAAATAAGTTATTTTGTAATGGGCAGATTTAATATAATGAGTTTTAATAGTTTGGATAGATTTAAAATTGACAGATTTAATATAGTAAATTTGAACAATTTGGGCAGTCCTGATTAATTCTTATTTGACAAATTCTCTAACATAATATTTGTTTAATGTAGGCATTTCATGTGTGCATGCTATTTTTGTCATTTTGTCACTTTTCGATAGGCCAAAAAATTATGTTCAGCCTTGCTATTTTATGTCAACTCAAAAGGCTATTTATTCTCATTTGATAAGTTTAATGAGGGGTGAGAAACAATAGAGCAATGAAAAAATATTGGAGTCTATCCTACCACATGTATTTAAAAGACCTCCAGAAAAACCAAACAAGAAACGAAAAAGAAAAATTGATGAACTAGCATATCAGCCTGATAAACTGTCAAAGAGAGGTGTTAAGATTTACTGTAAGAATGTAAAGGTAGTGGACAAAATATTAGAACATGTAAGGAGAAGGATGGTCGCAATATTAGAAGACAAATATCTTCATCTTCTGCAAAAGCTTTCAGAATTTCGAAACTGCCAGTAAAATTTAAAATTTTCTAATTAAATGCATAATTTTAATTTTTGGGTTACTTGATTGAAGAGCTTGTCATTTCTTTGTAAATTAGAAGAGCTGAAACCACTCAAACTAAAAACCAAGCTAGAACCACCCCACAACAAGTCATGCTGGTACTTTTACAAGACCAACTCCAAGATCAACTCCAAGGCCAACTCAACCTTCACAAGTTCATACTGTTAGATAGATGTCCACCCCCACTACACATATGAGTCAAGAAAATTGTGCAAGTCAACCATCTCCAAGGGTTGATCCTTGAATCTGTTCACATCAGATTTTTTTGTTATTTTTTTGTGTATTGCAAACATTTGACAAATTAAGTTATATTGTTGTGAAAATAAGTATCACACATTTTTTGTTTGACTTGCTTTATTGGGTTAATATTTTGGAGTGATGTATGGATTACATGCTCAAACACATATGTATTAGTAAAAATTTATGTGATGTACATATTACAATCCAAACTTAATGGTTTATGCAATTATGTATTATTCTTTAAATTGTAACAATTATTTATATTATTTTTGTTTGATATACTTTATTTTAAACTTAAGATATACATATATGAATGGTAAATATATTTGTTTCACTTGCTTTATGTAATTATCAGTTATTACATTATAAACTCAATGACATTATAAAATTATCAATTATCATACAAATTGTTTGCAATTTGTTTTATGTCATTTTGTTTTTGCAATTATTTACATTTGCTTTATGTAATTTTGTTGTACACAATCAATAAAGCATTCATAAAACTGTTTTTTATTACACAAGTAGGATCATCTTACATTACAAAAGCTGGTAACACATTACAAACCCCTAACCCACAAAAAAACCTTAAATTCAGCTATTATAATCTGGATTTGCATGATACACAATACTAAGATTTCAAAAAAAAAAACTCACAAAAAATACAGTACCAAAATTCCATAAATTTTCACCGTTTAAGAGAAGAGTGTTCCCCAAAAAACCCCAACAAAAACACAGTACCAATAATTAAAATTTCAAAAACTCTTTCTTTCTTCCTTCTTTTCTCCATAGCAACAAGCCTTCTACGAATACCAACAACAACTACTTTGGAATAATTTTCAAACATTTACTGGTGGATCATACCAGCAAAAAATTTTACAGCCCCTAACCCTTTTTTCTATAATTTCCACAACTCCAAAATCTCTTACCTAAATTTTTATCAGTCCAACATGTTGTTAGCGTAAAACGAGCTCCATAAAAACATACATGATTCATATTTGTCTCTATTACCGTCTGCAACCTTTAAGGATTTTTTTTGGTAAAATCGTAAGAATGAGTGAAAAAGTAAGGGAATTAGGGCTTAGTGTTTCTTTAAATATACAAATTTTAACGTCTCTTTTATAACATTGTTTAGGTGGCATATAAATATGTAATTTATAGATTCAACGTGGAAAAAAATAGGTAGAAAATTTCATATCAATTGTGCCATTTGTTTTGTAACGGCATGTGACTACATTGAAATCAATTAAATAGTTATGTGGTATATTTGATAAAATTAAAAATATAGTGGTCAAATCGACACCTACCCTATAATTTGATGGTCACTGGTATAGTTTACCCTATTTATTATTATTATTATTATTATTATTATTATTATTATTATTATTATTATTATTATTATTATTATTATTATTATTATTATTATTATTATTATTATTATTATTATTATTATTATTATTATTATTATTATGCCAATGGTCACTGAATTATATTGAGATGATTTTTGAGACCACCAATTTTTTAAAATGATCATTAAACTTTTGATTTTGTTACAAAATGAGGATGTCTTGACATGAAGTTGTCGAAGATAAAACAAGAACGTGTTTAGGGATGACAATTAATTTGAATTCAATTCAATTTGAATAAAAAATCTGATCTAAATTCGGTTAAAAAAATTTGAAACATGATCCAAAAAGGTACGAGACCTAATACTAGGGGTGGGAAAAAATACCCGACCCGAACCTAAAATGTCAGGTAATTCCTAGAAAAAAATTACCTGACCCGGCAAATTTCTCGGGACACGGGCCGAAAGTTTCCCCTTATCAGGTACCTAACCCGATAAAATTTAATATATATTTTTTATATTTAAAATTATATTTTTATTTTATGTTTCTTAATATTTTCACTCTAAAATTAAGTTTAAATCCCTACATTTTTTCTATGTTTGTATTATATTCTTTTAAGTTTTAAGTTTAATTTTTTTAAAAATATTTTTGTGTTTAACATGTGATTTTTTTAATTTTAAAATAAAAAAATAAAATAAAAATATGAACCAGGTACCCATTACCTAAATTTTACGGGTACCCGAATCCCGTGTACCCGGATATAATGGGTCGGGACACGGGCCGCTTAATGAGGTACCCTGATGAACCGGGTACCCGACAATGCCCACCCCTACCTAATACGAGGCAGATCAGATATGAATCCTGCCAGGACCTGACCCGAATCCAATCTAAGTCCATTTTTATCCAAATGCAAATCTAAGTTAAAACATTTATGACTTTTAATTCTTCAAAACAAAAAATTATTTATAATATTTACTTTAAAAAACGTATATAGAGTAAAAGAGTTAGCTTAAATACATTAAAAGAAATATATATATATATATATATATATATATATATATTAGGTAACTTGAAATAATGATAAAAACAACATTAATTTACATATATGTATCCACATTAGAATTGATAATAAAACTATAAATTTTATTAAAAATGCAAGTTAAAATAATAATAATAATAATAATAATAATAATAATATTTACTAAGATTTATATCTATTAACTAAACATAATATAATGTAATATTTCTACCCATATGCATATATACATTGATATGAAAAAAAATGTAAGATAAAATTATAGACAAACATACAATAAAACTTATATAGGATGAGTCTTGAACTGACGACGCACATCGTTGAACATCACTAACGCAATACATCGTTGAATATCATTAATTTTTAATGATTTTTAAATAATTATTAAAATCTCAAAGGCTCGACATGCAATTAATCATATTTTAAAAATAAAATTAAAAGAAATTATTCCATGAATCATTCTCTCAAGTCTCATCCATAATCTTAACCAATTAAATAAACACACATCATTTTTATTTTTCATATAATATTTTCTTATAAATTAAAATTTACAAATTATCATCTTCTTTCTCATCCCTCTTATATTTATTCAAATATTCTAAGGAACGAAATTGTTAAAATAACAAAATACCCCCCCCCCCCCAAAAAAAAAAAAAAAAAACTTGATCCACCAATCAAAGGAAACAAAAATAAAATTATTATTATGAAATTACTGCACTCTAATCTCAACCAAATCTTTGATCAAATCAATGCATTCATTCCTATCTTTTTAAGAGTTTCATAATACAAACAATTATTAATGCTTAAGGTATCCCTATTTTGCATATGATCAACCATTAGCAAGACAAAAACCAGTTGTATTCGGTTCAAAAGAGGAAAAAGAAAACACTATAAAAAATTGATTAAAGGATCAAATTTGTTCATGAAGTAATTCAAAATTATTTAATTATAGTAATTTTATCCTTTGATCAAGTTAACCGTTAAAGTGTTAATATGGCAGTTAACGACGCTGACGTAGTACTTCAGCCTTCGAAGTCATTCGTGCAAATTTGCTCTCGAAATCATTCAATTGCAGCAATTTTGCCCTTGATCTATTTAGTTTTTGAATAAAATTAGATAAATAGTTGTTTTTTTGAGTTGAAATTTAACAAACAAAATATATGAAAAAACCGATTAACAAATTGGTCTAAATAACCTTTGAATCCCTAATAATTTAAAAATAAGCAAAGTGAGAACTCTCACAAAAAATCAAAATATTCTTATTTTTTTAAATTCATAAACTTAATAAAAGTTAATAAGATATTCAAAAAAATATTAAAAATAAAAATTAATATAAAAATTAAAAAGTATTTATAAAGTATTAAAAATTTGAACAATTTTATTAATTTTTTTTGCTTTTCTACATCAAAGTGATGCTCGTTAATATTTGATAAGTTTTATTACTACTCTAATGGAAGGATGATTTCATTGAAAATATGTTTAGTAAATATTAGTTGGTTTAACATACCAAGAAACAGTAGAAAACATTTTCAATGGTTTTTATAAATATTTTAAAAATTTTATTTTTTATATTTCTAACTTTACATTTATATTTTATCATTTTATAATACTTTTTAATACTATATAAATACTTTTTAATTTTTACACTTATGTTTTTATCATTTTATAATTCCTAGTACATTTTAATTTTCATAGTAGTTTTTATTTTCAACATTTTTTGAATATCTTATTTATTTTTATTAAGCTTATGGAATTTTTAAAAAAATAAGAATATTTATTTTTTTGTGAGAGTTCTCACTTTACTTATTCTTAAAATTATCAGAGACTCAAAGGATATTTACACCAATTAATTAATATATATTTTTATATATTTTGTTTGTAAAAGTTTAACTCGAAAAATTAAGTTATTTATCCAATTTTATTCAAAAACATAATAAATCGAGGGCAAAATTGTATCAACACTTTAATTGTCATGTCAACACTTTAACAATCAACATCTGTCAAAAGACAAAATTACTGCAATTGAATAACTTTGAAGTTAAAATTATATAAAAAAAAATTAAGGACAACATCATTAATTCTATAGAGACAAATTTAAACCTTTAACCAAAAAATTTACATCATCTTTCCCAATGTTCAATGTTCAGTGTTACAGTGTTACAAGGACGATTGATAAAAACACCAACAAGAGACGAGAATGAATAAACACATAACTAAATAGCATAAATTAAAAATGCAATAAATTAAATACACAAAATTATAGACTGATTTATATTAAAATAAAAACATTGGAAGACCAAAACACAATATAATTTAAAGATGTTACAATTTGCGGATCTACCCTTAAACTTGGGTCAACCCCAGGGATGACAATGAAAAAAAAGTCTGTATCCGATTATAATTGAACTCAAATTTTATACATTCCAATTTAAATTCGACCCATTGCCATTTCTAAACGTGTATGATTTAATTATCAGTGATATCCATATGCCCGACATGGATGGTTTTAATACAACATTCCTCCTTCCCGTCAAGAGTACCGAATGTGGCGTAATACAATTGAAAGTGGACACGACATTCCAATCTAATTAAGCTCAAGTCCATGAATGAGCCCAACTCAACAGATTTGGGTAAGAATTGAGTCATTCCAAATCAGACCGGGCCCAGGATTGGGTTATTAAAAACCCGACTAAATCCGAACCGTCCCGTTTATAATTCCTCCTCTAAAATAGACGTGGCAACGTTTGGTTGGGCAATTAAATCCAATCCCTCCCTCTGTAAAATAAATCCCATCCCAATCAGTTACATCGGGCAATCTTCCGCTTTTTCCTCATCGTGGTTCTTCCTTTTCCCCGTTTTCGATGGCCACCGCCACTGTCACCATCGACCACCGCAACTACCTCCACCTCGAATCCATACCAATCGTAGACCTCCGTCTCTTCTCCCAACACGAACTCCTTTCCCTGTCTTCATGCACCTCTTCTCCTTCCCCTTCCAATGCCGAAACCGAACTGTTCACTCCCAAAATTGACCGCTCCATTTTCAACGAGTCCGCCGGTAGTCGGAAACAGACTTTCTTCCGGCTCCGCTTCGCCGCGCCCCGCAGCCACCTACAGCACCAGCATTCCTCTGCTTCGTCCGAACCCTTCCCTCCTCCTCCTCTAAACCTAAACCCTGAATCTCTTGACGAAGAAAGCTCCACCACCCTCTCTCTGTTTAAATCACTTTTCAGCATCGATGAGTCGCTGACTGCTATCCCCGAAAGCGATGAGCCGTACGACGACAAGGATCTTGTGCCAGTTCAAATCGAGTATCCGAACGAGAACTCGACTTTGCAGAATATTCCGGTTGGCATTGTTAGTAATGGTAGTAGTGTAGGAAAAAGGAAGCGAGGGAGGCCAAGGAAGGACGGCAAAGATAATTGGCTGATTGAGAGCGAGAGTTTACCAGTAGAGGAATATAAAGAAACGGAAACCTTAGATAAACCAAATGAGACACCGGATGCCGGTAATAGCAGCAGTTGCAACGGAGGGAAGAGGAGGAGAGGGAGGCCACGAAAGGAGGAGAGTCAAAGTAGAATGATTGGAAGCGAGCAAAAGACATTTGAGAGCGAAATTGAGAGGGCAGCACTGGGGAAAGTGGAGGAGATTCTCGGAATTGAAGAAGAGTTGAGGAGGAGGACTGAGGGGATTGTGTCAGAAGTGCAACTGATGGAGTTTATGGGTGGTTTAGAAGGGCAATGGGCGACTAAAAACCAGAAGAAGAGGATTGTTGACTCCGCTGGGTTCGGGAATGTGCTTCCACAAGGGTGGAAGCTTATGCTCTTTGTGAAGAGGAGAGGCAGCCATTTTTGGTTAGCTTGTAGCCGATATATAAGGTTTTCCAGTCTTAACTTTATTTTAAATTTCTTGTTATCGAACCTGCATATTCTATAAAAGCTAGAATCTAGAATCTAATACACATAATTTCTTGTTAATGATAGCCTTTGTTTAGTTGAATTTCCTTTCTTTTTTTCTCTGTTGTAGAGAATAATTAATCTAGAATCTCTGCTCTGAAATGTCCTTGTTTTAGCAAATTTCGGGGATATTTTTATATAACATTTTATGTGAATTTTAATATTATTCTCTTGAATCTTTTCTGTTTAGACTTTGACTACTATATTTTGTTCTTGTTGGTTTTAGTCCTCAGATTAGCTGTTGCATGCATGATACCAAGTAGGAGAGATCTAGAGCACTTAGCTAGGAAAAGGAACTAGATAACAATCGGATTCAAGAAATTTGTTTAGTATGATTTTCAGTTTTCAATTCCCTTTTTGTTAACTTTGTTGCTCATGTCATTCTTACACTCTTTCCCCCAATTTGGTACCTTCCAGCCCTAACGGGCAACAGTTTGTTTCCTGCAAGGAGGTTTCTTCATACTTGCTCGGCTTTGGTGGACTTAAAGATTCAAGCCTGGAAGCTTCGAATCTCGCTGACAAGGACATTGATTTTGCTGTCAAACCCTCATCCGGAAATGTAAGTTTCTGTTTGTGTTTGTATTTATCATTTACACTTCATCTCCACTTGATTATGCAGTTGATGACAAGAATGTTAAATGCCATCCACAGTTGCCAATTACATATAGATCTTCTGAACTCGAGAATCAAACTCCCGTGCAAAGAATGGGGAGTCCAAGGGAAGTCCAGAGAGCTGAGATAATAAACTGCCACAAATGCACCATGACTTTTAATTTGAAAGATGATTTTATTTACCACCTGTTATCATCGCACAAAGGATCAGCCATGAGTTCTGGACATGGTACCTCAACTAATGAGGAGGTAAAAAACAAAGATGGAAAATATGAGTGCCAGTTTTGTCATGAACTATTTGAAGAAAGGAATTGCTACAGTAGCCATCTTGGGATCCACATAGAAAACAGCATGAAGAAAGTTGAAGGTTCTGTTGGAGAGCAAAACAGCATTCAGCCCTTACATTCCGCTGGCAACAATGGAACAGGGCCTGGTATTCGCTGTAGTGAATCTAATGAAAATCATCTGGTTCAAACACTTACAGATAACAATCATGAATGCAATTTATTGTCTCATGATGAACATGATAAGGTTAACAGGAATGAAAGAGTGTTAGCTGAGAAAAATTGTGATAAACAAAGTAATTTCTATTCTGCTGCTGATAATAAAGGAGACGTCAATGCTGCTGCTGTAGCTGCTGATCTTAATGTTTGTTTGGGTTCTGAAAATGTCTTGTATACTGCTGATAAAGAAGGGATTTCCCAACCTTCATGTAAAATAGATGCTGGATTTGCCCTTCCAGTGGAGGAGAAAAAGAGAGAGTTTGCTTCAAGCACCAGTTTCCTTGCTCCAAATGTTAAGGGAGATATGTTTACTGATGAAAATATTGTGGATAGACATTTTCCTAGCTTTTTGAAAGGGATCGAAGCTGATTTGAAGGATAAAGCTACAAGGGATGATCAGAAAGCTGGTTGCGCTGATACTAGCATAGGGCTGGATAATGTCAGAACTGATGCTAAGCAGGAAAATTATAGTGAAGGTTATTCACTCATTCCTCCCGGCAACAAACAAAGAGTTAATCTCGTAGATCATTTGAAAGGGGCTTCTGTTACAATAGATTCTGCACATGAAAGAGGTTCTGGATGTGGTTTAACTTCGTCTAAAGATGATCAAACATGTGCCATCAACAATAATTCGATTCTAGCCTCTGGCAGATTAGATTATCCGGAGTCTATTATGGTCAACGAGTCTGCAAATATCGACCCTACTGTTTGTTTTCAAAGCCATCTCCCTATGAAGAAACCCTCACGAGAGAAAAGTGAAACTTTCTTGCGGGCTTCACATGGAAGGGAGCAAATATTTCCTTCTGACAATAATGCTTTTAAGGTCTTTAGCCGGACAGTAGAGATGTCTGAACTTGATGAAGCCCAAAATTCAAGAGGAATAATTCAAGGTGTGAACAGGCATGGCAGTGGTGTGGATGCTAACATCCTGGATAGTGTCAAACATGGAAAGACTAAAGATCACCAATTTGGCCCATCTTCATATAAGAAAACATCTACCTGCACACCAGAGTATAAACAAGATAAAAGGTCTGAGAGCATTCTCTATCAACAATATGCTAATCAGCAAAGCAGTAACTATGACAATAGTATGAACAAAGTTTCTTTCTTTACTATGGATGAGCCCAAACACAAAGGGGGAAGCTCCTTTGCTGGAAATGCTTATGCTAGGCCAGGCCCAGTTGCTTTGACAGGCACTGTGCAGGGAAGTTGTTCCCCTCATTTTTCTGGAAATAGGGAAAAAATTGTTGGTAAAAATAATATACCTGGTATTAGCAGTGGCGCTGTTCATGAACCAAAGCAAAATAAAGGTGCTTTTGAGAATTTCTTCGGTCTATCCAGTAGTGAACAAAAACATGTTGCAAATAATTTGAACATGGTTCATGCAGGCACAGCTCATAATGGATCTAGGTTACAGGGTTTTGAAAATGCAAGGAATAATGAAATAATGACTGGTTATTCCAATCATGCCCGACCTATTGAGGATTCCATGACTGGGCTCACATGGAAAAGTAATGAAGGAAATGTTCTGCTGAGTGGTTTGACTGATACTTCATCTCAGTTGTTGCCATCATCTGGTTATTACCCTACATTTGACTGGATGTCACATAAGGTACAGATATGATCTCTTATTCTCTGCTATAAGTTATGATATAATGCAAAAAAATACAAAACTGTTATTTTTCTCAGAAAAGCAGTATGATATATGTGTCAAGTTTCGTATATTATGTTTATTGCTAGTTCGTTTCAAGATGTGGATCTTGAATTTTAAGTTTTTAACTTAATGGTAGTAAAAGTCGCAGCTGATTGCAGATGTTCTCAGTAGAAAGCAAATAAATAAATAAATAAATTATTTTTGCCCACTAATTCCAGCTTTTAAATAAATTAGTGTTAGTTTGCTTAAAGAAATTTGATAGTGCAATTTTCTTGTAATGGATAGGGTGAAAGTGAAATGTTCGACATTAGTGGAAAGTGCAACAGTGTATCGGGTTTTGAAGGCCTGCAATCAGATAGCATAGAACATATGGAATATAATTTTCTGACTGCTCAACCAAGTTCTTGTTCAGGAAATTCCAAGGTATCATTATATGATTGAGAGGCTATACTGAAAGTAAACAAATGCTTAAAATGAACTAGTGGTAGTTTCCTTATTGAAATTTGACTGAAATTTTGTTGTAATGGATAGGGTGGAAGTGAAATGTTCAACATTAGTGGGAAGTGCAGCAATGAACCGGGTTTTGGAGGGCTGCGATCTGATAACTTAGAACATATGGAATATAGTTTTATGACTGCTCAACCGAGTTCTCATTCAGTGAACTCCAAGGTACCATCATACGATTCAGAGATGGCATTAAAGTTTGATTCCTCTGTTTGGCATGGAAAGGATGTTTTGCCACTGTTGCCTAAAGTAGCCGGCAGACATCAGGTTACCTTGTGTCCTTGGTGTGGCAATGAGTTTTATAACCAGGCTGTTGACATCGGGGCACAAAGAAGCACAACGGTTATGTGTGCCAACTGTCAGGCTAGGTTCTCTAGGAACCGTGATTTTATGTAGAGTAGCGTGTTTACAAGCATAGCAGCATACCTGACCAAGGTCTTTGATACAAGGTAACTTCCACGTCAAATGAAACTATTATTTGCTGGCTATAAGGCAAGTTTTCTTGATTGGACGTATTGATTGATGTATGTACCATTCTCTGAAGGATATTACAACTGCTAGAACCATTTTGATATAGTTCCCAACTCGAGATGATCTAGTTCAAGTTGATTTTGGTCAAGTAATATAACTCAACATGATCAATGGAAATGATGCTATCCCATACATTAGCATAAAACTTTGCAATCTCTTTATTTCCTTTGCATTTTATTTTATGGAATGCTACTCTACTAATAATATGCTTCTTCTGTAAGGGTTTTCTTGAAGGATGGAAAGAAGTGTGGATGGAAAATTTGTTAATCAGATCGTTAAAGATTCATAATCACTTTCTTATTTTTGTAGCTTACCTTCGTACCAAGCACAACCTTAAGCATTGTAAGGAATAAACCTTGTCAGAGGCATCCTTCAATGGGATTCAATCTAGTTGATTCCATTCAAGGTTGTTTTGAAGCTTGGGCTGTGCTATATAGTGCAATATATGATATAATCTTTACATTGTAACATACCCAAACTTGACACCAACTGCGGTGCCTAAAAATTATTAAAAGATGGTGCATTGTATACTTGTATGATGGAAAGTTGTCATTTACTCAGGAAAAGGCATATAACATTTATGCAAAAATAATCTCTTTCATTTTTAGGAGAGCATCAAAATGAAATGAATGGCAGCCTCTTTTTGTTTCTTAGATGGTAGATAAATATGGGTACACTAATGGCTTCTAAACTTTTGCAGACAGCATCTGAGACAAATTGGAAGGCTTGTGGGTTGAAGGTTGATCAAATTATTGTCCTCCCAAATTGCACAACGCTGAGTTTGCAGTTCCGGTATGACTTCTGTTTTGCCTTTCACTGTTGATGCCTTTCCCTTGGTCCAAATCACTGACTTGGGGATAACTGAGACCCATAACCTTAGCTTCTGTTGTACTTTTTATGCATTTTAAATGTTTTGTGCAGCAATTACTTTTTTTGACGATTGTGCTACTTGGGGTGTTGGCTTGGCTCATTTGTATGTATATCACAAGCCGAACCCCCTCCCCCCTTTTTAACTGTTGGTATGCTAGTCTAAACTAGGGTTGTAGGTTAGCAATTAGCATTAGAGACCTCAGCCTAGATTTACTTGATGATTTCTTGTAAGAGCAGTTATCAAAAACTTTATGTTGTATTCAATATAGCTTCTCAGTTTTTTTACTCTAGATATCTACATCCTACGATGACATTTTCTTTTCTGCATCTTCATGGCAAAACTTGGAAAGTTGGTGTTTAATATAGGACCAATGTTAACATTTCATATGGTGTAGCGTAGGCAACGTGAATTTTAAAGCATTGCTTGCTTGCTATAGTTTTTTTTTAATGTTGCCTTTAGATTGTTAATAATAATTTGACTCAGTAATTTGAGAAATTATTAGATGAACCCAGCCCACTACGTCATTTGTGGTTTCAGCCAATCTGTCCACTTTTTATTGACAAGTAGGAAAGAGGTGAAGATTCACTTTGTAAAAAGAAATTAGATGAATGAACTTCTTATTGGCTGAGATCACGGATGACGTGGAATAATTTTTTCCAGTACTTGAATCTTATTCTTTATCATAAATGAAAATTTTCCAGCCTATGTTCGAGTTAGATGGTATTATTCTTTTGGATGTTTGAATTCATTCAATATTTGATTTTGGATTTATCGATGTTTCTTCTAACAATTTAAATCTGAATTTATTTAGTGTAACATAATTTAATATACACCTAACATTCGGTTTAGAGTTCGTTGTATGTGAAATCCAACCCACAAAATGTCGTATTCATAGTTATTATATTAATACACTTGGATTTAAAAATGAAATTTCAAATTGGAACTATCCAAATTGTCTTTCTACAATTTATCTTTCTGTTTATTTAATAAAGCATAATTCACAAAGTAATTATTCTTTGTCAATATTTTAATCGATAATAATGTACACGTAATTCTGGAATATGTTTAAATATTGTTGAATGATTGCATAAAAGTGTATTTCTATGCATCCATTTTCACACTTTTATATATTGTTTGATTTAAAAATGAAAATAACATAGGATATTGAGAAAGGAAGGGTAAACTACATGCAACTCCAAAACCTTATATTTTGGGCCTTTTTGTTTTTAAAGTTAACCTAATATTTTAGCTTGCTTATTCCCCTCGGTTAATATTCTTTTCTGTGTCGTTTGACTTTTATCGTTCATCATTAGTGACATAGTTGACACTATTTTTTTTATTTACTCTCTGTTTTGTTGATAAAATCCAAACAAAAAAACTTCACCCTTATCCTAATATGATCTGTAATATTAATCGTCTAGTCAACAACGAATCGAGATGTATTGCTTTTTACCTCCTTCCTCCACAAAAGAAAATGCTTGTCAGGGAATCAAATATAATATGAACATATGTGTTTGAGACTATGGTGCAGGGAAGTTTCTAAGGGGTTTTTTCTTTACAAAGTTTACCAATTTTTTTAGTTTTTTTTTTACTTATTTTTAAAAGATGTTAAAGAAGCAATGGTGAGATGACGTAAAAGAACAAAATTAATAAATTTAGTAATCAAATTGAAATTTTTATAATTTCATGACTAAAACAATAACACGTCAAAAAAGTATGACTAAAATAATAATTTACCAAAAAGTCCATAAATAACATAGGATAATGACAAATCCAATTGAGATAAATTTATAGTCATAGAGAAAAAAAATCCATTTCCGATCCAACAAAAGGATAAGAACGACAAAAAGGAAAGAAAGCCAATGGAATTTGCAAATTGATTTGATTATTTTCTAACCCATGACCAAATTCCAGCTTTTGTTAACTCAACTCTTTCGATTCTTCCGAATTAAAGTCCCCCAACAATAATCATATCAGTAAATAAAGAAAGAAAGAAGAAGAAGAAGATTGTAACTTTATCTTCTCTGTTTACATATACATATATGTGTCAATCGGCAAACCATTGTCGGTAGTTGATGGGTACGAAGGCATGGCAAACGTGGTTGCTGATATTGGTTTTCTGGTGGAGGCTAACGTCCGCCGTCTTCGTTCCCCTTAGGGTTCCGTTATGTCCCAAGGTCTCCGTTTCCGACGCGATCTTTGACTTCCGGAACTCCTATTGTCCAATTACCTCTCCACATATTGAATCCATCGAGTTCCTTGGCGTTACCGAGGTACCTTCAGATTCCGTCTTCCATTTCCTTCTTTTGTCCCTTTCAATTTTATGCATTTTATCCCTTTCTTTTCAAAATTATCTCTCTTTTTTGGATGATTTGATGCTATATTCTGAACTAGGTTTTTTTTTATAGAAATTATTAGTTTGAAGCCTTTTTATTTAGTTATATAAGCTGATGAATAATATGTAAAATGAAGGAAAGGATTTAGGGTTTTTCATTTTGGTTGCTTATAAATGCAAAATTTGTCATCACAGAAAAAAAATCATTCAGTTTTGCATTTTTGTACAATTCGCTGGATTAGTTCTCAATTATCTTTCATTAATCTTGATGAAATTGTAGATATCTTAAATTTCTTTCATCTCTTACTTTTATCAGTTAATTGCATTGGGTCTAAAGTGTGTTGAATTATATTTATACTTTTTGTCTGTGCAAGTTTTAATACACTTTTTCTTTGGTTCGGTGAAGGGAGATGAGGTTTCGTTGCAAAAGGCGCTTAGCATGGTTTACAAGAACAGTCATGAATATGTAGCTGTGCTTTTCTATGCATCTTGGTGCCCCTTTTCAAGGTCTTTTAGACCAAGCTTCGATATCCTTTCTTCTTCTTATCCTTCTATTCCTCATTTTGCCATAGAAGAAGCAGCTGTCAGGCCAAGGTTCGCATGAATATCCGTCGTTTGGTATATGCATGCCATGAGTATGTATGTATATATTGTTAAACTAAATTGTGGATTTTGATTTCTTCAGCATACTCTCAAAGTATGGAGTTCACGGGTTTCCTACTCTTTTCCTTTTAAATTCTACAATGCGTGCACGCTATCATGGAAACCGGTCTTTGGAATCTCTCGGTGCATTCTATGGTGATGTCACTGGTAAGGCCTTTGTTCTGTAATTCTTGAGTTTTTGTGATATCTATGTTTCATTTAGTAGATTTAAAGTGGAGATCGTTTCTGTTCATGTGTTTTGACTAATGGCATACCTTTTATGTAGTTATTATTTATTTTTGGTTAGAAATTCTTTCTTGTTCTAGCCGGTGTGTTGTGTGATTAACCCGTCTGGCGCTCAATTGACAATGCTCCCTTTTTTGTGTGCGTGTTTCGTGCATAAGATGATGAATTTTATAGAATCTGAGTGATAAGAACTATTTGCTTTGCCATTTATCTTAGCTGGTACTTTTCCTCCTTTGTTTTTCCTAATGGATATTTTACGTTGTTCTAGGCATTAAGAACTCTCTCGATAAAATATCACTGGACAAAATCAGACATTCGTCAAACCATGAGAAGCATAATGGCACTGAGCAGGAAAGCTGCCCATTCCCGTGGGCACGATCTCCGGAGAATTTACTTCGACAAGAGACATATTTGGCTCTGGCCACCACTTTTGTGCTTTTAAGATTGCTTTACCTATTGTACCCAACTTTGCTTGTAATTGCACAGTTAACTTGGAGACGGTTGATCCGAAATGTGAAATTTGGGGCATTGTTGGAACATCCTGTGGCATATCTGAAACGAGCCATTCAGCTGTTTAATTCCCTGAAGGAACCTTGCAAGAGAAGCAATTTGCAAGGCACGATGAATGCTAGAGCATGGGCCTCTAAATCCCTTGCAACTGTTTCCATCGGCGATGCCAACACAAGCCGTGCTGTGCCTATAACCGGATGCCACTAACTGTTTCGCTGGTGCGAGATATAGGTACACATTTGTTTCCTATGAAATGTTTGGCCACCGTCTCCGGGAAGCAGGAGCCCTTTTGTTTCATGAGTTCTCAATACACCAGCTTCGGTGTTGATTTGAATTATGCAATGTTATATTGACCATGTACTAGTTACTTATCCTCTGTTGATATGATCTAGAATACATGTTTACACATAAAGCGGCACTGCAACTTGTGAATAGGCTACTGCCGAGAACCGCCACGGATTCGACTGTTGATGTAGCTGTCATCTGGCTTATTCAAAGCATGTTCGCAACTTTTTGTTAAATAATAGTAGACCTAAATTCCATGCTCTATATTATTTTTGTTTTGGAGCTGCACAATCTTGACAACTAGTTATTTTGACTTGTACCAAAAAACCATCTTAATCCCTAAATGAGATTTTCATAGTGAAACTGTTTTACATTTTTATAACTCTTTGTTCAACTAATATTCTGATGATTTGACCGTTAATTTATCAATATAATTGTAGTACATAGATTCAAAACAATCTGATATCTCAATTATATTGGTTGGGAATTTTATTATTTTTATTAATATATATTTGATTATTAAAAGTTTTTTATATCAAATAAATTGTTAGACATTTTTAATTTACTCCAAACTTGATATGCATGATTTAATATGTTATTAGAATATGAAACGTAACAGCCGTGTTGTCAAAATATTAATTAGACAAAGAGAGTGAGTGTAATTCAACACTAGTTTTACAATAGTGTAATGGATCTCTCCATAGTGTAATTCAACTTATACTGTATAAAACTCAATTACTTTTACACCGTTTTTGGATCGTCGGATGATGGTAATTAATGACCCAGATTATTGACTATACTACATAAAAAGGCCTCCAGAATTTCCATTGAAATGGTCGAAGATGGATTATGCTCATATTTATTTTGGAGCTAGCAAATTAGTTGTCAATTATCACGGTATAGAAAGGAAATCAATTAGTAAGGATCAGTTGGTTTAGTGGATGAGATACTAGATTCTTTAAGCAAGGCCAGAGGTTCAAATTCGGGTATTGTGAATGGAGCAAATTAGGTTAGGAGGTCATTCTCATAGTCTCATATAATACCTCTCTATATATAAAAAATCACTGTCATGTTCAACTGTGATTGAATAATTTTTTATGAAATAAAGATTTTATAATATTTTTCATGATTTTGAAAATTGTAATGAAATTGTAATTATTTTTTCAACTAAATCCTTACTTTTACTCCGAATCTAAATATTTTAAGAAATTTAATGCACATTTTATTAATTAAACATTTTAAATATATTTTTTATATTTAACTTATAATAGTAATACCATTGCTAGTGAAAATAACGAATTTTAAAATTAGACTTTATGTTAAAACTTTATGTTAAAACTCGCAAGAAATTGTTTTGAGAGAAAAAATGAGGACCTAAAGAGTGTTTAAACCGATTAATGATAACTTTAGCATTTTGGTCTAAAATGTTAAATTTTTTAGATATACATGGACTAAAACGTTCCATTTTACAATAGATGACTAAAATAAACTTTAGACTAAAATATTATTTTTAGAGTAAAATCCACAAATGGTCACTAAACTATCACTAAACATGAATCTGTAGTTTCAAATCTATGTCTGCAACAGCTGAATGAATGTATGTATGATTGTACATGAGCACAAATTGTTAATGATAAGGAAAATGTTTCTTGTAGTTGTATAGTGCAACAATAATTACCATCTCCAAGAAAAATAATTGCACTCTAGCACATTAAAGCAACAACATTATAACATTGAGTATATCAGGTATTTCTAATGAACTCCTATGACACACAAATACAATTACAAATGGAAAGGAAAAGCTACATCAGCAGCTGTATTTGTGGAACTTGCTTGAATCAATTTTACATAAAAAAAGAACTAAAAAGTTATCAGAGAGAGAAAAAGCAGTGCCCGATCAAGAAGGCACTAATCAGTGTAAAAGCGTTTAATTCTCTCACTAATGGTGCCCTCTAGAGCTCTCTCAGCAAGCTCATAAAACAAAGTAGTACCTTCAGGGCCACTAACCTTCTCTTTCTGCAGATATCTACAAGAATATCGAGACAGCCATTACGAAACTGTACGAATCAACCGGCTGATGAAATTAAAAGGCATTATGAACATCAAACTATCAGGTAGACCCTGACCTTTGCTGGACAAGCATCTTCAATGCCTGCTTCACATTCCCAAGTACCAGGTGGTTTTCACTGGTTTCATGCAACCCCATCCTCTTCAAATGATGCCAAAGATTATCTGCACAAGAGGATTAGTTTGTGTACCAGGTGGTTTTGACTCCACTAATAACCTATTTTCTTGGTCTTTAACTTCTCAAAATCGTTTCAAATTTTAGGTTATAACCTCTTTTTGTACCATATTTCAGGTTACACAGTGTTCGTACCACATAACAGGTTACAACCTGTTTTTGCACTACATTTCAGGTTACCCAATACTCGCATCACATAATAGGTTACAACCTGTCTTTGCACTACATTTCAGGTTACACAATACTCGCACCACATAATAGGTTTGTGAAACTAAAATTGATTTTGATATAACACCTAGACTTATGGACTAATTTGCAAAATAATAAATTTTTAAGTACTCTTCAAAGTCTCACTATTGACAAGTCTTTTTGAACCAAACTATATCTCAAGACAAATCTTTCTTAAATGATAAAAATCTTCTAAGTTTTTTCTATGTATTTTCAAGTCAAACTTCACTAAAATGCCCAGGCGTATCGATACCCTCAAGCGTATCGATACGATTTTTAGACACTGGAATTTTAATAGACCATAGCGTACCGATACGATATTACCCTGTATCGATACGATATTCACTTGAGCAGCACTTTAAATGATAACGTATCGATACACATTGCAACCATATCGATACGATTTGCTTATCTTTGCAAAATCTTTGCATTTAATTTTCGACCGTTGGCTTGTCAGTTAGTTGGTATCCCAAAATTTAAATGACCGTTATACTGTACCGATACGCTAAGTAGCCATACCGATACGCTATTTATCAAAACCAAAGTTGGGATTCTAGTGAGCAAATTCCGTATCGATACGCCCTTTAAAAACCGTACCGATACGCCCTCTAAGCGTATCGATACGTGATGTTTTCAGTCACAACGACTCTTTCTTCTTTGATACAGGTACCGATACGCCCCCTACCCGTACCGATACGGTAGGCAGCTGAGCTGCATTTATTGCGGGAAATTACATCCCAACGGCTCTATTGATGATCCCAACTACCTAAACGACTAAAATTCAATGCAAGGGTATAAAAAGAAGTCTCAATTGAACTAGCAACAACTATTGAACCTACAAGCAATATCAAAGCACTCAAATCCAAACTTTGTACCTTTAGAGTCAAATTCTTATACCCAACTCTTGTATTCTCATTGTAATATTTTATTGTGAGTTTGGGGAGTGTGAAATTTTAATTGGGTAAACAATCATCCTTTGAGAGGAACTTTTAGAGTTTACCAAATACTTTTCTTTGTAAAAGTGAGTGGATTAAGCTTTGGGTAGAAAGCTTAATCAAATTGTAAGGTTCCCTCCTCATCCAAGAAAAGGGGAAGAAATCAAGTAGTGAATTGGTTGAAAATCTTTAGTGGGAACTAAGGTAGTGGATGTAGAGTTCGTTTGGAGAACTTGAACCACTCTAATCGCCTTGTGTCACATTTTAATTTTTCCATATTTTTACCCACCAAAATTTGTATCGCCAATTCACCCCTCTTGGCCATTTGCAATTGTGTGATCAACTCAACAATTGGTATCGGAGCTACACTCATTGGAAGGATTACAACCCTTTTGAGTGGATTCTAGGAGAGTTTAATCAACAACTAGTCAAGCAATGACATCCACCTCCAAATCCAACCTCTATGAGTCTCAATCTACCACCAAGCCACCATTCTTCAATGGGGATAACTACCCATATTGGAAGAATATGGTAAGGCTCTTCATCAAGTCTACCGACTACATAGTGTAAGATGTGGTTGAAGAAGGTCCATTCATACCAATGAAGAGAGAGGGTGAAGGAAGACTTGTTCTAAAGGTCAAAGCCAAAATGACTGAAGATGATCGAAGAAGGATGCAAGTAAATGATAAAGCTCTTCATGTCATCTTTTGTGCGCTTGGTCCGGATATCTACTCCAAGGTGTCTTCGATCGAGAATGCCAAGGAAGTTTGGGACACCCTCGAGACAACATATGAGGGAACTAGTGACATCAAGGAAACAAAAATCGGGCTACTCAATCTAAGCTACAAAAATTTCAAAATGGATCTCGATGAGAGTGTTTCCAAGATGTTTGATCGATTCTCGGTCATCGTTAATGGATTGAAGGGTTTCGGTGAGATCATCCCCGAAGACAAGCTAGTGAGGAAATTGTTGTACTCTCTTCCGGAATCATGGGATAGCAAGAGAACGACTATTATTGAAGCTCGAGATTTGAAGACTCTCAAGCTAGATGCTCTTGTTGGATCTCTACTCACCCATGAAATCATGAAGGAGGGAAGAGAAGAAGAAAAGAAAATAGAGGAGAAGAAGGTTGAGAAGAAGGATGTTGAGAAGAAGAAGATTGGAATCGCTCTTAAAGCTTCATATCATGAAAGCGATTCTAGTGAAGATGAAGATGAGGAGATGTCCATGTTGGCCAAACGATTTACTCGCTTTATGAAGTCCAACCGTGGAAGAAAGTTCAATAGAAAAGGAGACTTCAAGAGCAAGAGTAAAGAAGAGGAGAAAGACCAAATCATTTGCTATGAGTGCAAAAAAATCCTGCCATATCTGTTTCGAGTGTCCTCAATTGAAGAGGAAAAGCTTTGGGAAGAAGAACAAGCTCCACGCTCAAGTAGCAACTTGGAGTGACGATGAGTCATCCGAGGAGGAGGAAGAAGTGGGTAATCTTTGTCTCATGACCATTGATGATGAACCAAAGGTAAACCTTAACCCATCTAATTTTGATTTTACCTATGATGAACTTCAAGATGCTTATGATGAATTGCAAGAGGTTTATGATGAGTTAGTTGGAAAATATAAGGAGTCTATTTTGAGAAACAAGAAAAATATTTCCGATTTAAAAACTCAAAATGAATCTATTTCAAAAACTAACTCGGAATTGGAAAAGAATGTTTTGTACTTAGTAAATCTTTCAAATGATCTTAAAAAGAAAAACTTTGATCTTGAAAAACTTCTTTCCGATTTTCAAGATTATCACACAAAGGAAGTGGATAATCTTAAAACATCTATTACTATTGGAAAAAACCATTTTGAAAAGGGAAAGTCTTCTAAATCTCAATATGTAAAAAGAAACTTTTGTTCCTAAACAAAGAAATTTTCCTAAGCAATCTAGAGGTCAAAGGATTAGGAGTGTTTGGGTTCCTAAGGAACTCATTATTTCTAATAACATGAATGTTATTGCTTCTTGGATTCCTAAGGGAACCAAGGTTTTGAGGGCTAACACACATGGACCCAAAATGATTTGGGTACCAAAAATCAAAGCCTATTTTCTTTGTTTGTAGGGGAGCATTGCTACAAGGCCAAAGCTTCAAGCCAAAACTCATGGTACCTTGATAGTGGATGCTCAAGACATATGACCGGGGACAAGAGTAGATTCGTGGAACTAAAGCTAAAGAGTGGTGGAGTGGTAAATTTCTGTGACAACTCCAAAGGCCACATTGAAGGAATAGGCTCCATTGGTAATCACTCTTCTATTTTCATTGAAAATGTTTTGTATGTCAATGGTCTTAAACATAATTTATTGAGCATTAGTCAATTGTGTGATAGGGGTTTTAATGTTTTATTTGATAAAAGTAGTTGCAAAATTGTGAACATTAAAACAAATCAATTGATGCTCATAGGGCATAGAATATGCAATATTTACATGGTGCATTAATATAAACAGATCAATTTGGTTTAAATATGTCATCTCAACGTGGTAGCAGGACTGAAAGTGCTAATGGAAGTAGTTCAATTTCTTCATCCCAAAATGAGAATTTATCCCTATTGTAAAATTATGTGACAAAGTTAGAAAAACGAAGAACTGTTAGAGGAACATGAAATTTCCAATGCAACATTTGTGGTGAAACTCGTAGTGGAAGCTACACTAGGATAAAGACACATTTACTTTAAATTTCAGGTGAAGGAGTTACAATTTACAAAAAAGTAACAAAAAGTCAAAAACTTGAAATGGTGAGATTAGTAGAAGAGTGGGAGAAGAAAAAGAAACAAGGAGCAACTAGAGAAGTTACTTTGCCCTGTCAATCTCAAACTACAGGTGAGATCGATTCTTCTTCTAAGAAGAGAAAATCTACTTTATCACCTATTTCTAGATCATTTGACTTGAATGCTAGAGTTCAATTAGATGAAGAAATTGCAAGAATGTTTTATACTGGTGGTTTGCCCTTTAATCTTGCTAGAAATCCTCATTATCATAAGGCTTTCACTTTTGTTGCAACTCAGAATATACCTGGTTATGTTCTCCCTGATTATAATAAATTGTGAATCACATTGCTCCAACAAGAAAAAAATAATGTTGTAAAATTCTTGCAACCAATTAAAGCAACCTGGCCTGAAAAGAGGTTGATTATTGTGTGTGATGGTTGGAGTGATCCAACAAGGAAGCCCCTCATTAATTTCATGGCTACTTTTGAAAATGGGCCTATGTTTCTTAAAGCTGTAAATTGTTGTGGTGAAGTCAAAGACAAAATTCTTCATTGCCAATTTGATGAAAGAAGTGATTGATGAGGTGGGTCATCAAAATGTAGTGTAAATTGTTACTGATAATGCAGCTAATTGAAAGAGGGCAGGAGAAATTATTGAGAGCATGTATCCTCATATTTATTGGACACTATGTGTTGTCCATACACTTAATCTTGCATTGAAGAATATTTGTTCGGCAAAAAATATCGAAGGAAATGAAGATACATATGACTTATGTCATTGGATTACTGAAATTCATGGGATGCCGTACAAATCAAAAATTTCATTATGAACCACAACATAAGATTGGTGATTTTTCAAAGATTCAGTCATCTTAAGTTACTTTCAGTTGTCGATACTCGTTTTGCTTCGATTATTGTGATGCTTAAGAAGTTTAAGCTTATCAAGCAAGGACTTCAAGCGATGGTCATAAGTGATGAATGGAATTCTTATAGAGAGGAAGACATGAGGAAAGTAAACTTTGTGAAAAAAAAACTTGTAAGTGATGATTGGTGGGATAAAGTAGCTTACATCATTGATTTCACAAAGTCCATCTATGACATGCTTAGAGCATGTGATAGTGATATGGTTTATGAGATGTGGGAAAAACGCTTTCTTTCAGACTTTAGTCCTTTTTATCATGTTATTTATGAGATTTTTATAGCTCGTTGGACAATGAGCTATACTCCTCTTCATTGTCTCGCTCACTCACTAAATTCAAGGTACATAACTTTGTTAGTTTTGAATTTTATATTTTTAAATTTTAATTTTTTGATATATATAATTTTTTATATGTTGAAGGTTTTATAAGGTACATAACTTTTTTTAGTTTTAAATTTTATATTCTCAAATTCTAGTTCTTTGATATATATATATATATATATATATATTGAAGGTTTTATAGTGATGGTTTGCTAACCGAGGATCCTAGTAGAGTTGCTCCTCATAGAAATGGTAAAATATCTCAAGAGAGAATGAAGTGATTTCGTAGGTTATTTTCTAATAATGATGAATATGATAAAGTCTTGGATGAGTATGCTTGTTTCTCACTTAAGAGTGGGCCTTTTGAAGATTTGATATCTCTTACAAAGAGATATTTTTCGGATCCGAAAAGTTGGTGGGCTAATTTTGGTGCTGAAACTCCATTGCTTCAGTCTTTGGCTTTCAAAGTGCTTGGACAACCTACTTCTTCCTCTTGTTGTGAAAGAAATTCGAGTACTTATTCCTTTATTCACTCAGGAGGAATAAGTTAAATCCTAGTCGCGCCGAAGATTGGTTTACATCCACTACAATCTTCGTCTTTTATCAAGGAGTTCTACTCAATACGCTGATAAAAAAATCAAGATGTGGGATGTTGGTGGAGATGATTTTGATTCATTGGGAGATATTGAATATTTAGAGGTTGCTGAACTCTTGCTTGATGAGCCGGATTTAGAGAGCGAGTTAATCTCGGAAGATGTTAACAATGTTTGATTTATGTTGTTCGATATTGTTCAAGACTTAATATTGTGGTTTGAATGTTTGGGATTTGACAATTTAATATTATGGTTTGTTTATGGATTTTATTGTATTAAACTTAATATTATGGGTTGTTTATGGATTTTATTGTCTAGACTTAATAATGTGGTTTGAATCTTAAGGTTTGACATTTTAATATTGTGGTTTGTTTATAAATTCTATTATTTTAGACTTAATATTGTAGTTTGAATCTTGAGATTTGACTTAATTTATTGTGAGTCTTGAGATTTAGCACTTTAATATTGTGATTTACTTATGAATTTTATTTTTTTTTAATTTTTTATGAAGTATGGATTTTATTTATAATTTTCTACATATATTTATAATTTTAAATTTTATAAGCCGTACCCTTGTCGTCCCCGTACCCTATAATTTTAGAAATTACCGTTTTTCGTCCCCGTATCCGTAACAGTGCAACATAGTATTTTTTAACTATTATTTTAAGTTCCTTTTTGAGATTATTTGAATTTCTCTTCATGCTCTCCGAGATCTATGTATTTATTCATGATTTTTATTATTTTTCCCTTTTTCAATGCATGAAGGAGGGATTTTAAAATCCTGTGTTTTCTCCGATTACTTTGTATTTTTTTATGTGAATGATCTGAAGTATGGACTATAGTATAGGATTTTACTATTTAGTTCTGATTTGATGATAATATAATGAAGTTAAGGTTTGAAAGTGAATCTGTTAATTTTTCTTTCGCTAATGCTTTTTTTTAACAGTAGTAGATGGATAGTGAATAAGTCGTGATTTGCTTAACCATGAACAAAAAATAGCAAAATAATTTTAGCTCTAGTGGTTACGAACTTACTATCCAATTTCTAGTAGCCTCAACTCCCATAAAAAGTGAACTGAGGGCGGGAAGCAATAGTTGGAACATTGTTGGGATTTATCCACTAGTACGTTAGAAATTCTTTTACGTTTTCGAAATCTGTTTTGAATTGTGAAGATCTTTTTATTGTAGAGATGGTCGAGGCCATGAAGAGTGTTGCTAAGTTGGATGTTGATATAATTATAGCAGTTTTCCAAATTGTGGGATTTGATATCATGAAACAACAGAGTTGATTTTGTGCAATTTGTCGGAAGCTTTTGCAAACATAAGATTTTGAACTCGAGACATGTTTAAAGTATATTAAGTTGTTTATAATTTAGACCAGCTGTTAATGGTATAATTAACTTAATTAACCTAACTGATTAAGTCTATTTTATCCGTTAAGTCAATTTTGTCTTTAGTTAAGTTAGTTTTTCATGTTGGTTATTGGTAATTAAAAATTATAATCGAATAGGCCGGATGAAAAAAATAATATATTTTTATTTTAAATATTTATAATATAAATAGGGGTAATGTTCACGAACAGTCCCTTTCGTTTGGTGTTTGTTCTAGTTTGGTCACCAGATTTCAAAACAGCGTATTGTGGTCCCTTACGTTAATAATGTGTTTTATTTTAGTCACTCTTCCGTCATTCTCCGTTAGAGGAGTAACGGCCGGCTGACATAAAATTTTGAAAATTAAAAAAGTCCACGTGTATAATACACGTGTATTAAGTTTTATATAGGCAAGGAGCTTATGAAGAAAAGCTTGGTCCCCGGACCCTCCTTTTGTCGACGATACAAGTACGATATCGCAAGGGGAAACATCATAAATGGCCAACCAGCAGTTTTTAAACAGCTGGATATCCAAACTCCCTTGCCGCCTTTCAAGAAATACAGCCGCGACAAAAGAGGGCCACCAACGTTTCCCAAGCCTAACATTGTGCAATTCAACAGAAGCAACATCCTTTTCAGGCCTTTGCTCATCTTCTCCTCCATCTTCATTTTTTACAGTATGCAAAAAGAACAAATTTATCAGAATTGAAACCATGCATACAGAAACAAAAGGGGTAATAGGCAAGAATAACAAAGCAAAACCTGGGCTTAGTACATGTTAAGCATTAAACTTAAAGCTAAGCTCCAATATTCAAAATTTAAAAGATGTGGGATGGCACCACTTCAACAAAATCAAAACCTACTTATAATCACCATGAACAAATGGTTTTAACTAGTAAATTAAGCAGTAGCAGAGATAAATATTATCAACAATACCACAAACAGTTAATAATGTACAAATCACAAGTAAACAAACAAACAACAAATGCTTAGAAAAGAGACAAATTTTATACCAAGAGAAACAGATGTTAACTTAAAAAGGGACAATTATGGAGCTTAAACTGATGTAAAACACCTAACAAAAGGCCCCTTTTTATCAAGGAAATTAAAATGGCTGAACTCTAAACAAAAGATGATTAAGAAAACCCACCAAAAGTGAATACCTTTCCAAAGCGAGGGACAGAGTTAAAAGCAGAATGGATGGTGGTGAAGCAATGTTCGAATACCAACCAAGAATCTGATGTTTTTGTTGAGTAGGACAAGGAGTTAAAACAGGGAAATTCGGCAAAATGATGAGGAAAATGGCATTATTTGAATGGACCCGTAATCATTTAGCTACTTGAAATCTGCAAACAATGAAGAAGGTGACACGTTAGTGGGGACTGATGAGCACCGAGCACAGTGACCGGCGATGAATAAACGATTCCTGCCGTAAATAAATTAGAAGCTAGTTTTGAAGATAAAGCTTAGGGTTTTTTTATCGAAAAAGATAAAGCTTAGGTAAAGGAACTTATATAGGCAAGGTGAGGGTGCAGTCCATGTGTATAAATTTAATACACGTGTATTATACACGTGGACTTTTTTAATTTTCAAAATTTCATGTCAGCCGGTCGTTACTCCTCTAACGGAGAATGACGGAAGAGTGACTAAAATAAAACACATTATTAACGTAAGGGACCACAATACGCTGTTTTGAAATCTGGTGACCAAACTAGAACAAACACCAAACGAAAGGGACTGTTTGTGAACATTACCCTATAAATAGATATGTAATGTACTCCATAATGACCCTGTTTGGCAATTAGCGGATAGCTGATAGCGGATTACATTAGCTGATAGCTGATTGCATTAGCTGATTTGACTAGCGGATTGTATTAGCTGATTGTATAGAAGTCTTTGGTAAAATTAACTGATAGCTGATAGATGTTAGATTATTTAAACAAACAAAATGACATATAAGGACATGATTATATTCAATACTTGTTTGAATAGTTTATTAGTTATCAATATTTTGTATCTAATTAATATTGATTAGATCTATAAAATTATTTTTAATATAATTTTTCTAAACATATTCGAATGATTTATGTATTAATTTATTATTTATATAATTATTTTAATATAATTTAATTAATTAATAAATTTAAATACACGTATAAATATGTGATAATAAAAAGAAAAAAGTAAATAGAATTAGCTTATAAATATGGTGAGAAAATATTTAATTTAGATTATTTTTAGATTTTTGGTAACTAGTAAGGGTAAAAAAGTCTTTACAACTCTAATATCAAACCTCTAATCTCAAAAAGGCTCATATTATAAGCTTTTTTTAAAATTAGCGGTTTCACCCCAATCCGCTCTTTCAATCCGCTATTCACCAAACAACAATATTAGCGGATTTGACTTGTCAAATCTTTAATTATGTCTCAAACCTCTATTTTTTGCCCAAACCTCTAATTTTTGGCCAAACACGGCCAATGTATAATTAAAATATATAAGTTGATTAACTAACTTAACCGACCTATGTTAGATTGATTTGGATAAATCAATTTTGTCTAAATTGGTTAATTCGTTCAATTAATGTTAGAAGTTCATGTTAAGTTGAATTAGAAAAACAGACCTATGATAAAAAAAAGAATTAGAAAAACAGACCAAACAGATAAAAAAAAGCTTATTGCCAAACAAAAGTCTCTAACGTTTGATTGAATAATTACTTTGGCACCTATTTTTTTTAAGCAATTTAGCTCTTAACGTTTTATTTTGAGTTAAAATAACCTCTGAAAACTGCTAGTCAACTGACGATAAACAACTTGAAATGACTTGGCAGAATGACACGTCAGAAGAAATATTTTTTATATTGTATACAATTTTATAAAATTATTTTTTATTGATGTGTCATTCTGTAAAGTCGGTATATTTGCTTATATGACACTGCTATCGTGGCGTGCACTGTCATGTAAGTTTTTCATGTCATTTCAAGTCATTTACCGTTGGTTGACTAATATTTTTCATCCATAGAAAGACCATTTTAACTCAAAATAAAACGTTAAGGGTTAAATTGCTTCAAAAAAATATTGATCAAAATGACAATTCAATCAAACGTTTGCATGTTTTGTCATTTACCGGGGTGCTTAATGCTTATATTGTCGGGGAGAAATAAAGTAGGCAAAATGAAAAAAAGATGCCCCCAATGTTTGCATGTTTTGTCATTTGGCCCCCTATTCTTTTTTGGTCCAAATATGCCCCCAATATTTTAATTTGGTTCAAATATGTTCATGTTGGATGTAAACTGTCAGTCAACTGACGGTCAACGGCTGATATTGACTGGAGTTGCCACGTGTTAACATCTGTTGACGTGTCAACATTATATTTGTCATGTATCGTCATCAGATTCAACCACATGTCAGCATGAGATTCGGCCACATGTCACCATAAAGAAGGGTATAATTTTTTTTTTTAAAAAAATGATGTGGCACTAGCAGATCTTAGCACGTGGCAAGTCCAGTCAACATCAACCGTTGACCGTTAGTTGACTGACAGTTTGCATCCAACATAGACATATTTGTACAAAATTAAAACGTTGGGAACATATTTAGACTAAATTAAAACGTTGAGGGCATATTTAGACAAAAAAATAAGAGACTAAATAACAAAACATGCAAACATTGAGTACATCTAGGCATTTTACCAATAAAGTATTATTCAAACTATGGGCGACTGAAGTTTTTATCAAACCACATTCATGATATATTTACCATACATATATAATTGTCAAGGTAGATTGAGTTTAATTTAATTATATTATTATTAATATAATATATAGAAGAACATAGATCGATATTTATTAAAAAAGGATAATGTAGATCGACATAATATATTATTATTGACATATAATTTTTTATCGTTATTTTTGTTTATTAGATTTTTTTTAATTTTAATATATATTTGTGTCATATTACATGTTCTAAAGTACTATATCACTTTTTATATCAGAATTTTGGGATGAATTGAAGTGATAAATAATATGTAACTTTTAAGTATAAAATTAAATTAAAAACAATCTTTAAATATCAAAGTTACACTAGATATAACGTGGAGGGCCAAAATAACATTTTAGGCGTGATGAATAGATTAAAAAAAACATTATTTACTTTTTCTTTTTCATCCCTAATGCGCCGCGACCCTTATTACCTATAAAAGTATTTGACTGATTAAGATAACACTGATTTCTAATTTTATTGATCTTTCCTGCTTTGAATCTTTGAATTAAATTCAAATAAGTGGTTTACGTTCGTGGATGGTTTCACACGACGCTCGACTCAGAATTGTAGTTCTCGGTAATCTTTCAATAGCTTATCTCTTTTTGTAGTTTGTTTATCAATTCGGTCAGAATTGTTCGTATATATTTTTCGTTTAAGTTTTTTAGTTAGGATTTTTTAACCTTTTCATGTATGATCTCATATGATATAGAGTGACTAGTTTCTTATTTTAATATTATTGTAAAATATCATAATACTAATATATTTTGTTTACGATAATAATTATAAATAATTTTAAATATATTCTTTATCTAATACTTCTATTAAGAAAAAAAAAAGGCAAGATGAATAGATTTACAGACAAAGGGAGGTGGGAAGGAGTGCAGATCACATGGTGTGGTGGGCATTTAGAAAAGAGAATAAATCCACAGTACGAAGGGGGCGGTACAATACAATACATTCAAAAACCAGTGGTAGAGGAGATACAAAGTACAACACCCACACGCGCGCGCGTTCCTTCGTTCTTTCTCTCAGATCCAGCTTTCCTTCCACTTTCAATCTCTCAAAGCTCGTAAAATCTCCTTTTTGCTGTTGCTATTTTTGCAGAGGAATCGAATCGAAGCCTCATTTTCCATTTAATTAGAAACATTTCTTTTTGGTAGTTTTGAGAGTGGAATTAGAGAGAGAGAAAAAAAAACACAAACGGAAATGGAGAGAAGCACTCCGGTGAGGAAACCACACACTTCCACCGCCGATCTTCTCACTTGGTCCGAAACTCCTCAAACGGATTCCTCCGCCCCTCGCTCCACCCGCCCTCACCAGGTTCTTTTTTTCCTTTTATAAAAAATTTATTTTCTGCCATGTTATTAATGTTTTTTTATTGATTTTTTTGTTTTAACTCAATGGCAGCCGTCGGATGGGATCAGAAAAGTGGTGTTTGGAGGTCAAGTGACCGATGAAGAATTTGAAAGCTTAAACAAACGGTGAGATCTATCGGATCTAACTATTTCTAATGTACCTAACCAATAATGTTTCCATGAATCTGATACAAAGTTCTCACTGCTTCCGAAATTGCGAATTGCAAAGCTCAATGATTTTAATAGACATCTTCATATCATTTCTTTTTACCAAAATTTGCTTGTTTATTCGCTTTTTAAGTAAAACTCGGTAATGCTGTTCAAAATTTGTCATATTATTGTTTTCTTCGTCTCTGTCTCTGTCTCTATCGTTAAGGCCTTAAAGGATTTGACGATTTGTTAGGATTAGTCAATGAATCCTTAAGCTTGTAGTGGAATGAAAAATGGAATCTGTGCCTTGATCGGTTTTGCATCTTCTTCATTCCGCCTATTCATTTGGTTTGATGCTGCTTTTTCACCTGTTGCAATTTCCAGGAAGCCTTGTTCTGGATATAAAATGAAGGAGATGACTGGCAGTGGGATTTTTGCAGCCAATGGAGAAAATGATGAATCGGAACAAGGCAGTGCTAATCCTGCTTCAAACAGCAAAACTGGACTACGGATGTATCAGGTATGCATTTGATTCTTCCGTTTCCAAGTTCTGTTATAGTATATATTGTAATTCATACCAACGTTTAGACTTTTGATCATAATACATTTGTATCAAGTAATGTTTCCTTAAATGATTTTGATGTTTGGCACTGCCAGCAAGCACTATCTGGAATTAGTCACATCTCATTCGCCGAGGAAGATAGTATTTCCCCCCAAAAGCCGACTACTCTCCCCGAGGTGGCGAAGCAGCGAGAGCTAAGTGGAACCCTAGAAAGTGAGGATGCAAAGTTGAAGAAGCAACTCTGTGATGCAAAGTGCAAGGACCTTAGCGGACATGACATCTTTGCACCTCCACCTGAAATTTTACCGAGGCCAACGACGGTACGTGCATTGGCATTGAAGGACAATTTTGACATGGGAGAACCTGATACAAGTAATGTAAGTACATGCAAAAACTCCCAAGTCCTAAACTTGGTGAATTTTCTCAGTGCACCAATAGGTTGTTGGTTATGTACTATAGTGTGCCATTTTGTGTGTGGATTAATCAGTAACGAATTTCTGTTAAGATCATTAGGAGTCGATATAATTAGGCTTGGAAAAAGTAGCAGATTTACATTTATGACTTTCTGTACTGCACAGAGACTGGGAAGCATAGATTCAATTCCTATTTGAGGTTTCCTTTTTGAAGTCATTAAACACTCAAGTTTGTGATTAAATAATTGCCTTTTGCATCAGTAACTAAATTCGAATACCTAACTGGTTTAATTTGGGTGTTATTGTAGCCTGCTGGAAGTAGCGTGTCAAGTGAGGAGGCTGCGGTTAAGGCAGCAAAGAAAATTCATAATCAGAAGTTTGCTGAGCTTTCAGGAAATGACATATTCAAGGGTGATGTTCCTCCAGGTTCTGCCGAGAAACCGCTCAGTGCCGCAAAACTACGGGAGATGAGTGGCAGTAACATCTTTGCTGACGGGAAGGTGGAGTCTCGAGACTACTATGGTGGTGTACGCAAACCCCCCGGTGGTGAAAGCAGCATTGCTCTGGTTTAACTTCTTAGCTCCCTAACTCTGTCGTATTGCTTCTACTGTGCCTGGTGTTTTATCTTTAGTGGGGATGTGATTATATTATATGACCTTTCCATTGTGGGTTTTGGGGTTATGTTTTAGGGTTAACATGTCAACATGAGCTGTGGATTTATGCTAATTGCTCTCTTTGTCCGTAATCTTTGTGTTTTTAGTCCATGTTGAAGGCCTTGGGGTGTTTCAGATTCCAATTTTGTTGCTTAGAGTTAGAGGGGTGAGCGTTCGATCGAGTCGAGTAAAAAAATTTTGAGGTATTCGAGTTAATGCGTCATATTTTACAACTCAAACATTTGAAATTTTTTCAAGTCGAGTGTTCGAGCTCTTACAAAAATTTAATTTTAATTATTTATCATGTTAGTACGATTTGAGTCTAATATAAACGATTTTCTCTAATCATATAAGATATATATATATATATATATATATATATATATATATATATATATATATATATCTTCATATTTTTTATATCGGTATATATATCAGAAAAACTTGAGGGACTCGACTCGAACCTAAAAATCAATCTACTAATTATTAAAATTTACGAGTTATTCGAATTTTCATTTTACAACACAAATTTATTTGATTTTTTTTAGTTGAATTGAGTTTATGGAATTTTAAGTCGAGTCGAAAAATTCAGTTTTTTGGAGTTGAGTTTCGCTCACCCCTACTTAAAGTTAGTGTCACATTTTTTTACTAAGTAAAGATATTACATTTTTATATTAGAATTCGAATTTATACAAGATAGAATAAAATGAGTATTATTAGCCACTCGTGAATTAAAAGATCCTTTTGCAACTAATTCCAATGAATAAATAAAACGAGAATATAAGAGTGTTAAAAACATAAACTAACTAGTATTAAATAACGAAAATAGAACGATATATAAAAACAAACAAGATAAAAATCATTAACGCGATTTTTAACGCTATCATATAAATATATATAATGATGACAAATTGTTAACAAGTTGACATTTGACTTCATCTAAAAAACATTTTTAAAGTGATTGTGGTATCTATTAATATGAGAGAACCATATAGAATTTTTTTTTTAATATAACTTCTTAAAATTTACGCACAATGGCCTAAAATCCTTTATCCGTTATTGGGTACAATCGACAGAAAAAACGTGCTATAAGAATAAAAAAAACATCATTTTTTATTAGAAGATGAGAACATATTTTAAAACAAAAAAATTTAAATATATAAAAATATTTTTTTAAAAAAATTGCAATAGAATTTGGGGAACCAACTTAAAACTTTTAAAAAATAGAGATTTAAAATAAAATTATCAAAAATTTTGAAGGGTTTAATTTACATTTTCTAAAATTTAAAGAGTCTAACTAAATTTTTTAAAAATTTTAAGAGACTTAGTGAGATATTTAAAAAAATTATGAAAGATATTTAATTAAAAATATTTAATATTTTTTTGAAACATAACATGAATTTCTAAAAGTTTTGTGAGTGTCAAATTAAAAATATTCAATATTTTTTGAAACATAAAAGTTTTGTAAATGTCAAATTAAAATTTATTTTAATGCTTTTACCCCTCCGTTGCTGTTGGATTGGCCTTGGAATTCGGCATTCAACTTTGAAGAATACCAGTCCAATTTATAATGTAACTAAAAAACAAAAACAATGCTGTTATAAATTAATTCACAACCGTAATAATATTTGTTATGTTCCCAACCGCGATAAACGTAACATGATTAAAAATGCGGCCGCAATCGCAATCGCAATTTGAATATATGGCACAAAGTCAAAAGTGTCTCTAGCGTTTGATTGAATAGTCACTTTAATTCCTATTATTTTTTGAAGCAATTTAACCCGCAACGTTTCATTTTGAGTTAAAATGACTCCTTTACGGATGAAAACTGTTAGTTTAACTAACAATAAACAACTTGAAATGACTTGACAGAATGACACATTAGCATAAAATAATTTCATAAAATTATTTGATTGTTGTGACATTATAAGGTTAGTTTAGAGTTTAGAGATTATGAGTTTATGTTGTAGTGTTTAGAAATTAGGATTTAGAGTTTAATTATTAAGGCTTAAGATTTAATGTTTTAAAATTAAAAATTAAGATTTTAATTTTTAGAGTGAAATTGAGAATATTTGTGATTTTTTTTCAATTGTTGTGTGTAGAATACAAACCCTAATATAAATTATATTTTAAATATGTTAGAAAATTTTAAAAGTGAAGTCGAGTGTGATGATCACCTACAAATATAAATACATGGGTCCTGTTTGATAATTAGCAGATAATTGATAGTGGATTACATTAGTTGATAGCTGATTTGACTAGCTGATTGTATAAAAGTGTTTGGTAATATTAATTGATAGCTGATAGTTATTTGATTATTTAAACGAGCAAAATAACATATAAGGACATAATTATATTAGATACTTGTTTAAATAGTTTATTAGTTATCAATATTTTGTATATTAATTAGATTATGAAAAATATTTTTTAATATAACATTACTAAGCATATTTGAAGAATCTATATATTAATTTGTTATTTATATAATTATTTTTTAATACACAATTTAATTAATTATTAAATTTAAATTCAAAAATAAATGTGTGAGAATAAAAAGAAAAAAAGAAAAAAAATGATTAGTTTACAAATGTCACAATTTAAATACGTGAGAGTAAAAAATTAAAATAAAAATGGTTAAATTTAGGTTATTTGAATATTTTTTATAATTGTTAAGGATAAAAAAGTTTTTATAACTCTTATGTCAAAACCTCTAATTTTAAAAACTCATATTAACAACTTTTTTAAAATTAGAGGTTTCACTAAATCCGCTATTCACCAAACATCCAAATTAGCAGGTTTGACCAGTTAAATCTCTAATTTTAACTCAAATCGTTATTTACCAAACAAGAAATTTTCAAAATTAAATCATTATCGCATAATATTTGCATAATAGTTAATTTAGACATGACACCAATGTATAAAATTTTCTTTGATTCAACCCGCAATAACAAATTATGTAAATATAAAATAAACTAGAGATGCAAACACCATATAAAAATAATCAAAATGCAACACAAAAAACAACATGCACATAAATACACAAATTCATCATAAGACTAAACACCAATTTTATTTTATTTTATTAATATCCACTAAACACATATATTACCTCTAACCCTTTTCAAAATAATTTGCGTTGAATAACATACTTTTATACTTTAAATGCCCCACAAGTAGGGATGGGCACGGGTCGAGTTTTTGGCTCACCCGAACCCGACCCGAAAATAGGCACCCTAAATCCGTACCTGACCCGAACTTTTTCTTCAAAAAACCCGACCCGACACGAAAATAAATATATTAAAATCGAATCCGACCCGACCCGAAAATAAATATATTAAAACCGAATCCGACCCGACCCGAACTATATAAAATAAATTAATTTTAGGGACTTAATTGTAAAAAAAATAATTTTAATGGACTTAATTGTAAAAAATACAATTTAAAGGACTAAATTATAAATAAAAAACAATTTTAAGGACTTAATTATAAAAAAAATTATATATATAGGGGTATTATTATAAATATCCCAGAAAATTTAGGGAAAATTTACACTATTAGTCTCAGGTCGGGCGGATATTTTCCACCCTAAACTCGAACTCGACCCGACTCGAATTTACCCATTACAAAAACCCGACCCAAACTCAATTTTTTCATTATAAAATCTGACCCGATCAAGCCGGGTCGGAACTCGTCGAGTCCGGGTATAATACCCATCCCTACCCACAAGTTGATTTTTATTGGTAATAAATTTTGTACCCCCAAGAGCTCATACCTCCATCCTTCCTCAAGCAACTGCATTCAATTGAAATTGATTTCTTTGAATCATCAATGTCCGTTTGATTGACTGATTAATTCGAATTAAGTTTTGTAAAGATTTAATATGAGAGTAATCCTTCTAATCTAGTTATTTTCATTTACAACGCCAAAATTTAAAATTTTGACATTGCTTTAGGACCTAACATCTCATTTCGTTAGACCAAGTAGTTATTGGCAGTGACGGAGCCACAGCTCCCATGAGGGGGCCGGCCCCCTCCCCCGGTAGGGGGAATTTTCTTTTTTACCCTTTGATTTTTTTATATTTTTTTGGAAAAAATTGGGATAATTGTGAATTTACCCCCCACCTTTTAAAATTTATGTTTTGCCCCCCAACTTTAAATCTTAGCTCCGTCCCTGGTTATTGGTGAAATTATTATTTTTTATTATGTATGGATTTGATAGGTTAACCGTAGTCTATTCTACCGTTGAGATGTCCGATTTCAACCCTTTTTAGTTTAAAAAACCAAAGCCAAGAGAAAGCCTATTTGCTGCTGTTTCACGTGGACGAGCCCAGCCAGCCAAATATTGACAAAAAAAACATCAATATTCCTTCCCACTATCTCTTAATCTATTCTATTCTCATGCTTTTTCCCTTAAATTTCAGACATTTCTTAAATTCCCTTCAACCTCTGCCTTCTCTTCGACAAAGCTACCCATTTGTTACATCTCAGCCATAGGAAAAAGCAAGAAAAGGGGAGAAAACGATCAACAAAAGAGAAAACATGTCGACAGTTATTACCGGTAATTGCAGACCCTCGTTTTTCCCGAGTCAATTCAGTAGAAACCCGGACCGTTTCTTGTTAAGACCCTTCACTGTTCCCGTCTTCACAAGAAGTTCAACACCTAAACTTCGCGTTTCTTCTACTGCCTTTGTTGAAACCCAGCCTACGGTAAATATTCTTCTTTTTGCCAAAGTTATATACGATTCATTGTTCTTTCTTACAATTGTTTATTCTCCTTTTTGCTTGGTAAATATTGTAGGGACCTGTTGTGGAGGGGAAAGAGGAAAGTGGGGGTGCTAACGTTTTAGCTTGTCCTATTTGTTATGATCCATTAACCCGGACCGGTGACTCCCCTTTGTGCGTGTGAGTTCATGCTGGTTTTCCCATTACAAATGATATGTTTTTTCAATTTTAACTGATTTATATGTTTTTGAATGGAACAGTGGATCGACATCTGGGTCTAAACTGCAATGTAACACTTGCAAAAAGGCTTATTTCGGTAACGAAACGCATCTTGATCTCGTTGCTTCTAGCGGTTCCAAGCAGTATGATGAATCCATGCCACTGGCTACTGAAATTTTCAGGTCTGTTTCTGTTGAAAAATGAGAGCTTTACTCGTTTTGATTAATCTAGCGAGTCTTTGTTCTGTTTACAAGTTAGGAATGTTGGGGTTCCTTTCTCTGATTATACAAAAAAGTTATTGTTCTGTTTTTAAAGTGTACCCTGTGGACCATTTTCAATGTTGTTCTCATGCTGAATGCTGATGCCTTATATTAAGCAGTCCATGTGCTTGATGCTATGTCCAAGGTTTGTTTTGCTATTAACTTGCACATTTTCTTAAGCAGGACTCCAATGGTTTCATTTCTCTATGAGAGGGGTTGGCGTCAAAACTTTATTTTTGGTGGCTTTCCAGGTCCTGAGAAAGAGGCAAGATGAAAGTTTATATTTCCGTGTCCATCAGTAAGAATTACGATGTTATGTCGGAATATTCATCGAAACATACCTATATCCAAAACATCATTTTGGCATCCGAAGCTTGAATCTTGACATTGTGGGGATGTCCCCTTTGGAATGAAGTTTGTTTATCTGTAATTTGTATTAAAGGAACTCTCTTTGAGAATAACAGTATTTGAAATGCTAACATACATAAAACATCAATATCTAATCATCCTACAGTTGATGCAATTGAAATCGAATAACATACATACACTTTGCTAGCAATTTGGAGTCACTAAGTAACTAGTGATTTTCATTACAGTTTGATATGGCTAAGGATTACTTAAAGCCAGTGCTTGGTGGAAATATTGTTGATGCTAGTTGTGGTAGTGGGATGTTCTCCAGACTTTTCGCCAAGAGTGGATTATTTTCTTCGGTCATCGCTCTCGACTACTCAGACAACATGCTGCGACAATGCTATGAATTCATCGAGAAGGAGGAAAACTTCCCAAAAGAGTACTTAATTTCAGCTTTTGATATAGCTCATTGAGCTTTAAACATTTATAATTTTAAAATCGGAGATGTTACCGTTTATCTTCATTCTTTATGTGTTTCCATAGGAAAGTTACCTTGGTCCGAGCAGATATCTCTAGACTTCCTTTCAAGTCGAGTTCAGTCGATGCTTTGCACGCTGGTGCTGCTTTGCACTGTTGGTCTTCTCCAACAACAGCTGTAAGCATTACTTTTAGATGTGGTTATTTCCTTAAGAATAGTAAAAGCCATATTAAACTTTGGGTTGATATTGTATTACGGAAGCAGCTTCCGAAACTGTATGGATTTGCACAAAAATATGAGGTGTTTTAAGCCTATGTTTTAAAGGGATTTTATGATGATCTGTGTAGGTGGCTGAAATCAGTCGAGTTCTTCGACCCGGAGGTGTTTTTGTTGCTACCACCTACATTCTTGATGGGCCGTTTGCATTTGTACCATTTATGAGGACATTCCGACAGGTATCTTAATTGTGTCAACTTGTTAAATGCATTGGCCATTTCACATTTTCGGATACGAGTTCATGATTTGTTGATTGCTATTGAATTAATTGAGGAAGTCTCACTTGATCCTTTTCTTGCATCACAAGAAAGAAATCTGTTGTTTATCTGTTTTTTGTTGATAGTGGGTTAAATTTTGGGGTGTAGAATATAATGGGAATAGCAGGTGGGCATATCTTCCTTTCGGATCGAGAACTCGAAGATCTTTGCCGAACCTGTGGACTGGTTGATTTTACATGCATCAGAAATGCAGGTTTTGTGATGATCTCAGCCAGAAAATGCAGCTAGCAAACCATCCATATTTCCGGGTACAGTTGATATTGCCAATGCCAAACCTGTATACCCTATACAGTGTGTTGTGCAAAGTTTACAGTCTCATGTTTATCTAATATGATATAAAGTTTAATGCTCGTCCGAGTGTGATCAAATTTAATTCTTCAGACGCTGTCATATCAGACATGTATGTGTGTAACTGTGTATGTAAAGTCGACGCAGTATTTTATGTTAGGGGTACGAATTTTTATACTTAATAAAATTATATAAGAATATGAAATTTTAGGGGTGCGACTGCCCCTAGCACCCCTCAGCCCATCCTAGTGTAATTATACTTATTTATTTAGTTTGGAAATTTTCAATATAGAGGAAAAATTGGACATAATAACAAGCAAAACGTTGCGATTCTAGTGCCACATTTTATGTTTGTTATGATCCATTGAAGGAAAGGGAAGAATTATATTGTTAGTGGGGAACATGACAATCACTTTAGACATGCTGTGAGGGAGACAAACATAATGTCTCCATTTCTGCAAGAAAGATTAATCCCATTCTTTTTTATAACTAAATGTTGAGCTTCAATCCATTACAATATCTTGTATGTTATTAAAAAAAATTAGGATTAGGGTTGATGGAGATTTAAATTAGCCTATTTTTTTAATTAAAAAAAGAGCCCTTAGAGATTTATGACATAAATTTACACGAGAATAAGGGGATCAAAAATATTTCTTTTTAGAATATTTTGAATGGTTTCAATAAGATCTTTATGGATTATCGTATAAGTGTCAGAAAAAATTATATAATTTTACCGGTCGTGTTTAATAAGTCTAAAATCAGCGTACCAATTTTTTCCTGAGGAGAAGGTCAATAATCCTAACTATAGAGATGTGGTTTGAACAAGCAAGGGACTGAATATCAGTCCATTAGTATCGACATTATCAAGTTGTACTTCAATACGTTCATAACTTAAGTACAATGACATAATTTTATTTATTGGGAGATTGATGATAACTTGAGCACACATAAAGTAAAATGTAAATTTATGTCATCGTTCATATTATCAATTAACAGATTGATGATAAATTGAGCACAGATAGATTAAAATGTAAATTTATAGCTCAATTCATATTATTAATCGAAAGATTGATAACAATTTGAGCACACATAAATTCTCGGAAGATTTCGGGTTCAAGTGACTTTAAACACATACACTTGGTTCAAGCCATTCTTTAGTTAAGTTGGTGGGATTTAATTTAATTTAATTTTGTTTTATTTTTCATTCTTATCAAATGATGCATCTGTGCACTACTTTTCTTATTGAACTGTTTTAACTTGAGTTGGTTATTTGAGTCGAATGTTTCTAACGAAGAACATTCTTCCAAAAATAGGCAGAGAAGTCTTCCGGATATTTTTCAAAGTATATTTCTCAAATTGGGTTTTAAGAATAAAAGTCGAATAATAAGGGTTTTTTTAAGTGTAAAAAATATATAGATTTACTTGAACAAAACATATTGGTTTAAGTTTTTTTTTTCTCAAAAAAGAGGTTTTTTTTTCTTCAATTTAACCTTTTTTTTTGGTAATATACAATTTAACCTTTTAGATTATGAGTCATTGACATCGGCATCAAATTTCTAATTTTATTAATTTATTATTATTAATAAATAGGTTATTAATTGTATTATGTTAAGTAATTCTATAATAAATAAAATATCATTTTTAAATAGTATAATAAATAGATTATTAATTTTATTATGTTAAGTAATTCTAAAAGTCGGCTAAAATGTAAATTTTTTTAGGGAAAACTACACCGGTGGTCCCTAAACTATTACCGTTTTCCTATTTTAGTTCATAAACTATGTTTTTCGGCAAAATCGTCCCTTCTGTTACATAGTTCTCATGTTTTTGTCCCCCGACGTTAAATAGCTAACTGTTTTGCTGACGTGACATTTTTAAAATATTTTTTAATCATTTCTCTCCTCTCTTAAAAAAATGTCACGTCAGCAAAACCGTTAGCTATTTAACGCCGGAGACCAAAATAAGAGAACTATGTAACAAAAAGGACGATTTTGCCGAAAAACATAGTTTGGGGACCAAAATAAAAAAATGGTAATAATTTGGGGACCACCGGTGTAGTTTTCCCAAAATTTTAATAATAGGGACAAAGATTGCCTGAAATGGTGTGGTACATCAAGTGGTTGTATAAGGCTAAGGATTTTTGTGCCTCTGCGTCGGTGGTTGGCCTTACAGCTAATGGAATTTGAAAGCTCATCTAGCAGAATCTTGCACTTCCGAAGGTTGAAGTATTCTGTATTCTTGTAGAAAGCTATCCAAAACAGAGTTCCCACCAAGGGTGATAACGAGCCGAGCCGAGCTCGAGCTCGAGCCTGGTCAGGTTCTGTTCGGTTCGGCTCGAAAATAATATTATTGGGCTCGGCTCGGGCTCAAAGCTCGCCGAGCTCAGAAATTTAGGCTCGAGCTCGGCTCGAAAACAATATTACTAGGCTCGGCTCGAGCTTGAAGCTCGTCAGGCTCGGCTCGGTTCGGCTTGGACAATTTTGCTAAAAAAAATTATAAGAGATAGGGCCTCGTTAAAAACCTCTTTCATAACCAACATTGAACGAAATTCAATGTCGAAAAAGGGGGAAAGAGTGCCCAAAATAGATAATCCAAATAACCGATAAATATTCTTACAATACAAACAGATAATCAAAGAAAATACAAAATCAAACAACAACCAACAAGAAAATGAAACCACAAACATGCATCAGTTTTCATAAAACAAAACAATCTCCAACAACAATCCATTAGTTACTTCTGCCTTCCGTTATCCTAGCCCAAGGCTCCAAGCACTTCATTCTTTGTTCTTCTCCTGATTATAAAGTCATTAAAAACTATCAACGTTCATTTAAAGACCAATCAATGTTTTAAAAGTACTATCGAATTGCTTTTTTTTAATGGCTACAACTGTAACTTACTATTATGCAAAAATAAATTGTAAAGCATCATAAAATTTTATTAACAAACCTAAAGAGTCGGCAAAATGATTTCCTTAGATTGATCTTCATTAATTTTTTGCAAAAAAATAAATAAATCATAAAGCCATTAGCTAAAAATAAATTCTAAAAAACTAGAAAAAAGTGTACACATACATAATAAATCCTTACTTTGTTCTTTCTCTTCAATCCATAGAGAGATCGACATCAGTCTCCTGAGCAAATTAACATTTATACGGTTTAAGGACTTGATGATGATCTATAAGAATCAATTACACGGTTTCCAGCACTAAATGTGGCCTTTGAAGCCACAGTAGTAATGGAAACACCCAAGACATCCATGGCCAATCGTGACAAAATACGAAATCTTCTAGCCTTTTCCTTCCACCATAATAAAGCATCAAACTTACTCTCTTGAGGAATATAACACCCTTCCTCAAGATATAAATCAACTTCAGATTGTCTATTATCAGTCAATTCCTCACTTCTCACGGGTTGCAAAATTTTCAATAATTCTGGAGTACTTCTCGTTCCTCCACCACAAACATTTGTACTAGTTTCACATTCACCCATTTGCTCCATTAGAGGACGAGAATACAAATTCACATACTCATCATAAAGTTCATACAAATTTTTTCTAACTTTATGTATATTCTCTCTAACCACATCAAACGAAAACATTTTTGGGAAAGTAATCTTAATAACCTTTATTTTCAATCGGGGTCCAACACTGCACCTATAACCATGAGTAGATTACATTCACCCCAATATTTATCAAACCTTTCTTTTATGTTTGTCACCATACTTTTTACAAAACCATCAGAAGACTTAGAACTAGTATCCAACAACAATTTTATTCTGTAAATCTCACTAAGAAATAAATTGAAAGTATGATACTCAGATCTTGAAATGACATTTTTAGTATCATAGAACACTTTCAAGATTTCAAGCAATTTTTCAATTTTAGCCCAATCCTCTAAACTAGGACAATTAACATATTCTCTATCTTCCAAAGCAAGTCTAGCAAATGCCTCTTTAAATTTGATTACGCAAGCAAGCATCTCATAAGTAGAATTCCATCAAGTCTTACATTCCAAAACCAATCTCCCCTCCTTTAAGTTGTATTGTTGAGCAAGTTCGGCAAACTTCTTTAATCATTGTTCACTTCCATTTAGATAATCAACTGTATCGTGAACATTCTTGATGATGCTTTTGACTTGTTTGAGACCATGTTGAACTATAATGTTTAAAATGTGGGCACAACATCGAACATGAAATAATTTGTCACCACAAATCAACCTCTTAGTCAGTGAGAAAGTGTCTTTCATGATTTGTATGGAAGAATCATTTGCAGAGGCATTATTCACAGAAACTGTGAATACCTACAAAAAATACAATATTGATTAGTATTAATTTGATAATACGTGAATATGCATAAAAGATTAAATGTAACTTACTTTAATCTCAATGTCCCACTCCTTTAAGCATTTGAAAACGCAATTAGCTATGTCTTTGCCTTTCCGGGGAGGAGGTATGTGGACAAAATTCAACACTCGCTTTTGAAGTTTTCAATCATGGTCAACAAAATGAGCCGTAAGAACCATGCATTTTATCTTTTGAGGTTTGGAGCGCCATAAGTCAGTGGTCAAAGAAATTTTGTCCACAAGCTTCAACTTTTCCTTTAACTTATTCTTTTCAACCTCATAAACTTTGAAAGAATCATTTCTGATAGTATGGCGTGACACACTTTTTCATTGTGGTATTTTCATCTTCAACATCATATTAAAGCCTTCTTCTTCAACAATAGAAAAAACATGCTCGTGCATAACAATCCAATGTGCAATTCCTTCTCTCATTTTCAACGGATCAAACTTACCATCATGCAGAGTGTTAACAAATTCAGAACTTGGAGAACCCGTAGTTGAATCAGAAGGTAAAAGGTTGATCAACTTTTGTTGTCGCATGTACACTTTTCTTTGTGTACATTTATCCGAATGACGCTTTAAATGACTTGTAGGACCACCTCTAGAAACAGTTAGCAGAGTCTTACAGTACACACAAGGCACATTCCAAACTTTAGAGTTTCCTACACGTTGAGGTTCCCCAAATTCCTTCCAAGCAACATATTTTTTTGCTCTCTTAAAAGGATATGATTCGAATTCATCTTCAATATTATGAACCTCACTATTATTGGTGTCATTAGTTTGGGGAACATGCACTTCTGCATTTTCTAGATCAATTTCATCTTCATTCATCTCATTTGCATCAACCAAATTTACCTCAAATTCTTCGGGAATAATAGTTGAATGACCATCTGATGTTCCCAATCCAATAATAGTCATTCCTAGATTACAAATAAAAAATAAAGATTAATTATATAAAATAATTCAAAATAAAAATTAAACATAAAAAAGAAAGAAGGAAATATAAAATGAAATAACAATTTCAAAATAAAAATTGATCTAATGATGAATTTGAAATCCATATTCTTATACTGATCTAATGATGAATTTGAAATCCCTAATGAATTCTAATGAGAAGCTGCGGGAGAAAATGAAATCTAAAGTGTACATAAATCAAAGTTTTGGTGTTATTCCTTAGTTGCAGTCAAACACACATTCTAAGGTACCAAGTAAACGCAATTTTTTTGGTAGTTAGTTCATGCTTCTCACATATACGCAATCATCAAGTTTTCAAGAAAAGATATCGCACTCTATCATAATATAAAGTTTCCAAAGTGAAGTCCCAAATGAGATTGTAAAGTCATTATTCTCTTTTGTTCATTTCAAGGAAAACTTAAATTTTATTCAAAAATCAAAACAAGATTATATCGTATGTTAGAGAATAAAAAACTCAGCTGCCAAGCAAAAGCCATACTAATAATAAAATCAATTCAAGTGTGTTTTCCTCATGTCGATTGGCTAGAGTACTGATTAGAATCAGGAAATGAAAATCGACCCAATTCAAAATTTAGGTACGATTTTGTAATCCTCAAGGGAAAGCTCAAAATGATGAAATATTTGAAGGGAAAAAAATTCAACGTACAAGGGACAAAGGATGCGCCAATAGGATATCTAAAATACGGCATGTATCGGCCTTAACAAAAATGGCAAATCAGGTTATCTCAACTTCCCCGAAAATACATCATGGGATTTTCCCCTCCAAAAAATTGGCAAGAAACATTAGAGCAAAACAACTAAAAACAGGAAAAACAAAATTCAAATAGGTAAAAACTAACTACATATAAACATTATTTCAAGCTTTCACATTGTTCTTTGCATGTACAAACCTTCCTTTTCTAAGTAGTCATTGTGGAACAATCATTACAGGAATAACTATTACATGTACAACACTATAAAAGAAGCTAATAGTTACATACTTTGGTTGCTGTCAGTGGGAAAAGCCATTCTATGAGCAACCCTAATGAAGAATGAAGCTAAAACTAGAGGTGTTCATAACTGAACCGATGGGTAGGGTACCCAAAGACCCAATAAGTATAATATCACTACCAAAATATTACTACTATTTTCCATCTTCCCTCGCATTATGAGCTTATTGGGACTCGAGTACCCATTGGGCCAATTATGAACACCACTAGCTAAAACTACCTCACCTGCGAAAGAAGATTATGATTCCAATTTTCAATAAGACCAAATCCACTAGCTAAAGCCTAAAGCTTCTGAGATTCAAACAAAAGCACTACATGTAGAAGACTTTGGTGGTTGTTAACTGGAAAAAACATTTTTATGAGAAAAAAATATAAGAAAACAGCTAATAGTTACACGACCCCCACCCATTGATGCGGATCATGAATTAGATAAGAGCAACCCACTCAAGCTTCTAAAATTTCAACACAAGCATGACATTATGCATATTTCAAAATCAAGAATGTAAAACTTGATAACCTTTAACTAAAAGCTTGATCTCCCTATCAATGCATATCAATAACCAAGAAAATTCACATCTAAGCATATTCAAAATGCAATAGGAACAAGCAATTTTATTTTAAAAGTAATATTATTATTAACTTAAAACAGATTTCATGAAATAACGAACTTTAAATCATAGGGATAAACGTTTCGATTTGAAATAAGAACAACGACGCGAAGCTTCAAGGTGGACAAACCTGGTGGTGGACGGGTGGCTATTGAACGACGTTGCCAGTGGCTGGTGTCTGGTCACCGGCAAAAGCTTCAATGTGGCCAGGTTGACTGCGTGAACTCTTTCTGTCGAAAGGAGATGAAGTGAGAAAAGGAGAATTGAAATTTGGGTGGCTAGGGTTTTGTGATTAATTTTTTAGGATAATTAATCTTTTAGGATAGTTGTAGCACATTTGTTTTGTGTTTTACTTTTAATATTTATTTATTTATTTGTAGTTTATTTTTATAGTTTTATAAATTTGTTTTAATTGATATTTAGTAAGTTTTCTTAGTGGATTTATTTATCCAATTTATTTTATTACTTTCTTTTTACTAAATAAATTATTTTTAGTGCATGTATGTGTGTGTGTGCGTGCGTGCGTGCGTGCGTGTGTGTGTGTGTATGTATGTATATGTATATTTATATATAATTATTCTGAGCCTGTTCACGAACTTTTCAAGCCAAGCTTGGGTCGGCTCGGCTCGGCTTGTTTAGGTCTCGAGCTGAACCCGAGCCCGAGTCGTGCTCTCTCGAGCTGAGCTTTGACCGAGCCGAGCCCGAGTAGCTCGCGAGCCGGTCAGGCTCATTATCACCCCTAGTTCCCACGGTAAGCGAGCTTGTTAAGTGAGGTATATCATGGTTAAGAGATTGTATGTATGTGTGTTGCGCCAAAGAACCTGAAACAATGAATCATTTGTTCTGCCACTGCGTGATTATTTGGAAAGTTCAGCAGAAGTGGTGCATGATTTGAAAAATCCATCTGATCATGCCGGAAAATCTCAGAATTTTTATGCTGATGTGGGAGAATCAACCCATTAAAGCTTCAAAGAAGTCTGTATGGAGTATTGTTTTTTGGCTTTATTTGGTCAATTTAGTTGTGCAGGAACAATATCATATTAAAAAAAATGGTTAATGAAGATTACTTGTTCGATATAATTGTTACAAGAATATGGTATTGGTGCAAGTGGCTTAATTTCGTTCCCCCAATTATAGACTTAGCTCGTCACCCTAATTTATATGGGGTGCCTATTGCTAAGAAATCTCTACCTCGCTCTGGTTCTTAGGTGGCTCCCCCAACGACTATTATAAGTTTAATGTGGATACGTCGGTGAAAGATAATTATGGTGTCAGAAGTATTGGTGGAATCATTTGGGATCATAAAGAAAAACACTTGATTGGATTTTCCAAATGTATTGGTAAGACTGATCCAACTGGAGCTGAATTGGCTGCTATATTGAAAGCGCGCTTAATCCTCTCTACATCTAAATGGATCATATGCTTGCATGTGATCATAGAAACGAATTGTTCGCTGGCGGTCCAGTGGCTCAATCAAAGGGGTCTGTTCCCAGAGATTTTTTCGGATGCCATTTTAAAGTGGAGGTTGTTTGTGCTAATCCCCTATGTCACATTTCGTTTGCTTATAGAGAAGCCAATTGTAGGGCACACAGCTTAGCTCGGGAAGGTGTAAACAAGTATGTTGATTTGTTATGGATGGAGGATTGATTGTTAGGTGGTGTAGTTGCGTGCAATGTATTTTATTTGAGTACTGCCTAGTTCTATCTTGAGCATTATTGTGTGGCTTCGATTTCTTGTTTCTTGTATCTGTTGTAACGAAATCATTTTGTTTTTTAAAAGAAATACAAGCCTCGTTAAAAAACCCATTTACAGTCAACACTAGAAGATCCAATGTCAACTCCTAAGGGAGAAAAGAGTACCCACTAAAATTATCTATTAATAGCATCATCAATTACAATTTGTTCAATACAAGAAAGGCATTCGAAATAAAAATAATTATATTGATGTTCATTAAACGCCCAATGTGCTAAAGTATGGGCTGTCTTGTTTGCTTGACGATGAATGTAGGCAACCGAAATATGATGATGATGTTGTAGAAGATCCCTCGCCTCAGACAAGCTTTGTGCCAAAGTGGATCGACCACGACTTTTTGATTGTAGAAGGTTGACCACATTTGCAGTCTCTCCCTCGATGATAACCTTCGGTCAACCTTGATCCATGAAAAATAAGATGGCCGCATAGAAGGCATGGCTTTCAACCGTCTCGATTGATATCGCTTGTGGCAATGTGCGTGCACAGCCCGTTTCTACTAGTCCATGATGATCTCGTGCTAGGATTTTCAATGCTCTAATACCTATATGAAATTGATACATACCATCAACCATTAATTTAATCGTACATGTAGGAGGCTTTGTCTACCTTTCAGATGCTCGTACTTACAAAAATTCAAAAGGTTGTGAAGTAATAGTTACACCATGATACTCTTTGTGTAAAGTTTGGGCATTGTCCATAATAAAGAATGTTGATTGCAACTTTTTGTCATGAACTAGAGTGTTGCATTAACTCCAAATATTCCAAAGAAGCACATTGAAACTAGCAAACATATCTTCATAGAGGCGGAAGCTTTCAAGGGCATGTAGAGGTTGTGTCCCTCATAAAAATAATAAAAAACTCTTTACAACACATATAATATTGTACACATATATATTAAATTATTTGATTGTCCCCTACATAGGAAACGAGTACCCCCACACAAAGAAAACGTGTGTTTGTTTTTGGAATATGAATCGTGCGTGATAAATACTACTGCTTATTAAAAAAAGAGTGAACAGATAAAAAGTCAAAAGACGCAACATACACTTTTAAATTATTTATTCCTAAAAATATAAATTACATATTTCATTTTGTCATTTCACGCTAAAAACTTATTATGCTTTTGCACCCAGTTCATCTTCTTTAAGTTTAAAGTATTCTAAATATCGACTCCACTACCGTTGAATTTGGAGGTAATCTTTTTAAATTTTTTTTAATTCTGTTCATGTTTATAATTTTATTTTAGTTAATATTTGTAATTAACTTGAAGGTACAAATCATTTATGTTTAAATTTTCGTCACTTCGTCTTCATATTTTAGTTCTAATTTTTTAATTATGATATGATATCTAATTTATTTTGTGTTTTTATGGTTTGGCTTCCTTTCGATTTATAATTTCATCTTCACCCTGAATCCATGATACTTTGTTTTCATTCATAGTGCTTAAACAAATTTAACATGAGTTGATTTCATTCATAGTGCTTAAACAAATTTAACATATCAAGTGACGAACTATTCAACAAATGTATTGATTTGGAACTAAAATCTACTCTAAAATGTTTTTGGATTCATTGTCATTTTGTTGTTCTTGGTTATTATCATTTTTTATATTTGAACAAGCTAATACCATAGTGTTTATAATTTATTGTAGCATAATGTCATTGCTTTCAATAAATTAAACTATTTTTATGGTTATAGGTTGTGTGAACTCATGGGCAAACAAATAAGATTATATTCTTTTTTTTAGAAAAAGATGTTGATAAAGAAAATAGTATGTCATCGAAAACTCCGAGGCTTGAGCATCAAAGTTGTAGTCAATCTCCCCCTAAAACTCCGGTTGTTGAGGTTGAAGAAGTTAATTTTCCGTTAATAGAATGTGATCCTGGGTTACGTAAACCAATATGGAAATATTCGGTTAATCAACAAGATGAAATTCGACGAGCATACTTAAGAGCAAGTCCGTATCAAATTCATCTCTCTATTTATCCATTTTCTCAAGAAAAGCATCATAGGCGTTTTGTTTACCATGTTATCTTTTTAACATGAAATCTAATGGGCAACCTAATTGGGATGCATTCATTGTTAAAAGGTTTGGAAGTTAGATAAAAGTTAACTCTGAAAAGAATTGTGCTTTTCTTTATCACATTGGAGTTGATCTTTGTTCACCGCATAATAATGCCGTGAAATCTTGTGTGAATTTGATGAAGCAATATGGGCATGTTAATAAAGTAATTCATCGGAAAAATTTATAAGAAATTTTGATTAACAAGGTATGAGTCAAAACTTCAATAGATGTTGTTAAATGGCTTGCATTTCAAGCTTGTGCTTTTAGAGGTCATTATGAGACATTTGATTCTAAAAATCGTGGAAATTTTCTTGAGTTGGTTGAACTTTTGGCATCCTATAATGATGGTGTTAAACCCTATTTCACTATTCCATTGCCCCAAATTCCTCATCCAAGCAAGATTTTTCAAGGTAATTTCTTCTTTGCTTAGATTCTTGCATATTTGACTTGTACTCATTGAAAACTTTCTTTTAAACCCATTAAAATGCATTTTTGGTTTTGGGTTGGAGAAATGGGTATTTTCATGGGATATTCGTTTGGGTCTTTTGATGCCATGTTTAAGGGTGTTTTTAATCATGTTTTGGTGTCTTAAAAATGCTAAAATGGTGGTTAATAGTAGGAAACCCGAAATGGGTCTAAAAATGGGATTTTGGGGTTGAAAAGGTAGAGTTTTTTGCTTAGTTTTGGGTTGAAATCATGGGTGGTGGTTCCATTGATGTTGGGGGATGTTTCTAGATGATATTGGATGTGTTTTGTTGGTTGAAATTAATGGATTCAATTTGGGGTTTGTCTAGAACGAAATTGGTAAAGTTTTGGGTGAAATTTGGGTTTGAATCAATGTGTTTTGGTTGCAAGGAGTGGATTTCTGGGTTGTTGTTGGTTTACAAGTATATTAGCATCCTAATATTCTATTTTGGGTTGTCTTGAAGCAGAGGAGATTGATTCAGGTACTTTGGGCGCGATACCGTGTGTTGCAGAGGCTTGAGATCGGTGTTTCGGCTTTCGTTTGGGCTCTATCGGTGAGTGAAAATGTTTTAAAACCTTAAAATGGTTCAAAGAGGTATTCTCGAGGGTTTGGATGGAGCCTTAAGGGCTAACCCAAAACCCAAGTGTAAGTTCGTCTAATTTGCCTTGTTTCGTTAAGTGTTGGTGTGTGCGGATATTCGCGTTGTTGTATGAAATGTGGATTGCTTTTACCCTCCATTTTAATGTTGTTGTGTAATCGTAGTTGATGCCAAGCCTCATGTGATGGTTATTCGTTGTATACGGTGATGTGTAGTCCCACCAGTAGTGACTAGTAGATGAGTACGGTGATGTGTAGTCCCATTGGAAAAATGCTAGTTGTTGTGTACGGTGATGTGTAGTCCCACTAGAATGGTTGTGCATGTGCAAACCATGTTTATTCTATGCTTGCGTTATTACATCTCTTTCTTAAATGGTTTTGCTTTCAAAACTAATATATATGTTTTAAATTGTATTGTTGTTGTGTTTCAGAGCTCCGCTCACTAAGCTTTAAGCTTACGCTCTCTTTTTCCAACAATGCAGATCGTTAGAGGCGCCGGGAGGAAAGTGGACAAGGGAGGAGTTCTTGGAGTTCTTGCTAGCTCAAAGTATGGTTTTACTAGTTGTAATAATGCTTAGACAATGGGAATACTAGGCTTTTATGTTAGGGAATTGGTGTTCAAACTCCTATATTTGGCTTTGTTTAAGTTGCTAACATGTTTTAAATGTTGACATCATGTTATGTTGAGGTTTGTTATGGCCTTGGATAAATTGCTATGCGTTTTGACTCGTTGGTGTTTTTGAAACTAAGTGTTCTTGTGAGCCTTGGGATTGAGATCCATTTTGTTGCGTGTATGTATGTTTGAAGTTGTGTTTAGGGTATTTGTCTCTAGATTGTTTGTATAATAAGTTGCCATGTGGTTTGTGATGTTTCGGGGTAAGTTTTTGAGCGTTTGGAGATGCTAAAATGTGTTTTCGGGCCAAATTGTGTCCAGGTGTTTCGGAACGCCTGAAATGGTTTCGGAACGGTCGAGCTCCAGAGGTACTAGTATCGGAACAGGGGTGGTGCCGTTTCGGTACGATATGCCACTGGAGGTTCCTGTTTCAGAACCATGTAGGTTCGTTTCGGTACGTTTGGCCACTAGAGGCTCCTGTTCCGGAACCATGTGGGACCATTCCGGAACGGCTTGGTGTTACTTTTTAAAAGAAGCCCGTGTTTCGGAACGGGCAAGCCTGTTTCAAAACGCATGTAGTTAAAACGGTTAAGAGGCATTTTCAAGGGTTTCCAAATGTTACCTTTTAGTCCCTAATGCTCGTATGCTTCCCAAATGAGTTATATGTGCGTCTTTGTGATGGTTTTGCCTCGTGAGCATGAAATTTGACAAATAAGCTACTTGGTAAGTTTAAATTATTGTATGCCCTCTAATTGGTTCGTATTCCATTTTTACTTTTTCGATGTTGCCTTCACACATAGGATTAAAAGTGATATTTAGACAAGATAATTAAAATGAAAAAAGTAGGGTTGCTAATCGGAGTAAGGCCTTAACAGGTTTCGCGTCGGTTTTCCCCGTGTAACTCGTTCGGTTCAGTCTGTTGGCTAGGCCGGGACGAGGGGGTGACAATGTTTGTGGTCAAGGTTACGATGGTGCTTGTAATATGCGTAGAGAGTGGAAAGGATTGCAAGCATTATTCCTTAACGATTGTCCTTCTACTTATTATGTGCATTACTTCGCTCATCGACTGCAATTGGCTTTAATTGATGCATCTCGAGAGGTACATTATGTTCATGAATTTTTTAATAATTTGAGTTTTATTATCAATTCTACGGATGCCTCATGCAAATGTCATGAAGAATTGCATGATAGTCAAGAAGCTACAATTGCACACATGTTAACTACAAATGAGCTTAAAACCGAAAAAAGATGCTAATAAATTGGCACTTTAAAACGGGATGGAGATACTCGTTGGGGTTCACATTTTCATTCTATATGCAGCCTTATAACAATGTTTGATGCAACTTGTTTGGTGTTAGAGAATATCAAAAGAGAAGGATCCAGTTATTCTCAATGAGGGGATGATACTATTGCATCTAAAATGATTCATTCATGTGAATTCATTTTCATTTTGCATTTGATGAAAGAGATTATGGGCGTTACTAATGTACTATGTCAAGCTTTGCAGCGAAAATCTTAAGACATCGTAAATGCTATGCATTTGGTTTCGAGTACAAAGATGTTGATCCAAAATTTGAGAGAAAATGGTTGGATTTTTTTTTGAAACATGTGATATCATTTTGTGAAAAGAATGATTTAGATATTCCTGATTTAAGTGCACAATATTTTGAAGGTAGGCGCCGACAACAACAAATTCAGAAAATCATGGAACACCATTATCATTTTGACAAATTCAATGAAGTAATTAATTTTCAGTTGCAAGAGCTAAACACTAGGTTTAGCACTGAGGCAATTGATCTTTTAAAAGTTAGCTCTACTTTGAATCCAAGTGAAGATTATAGATCTTTTAATATTAGTGATATTTGCACTCTTGCTGAAAAATATTATCCTCTTGATTTTACTAGCCAAGAGAAATTGAATTTGTCGTTTTAGTTGAATCATTTTGAGTGTGATATGTGTAATGATATGAAATTGTAAACATTGATGTGTTTGTCTCAGCTATGTGTTGTTTTGACAGAGACATGAAAATCAAAAGCATTTTATCTTCTTGACAGATTGATCGGGCTTATTTTAACTCTTCTAGTGTCTACATCAATTAGTGAGAGGTCATTTTCAGCTATGAAGATCATCAAAACAAGATTGTGAAACAAGATGGAAGATGAATTTCTTGCAGATAACTTGGTTATTAATATCGAAAGAAAGATTTCTGAGACATTTACTTCAGATTCAATTCTTGAGGATTTTGTTTCTTTAAAAGAACATCGTGCATAATTTTAAGCAACATTATTATCGATGTATTTTATTTCTTTGAATATTTTTATGAATCGATGAATTTTGATGTATTACAAGTTTTTATTTTATTAGTACAATATTTAGATAAATAAATTATGTTGATATATATATATTAAAATATTTTAGTTAATATATATATATAAGTTCATATTTTATAGATGCCCCCAATAAATTATGGTGAGTTCCGCCACTGTATCTTCAGTTAGAATTGTTGCACAATGCTCCAACCATGCAAAACATGATTGTGACTGATCAGTCAAAGCACGGCCTGGTAGCTTGAAGAGCTTATGAACTTCTCCAGTAGCTGAACAATCTCTCAATGCATGGACCACCGTCTCTAATTTTGATTGGCACAGAGGACAAGTACAATTCAGAGAGTTTAGAACACCAATTTGAACATTCACGGGTAGAGCTTCATGAGCCACTCGCCAAATAAGCACTCTTATCTTCGGTAGAACCTTGAGTTTAGACAAAGTGTACCAAAGCTTCGGAGGTAGTGATGGGCCATGATCTTGTAGAATATGTTCCGCTAGAGTGATTGCCCCAAATCAGAATATCCGAGCCTGTGTTTGCAATGTCGCACTAAAGAATAGCCTCGGCATCAGAAGAAGTGAATACCTGACAGACCTTGTGTACATCCCATCCATTATACGATGGAATCATAAAATTACCATACTTCAACGGAGTAGGCAAGCTATCAACATAATTCTCAGATAATTGAGCTCGATGTGCACCTCCATAGTTTGCTCTGAAAATTGGAGTAGCACTATCAATACCTACTTGCCAAAAGAAACAATCCCAAAGTTGCTGCATAGCATTATAAATGAATCTCCAAGCATATGATGGCTTGTTCCCAAGTCTCGCATCAAGAACATTCCTTCCTGCAAAATACTTGCAAGAGAGAACACGAGAAACCAATGATTTTGAGATCAATAAAATCGGGCACTCTTTTCCCCTATGTAGGATTAGAGGGGGTTAATGAGGCATTTTACCTTAAAAACGTAAATTTTTTAAGTAAGTTCTGATGTTTAAATTCTGACATTGTGAATGGAACAAACTGAGTCGGGAGGATCACTCCTATAATGAACTTCTGAAGTACCTACTTCGAATTAATATTATATTGACAATCTATTCTATCTTCTATTCAAAAAAATATTTTTTAATTATCATTTTAACCAAATTGTGTACTTGAAACTAATATTAATTAATAAAGTAATTATAACTAGAATTTTGAAATGATTCAAATGACTCAATAGGTTAGAGCATTACCATAAAATGTCTTAACAGTGACAGAACAACTTCCCATCACAATTTCCCGTCATTAGTATAGCCTATATGTGACAGATTAATGACTAATTAGTGATGGAAATACCATTTGAAAATTTAATACTATACGGTAGAACTGCCCACGCCTAGCCTGCCTGAATGGATTATTAAATATCTTTGATAAGTAAAATGAGTAAGCAATTAAACTCTTGATCAATTCTTGTGAGATCGATAACTCAGTTTATTGTTGTATTACTTAAGAGATTGTGTATACTTGCACGCAAAAGACCCTTTCTTAGCACTGTTTATTCATTATCAACGCATTTTCAATCCTTTTGCCAAGCTCTCTCACGAGTCCAACAATATTTTACCCTATTAGACCAACTGATTGTTGGTTATTCATAAAAATAACTTTAATCAACTAAAATATTTTAATTAATACAGAAAATTAATTGAACTTTAATTATTTCAGTCCAATAGAAATTTAAATTATATTTTAAAATCCTATACATTTTATTTTATTTTTTCATAAAAAACAGTCATGAAACAGATGTTCAAATACAAAACATAAACAAAATGCTCCTACAGTAACTTAATATAATTGATCAAACACCCTAATTAATTTCGATCTAATTTGAATAAAATACAGTGCACATTTAACACATGAGAGCATCATAACTATTGACCACAAACTTGTCCTTAACCTTTGGCATGTATTTGAAGTGTGAACAATAGCTGGCCATGAACCGGTCAGACTCAGACTCAGACTCAGACTCAGACATGCATAAAATATTCTCTACTGCATGAAACGCCTATCAGTACTTTGAAGAATATATGTTTTCAGGTTTGAATGTGTTGAAATTTAAGAACTGAAAAAAAAACGATAAGATTTGAAATTGTATTTTAATTACAGTTTAGTGACTTTAACCGTAGAAATTTAAGAATTGAATCCCAGTGCTTAATTATTTGCTAGAGCTGGTTCCAACAATTTTGACCACCGAAATAAAAATAATTTATATAATTACACATTAGTCCTTCATATGTTGGTTCCATCTTCACCCATAAGAGTGGAATTCATTTTATGATCAATTATTTATCTCTTAAAAGGGCACTCGTGGAGAGGGGATTACTCACCACTATAAACAGTAGATATCTAGTTTCGATAAAAAGAAAAAGGGTAAAACACCTAAATGGTCACCCAATTTTTTGGACGCTTGTAATTTTGTCACTGAATAGATCCTTGTAATTGAGTTATCCAACTTTTGGGGCACCATTAATTTAGTCACCCAACTTTAATGGCTGTGCATTAAAGCTTCAAGATGAAGCTCATTTTGTGATTTTGAACCAATTAAATGGTTACGGTGTCACAATTTTATTGGAGGTACCTTGTCGTTAGGGGATTTAATGATGGTGACTGAAATTTAAATTTTTTATTAACAATGATGATTAAATTGATAGAACCCTAAAAATTGGGTGACTCGAGAATTTTTTTAAGTGACTAAAATTAATCTTCCTAAACATTGAGTGACCAATCAAGTAGTTTAACCTAATATATATATTTAAGGAGCTTGAGGAGTTGTCGAGCAAAAAAAAAGCCCTTAAGGACTAGACTGGACAAAAAAATCTTTTGCCCCTTTTTTGTGTTACTTTTTGTGCCCAATACTAAAAATGTCAAACTTTAATTTTTAACCCTAATTTTTAAATCTTTAACTCTAACCTTAAATGATATACCTTACCGTTATTACTCTAAACTCACATTCTAAATTATAATTTTAAACCTTAAAACCATTTCTTAAATTATAAAACATAAATAGATGTATCGAAAAAAGCAGACGATTCAACTCACCAGACTCATCATCTCTCCTCTCCATTTTAGCCCATTTCACTTAAAATCAAAATAAGAGTCAAATTAAATGTTTTTTTTCTTTGTTAGCCCAAATGGTGTATATGATTGGAGCGTTTGCCGGTCTAATTCACGGTGGGTTGTTTATTATTAGGATAAACTACAAAAATATCACTGAACTTTTAGGGGAAATTCATTTTAGTCATCGTACTTCTAAAATATTCGATAAGGTCACCCAACTTTTAGTTTGATTTCAATATAGTCTAGCTTTCATTTTTTCCTTAATAAAAAATAGATAAACTACACCAATCATCACTCAACTTTCATCTCACTCCTATTTTGGTCACTAGAGTTTAAAAATTTTAATTTAATAACTTAACTTTCGATTTGTTCATATTTTGGTCACTCTCAAATGACATGTTTATACAAATAGAAAATTCGATTAATCCTTAAAAAATATTGTGGTCAATTGGTAAATTTAGATTCAATTCTCGATCTTATACTATATCAATTAAATTAGATAATCGATTAACTAGTTAACCGAAATATTTGATTTTGGAAATGATTTTTTTAATTTGTTTATTAAAATATCAAATATGATAATATGGTAAATTTAATAAATGTTCAGTTGTGATAAGAGTGTAAAAACAACTAGAAAGTCAAAAATTGAAAGTCCACACATATTTATCCTACCCAAAGCTAATTTTTTTTAAAAAAATCAGAAATGTATCAAAATCACTAGACTATAAGATATTGTAATGCATAAATTTTAGAAATATTTTATATAATATATCAGACCGGTTAATCAATTTTTCTTAAAACTGTGAATCGTAACCGAATCGAAATAATTTATTTTAAAAATTTGTATCGAAACCGGGTTCGATTATTCATTAAAAAATTATTTTGGTTAATTGCTAAATTCATATTATTCAATTCTCGATCTTATATTGTACCAATTAAATCGGATAATCGATTGACCGATTAATTAGAATATTTGATTGAAGTAATATTTTTTTTACTTTGCTTATTAAAATATCAAATATGATAATATGATAAATTTAATAAGCAAAGTAAAAAAATCATTACCCGAAATTTTTCAAGGATTAATGAAATTTTTCTATTTGTATAACCATGTCGTTTGAGAGTGGCCAAAATATGAACAATTTGAAAGTTAAGTTATCATTGAAAATTGTTAAACTTTAGTGACCAAAATGGGTGTGAGAAGAAAGTTGAGTGATGGTTGGTGTAGTTTACCCATTTATTATTAAGGAAAACAAAAAACAAACGTCAACTTCTAACGGAAGAGATCATATCAAATTCGAACTAAAAGTTGAATGATCTTATCGAATATTTTAAAAGTATGGTGACCAAAATGAATCTTCCCTAAAAATTCGATGACCATTTATGTAGTTTACCCTTATTATTCTCTCCAACTCCTGCTCTGGTCTTCAAAGACGACAGAATGGCGTCAGGTTGCTATATACTTTCATCACTGCTTACGTACTCTTTTTAACTTACAAAGATTAAAAAAAAAAAAAAAAAACAATCCTGGTAAGTAAATGGATGAATGTTTGAATTGAAAGGTGTTTTTTTATATAAAAGTGTTCTTAATTGTTTAACATGTTAGCCTGAGTTTGGGCTTTTGAAAATAAAAATAGAGAAATGTTGATGTGAGAAAATAATAAAGGAATTTGTGGTAAACCGTAAAATTTATATAATATTTGTTCAAGTTGTTTTCCGGTGTGGACGGTTTTCGTAAAGTCATCTCCAGGTGTCTCTTGCATTTTTTGTAAACAAAATTAGGCTGAAGTCGACCACAGTCAGGGACGAATCTACCCTTGACTTCGGAAGGGCTCTTACATCCCCACGGGAGATTTTTTTTCTTTTTTACCTTTGTTTCTGTATTTTTTAAAAGAAATAGATAAATTATAAATTTGCTTATAACTTTTTAATATTTATATTTCGCTTCATTTCTGACCACAATTAACAGCGATTTTGTCAGAAAAATGAGAGAATAAAATAAATGGAAATAAAGTGAAACATTCTGTAAAAGAAAAATCTGCATAAACTTTGTCCAAAAAATATATAGTATGTGGTGAAGATACATGTTAACATATACACGAACATGGTTTGACTGGCAATTGTGCGCGTGAGTGAAGAGTTAGCTTCACTCACTCAAATAAAAAAAAACTATATAAATGACCATCATACTATTGTAAAATCACGATTTGACCATCTTATTTTTTTCAAAGTAATTAAAACACCATACTATTAAATTGTGTGCAATTTGACCACCAACCGTTAAAGGTTAACGGCATGGTGACGTGTCAGTTAAAAAAATAAGGGTATAATTACACATTTGGTCCTTACTACTTATACATTTTTTCAATTTAGTCATAATTTTAATTTAATCAAATATAAATAATTAAATCCCTCCAATAAGGTGGTGACACGTGTCACCACCTAATTAAAGGAAGAAAATGAAAAAAAAAACATCTCAAATGCAAGTATGGGGGATTGAACTTGCGTCTCATAACAAGTAAGAGTAATAACTTACCATCACATCAAATGTTATATTGTGATATAATTCATGCACTATATTATATGTAAATAAACATCAAAAACTGAAAAACTTCCATCATCGTCGTTAGCAACATTTTCGATCTGATGGGCACTTAGTTCCGGACTAATTAAAGATGATATGCACTGCAAGATGAGGTCCTAGTACATATGGCTAACACAAATTCAATTTCTGTCAAGCTCACTCACAGAAAATGTGGGGTTGTGAAAATCCCCTTTAAACACGGTACCAAGGTCCCGGAACAGTCGATGTTCGGGTGTATCGTAACACCCATCACAAAGGTCCAAACCTCCTAAAAAAGCAGTGATCTTTCGATTATTTCTGGATGCTAGTGAATCCACAATCACACATTTCTGATGGTGCGTAAAGAGGGTTCCAACAACCTGAATTGCATGTCGCAGTAAAGTCAGTATTTCATTCTTTTTCTCTTAGGAAAAGAGTGATGATTAGATGGGAAAATCTGCAAATAAGAACTGGACCATAGCATAAAATAGGTATAAAATCTGCAAATAAGTGTGACGATGATGAAAGTTTTTCAGTTTTTGATGTTTATTTACATATAATATAGTGCAGGAATTATATCACAATATAACATTTGGTGTGGTGGTAAGCCATCACTCTTATTTGCTATGAGACGTGGGTTTGATCCCCCATACTCCCTCCAATAAGGTAGCGACACGTGTTATCACTTAATTAAATAATTAATTTATTTTATTAAATTAAAATAAAATTATGACTAAATTGAAAAAAAATGTATAAGTAGTAAGGACCAAATGTGTAATTATACCCTTATTTTTTTAACTGACACGTCACCCTGTCGTTAACCTTTAACGGCTGGTGGTCAAATTGCACCCAATTTAATACTATGATGGTTTAATTGCTTCGAAAAAAGTAAGGTGATCAAATCGCGACTTTTACAATAGTATGGTGGTCATTTATATAGTTTACCCTAAAAAATATAAAGATTATATATATATATAGGGTAATTGTTCTATACACAAGCGCTTGTGGAAACTTTTTTACACAAGCGCCTTAGTTTTAAGGGTTAGGGACTCCGTTTAGGGTTTAAAATTTAGGGGTATAAGTGTAATAGTTTTGAATTTAGGGATTGTTGATAAAATTTAGTGTTTAGGGTTAAAATTTAGGGTTTATAGGTTAAAACCTAAATCCCTACCCATATTACCCTAAAACTAAACCCTAACCCTAAACCCTAAATTCTAACCCTAAATCCTAAATTCTAAGCATGAGCCCTAAATTCTAAACATGTACACTAAAACCCCTAAACTTTAAACTCTAAACACTAACCCTAAACCCTATAATTGAGGCGCTTGTGGAAATAAAAAATTTCCACCGCCAGTGTATAGGATATTAATCCATATATATATTGTTATTAAAAAAATCATGAAAAATATTACAAATACAATGTATTTAGAATAGAGAATAATGAGACTAGTCTACCAAAATTTTATACAACCTAATGCAAAGAAAAGTAAATACTTCCATAGATATTAGTATACCGTCAAAATCCAGAAGTTTTTCTAAATCTCTTTGTTTCTATCCAAATGAAGCGTTTTACGAGGTGAAAAGAGAGTGGTAAACGAACCAAACTATTAGGCAGATTGCGCTATAAAAATATCTGTAGGGGCTCAAAAAGACTATTTAAACACTCATAAAAGTCAATTAACAATCAATATATGATCTAATGCTCTTTTGCTCCAATCATCTGTTATTTTGCAATTTAACCGATCTTATTCAAACACATCCTATTTATGGTAAAATTACAATTATAGTCCCTTTAAAAATTAATTAATTCAATTTAGTCCATATTAACCCTTTATTTAATGAAAAATATTTTACCCTCCAAAGAATTTATAATTCAAAATAAAATATTTTAACATATTTTTTAACTTGAATCCTCCAAACCTTTTGTATTTATCATTGCCCCCCTTGTTAAAACTCCCAACTTCACCATGAACCCTACTTATAATCAAAGAAAAGACTGCAACGAATAAAAATTTTCGGTCTCTTTTTAGTGTTTTTGCTTATGTCTCAATACAAAAAAAAAATTAAAGGGTAAAGTACACAAATAGTTACTAAACTATCTCTAAAAATACAAAATGGTCATCAAACTTTCAAATGTTACATGATAGGCAATAAACTTTAGTTTTTTCTTACAAAATGGTCACTGAGCCATTAACTGTCGTTAAGTGGGTAATGTGACAATTACATAATGGCCCAATGACTATTTTGTAATAAAAAACTAAAGTTTAACGGTCATTGTGTAATTTTTGAAAGTTTAGTGACCATTTTGTATTTTTAGGAATAATTTAGTGACTATTTGTGTATTTTACCCAAAATTAAATCTTAAACTTTAATCTCAAATTTTAAATCCTACAAATAAAACATTACCCTAAGCATTAATCCTAAGCTTTAACCTTCGACCTTAAAGCTATTTTTTAATTTAAAATATAAATAGAGACATAAAAACACTAAAACGGACAGACGATTTCTACTCGACTGTGACCGAGTTTTAAAGAATTTGTTGGTTCGTAGTTATTTTTATGATTTGTGGTATATATTTTAAAAACCGAGGATGAAAGTGCAGTCTGTCTCACATGAGTCGGAGAAGGATGGATGTGAAAAGAACGATGATTGCTAAAAACCAGATAATTCTGTGGCATGGGCCACCATCATTCCCAAAGAGAAAATATCACATGTCGTTACCAACATTTTTCCCTCTAAAAAGCATGCCATCTTCACCCAACACATCATCCCCTTCGGGCCTTCCCCTTGTGTCACCTCCTCCTTTAATTTCCATATACTCCATCATCATCAATTCATCATCATCATCATCTCTTTTTCTTGATAGGGTTATTATTTGCACCCTCCTTTTCGGTGTTATTACCCAAATATGGTTCTTAGATTTTTATTTTTAACAATGTGGTCCTCATCACTTTATTTCTCAATCTATGGTTGTTTACTGAAGAGATAAGAAGTCGGATTGTTCACACTCTGACTTTGAACAGTGTTTTATAGAGAAATTAATAAAATAATGAAGTCGAATTGCTCACACTCTGACTTTGAACAGTGTTTTACACTGAAGTAGGATTTCTCTTCCACCGTCTTCAATATTTTAATTTGAAAAAAAAACCCAGAAAAATAGATGAACAGTAAAGTCGGATAGTGTTCCGTCCGATTTCTGATTTTAAACAGTAAACAATCATAAATTGAGAAATAAAGTGATGAGGACCACATTATTGGAAATAAAAAACCCAAGAACCATATTTGGGTAATATCTCCCCCCTTTCTTACCCATCTCACTAATTCTCATGTTTAATCATTCCCCCCAAGCTTTCAATGTTATGTGATTCTAAAAAGATTTTAATTTAACCCCAAACCCTTTTCTCATTCACCTACGACCATAGGTAATGCACATCTCGTTGTATACCAACCAATAGGCTAAAGAAACTATCAATAACCAGTTGGTATAGTAAAATATGACGTTATATTCGTTAAACAAGTTTAAAAGTTCATTCTTAACGTTGTGAATGTCCTCACAATAAACATCTACAATATTCGTTTCAAATTTATCGTTCGATAAATTTTAGGGGTGTGCAAAACCGGGTTCGGTTAACCATTAGCAAATTATTTCGGTTAACCGATAAGTTCGGGTCATCAAATTCTCGACCCTAAACCGTATCCATTCAATCGGTTAACCGTTTAGTCGGTTAACCAAAAAAATCGGTTCGGTTCGATTTGGGTAACGGTTTTTTTTATTTTGTTTATTAAAAATATAAATTTTAATAACATGTTAGAAAAAAGTACATACTTTTTAAAAACGACACATGATATTATTATCTTTTCTAATACTAGCAAGTTAAACACTTAAACTTGATAAAATAAAATTATGGTTCTACTTTTGGGGAATGAGAAAATAAAATAAAATTTAATTTTTTAATATAAAATAATAAAATAACATATAATATAATAATATATATTATATAATCGGTCGGTTCGGTTACCCGATTTATTCCAAAACCGTAAATTGTAACCGAATCGATTTCTTTTTAAAAAATAAAAACTCGAACCGAAATCAAATTTTTCGGTTCGATTAACCTATTTTTCGGTTCAGTTTTTTCGGGTTTCAGAATCGATTTCGATTTTTCTGCACACCCCTAATAAATTTGATATTAGTGATTATAGAAAGGGGGGCTAAAGGATCTAGCATGTGGTGCAAAATCCGGGGCAACCAATCAAAGAATGAAAAAAGAATTAATGATCATTGACTTTTTGGCAGGATATACCATCTCTCATAGGTTTAATACTTTAATCAATTACTCAAATTATATATTAACCTTCAGATGCAAAGATTCTAATTGATCAACAAGATTACAGGCTAGTTATTACTATAAATACATATATAATATAATCATCACCGTCTGCATAGATTTTCTGATATATTATTATTATTGAAATTTAAAGTTGAGCTACAATATAATACAAATTGCCTTGTACATACGCAACCCGGCAATTTTGATCGTTAATTAGAGTATATTTTAACGTGAACGGAAGCTGCCATAAAAAACATATAATAATTAAGGATATTAATCAGACTTAAAAGGACAATAAAGGAGTAATAATTATTGAAATAATGGGAAGCTATCAGCTATGTTTTAACTTGTAGTTTATGATTGCGGCAGGTAAGGTGTGGATTCCTTCAATCTTGCCGTCCATTGCTCCGCACCATCTCTCTTCCCCTTCCCCTGTTTCTTAAGTTAAGGGATAAAGCAATCTAGTCCTTGACGTCATTCATTTCTCTAAATTTCGTCCTTATGTTTTTTTTTTGAATTCTTAGTTATTTTTCATGATATCTCACTTTAAGATTATGTTACATGGTACAATATCATAATACCATGTCATCAATTGACGAAAAATCTAAATTTATGAATTAATGTGGGTAAAAAAGTTCAGAAACCTAGTTTAGAAAAGTTGTTAAATCTAAGGGCTAACTGTTACTTTATCCTTTAGTTAATTAAAAAAGTACAATCAAAACCTAAAAAATTTAAAATTTGGAGACCAAATTTAAATCTTTTAAAAAATAAACGCCATTTGTTAAGATGATTACATAAATCAATTAATAGATTTTTTTAGAAAATTAGAAGTTAGATTTTCGCTAAAAATAAAGAGAAGGGAAAGTACAACTATATCCCTAACATAAAAACCCAACATATGTGAAGGGATGAGTCTACAGTGAATGACACACACCAATATACACTGGTAAAAATATACACCGATATACACTACTATTTTCTCTCTCTTATTATTATTATTTATTTTTATTTTAAATGAATTTTTGGACCCACCACAAAGATTTGAATCCTAATTTAAAACAAATTTAAATTGGAATTTTTCTTTTTATTAATTTATTATTATTGATTTTATTTTACTTTGAAACAACTTCGTCAATTTCATTTTCTTCTTCATAAACTCTATTGTCGACATTTGACGATAATTTTTTTTCACCAACCTCCAACAAATTGATCTTTGACTAAACCCAACATCGCACACAGGATTCAAATCCATAAATATAGCAGTGTAAATTTAATCTGTCAAATCTACTTCAACTTGTATGGAGACTCACAAAATTTAAACTCTCACATGCTTTAAAATAAAAGCTAAAGACTTCAGTTTTTAACAAAGAAACTTATCTCACATCAATTAATCAAAATTTTAAAATTATAATGCTCACAAGCAACAACACTAAAAACACACTACCAAGATAACATCAAAAAAGCATAAAAACACCACTAAGAAAATCCAAAACAAAACATAAAAAATCTTGAGTCATAAAACCAGACAAACAAAGACTCTAAGTATAATTAAAATAGGGGAAATGAGAGGACATACGGCAGCTCGAGACAGATATGAACACAATTAGGAGTGCGTGCGATGTTGGCCTTTTTTCCAAGTTGACAGAGATTGAAGAAAAAAATTATTGGTAAAATATGAGCAATGCCGATAGTAAGACTAGGGAAGAAGATGAATAGATAAAGAGAAAATCTATCGTAAATAATTTTATATTAATATGAATTAATAAAAATAGTAAAAATAGTTAATGGGTCCCACATTTATTTAAAAACAATATCTAAAATAAATAATAAAAATAAATATATAGTGGTGTAATTCGGTTACAAAGAAGTTAATGGGTCCCATATATTTTAAATAAATTTTTTTATTTAAAATAAAACAATAAAAATTTAAAATTTAGTGGTGTGTTTCGGTGTGCGACATACATTGTAAAATTTTTCTGTGAAAAAACAAAACCAAAAAGATTGTTTTGAATACAATCTTCATAGTATTTCATAAAAAACCCTAACAACCATCAATAGTCTTTATGTCTTGATTCAAATTAGACACTATATACAACTTTTATACTACACAAATTACTCTATATATTATACTAATGACATATAAACCGAATTAAATTTAATTAAATGTAACATGATATTTGATCATATTAGTTAATTAAAAAATAATATAAATTATAAAATTAAAAGTAATACAACTTGATTAATTTGGAATTATATTTGAAGAATATTATAGTCTTTTGTTCAACGAAGAAAATTATTTGAAGTGTACTTTAAGTTAATAATAAAATGCCCAAAAGAGAAAATTTGAGGAATTATTGGCATTGTACATGAAATAAATAAACCATAAAAAATCCATTGTCTTTATTTATTTATTTATCTTGTAATTATTAGAAGTTGAATAGGTTAAAAATTAAAGCCTGCGAGCAGGGCCAGGGAAGGTCCTTGGTCCTCTCTCTCTTTCACTTTAGTCACATAACAAGATTAAGCAGTTCCCAAGAGATTTTGAAGCACTTGGGGAAATGGGTAGACATTAGACAAGGACCACCACCCATTGGGGGACTCAGGTTTAGGGTTTGTAGGAATTTAAGGAATACAAAATAAATCTTTTATTTTATTAACAGCACCGACCTATTTATTTCTCCCACTAGACAAGGTACGAGGAAATAGGTTTCTTTGTTTCTTTTATAATTTTTTATATCTATTTGTTAATAAAATAATTAATCGAGTGATAATTAAAACGAAGATATTTTTCGATTCAACTTAACTCACTTATAATATTAGAACTCGACTATTAACTTTATTTACCAAATCTTATGCTGTTATGCCCTTGTACATGGAAGTTGCACTTGAATTCCGACTCAACGTTTTTTTTTAAATAGTAATATACTTCCTATTCACATTACAACTAAATTGTTTGAACTCGATATTTAAATTATTATATAATAAACTAAATTAGATGGTACTATGTATATCTTAGTAAGTGTTTAATCCCAATAAAGGGTATAATATGATAATATGTGTCTGACAGAATATAAGTATGATAATGGAATTAAGAAATAATTATTCTCTAAAATGAACAAAAGAAGAAGAAAAAAAAAGAGAGATAATAAACCCTTGTTGTTGTTCTTCTGCATGTCTGCAAATTAAGTTCAGTAGGTGATGAGTAATTCCTACTCTGCAGGACAAATCCATGAATCGACTGTACCTTCAGCTCTTGAAGAAACGTTCTCCAATCCCTTCTCATGGTGGTGGAAAGCTGACGAGGAAGCCGAGTAGTTCAACTTGCAGCTGTTACCATAATTCCCATCGGAAGGCCTCAAATGATCTTGATTGCCGCCGTTCAATCCAACACCGTGACCATTCCAGTTGCTCTCGCTCCTTGAACGCGCCGCTTCAGGTGTTAAATGAAACCCCAGTTCATCAATGGAAGGCATGGCCGGGGCCGAGCTTCCCTGGGACTTCATACCGAAACCAGGCAAACCAAGAGACGGGTGGAGAGGAGGAGGCAAGTCTGGGAAGGAGTGGAACGATAGGGTTTGGCTCTGGTTCTGCAAGTTTGACATATTCTGAGGCTGCTTTAGTAAGCCTAAATCGGAAGGAATTTGAATTTGATAGTTACTGGAAGTAGGATTGAAAGCATTAGCCATGGTGGTGTTGCTTGTACTAGCAGTAGCAGCAGCAAGCAAAGGATTGTTTAACAATGGAGTCTGGATCCTTTTAGCCGAGGGGCGTAAAGGGTAGAGAGAACCAGATCCGAAAAGGTCGAGCCTTCGGGAATAGGATAAATCCGAAAACGGTGGTGCTGGGATTCCAGTGAATTCTTGCACCATTGCTCTAAAATTGGTTGTGTCGGTGGTGAGAACTGTAGTCGGTGCTCTCCTTGATGCCCTTGTCCTCTTCTTGGGGTTCTTTACAGCACCTGTCGTCTGATCAGATTGTGTTGAAGTTCTTACACCATTGTCATGAACTGGCCTTGACTGCATGGAGGTTGAGCTCGGGAATGAACCTTGACTAAGCCCTTGTGAGCCTAAGATAGACTGGTGGTTCGATAGGTTGCCGAGGTCAGTGGTGTAGGGTTCAGATCTTAGGCCGCTCATCCCAGGCCTAACCCCATCAAAACTCAGCAGTGAATTGTTCGGTGGAGATAGAGAGAAAGGGCTGGTGAGATAATTTGCAGAAGGATCAAAGAAAGTGGACGGCTGATGATCTTGGTGGTGGACGAGGAGTAAGGGATTAAAATGGCCCGAAGTGTTGAAAAACGCTGGGACTGACTCAGGCCTGGAGACTGAGTCATACTCGTCATCACCACCACCACCGCTTGAAGACTGCATGCTACTACTGTTACCAGAATCCATGGCCAAAAGCTTCGATTACAATTGATTTGAAAAGGCAACAAAAAAAGGGTTAAAACTTAAAACTTAAAACAACAGGTTGAGAAAGTTGGCGTATATTCTTAAAGCTTCCACTTTCAGCTGATATCGAACATGATCTTCCCTCTTGTTCTTTCACTCAAAGAAGAAAACCAACTTTCTAAATTAGTTTGCAGACACGAAAAGCAAGGTTTGAAGTAGGTTTGGGAGCAGGAAAAGAGAGAAGTGAAAGGGGAAGAAAGGTTATTTAAGCTTTGTGTTTATTTTTTAGGAAAGAAAAGATGGGAGAGAAAGGGTCTGTGATGAAACAAATGTTTTCCACTTAGAAGATAGTGCGGGGTGGGGTAGCCATTGGAGAGGAGAAAAGAGGTGGCGGTGGCTGGCAACGGGTCAAACTCAAACTGAATGAGATGGAGAGAGAAATAAATAATATATGCTCATTGCTACATTAATGTTAATGTAAGAAAAGTATGTGTCACATTAAATTTTAATTTTAAATTGTATAGTAACTAGCAAGTAATAACCAATTATATAAAAAAATTATTTGGGATTCTAAGAGATAAATTTAGTGAAAAAGATATGATATTTGTTTTAGATGATTTAAGTTAAATTTGAATAATTTTTTTATAAAAATAAATATTATCATGAAATTATACTAAAAATAATTAAAATAATTTCTAAAATCTTAAACGGCAAAGAATTTTAAATTTTTATAAATCAATTTATATATATATATATATATATATATATAATTTTTTTATTTATATATATTAATTCTATTGAGTCTTAGTTCGGTTAATATTATTGTTATTGTATCATCGATGTGAATATAAATGCGTTTAATCATGTATTATCTTTCGATTTACGATTAAGTCAGCTTGATAACTTAGACATTATGTTGAAAATAAATTGTTCTTTTTATATTGTTTTCGTAGCTATCAAGTCTATGGATGATAATGGATCGGGTTTTTTGTTGACCCAAGCCCAACCCATGTTTGACCCAAAAATTTAATACTTTCACCCGAACCGACCCGACATTTTATGATTATCCAACCCGAACACAACCTAAATTTTAGAGTAAATACTTGAATCCAACCTAACATAAATAAAAAATATGTTTTCATTTTTATTCGATAAAACAAGGATTTAATTAAAAATACAACTAGAGAGCGAGATTTATAATAATTATTTTATTTTTATTAGATAAAATAAAAAAATAATTGAAAATATATACTTAAAAGAGATATTATAACGGTTATACCTATATATTTAGGCTAAAATTAAATTATTATGTTGCATCGAGTATTTTTCACCTATCTCAAAGTCGATTGACATGAGTTTTTTAAAATCAACCCTAATCAAGTTGGTGATTAACGATAAAACTAAACAAAAATGAAGATAAAAACCAAAATTTTTAAATTAAAAATAATACAAAGACTCAATATTAAGTAAAAATACAATTTTAAAATATAGATGTATATCCAATACAGTGGCGGTGAATTTTTTTAGCTTTTATAAGCGCCTTAGTTTTAGGTTTTAGGGATTAAATTTAGAGGGTAGGGTTTAGGGGTTTAGTAGTAGGGTTTTAAAATTTAGAGATAATGGTTAGAATTTTGGAGTTGGGGCTGAGATTTAGGGTTTAGAGGTTAGAGTTTAGGTTTTAAGGTAATATATTGAAGATTTAGGTTTTAACCTATAAACCCTAAATTCTAGAGCTAAACCTTAAATTCTATTTACAATCACAAAATTTTAAACTATTAAACATAAACTCCTAAAAACTAAGATACTTGTGAAATTAAATTATTTTACCGCTAATATATAAAATGATTATCCTTAAAATATTCTTCGTATATATTTAAACCCAACGGAGTAACCGTTTAAAATTCTCATTTGTGTACACATTACTACTTTAAAAGTTTTTTTTTGTTTGAATGAATATATATATATATATATATATATAGGGTTAGGATCAACTTACACCGTGTAAAACTCTTTAAGTTTTACACCTTTTTTGGATCGTTGGATGAGGGAAATGGATGGTTGAGATTAACTCCGTGTTTTTAATTCCCAAGTGATAATCTTCACATATTTTACTGTTAATCTTATCCATCCGTTTCACTCATCCAACGATCCAAAAAAGTGTAAAACTTAGAGAGTTTTACACCGTGTAATTTGATCCTATCCCATATATATAGGGTTAGGATCAACTTACACCGTGTAAAACTCTTTAAGTTTTACACCTTTTTTGGATCGTTGGATGGAGGAAATGGATGGTTGAGATTAAAGTTTTACACCTTTTTTGGATCGTTGGATGGAGGAAATGGATGGTTGAGATTAACTCCGTGTTTTTAATTCCCAAGTGATAATCTTCACATATTTTGCTGTTAATCTTATCCATCCGTTTCACTCATCCAACGATCCAAAAAAGGTGTAAAACTTAGAGAATTTTACACCGTGTAATTTGATCCTATCCCATATATATATATATATATATAATAGTTTCAATAGAATAACAATTATTATTTCCAAACTAAAAATCGAACTGATATTGTGTAGTAATATACTTGTGGATGTTTTCATTAGAACGTTTGAATTGGCATGTGCTGAAAACAGAGGTCGTAATTCAGCCTTGTTTTTATGAAAATGAAGGTTGAGTAGCCGCCATTGGAGAGGTGGTGGTGTGTAAGCCAGCTGGAATGTAAGACTCTAATCTCACCATGGCCTCTTCTCCCTGCTGTAATTCCTTTCAGGATTTTGAAGACCGAAATTCCGAATCCCACCTTCATTCACGTCTCTCTTTGGTTATTTGGTTGTTTTTTTGTTGACTATTTTAGAAATTTGTTTTTCAGTTTCCGTGACTCTGCCGTACGGTATTAATGGGTTTACACTGTCTTCACATCTTCAGAGTGAGCACTAAAGATGTTTATCGAGTTGAGCAACTCGTAAGTAGTTTGAGTACGATTTTGTTAAAAATTGATTAACGTTAGACTTGAGATTCGAACGAGTCGAATTGAGCACGATCCAATTTGATTAGATAAACTCGCAAGCAATTCGTTAATTTTGTTTTAATATGTTAGTTTAGTGTATTTGTGAATTGTTATTTTGAAGTTTAGACTTAAGAATTTTGAGGAGCTTAACGAACGAGTTTAGTAAAATTTTACCGAGATTATCGACAGTGGCAGAACCAGAATTTTTTTAAGGTGGGCACACATATATTAAGTATTAACAACATAAATTTTTTTAGGGAGGACACACCAAGAAAAATAGATAAACAATACAAGGAAATTCATATTTGCAACTTGCAAGGTGGGCACAATAAAATTTCAGGGTGAGCACACTTGGTAAAATGGATAACCGGTAAAAAAATTCAGATTTTCAAGGTAGACACAATAAAATTTCAGGGTGGGCACACTCAGTAAAATAAATAACTAGCAAAGAAAATTTAGATTTTCAGCTCACCCTCAACAACCTACATCCGCCACGAGTTATCGAGTATTGAGTTGAACAGTGATCATTTCGTGTTTGACTTACTCGATAAGCACCTCTAGTGAGAAACCATAAATCCTAATTACAATTTACACAATTCCATTCCCTTTACATCCTCTGATATTTCTTCTACATCTCTTATTTTCCTTTTTACCCGAATGGGATTGCAGTCCAGCTCTCTAAACATTAGGGGGTAACCCATTGGACATGAGAACCACATTCGGCTGATGTGTATTTCACCATCATTCTCGCCAGGCTACTCCAAGTCATCCGAAAGGCCCATTGAGAGAATAGGGACGTCACCCCAACCCACTCCAACATTAATCCAAGTTGCCAGCAAAACAAAGATGAATCCAGGACATCTCATTACGAGAAACAACAATTGTTGATATGGCAGTTCGTTTTAACCGAATTAATTAATTGAATCAAAGTTTATTTTCTTCTAGTTAATTGGTCAGCTAATTTTAGGATAAAATTCGTCTGTCCCTTTTCGGTGTCCTTACATATGTCCCAACACTAAAAAACATTACAAAATTAAATTCTAAGCCATAACCCTAAATTCTAAACCCTAAACCCTAAAAATACATCATACCCTAAATTCCCTAAACCCTAACCATAACCCCTAACCTAAAACCATAAACCCTAACCATAACCCCAAACCTAAAACCATAAACACTAAATTCTAAAGTTAATTTTGAGCGTGGGGCATATGTAGGGGCACCGAAAAGGGGTAGAGGATTTCTATCCCTAATTTTAAGTTTGATCGATTAACAATTTATGATTTTTTCAAACTTCGATTATCAGTTAATTCGGTTCGAAATTGATTAATTAACTGAAATTGATGTTATATATTACATTATTTATTTTTTGTCATTGAACTTTTAAAAATTATAACATGACTATTAATTTTTTTGATATATTATAAAATGGTCATTAAACTTTATCAAATTAGCACAAAATGATCATTACATTTATTGAGTTATTACAAAATATCAATAAACTTTTCAATATTTAACATTAATTTATAACGTGCAATGAGTCAATGACTATTTTGTAATAGTTTGATAAGTTTGAGGACCAATTTAAAATGTTAGTCATAGTTTGAAAATGAAACTAAAATGCTCAAAAGTTTGGGACCGATTTATAATGAAGTTCATAGTCTGGATGAAATTAGAATGTTTAAAGTTTAAGAACCAGTTTAGAACATATGTCGTAATTTGGGGACGTCTGTGCAATTAACTTATTTTTTGGGTAAAAAACAAAGCAATGCTTTGATTTCCCTATACATTTGCTTTAGGATTATCTTTTGCTTAATATATTGGTTCGACTGTATGTATGATACGCGCCTGTGAGAATGGCGGCATTATTGCCGGAATATTGAACGGTGGTGAGAGAAGAGAAGAGGTGAGAATGATACGGCATATATGGATTATGAAAATACAGAGAAAGGGAATTCTATATTTTTGTATTAGAAATGAATCTGATTGATTTCTTCAGCCCAATACATGAGAATGGGTTATATAGCCCAATATCTGAAAAATCTAACTAATACAACAATAGTAACAGATTTGCAACAACCTACTAACTAATTACATATATTCTAACATTCACCCTACTTTATCTATTCTTTCTTCTTTTTTTTCTTGAAAAAAATTTTTCTTTAGCATCCACATAGTAAGAATCTAACCAGTGAATTGAGAACACTTGAAGCTGAACCAATGGTAGAAACTAGTAGAGCTGGTATTGGATAAGATAAATGCTTTCTTCCTCCATTCACAATTCTTTTTCTTTATTCTTCATTCTTTCTTCCAGAATTCCTCCAACGGATTTTTTTTTCTTTACTTAGGTGGTTCACCGAGAATCGAAAGTGTTCTTCATTTCGACTTTCGTTCTACTTTACTCACCTTGCTTTCCTTCTACAATTCTTCATTCTTTCAGAAAACTATTCCTTTCTCACCTTCTCTGTTTTGCATCCCACTTATTCGAACTTTCTTTTTGTTGAGAACAGGCGGTTAAGCTACAAACTCTCGAGTGCAATCTGAAGCCCTTCTTGAGCAAGAAAACACCCTATTTTGTCTAGTTAATGGAGAGCAAGGCTGTTAAACACTTAAACTCTCTCTAGAGATTTTTTTTCATGGACACTTGACTGTTTAAGTCTCAAGTTCCATGTGTGCCTTGTGAGAAGAAACAACAAACAAAGAAGCAATGGGAAACCAGATTGTTCTTGAATATAATCTCAGCATTTCCTAATTTTCAGCAGTAATTCAACATTCAAGCAGCTCAGAACTAGTAACCAACACACTAGTTTTCAAATCTCAGAGGCTTCATATTCATGAATTCCATAAAAATGCAACCAACAGACTACTCACCGATAAACACATTCAGTAATTCATTCTCAGCAGTAGATGAACCAAGTGCAAAGTCACAAATCAAATCACTAGCAGTAATCAAACTAAATCAGGTCGACAAAAGTCACGAAACCAGAACGCAAACTAACTCTGTTGAAGAAAGCATTTCTAATCACCTTATTCAATTTTTGACTAAAGTAGCACTGATCACAAGCAAAGGAAAAATTGCTTCAACGAACCAGAACTAAACAACACCTCAAATATTCACAAATTAAACCACTGAATACTACTCTATCAACATGAGCAAAACTGATGTATATTAGGTTTGATCTCAATCAACAACCTTAAACATATACATCATCAAGCATGGCAGGTTGCAGCAACGAAATTATCAATCAGGCAAATTGGTAAAAAAAATCCAGTCAAACCGAATTATAAGCAGATTGGTAGAAGAGTCGAGCATTCAAATAGAAAGATCTCACCAGCCACACTGAGTGATGACAAATATAGTCAGTTTCAAGATGCAGAACAGTTTGGGAATCTCAGCAATGGAAGTTCAATGACGGAGATTTACCATTCTAAAGCTCCTCGAAGTCCTACTAGTTTCTCCTTTCAAAAGCAAGCGCTGAAGACAGATTGTCGAACGAAAATTCCTAGACTTCAGCTACCGAATACACATGAGCCAAAAGTACTTGCTAGAAATGACATTCAGAATGTCACGCAAAGTGTAATTTCTACCGAGCCCCGAACTGCAAATGGTAAAGGATCTCAAATAAGGAAATCTCTGCGTACAACCATCGGGAAGCTGATCAGTGGATCTGAAAAGAGGAACCGGTGTCCAAACATCAGACAGGTCCCGCAGATCGAAAGCAAGAACCGACGCACCAGGATCTGAACTAGATCGGCAGCGGAATCACAACGGCCTCCAACAGAAGAAGCAGCAGCAGGATCGCTGGAAACAAAACAAGAAGATGAACCATAACGGGAAATCAGCTCTGATACCATGTTGTGATTTGAATATTTTCTCTGAGTTTTATTAATATTCATGAAAGAGTTGGTTTTTACAGAGATGTTCCATGGAAATATATAGCTAACAAAACTCTAGTTTTTGTAACAACCATGCTGAGTCATGGCTTTACAGCTCACGTAACAGCTTGGCTGTGTAACAACCTTCTCCTTGGCGCCCTCATTCTACCAGCTGTTGGTTGGTTCAACAGCGCCCCCTGTAGAAACCCCACAACTGGTTGGCATCAATGATCTGCTTTTCATTTTCTGTTCAACTTTGTTTTTTTCTACATTTTTTGGGTGCTCAAAAGTTCTAAAATATACCGACCTTTTAAGTAAAAAAAATTCTCAATTGATATTAAAGTTTCAAACTTTAAACATTTAGGCATAGCTTCCGAAATTTAGATAAAAGGTTATAATTTTTTCTCTCCTAGAAATTACGGTATTATGTGTATTTTTTTTAACAAATATCAAAATTTCAAAATTTAAAATTTAAGTGAAACTTTACAAACTTTTTGTTGGTAACTTGCTTTACAAACTTTAATATTCTAATGCTTAAAAAAGGAGTGCTTGGGAAGTTTGACGCAAGAAGCTTCATGATAATTTTTGGAGATTTAGTAAAACTTTTTATTTGTTGGGGAAACAAACACCAAAACCAAACCCATTATTTCAAAGTTTAAATCTCTTTTATAATTAAACTTAAAAGAATAAATCTCAGTGGTAAAAAATGACATGTTCTCTCTTAATGGTTTTAGTTTGAACAATATTATTTATAAAGTGCATGTAAATTTTATTAAGGATTAAAAACGGAATAAATATTATCATAAGACTATATTAAAATATTAAAAAAATTCATCTTATAATTCTTAAAACTCAAGAGCATAAACCACGATTCACCTAAAAACAACCCCTCATTTTCATTTCCTACCGTCAACCTTTCATTTCCCGCTTCAAACTAACCTTTATTTTTAAGTCTTTTCTAAACTCTAAACATAAATCATAACGTTAAATCTTAACTCTAAACATAATTTTAATATTGAGACATTGGAATAGGCACCGAAAAGAGTCAGATGATTTTTGTTTCACTTCCCTTTTATTTTTTTTATTGTTAAAAATATATATATCGATACTTGCCTATTTAGACCTTTTAATTTTAGTTTATTTTGATTTTTCCTCTATTTTCTATTGTTAGTTATACTTTGCCCCGACCTAGTATCTTAGCCCTCTCCCTAGATAAGTTCCCACACGTTTCTTCTTTAGGTAGCAATCCTAAATTATGTGCCAAACTTTGCAGAATCTCAAAGCATATCGAATCTTGCATTCCAAGTCTGCCCAATATTTCCCATAGTTTCTCTCTTTTCCTTTTGAATATTCTGAGTTTCCATTAGATATCTGGTGTATTATTCACAAGTTTTGACAAAGAATTTTGTGACAATCTACTGGAATATCTCTTTTAAGTTTGTATTTAATACACTGTCACAAAATTACAAGTTAACCACGCAATTATTCTTTATTAAAATACAAAACTTTTAAAATATCAATTTACTTATTAAACTTTATTCATTGACCTATTTTAACCACTCTTTTGTTTTCTCATTAATATCTCGGTGACGTGGTTTATTTTATTAATATTATGATGTGAATTTTTTTTATTAATATTTGGTTGACATGTAAAATTTAAAATATATAAAAAAATTTAAATTCTACCCAAACCCCACCAGCATCACCCTCCCTCCCCAAAGTTTTACCGTCTCCTTAAATAACCATGGCCCCAAAGCTTTACCCAAACCATTCTTTCATTCATCTCGGTCACCAACATCCTTGTAAGTCACCTTTGTTCATCTCTGATACACAAATAAAATATTCAACAAAACCACAATATCCCAACGCCTGTTCATTTGATGGAAAACATAGTCCAACCTTTGTTCATCTCTAAAACACAAACTAGATATTCAACATTCGAATGAAAACTAAAAAATCCAACCTCTGTTCTAAAATGAAATTTAACCACAGAATCACCAAAATTATGGAAGAAAAATATTACTAACTTACCACATAAAACTTGAAAAAGGGATTCACCAGGCTAAAAGAAACTAGAATTAGAACCGGATCATAAATTATATACAAAATAGCATGAGCAACTAAAGTTATCATCAAAGACTAAGTAAGATTTAGTTGTCTTTGGGATTTTTCATCTCTTCATACAAAAAATATAAGATTCATTCAATTTTCATAAAAACTAAAAAATTTAACTTCTGTTCCAACCAAATATTCACCCACTCGACCACTATCCTTCATCACCTCCATAGAACATCATCTTAGAACTACTACCACTACGTCTACGCCTCCCCTAAACCGAAACCCACCACCACAAACCTTCAACAACAACCAAATAGGATATCGAAAGAAAAAATTATTCTCGACTTTCGAGTTTCGGTGGCCAGAGTGTTGCCTTTCAAATTCGAACGGGGAAGCCTTTAACGATGCGAGAAAGACATCATATCTCGAATTAATGCCGATCCTACGGTTGTTTCCTTAGATCAACGACAAAGCAAGTCAACATGTTTGGGATGATTTTGTGTCTTTGAACTCGGTTTTGGAGAAAATTTAATCGGACAAAAAGAAAGAGGGAAAGGAGAGGAGTCGTTTAGCATCCACATAGTAAGAATCTAACCAGTGAATTGAGAACACTTGAAGCTGAACCAATGGTAGAAACTAGTAGAGCTGGTATTGGATAAGATAAATGCTTTCTTCTTCCATTCACAATTCTTTTTCTTTATTCTTCATTCTTTCTTCCAGAATTCCTCCAACGGATTTTTTTTCTTTACTTAGGTGGTTCACCGAGAATCGAAAGTGTTCTTCATTTCGACTTTCGTTTTACTTTACTCACCTTGCTTTCCTTCTACAATTCTTCATTCTTTCAGAAAACTATTCCTTTCTCACCTTCTCTGTTTTGCATCCCACTTATTCGAACTTTCTTTTTGTTGAGAGCAGGCGGTTAAGCTACAAATTCTCGAGTGCAATCTGAAGCCCTTCTTGAGCAAGAAAACACTCTATTTTGTCTAGTTAATGGAGAGCAAGGCTGTTAAACACTTAAACTCTCCCTAGAGATTTTTTTTCATGGACACTTGACTGTTTAAGTCTCAAGTTCCATGTGTGCCTTGTGAGAAGAAACAACAAACAAAGAAGCAATGGGAAGCCAGATTGTTCTTGAATATAATCTCAGCATTTCCTAATTTTCAGCAGTAATTCAACATTCAAGCAGCTCAGAACTAGTAACCAACACACTAGTTTTCAAATCTCAGAGGCTTCATATTCATGAATTCCATAAAAATGCAACCAACAGACTACTCATCGATAAACACATTCAGTAATTCATTCTCAGCAGTAGATGAACCAAGTGCAAAGTCACAAATCAAATCACTAGCAGTAATCAAACTAAATCAGGTCGACAAAAGTCACGAAACCAGAACGCAAACTAACTCTGTTGAAGAAAGCATTTCTAATCACCTTATTCAATTTTTGACTAAAGTAGCACTGATCACAAGCAAAGGAAAAATTGCTTCAACGAACCAGAACTAAACAACACCTCAAATATTCACAAATTGAACCACTGAATACTACTCTATCAATATGAGCAAAACTGATGTATAATAGGTTTGATCTCAATCAACAACCTTAAACATATACATCATCAAGCATGGCAGGTTGCAGCAACGAAATTATCAATCAGGCAAATCGGTAAAAAAAAATCCAGTCAAACCGAATTATAAGCAGATTGGTAGAAGAGTCGAGCATTCAAATAGAAAGATCTCACCAGCCACACTGAGTGATGACAAATATAGTCAGTTTCAAGATGCAGAACAGTTTGGGAATCTCAGCAATGGAAGTTCAATGACGGAGATTTACCATTCTAAAGCTCCTCGAAGTCCTACTAGTTTCTCCTTTCAAAAGCAAACGCTGAAGACAGATTGTCGAACGAAAATTCCTAGACTTCAGCTACCGAATACACATGAGCCAAAAGTACTTGCTAGAAATGACATTCAGAATGTCACGCAAAGTGTAATTTCTACCGAGCCCCGAACTGCAAATGGTAAAGGATCTCAAATAAGGAAATCTCTGCGTACAACCATCGGGAAGCTGATCAGTGGATCTGAAAAGAGGAACCGGTGTCCAAACATCAGACAGGTCCCGCAGATCGAAAGAAAGAACCGACGCACCAGGATCTGAACTAGATCGGCAGCGGAATCACAACGGCCTCCAACAGAAGAAGCAGCGGCAAGATCGCTGGAAACAAAACAAGAAGATGAACCGTAACGGGAAATCAGCTCTGATACCATGTTGTGATTTGAAAATTTTCTCTGAGTTTTATTAATATTCATGAAAGAGTTGGTTTTTATAGAGATGTTGCATGGAAATATATAGCTAACAAAACCCTAGTTTTTGTAACAACCATGCTGAGTCATGGCTTTACAGCTCACGTAACAGCTTGGCTGTGTAACAACCTTCTCCTTGGCGCCCTCATTCTGCCAGCTGTTGGTTGGTTCAACAACGCCCCCTGCAGAAACCCCACAACTGGTTGGCATCAATGATCTGCTTTTCATTTTCTGTTCAACTTTGTTTTTTTCTACATTTTTTGGGTGCTCAAAAGTTCTAAAATATACCGACCTTTTAAGTAAAAAAAATTCTCAATTGATATTAAAGTTTCAAACTTTAAACATTTAGGCATAGCTTCCGAAATTTAGATAAAAGGTTATAATTTTTTCTCTCCTAGAAATTACGGTATTATGTGTATTTTTTTAACAAATATCAAAATATCAAAAATTTAAAATTTAAGTGAAACTTTACAAACTTTTTGTTGGTAACTTGCTTTACAAACTTTAATATTCTAATGCTTAAAAAAGGAGTGCTTGGGAAGTTTGACGCAAGAAGCTTCATGATAATTTTTGGAAATTTAGTAAAACTTTTTATTTGTTGGGGAAACAAACACCAAAACCAAACCCATTATTTCAAAGTTTAAATCTCTTTTATAATTAAACTTAAAAAAATAAATCTCAGTGGTAAAAAATGACATGTTCTCTCTTAATGGTTTTAGTTTGAACAATATTATTTATAAAGTGCATGTAAATTTTATTAAGGATTAAAAACGGAATAAATATTATCATAAGACTATATTAAAATATTAAAAAAATTCATCTTATAATTCTTAAAACTCAAGAGCATAAACCACGATTCACCTAAAAACAACCCCTCATTTTCATTTCCTACCGTCAACCTTTCATTTCCCGCTTCAAACTACCCTTTATTTTTAAGTCTTTTCTAAACTCTAAACATAAATCATAACGTTAAATCTTAACTCTAAACATAATTTTAATATTGAGACATTGGAATAGGCACCGAAAAGAGTCAGATGATTTTTGTTTCACTTCCCTTTTATTTTTTTATTGTTAAAAATATATATATCGATATTGCCTATTTAGACCTTTTAATTTTAGTTTTATTTTGATTTTTCCCCTATTTTCTATTGTTAGTTATACTTTGCCCCGACCTAGTATCTTAGCCCTCTCCCTAGATAAGTTCCCACACGTTTCTTCTTTAGGTAGCAATCCTAAATTATGTGCCAAACTTTGCAGAATCTCAAAGCATATCGAATCTTGCATTCCAAGTCTGCCCAATATTTCCCATAGTTTCTCTCTTTTCCTTTTGAATATTCTGAGTTTCCATTAGATATCTGGTGTATTATTCACAAGTTTTGACAAAGAATTTTGTGACAATCTACTGGAATATCTCTTTTAAGTTTGTATTTAATACACTGTCACAAAATTACAAGTTAACCACGTAATTATTCTTTATTAAAATACAAAACTCTTAAAATATCAATTTACTGATTAAACTTTATTTATTGACCTATTTTAACCACTCTTTTGTTTTCTCATTAATATCTCGGTGACGTGGTTTATTTTATTAATATTATGATGTGAATTTTTTATTAATATTTGGTTGACATGTAAAATTTAAAATATATAAAAAAAATTAAATTCTACCCAAACCCCACCAGCATCACCCTCCCTCCCCAAAGTTTTACCGTCTCCTTAAATAACCATGGCCCCAAAGCTTTACCCAAACAATTCTTTCATTCATCTCGGTCACCAACATCCTTGTAAGTCACCTTTGTTCATCTCTGATACACAAATAAAATATTCAACAAAACCACAATATCCCAACGCCTGTTCATTTGATGGAAAACATAGTCCAACCTTTGTTCATCTCTAAAACACAAACTAGATATTCAGCATTCGAATGAAAACTAAAAAATCCAACCTCTGTTTTAAAATGAAATTTAACCACAGAATCACCAAAATTATGGAAGAAAAATATTACTAACTTACCACATAAAACTTGAAAAAGGGATTCACCAGGCTAAAAGAAACTAGAATTAGAACCGGATCATAAATTATATACAAAATAGCATGAGCAGCTAAAGTTATCATCAAAGACTAAGTAAGATTTAGTTGTCTTTGGGATTTTTCATCTCTTCATACAAAAAATATAAGATTCATTCAATTTTCATTAAAACTAAAAAATTTAACTTCTGTTCCAACCAAATATTCACCCACTCGACCACTATCCTTCATCACCTCCATAGAACATCATCTTAGAACTACTACCACTACGTCTACGCCTCCCCTAAACCGAAACCCAGCACCACAAACCTTCAACAACAACCAAATAGGATATCGAAAGAAAAAATTATTCTCGACTTTCGAGTTTCGGTGGCCAGAGTGTTGCCTTTTAAATTCGAACGGGGAAGCCTTTAACGATGCGAGAAAGACATCATATCTCGAACTAATGCCGATCCTACGGTTGTTTCCTTAGATCAACGACAAAGCAAGTCAACATGTTTGGGATGATTTTGTGTCTTTGAACTCGGTTTTGGAGAAAATTTAATCGGACAAAAAGAAAGAGGGAAAGGAGAGGAGTCGTTTAGTAGTGATGACGAGCAAAGCATAATATCAGAACGATGGCGGCGACGTTGAGAAGGTCGACGACAACTAGGGTTTTATTTGGGAGAAAGAAATGGTACGTAAGTATAATTCACCTAAAAGATCCGAGAAAATGAAAAGAAAATGTTTTTATAGAGATATAAAACGACGTCGTTTTAATGCAAATTAAGTTTTTCTAAAACGACGTTGTTTTGGTTCAGTGTGCCATATCATAACACTGTTAATTATTTAATGACGGAGTGACCAAAATAAGCTAATGTATAAAGTTCGGTGAGTAAATTGATTGTTTTAAAAACTTAGTTTCCAAAATAAATTAGAGAGCAAATTTCTGTAATTATTTTTGTAATTTACCCATATGTAAATAATTACACTTTTAACGATTGTAATCGTATACTTAACTATTAGGGAAGTTTTTATTACAATTTATTTTTGGATTATTATCCCATATAAAGGCGGTTAAATTTTTTTGTTTCCACAATCACTTTAACTTAGGGTTTAGGGGGTTTTTGTGTAGGGTTTTGAATTTAGGATCCATGGTTAGAATTTAGGGTTTAAGGTTAGTTTAGGGTAATATGGTTAGGGATTTATGCTTTAACCTATAAACCCTAAAATTTAACCCTAAACCATAAATTCTATCAACAATCTGCAAATTCAAAACAACTACACTTAAACCCCTAAACCCTAAAACTAAGACACTTGTGTAAACAAAGTTTCCACGAGCGCTTGTGCATGGAATAATTACCCGTTTGATCTAAAAACAAATCTCTTTAAATATTTTGCTGGTGAAAAATAAAATTTTTAAGTGTTTATTGATAAATATCGGGTGTAATGGTAAAATAAATCATAAAACAATTTATTTTACCATTACACTCGAGCATAACAATAAAACACAAAAAAATACCAAAATAATTCACATGTTCTTTCTATTTAGTTGGACATTGATTTGGTGTAAGAACAATCATGGAACAAGACATGTCGATAGATCTTTGCTATTCATTCAAGAATTGATTAAAAGGGTTCACTCTACCCAAACTATCTTGTTATAAAAACGTTTTACACAAACAAACCTTGAACTTGGTTACTTTCTATTGTCATGTAACGTCCATAGCATCAATTGAATTGATAGATTCAATTTCATGGTACTAAAAAATTTCAAGCTGGTGGGTGTGGGTCTTTCGGTCTTGGAGGGAAAATGTTAAATGTCAACTGTGGAGGAAGCCGGCACCGACTGATAATATGCATGACAGAAGTCTGGGTTAGACTTAGACCCAGACAGACATCATGTCTTCGTCAATCTTTACGAACAACGAATGTTTCTATATTTAAAACCTAACAAACAAATACCAACTGCTAGTCTGCAATCAACACCCTTATCAGAAATGAAACCATTTGAATATAAATTTAAGAGATAACTACATATTTAGGGTATGTTTGATTCTAGAGAATACATGTCATTTTCATGCGTTACTGTTTTAGTATCCTATGATGTGGTAGCCTGCCACATGTGATTTTTCTCAACTTGTTAGCATGCCACATGTGCTTTTCTCTTTCTTAGTTAGCATGTTGTTAACTTTTTGACATAGGGGTATCAAAATAGAAACAAAACGTAGGGGTGTTCATGGTTAACCGTTGGTTAACCATTAAGAATGAGTCCTTAATTTTCTATGCATTTTTAGATACATTCTCTATGCATTTTCCCTATAAATACATTAGGAACATATTACTTTTACACTAAGAATATAACTTATAGGTTAACCGTTATAATATTTTGGTTAACCGCGAACACCCCTAACAAAACGTAACGTTGGGTATCATTTTGCCAAAAAAAATATATGAGTACTAAATATGCAGTTATCTCTAAATTTAACTAACCACCAAAGAAGTGTCTTAATTTTATTTCAAATAGGTAAGTTTTAAGTTAAATTATGAATTAATAGCAATATAACAAGTTTTAAAAGATGCATAAACTACAAGTAAAAGGGAACTTGCTGGGAAATTGGTTGAACAAGTTTATTAAAACAAAAGTATCTCAGCGACCCCTGTTATTATGTCTACAAGGGACCACCACCGCAATGTATTGTTTTATTTTAACAAGTCATAATAATCTTGCAACTAATGAACAAAAAAACATTCTTTTTTGCACGTTTTTTAGAAATGTTTGCATTGCAGGTTGAATGCAGCCCCCTGTTTGTTCCTATATAAAGCTGGTTTCTTGGAAGCCACTATAGAAGGCAATGAATTGCTATAATTAATACATTTTCCAGGGAACATTGAATCCTTCACTTTCAACCCATCTCTTGTTGTTTTTCCCTTTATAATCTTTCGGTTGTTCATTCTTGTAAGTTTCCATTTCTTTCATTTATTCTTCTTCAAGTTCATTCTTTGTACATGCATGGTTAGTTGTTAAATTAACCTTGCTTCGAATTTTAGACTAATTCGATTTATCTTCCACAACAATCATCTTCAAGGGAAACAAATGACAAAGTATTCAACGGAGCAAGATTTGGGTTGTGGTCTAATGGGAGGAATTTTCCAGCCATGGACCAAACGGTCGAGAAAATCATCACTGCCTGCCTTGCCTGCAAAGGAACTCGATAAGGTTCCGAAGGAACCGGTCACTGTTAAGTCTAAGAAACCTTCAATTGATGATTCCAGCAGGAGACGTAACAGCTCAGTTTCGAATTCGTACACGAAAAAGGACAGTACAACATCCTTAGATGCTGCGAGAAGCTCAGCATCATCGTCGTCTGCTTCGACCCAAACGAGACTGTCACAAGACTTGACCTGTGATCCAAACTTACAGAAACACAAACCAAACAATACCAAAGCTCTTATTCCGGCTACTGCTTCTCCTATGGGAAATATTATAAGGAAGCCTAGCGTTGAATTTAAACAGTTTCGTGGATTGGATTCTGAGGCATTGAAGAAGAAGGGAAACGGGGCATACAAGCAGGGAAGGTTTGAAGAGGCACTGACCTTTTACGAACGAGCAATTTGTCTCGATCCGAAGAAGGCGACATACCGTTGTAATAAGAGTGCTGCCTTGTTATGTTTAGGCCGTGTTATCGAAGCAGTTGTTGAATGCAAAGAAGCTATTCAGCTTGATCCTACTTATTGTAGAGCTCATCACCGTTTGGCAACAATTTATCTCAGGTAACACATTCCATAATCCATAGGCTCATGCAAAGCACAACCTTATATTATCATCCGGGGAAAGAAAATCTGAAATTACTACTGCTTGAAGTTTTCTATATGATTATCTGAATTTACCATGCAGATTGGGAGAAGCAAAACAAGCAGTGGATCACTACAAATATGCTGGAAATCATGCCGACTCCAACGACATTGCTAAAGCTCAGGCTCTCCATCACTGCCTTAAAAGATGCGCAGATGCTCGAAGATCGAATGAATGGAATACTCTACTTAAGGAGACTCAATGTGCTATAACCTCTGGAGTTGATTCTGCACCTTTGGTTAGTGTTTTGCTTTATTGTTTTAAACATCTGCAGCATCTAGTTATTTAAAATGCTCATGGTCATATTTTGTGATCTTTACCAGGTCTATGCTCTTCAAACAGAGGCCTTTCTGAAGCTCCACAGGCATCAAGAAGCCCATACATCCCACAGCAAAGGACCGATTTTCGCCATTGAGTCTTGTATCAATTTCTTCGGTATGGCCGTTAGTGCTTATCTTTTAATGATCAAAGCACTGGTCTACATGGTTTCTGGCAGGTTAGTAGAAAGAAATCTTTATATATTTGGAATATAGAATTCACCAGAATCGAAAAGTTAACAGTGGACTTGATCCGATTATAATAGGCTGGACGATGCTGTATCAGTAGCTCAGCAAGCTGCCAGGCTTGATCCACACAACAGGGAAATAACCCTAGTGGTAAAGCAGACAAGAGAAGTGTCGTCAGCTCGATCGAACGGTAACTTGCTCTTCAAGGCATCGAAATTCTCGGAGGCTTGCATCGTATATAGTGAAGGACTAGAGCATGATCCATACAATTCAGTTCTGCTATGCAACAGAGCAGCCTGTAGATCTAAGCTAGGCCAATTCAAGAAGGCCATTGAGGATTGCACCGCCGCGCTTAAGGTGCAGCCTTCTTACAGCAAGGCAAGGCTAAGGAGAGCCGATTGTAATGCCAAGGTAAATCATTTTAACACTTTAGAGTTCAAGGCCTTTTTCTGAGGCAGATTGCTCTTGAATATTTGTTGACCAAATTATGTGTTATTTATGTAAATTCAGGTAGAGAAATGGGAAGTGGCAATCCAGGATTATGAGATGTTGATAAGGGAAACACCAGGAGATGATGAAGTAGGCAGGGCTTTGCTTGAGGCTCACACCCAACTCAAGAAAATTAACAGGACATGAGAAAAAAAACAAGAAAAATAATTTAAAATATATATTAAAACAACATGACCATGTTATAAATATATGTAAATATCTTCGCATTTTGTTCAGTATAATATTACTATTTCTGTGTCCCTTTTCTTTTTAAATATTATTTCTTTCATTTAAATGAAGTATTGCTTGTTAAACTAAAAGTAAACAAACTCGGGAAAATTAAGTATTGAATTTGTACTATTAAACTTTATAAGTGTTATATTCATATTATAAAAATAAATTTCTTATTAGAGGTGGCAAACGGGTCAATTGGTTCGGGTTCGGTTCGGGTCATTTCGATTTCGATTATTTCGGGTCTAATACCATTCAGTTGAGATTCGGTTCGGTTCAATTCCAATTCGGTTGATTTTCGGTTCGATTCTGTTCGATAAAAAAAACGTTGACACAATAAGAACACACAAACATTAGGAAATCAACATAAATAAATTATTTAAGTCCCAATCATGTTGATTGGAACTAAATGTTTTCATTTTATTTTATCAAGGAGACTTTGTAAAAGAGCATTGGAAGATTACACTTTTTTACTGTCCCCTCCCCTGCTTTGTAGCTTTTTTTTATCAATTTTTTTTTATAAATTTAGTGCGAAAAATACAATGTATGGGGAGGTACAGAAAAGGGATCATGTTCTCAATCCAATCAGCAGCAATATTACAATTTCATGGCACAAAAGAGAAACTGACTGAAACAAGCCCCCTTATCAGAAGGCGGATGTCTTTCTCAATAGCAGAGAAGGACCAGTCGTAAGAGCATCCAGTAATGAGTCTATCGATAACTAGCTTACAATCAGATTCTATGATGACTTTAAAAAATTCTGCTTTGTGGCCAAGTGACAATCCGAACTAAATCGCGGCCAATTCAGCGGCTTGGACGGATGGGACAAGAAGAGAGGTTGAATCCTAAAGAATAACAGTACTCTCACAATCTCGGACAATAGCAGCAAGTGTGGCTTTCCCTGATAAGCCATTAAAAGATGCATCACAATTTACTTTGATAATACTTACCGGTGGAGCAACTCAGCTCAGCTGCTCCATCGAGTGAAGAGAAGCCTTCACAGTTGTCTTAGGGGCCGCCTCTAGAAATTCATTGTAGTCTCTTTCAGCTCGTAACCAGACTACCCACGGGGAGTCATTCTGTCCCTCGAATAGAAATTTATTCCGTGATTTTCATAAGGCCCAAAAGGAGAAAAACAATGAGTGGTCCACTATCATCCCTTCCTGCTTTGCTGAGAAGGGTTAGCACAGATTGCCACCATTTCGAGAAACTTGAGAAACCCATCGTCTCACGGGAATAATTGAATCCCGAGCTCTCCAGACTGCTTTGGCAACTATTTTCATTGTCAAACTCATATTTAACTTTTTGTTATGAAAAAATTTGATTTAAGATATAAAATGAAACGTTAGACATCACTTTGATCTAAAATAAATGTTGTGGCATCAAATTGGAAAAAAAAAATGTATAGTTTGTAGATCAAAGGAAGTTGAGAGTGAAGAATGCCTGCAATTCAATATCAAAAGGGACCTGAACAATAACTCAAGAAAGCTGTACAAACTATGAGATAAAAATGCAAACTTTTAAATCATTCATATCAAATCCATAAGGTAAAAGATTATATGTGGAAAGTTCAAAGTTAAAGCACAGAGAAAACTTTATTCTTTATGAAGTGAACAAGAAAAATAAATCAGTGGGATAATGATTATCAACTCTTCCAACTTCGAGATCGGGACAATGGGTCTTTCATTCCACCAACAACCCATGTTTCTTTGACAATATCCGTTGAAATTTTGTAGAAATCACGGCCGTACTCGTACTCGTATCCCATCACCACCAAGCTCTCTTTTGTCTTTCTGGTTTTTTCCTCCATTAATGAATTCAACTTCTTTCTTTTGTTCTCGTCTTCCTCGTTCTCTTCTTGCCTAGCCTTAGCAGGAGCAGACCTACAGCGCATAAGCAAGAGTGCATTCGGAGGTGGAGTTGCTGCTTCATCATCATCGACAAGATCGTTGATATTTTCTTGGTATTCTTCATCTTCTTCATCTTCATCTTCGTCTTCGTCGTCAGAAGTGATATCGGATCGGGGGAAAGACCCGAAGCATCGGAAATCGAAACGAATACCGCGCAAACACGTTAAGAATTGCACGACTTCCTTCTTAAAACCAAGCGACTCCACCCAACTTGGCCTCCTTTTACGACGCCTGCTGTTGTGAATCTTTTCAATCTCTTCCATGACGGATTGCCAGCTTTTGCATGAACTTGTTTTAGACCCGACTTTGATCTGGCCTGCACACGTGACTTTTGGGGAAGTTGGTTCCGTCATGTCGGGTCCTATTTGCTTGTTTTTCGCCCAAAGCAAAGGGCTAGAATGGCTGCCGGCTCCACTACCCTTTCCGGTGCTTGATTTCTTAAGGAGACGACGGTGGTAATGGAGGTGGTGGTTGCCTGATTCTGATGGTCTGGTGGGGCTACAAATTGGCTTCGGCATCAGGGTTAGACGGGATCGAGACGGTAGACATACTAGCAAATCTGCTGAAGGTGCTCCTCTGGTTTCTCGTCGTTTCATGGCAGATTTCTTTGTGTTTCTCTCTTTGTTTCTTTCTTTTTAGAAGCATGGGCACTTATGAACCTCTGTTGTGTGTTCTATTTTAATGCCTCTAAGGTGTGCTTAGGCATCTTGGTACTGTTTTATTAAACAAAAAAAGGGGAGGGGATCCACAGCTTTCTTTGCTTTTGTTTTGCATAATTTATTTTATTTTTTGGTACAACTATTAGTATCTAATTCATTGGCATGTCCAGGTTAAATTTTGTAGAAACTCGTTATGAGAACGTTTTTCTCAACCTAGTTTTCTCTACTCATAAATAATATTATTCGAATTCCTAATTTTATTTAAATAACTTAATATTTTATCCCGTTAAATCAACTGATTGATTTGTATCATTTCTTAATTCATTCTTTTTAAGAGAGTGACAATGGTTGGTTAATGGAAAGTTAAGAAAGCCATAATGAGGGGAGCAATGCACTTGAGAGCATGGGAGAAACAATGGTCCCCTTTAGGGCTCCATCCACTAACAACTTGCATTAGGATTACATTCTCTTTGCTTTTGATTGTTACTTACATGAAGCATAGTTAGCCTACTCTCCTCCTCTATGATTCATACTCATCATTATATAATATATATAAACAAAATTAAAATGTTATTACATATTTTAGGTGCACTTTATTTTACTTTTTCCATTTTCCATAATTAACTCTAAATTATTTTGTAGTATACATTAAATTAATCAATCAATCAATGAATGTGGTCAAGAAAGATGAATTGATAAATTTAAAAGTGGTAGAAACTATTACAAAATTTAAAAAAGTTGTTTTTAAACTTTTCTCAAAATTGGTTTGAAAAACATTTTTTTATTAAAAAATTATTATCAATAAGTAATTTTTTTAACTTAAAAAAAAAACTGATTTGAAAAACAATGGAAATCACCCTAAAACAATGTGAATATACTTAAAACTTAGTTAACCCAAATTATTAATAATAACCTATATGAGATTTTGAGATTTTTGTATTGTTCAAAACTCAATCGACAAGTTGTGCAATAGTAATGCGTGAGTTTATTTTCCTTTCTTTTGAAGAATTTGAGAATCTTCAAATTTAAGATTTCAAAAAACATAATAAATATAAATATAATGATTAATTAGCAGCTCTTGCCAACCATCAAACCGATCCAATTAGTCTATATATGGCCGAAAAGAACTATTTGATCAAAATCATTCGAGTCATTGATTTGAATGAAAGCCGGTAGATTATTTTCAAATATAAATAATACAGAGACTCAATTACACAAAATCAAAGTATACTAACTGAATTTTAAATTTTAATATAATACATTTTTTTTAAATATTTTACAATTTAACTCAATCAAAGAAGTATAGTGTAAAAAAAAAATAAACCACTGCCACCATATAGTAAAACAATCTTATAAATACTACGGTTGATGTTGTAAAGCTCAAGTTTATTGGCACTTGATATCTTGGACAGCTTTGGTCACCAAGTTTAGTAGCATGGCGCATTTCATTTCTGCAGATTTCTTCTTTTTGATCAATTTCATCAACTGCACTTTCCCACTCAATTTGGAATGGTAGCTCAGTGCCAAAAACCCAGATTCAATATCACTTTTCAAGCTTGAATTATTCACTATATTGTTTGAGTTCATTTTCACACTGACATTCATCTTCTTTGTGGATCTTGCCTTGCTTCTTCCTTTACCAACAAATGCTTCTCCAACTCCAACTCCCCCGTAATCGAACGAAATGGTGGTGTTTTGAAATTTGAAGTGGCCAAAATTTGTGTTCTTTACGGCAACTTGGGCGTTGAGTTTCATGTAGAAAGAAGGAGGGTTGGTGGCTGCCGCCATGAGGTCCTCGACGGTGATAGATTGGACCCTGAACTTGGGATTTTTGATACGCATCACCGTAAGTGAAAAAACCAAGATGACAATAGTCTGGAAAATGGCGAAAGCTAGTGCGTAAACAAGCAACTTGATGCGTTTCTTTTGCTTCAGCTCCTTGGATACCTCTGCAGCAGACTCCATTTCTGCCTTTCTCTGTTGGTAACTTTGCTCCGCCATTGCTGTATTTTCAAAGGAAAAGGCTACGTTTCTTTTCTCCCTTTTGCCTCTTGGAGTTGTTCGATGGAATTTTAAAAAGAATTAGCGAAGATTGAGGTATTAGTATGAAACTCCATGTGCAGGTATATATAATTACAGTACATACGTTGAAGATCATGTTGTTTGTGTAACATAGTACAAAACTGTGGGAAAAGTTAGAAAACTGAATCCAAACCTATCCACAAGCCACCAAATAACAGTTCAAACCCTCCACTGTCTTTAGCTGTGTAATTAGTAAATATAATCTCTTTGGCCAACCAGGAAATGCTTCTATTTTGTCAGTCCAAATATTCCACTGCGTGATTCTAAGTATTTACAGCAGTAGTTAAACTTTGGATTATTGAAAGGAAACAGTTTAAATGACTTTCAGAATTCAATAATCAGGAAGTCCCTACAATTTGTTGGCCAATTCAATAGCATTTCTCCAAGAAAAACAACATAGTTAAACGACAAAGTAAATTTTTCTTTGCTAGATGAATGCCACTGTGGAATTGAACTCGAACAATATACTGAATAATAAACGAAATACCTGCATTCAGCCATTCACTTTTCAAGCTCAAGTTCTTTTAAATAAGGATGAACATATTTCTCTTTGAACTTCTTTTCAGTCATCTTATAAATTGTAGTCAGGCTAACTTTCCTTCTTAGCAAATTCTTACTTTCCAGAGTATCGATAACTAGTAGCCGAGGCTTCAGCCTATGCTCAAGGCTGCAAAGGAGCACCGACGGATGGCTTATAAGAAACGAAATACCTGCATTCTTTCTGGTAAGCAAAAAACCAGTGACTTCCTTGATCTTCCTCTCCGACACAGCAAACACCTGCGGTGCCTTCCAAAATGTAGACATGATATCATCTTCTGAGAAACCCAACTTCCTAAAAAGCTTCACCTTGAGTTCCCAATTCTCTTCGGTCATCGAACTGAACATTCTAATAGCAGCGAGAAACATATTCGACTTCCTATCAAACCCCAAGTCATCTGCCCTTTTAACAAACTGCTTAATGCTCTCAGGTTTTTGCAGAAAAAATCTAGGAAAGTTAAACACATACGAAACAATTCGCGACGAACTAACCCCGCAACTTCTCAAGTACTCTATATTAGGCATCATAGTCTTTTGCAGATCACATTTCAGAAACCAAGCTGAAGTTTTCAGTAATTTAAGAACGTTGGGAAATGATCCTACAACACTCTTCAAATCCGAAATCGAAGGTGCTATTCTATCATTCACACTCCTAGTCAAAATCCAGGGATCGGCAGCTACAATATCAGCAACGTCATTAGTCGAAAATCCTAAATCCCGGAAAATCTTGAGCTTGGGTTTAATGGTTTTCTCAAGACTAGAAGATAGAAGGCTAGGCTTCCTTTTGAGGGCTTCTTCAATGTGGGATTTTGAGAAACCGCTTTCTTTTAGGAATGAAATTATATTATCACAATTACTAGGACCGTTTCTAAGGGTTAGGGAAGATGCAGTTTTGACGGCAATTTCAGGGGAAAAGTTGTGTTTTTGAATGAAGTGGTCAGCTAAAGAAAGGGAAGATCTTGATTCCTGGTTGGCAGAAGATGAGAAGAAAACAACAGAGATGGAATAACTAGAAATGTGTTTCTGGAAACAGGGTGATTTATTGAGAGACAATGAGATCAGAGTTCGGATAATAGGGGGTGCCATTTTAGCATAAGAAACAGGATTCACAAAGATTCAAGCATGAGGGAAGATTGAAAAACTTGCCTGTAACACCGGCTCTTGTCTTGTTACTGCAAACGTCTTCCTTTGATACTGATATTGCAGTTAAATCTTGGTTTTTTTGGATTCACGACCTACAAAGTGCAGTAATCTGAAACCTGGTTTATTAGGGGTTAGGGCAAAGGTTCAGCTTTGGGATGTTGGGTTTTGGGTCGCAATAAAAACTCTATCTTTGCCTAAAATATGCTGCCATTAGCCCTTTTACAAAGGCCCATCTGGTACCTTGAGTAACTGGTTTTTGAAATACATAGGGATATTAATAAATCATGCTTCAACGATTAAGGTTGTGTTTGTTTGTTTATTTAATTTTAAAAGTATTAATATTTAGTTCTTATTTGTTTAAATTTTTAATATTGTGTTCTAGTTCGTATTCATTTATTTATTATTGAATGTATTTATATTCGTTTGTTTAACGTTCACAAACAAATTCATTTAACATTCGCGAAAAAATCCCCACTCCACCATGGTTCATTGTTCATTTAGGGTCTGTTTTTGATTGCGTTTCGCAACTAAAAATCACTTTTTTAAGTGCTTTTAGTTAAAACATGCTGTTTTTTGTTGCTTTTAAAACTAGCTTTTTCGCCCAAACCAAGAAGCTGGATTTTATAGCTTCTTGGGTGGAAAAGCTAGTTTGAAAATAAAATTACTTTTTTACCCTTATTATTTAATTATAATTTATTGTTAAAATGATGTTTATGTATACATAATTGTAAAATAATATATATTTTATAATATTTATATTGAGAATAAAATTGTTTTATTTGTACTTTATTTTATATTTATTATTAATGTGTAAGTGGTATGTCCGTATATAATCTAGAATGTAATTTATATTTTTCAAATTAAAATTTTTAAAATATATTTTTTATTATAATTGAAATTGATTTATCTCATAAATCATAACATTAATTAAATTTAACAATCACCCAAATTTACTTTTACTTTTTAATATCATGTCTAAAATAGACTTTTTATCTCATGAAAATCACTTTTTGACTTCAATAACAAACACTAACCAGTTTTTCAAAACTACTTTTCAACATCTAGTTTGAAAATCACATTTTTCACCACACTTTTTAAAAGCAACCACAAACTAAGCCTTAATATCGTTCTTGTTCATTTAAATAGGCTATGAAAAGAATGTTATAGTGTCGACTAAGGGTGTTCATTGTCAGATATCAGATTCGATCTGATTTTTTCGGTATCCAATTCTTCGGATCGACGATATAGTGATCCGTATTAGATCCAGAAAAAATGGATATTCGGATATCAGATAATCGGATCAGATATTCGGATATCTGATTATCCGAAAATATAATTGATTTAACTATTTTTTTTCGAATTTGAAGGTCGTATTTATGAAAATTTTGGAACTTCGAATATAACAAACAACAAATTACTAAATATAACAAGATTCACATCTATGCAAATTTTAAATTTTTTAAAATTTTTTGTATATAACAAGCATCAAATTGTTAAATATAACAAGATTAATATTCATGAAATTTTGAATTTTCAGAATATTCGAAACTTGAAATATTGTGAGCTGTATTCGATCTGAAAATTTTAAAATTAAATCGAATATCCGATCTAAAAATAAAAGTCAGATTGGATTAATAGATAATCAGATCAGATCGGTCGGATCAGATATTTTTGAATACCCCTAGTGTCGACACCATATAGTAAAACAAATAATATATGGTAAACTACATCTAATATTGCCAAACTTTTATGTATATATCGATTATATCACCAAACTAAAAATCAATACTATTTTACCATTGAACTTCAGTTTAAGTTTCAATTATACCACTGGGCCATTAAAATCCCTCCACATCATCGTAAGCAGACTGCTAAGATTCTTCCGCGTCATTGATTTTAAGGGTCTAGTGGTATAATTGAAGTCTAAACTAAAGTTCAATGTTAAAATAGTATCAATTACTAAAGTTCAGTGTTGAAATAGTATCAGTTTTTAGTTTAATGATATAAACGATACAAAACTTAAAGTTTAGTTGTATATGATGTAGTTTACCATAATATAATTTATAATCAATAGACAAATGGATACAAGAAGGAACAATTTTTTGGGTTTTGACCGAATAATTAAGGATGTTCATGTTTTTTTATCTTATGTGTGAGTTTGAATTTTAATATTTGTTTTAAGATATAAAATCTCATTAGTTAATCAATGAAGACAGATTTTTTTAAAGAAAAAATACATATGATCTATAAGCCTCAATTCAAAGCTGTTAAGATGTTGCAAAGCTCATGTTTATTGGCACTTGATATCTTGGACAGTTCTGGTCACCAAATTCACTATGATGACGCATCTCATATCTGCAGATTTCTTCTTCTTTATCAATTTCATCAACTGCACTTTCCCACTCAATTTGGAATGGCAGCTCAGTGCCAAAAATCCAGATTCAATCTCGCTTTTCAAGCGTGAATTATTGAGCATATTGTTCGAGTTCAGTTCCACAGTAACATTCATCTTCTTTGTGGATCTTGCCTTGCTTCTTCCTTTAGCAACTAATGCATCTCCAACTCCAACTCCACCGTAATCGAACGAAATGGTGGTGTTTTGGAATTTGAAGTGGCCAAAATTTGTGTTCTTTACGATAACTTGGGCGTTGAGTTTAATGTTGAAAGAAGGAGGGTTGGTGGCTGCCGCCGTGAGATCCTCGACGGTGATAGAGCGGACCCTGAACTTGGGGTTTTTGATACGCATCACTGTAAGTGAAAAAACCAAGATGACAATAGTCTGGAAAATGGCGAAAGCTAACGCGTAGACAAGCAATTTCATGCGTTTCTGTCGCTTCAGCTCCTTGGATGCCTCTGCAGCAGACTCCATTTCTGTCTTTCTCTGTTGGTAACTTTGTTCCGCCATTGCTGTATTCTCAAAGGAAAAGGCTTCTGTTTTTCTCTCCCTTTTGCCTCTTGGAGTTGTTCGATGGAATTCTAAAGCGAATTAGCTGAGGATTGAGGTATTAGTATGAACTCCATGTGTATACATACATATATAATTGCAGTACAGAAGTTGAAGATGATGTGGTTAGTGTAACTAAGTACAAAACGGTGGGAAAAGTTAGAAAGCTGAATCAAAACCTAACCACAACGCACCAAAGAACAGTTCAAACCCTCCCCTTTCTTAAGCTGTGTGATTAGTAAATACAATCTATTTGACCATGCATGAAATGCTTCTATTTGGTCAGCTCAAATATTCCATACCTTTTTTTTTAAATGCCAAATATTCCATACTTTGAAGCTTCCAAAGGGCTTAAGAAAATTTTATAGAAGATTCTACAAGGCTAACTGGTTTAGTGGTGTTGAAATACCAATTAGAAATGAATAGAAATCCCATGTTCTATCTCGATGTCATATTTTATGCTCCACGCGAAAAAATTAAGTTTAGAGTTTAGAGAATTATGAGTATAGTGTATTTTTAAGGTTTAAAATTTAAAATTTAGTGCCGGGGTTTAAAATTTAATTTTTTTAGTGTTATTTCATAAAAAGAACAACAGATTTTTATCTAGAAACAATTTTTTTTTCTTCAGAAAACGTTGTGAAAATGTTCCTTGAGATGAAGGACCTAGGAGGGTGGTTATCAACATAGCTTCACTGTCTCAATGAATAGGTGATATTGACATAGTTAAAATACTATGAGATCTTGAATCGACACCGTTACTTGTTAAACCGTCAATGCATTTGAAAATTTTCTATCATTTCTCTTAGGCTTCATATGTTATGCATCCGGCCAATTTTTCATTGTCGTTACATTGTCTGATTTGTTAGATTTTTACGAGAAATTAAATTAAAACTTGTATATGTGAGATATATGAATTTGTTGAGTGATTAATAATACTCATATTATCTTATTTTGTATGAATTCAAATTTTAATATTTATTATTTTTAATTTTTTTATTGTATAACCATAATTTAGCCCCTTGAATTTGATTCACCCCCAGCTTTTTATGTTTACTTGCGTTTTTTTTATAGTTGGAAAACGGACAGTTGAAAGAATAGAGATCCTTTATTTTTTTTTACACATATTTATGTTTTAACACTAAAAAATTAATAATTAATAATTAAAAATAAAATTTAGGGATTAAAGTATGGATTAATATCCTATACACTGGCGGTGAAAACTGAAAGTTTCTACAAGCGCCTTAGTTTTAGGGTATATGAAATTAGTTTAGGGTATAGGGTTTAGGGGTTTAGGTGTAGGGGTTTAGAATTTAGGGATAATTGTTTCAATTTAAGGTTTAAGGTTATAATTTAGGGTTCAATTTTTAGGGTAATATGACGAGAATTTAGGTTTTAACCTATAAACCTTAAAGTATAATCCTAAACCTTAATTTGAAACAACTATCCATAAATTCTAACCCCCTACACCTAAACCCTTAAACCTTACACCCTAAACTAACTCCATATACCCTAAAATTAAAGTGCTTGTAGAAACTTTCGGTTATAAAATATTTATCCTTAAAGTATTAGGTGCATACTATATTTTTAAGGTTTAGATATTATTCATGTAAAAAAAGTTTAGAGAATATGAGTAGGGATGTCAATTAAGCGGAGAGGCTGCGAAGGTCACTCTTCCTACACTCACCCCCATCAAGAACTTTTATTTTTATCTACGCCCCATCATCCACGTGGGTCCTCAAACTCACATAATTTCATCTTTACCCGCCGCATGATCCATTTATATATGTACATATATAAATATTAGTTATATTAATATAAATATAATTTGTTTAAAAAATATAAAATATTTGTCATTCAGACTCTCGCCACATATGTGACATTATTCTAAATGTCATATTTTTTTAAAATAATAATATACAAAATTAAATTTTGTACAACACAAAATTTTAGACTAAAAAGATATTGAAGTCTATTGTAAAGGACAAAAAATAACACAAATAACATGTAAAATAATATTTCAATTGTTGTAACAAAAAACAATATAGAAATAACTAAAAAAAAATAACAATGAAAAAAAAACTTTTAAAAAAGGCTTAATGGCCCGTTTGGCCCCTAAAGTATACACAAAATATCAAACTGCCCCCTAAAGTGTTTTTTTGAGACGTTTTGCTCCCTGGACTAAAAATCATTACCCCGTTTGCCCCTTCCGTCTAACACCGTTTAAAAAAATTGACGGGCCAACCAAAACGCGTCATGTGTCATTTAATTAAAAAATAAGTTAACTTAAATAAAAGGGGTAAATTGCACAAGTATGCCAAATTTTATTTTTTGTTCATTTTAAGCACTTGCTTGTTCATCATCTTCCTCTGTTTTTGCATATATTGCTAAAATTGCAATCTGCAAACTAAAGGAGGCAATTAAATGATCATTAACAATTTGATCACACTAAATCCCCCCCCCCCCCAAAAAAAAATAATTCTTCTTATACTGTCAAGCAAGAAAATAATTAATGGAAGCGCACCCAACATTATCAGTGTTAATCTTAGAAATAGAAGTACTAGCAATGTTGTTGGTGATTCTGAGAGTTCACTGAAAGACGGAAGCTCGAACGGGAAGGATAAATCAAGCAAAAAAAATGGGTTTAATTTGAATCTAAAGGGATCGGATAAAAATCTTGGTTGAAATTGTTTTCAAGTTAGAAATATTTGCCGCCATTATGCTACTAAAGCTTGCTTTGTATTATTTATTCAATTCATTTCCTATGCCACCATGATTTTTGAGTGAGTCAGTTTAAAGTAAAGATTATGTTAATGGATGAAGATATTGCTCTTACTTTTAAGTTCCTTTGTTTTTGCTTATTTGAACAAGTGATCCCTCCATTGATACTTTATTGTTTTCCTGCAACTTTGTTGGTTAAACTATCTTGTTTCGAGTCTGATTGAAGATTAATTGTTGACATGAATCGAGTATTAATGGATAAAAAAGAAAATAAATAATGGCTTTAAAAAGTATACCAATTGTGAACCCCAGACAGATATAGCCTTACTAGAATAAAATATACAAAGTTAAAAAAACCATGAACAATGGAAGCATGGCAGGGTTTATTCGAGATAGCTATGGTTGAAACGAGGGAGGAAAAAGATGGCTAGATTGAATAAATATAAAACTTGAGAGACTCAATATGTTATTTACCCATTTTTATTAAAGCAGTCAATTTTTTTGGCCAAAAAAGCCACATGGCGCGGTCTAATTGACCTGATTTTTTTAACGAGCGTTACAAAATAGGGACTAACGGAGGTCACGAGTTTTAGTTCAGGGGGCAAAACATCCCAAAAAATATTTTATGGTGCAGTTCGGTACTTTGTGTATACTTCAGGGGCCAAACGGGCCATTAAGCCTTTAAAAATAAGAACATGTACCATACAATATTAGGAAAATAAAATACTTATGGTGGAGACTAAAACAAACATTAGAAAGAAGACTCAACATTAGGAAACAATAAAGAAGAAACCAATAAACATATATTATGGCCTTGTTTGGTAAATAGCGGTTTGGGCAAATATTAGAGGTTTGAGGTATAATTAGAGGTTTGACTAGTCAAATCCGCTAATATTGATGTTTGGTAAATAGCGGATTGAAAGAGTGGATTGAGGTGAAAAAGCTAATTTTGAAAAACTCCTAATATGAGCTTTTTGAGATTAGAGGTTTGATATTAGAGTTGTAATGACTCTTTTACCCTTAACAATTATCAAAAATCTCCGAATAACCTAAATTAAATAATAATATTTTTTAAAATAAATAATAACATATTAAATATTGGAATTATTGGACTTATTTGTTGTTACTACTAATTTATATGGTGACATTTGTAAGTTAATTCTATTTTTTTATTATCACATATTTATATGTGCATATAAAAAATTTAACAATTATATAAATAATAAATTAATATATAAATCTTTCAAATATGTTTAGGAAATTTATATTAAAAAATAATTTTTACAAATCTAATTAATATTTATTAGATACAAAATATTAATAACTGATAAATTATTCAAACAAGTATTAAATATAATCATGTCCTTATATGTCATTTTGCTTGTTTAAATAATCAAACAACTATCAACTATCAGTTAATTTTACCAAACACTTTTATACAATCAGCTAATACAATCCGCTAGTCAAATCAACTAATGCAATAAGCTATCAGCTATCAGCTAATGTAATCCGCTATCAGCTATCAGCTATCCGCTAATTGCGAAACAGGGCTATCATCTTTTATTACTGAAATCACTCAATAGTTTTGACTAGCTGATAACGGATAGCGGATTACATTAGTTGATAGCTGATAGCTGATTGCATTAGCTGATTTGACTAGCTGATTGTATAAAAGTGTTTGGTAAAATTAACTGATAGTTGTTAGATTATTTAAACAAGTAAAATGACATATAAGGACATGATTATATTCAATACTTGTTTGAATAATTTATTAGTTATCAGTATTTTGTATCTAATTAATATTAATTAGATCTACAAAATTATTTTTAATATAACTTTTCTAAACATATTTGAATGATTTATATATTAGTTTATTATTTATATAATTATTTTAATATAATTTAATTAATCAATAAATTTAAATACACATATAAATATGTGATAATAAAAAAAATAAATATGATTATCTTATAAATAGGGTGAGAAAATATTTAATTTAGGTTATTTTGAGATTTTTGGTAACTGGTAAGGGTAAAAGAGTCTTTACAACTCTAATATCAAACCTCTAATCTCAAAAAGCTCCTATTATGAGCTTTTTCAAAATTAGCGGTTTCAGCCCAATCCGCTCTTTCAATCCGCTATTTACCAAACAACAATATTAGCGGATTTGATTGGTCAAACCTCTAATTATGTCTCAAACCTCTAATTTTTTTCCAAACATGGCCAATATAAATTATCTTAAACTTAACTCTAATTCAAACTGATATTTTAAAAAATATTTATATATTTAATAAGATCAATCTTAATTATATATATATTTAACTTTTCAATAATATCCCAAGACAAGTCAATATGAATTACCTTAAATTTGACTATGATCCATGTTGATGTTATATTTTTAATAATATTTATAAAAACTTATTATAAGATATGTTGTGGAGGGTGGGGATGATGCGGGACGGGAGGGGATGATGCGAGGCGGGTGGGGATGGGGCGGGTACAAAAGCATATTCACACCTTTTCTACCACCCACGGCGAATCTAATTTTTATGTTTTTCCTCGCCTCACAACCCGCGAAATTTATAATCATTCTTGCCCAATTAAATGCGAAATGAAGCGAATTCTCACAAAATTCGCCCTACTGACATCCTAATTATGAGTTAAAATTTAAACTTAGATCTTATAATTTAATTTTAAATGTTAAGCATAAAAAATAACATCTAAGGGATAAAAAGATTTTTATTCACGCTCGTACCTTGGATAAAAGGATATTAATGTCGCCTAACTATCGAAACAATGAGACTTTTTTTTGATCCGAAGAAACAATGAGACTATCGGCTTATGTTTAACTATATTGATAACTACACTATGTTATTCTTCATGTCAAAGAATATTTTCACAACGTTTTCTAAAAAGATTTGTTTCTAATCGATTTTTCCAACACCACCAAACTTGTGGAATCTTCTATATAGTTTTTTTAAACCCTTTCGAAGCTTCAAAGTATGAAATATTTAGGATGACCAAATAGAAGCATTTCATGCATGGGATTATTTTTACTAATTGCACAGCTAAAGTCTAAAGACATTGGAGGGTTTGAACTGTTCTTTGGTGGGTACAGGTTAGGTTTGGATTCAACTTTCTAACGTTTCCTACTGTTTTGTACTTTGTTACACTAACCACATCATCTTCAACTTCTGTACTGCAATTATATATATATACACATGGAGTTCATACTAATACCTCAATTCTCATCTAATTCTCTTTAGAATTCCATCGAACAACTCCAAGAGGAAAAAGGGAGAAAAAAAAAACAGTAGCCTTTTTCCTTTGAGAATACAGCAATGGCTGAGCAAAGTTACCAACAGAGAAAGACATAAATGGAGTCTGCTGCAGAGGTATCCAAGGAGCTGAAGCGAAAGAAACGCATCAAGTTGCTTGTTTACGCATTAGCTTTCGCCATTCTCCAGACTATTGTCATCTTGGTTTTTTCACTTACGGTGATGCGTATCAAAAATCCCAAGTTCAGGGTCCAATCTATCACCGTCGTGGATCTCACGGCGGCAGCCACCAACCCTCCTTCTTTCTACATGAAACTCAACGCCCAAGTTGCCGTAAAGAACACAAATTTCGGCCACTTCAAATTCCAAAACACCACCATTTGGTTCGATTACGGGGGAGTTGGAGTTGGAGAAGCATTAGTTGCTAAAGGAAGAAGCAAGGCAAGATCCACAAAGAAGATGAATGTTACTGTGGAACTGAACTCGAACAATATAGTGAATAATTCAAGCTTGAAAAGTGATATTGAATCTGGGTTTTTGGCACTGAGCTGCCATTCCAAATTGAGTGGGAAAGTGCAGTTGATGAAATTGATCAAAAAGAAGAAATCTGTAGAAATGAAATGCGCCATGCTACTAAACTTGGTGACCAAAGCCGTCCAAGATATCAAGTGCCAATAAACTTGAGCTTTGCAACATCAACCGCATCATCTTATCATCGGCTTATATATCATATTTACTCTGTTTTTTTTTTTACTTTTCTTCTACTTTTACCCATTTCTCTATTGATTATAATTTATAATTTATAAGATTGTTTTACTATATGGTGGCTGTGATTTATATTTTGTGGGGTAAATTACTCCCAATTTCAAATCTTATGTTTGCATTCTATAATTTCAAACGTTTTCTCACCAATGTTAAACTTAAATATATTTTTGTCAAAAGTTTAACAAAACATCAGTTTGGTTCAATAGTTTGGTGTCAAGACCTTTTTTAAGATGAGGCATTTCTTTATTTTTGAAATCTTTTCTCTCTAATAAATGATATCACATGTTATCATCTTATTGGATATATTAATATACTAAAAAAATGTCACATAAATCACCACATCAGACTGTTGTTACTCAGTTAACTGAGATTAACGGCTGAATGATTGTTTTATTAGAAATCGAAAACATTAGTGACTGAAACATATGTTTCTTAAACTTCAGTGGTGAAAAGAAAACTTACTGAAACTTTAGTATCCATTTACGTAATTTATGAAACAAATGTTGTGACCCAAAACCACTGGGCATCCTGAAGATAAATTCGTGCCCTAAACCCCCAAATAAACTTGGGTTTAGACTATTGCTCTTTGTAGGTCGTGAAATCGAAAGAACCCAGATTTATCAGCAATATCAGTGTCAAAGGAAGACGAAAGCTGGTGTTACAGGCAAGTTTATCGACCTTCCGACATGTTTAAATCTCTGTAAATTCTATTAGTTGTGCTAAAAGAAGAAGAACGAATCTAAACCTGTAAAACCTCAAAAAAGGAGGGAAAAATGATACCCCCTATTATCAGATCTCTAATCTCATTGCCTCTCAATAAATCATCCCGTTTTTGGAAACCCATTTCTTGTTGTTCCATCTCTGTTGTTTTCTTCTCATCTTCTGCAACCCAGGAATCAAAATCTTCCTTTTCTTTAGCTGATCATTTCATTCAAAAACACAACTTTTCCCCTGAAATTGCCTTCAAAACTGCATCTTCCTTAACCTATGTGAAGGATCCCCGTAAGTGTGATAGTGTAATTTCCTTCTTAAAAGAAAGCGGTTTCTCAAAATCCCATATTGAAGAAGCCCTCAAAAGGAATCCTAGACTTCTATCTTCTAGTCTTGAGAGAACCATTAAACCCAAGTTCAAGATCTTCCGGGAATTTGAATTTTCGGCCGGTGATGTTGCTGATATTCTAGCTGGAGATCCCTGGATTTTGAATCGAAGCTTGGATGATAAAATAGTACCTTCGATTTCGTATTTAAAGAGTGTTCTAGGATCCAATGCTGAGGTTGTTAAGATACTAAAAACATTATCTTGGTTTCTGGCTTTTGATTTGCAAAAGACTATGATGCCTAATATAGAGTACTTCAGGAGTTGCGGGCTTAGTTCGTCGCAAATTATTTCGTATTTGTTATCATATCCTAGATTATTCTTGCATAAACCTGAGAGCATTAAGCAGTTTGTTAAGAGGGCAGATGACATGGGAGTTGATAGTAAGTCGAATATGTTTATTGTTGCTATTAGGACGTTGAGTTCAATGACCGAAGGGAAATGGGAACAGAAGTTGAAGCTTTTTAGAAACTTGGGTTTCTCTGAAGATGATATCATGTCTACTTTTAGGATGATACCACAGGTGTTTTCTGTATCGGAAAGGAAGATCAAGGAAATCTCTGACCTTTTGCTTACCAGAAAGAATGCAGGTATTTCGCTTATAATAAGCCACCCGATGCTGCTTACTTACAGCCTAGAGCATAGGCTGAAGCCTCGGCTACTGGTTATTGAGATTCTGGAAAGTAAGAATTTGATAAGAAGTAAAGTTGGCCTGAGTACAGTTTTTAAGATGACTGAAAAGAATTTCAGAGAGAAATATGTTTGTCCTTATTTAAATGAACTTGAGAATGTATCCATGGACCATGGGTATTGTGAGCCATAAGTGTTGATTTCCATATCATTGAGGGCATATGTGCAATCTTAGATGTTCTTTGGGGTTTATAATCCCATACTTTTAGGTGAAATTGGTTCTATAAGCCATTAAGTCCTTTTTGTTGAAGACTAATGACCATTTTCAGACTGTTTTCTTTCTTGAAAGGCCATCTTGTATAGCTAAGTCTTATGTTTGAACTTTGAATAACTCCCATTCTGTCTGAACGTTGCAATTGTTGATTGTTTGTGATTGGTTCAGTTCCTTATTTGCTCCAGTTTCTAATTTACTTTATATTTTCACGTAGATGGCTTTATGACAAGTGCGTTCGTACTAGTAATTTTTAGAAATTTACTTTTATTTCCAGTGAATTTCTTTCTATCCTGATATACCATTGTGCTGTATGTAAATGTTCATTTTGCTGCCTGAGATAGGCTGCTGCTAATATAAATGTCATTTTGGATTGACCTATTGCAGGCTACTGTAAATCATGGTTGTTGTTTTTTTATCAATTGCATATGTGTGTGTTCTGTATTAAAGATTGTTTCGAATAGGAAAGCATTGAAGAGAGTAATGTGTTCAATATTCATGGTAGTGGAACATGGATCTGATGTGATTATATGTTTTGAAACTTCAAAACCAAATCAGCATCTTTACATGTCAAACCAGAGTATGCTACTGCTGGCTCTCCAACCTGATATATATCCAACCTAATTGTTTCTTCGCGTCGTTGTTTTTTGTCCGTAAAAATGCTTTTTTTTAGACCCGCAACTATCTCAAAAGACTGAAGATCTTGAACTGGAATTGTTGAACTGTCGATGCATTTTTTGATAAATTATAAGCTTCATTTGTCATTGTTCTTGCTAACGGCCGTTGGGGGGAAAACGCATGTTGGTCAAAAGCTGAATTTTTTAGCTGTCAAAAAATGCCCGTCTAGGCGTTAAAAATGATGGGCAAACGCCGGTTGAGACCAAACCGACAGTCGTTTGACGAGAAAATGAGGTGCAGGCTAACGTTGGTAAACCCTGGCAACAACCAAAAACAGGGTTTTGTGGCTTTTCAAATGGCGGTTTGGGTGAGAACATTCGATTGTGGAGAAGTTGGAAATTCCAGCTTTTCCGAAACCCCCGCTTGGGACCAAATCATGCATAAAAATGTCCGTTTGAGGCGCTCTCCGCTCTCCTTGATCGTTCGACATTGTTTCTCCGTTCTGCAACTAAAAGCTGTGCCGAATGGACCCTAAGTGACCAGTGGCAAATCCAGGCATCTTCTTGTCTCATTGAATATACAGTTCTAGTTTTGATTATATATAAATTCGGAAAGACATTTCATCTGTTTTGATTTATGATTCAAAGTCTAATTATTGATGTAAGTGCTTAAAATCATGCATTTTAACACATCTAACATTTTATATCAAAAAGTGTTTATGGAAGAACCAACACACACAAACAAAAAAAGAGGTTATGGGCCAGACCCAGTACTAGAAAATGTTTTGTCTAAATCCTGCTGCTCTCCACCAATGCTGGTAGTCAATTACAAGGGTTTCTTCAAACAAACACAATTACATGGGCTTTTCTAAGCAATGTTAACATTGGGCTTGGATTATATTAAATCAAAATGTTGAGACTTCATTAAAAATTCTTAAAATAATATGTAAATAATTTATTAAATTTTTTTTTGTTGCCCTTCCAGTTTTTAGGGCATCTCCCTTACTAATCCGGACCGACCCGTGATACATACCTGGCTTTGGTGGGTGAGTCACCTAGCGAGAATTTTCTGCATACACAACGCCTCGAACACGAAACCTTGCTTAAACGATATCAAGGCGCTTACCAAAAAAAACTAGGCTTGAAGTCAAAAATAGCCCCTAACGTTTAACCTTTTGGTCACTTTAGCCCATATTCTTTTTTATCGTCTAGATCTACCGTCAATGTTTCATTTTCATTCAAAATTCACCCTCAATGGATGGAAATTGTCAGTCAACTAACGGTCAACACTCATTGCTGACGTGTCGATGCCACTTGTATAGAAATGCTGACGTGCATTATAATTTTTAATTTTTAATTATTTCTTTGTATTTGTTTTTATATTAAATTTTAACAAATCAGATGATGACATGTGACATTATCTGGTTGATTTTTAAAGCAAAAAATTGGCATTATCTGGTTGGTTTTTAACGGAAAGAATTAAAATTATGATGAGGAAGACTTGGGGGATCGAACTTGGGTCTGAACAAAAAAAAGAGCTAAAGTGACCAAAAAGTCAAATGTTGAGAGTTATTTTTGACTCTATGCTAAAAAAATATTATTTTTGTTAACATGTGACACCAAAAACCCATTAATATCCGTATCAATATTCATTAATATTATGTGAAATTGATAAATTATCAGTACATTAGATATAAATCTATTAACACATGTATTAATATTTTAAAATAATCAAATATAAAATGATTATTTAATATTTTTAATATTTAATATAGGGTAATTAATTGATGCATTGCGGTGAAATTTTTTTTCTTCCACAAGCGGGCTTCTCAAACCTTAAAACATAATCACAAACACTAGAACCCTAATAATGAACCATAAACTCTAATCTCTAAACTTTAAAAACTAAACTTTATAGAAAACAAGTTTTTCACTACCGGTGCATAGAATATATATAGTTCAACATTATGGTTTTTAATGTAAAACTAAATTATAAAAAATCAAAATTTATTAATTATAGATACTTTTTAAAAATAATATGGATATTTATAATATTAAAGGAGATAATTCCTTCATTTTATCTATAACAAATCACTTATTTGTTTTTTTTTCTAGCATCTTATTTTTGTCATTAAATCAAGATCTCGTTGACAAGTTGAACCAAAATTTTATACATAGATATACACTTTATTTACTTATTTATTTGTTTAAAAGAAGAAAAGCTTTTGACTTGGATTTCTTTAATCTCTGAGGTTATAATTCTTTTAATAATTCCAATAACTTAAACAATCCAAATAAATGAGTAAATAAAGTCTGTATGAAGTTTACAGCTTCATTTGCCCCACTGCTTCACAGTCTAATTATATTAATTAAAAGTAATTAATTTTTTAATGAAGTGTAGGCTCCATTTCTCTCTCCCATGTTATTTTCCCCCCTTCAAGCTTGAAATAGAAACATCTCTATCTACATTTCCCAATTACCAGGTGCCCTATGTTTTTATATATTTTATTAAAGTAATAAAGATATATAAACTTGTTTGAAGTTGGGAACCTTTACAAGAGACCATATCTGATCAATCATATAATATATATGTAGATATATAATGGTGGAAACCAGGCCCCTCATAGCTGGTTTAAAAAAGTTTAAAAAAAATGCCACTAAAATATGGTAATCTTATTAATTCTCTAATTAAATTATGTTTGTGCAAAAGTTGTAGGAGTAATTTTTCTTTTGAGATAATGTTTAATGGATCAACTACTGATTTGGGTAATTCAAATGGTGTTATAATTTTTTAGAAGATTATTTTATATTAGACGACGTGTTTTGAAGGCAAATATGAAGTTCATTTTATATAATACATATAATTTTAAGAGAAATGGTGACCAAAATTTTTGAGTTGGTCTATCGTAAATTTTTTTAAAAAATTATATTAAACTTCTCTCTGAGCAAGACTTCGCAGAGGTAGAATCGTTGATCAATTTAAACTATATAAGCAAACATTCTTGTATTTTTGCTTACGTTTTAATTTTTTCAATGATTCATCCAACACCAACTGACTTATGCATTGAAAGTTGATAGTTTGGGACCAATTAAGTTGAAGACTTAAACAATGCTGGGGTTGTTTAGTTTCTATGGTCAATTTCCCTAACACATAAGCAAAGGACACATTAACCTATACTATTTATTAAACGGCCCTTCACATATTATTGCTTGATTTGGCTTACAGGTTGTGAGAATAATACTACACCTGTCATTGGTCATTGGTGCCCTTTCCTCTCAGGGTAAGGGACAATCATATTATAATGATGATTGTTTTTTAATCGTTTTTTATATTAAATATACCCTAATATACAAACACTTGATAAATTTGCTCCCTCTAGAAAGGTCATTCGAATCACTAGGGCAGGCTGCCCTCCAAGGGGGGACCATCCGCCCTAGGCGACACGTCTATCAAAGGGAAATTGATTATTTATCTAGCAAAGCCTGCATGCATGCTAGGGCCATTTTCTAGGGAGCAATCACATCTCAAAACTAGAGACCAATTATCATTTTTAATTAATGTATTAAAAGAGAGAAGAAGAATCTAGTGTTTTCTTTTATATATATTAATTAAAAAGGTTATGGGAATGGGATTTCAACTGTTCCACATCATGGGTTAGGGTTTTTATAATACATGCTTAGGAGTTATTTAATATTGTAAAGCATATGTGATTTGTGAGGAGCATTAAAGCTTAGAAGGAGAGCTTGAAGTTGATATTTAAAATGATTTTTCTCGAAAAAAGCAAGTACATAGAAGATATAATTTTGGTTCTAGTAAAAAAAATGATATTCATCATAAGAGATATGAATTCAAGCAGTTGTGTGCAAGGATCAACCTAAAGAGGGGTTGGAGAGGACAATCGCCCCCTTAAAAATTTGAAACTCATATATGATTTAGAAGTTTTTTTAGAAACTTTCTATGTATTTTCTATTGAAAATCTATTTTCTCTTATCCTAAAATTTTATAAGTTCACCTCCTTAGAATTTTATAGGTTCGCCCCTAACATAAAATCATTCGTTTGTCCTTGCATGTGTGTACAATGTGTGTGCGTTGTCAAAGGATTAAGAAAAAAAGTATATAAAAAATCTAACATGTTGAACCCAACGAGCGGTCATAATAGAAAAGAGGATGATGTTCATTCTAGGCGACTCAGGTTCAATTCGCTTTGTCTGCAAAGTATGTGATATGTGAGTAACATCAAAGCTTTAAGAGAAAAGGTTGAAGTTGATATTAAAATGAATTTCCTCGAAAAACCAAGTAGATCTAACATGTTTTAAATCCAACGAGTAGTTTTAGTGGAAAAGATGATTATGTTCATTCTAAAAGACTCGGGTTTAAGCACACGTGTATAATGCGTATAAACATTATCAAAAGATTAAGAAAAATTTTAAACAAATACTACCATCATGTAATTAAAACAATATACTAAAAAAACCCTGACATGTTTTATTTTCTTGACACATAGTAAGGGAAATGGTGTGAGTGGAAGGGAAGTGATATGTTTGGCCTCCAATAATTGGAGGTTTGGAATACCTAGTTTAATTGAGTTGATGGACCCAATCATGGGTTTGGTAATTACCTCTCTTTACACGTAGGAAAGAGCTTGGGGAATTTAATGGGTTGAAAGCAAATGTTGGATGTCCATGTCCTCTTCGAAACCAAAGCATTTCAAGTGGGTTCCAACTCCATTTCAACAATGGATTCCCCGGTATTAACCTGCTAGTGCTGGGCATCCTTTTCACCACCTAAACTTACCAAAAAATATAAACAAAGTATTCAAAAAATGATTTTATATTATCTCAGGTCTTGTAACCAATTCTGTACATGTTAAGGTTGGAACTTTTTGCTTAGTTTTGTTTTTAAGGATCAATTATATGGTTGATAAATATTCAAAAAAAAATTATATGGGTTGATAACCAAATTAGCCTATGTTTCGGCCTTTGAAGGAAAAAGGCTCGTTTTTTATATAAATAAAAGTGGTTAATCCTGTTAAAAAGAGAAAAGATTTAAAATTTCAATAAAAGTTTATAACTATCATCATAAACTAAATGTATACTTTAGACATTTTTTTATAATATTGACATAAGAAACTAGACACTTTAGATCATATAAGGACCATGCATGAATAATGTTAAAAACCCAACCAAAAGACTCAAACGAAATATAGATATAAACAAATCTAATTGCATCGGCAAACAAACCACAAAAGGGGATTAAGCTACTAAAAGACCATCGAGAATCACAAATCAGAAACGAGAGTCGTGAGAAAACTATCTACGAACGCAAATCGCGTATCCAAATTCAATATGAAGGTCCTAGAGCATGGAAGATCAACAAGATAACAAATAAGTGTCATCTTGATCAGTCGAGACAATGTCAAATCCAACCAAAAAAATAAACGAAAAGAATTGTCAAACAACCGACTCAAAAGACCAAAAATGTGTCATAAAGACAAACATGTTCTTATTAAAAATTAAAAAAAAATAAAAAGAAGCAAATGTAAGAGATAAAAAAGCAAAAAAATATATATTAATAGTCGACGACTAGCACTAAAACTAATGTCGTTGCTGGCCAAAACAAAGCTAAAAGCTGCTTTCTTTTATCTATACCTAATAACTGCTTAAAGATATCAATTATATGCTATTACTGTACATACCTCCTAGCACCTGGAATGGTGCCAATTCTCCTTATCTTTTTCCTTTTTAAATAATTATAATTTGTTGGTGAGACGAGGGTTTTAGCATTGTATAATATTTCTTACGAGTGGCTGCAATGCTTTGATATTAAAGTATTTAGATGGAATGGAACTTTAGATACCAAAATCAACATTTTTTTAATAAAAAAATACAGATATTACATTGGAAGATTTGGTATAATTCAAGTGTCCTTGGTAGCATTATCCCAAAATAAACAATATCTTTTTGTTGAGGAAATAGAAGCAGCAGCCAGAACATAGATAGCATGTTAAGCATATAATTAAAGTTCCAAATCTGTTGCTGTTAGCCTCTTTCATTGTTGTTGTTGGTGTCGAATGCGATAATCATATCGCCGAGATTAATCCATTGGTTTTCGGTTAAGTCTTTGTTATGCATTGCTTTTTAGAGTAAGTATTTTAGATTAAAAGCGAGGTTTACAAGTAGAGATGGAGCCAAAATTTGGAGGTTAAAGGATAAAACATAAATGATTAAAAATTTTGAAAAGACAAATTCACAAATAAATTAATTTTTAAAAAAATTATATAGATAGATAAAAATGAAAAGAAAAAACATAAATTATATTGCCCCTCCCCTTAATAACTTGGTCCCTGTTTACAAATAATTTTTCATGCCAAGAGTATTTTTAAATTCAATGCAAAATTGTTTTCAAAAAGTTAAAATTGCGAGCTTTTTGACACTAATTCTTTTATTATTCATATCATCAATTCCTTAACCGTTAAGGAATTCGGTTGAGAAAAAATATTTATTTTTAACAAATTAGAAAATATTTTAAATGTTTAAATATGAATATCTTTTTAAATAACAACGTAATTCATGCAAAGTCAGCATATTTAGTGTGCCCATAGAACTTCAAAAAGAAAAAAAGATAAAGCTGGTATGGATATTAAATCGTAACTGCTAAATGATATAATCGTTATATTTTATAAATTAATTATTTGAACTATTAAGGTTAAACATGTTTAGTTGATCGAATCTTTAAAAATGATAATTAATGATTAACTTATAGATTAACCGTTATTAAATTATTTATACATGTGATTTTGTTCATAAGATTGACTACATCAATCTCGATGTTCTTTTATAATATAATATTTATCAAAGAGATAATTTCATTATTCTCAAAAGACGTAGTGAACATTTGAAGAAAAAAATTGTAATAGATTTCTTGTAACTGAACCGTTAATAACGATTAACCATTAACAGTAAAACAATTATTCATTTTTTAACGGTTAAATTACGATACAATTATCGTTATAACAGTTAATCGACTATTTAAACTAAATAGTACGATTAACTTACCATAAACACCTCTAGAAGAAACATGTGGCCACTAAGAAAAATATATCCTTCCTCTCTTCCAATAAAAATGTTATTTTAACTTTATTTTATCAAATTTTTATTTTGATATTCTATTATTTTACATTTATCCAATCTATCTATCTATATTATATATCAAATGATTAACTGAATTAGTATAACGAATTAATCAGACACAAATCCAATTAAAAAGGATGAATAAATCATTTTTTAAGTAATCAATAATATTATAAGAACAAAAATCCTTTGCCTCTTTTTAGTGTACTTTTCTATGCCCCATCACTAATAGATTAAATTTTAAGCCTTAACCCTGAATATTAGATTTAAATCTTAAATTCAACTCTTAAAAAATAAAACATACTCTCATTTTCATAAACTTTAATCCTAAACTCTAACCCTAAACTTAAATCATAAACCTTCAACTTAATTTTTGATATAGGGACATAATTAGTAGGGGTGTTCATGGTAGGTTAATCGTACCGTTTAGCTTAAACGGTCGGTTAACCGTTATAACGATTATTAAATTTTGTTAATCATAACCTAACCATTAAAAAGTGGTTAACCGCTAACGATTAACCATTAAGACATGGTTAATCGACAGTTCAGTAATAGGTTAACCAATAACCTATTGAATTTTTTTCACATGTTCTTATTTTGAGAATAATTAAATTATCTCTCAGATAAATATTATAAAAATGTTCAAGAAAAAAACTTAAATAGTGGGATTCTAAACACTAACTTCATACTTAATTTTAAGAAAGGTACATACATACTACAAAGTTCCAACATAACACAAAATAAAAAATTTCGTAACCGTAATGAAACCTAAGATAAATGAAACTTTAATGAGTTAGTACCACAAGCCACAAAAGTTAACTGTATGATCAAATCACTTAGGGCCTTTACTGATTTATATATGTATAAATAATTTAAAAACCGTTAACTTATAGGTTAATCATTTGTCAAAATTAATAATCGTAACCGTAACCATTAATCATCATTTTTAACAGTTCGATCAACCGAAACCGTTTATCATTTACAATTCAGTTAATTAACCTATAAATACAACGGTTATACCGGTTAACAGTTACGATTATAATTAATTATGCACACTTCTGATGAGTAGTGGCAAAAAAAAAGGTGAAGGGTTCCTATACATATTTTAAGTGTTTTGTCCTGTCATGTTTTTATATAATTTTCAAATAAAAAAGTACTTAGTAGTTGACAAAAATTGAACGAAATTTGTACAAATTCTTCGCCACTCCATCAAAAAATTGTTTGCTAGAATAAAATTTTCATAAATATATTATTAAAACATGAAATATATTCATTCACTCGCGTGATTGATGTGACAGAATTTAATTATTAATTAAAATTCGTAAAAAAATAAATTTAATAGTGAAAAAAATTCAATCAACGGTGGTCAAGGTTAGAAATTTGACCAAAATTAATTCTAAGAATTTAATTAGAAAAGAGAGAATCATGTTTTTCATTTCTATGGTCAAAACATATCTAAAAATATCTCATAAACAAATGGCGATGCAAATACTGGAATTATTCTAATTCTTTTCTCCTTCTTTTTTCTCATTTTAATCTATTATAGCCTCAGGAATCGGTAGTTAATTACAATTATAAACTCTCTCTAAACGAGAAAAATACATAATTAATTAACTGATTAATATTCATTCCACCCTTTAATCAGATACGTTGGGTGGTATTCGAATATCTCGTCTATGTATGTCTAAGCACATTTTGCATATTATGGTGCTGCTCCTCCTTGTGAATATTTTTTCCAGTCCACCAAACGCCTTAAAAACTCCTTTACCTGTACTTTTTAATAAGAAAAAAAATGTATGTCAGTCCAAAAATAGTTAAAAGTTTACAAAAATGGTATCAAAATTAATAATGGAAATTGCATGCTGAGATTAGAAAGCTTGCCTCGGATGGTTCTTGGAGAGAATATGAAGCATTTGTTTCTTTAGGTTCTTTGGAAACAAGAATCCCAAACCCTTGTCCTCTGTCACGTAAGACCTTAAAGGCATCTTCATCGGTTCGATCATCGCCGATGTAGATCGGTAAAACATCGTCTGAATTAGCATACCCTGAACATTTTAAATCGAACAAACTAGAATTAGTATCATTAATAGAAATGATTTTTTTATATTTTAATTAGACTTAATATTAAAATAAGTATTCAGACTATCATGTTTTTTTCCTTTTAAGTGCCTAAACTTCTTTTGCTCCTTTTAAGGTCCACTGAGACACTTATTTTGACTAAAAATGATAGTTTAGGCACTTAAAATGAGAAAAAAATATTTACGCACGTAAAAGGAAGAAACGGGATAGTTTAGGTATTTATTATGACTATAGAATAAATGGAAAGAAGGGAGAAATGGTGGACATTATAAGAACCTAGTGCCTCCAACAAGAATTCAAGGGCTCTCCCTTTGTCCCATTTGATGGTGGGACGAATCTCCAAAACCTGGTTGAATGGAATCATAAAGATTATTGAGTTAATATGAAGGGGAAATGATGCAACTTTTGTTGGGTTGTTGAAGAAAAGTTTCAGTTTCCATGAAAAAGGAGAGAAAAGAAAATGGAAAGACATGTACCTTCCTCCCTTGAGTTAGTTTAAGCTTAGGGTATTGGTTGAGTACTGATCTAACTTGCTCAGCCAAGGCAGCCCAACTCTGCCAGAAAAACCCACAGCCAAACAAAATCAGTTGACAGATTTCCAGCACACTAAACGACAAGAGTGGTTTCGGTTCCGTACCTTTTCATCCACACATCGAAAGTGTACGGACACACAGAACTTGTTGTTTTCCACCTTGGCTCCCCCAATCGACCTTGTCTTCTCTACCAACGCTTTATATACCTGAAACTCACAACCTTTTTTAGTTTTTGTTTTAGTTTTATACGCATTGTTTGTTTGTTTGTTTGTTTAATTCATACGAATTACAATTACAAACCTCATCGATCATGGGCAAGAATTCACTGGCGGGTTGGAAAAGAACACCATTGTTATTACCCTGAGGAACCGGACAAGGGAAATGTTACAAAACAGTACACCAAATGAAATTGGGAAAAGTACACTCATGTTTTGTTTTTTTTAACACTTACTTTCTTGTATTTGCAACATTTAGATGGTCCCCTGATGTCCATTCCATGGCTACCGGCATAATACAGGCCAGATAATTTTACAAAGCTGTAAACCTGATGAAAATGAAATCCCACCGTGAGAATCAATCCAAACATGTCGTACTACGTTTTTCCCCTGGTGGAAAAATAAAATGTACCTTGTCTCGGCACCTTCCGGTAACGATTGCTGTCGGAAAATATCTAGCAACATCTCTTACAGCCGCTCTCATCTGATTAGAGACAATGAGTTTAGTTGTAGTATTTTTTTTAGTAGAGACAGCTGATGAACAGTAATTGTTACCTCTCCGGACATGAAAGCTCGATCCGGGTCTTCGACGATCGGGGAAAGCGTGCCGTCGTAGTCGAGAAACATCACTATCCTTTTCCCTTTCGAAGCTGCCATTATTTGCTCGAACATGCTCAAAGCCGAGGGATGTTGAACCTGTTGCAGGAACATAGAATCAAAAGTGTCACCGCCGATGCTAATCTAAAACGACAATATAACATCAACAAGTCGAAATAGTTATAGGAACCCACAATCCAGGAACTCTTGTCGTCGGTTGAATCAGTGGACCTAACACGGGTCGGAGAAGAAGCTCTCATCGAATCCACCCAGGCATTGATTTTAGCCCCTCCTTTCTCGGTTTCGAATCTCTTTTTCAATAGCATCTTAAGGTCTGTAGGCGAAAACGACTTGGCCGCCGGCAGAGACGACGGAGGCAATAAGCTCCTTAAGCCACGCGATTTCACGTCAAGAACCGCCACATTTTGTTGGTTTGTCATTCTTTTTTTATTTCTTGCTTATCCTCTGTACAAAAACCCAGAAGCAAAGCTTTAAACACAGATAACCGGAAACACTTGAAAAAAGAAGCAAAATTTCAATGGCAGGCCTCGATACCTGGGCAGAGTAGTGAAGGAAACAGAGAAAAGAAAACAGAGACGATGACAAAGTCAATGTAAGATCTTAAGACAGTACAGAAGAACAGCAAAGGGGTTGGAGTTTAGAGAAAGAAAGGAACTCAAACAAGGCACGAGAAATAAACTGGGTTTTGAGTCAATTTATAAACATGGTTTCACGGCAGTAAGGACCAAACAGCCATAACTTTCCAGGCCACCTGTACTTTTCACACCTTCCTCTCTCTTTGAATTGAGGGACCACTGCTCTGATTCAATGGAATATTTCTAAGGCCTTATTGTAAAAAAATAATCTAATAATAAAGGTTTTCTTTCTTTCGTTTTTTATAAGGTTAAACTAGGTTTGTCACTTATGTTTCCCTTTAATACAGAGTTGGTCACTGATTTTGAAAAATAACCAGTAAGGTCACTTATGTTTTTGGAGCGTAAACTTTTGGTCACCAACCGTTTAATGCCGTTAAACTTTAACGGTTTTCTCTGATCTGGCAATTGAAAAAATAAGGGTAATCTACTGCAATGGCCCTAAAATTCTCAAAATTTCAGAAAACCCCCAAATTTCTAAATCCTTAAATACCTAAATCCCTCAATCTGGTCACTCTTGTCGTCGTTGGCCACGATTCCGGCGACGGAATGGAGTGTCCTCCCTTCTCCCAAACACTCATGCACCAATCGTCGCTTGTTGCAAATCGATCGATTGAATTTTTCAAATATTTCAACCTTCGTCCGACATTTTGCACGACTCCGATCAATTTTTGGCAGCGGCGTGGTAGGGTAAACGATCGTGATGGTCCGGCGATGGATGTGGTGGGCGGCGGCGTTACAATCGGCGACGAAATTGACTTAAATCACGATTTAAGTTTTGGTGAGATGGGGATTTCGAATATGAAGGTTATTTTGTGAATTTTGAAAATTTAGGGATTTTTTTAACTGCCAGATCAGAAATTCGTCAAAATTTAACGGCATCAAATGGTTAGGTGACCAAAAGTTTACGTCCCGAAAATGTAAGTGACCTTACTGGTCCTTTTTCAAAATCGGTGACCAACTCTGTACTGGGGGAAAACATAAATGACCACCGCAGTAGTTTACCCTTTTTATAATTTACAGCAACTTAGTTTGTTGGCAAAATGGTATGAATTGAACTTCAATCTCATGAATAAAAATTTACTCTTTATTTAGGTGGTTTTATTTATGTCACACATTAAAATTTAAGGTTTAAAATTAATGTTTAAGGTTAAAATTTATAATTAGAGTTTAAAGAATTTAGAATTTAGAGTTTAAAAAATTTAAAATAAAGAATATAAATTTTAATATTTAAAATTTAAAGTTTGAAGTTTAAAATTTAAAGTTATAAAACAAAGAATTTTTGTCCAAATCTCATAATTATTAAAGGTTTGCGATAACATAGACAAATCGGCCAACAGGATTTAAGGATTAAAGTGCCGTGTTCCAATTCAAGCTTACTATTAATAGTTGGTTTAATACTAAAATAATTGTTTAAATTATATTGTTTTCTTATACATGTATTTACCGTTTTTTGTGTGCTAAAATATGTGCCTAAAGTTTTATCTCTCAAAGTAAGGGTCTAAAAATACTAAAAATAAAACATTAGACATATATTTCATCCAAAAAAATACGCATCGATTTAAGAAAAAATGTATAATTTGAGCACTTATTTTAGTATTAAACCTTAATTGTTTTAGGTTACCAACGACCAGTTGGCGTAGTAGAATGATGCATTGAATTTCTTAAGTAAAGGGTTTAAGTTATATTTGGATCGAGTAATTAAATTATATTTGGAGGGTCGCCCTTGTAATGTGTCTCGTATTATTTGATTCGAATTAATTGAATACTGGCGGTGATAAATAACTACTTGTTTTAGGTTGCGATTTAATATGATGAGGAAATCATTCATTGGTTTTAAAACCTGGTTAAAAAAGAAAGGGAAATTACGAAGGGTCCGTGCAATTTCAATTGATTTGTAAGCATTGGGAAATACCCATTTTAGCTCATTGGTGAAGGACCACTTGGGGAGGAGCCTCACGTTGTTATTTATAAAGTTTGATGTTTTTGAGGTTTGACACAACAATGGAGGGGTTGGAGAGCAACATGTTTTTGTCAAAGTTATTACTTTTAGGACAAGTTTGTTTTTTTAAAAATTCTTTTGGTTTAATTTGGTTCTAACGGTTTTCCGCAATGTGTGAATTCAACACGACTATTATTATTTTTTAAATAATTTAAATGTGATTACAAAGCAATATCTATTTATATATTTTTACCTTTTTAACATTATTTATTTTTTCACCGAAACAGTTAGGTTTACACGACCATTATTTAAATTCTAGTGTGATCACTATTAGGAGATTTTATTTAAATATTAAGAATAATTTCATTCTTAAATGAATAAAGGCACTTATGATTATAAAAAATGTTGAATTGAACGAGCATTATTTGCGGCCTAATAAAATAGCATAGTATTAATTTGGGTGCTAAGTAGTAAGTACGCATGCGTGCATATGATTAGACCATTTAACATAAAAGTTCCGTAAAATGACAGGAAGGAAATTTCAGAGCTTGTGAAGTCAATTCTAATGAAAGGGAACTTATTAGATGTTAAGAAAACTCAAAAAAATGTTATAAAAAATATAATATTTTACGTTGTTTGTATAAATTTTAAAATGTCATTTTCTAATCTTAAATTAAGATGTTAGGCAAAGTGAAGCACTTTGTGTAAATTATATTATACCTTTATTGAAAAGCATTTTGAGAATTGAATTCCAAATGTATAAAAAAGTACATTGTTAAAATAAATTGAAAAGAAATAAAATTTAACGACACACAACCTTATTACCAATAAAATTTAAATCTCACACCTATGATAATCACTATAAAAGTGAAGGCATGTTTGTTGGTAGTCAATTCCTTTGAGGATTTGAGGTTAACCTCTAAACAACTAATTTTATAATACATTTTTTTATTTATAATACATTTTCACTTTGAATTAAAAGAAATTAAAATTGTGAAACAAATAGTAGTATTTTGTCATGTAAGAATGTTTAGGGTCATTTCGGTTTATGTTTACTTTTTGGGCGTGATAAATGGACTCGGGTAGAATTAGTATTAACCTTTCCTCCCCTATGCAGCGGCAGATTCAGAATATTTACATAGTAGAGTTAGAGTAGGCTTTAAGGTACGAGAATTTTCATACCACCACAATATAAATATTAATGACCTCGTACTCAAACAAATTAAGTAGGGTTAATTCTAATATTTTCATGAAAATTTTTATACCAACTCCTTGAAAACCCCATTTAACACTTTAAAAATCTCATACCATAACAAATCAAGTGAGGTCAATTGACCCCTCTAAACTACATGTGGCTCCGCCACTGCCCCTAGGTTGTAGGTTCTAGACCCATTAAAAACAAATTTTCCCTTCCCCTCTAATTAGAAATGGTTATTCTTTTATAAGTTTTAATTTAAAAAAAATTAAAATCAAATTTAAATATTAAATAGTATATTGGCCGTTTTATGTATTATGATAGTACAAGTACAACTTCATGTATTATGGGGCACTCCACGATAACACTGAAGTTAATAATTTCAAGTACAATATAAAAATACTATGTGCTTAACAAATATAAAAGCAATGGTATCTCTTTTGATAATAAAATTCTTATTTGGCCGATAAAAAATTCTAATAAACATTGCATATTTAATAAAAATTTACATATTTAACAAAAACATTACACTTTAATTTAATAAAAGGCAAAATGATAAAAGATGCTCTAAAGTTTGCATGTTTTGTCATTTGGCCCCTATTCTCTTTTTTTGGAGCAAATAACCCCCAACATTTTAATCTGGTCCAAATATGTCCCCGCTGGATGAAAACTGTCACTCAACGGCTGATGCTAACTGGACTTATCACATGTTAAGATCTGCTGACGTGGCATGCCACATTAGATTTTTAAAAAATTATTTTTTATACCATTCTTTATGGTGACACGTGGTTGATTATCATGATGGTACGTGGCCGAATCTCATGTTGACACATGGCGAATATAATGTTAGCACGCAACAAATCTTAAAACGTGGCAAGTCCAGTCAGCATCGAACGTTGACCGTCAATTGACTGACAGTTTCCATCCAGCGGGGGCATATTGGATCAAATTGAAACGTTGAAAAGTTGTTTGTTCTAAAAAAAATAAGGAGCCAAATGACAAAACATGTAAACATCGTGGCATCTTTTCATTTTGCCTTAATAAAAATACTTAATTCTTTTAAAAAATTAAATAAACCTTAGCCCCTTCTCACTTATAGCTTTTCTCTTTAATCTAAACATTTAACTCTCATTTTTTTTCATCTTTGTTTGATCAGCAAAGTTACTAATTTTAGTATTGGTTATCGATAGATGATATTCATTCTTTTTTCATACTTTATTATATCATATTCTAATTTTTTAGTTTTTAATAAGAATAGCTCCGCCTTTAAGACATGTGTTTTTGCCTTTTAACATGTTTTTCTCTTACTTTTTACACATTTTTTTTTTATTTTGTATTTTTCTTAAAGGTGGACTTAACGACACTACGACTGATCAAGATGATACTTATTTGTTATTATGTTGATCTTCCCTGTTTTGGACCATCGGGTTGGATTTGAATACACGTTCACAATCACCGTTTCTTGTTCACGACTAGTTTGTGGTAACGATCGTTTTGTCAACGTGCTTTATCCATCAATCGACGATTTTTAGTGTTATACTTATTATCTTTTGTTCAAGTCTTTTAGTTGAATTTTTAACCTTTTCATTGTATGATTCTGGTATGATATCAAGTGACTAATTTTTATTTTATTGTGATTATAAACCCTAAAATATTGTCCAAATTAAACTCAAGACTTCATTTCAACACAGGTTTCTTATCATTATACCATACAATTGGTCGACTTATATCGTATTTATATTTATGTAACTTTTTTGAGTAGTTATATTGATCTAATTAATAAAATGAGAAAAGCGATGCATACACAAAATTATCAAATGTAGGGGAAGAAAATGGAGTTAAAAATAGAGCAGAAAATGGCATTATATAATTTCCTCCACCACCGCCCCTTGTATGGGTTTTGAAACAAAATTCAAAAGCAAAAGCAGCAAGGGATTTTTGCCACATAATTCTGACATTTTTATTATTAAGTCCTTTGTCTACATTACGTTTTAGTGACTCAGCTTTTTCTTTGTATTGCTTCTTCTTTTTTTAAATAAAAAAAATTGGGTCGGCAATGAAAACTCAATTATTCATTAAGATTTTGCTTAATAATTTACCAAACCATTCCATTTAATCAACATTGTTTAATGGGATCCCCCCTTAATGTCATATGCAAACAAAGCTTTATCATGAAAGCATAAACATTTGCTCAAATTATAGTTTTAATCCGTGAAGGTTTAGGATGTTTTCGTGTTTGAAACCGACATTTACAACTTTTGTTCTGTCCCCTTTATTAAACAAATAAATTAAATTAAATTTAATATCTGTAATAAGGCTTAGTATAAAAATAAGTACCTAAACTATACCTTACTTTAACTTTAGGTGTTAAAGTGATGGAGCTATTAATTGCCCCTCCCCGGAAAATTTATTTTTTTCACTTTGGTCCTTCTATATAAATTGTTCTAAAATTTGGTTTATTTCTAAATTTCCCTCCTTTCAAACATTTATGTTTTGCCCTCTAACCCCAAATCCTGGCTTCGTCCATATGTGTCTAACATTTCGTTTTGTTAATTCTAGGTATGTGGTCATTAACTACCGTTAAAAAATTTCCGTTAGCCAATTAAAATGTGACACATAACATATTTTAATTTTTAATTTCTTTTAATTTATTTTTTAAATAAATTAAAACTTAGATATTTCAAAAATTCCCCCAAAAATCTCGAAATTAAAAAAAAAAACCAAATACCTGAATACCCGAATTTGGTCACTCCCGCCGCCTTTGGCCACGTTGCCGGCGATAGAATGAAACATCATCCACTCTTCGAAAGACCCACACATTGTTCTTCGTTCATCGAGAATCGTTCGTATGAATCTTTCAAAAATTTTAGCTTTCTTCCGGCGTTTCGCATGGCATCGGTTGATTTTCAACTACATGATGGTGGGATAAAAGATCGTAGTGGCCTGACAATGAATGTAGTGGACGGCGGTGCGGCCATCGGCCGTGGAATCAACTCAAATATAGATTTGGGTTTTGAGAGTTAGATAATTCGACTTTGGTGTTATTTTGTGAATTTTGAAAATTTTAAGGTTTTTTCTTAAAAAATAAGTTAATAAATAAAAAATAAATTAAAATTTTAGTTTTTTCTTAAAAAAATAACAATAGTTAATGATCAGACAAATAATTAAGAAAAATGTAATATTAGACACATATTTTTACCAAAAATAGTTTAGGAACCTAAAATTTAAAAGAGGTATAGTTCATAGACTTATTTGTATATTAAGCCTCGTTTTATTTTTTAAAAATGTTTGAATCTTTGAATCGGATTTTTTTATAAAAATTAGGTGGATTTATATTTGGTTATAATTCTAATTCTGATTAGCAGTTTATTAGCATGTTCCAACTTCCAGCGTCCAAGAAATAGTTGTGAGACAAACAGAAAGATGGATGAAGTTTCCGATCCATTTCCACAGAATTTTCCTTTTCATCGCTTTTACATTATTACCATATATATATATATATATATATATATATATATATATATATATATATATATATATATATATATATATATATATATATATATGATTCTAAAGAATAAATTAAGATCGAACAACATCGCCCACGAGATGCAAGGAATAAACCAAAAAGAGATTTAATTAACTACTTTGCCAAAGATCTTAGAACGATCCCGAAAGTCCAAAGAGAATATAAGCTAAACCGACTTCCACGTAGTCTATGAGCTAATATCATACATTTATTTTTTTCTACAATTATGCGACGTATGATTCAATGGTCGACTGATTCGAATTCAAATATTACAAATATCTATTACATATGTAACATTTCCAACCTAATTTCATTCGTAATGGTAAAATTTGAACACAGAGCGTTATTATTTAAGGGGTCGTATAATACACATGTTCTTAGATATAAGTCATTTTCATCAAGCAAAACCAAACCAAGTTGCTAGCTTCATTATACAGTAACCAATAACCCAAGTTTTCTGCCATGCTTTAACATTGCATGCAGGAGTCACGTTTATCAGATTAGGGAGATTTGCTAGGGTTTGATAGAAAGGGGAAAAATTTCCTTTAGGGATTTCAGATGAACAATGTGAAAAAGTCGAAAGAATGAAAGAGAAAAAAACTTTTATTAATACCGTGTTATTTGGTCAAAAGTCAAAGTCTGACTATTGACTATAGTCACTATTTATACAACCAAAAAACCCTAAAGAAAATAAAAGAAATTAAAGAAAATAAAGAAAAACACTAATAACAGAAAACCAACTATATTCTAATAGTCCCCCCTCAAGGTGGAGCATATACATCATGTATGCCCAACTTGGAGATAAAAGATGAAAAAACAGAAGGAAGAAGAGACTTGGTAAAACAATCTGCCAATTGGTTTTGGGAAGTAACAGGGAACAACTTGATGATTCCATTCTGAACTTTTTCTCGAATGAGATGACAATCTATCTCTATATGCTTCGTTCGTTCATGGTGGACTGGATTCTCAGCTATCCTTATTGCTGACTGGTTATCACAAAACAAATGTGCAGTGTGTAAAGGAATCTGCAAATCAGACAAAAGAAAATTAAACCACTGCAACTCACATGTAACAGCAGCAATAGCTCTATATTCAGCTTCAGTAGAAGACCGAGAAACAGTGTTCCGTTTCTTAGTTTTCCATGATACTAAAGAATTTCCTATAAATATGCAAAAACCTGTTGTAGATTTTCTAGTTTCAGGGCATGAAGCCCAATCTGAATCAGAAAAAGCTTGTAATTGTAAATTATTGTTAACAGAAAAAATAACCCTTGCCCTGGAGATCCTTTCAAATATCTAAGAACACGATGAGCTGCCATGAGATGAACAGAAGTAGGAGCAGCAAGATGTTGAGATAATTGTTGCACAGCATAACAAATGTCATGCCTATTATGTGTTAAGTACAAAAGTTTACCTACAAGCCTTCTATATGTTGTTATGTCAGTTAAAGGAATTCCTTTATGTTCAGCAAGCTTGGAAGTATACACAATAGGAGTAGAAACAGACTTACATTCTAAGAATCCTGTTTCTTTTAGAAGATCTAAAACATACTTTCTCTGACATAAGTTTATACCAAGGGTGGATCTTGTAACTTCTAATCCAAGAAAATATTTTAGAGTCCCTAAGTCTTTGATTTTAAAAATATCATGAAGAACATTTTTAATATTCTGTACTTCATCTATGTTGGGACTAGCAACAATTATATCATCAACATATATAGCAAGGGCAATAAAATCAGAATTAGAACCTTTAACTAACAAAGAGCAATCTGAACCAGTTTGTTTAAAACCTAATGAAAGAAGAGTTTCAATTAACCTTTCATTTCACTTACGGCTAGCTTGTTTAAGACCATACAAGCTCTTCTCCAATTTACAAACAAGACCAGGTTTAGGTGGATTAAAACCAGGGGGTAAATCCATGTAAACCTCTTCTTTTAAATGTCCATGTAAGAAGGCATTATTAATATCTAATTGATGCAAATGCCATTTTTAGCAGCAGCAATGGCAAGAAGGGCTCTAATGGTATTAATTTTAGTAACAGGGCTAAAGGTATCAAAATAGTCTATCCCTGACTGTTGAGTGTACCCTTTAGCTACAAGACGAGCTTTATACCTTTCTAAAGTTCCATCAGATTTTAATTTTGTCCTAAACACCCATTTGCAACCTACTGTACTTTTACCAGGGGGAAGAGGAACAAGTTGCCAAGTTTTATTCATTTCTAAAGCTCTAATTTCTTCTTGCATTGCTTCTTTCCAACAATCATGTTTAATAGCTTGATTATAAGTCTTAGGTTCAGCTAAAATTTCAGCATTGTTAATGTAAGACTTATGAGCAGATGATATATTATGATAAGATAAAACTTGAGCAATTTGATGAGGAGAAGTTCTTACCTTAGGTAAAGAAACATTAAAATCCTTATATTTTTCTGGAAGTTGCCTCTGTCTAGATGGACGGGTAGAAATAAAAGGTTGTTGACTGGAGTCAACAGATTTAGAACTTTCAGTATGAATGTTAGTTCCAACAGAATTATCAGGAACAGAATCAGTAGTAACATTAGAAGGCATACTTTCATCTGAACACTGAACAAAATCATTTACAACAGATGGAACTTGATTATTAATGGGATTTAAGACTTCAGAATTGTTCATGAAAATAACATCATCAGAAATTTGTGTATTTTCATACACAGGAAGAACAATATCATTAGAAATCTGTTTAAAGGGAAACAAATCTTCAGAAAACGTTACATCCCTAGAAACAAAAATACTTTTAGTTTCTAAATCAAAAACACGAAAACCTTTAGTATGTTTAGGATAACCTAAGAAAACACATTTAGAGGCACGAGGATGCATTTTTGTTTTTGGTTTAGGTAAAACAGAAACATATGCCAAGCAACCAAAAACCCTTAAGTGTTTTAAATTTGGTTTTGAATTAAAAAGTAACTCAAAAGGAGTTTTGTTTTCTAAAACAGGTGTTGGAGTTATGTTAATCAAAAAAGCAGAGTGTAAAATACAATCTATCCAAAAACAAAGAGGTAAGTTAGCTTGAAATCTTAGAGACCTAGCAACAGTCAATATATGCTGATGCTTTCTCTCAACAGTACTGTTTTGTTGAGGTGTATAAGTGCAAGAAGTTTGATGTACAATGACTTTACTATTAAAAAATTCAGTCATTTCAAACTCTTTGGCATTATCACTTCTTATACACTTAACTTGTTTTGAAAATTGAACCTCAACAAAAGAACAAAAATTAGTTATAAGACTTCTAACTTCCCCTTTATTATGCATTGGAAAAATCCATAAAAATCTGGTTTTATCATCTACTATAGTTAAAAAATAAGAATGTCCATACAAGCTTTTAATGGGAAAGGGTCCCCAAACATCCATATGAATAAGATCAAAAGGAGCAACACTAACAGAACTACTAACAGGAAAGGAAGGCCTTTTCTGTTTGGCTAAACGACAAACTTCACATTCAGAAATATGACCTAAAGGTATATCACAGTTTATATCAGCAAAAAACTTCATCCTTCTAGAAGAAGGATGCCCTAGTCTAGCATGCCAGAGAGACACAGAATAACTAGAAGAACTATTAGCAACAAATACATTCTTAGAAACAACATCAGAAACATTATCAGAACCAACAAAACTTTCAGAGATGTCATTTCTAGAAGTAACATACTTAACCATAGTACCATCAGAAACATGCTTAGAAACAACATTATCAGAAACATGCTTAGAATTTTCAGAAGTAGCATGAAAAACAGAAGAATGACAAACCAAGTTTTCAACATTTAGATGATACAAGCCTTGAATCAGCTCAGCTGTACCAATCATCTTCCACTGAAGTGTATCCTGTATGATACAACAATTATGTGAGAAGATTAAAGAATACATGTTGTCTTGAACTAACTGGGAAACAAATATTAAATTGAAACCAAACTTTGGAATATGAAAAACATTTTTCAAAACCAAAGAATTTAAAACAACTGTTCCAATATGGTCAACCTTAACAAGTTCATTATTAGGAAGTTTTACAAACTTATCATATACAATATGATAATCTTTAAAAAAATTTAAATCATTGACTATGTGGTCAGTTGCACCAGAGCCAATTATCCAAGAAACAGTACTACAATAATGAGAAACATTATTACAACAAGAAATATAAAAACTAATACCTGAATCAGAAGCCTGTTTGACATCAGAAACAAAGGCTGAAGACAAGGCATTAATCTGAGGCTGAACAGGCTGATTTTGGCCAAGAACAGTATGTGCAGAAACAGAAGAGGCACGTTCTTGAAGCAAAGAAACAATGCTCTCATAATGTTCTTTTGTAAAAATAGGAGGATAACCAGGATTTTGATTAATACAAGACTCACTAGGAACATTGGTTTCACAAGAACCCACCAGATTAGACCTAGGAGTTTGGTATTTTGATTTATAACCTGGAGGGTAACCATGTTTTTTAAAACACTTCTCAACAGAATGACCAAATATGCCACAGAACGTACATGTAGGCTTTTTATTCCCAGAATTATTACTATACTTCTTCCCAACAGACTCAGAATTAGAACTCTTATTTCCAGAAAACCTATTGCTATTTTGAGATTGGACACGACCAGCTAAGAAAACAGAAGAATCACAATTGATAACACTAGAACCTAGAGTTCTTTCATGCTGAATAACAAGGGCAAAAATTTCATTTATAGAAGGCAAAGGCTTCATCATAAGGATTTGGGCCTTCTGAACAGAAAAACTATCATTCAACCCTCGCAAGAATCTAAGAACAAAATCTTGCTTCCTATATGTATTTGCAGCACAACCACAATGAATTAAAGGACGAAGGTTTGAGATTTCATCCCAGAGTACCTTTAATTGCGTGTGGTAAACAGTCACATGCATAGACCCTTGCTGAAGCGAATAAAAGTCTTGCATTAGGTCAGAAACGCGAACCAGATCGCCTTGACTGAAGCGGTCAAACAAATCGGCCCAGAGCTCGCTTGCATTGTCGATCCATATGACACTCTGAGCAATTTCGTTGCTTAACGCGCGCTGGAGCCAAGAAAGCACCAGATTATTGCATTTCATCCAGGCAGTGTAGGAAGAATTATCCTTCTTGGGTTCTTTGATGGAGCCATCAACAAACCGAAATTTGTTCTTCGAGATTAACGACATCTTCATTGATCTCGCCCAGCCGTGGTAGTTATTGCCGGTGAGGAGCGAAGACGTCAAAACCAACGCTGGGTTCTCGTTGGGATGCACATAATACTCATTATTCGGATCATCAACACGAACGAAACGACCGTCGTTTGTCTCAGAAGAGTGCAGCGGAATGGAGTCGACTGATACCATATCAGATTAGGGAGATTTGCTAGGGTTTGATAGAAAGGGGAAAAATTCCCTTTAGGGATTTCAGATGAACAATGTGAAAAAATCGAAAGAATGAAAGAGAAAAAAACTTTTATTAATACCGTGTTATTTGGTCAAAAGTCAAAGTCTGACTATTGACTATAGTCACTATTTATACAACCAAAAAACCCTAAAGAAAATAAAAGAAATTAAAGAAAATAAAGAAAAACACTAATAACAGAAAACCAACTATATTCTAATAACGTTTGCTCACAGTAGATAGAAAAATAAATGGTAAATTATGTAAATCATCACTGAACATTGCTCTCAAACCTATTTTGGTCATTGAAGTTTCAAAACATTCAATTTATTCACCGAATTTTAGACATTGAACGTTTTTTGTCACTCTTCTGTTAACTTTTTGACGACGTTTGTTTACCGATGAACAAAGGAACTTCTCCAAGATCTGAACGGTGAAAAACTTCATCGGCACGAGAGAAGCAACATACTGAGAAACGAGCTCCATTCAACGGCGAAGGAGGGAGATCCACAAGAGAGAAACAAAAGATTTTTGGCCGATTCATGAACTTCGGAGCACTTTCCAGCAAAATGAAGGTTGAATTCAGACTCAGAAGGCGAGATGAAATAATTGGTGAAATTTAGGGCAGAACGACCATCATCTACAACCGTTTGGAGTTTAAGAGCGAAAAAAACCCATCAATGTCTAAACTTTAGTGACTAAATTGAATGTTTTAAAATTTTAGTCACCAAAATAAATTAGGAGTAAATTTCAGTGATGATTTACGTAATTTACCCAAAAATAAATATATGGCTTTTTTGTGATGCTTTGAAATCCTAGAAGAGTCAAAAACGGATGTGAAAATGAAGGTTCTTGAGAGAGATTTCAAGGTTTCATTGTCAAAAGGGGAGAGTTAGGCAAAACCAAAGTTAGATTTATGGAAGAAAGAGATGAACAAAGTTTGGCCCTATGTAGACGAAGAATGTCAAAAAAGAGAGAATTAGGCAAACCAAAGTTGGAATTTTTAATACTAAAGAGAGATCGGTGCCCAAGGAAAAACAAATTTGATTGATTCGGGGCCACGAATTAGAAACCAAACACACTAATTCGGAATAATTAACTTTCTGATATTAGTTTCAAAGTCTTCTTTCTGATTCTGCTAATTAACATTAAGATCGTTTTCTCCTTGTGATTTCTGGATACTTAGTCATCGTGTCTTTCTGGTGTTATTCGAATTAAAATAACTATACTCGTATCTGAGACTCACTTTCAAATCTGATAATTTTGTGGTATAAGATTCATGGGGTTAAATGGTTTGGCAAATGAATCACGATTCAAGACTGCCCCCAAAAGACTAATGGGCGAGTGTAACTTGTATTAACGTTGTAAACATTCTCAAGAATATAATAAAGATGAAAAGTTGGACCATATATTTTTGGTATAATGACATTTTTGGTCTTCAAATCATTTAGAAAAAGTTATTTTTATTAAATAAAAAAAGTTACATTCTCATATCGAGATTCGACTCATACAATATAAGACAATATAAGCATCCTTAGCCACTATGTCAATTAGTGAATCTCTTATATCACATTTGAAAGTGAGTCTTTTTTCTTAATACTTCCTACATAAGGGAGGGAAAAGAAGAATTTTACTTTAAATGAGTATTGAACCTACAATCTAGGAGAACGAAGAGAGTGTCAACCGAGAATTTTTAACCACATGTTTTAGAGATTGTTGCCAGAAAAAGTTACTTTAGTTCATAATTTTTTTTATTTCTTTTTTAGCCTTAGAACTTTAATTTTTTTTTATCAAATTAAATCAACTAATGAAAAAAAATAACAGGTCTATTGGGCTGAAATTTACTATTTTGTCATTTTATCAATTTTGTCATTTTCAATCATTTTTACAATTTTTAATAATTTAAATATATTATTTTATAGTTTCTTATAAATGTTTAATATCTTTTACTATTTTTAAACATCTTTTACTATTTTTAAATACCTTTTTAATTTTTACGTAAAAGAGAAAAAATAGTTGATGTCAAATGCGTTAACATTGACAAAAGGACATAATTGCCATCATCGCTTAACAAGTTTGTTACATTTTTTATGGTTGATTCAATCTAATACAAAATTAAAAGTTTGAGGGTTCAAGGAAAAAAAAAACTTAAGAATTAAAATGATCATTTTCGACGAATTCAAAGGTAAAAAATACAATTAAATTTAAATTTTGCTATTATTTTTAGTGTACAATGTCCAAAATACCAAGACTCCCCACACTCATAAATTTGAAGATATTAAGGATTTAAGTATATTCAATCTAACGTCTTTATGTATGTTGTACCAACAACATTTTTCAATCAAACTATATTTAATCGACTTTTTCTATATTTTTGATTTTCTTTCTTCCCACGCATAACGCTTATTTTTTTTTGAATTGATAACGCTTATTGAATCTATATACAATCTAAATCTATTGATATAAAACTTAACCTAGTGTGATTACATGGTAGTATTTGTTCTTTGTTTTTAGTCCTTTAGAAACTATATATCGTGCAAACAAGCTGCTTAAATTCTGGTCTTATAAGGATAACAACGTTCTTTTTTCTACTGTATGAGCGGTGTCGTATATGGGCATGGGCAGGAAGGGCACCCGCCTAGGGCCCAGAATTTTTATAGTGAATTATAGTTATAAAATAATATTTTTATATCAATTATAGGGTTCAATTTTTTCAATACTTGTTATTAGGGGTCTAATTTCTTCATAATATTTATCATTAGGGGACTATTTCCCATAATATTTATTATTAGGAGACCAATTTCCCCAATATTTATTATTAGGGGCTCACTCTTAAAATTTATTTTTGCTAATATTTTCTATTAATGGCCTATTTTCCCCCAATATTTGTAATTATGAGCATACTCTTAAAATTCATTTTTCTTTCTAATACTTGTTATTAAGGACCCAATTTTTCAATATTTGTTATTAGAGACCCAATTTTTTCAATATCTGTTATTAGCGGTCTACTCTTAAAATTCAATTTTTTTCAATATCGTTATATAGCGGTAGCGACATTGTCTGAAACCGCAACATTCGCAACCGTTATGTCCACAATAGCATATGTTATTAAAAAATTCACATTGGATACTCGCAGTGACCGCAAGTAGCATATGTTATGTCTGCAATCGCGATTTACAAAACGTGAGCAAAAACACAACCGCAACAGTAATTTAAATCCCTAATTAGAGACCCAATTTTTTTAGTTCGCCCTAAGACCACTAAAATCTCATAAACAGGGCCTGTATATGAGTGTCGATAACCTAGAGGTTAACTTAATTGATTTACAAAAGGATAAAGTGAAAAAATGCCCCAAATGTTTAACTGAATAGTCACTTTAGCTTCTATTCTTTTTTTTGGAGCAATTCAACTCTCAATGTTTTATTTTAGGCCAAAATAGCCCATTTGCAGATGAAAATTGTCAGTTAACTAGCGATAAATGGCTTGAAATGATGTGACAAACTTATATGGTTGTGCACGCTGACATCACAGTATCACATTGACAAATGTGTTGACTTGAAAAAATGTTACATCAATCAAAAAATAATTTTATAAAATTATATAAAATATAAAATAATTTTTCTACTGACTTATCATTCTGTCAAGTCATTTCAAATTATTTATCGTCAGTTTTCTAACAATTTTCATCTGCAGAGGGGCTATTTTAACCCAAAATAAAATGTTGAGGGTTAAATTGCTAAAAAAAGGCTAAAGTGATTATTCACTTAAATGTTAGAGGGGTATTTTTTTTACTTTATGCCTTTATAGAATAGTTTTAAAGATGACATCTAATGGAACTACAATATGTATCCAACATAACATTTTTTTTCTCATCAACTTCTTTTATACTCCCTCCGTCCCATTAATTTTGTCTCTTATTAATTTTTTAAAAGTTAAAATTTTTAAACTTTGATCATGATTATTTTTAATATTTTAAATAATTAAATTTTATAAAATATATATTTTAAAACTACTCGATTAAAAGTTTATAAAATATATTTTTTATATTTTTTTCAATAATAAATTTTATATAATAATAGGTCAAAGTTTAAAAAATTTGACCCAAAAAAGTCAATAATGAACAAAATTAATGGGACGGAGGGAGTATCTAACTTTCGTTTTTATTTCAAAAATTAATCTAACTTTCGTTTAACTAATTGTATTTAATATAGGAAAGATTATTATAAATAGTAATTTAACTAATCATAATAAAAGCCCAACCACACTCATTTACAATTTTTTAAATATATAATATTGCTATGACTTGCTAATGACATCCATAAAATCCATCTATAAGAGGTATGTGCATCTTTGCATGCCTAAATCCTACAAAAATACGTTGGAATTAAACAGAAGCGAAATGAGATTTCCTAACTCTAGGAGACTGATTCTAATTACAGTTATACAATGAGATTACAAAAGCAATAATGGAAAAGTAAAAAAAAAAGGGTGAGATTCACTAATTGCTGGAGTGGTTAAGAATATTTATGTTGCTTTCATTTTGTATGAGTTTAAATTTTGACATTTATATTGGGAATGTAATATCTCAACTTAATAAAAAAAGATGTTCATATTGTCTCATTTTGTATAATAGAAATAATCTGCCCTTTTGGTGTTCCTATATATACCTTTAACTCTTAAAAACGAGTTTAAGGTTTAGGGTTTAAAGGTTAGGGTGTATGATAAACCCTAAATTTTAACCATAAATCATAAATTCTAACCAACATTCATAAATTCTAAACTCTAATCTCAAACTCATAAACCCTATACCCTAAACTTAATCTCTAAACACTAAAACTAAGACGCTTGTAAAAAATTTTAATTTTCACCGTCAAATGTATCGAATAATTACTCAAACTTATAATAAACTTTTAGCTTGTATACTATTTTTCGTACTCTATTCATCATTACCCTTATTCTACATATATATTTTGTGGGTAAAATTTCTCTTCATTATTTTACACATAAATAATGATTCATATATTTAAAAATAATAAAAAACTAAAGATTAACCTATATTTTATAAGGAAATTAAAGAACTGGTGGTATTTTGTAGGTTTCCGGTTCTCATTTTGGCACGAGTGGTAGGGCCATCCCAAGAGAATAACTTTGATAATGGCTAGAAATTTGCCACGTATATCACATGTGGGTCTCGGAGTCGTCCGATTCTATGTTACCCTGTCAGGTGGGAGCCCGACTTACCTATCAGTTTTGGTATGCCAAATTGAATCCGACGGGCAAGTCATCTTATTTGAATTTTAGTTCGATTGATATTATAATTAGTATAGTGTGTAAAGAATTTTAGTTTGAATGTATTTTGGTCATGTATTATTTTTTAGTTTAAAAACAAAAAATTAGATACTTTATATGTTATATCCGAAATTATTTTAAATTAATAATACATTAAGCGATCCTTTTTTTAATATAATTTTAGGTTTTTTAATTTTTTACACATGGTTAAAATTTCAACACTAGTGGTCCATTGGTGGAAGTTGTCACTTGAAAAAGATATGTTTCAAACTACATTATTGTTCTATTTATATTATCTTATTAGTAGTTTTTTTAAGTAATAACATTCATCAACGGTTACGATTGATTTATATCAAAATAAATTAAGATAAATTATAACGGATGTTACTTAATTATGAGTAATGTTATATTTAGGTCACTCAATTATTAAAAGTTACATTCGGGTCAATTAATTATGGGTAAGGTTACATTTGGGTCACCTAATTATTAAAGGTTACATTTAGGTCACTCAGTTATGTGTAAAGTTACGTTTGGGTCACCCTTTATATTAAAAAAAATACATCAATTTAGTCATTTTTCTTCCAAATAACTTGTATACCATCGTTAACATTAGAGTACTTCATATGAAATCATTAATTAATCTAATTCACAAATTGATATACTTTTTTATAAAATATGAAGGGTGACCCAAATATAATCTTACACATAATTGAGTGACCCAAATGTAACCTTTAATAATTGGGTGACCCAAATGTAACCTTACTGTAAAACTAATGTTTTGATATAATAATTGAAAAATGTTTTGGACTGATTTAAAAAGTATTTAAAACATTTCCAAAGTCCAAACAACTTGAAATTATGTTTAGGGAAGCTTTTAAAAAGGGTTTTACATGTTTTTCAAAGCCAAACTTCACAAAACCGTCCAGGCGTTTCGAAACGCCCTAAGGTGTTTCAAAACATGGGATTCCAGTAGCAAAAACGTTTCGATACGAGTATCGAAACGGGCTTTCCCTGGATGAGGATTTTGCCCAACGTTTCGAAACAGGCTATGCCGTTTCGATACGCCTACGTGGCATTGACCACAACGGTCATAAACCCCAACGGTCATAAATCCCAACGACTATTTCCCAACTAACTTTTAAATGCAGGCGTTTCAATACGAGTTTTAACGTTTCGATACGGGTGTTTCGAAACGGCCAGAGGCGTTCCGAAACGGGTGCCCTGACAGACTGCAACGACTCTTTCTACTTATAGAGCGTTTCGAAATGGGTTCGAGCGTTTCGAAATGGGGAGCTGCAAAACTGCATTTATGGTGGGAATTAAAGTCCCCAACGGCTCCAATTTGATCCCAACGGCTAGTAACGACTACAAACTCATTTGAGAGTATAAAAGGGACCTCCAAGCATCAAGCAAAGGCTAATGCTCATATTGTCAAACATCAAATGATCAAGAATTGTCTTAGAGCTTAAATTATCATTTATTGTATAGACAAACACTAGTGAGCCAAATTTGTCAAATTTGCTCAAGTGTTTTAGGTTTTGGGTGAGTGCTTAATTGTGCAAACAAACACCTATTAGAGGGTTTTAAGTTTGCTTCTTGTTTCTCTTTGTAAGAGAGAGTTTCAATCAAGGCTTTGGGTAGAAAGCTTGATTGTGTGTAAGGGTTACCTCCTAAGCCTAGAAAAGGGGACGAATCAATAGTGGATTGATTGGAAAATCCTTAGTGGGGAGCTAAGGTAGTGGATGTAGACCTTGGTAGAGGGTTGAACCACTATAAATCTTTGTGTCACATTTCATTTTAGCTTCCACAACCCTTCCACCCAAAAATCCACCTCTCCACCACTTGGTAAGCCATATCGGTTGAACGAATCGAGCCCCACACAACCCAACAATTGGTATCAGAGCTTGGCTCAATCGAAGGGGATTCATATCCTATTGAGAAGATCCGGCAAGCTCGATCACTATTTCATCAACCGGCTCAAATGGCACAATCAATCGACAAACTGCCTTTCTTCGACGGTACCCACTATGCCCATTGGAAGACAAAGATGAAGTTCTTCATCAAATCTAGAGATTACAAGCTATGGGACATAGTTGAAGATGGTCCGTTCGTGCCTCAACGAAGCAAAGCGGAGTGGAGTGCCGACGATCGCAAGAAGATGAAGCTTAATTGCAAAGCCTTGCACATCTTGTTTTGTGCTTTTGGCCCAACCATCTATGAGAAGATGTCTTCTTGTGAGAGTGCCAAGGAGGTATGAGACAAGCTTGAAGTCACATACGAGGGAACCGATGAAGTCAAGGAGACCAAGATTGGGCTCCTAACCCTAGAGTATGAGAACTTCAAAATGGATCCGGAAGAGAACATCGAGAAGATGTTTGATAGGTTCTCCACTATCATCAATGGTCTCAAAGGCTATGGAGAAGTCATCCCGGAGGAAAAGCTTGTTCGAAAGCTCATCTACTCACTTCCTGAGTCATGGGACTCAAAGAGGACCGCCATCATCGAAGCCAAGAATTTGAAGACCTTGAAGCTTGATGAACTCATGGGATCACTCCTTACTCATCAAATCATGAAGAAGAATAAAGAAGACGAGAATAAGAGGGAAGAAATTAGAGCTACGGGAGAGAAGAAAATCAAAGGGCTAGACATCAATGCAAGTGCCATGGCTCTCAAATCCTCCATTTGTCATCACGTTGATTCAAGTGAAGAGGAGGATGAAGAAGAAGAGATAGTCTATCTCTTCAAGAAGTGTGCCCCGTTCATGAAGAAAGCCTTGAGAGAGCTTGAACTAGAATCCATGAAAAAGGAGAGGGCAAGCACTTCAAGCCTTAAGAAGAAGGCACATGTAGCTACTTGGAGTGATGAGGACTCCACCGACGATGAACAAGCCAACCTTTGCCTTATGGCCATCGAAGAAGATTCAATGGTAACTTCTAATTCATCTACTTCATGTTCTTATTCTTTTGATGAATTACAAGATGCCTATGATGATTTGGTTTTAGAGTTTAAAAATCACATTTTAAAAAACAATAAATTGATTTCAAAGTTGAAAATTCAAAATGATTTGATTTCTAAAACCAAATTTGAACTTGAAGCAAAACTCGAAGAGTTTGAATTGAAATGTTTTGATTTACAAAATTTACTTCAAAAAGTTCAAGAAGAAAATGATTTGATTTCCAAAGAGCTTGAAAAGAAAAATAATTTTGGAAAATCAAATTTCTATGTTAGACAATCTAGTGCCCCTAGATTTGTAAAAGGAAAGTGTTTTAGAAGTGTTTGGGTCCCAAGAGGACTTACCACTTCAATTAAAAATGATGACATTGAAAAATGGATTCCAAAGGGGATTAAACTATGTGCTACTAACGCTTATGGATCCAAAGCAATTTGGATACCAAAAATTACTTGATTGTCTTTTGCTAGGTGTGATGGAGATGTTCAACAAGTCAAACATTGAGGGGGAGCTCCATACACACAAGGAAGAACACTTGAAGAAGGAAGGCTTCACACCCTCCCTTGGGTTCAAGTGTTGGTAAAAATTCTAGTTGTTTTTTATTTCATTTGTTTATATTATTTTAAATTCAACTAGATGATCATATATGCTGGACTAACATTTTTGATGATGCTTTGAGTAAGGGGGAGCCATTTTAAAACCAAATTCTTATTTTTTGTCAATTTTTACCTCTATTTTTATTTTGAACTTAATGTTTTAAATTCTTTTTGATATAACAAAAAGGGGAGAAATGGTTTGAAAAATTGAATTTTCAAATGAATAAGGGGGAGCTTTATTTGATTTCATATCTTCAATCTCTTATTCACATTTTTAAAGTTAAAGGGGGAGAATCCCAAACAATTTTTCAAGTGAGTTTTATTATATCAAAAATGGGAGATTGTAGAACTAATGTTTTGATATAATAAATGAAAAATGTTTTGAACTGATTTAAAAAGTATTTAAAACATTTCCAAAGTCCAAACAACTTGAAATTATGTTTAGGGAAGCTTTTAAAAAGGGTTTTACATGTTTTTCAATGCTAAACTTCACAAAACCGTCCAGGCGTTTCGAAACGCCCTAAGGTATTTCAAAAAAGGGGATTCCAGTAGCAAAAACGTTTCGATACGAGTATCGAAACAGGCTTTCCCTAGATGAGGATTTTGCCAGCGTTTCGAAACGGGCTATGCTGTTTCGATACGCCTACGTGGCATTGACCGCAACGGTCATAAACCCCAACGGCTATTTCCTAACTAACTTTTAAGTGCAAGCGTTTCGATACGGGTTCTAACGTTTCGATACGGGTGTTCCGGAACGGCCAGAGGCGTTCCGAAACGGGTGCCCTGACAGACTGCAACGACTCTTTCTACTTAGAGAGCGTTTCGAAACGGGGAGCTGCAGAACTGCATTTATGGTGGGAATTAAAGTCCTCAATGGCTCCAATTTGATCCCAATGGCTAGTAACGACTACAAACTCATTTGGGAGTATAAAAGGGACCTCAAAGCATCAAGTAAAGGCTAATGCTCATATTGTCAAACATCAAATGATCAAGAATTGTCTTAGAGCTTAAATTGTCATTTATTGTATAGACAAACACTAGTGAGCCAAATTTGTCAAATTTGCTCAAGTGTTTTAAGTTTTGGGTGAGTGCTTAATTGTGCATACAAACACCTATTAGAGGGTTTTAAGTTTGCTTCTTGTTTCTCTTTGTAAGAGAGGGTTTCAATCAAGGCTTTGGGTAGAAAGCTTGATTGTGTGTAAGGGTTATCTCCTAAGCCTAGAAAAGGAGACGAATCAATAGTGGATTGATTGGAAAATCCTTAGTGGGGAGCTAAGGTAGTGGATGTAGACATTGGTTAGAAGGTTGAACCACTATAAATCTTTGTGTCACATTTCATTTTAGCTTCCACAACCCTTCCACCCAAAAATCCACCTCTCCACCACTTGGTAAGCCATATCGGTTGAACGAATCGAGCCCCACACAACCCAACACTTACCCATAATTAAGTGAACTAAACGTAACTTTTAATAATTGGATGACTCAAATATAATCTTACCCATAATTAAGTGACATTCGTTATAGTTTACCCAATAAATTATTATAAGTATATCAATTGAATAAGTCCAACAGAATGGAATCTTTCATTGAAATCTTTCATTGGAATCTTATTTTTAAATATTTAAACTAATTAAAAGGAAGAATCATAAATTTTAATATAGGTATTAGAGAATAAGCTCATATGAAATGATTAAAAAATTGAATGAATGAAGATTTGGATCTATGAATGTATGCAAAAACTACTATAATACACAGTTTACTTAGGTGTACAAAAACGACTAAACTCAATCAATTTATTGACACAAGTTAAAAGTTTAAACCTTTTCACATGCAATAAGTTCGTAATAAATTTTCATAGTCAACTTTATCATTTGAACTATATTATCATTAATTCATTAATTAGGTTTAATCATGATTTTAGTACTATTATGCTAAAAATTGAGATTTGACCCCCTTTATTTAATGACATAGATATTTGTTTATTGAAAAATGCATTTGTTATATAAATAATAAATTGTATATTTTTTAGTTAAGTTTGAATAATGGAGTCGTCATTATTGAGAGGACTTTATTTGCATATCACCTTTGACTTAAACATGATTACTCTCATACTATAAAATGGATATTAACACCCATAACTATATCAAATTAATAATAAATTTATATGTCGACCAAATGCTTATGACTATTTTAAAAAAGAAATTAACACATTATCATTTCAATTGTATCAAGTATCAACTGATGATGTTATCAATTTCGACTACAAAAAACGGTATAAAAAATAAAGGATCAAACAATGTCAAATTATTTCATTGAAAATTAAGAGTCTGGTTGATAAATCATTGGAAATTTTAATTCACTACAAAAAAAAATGACATATACCGACGACGGTTTATACTGACGGACGTAATTCGTTGGTATATACCCTATATACCGACGGAAAATAAACGCGTCGCTAAAAAGTACGATTTTTACCGACGGATACAACATTCGTCAGTGTAGACGATATATTTACCGACGGATTACAGAAAAGTATCGGTATAGAGTAACTGTATACCGACGGATTAAAGTTCTCGTCGATAGATTTGAACCATATACAGTTGGTTTGTTATGTCTGTCGGTATAGATTTAGGTTTTATCGACAGATTTATTTGTTCGTCGGTATATGGTATATTTTAAATTAACTTTTAAAATAATATAAAAATTAAAAAAATGCTCTTCTCTCTATTAGGCTCGTTACCCCTGCAAAATTGAAATCCCTAAGTTTCCCGTTGTACGCCTGCACCTGCCATGCTCTTCTCCCTCGCGCTCGTGACGCAAGAGTTTGTCGAATTTCCAGCTCTCTGTTTAGGTACGTGCTCTTCTCTGTTCGTGCTCTTCAAAATTGTTTTCATTTGTTCAGCAATTTGAAAATGCCCACAGACGTACCCTCCTGGCGCACAAACTCAAAATACCTACTGACTTTAAAATTTTCATTATTTTTTCAACTTGAGTTTTTTTTATTATTATTATTATTATAATTAATCGTAGTTTCCTATGAATTTTCAACAAAGGTTTTTGTTTCTTTTCCCAACTCAAGATGCTGTCATTATTGAATTCAAATTCTACTGAATATTGCACTTTTGCGGTAAATGATTAATTTGGAACTATTGATAGCCACCACCTGGCCACGCATGAAATATTATAATTATATATACTCATAATTTGTCTATCTCTAGTCTCTGTGCTCTAACTTGCGTTTTTATGATATTGGAGGATTGTAATGAAAATATTTCTAATTTAGTTTCTATTTGCAGGCTGTTATTGAAAATGTCCCTTTAAAGAAAAAATTATTCAGTGAGATAGAGAAGGCCTGCCCTCCTCACTACATTTTGGCAAAAAAATATTTGCAGACTGTGTCATAGGAGCTCATTTTTTCAGGTTATCAAATTTATTTTACTGTGTTTGATGCTTTGTTATTGCCTTCCCAATTCTTTATCATATGCTTCTTCATAGATGGAGGAATCTAACATCTAAATCCTCCATGACTTTTTGAATGGCATTACATTTTGGTTCTATGGCCATTTTTCGTGCATCTTGTGGCCCTCATGGATGATGAGAGAGTTAAAATTTCTGCTGGACTGGTGAATGATTTTAAAGAACCTTGTAATATAACCTTGCCAAACACATCCACATTGACCTCAATTTAATTGGAGAAAAAATAAATTAGATCATGTTATAGGAGCTCAGCTTTTCAAGCTATCAATTCTTTTTTTTTGCTTGCTTGTTGTTGTGTTATTGTCTGTCTAATTCTCTATCATACACTTCGTTATATACGGAAGAAGCTGACATCTAAATCCCCATGCCACTTCTAATGGCATTACATCTTAGTACTTTTGGTGCTATGTCCCTTTGTCTTGCATATTGTGGCCCTCATGGATATTGAGAGCAACTAAGATTTTCGCTAGAGTAGTGAATGATTTTAGATAACCTGGCAATGTTAACTTTATAAAATATGTGCACAAAATAATATTTTCTAAGATGTAAACTTTCTCTTCAATGATCATATATCTTAGCATTTTTTCTTTTTAATTCCAGTAGGAGTAATCTGTAGTTATACTTTAGTCATACTTAAAAGAATCATCCAAGTCAATTAGGACCATTTTGAAATAATGAAAACATGAATAGCCAAATAATTAAAGGCTAAATCGAACACTAAATTAAATTGTGGGTTTGCATGCTAAATAAACTTTGAAGGAAAAAAGACATGTGCTAAGGATGAGATAGGGGTCACGACATTTGAGGGGAGAAATGGTTACACATTCATCTTCCTCCCCAACAAGGTGCTGAACCCAATTAGAAGGAAAAAAAGAGAGAAAACTATGTAGCCATGAAAATCTTAGGAGCAAGCTTGTTAATCCAAGGACTTTGAATCCTTGATTAGGCAATCAAAGGAAGAGGGTAAGCATTCCTTTGTTCTTCCTTTAAATTAGATTTTAAATTGAGTTGAATCATTAATCCTATGTAAAGAAGATTAGTCCATGCATATAGTTATCGGAATATTTAAAGTTATCTCTTGCAATCTTCGAATGTGTAGCTTTGGAATGATTGTGTCATACTAAGGTCATGCATGGTGAATTATCTTGAATTTGTGTTAGTATAACTTAGTTAAGGTGGGGATGATTCGATTGAGTCTTGAATGTAACGTGAAAATGTTGTGATGCTGATTAGTATCGATTTATATAAGAGAGAATAGTTTTGAAACTGTTCTGATAATTCTATGAACTATTTTGAATAATTGAGGGGTTGTTTTACAATTTAAAAACTGGAATGTTGGGCATACCAAACAGGGGTTTGTTTTGCAGATTGTAGGGACTGTTTTTATGTGAAAATGTGGACTGATTTGATAAGTAAACCCTAGGACTGTTTTGAAAATCTTTAGGGGCTAAATTATAATTTTCAAGGGCTGTTTTGGTGTATTAAAAACAGAGGAAACTGTTTTACACTTATATGAAGTATAGAGACTGTTTTTGATACATAAAAATATGTATATAAGTGTTTCGTAATTGTTTTACACATATGAATTCAACATGAACTTGAGGGACTGTTTTGACACAAAAATATATATATCTGTGTTCCGAGACTGTTTTCTATACATATAAAAGTTCAGGACTGTTTTTAACTTGTAAAATAATGTATATACAAATGTTTTGGGGTTGTTTCCTATGTAAATAAGAATTAAGGACTGTTTTGTTTGTATGAGAAAACTATGGACTGCTTTGGATTAATATGAATCAGGAGAGGGGCTGTAAATTAAGGATGGCAGACGAGTACAGTTTCGCGGATTCCGCCCCGCACCCGCCCAGTTAGGGTGGGGATGGGTATGAGTTTGGTGGGTAGTGGGCGGGTGTGGATGTAAAAAGTCATACCCGCCGCGGGTAGTGGGTAGGTGGTGGATTTAAGACCTTACCCGCCCCGCATCCGCCCGCCCCGCACCCGCCTGCCCCGCACCCGTCTTCGCTGTATGCTACCCGCCATATTATGTGGCTTTGAAAATATCTGATTCAATATAAAATTTGTTTTCTTTATTCAAATTTCAAGTTCATTGCTTTAGTTCTTTGCACTGTCTTACCCTCAGATTTCTCACATAATAACTAACTTACACCGGTGTAAATTAGTCATAGTTAGTTAGCTATAGTTCAGTAGAACTTACACCGGTGTAAGTTAGTTATACCACATCACAAGTTAACAGTGTTGGGGTCGGGGCGTTTTAAATGACGAAAGAAAATTTCAGGGGGCACATTAAACGCATCCTTAGTTCAGGCACCACATTGAACTTTCCGTCAAAGTACAGGGGGCATTGGTGCCATTATCACTTCATGTTTTATGTGATATGGTTGTTGCCAGGCGGGCGGGTAGGCGGGTACAGGCGGGTACAAGACGGGTAATGGGTATCCAATTGGGTGGTGGGTGTGGGGATGGATTTAAGAATATACCCACGTGGGCGGGTGTGGATTTGAAAATTATACCCGCCGTGGGTGGTGGGTAGGTGGTGGATATGAAAATTTTAGGTGGGTATGGGGATGGGGGAGGGGGTATCCGCACCCGCCCCGCCCATTTGCCATCCCTACTGTAAATACTCAATAGGGACTGCCTTAAGAGGATATGTGCTTGTTAGGGGCTGTTTTACATTAATTTGAATAATGCTGGATAGTTTGGGTGAATACACATGTACACGAATATAATGGACTGTTTTGCCTAAATAAGCTAACTTAATGGATTGTTTTGCAAGCAACTAGAAACTGATTTGCCATCAATTAAACTAACGAGACTGTTTTAATACATGAATTTGAACATACAAGAAATGGAGACCTGTCTTTGCTTGAATATGAGTCTTGTTGGGCTGTTTTAGAAGTCTAAAGAGAACAAAGTTGTAAAAATAAGACGTGGAATGAATTGGTAAAATTAGGGACTGTTTTGGCATGATGGAAAAGCATGTAAACTATTTTGATGTGTTTAGGTATGCATACCAATATTAAGGACTAATTTACATTGAGTATAAAACTTAGGGGGCTGCCTTGAGTATGTATGTGTATATACATAAAAATCTAGACTGTTTTGTAATGGTTCGAATTGTTGAACTTTTGAATGTGAAATTAGTTATAGATTTAAATCGAATTGATGTTGATGATTTGTTATTTAAAATGAGGTACATATTATGATAAGGAAATGAGTAATGGCGTGATGACTAGAAAGGGAAACATATTAGATGACTCTTTTTATGTTTTCTTCATGCACTATAATACCCAAGTTATTAATGACTTTGTTAGTTGAAATAGAGCTTTGATTGCCAATGTGTTATATCGTGAATAAATCATGAGTGTTTTATTGGTATAGATTTGAGACATTGGGTTCTGTTGAGCATATACATGAATCACATTAAATAGAAGAAATTAAATGATATAATATTGGTGTGGTTTCAAATAAATGGGCTATATATTTTCATGCGTGTTAGATTTACCTTCTTTTTTACTAATCTATGTTTTGATGTCCAAAATTCTTTCGTAAATGAGAATATCATTAGTTTATTGATAATACATGTATTATTGATGGATAAGACGTGGATCAATCTTAGATCAAGGGCAAGTGAAGAATACATTAGAGGGTTACTAATTTTTTAAACTTTGCCTTTGAGAGAACTGAAGATGGAAAAATTTGGTGTCCTTGTGTGAATTGTGTCAACACTTATAGAGTATCTAGAAGAGATGCATTTGATCACTTAATATGTGATGGATTTCTTAAGGGGTATGTTCGATGGATTTTCATGGGGAGCGATGTGACGGATCTACGCTACCAATTCCAACTAATGTAGAAGAACGTGATTTTGAGCACGACATTGGTAACCTCTTGCATGATATGATGGCAGAGCAAGTTATGAATAATGATGATAGTAACTATCATTCGGTAGATGTAAGTACAAGGCTTGGGGATCATAATCATAAACTTCAAGGAGACAAATTTTTTGATTTACTCAAAGATACAGAGGTGCCACTTTATCCAAATTGCAAAAACTTTTCGAAGTTGTTCTTTATCATTTATTTGTTCCACATTAAATGTTTTAATGGGTGGACAAATAAGTCTTTCAATTCCTTATTGGAAGGTTTTAAAACTTGCATTGTCGAATGATAATACTTTGTCAAGGTCTTATCATGAAATGAAAAAGATAATTCGTGAGTTGGGTTTAGGATATGAAAAGATTCATGCTTGCCCAAATGACTACATGTTGTTTTGGAAGAAAAATGAAAAAAGAGAAATTTGCTTGAAATGTGAAGCCTCCCGATGGAAAGGAACCTCAAATAGTGTCGAAGATGATGATGTTGACACTTCTTCAAAAAAAGAAACAAGCTGCAAAGATTTTGCGTTGGTTTCCCCTCATTCCAAGATTGCAAAGACTATTTATGTCTTCAAATGTTGCTCCTTTGATGACTTGGCATGAATCGTAAGAACGATGAACGCATAAGGCATCCGGCAGATTCCTTGGCTTGGAAATCATTTAATTCTCGATATCCTGAATTTTCTTCAAATCCTCGTAACATCCGCTTAGGATTGGCTTCTGATGGTTTTAATCCATTTAGAACTTTGAGTGTGACACACAGTACTTGGCATGTTATCGTGATACCTTATAATTTGCCACCGTGGATATGTATGAAGCAGTCCAATTTTATACTCTCTTTGCTCATTTCTGGTCCAAAAGGTCCAGGAAATAATATAGATGTATACTTGCAACCTTTAGTTGCAGAATTACATGAGCTATGGGAAATTGGTGTTGAAACTTTTGATGCTGCAACGAGTCAAACATTTCAACTTCGTGCAACATTGATGTGGACCATAAATGACTTCCCAGCATATGTCAACTTATCTGGATGGAGTACTAGAGGAGAGTATGCTTGTCCTTGTTGTGGGTATAATACCGCTTCTAAGTGGTTGAAGCATAGTCGAAAGTTTTGTTATATGTGTCATCGTAGGTGGTTAGATCCAAATCACAAGTTTCGAACAGACAAGCATTCTTTTGATGGCACTAAAGAATATAGAAGTGCTCCTTCACCACCATCAGGTAGCGGTGTATTGAGGCAATTAGAAGCTTTAAATGGAACCGAAGATGGCCCTTGGAAGAAAAAATCCATTTTCTTTTCTTTACCATATTGGGAGCATCAACTATTGCGTCACAATCTTGATGTGATGCATATAGAGAAGAACATTTGTGATAATATTCTTGGAACATTGATTGGACAAGAGGGGAAGAATAAGGACACCTATAAATCACGACTAGACCTTGTCGAAATGGGTATAAGGAGTGTTCATCCACAAACTCGAATTGGCCGTAGCACTTTGTACTTGCCTCAAGCTTCTTATCAAATGACATTGAGTGAGAAAAATTCTTTCTTGAAAGTTCTCAAGGAAATGAAAACTCCTGATGAATATTCTTCTAATGTCTCACGTTGTGTGCACCTTAAACAACGGAAATTACTTGGGCTCAAAAGTTATGATTGTCATCTCCTAATACAAGAGTTTCTTCCTATAGCCATTCGGGAAAATTTGCCTGAAAAGGTTTGCATGTTCTTATTGAAGTGTGCAATTTTTTTTGAGATATTTGCTCTAAGGTCCTCGAAGAAAATGAACTTGATAGACTTGAGTTAAAGGCTGCATCAATTTTATGTGATCTAGAGAAGATTTTTCCTCAATCCTTTTTCACAATCATGATGCACTTACTAATTCATCTAACGAATGAAGCTAAAATTACCGGTCCAATTACTTATCGGTGGATGTATCCAGTTGAAAGGTACAATTTAAGAATATATTGTTTAGATTAAAAATATAAAAATTAATAAGATGTTTACTAACATATAATCTTTTTCTTCTAATAAAATAGGTATTTGTCGGTATTAAAGTCTTTTGTACATAATAGAGCTCATCCAGATGGATCTATTGCGGAAGGTTACTTATCACATGAGTGTTTGACCTTTTGCTCTCGATATTTGGAGGGGGTTGAGACTATATTCAATCGACTTGGTCGTAATAATGAAGGTGAAAATCCTTATCTTGGTTCCGAAACTACAATCTTTTCAACATCTGGAAGACCATTAGGAAGGAAGATACAATCTGTTTTTCATGTCAAGAAGCGTAAAAGGTTTCAAGACTTGTGCTTGATGAACAAGGATTAGCGCAAGCACATCGATATGTGTTATTCAATTCTGATGAAGTATCTCCATATATCAAGTAAGTTTCCTTCAATTGCTTATAGATTTGAATCCACAGAGATTATAATCGTTCTGTTTTTTATTTAGGAAACAAGAACAAGAGATTAAGAGACGTAACCGAAGGAAACGATTTTCACCATTTGAGATACAGAAGTTGCAAAGTGAAACTTTTCATACATGGTTTCGTGATCATATAAGTATAAAAAAATTAAGATGTGAAACTTGTATGATATTATTTAAACAATTAGTATTGGCACTTCAACTATTATATAGGTTGCACTTTTGGATCAACAAGAACATTCAAGTGTTGTCGATGTAGTTAAGTGGCTTACTCGAGGTCCAACCGAAGTTGTTAAGAGATACTGTGGCTACATGATAAATGGCTTTAGGTTTCATACAACAAGAAGAGATAAAAACTTGAAAACTCAAAATAGTGGAGTTGTTGTTACGAGTAAGACATGGAGTTATGCAACTACAAGAGACAAGCAACCAGTTGAAGGAGAAGTTAACTATTATGGGGTTTTGAAAGATATTGTTGAATTGAATTATTCAGGTCGATTTAGAGCTGTATTGTTCAAATGTGATTGGGTTGATATCAACAGAGGTTGCAAGAAGGATAAATTTGGTTTTACACTTGTGAATTTCTCGCATTTGGCACATAGAGGGAACAATTTGGTTGATGAACCATTTGTGTTAGCATCACAAGTTAAGAAAGTTTACTTCGTTAAGGATGAAACACAACCCGGTTGGAAAATCGTCAAACATGCTAAACTTAGAGATGTATTCGATATGGGTGGTGTGTCATCCTTTGACAAAGATGAGGCAGTGGGACAATTGGTTTTGGATGATTCTATCGACACTAGTGCCTCAAGTTGGATTAGGAATGATGTTGGTGCTACTGGATTAGATGTTACTACAGATATGGAAATTGAAAATATAGAGGAAGATCCAGTTAATGAAGATAATGGAGAAGATATATTTTAGAGTTATATTTCATTTTTTGTACTTGTTCTATTGTAATTGTGGACTAATGAATTATATGTCATCTTTTGTACGAATTCTGAATTTGAAACATGCATCTTTTGTACTTACTATTGTGTTTGCTTTATTGTGATACTATTGTCTTTATGAATATGAGTATACTTATATTTATGAATGAATATAGGTGTTATTTAGTTAATATAAATATGTGTTATTCAATATGTGTTATTTAATTGTGTTATTTACTTGTTGTCACTCCAATTTATCTTTACGAATATGGGTTTACTCATGTTTTACAATTGAATTGTGCAGGACTTTGAACAATATGGAAAAACGAAGACGTCTTAACATTGTTTCAACAATTAGAAACCCTGAATCTCATTCTGAAGGTGAAGAACAACAAGCAACACCTACGCAACATCCGGAACAATCTCAAGCGCAACAATCTCAACAATCTGAAGATGTTCGAGGAGTAGGTGGAGAACCATCACAACCCTTATCACGTATGATATACTCACCTTAAATCAAAAGTTTGAATTGAATTATTTGTTTGAATAGCATTTATAAGTATACATTTTTCTTATATAGAACACTAATCATAAGAAAGTTCGATGAGCCACACTTATGCCGAATATTTGGGAGCTACCAGAGGGAAAACGCGTTAATGTCAAATTTAACAATTTATATCAACCTGTGGGTGAAGAATCAACTTGTTTAAGTCGATTCATTGGAACAATGGTGCGAAAGGCTGAGTTTGCGCCAATTGGTCATTTGAATTGGTATGAGATGCCGAATAGTAAGAAGAAAGAAATGTGGTCCACGATCGAGGTATGTACACTAATTGTATACTTGTTTTATAGGGCTGCTCCTTATACATATTTAGTGATGCATGACTTTTGGTGGAACTGAGATAATGTCGAGTATGATATGTTTTTCAAATATAATTGGTTTATTATGGGTTATGAATGCTTAATGTAAGTTTTTGGTGTTGGTTTTGATTTTGAGTTTTGGTGAAAAAAGGTTATTCTTGGGTATACAATGTTTAAGTTCACTAAATGTAGAGTTTTTAATCTTTTATAAAGCATGATTGATCTGTCTGACATACGTCGGTATTTTAATGTCAATACTGCAGACTTCTTTCTAATAGTTTATAATTGATAACCACTTTACTATTGATAATTCTTATTGTTGTATAGGTTGGATGAACAGTAACACTCATGTCTTATTTTGTTAATGTAGTTAAATTTTCAATTCTAACGATTTGATTCGGAAGAAGTTATTGATGAAGTCACATTGAAACATGTTAAGAAATGGGTTCTCTCAGATATGAATACCAAATGGAGGTAGTGGAAAAATAAATTGAAATCTCAAATTTTTGATGAGAACCAAAGTGTGGAACAAATGGTCAGAAATTGCAAGGATTCACGAGTGAATAAGGATCAATTGAAGACACTTGTTGAATATTAGTTGTCCTCAAAGTCGATGGTAAAATGCTACAGTTGTATAATTTTTATAACTTTAATATTTTCATTTTTATTAACAATTTATTACCTATAATTCGAATAGGAACAAAGTGCCACGAATAGAGCAATTAGGTCAAAGCTAGATGAACCACATTGCACAGGGACAAGATCTTTCCCTAGGATTGTTGAAGATATGGTACAAATAATTTTCTTTATTATTACCATGGGTTCTAATAATATCAATTATTTGTAATATCTCATGTTGTTTTCTTAACGTCAAACTGCAGAATCTAATGGAATCTCACCATCACGCGCTGATGTCTATGTTCGAACCCGTACACGCAAAGATGGAAGTATCGTGAATTCTGCAGCCGCAATTGTTATGGTAATTTATTGTTAGTTTTGTATACGTGTTTTAAAAAATATAATATAGTTATGATATTATATGTTTAACTTGTTTATATTTTTAGGAACGTATACAAGAGAAGATAAATGAAGGCACTTCTTCTGAGAATTTATCACAAGCTACGTCGTGGTCAAATGATGTGTTTGCTCAAGTTAAGGGACCAGAAAGAAGAGGGCGTGTTCGTTGTGTAGGGGCAAATCAGACTCGTTCTTCTCAAGAATCTGGACTTTCACAACCAATCCAAAATACTGAAGAAGTAAAAGGGTTAAAAGCTAAGCTTGCGGCATTTGAAAAACTTCTTGAAACTTGCCTTCTACCCATCTATCGACAACAACATCCAGATTTACATGTGCCTGATATGAATGCTTTACTTCAGATAGTTGATACACAGGTATACAAAATACTTAACTTTTTTATTACACCATTTATTTTTTCTTACTTAAAGTCGCTATTTTTTTTCTTTTAATAGGCAGCTCCTGATGCTGGTAGTGCTACAGCAGCAGTTAACAGTCGATCCATGCCTTCAGAAAATCAGTATAATACAGATGATCTGAGCACACAGTAGAGGAGCCTCTTTGAAGTATTTTTAGCTTTTATTATAAATGGTATTAAGACAAACAAATATTTTGTTGCACTTTCCTTCTGCTTATAATACACTCGTAGATGTTTTATTCAATATTAAAATACAAACTTTTTAATATTTAAAATACTAGTATTAGTAATTTTATAATTATTTAAACATTCAATTAGATACTTTTTTATTGAAAATCGATACAATTCTTGTTATATTGTTACTAGTGAATTTAATATTTAAAATAAAAAATAAAATAGTAATAATTAATATTTAAATTAAATAAAAATACAATAAAACCTATAACGAAGAACCGTCGGTAAAACTAACACCTATAGCGACGGACAAATCGTCGGTACAAGTAGAACCTATACCGACAGAAGGACTGTCGGTAAAATTGGAACCTATAGCAACGAACAGGTCGTCGGTATAAAGTAACCTCTATAGCGACGGACGTCCGTCGGTAAATACCCGTCGTTATATATTAATTAGATATAGCGACGGATTTTGTCCGTCGGAATATATGTACTAAAATGCCGGGGTAGTCAGTATGTATACCTACGATTTTGACCGTCAGTATAGGATTTAACATCTATGCCGACGGTTATAGCCGTCGCTATAGATCTATACCGACAAGCGTATTAGCGACGGTTACTTTTCCGTCAAAATATGACTTTTGTCCGTCGATAAAAGGATTTAGGACATATATCGACAATTTTTTTTGTGTGTTTTACCGACAGTTTTGTGTCTGTCGGTAAATGTCATTTTTTTTTGTAGTGATTCATTGAAAACTAATAATTGCAGTGATTTAATGTTCTAAGTATGTTTGATAATCTAAACATAAAGCTACCCGTTCGTTTTTTTTTTTGGATAAAAAGTGCAAAAAAATGTAAAGCGAATAAGATCCTACTTATCACTAAATGGATAATATTATCAACACTTTTTATTTTAACTATATTCTCCTTTAAAAATTGAATTTATCAAACAATCTAACTATAATCATTATTTAATTTTAAACAAAATACTAAACAGATTTATAATCTAAATTTAACCCTTAATTTTTTCAACACTTTTTTCGGTTTATCAAACATCATCTACTTTTCCAAAAATTTTAATGCCTATTTAAAGTAAATATCAGCCTTGAAATATTTTTTTCTACTTTCTTTTCAAGCATATGTAGTTTAAAAATATATATTATAAAGGAGGTGGCAGTCTAAAGAAAAGGGATTGTAGATATTATAAGTCGAATTTTAAGTTTCTATAGAAGCCAATCAAAATGCATCTAGAGACGTTGGGTACGGCTGTATTATTTGAAATTTTTAAATTATCATATAATTTATGTATTCGAGAGACGTTGAGTACGGTTTGTATCTCTTGAAAATTTTAAATTATCATATAATTTATGTATTTTTTTTATATTTTTTACTAATAATTTAATTTCGTACCTTTTTTTTTAAATTTTCACCCCTAAATTTCTAATATAACCTCATAAAAATTTACACCATCTGCTATAAAATTATGCTTCCATCCATGAAACCAATTAGTCATTAAAATCCGAATTGTTAATTAAATGATTGCTCATAAGTTCCTTAGCTATTTATCAATACGGGCGTTGGCTTAGCTAAAACTGTGTGTTGATTTGGTCACAAAAAATTCTCTTTTTGTCAATTGGTATCTACATTTGAGTTCAGCTCTATCGACTCAAAAACAGTATCAAACGTGGACAAATTTTTGTTATCCTTTGTGGACAAATCTTTTTCTGTACTCCAACACATAAAAAAATCAAATTCTAAACTTTAATCATAATTTTTAAATCTTAAACCCTAAACATATATCGTACCCTAAATTATAAAAAAATGTGAAAAAGTGTAAAAAATGTAAAGTAAATAAGACCCTACTTATCATTAAATGAAGAATATTTTCAACACTTTTTATTTTAAAATAATTTCTTTTAACTATATTTTCCTTTAAATTTTGAATTTATCAAACAATATAATTATAATCGGTATTTAATTTAAACAAAATACTAAATAGATTTATAAATTAAATTTAACACTTAATATTTTAATATCTAATTTTTCAACACATTTTTCAGTTTATGAAACATCATCTATTTTTTCCATTTTTAACAGTGTTAAGTGATTAGAAGGTAGTATTTGTTTATACATATTCTTAACTTTTTGACATTATACACACCTTGCAGAAAAAATAAATTAAACACGAGTTTCCTAAGTTAAACATCATACTCTTTTCTATTGGGACCTGTTGTTGAATTCTACTCTTCCAAAATTTTAATTGCCCATTTAAAGTAAATATCAGTCTTGAAATATTTTTTTTCTACTTCCTTTTCAAGAACATGTAGTTTAAAAAAAACATATATTATAAAGGAGCTGGCCATCTAAAGAAAATGGATAATAGATATTATTAGTCGAATTTTAAGTTTCTATAGAAGTCAATCAAAATGCATGGAGAGCGTTGGGGTTCGGTTGTATCCCTTCAAAATTTTAAATTATCATATAATTTATGGGATGTTTGGCAAACGACTGATAGTTGGTAGCTGATTGCATAGTTGATTTGAACAACTAATTTTATTAGCTGGTATTTGATTAATTATTTATATAAAAGTGTTTGATAAAACTTAGTTGATATGGATAAAATGAAAAATAATGGTATGATACATTTAGTTGTTAAGTACATATATGTTTTATAATACTTTAGTCTTTATCGGGGTGAAATTATTTGGATAAAATGCTTTTGACAAGGAATTAAAAAATTCCTTGAGGAGATTAGTGAATATTTTTGAAAATTTTGAATTTTTAAAATTTTAAATTTACAAATATTAATCTTGTGGAGATTGATACATACTATTAACCTTGTATAAAATATTAATATTACAATTTTTTCTTTACTTTTATATTTTACTATATTTTCTTAACTAAAATATATTATATACTTGGGAATATACAACTAAAAATAGAATAATAAAATAAAATTTCATCAGATTCAAGTGGATTAGAATGGAGGATATTTCATTAGATTAGGTTTTATGGCAAGGATGTAATTATGAAAATAACAGGGTTAAATACATCATTTAACATTTTTGCAAATCAGCTCTTCCAATCCGCTTAATTTTTCAACGTTTTTTCTTTTAGCTTATTTTGCACAACTAGTTCTTTAAAAAAAGTGTTTATCAAACAATATAAATGGAGGGTTTGACTACTAATAAACTATTTGTGCTCAAATAAATTAAAAGCTCTTCAAAAAGTTGTTTACCAATATATTTTTTTTATATTCTTTTACTAATAATTTAATTCCGTACCTTTAAACTTGTTTAATTTTGTACTCTTAAATTTTTAATATAACTTCATAAAAATTCACATCATCCTACGTAAAACTATGCTTCTGTCCATGAAACCGCCATTAAAATCCTAATTGTTAATTAAATGTTTGCTTACAAGTTCCTTAGCTATTTATCAACAGTGGCGTTGGTTTAGTCAAAACTGTGTTTTGTCACGGGAAATTCTTTTTTGTCAATTGGTATGTACATTTGAGTTCAGCTCTATTGACTCAAAAACAGTATCAAACGTGGACAAAAATTCCCGGCTCTTTTTGATATCTCTTTCTATTTTTCAATACAAACAAAATTAAATTTTAAATTTTAAAACCTAAAAATATATCTTACCTCAAAATTTATAAACCCTAAACTCAAACTTAAATTTATAGTATAGGACATAAATAAGTACACCGAAATTTCTATTCATCATATGTGCTAAAAAATATTCCTTTTTCTTGAGCAAAATCTTCCACGAGCCAAATTGTTGAGATGGGCGGTGGGTCTTCAAAGGAGGGCCACAGGTAAACAGTCTCTAACAGTAACACCCCTTCTAAACATAGTAAATATTATATTCCCTAAACGAATAAAACGCATGTTTTCCATGAATGAAATCTTTGGCCGGTTTGCATAATCCAATATTATCAATATCGACCGGAATCGATATTGTGATATTCGGAGTTGCAAGTGGGAGGAAATCTCAGAGTTTCCAAGCAACTTCTTTGCAGGCTCCATGGTGAAGTGGATTAGATTTTGTTAGCTTTGTATGAATATGAAAAGTGGGGGATTCTGAGAAATCTACATGCGCATGAGAAGACACGAAGAATAGGAAAAAGAGAACCTTATCACCCTCTTTTTAATATCTTTAAAAATTGTGGTTTTTAATGTTCTTGAAGATTAAAAGGCAGTGCTCATAATCATGATCTTGTAAGAATCAGAGGAGGTGTACTGTGAGGTTAGAGGGTTTTATTTGAAGTGGATTTTAAGCATTTTTATAATAGTAGCATGACCTAAATGTGCATGTCAAGTATGCGTTTTATTAGCAGTATAAGACCAACCAAATGGCATATATTAAGATGAAACAAGAAGAATAGAAGGTAACCGTTATATTTTGATTCAAATTCTATTTAGTAATTAAGTTGGATTTTATTGTAATTTTAGTAGTTGAAGATTACTTGGTAAATGATATTTACTTTAACGAGTAAATATCTATTTTAGATAAGAGATTATATTGAATAAGATTTCTTGGTGATAAAGTATTTGGGTCTATAAATATAGACTAGGTTTAACCTTTTGAATTATGAGAGACAGAGAGAATTATACTCTGGAGAGATATAACCACTTTTAAGTTATCTACAACTATTATAACTACGTTGTAGAGATGGGTATTGTAGGAATGCTTGAAAGAGTGTTTTGGTTCTATCGGGTCATGGGATTTGTACATTGGGTTTTGAATTACATGGATTATCATGTATTTGTACTCTTCATGTTCTCTACGTTGATAGTAGATTGTTCTTTTCTATCGTCCGTGGAGGTAGGCTATGTTGAATGATGAGTGTGTAGATAACTTGATTTGCGTACCCTTTTTACTTAGCTTTTGTATGTGTTTAGGCTCATATAGTTGCATTTAGGAGTATTTTGCGTATAATTATTGAATTATGGTGTTTGAGCTTAATATTTATCTATATTGATGCTATTAATGGGAATGTAATGGTTTTCAGTGTTGCTTGCGCAGGAGGTAAGAGAGTAGTGGAGCGTTGGAATATTGGAGCAGAGTTCTCCCATGTTAGACTGGATACTACAACATTCGCTGTGACGTTGGAGACAAATTTTGGATCCTTTAATGTGATTTAGTGTGTGGTCCCCTCTCCTTTATTGAGTCATAAATGACGTGAAAAAGCAAGTATTATATTTGCTGGATCATATGACACTTTATTAAATACACGTGATAAGATATTCTTTTATTGAGCAATTAATGATGTAGAAAAGCAAGATCCTCATTAAAAAATTACTTGCACTTTAGGGTTTTTAAAATCCTAGGAGAGTCACCTCTATATAAAGACATCAAGGGCAACAATTAAGAGGAGGCTGCACCAAACGCACAAATGCGCAGAGAAGCTTTTATTTGAGGAAGAATATCCCTTTGCCTTCTTCATCGGAGAACCACCATTATTGAAGGTTAAGAGAAGTCTCCAAACGGCGAAAAGCTATCGAGAGAGACTTTAGGAGTTTGGAGCATTGCAGCAACAGTTCGAGGGCGCGAAGAAAAAATCTTAAGACGCTTTGATTATCTTTCTCTCTTGTTTTATCAACTGATATGTTTTAATTGTTTTTATTATGGTTGTTATTTGCTCATACATGAGTTAAATATTTTTGTTGGGTTTGATTGTTTTAGGATTCTATATTTTATTACTTGTTCAATGTTATAGCTTTTTTTCTTATATCTATCATGTTTATTGTTCTTCATGCATAATTATTGTAAGAACTATCGAGAGAGACTTTTTAATTATTGATCCGTGGCTTAATATCGAGAGAGTTAAGTTATAAAACATGAACAATGGAGCTTAAGATGTTAACTTAGGTTCTAATCCGGCATAGACATAAATTTAAAATTTTAACGACTAATAAGGGAAACTTGAATAAACAATAAGTTGTTAGGGTTCACGCAGACATGTATTACCATAGCTTATTGTTGTTAACTTCTAGGTATCGAGAGAGTCTAGGTGTTTATTAGAAAACCTTGTCGGATAGATGAAGATCTTAATGATTTACGCAGACATATATTGCCAACTGTTATAACATTTGAATGGTTAGCATAGTTCTTAAGCAATAAATCCAGCATCCATAATTATTTGAATCTTTGCTACAACATATGTTTGTACTTTGAACATTGCTTCATCTTTACTTTTTTATTGCATTTAGTTTATAGTTTTATCACAATATAATCTTATCATTATTTCACTAATTTTTAAGTGTTATTGCTTTGAGTTTATTACTCTATTTTTTGTGGGTTCGACACTCGATACTTATCATTGTATTACTTGTTCGGCGGGTATACTTGCTCTAATTGCGCATACTATATTTTACACATCACTAAACCACGTCAAATCTTGTTTCATGTGTAGGGATTGTCATAGGTCGGGTTGGGTTAGATTTTTGGTCAACCCGCACCTGACCCAAAAATTTAACACCTCCATCCAAACCCGACCTGATATTTTATGATGTTCCACCTGACCCGAACTCGAATTCTAGAGTAAAAAACCCGACCCGAAATAAATAAAAAATTACTAATTTTCATTATTATTCAATAAAAATAAAGAGCTAATTATAAAAATACAAATAGAGATGGAGTATTATAATAATTAGTCTACTTTTATTAGACAAAATAGGGAGATAATTGAAATATATATATAAAGAGAGGGGCATTGTAGCAATTAGACTTAAATATTTATAATAAAATTAAACTATTATCTCGGGTTGGGTAGGGTATTTTTCACCTTAAACTCAAACCCGACCCGACCTCATCCTAAAAAAACCAGACCTGAACCCAATCCGAACCCGAAATTTTCTTTAAAAAACTCGACCCTATAAGATCGGGTTGGGTCAGGTTGGAAACCATTCGGTATGGGTCAAATGACCATCCCTATACTCATGTGCATGTCTTGATTTATGTTGTTATCGCTTTGGTTACTTTTCCGCATACCAAATTTCAAACAGTAACAAATGACATCGAGATTTGGAAGGCAAACCAAAACCATAAGTTTAAGACTCAAAGATGTACAAGCCTTTAAATTCTTCATCAATCTCATTCATCGTTTTAGTTAAGAGATCATGTCCCAAGAAGAACAAAAATCGGGATAGAAAATAACATTACAATTGAATTCACGGGTTAATTTTAAAATATAAAGAAGATTTTAATATAATAAAAAATAAAGAGAACATTTTTAACTGAGTGGTCAAAACCTAAAACAAGAAAGAGCCAATAGAAATTATGGGACATGTTTTACCATCCGAGAGAGAAACAATACGTGAACTAGAAACATGGTGTTTAGGATCCAGTTAAGTGAACCAATGGCAAATGACCATCGAGAAAAATATACCTACTAAATTTGTAGTTGAATCAACTGAGAGTTCTTTGCTCGCAAGTCATGAAAGAACAATTGCATTGTAATGGTCCCACCGAGAGTGAAGCGAGATCAAAATCATTTTTTGACAATCTTTATCAATAAATTTCAATTTGGATAAAATGCATTCATATAATTATAGTCACACTCAATCATTGCAGAACGAATATTGACATATTAATAATCAAAATATATTATGAACTCAATAAGTGTCATAGTAAAAAAAAAACAAATGATGTTTTTTTAGGAGACACGAGTTTAAATTATTTTGTTTATATAATGTATGCGCATTGTCAAAGAGTTGAGAATATCTATGAACATATACTACCTTGTAATCACATTTAGACTATTAAAAAATAATCAAAATACATTATGGCATAGACTAAAATACATTTGGATAAAGTCTAGACATAATAAAATTTAAATTAAAATAAAATCTGGATTAAAAATTCATTTACATAAATTTATAATTGACGAACTCAAACATGAATATTTTCAGGGCAGATCTTGGAAATTAAGGTTGTGGGGGTTTATTTAAAATTTTTAAAAATTTAGATGTTTAATTTAAATTTTTTGAGATTTAATTAGAAATTTTTTAAAAAAATTTAGGAGAAGACTTCATTGAAAATTTTCATTTTTTTGAAATATAATAATATATTTAAAATTCTGAAGAAACCAAATTAAAAATTTTAAAATTTTCAAAGAGCTAAAAATTAGTTTATCAATATATATATAAAGAAGATGGAAGACTATGGTATGAAAGATGAAGACAAGAAACCCTTTTATACTTGGTCTTGGGCTTTAACTAGCTAATTATTTGGGCTGTGGCCATAACATAAAGATGTGAGTTGTTTAGTTACATCCCATCCCATTATGGTCTTTTTTTAGAAACATTTACAGGCCTGCAGAACTATACGAAATCGGCAGTAGTACAGAAAAAACTGCTTGAGTCCGATATAGACCCAGCTCTCCATGCTCTATTTGCTTTTCTAATAAGTTTAGGCCTTTTCAATGGGATTAGACCGAACTCAAGAAAGGGAGGAGCTTTATCGTGTTGATTCGTTGCTTCCCGGGAGGTAACAGGAACTCATCACCAGTGTTGCAAAATCAGCAATGACAGACACGAGGATGGCCTAAGTTACTCAAAGTATTCTTATGCATTCGAATGTGTGTCCCGAAACAATCTTTACTCGAATCATTCTTCGAGTTTACATACAACTAGGACTTCAGATTTCATCACATACAATACTATTTTGGAAGTATGGAATAAGTAAATTCACAGTTAGTGTTGGAGTGAAGAATTATGGGGAGACAGCCCCTGTGGCCTGTGAGCATCAAAGTAGGGGTAATGAATATGGTTTGATGGTAATGGAAGAAGACATTTCTTGGTTGTAGGAGATGATGGCCACCCAATTACAATAATAATCTGATACATGTGGTTATTATTGATAAACCCCAAACTGTTAGACCACAAGTTCCCAGAATAATAATAATATTTTATCAAGTACATAAGATGTAAATGTCCTAAGAAACTTTGCTCATTATTTTGTTTCCTTTCTAGTTGTCGGTTCAGTAAAATATATGGCCAAGTGCCAATATATGTGTGCAAAACATTTATTGATTGGCCCTCAGAAAAGCCAAATTGAAGTTTAAGTTCATTTAGAACTTCCAAGTTGCATCAAGGTGTGCTATTCCAAGCAAACAAGGTCCTAGGATGCTTTTATTTGAGTAATTCGTTGAGATTATTTATATTCTGAGAAGATCCACTGTAGAAAATGGAAGAAGACAAAAAAAAAACAGTTTTTAAACATGTTCAAAATGATTAGAATAGTAATAAATCTATGTCATTAGCTATGTTTGTCTAGACTGATAAGTCAAAATGAGATCCAAAAAGCATACAGACACCAGTTGAAGAGATTTTTGCATAAAAAATTGTGAACTACAGCCACGTTTGTTATCCCATGGGAGCTAAGAGACAAACATCACCATATAACAAGGAAGCTAAGGGACAAATATCACCATATAACAAGGGAATCTCGACAGTGGTCCCTTAAATCTGGACTAATATTGGCTGATCTGATAGCACTCAGACATATGTACATGAAAAAAAAACAGCAGTTGTAGGATTTCATGCAGTGAAATAGTGATCTTGTTGGATCTATAAAGTACTTCCATTTTCTCAACTTTACTGCCCGAAGATATCACAAAGATGACGGTCAAAAAATCCTCCCACCTGGCCCTCATTTACATTAGCTCACTGCTGCTTATCTTAGCAGACTCAACTCGGCCTCCATTTGCCTGCGACTCATCTCACCCGCAAACCAAATCTTACCCGTTCTGCAACACTACACTCTCCATCAACCAAAGAGTCCAAGATATAATCTCCAGGCTCACACTAGATGAGAAGATATTGCAGCTCGTTATCGATGCTCCAGCCATTCCAAGACTCGGCATCCCCGACTACGAATGGTGGTCCGAAGCCTTACATGGTATTGCCTATTTCTCCGATTATAACACAGGCATGCGTTTCAAAACAATTCATGCCGCCACCAGTTTTCCTCAGGTCATTCTCACCGCTGCTTCTTTCGATGTCCATCTTTGGTACCGCATTGGTCAGGCAAGTGTTTAACTCAAAACACAAGACCCTTTTGCTTTTTTTCTACTTATTAATCTTCAGTTCATGCGTGTATGATTGCCTGCAGGCAGTTGGAAAGGAGGCTAGAGCAATATACAATGCCGGAGAAGCAACTGGGATGACATTTTGGGCACCGAATATTAATATATTCAGGGACCCGAGGTGGGGAAGAGGGCAAGAGACACCGGGCGAGGACCCTGTTGTTACAGGGAAATATGCAGTCTCATTTGTGAGAGGGATACAAGGGGACAGTTTTGAAGGAGGGAAACTTGGCCAACACCTTCAAGCTTCAGCTTGTTGTAAGCATTTCACAGCTTATGATGTGGATAACTGGAAAGGAGTCAACCGATTAGTCTTCGATGCAAAAGTAAACTTAAACATCAAACCTTAATATATATATCTATTTGCTTGAGTTTGATTGATTGTAAGATCCCATTTATGATAATTAATGTTCTGCTACTCTCCTTGTTCTGTATTTCAGGTTAGTCTACAGGATTTAGCAGATACATATAATCCACCTTTTCGGAGTTGCATACAGGAAGGGAAAGCCAGTGGGATAATGTGTGCTTACAATCGTGTTAATGGAGTCCCCAACTGTGCAGATTACAATCTCCTGTCCAAAACAGCAAGAGGACAATGGGGTTTCAACGGGTAATAACGAAAAACTATTGTCCTTTCAATGTTAATAAACAAAAGGAACATGTTGGTTCAGAAAGATGACAGTATGTGTTTTTCTTGCTTAAATTATAATCAGGTATATAACATCAGACTGTGATGCTGTCTCCATCATTCAGGAGAAACAAGGATTTGCTAAGTCACCAGAGGATGCTGTAGCTGATGTTCTTAAAGCTGGTATGAGAGTAGCTTTGTTTCCATTAACTCTGTATTTTGAACACACATGTGCTGATTTTTGGTAATCAAAAGTTCTAACAATGTTTCGGGTTGATGTATATGCTAGTGGCATCATTTGAGCATTTTCGATACATGATTTTACAGGAATGGATGTCAACTGTGGTACCTATTTGAAGAACTACACCAAATCCGCTGTCAAAAAGAGAAAATTGCCTGTATCTGAAATAGATAGAGCCCTTCATAACCTTTTCTCTGTTAGAATGAGGTTGGGGCTTTTCAATGGCAATCCAGTTAACCAGCCTTTTGGTAAAATTGGTCGAGATCAAATATGTTCCGAAGAGCATCAGAATCTTGCCCTTGAGGCTGCTCGCAACGGCATTGTTCTTCTAAAGAACACTAACAAACTGCTCCCGTTTTCGAAAGCGAAAACCACTTCGCTTGCAGTAATAGGCCCTAATGGAAATGCTTCAGAAACACTACTTGGAAACTATAAAGGACCTCCTTGCAAAATTGTAACACCACTGCAAGGGCTGCAAAACTATGTTAAAGACATCAGGTATCACCCAGGTTGTAATGCAGTTAACTGCTCTTACGCTATGACTGATCAAGCAGTGAAAGTAGCAAGAGGAGCAGAATATGTGGTGCTGGTGATGGGATTGGATCAAACCCAAGAGAGGGAAGAACTCGATCGTGTGGACTTGGTTCTTTCGCCGAAGCAGCAGAATTTGATCACGAGCGTCGCAAGAGCTGCTAAGAATCCGGTTGTTTTGGTGCTTCTTTCTGGAGGTCCAATAGACATAACCTTTGCCAAATATGATAAACACATTGGAAGTATACTATGGGCTGGTTATCCTGGTGAAGCTGGAGGTCGTGCATTAGCAGAAATCATATTCGGTGACCATAATCCAGGTGAACTCTCATTCATATAGCTTGTATGCTAACAGAAGTTAGAAGACATTCTTACACTGATGACAATTTTATATGCAGGAGGAAGGTTACCAGTTACTTGGTATCCGCAGAGTTACATTAAAGTACCGATGACAGACATGAGAATGCGTCCCGAACCATCTTCGGGCTATCCTGGACGAACTTACAGATTCTACAAAGGATCAAAAGTTTTTGAATTCGGCTATGGTCTCAGCTACTCAAACTATTCTTATGAATTTCTCCCTGTGGCACAAAACAAGGTCTACTTAAACAATCAGTTGAAGTCTCCAAAGGTTGAGCTTGAGAACTCAGATGCTCTAAAATACATACCAGTTTCAGAGATAGGAACAGAAGTTTGTGATAAGAGAATCCCAGTCACAGTTAGAGCTCAAAACCATGGGGATTTGGCAGGCAAGCAACCACTTTTGCTGTTTGTCAGGCAAGAAAAGGCCGGTAATGGGAGACCGATGAAACAACTGGTTGGATTCCAGAGTGTTAGTCTGAATGCTGGGGAAAGGGCTGATGTTGAATTTGAGTTGAGCCCTTGTGAGCATCTTAGCACAGCCAATGGAGAGGGTTTGATGGTCATTGAAGAAGGATCTCATTTCTTAAGCATCGGAGAGACAGAATCGGAGATCACAGTCGTCCTATGATACAAAGGACTAGCTCCACAAAACAGTGGAAATTTTACAGAATGAACCTTTGTTGTCTAACTATAATCCTGCCATCCAATAAAAAACTGTCTTGCCTCCTTTGAAAATCATTTTCTCTTGCAAATTATGAGTAATAATTTTGTTTTGCCTACAATGATGTTTCTTCATCTTCATAAATAAGAACTTATTAACAAAAAAGCATTGCAGCAAAAGAATGAGAGAGTAGTATGATCGGGATATGTCGGTATGATTTTCGAAAATCCATTAAATATATAGAAAAACTACAAATTCAAACATCATACTCACATCCAAGTCAAAACACATCACATGTACCATTTTTTTCGTATTGTCCCTGTGCTAAGAAACTTCCTAATCCTCATCACACCATTAGTGTATCTTTTAGGATTTTGTGTCTTAGATATTGGACCACTGTGATTTGTACCTGGTAGACTTATGGCCTCCTACATTCAGTAAGTGGGGCATTTTTTCCCATGGCAGCCTTCGAGGACTTTTTCTCTTCTTTTCTTATTTCTAATGCTTAAATCCTATATCGTTTCGACTCTTCATTTTTCTGAAGTATCCGTATCAAACATTTGTGTCCAACCGTTTCTAAATACAATGCTCTACGCCTATGTCAGGCACATACCAATATAGTGATATTCGACGTTTATATCCCAGTTCGAAGTATATAGTGGTCTAACTCTATGCTGCAGTTCCTTACCAGCAGGGGCAAATTGAAAATGACCAACACTTGCTGTTTGAAATCCTGCGCCTATAATTCTAGCTGGAAATACCTCAATGAAAAACATGTAGGTATAGGATTTGAAAAAATCTGATGAAATTTTGAATATTCTTCTTTGATCATCCCTATGACAAGCATCAAATAAAAACCTATATGTTTCTATGCAGGAGGGAGATTTGAAGTAACTTGGTATCCCCAAGATTACACCAAAGTACCAACGACAGACATGAGCATGTGGTTCGAATCATCTTCGGACTATCCCGGTCGCAAATTGAAGTTTAAGCTCATGTTGAACGTCCAAGTTGCACCAAGGTGTGATATTCCATGTCAACAATGTCTTAGGATGCTTTCAATTTGAGGAATTCATTGATACTATTTGATATATTATGAGATGATCCACTGCAGAAAATGACAGTTTTTAAACATGTTCACAGTCATCAGAATAGTAAATTAGTAATAAATCAATGTCATTAGCTATGTTCACATTCATTTTTGTATGTTTAGATATATGTCCGATACGAATATATTAAAAGACGTGAGCTTGATCCAACTTCCCATTTATTAGTGGTACCCAGGAAATCATAGTACATCTAGAAAATTGAAGCACCGACTTAGACAATTTAAACATTGATTGGAGGCTTAAATGGCATTAAAAGTTCATATATTCACATCCACATTAACCAAAAGTATAAAGATGGCATCACCATTAAAAAACAATAAAAACAGGTCCCTAGATGACTAGATCTGGACCAATATTGGCTAATTCCAAAGCACTCCAATCTAAATCAGAGATAAAAGTGGACCGAATTAATGTTGGATTATTACACATTACATATAAAGTGATTCCACATAATATTATTTCAATCAATAAATGAAAAAGCTGAGATTAAAGATGAGAAGTGGGATTAAGCCTATGTTTGATATTGTTTTAATTTGAATACTGTGGTGAGAATGTGATTATGAAAACTGCTTTTAGATTGTTTGATTTAAGATTTAAATACTTGTAGTTACTAGGGGTGAGCAAAACCCGACTCGAAAAAACCGAATAACTCAACTCGACTCGAGGCAAAAATACTTGACTCGTCTTGACTCAACTCGAAATTTCATAAACTCGAATAGCTCGAAAAATTTTCAAATAAAGTTTGAGTTGTAAAATGGAAATTCAAATAACTCGAAATTCTTAGTAATTAGTGGATTTATTTTTAAGTTCGAGACGAGTCCCTCTATTTTTTATGATATATACATATTGATATATAAAAATATGAAAACTATTGTCACATGTGAAAAAATATATATGTGCATATCTTATATGATTAGAAAAATGAGTTTAAATTGGAATCAAACCCTACTATAACATGATAAATAATTACAATTAAATTTTTATAGGAACTCGAAAACTCGACTCGAATCGAATTTCTTAAACTTGACTCGAATCGAAAAAATTTCAAATAAAGTTTGAGTTGTAAAATATGACTCGTCAACTCGAATAACTCGAAATTTTTTGAGTCGACTCGACTCGATCGAACGCTCACCCCTAGTAGTTACGGTCAAAAAATGTTTTTAAGTAGATAAAATGTATATTTTAGACATTATTTTTAAAAATGCTTAATATCAAAATAAGTGTTCAAGCTATCCCGATTTTTCTTTTTAGGTGCTCAAACTTCTTTTGCTCTTCTAAGGTCAACTAAGGCACATATTTTGATCAAAAATGGTAGTTTGGGCACCTAATATGGACAAAAAAAAACTTTTCAAATTAAGTTTTAAAAAAAAAAATTGACCTGAAAAATGGCATGTTCTACATTATTTTGACCTCACAGTCACTTTTCAAAAGTATTCTAAAATGGGGGCCAAAAGTAAAAATGAAATCCCATGATCTGTCCTATTTTCGGTTTTTATTAGTGTTTGGTGACCTGAGTCGGATGGGACCCGAGTATTAAGCTTGGGCGAGTTGTCTGACTCATCAGATATGTGTACTTGAGAAAAAACAGTTATAAATATTTAAGGTTAAATTAGGGGGGAAATATTTAAAAAAATAGGGGAAAAGGTAAAAAAAAACGAACTTTTTGTTGATAAAATGGTCATTTAAGAAATTATTTAAGAAATTGCTTGTTTTCTACAGTAACGAGGAGAGTCGTCACCATTTGCAGACGACATTGGTCATTTTTTATTTGGGATTAAAATGAAAAAAATTAAAAGAATTAAAATGCTAATGTACAGAATATAGGAAGGGTCAGGTCTAATTTAACTATTACAGTTAAATCATTTTTTATTATATTACAGTTAAATCATGAAAATATCATTACTCTACTAAAAATAATAATATTGAAAATAGCTTTAAGAAAATGATTTTTTTTTAAAGTTCATTTATATTTAAAATTTATAAGTTGAGTTCAAAACCTTGAAATGTCATTGTGAAATTATTTTCAATGAAATTTTTAAGTTGAGTCCAACATTTTGAATGATATTTTTAATTTACATAACTTTTCGAAATTTACAAGTTGACATTTAATTCTAGATTTTTTTAGCGAAAATTTAAAATCTAACTTCGATCTTTTATTATCTATTCAACTTAAAATTTTGTTTTTTTTTCAAAGAAAGACTTAATTCGTTAGCAGCTCTTACAATAAGTTTTTATCATTTTCTATTATCATCGTTAATAACATTTTCATTTTAGCTCTATAATTTTACTTTTTTTTAATTCAGTCCAAAACATGCAAAATGAAAAAATTTGTTCCACCTGCCACCATAGATTACCATTTTGTCAAAAACAAATTCCTTTTTTTCTTTGATTTTTCCCTAATCTAACCAAGATTTGAAACAGTGACAGAAAAAGACAGACCATGCAGTGAAACAATGACCCTTGTCGGTTCTATAAAATATTGCCATTTTTCTCTAACTCTACTGCCCAAAGAAGCCACAACAAAGATGCAGCTCAGAAAACCCTCTCTCCTAGCTCTTGTTCACATTAGCTCACTGCTGCTTCTCTTAGCAGACTCAACTCGGCCTCCATTTTCCTGCGACTCATCCGACCCTCAAACCAAATCTTACCCGTTCTGCAACACTACACTCTCCATCGACCAAAGAGTCCAAGATCTAATCTCCAGGCTCACACTCGATGAGAAGATATCCCAGCTCGTTAACACGGCTCCAGCCATTCCAAGACTCAGCATCCCCGACTACGAATGGTGGTCCGAAGCCTTACACGGTGTTGCCTATTTCTCCACTGTACACACTGGCATTCGTTTCAACGGGACAATCCAATCCGCCACTAGTTTTCCTCAGGTCATTCTCACCGCCGCTTCCTTCGATGTTCAGCTTTGGTACCGCATTGGTCAGGCAAGTATTTAACTCGGAGAACACAAACACCCCTTTCTTTTTTGTGTTTTTTTACTGGTTTATACATCAGTTCATTGCTTGCAGGCAGTTGGGAAGGAGGCTAGAGCAATATACAATGCCGGACAAGCAACGGGGATGACGTTTTGGGCTCCGAATATTAATATTTTTAGAGACCCGAGGTGGGGAAGAGGGCAAGAAACACCGGGCGAGGATCCTTTTGTTACTGGGAAATATGCAGTCTCATTCGTGAGAGGAATCCAAGGGGACAGTTTTGAAGGAGGGAAACTTGGTGAACAACTTCAAGCTTCAGCTTGTTGTAAGCATTTCACTGCTTATGATTTGGATAACTGGAAAGGAGTGAACCGCTTTGTCTTCAATGCAGTGGTAAACATAAACTCTGCTCTCTGCTTGGGTTGAATTCATTTGGAAGATCCCATGATTTATCTGCTACTTTCCTGTTTTCTGGATTTCAGGTTAGTCAGCAGGATTTAGCAGATACATATATGCCTCCATTTCAGAGTTGCATACAGGAAGGGAAAGCTAGTGGCATAATGTGTGCTTATAATCGTGTTAATGGAGTCCCCAATTGTGCAGATTACAATCTCTTGTCCAAAACAGCAAGAGGACAATGGGGTTTCAACGGGTAATGACGTAAAACTATTGTACAAAAAGGATATGTTGATTCAGAAAGATGACAGTATGTGTGTTTCATGCTTAAAATGTAATCAGGTATGTAGCATCAGACTGTGATGCTGTCTCCATCATTCATGAGAAACAAGGATATGCCAAGTTGCCAGAGGATGCTGTAGCTGATGTTCTTAAAGCTGGTATGAGAGTAGCTTTGTTTGCATGAACTCTGTATTTTGATCACACATGTGCTGATTTTTGGTAATCAAAAGTTCTAACAATGGTTTGGGTTGATGTATATGCTAGTGGCATCATTTGAACATTATTGATCTTTGAATTTACAGGAATGGATGTCAACTGTGGCAACTATTTGAAGTACTACACCAAAGTAGCTGTCGACAATAAAAAATTGCCCATATCTGAAATAGATAGAGCCCTTCACAACCTTTTCTCTGTTAGAATGAGGCTGGGGCTTTTCAATGGTGATCCAGTTAACCAGCCTTTTGGTAAAATTGGTTCAGACCAAGTCTGTTCTGAAGAGCATCAGAATCTTGCTCTCGAGGCTGCTCGCAACGGCATTGTCCTTCTAAAGAACACCGAAAAACTCCTCCCGTTTTCCAAAGTGAAAACTACTTCCCTTGCAGTAATAGGCCCGAATGCCAAAGCTGGAATAACACTACTTGGAAACTATGCAGGCCCTCCTTGCAAAACTGTTACACCGCTTCAAGGGTTGCAAAACTATGTCAAAGACATCAGGTATCACCCAGGTTGTAATGCAGTTAACTGCTCTTACGCTTGGACTGATCAAGCAGTGACAGTAGCAAAAGGAGCAGATTATGTGGTGCTGGTGATGGGATTGGATCAATCCCAAGAGAGGGAAGAACTGGATCGTGTAGACTTGGTTCTCCCACCGAACCAGCAGAACTTGATCTCCACTGTCGCGAGAGCTGCTAAGAATCCGGTTGTTTTGGTGCTTCTTTCTGGAGGTCCAGTAGACATAAACTTTGCCAAATATGATGAACACATTGGAAGTATTCTATGGGCTGGTTATCCAGGTGAAGCCGGAGGCCGTGCATTAGCAGAAATCATATTTGGTGATCATAATCCAGGTGAACTCTCATTCAGAGCATGTCATGTATGCTAACAGAAGTCGGAAGTCAGAAGTCATTCTTAAACTAATGATGAATTTAACAAAGTTGTATGCTTCATATATATATTTCTATGCAGGAGGAAGGTTACCCGTTACTTGGTATCCGCAGAGTTTCGTTAATGTACCGATGACAGACATGAGAATGCGTCCCGAACCATCTTCGGGCTATCCTGGACGAACCTACAGATTCTACAATGGACCAAAAGTTTTTGAATTCGGCTATGGTCTCAGCTACTCAAACTATTCTTATGAATTTCTCCCTGTAGCACAAAACAAGGTCTACTTGAACAATCAGTTAAAGTCTCCAAAGGTTGAGCTTGAGAACTCAGATGCCCTCAAATACATACCTGTTTCAGAGATAGGAACAGAAGTTTGTGATAAGAGAATCCCAGTCACAGTTAGAGCTCAAAACCATGGGGATTTGGCAGGCAAGCAACCACTTTTGCTGTTTGTCAGGCAAGAAAAGGCCGGTAATGGGAGACCGATGAAACAACTGGTTGGATTCCAGAGTGTTAGTCTGAATGCTGGGGAAAGGGCTGATGTTGAATTTGAGTTGAGCCCTTGTGAGCATCTTAGCACAGCCAATGGAGAGGGTTTGATGGTCATTGAAGAAGGGTCTCATTTCTTAAGCATCGGAGAGACAGAGTCAGAGATCACAGTGGTCCTATAATACAAAGGACTAGGTCCCCAGAACAGAGGAAATCTTACAGAAAGAACCATTGTTGTCTTATCTGTAATCCTGCTATCCAATAAAAAAGCTGTATTCCCTACAATGCTATTTCTTCAGCTACAAAAATAACAACATATAAGCAAACAACCATTGCAGTAAATGAATGAGAGCCTAAGAAATCTGTTGAAAAGTTATGTTTCGGTCATTAACATTTTCAACTTGTAACAAAATAATCACTCAGCCCTTAAAATTTTTAATGAATTAATACCCTCCAATAAAATTATGACACGTGGCATCATCTTATTAGAGAGAAATGCTTAAAGATTATGAAAGCAATCCTCTTGCAAAACATCCCAACGCCCAACCACTGAGCCAAGCCAAAGCATTGATATAATTATGACAAAACAATATAAAATGCAAAACATGGGGTTTGAACCTAAAGCTTTTTGAAAGAACACCAAATGCCCGTTAACTGTGTAACAGCACGCAGTTTAGTCAAATATTTGTTATCGAAAGTAATTAGAAGTTTAGTTCGATTGGTTTCAATGTTGGCGTAACATATATAAGAATGTGAGATCGAATATGCTGAAGCACTCAATATCTTTTGATTTGAAGATGGAGAAGAATTTGGATAACAGTTGTACCAATGTCTCATACATAAAAGTTCATGACTTAATCCAATGACAATAAACACTTTTAAAATTCAAATCTCACCATCCGAACCCTATACCAAATCTTCTTTCTTACTGATGTTTTTTTTTTGTTTATCTTTTCCTTTTGCTACCCTTTTTCTTCGAATCTTGCTTCCTTTTCTTCTCTTTCTCTTTCTCTTCTTTCTTCTTCCTCTCCTCTCGAATTCGAATCTTCATTTCTTTTTCTTCTCTTTTCTTCCGCTCCTTCTCCTTGGCCCTCTTCTCCTCTTCTTTTCTTTGTTTCTCATTTGCTTTCTTTCTCTTTTCTATCTCTTTGAGCTCTTCTTTCGTGAGTTGTCTTCTAACGTTGAAACACATTTTACTTGTCTGGAAGATCTGATATCAATCTTGTCTTCAAATATGAAGGAACGAATGATATGAAAAATTTAGGGTTTTATTAATGAGTTGTAATCTGTTGGTTTACAATGTTCATTGTTCTTATCGTAGCAACATCAACTGCATGTTGCCGTCCAAAGGCCAGCCGTGGCGTTTTCTCACATTTTGACTCCTTTCATTCATAAATCCATTCATTAAACCATAAAAATGACATCAGATCACATGATCTAGTTTTCGGATTTTGTACATACTCTCTTATTCAACGAAGCTAACGAACAAAGAACGATGGATCCAACATATCAAATTAACTGTTTTCTTTTAAGATTTAACCTTGGTTAATATATTTATTGTTGGTTAATCAAATAAAGAATCTAAACGTTTGAAATAGATTTTTTGGCCACTGCTTATATTTGGAGGGAAACTCGAGTCCAGAAGGATAAAGTTCTTTGGCATCGATCGAACCAGTTCCCATTGCACACATGGACGAAACCAAGATTTAGGGTTGAGGAGGCAAACTATAAATATTTAAAAGTAGAGGCAAATTCTTAAATAAATTAATTTTTCTAAATAATTAAATAAAGGGACAAAGGTAAAAAAAAATCTTAGCCTTCTACCGTTCCTGATTGCACATACCTAGGCATAGCCTCGTTGCTTGGATTGCCATACTTGGGAAATTGCCTAGTGACAGATTAATTACTAGGGGATGCAGCTGGATAGTGCATGTATCATGTGCAGTTATTTTTTTTATTTCTAGGCAAATATAATTTATTATTAAATATCATACAAGCTTGTGCCGCCTTAGGGTTTGCAATTAACAGCCCTCTAATTTCTTTCCGCCGCTGAAGTTTCTCTCCGTCAGCAACATAGGTGAAGAAACCCCGGCTTCTTCTCTATTTCTTTAGTTTTTCCTGTTTTTGTGATTGTTTATCGGATTCTTCAGCAGTGTTTTTCTTAATAATCTGAAAACGGGACTGGAGTTTGGCTCCTTGGCTAAATCAAAACCCTGCCATGGAGATGAATGCAGTTCCCCATACCAAATCTCGTCAACCTCGATCACAAATTTTCGCTACGAGGATTTCAATGGGGGAGGCTGGTACATCACTTTTTTATATAAATATTAATAGATTTCGAGTAGTAATTCAGGCAGCCTCGTTGCCTAAATCGCCATGGCAATGAAGGTGTTAAACTACTCGGATAGCGATTATTGCTTTTGCTCTTCAGTCTTGCTGAGATTCATTGATGAAGCTGGACTAGTAAGCCTAAGCACATTTTCTTTTCTTTTTGTTTTCAATGCTGTTCTTTCAGGCTTAGACCTGAATTATGTGACTCGTTAAAAACATTCGCTAAATCCCAAGGGTAGGAAAAGATTACAACACATTACTGGGAAAAAGACCAACACCTTACTACGACAAGATCATCAAGCAAAACAAAATAATACCAAAAAAAAAAACTGGACAGCACTGCACAATTGGCAGCATATATACCTATCTTCGCAGCATATACAACCATCCCTCAATGCAATTCGGCACCCCAACAGTTGCCCACAATCCAAAGTCACCACCAAGCTTTGTAACTCGTTACTTTGTATAATTATGATCACCCCTTAGCAACAAAGACCAGCCTCACAATTCTTTTAAGAAAACCCGTTGTCCAATCACAACGAGACAGGGGAATATTATTTTTTTTATTTTTTTAAAAAATAAATGTTAAAATTTTAATTTTTTAAAAAAAATTCTGAAATTTTCAAAAATTTTCAAATCAGTCCCTAAATCATTAAAAATAACAAAAACTTAAATCCCTAAATCTTTGCTTCTACCGCCACCGACCCCACCCTTTCAGTCGCCGGACCCTACCGGTCATTTCCCCTAATGTTCCGCCGCTGGAAATCGGCAAACAATGTGCCAATCGAACGACTAACATTTGTAGTTTAATGTTCGACTGGAACACCGTTCACCGGTTTTCGGCGATGAAACATTGGGAAAAATGACCGACTAGGTCAGTCTACTTAAAGGCTGGGGTCGACAACAACGATTGGTGGCGATAGCGGTGAAGATTTGGATATTTAGGATTTAGGGACTATTATAAAATTTTCAAAACTTTAAGATTTTTTTGAAAAATTTTAAATTATTAAAATCAAAGAATGACTAAAAGAAATTATAAATTAAAACATGACACGTGTCAAATTTTTATTGATTAACGGATTTTTTAACGACAGCTAACTACCAAGCACACACTTATTTTTACAAAAAAAAACTCTAGGCACCTAAAGTTAAAAAATATATAGTTTAAACACTTATTTTTTATTCAAGCTTTTTTTGTTTGATGTTTTTGTACATGATATTTGCTGTTTTTCTTAGCAATTTGCAGCTCTTTCTAGTAATAAAATCAATTATCCAAAAAATTATTTATTTTGTTTTAATTTTTTCTTTCAAACCTTTCTTTCATTAAATAACAAACTTATTTCTTACTAAAAAATAACTAAAAGAAATTATAAGTTAAAACATGATACATGTCGAATTTTTATTACTTAACGGATTTTTTTAACGGCAGTTAACTATTAGGCACTTAAAATATTACAGTTGAATTTTAAGCATGTATTTTTTTTAAAAAATACTTTAAACACTTAAAATTAATTAAATAAATATATATATATATATATATATATATATATATATATATATATAATATGAGCAATTATTTTTTTCATTAAAGGCTCTCTATGTTTGATGTTTTTGTACATGATATTTGTTGTTTTTCTATAGCAACTTGCAACTTTTTAAGGTAATAAAATCAATTATCCAAAAAATATTATTTTTTTTTGTTTTAGTTTTTTTTTAATTTTCAAACCTTTCTTTCATTAAATAACAAACTTATTTCTTATTTTATAAATAACTAACTTGTTTCTTTTATGTTAAATTATTAAATTCTTTAACCTTTTTTATGTTAATTTAAATAAATGAAATTATTTATTTATTAAACTACATCATATACCTCTGAACTTTAAGTTTAATATTGACTATACCACTAAACTATATATCAATGTTATTTTAATATTGAACTTTAATTTAGGCTTCAATTATACTCCCGGATTGTTAAAATCCCTCCACATCATCGCACGCAGACCGTTAAAATCCATCTACATCATCAATTTTAATGGCTCAATGGTATAATTGAAGTCTAAACTAAAATTTAGTGTTAAAATAATATAAATTTTTAATTAGAGTAGTATAATCGATAATAAACTTAAAGTTTAGTAATATCTAATATAATTTACCCTAAATACTATTACAATATCTCCAGCAAAACCAACTTTACTATTCACATAAAAATTAAACCTTAGCTCATAAATCCTAAACTCTAATTTCTAAATCATAATCTATAAAAATTAAACCACGCCCTTAAATCATAAACTCTAAACTTCTAAACCTGAGCACTAAAAAATGGAGCCGATTTCTATTCCTAATTCATTTAGTAAACAAGTCCAAATGTTGTTTATATGTCCCTGCGATTCGCCGATCAGTTTGCTACTCTTTCCTATTTTTGCAAGTCTTTGACATTCTACTCGTTCTTGGAAGAGAAGACAAGTGGAGTAATACTTTTGGTGATTACTCCTCACAAGTAGTTCCATAACCATTGTCAATTTCAATCCAATTATCTATATGTACATCTGATTAGGTTAATTAATCAGTAACAAGTGCATTTTTTCTTTTTTAATTTAATTCTGGTGCATGAAATCTAATACAATGATGAGTAGAATGCTTGTTTCACTAGTTCTACTAGTGTTTCTCTGCTTCCATGCATCAATCACTCAAGGGGAGCAGGCAATATATAAAGATCCAAAACAGCCGGTTGAGGAAAGGATTAAAGACCTTCTGGGGAAAATGACTCTTGAAGAGAAAGTCGGACAAATGACGCAGATCGAACGTACGAACGCTTCCGCCGACGTCATGAAGACTTACTTCATCGGCAGCGTCTTGAGCGGCGGAGGAAGTTCACCCAAGGTAAATGCCACTGCAAAAGACTGGGTGGACATGGTGAACGATATCCAAAAGGGTGCTCTCTCCACTCGTCTAGGGATCCCGATGATTTACGGAATCGATGCCGTTCATGGCCATAACAATGTTGTCAATGCCACCATTTTCCCGCATAATGTTGGCCTAGGAGCAAGTAGAGATAAATACCTTGTTAGGGAGATTGGGACTGCGACGGCATTCGAAGTCCGAGCAACCGGCATTCCTTACGCTTTCGCACCGTGCATCGCAGTGAGTGTATTTAAACAAGTTTCGTTACATATCATTCGCCGTTCCTCCTTAAATTTACATGTTTATATATACATGTAGGTTTGCAGAGATCCAAGATGGGGACGATGCTACGAGAGCTATAGTGAGGACCATACAGTTGTGCAAATGATGACAACCAGCATCGAAGGGCTACAAGGAGAACCCCCAGGTGACATGAAGGGCATGCCATTTGTTAATGGACCGTACGTCATAACTGATCTAACCAAATTGGATTCTTGATACATATATAAACTATTTCATTGTCCCATCCCCTTGGTGTTATGATGTAGAACAAAGGTGGCAGGTTGTTCCAAACACTACGTCGGGGATGGCGGCACCGTCAACGGCATTAACGAGAACAACACCATCATCGACGACTCGGCCTTGTTCGGCATACACATGCCTGCTTACGTTGATTCTATTGCTAAGGGTATTTCCACCATCATGGCTTCTTACTCAAGTATTAACGGAGTTAAGATGCACGCTAATAAACAACTGCTCACCGACCACCTTAAGGACAAACTTGGTTTCAAGGGTTTCGTCATCTCGGATTGGCAAGGAATCGACAGGATCACCGATCCCCCTCATTCCAACTACACTTTTTCAATTGAAACTTCAGTAATGGCTGGTGTTGACATGGTCAGTTCTACTTATAAATTACATATTGTTGAAGTTGAGAACTTAGATACTATAAAGCAGGTGTATTTCAATTTAATGTCGTAATCCATACGGGATACATCCCTGTATCGGGACATATAGGGTACGGTTTGAATACTCCTCAGTATTTCATCTTCGTGTTTTTTCTTATTCTTCTATTCTCACTTTTTTGTCTTTTTCTTGTTTCTTTTCAATTTTCTCTTGCTCACATGATCCAACTACAAAATATAAGTATGTGTCATGTCATGCTCACATTATCTTTTTATGACTTTTTATTTTTACATTTTTCTAAAACATAAAATTTATTTTATATTTGTCCTACCTTGCCATTACTGTAACCTGTAATTCTAAAAATTATCGTTTCTCATCTTTGTTTCCGTCTTCATACCAGTATTTGTTTCCGTATCAGTGCAACATAGCTTAGATATGAAGTGATGATTGATGATTTTTTTTCTAGATTATGGTTCCCTACGAATACAAAGAATTCATCAATGGCTTGCTTGGTTTGGTGAAGAAGAATGTCATTCCCATGAGCCGAATTGATGATGCCGTGACAAGAATATTGCGTGTCAAGTTCGCCATGGGCCTCTTTGAAAATCCCTTAGACGATTATAGTCGAGTTAACGAGCTTGGTTCCAAGGTTAGTTCTTGCAAAAAACTATAAATTTTTAGTTAATCTTCTTTTGTTGTTTTTAAAAGTGGGCTGCTTTTGACGAAACTGCAGAAGCACAGAGAATTGGCAAGACAAGCTGTGAGGAAATCGCTTGTGTTATTGAAGAACGGGAAGCCAGGGAATCCACCGCTTTTGCCTCTGCCGAAGACTACCGGCAAGATTCTTGTTGCCGGAACCCATGCCAACAACTTGGGGTATCAGTGCGGTGGTTGGACCATTGAGTGGCAAGGCGTCAGTGGGAACAACTGGACGGCGGGCACCACCATCTTGGACGCCGTGAAAAATACCGTCGACAAGAACACCAAAGTGGTGTACAAGAAGAACCCTAACGAAGACTACGCTGAGAAGACAAGACTCGACTTCGCCATCGTGGTGGTGGGTGAGGTTCCTTACGCAGAGACGATGGGTGACAGCAAAAACTTGACCATCCCGGATCCTGGTCCGCAAATCATCGAGACCGCTTGTAAGGATACCAAATGCGTTGTCGTGGTCATTTCAGGGCGTCCCGTTGTGCTCGAGCCGTATCTTGACAAAATAGACGCCCTGGTGGCGGCGTGGCTCCCCGGAAGTGAAGGACAAGGCGTGGCTGATGTTCTTTTTGGTGACTGGGGATTCACCGGCAAGCTACCTCGTACGTGGTTTAAGAGCGTAGATCAGCTTCCGATGAATCAAGGGGACCCCAAATATGATCCACTTTTTCCATTCGGGTTTGGACTTGAGACACAGCCCAAATCACAAGGCGACAAATATGACTTGTAGACACGAGACATTCAATTTTCTTTCCTTAAAATTGGCCACTCATAATGTTTTGTATTTGGTATTTTACACTTAATTAATTTTATAAGTATTTTTTAATGAGTACATCGAATTAGATTTTAGAGAAAAGTACAACAAATGCGACACATTCAAAATATAAAAAGAAGTTGCTCATCCCCTTGTGTCCTGGTGGCAAAGGTAGATGTTTATCATCCCTTGGGACCCGAGTTCGAGTATCAGTTATGTCATGTTGTGTGTGTCGTCTTTGAAAAGACTAAGAAAGTTGAACATATGTACCCTTGTATCGCACCAACATATTCAAAAAAAAATATAAAAAGAAGTTTGAGATTAAGTTTATTAAAAAATAGAAAAAATAAAAGTAGAATATGTAATCTAAAAGACGTCAAGAAAAGTTTTGAACATTCCCTTGATAGGTTGTTCACCTTTTATAAAAAAAAATCAGTAGTTTTTATAAAAAAAATTATGTATCTTCTCCAATTAGATGTTATATCGATGTATGAGTAACAATTGAGAAAATCAATCTTGTAGATTGTTCTACTAATGATTCTGATTACATCAACAAACTATCGTAAAGAGAATTTAATTATATTAGACCGTCGACCTCTTATGATTAAAAAATGTGTCGTGATGACCACCGCACGAACGTCATACTATCATAGAGATGGACGAAACTCGTATTACAAAAGTAAACGAAGAAACACAAACGGAGCTAAAATGGAGATAAATCTTGTTTAAGACTATAAATAAATAAGATTAAACAAATAAAAAAATTAGACGATGACACTAAGACAATATTTAAGACTAAAAGAAAAAATAAACAAATAAAAGGAAATAGAAGATAGGAAAAGTCGGATGGAGTTACCAAGACTGTGCGGCAAAGAAAAAAAGGAAGAGTCTAAAAGAAAACAGCTTAGAGCAGGGCTAATATGAAGCCTTGTTTTATAGACAGTTGGATCGAGCTGAACCAATAATAAGCATTGAATTAAAGAAAAGGAAAATAGAACCCGATTAACCAGTTACTTTAGAAATAGGGTAAGAAGCAAAGTAAAAAGCAGCATCAGGCCTTAGTTGAGCGGGAAAAAACTAAAGGGTTAGGGTATTTTCATTGTCAAACACTTTGAAAGCTTTCAAGGGGTAATTGTGCAAGATTTTGATTTCTCAATCTCAAGTAGATTTAGAAGAAAGCAAGCTGTCAGATAAGAATCTTGTTATTATATATTCTTAAAATTTCGTTTATATAAATTTACATAAAAAAATGGGAGGTTTTTTTAGGAATTTAAAAGAAGTTATGGTTTGTGATAATATTATTTTCGAGTGAAAATAGACTGGTTATTCTGATGTGGAAATTGTGTTATGGTATGTTGTTGTTTTTTTCTTTCTAAAACAAAGCTTTGAATTTAAGGAAAACATTGCTATATTATGGAATGGTTGGTTTTGAACTAAATTTTTGGGTTAACTACTGGGATGGTCACTTATGTTTTCTCTAGTACAGAGTTGGTCACCGATTTTTAAAAATGGTCAGTAAGGTCACTTACGTTTTCGATATTTAAATTTTTTGTCACTGAGACGTTTGTTGCCGTTAAACTTACACGAGATGATGATATGATACAATAAAAAATGATAAATTACCTAGATAGTCCCTAAACTATTACTTCACTTCTATTTTGACCGCCAAAATAAAAATAATTTGTATAATTTCACATTTAATCCTCCATATTTACAAATTTTTTATTTCTTCTCCCCTCTACCATCTTCCATATACTTCTCCATTGGTGGGTTTTGAAAATGAATGATGCCTTTGTGATTGGAAAGTGTTTTTTTTTTCTTCTAATGCAATTGTTATGTTGTTATGAGTCAAGATTTAAGTTGCAGTTTATGTTAATAGTGTACTTATTTGGTTGTTAGGCATGGGTATAGAAGATGTCAGGCTATCGTTGATGATAAAGACTTGAGGATTCAAGAGATCATCTGTCAAGAGTTGAATCTTCCCATTATTGATCTTTCTGTTCCAAGACAAGCTGGTTCTCAAACGTGTGCTGCAGCAGTGTCATTCTATTTTTGTTTTAAAGCTTTCCTCATCAATGTTGGCCTGATTAATTATTAATGAATTTTGGTAAGTGTTCATTTCTGAATGATTGTTGAACAGGATGAAAAGAGTTTATTTATTTATTTTTGTGATTCTTGGCATGATTTTGTATTTGGAGCTTTGATTCTTGAATATGAAGGTTGAAAGTTGGCAGCATTTGAAATTAGTTGAAATGAAAATTAAACCTGGGCGTGTCATTTCTCTGGTACATTATTAATTAATTACCGGTTAGTCGTGCATTGGGATTAAATAGACTTCCTAAACTTTTGTTGCGCATTCTACATTCAAATTCATCATTCAAGCCATTTTTATTCTTGTTCTTATTTTACAAAGGTTTTTGTTGTTTGGTCTAGTTCCGAGGTTGGTTGTGCAGCTAGAAACTATCTTCTAGTTTCTTTTATCATGAACTTCATGTTTCAATGTTAAACTATGATTTTGCATATTTCTTGCTGTAAATTCCACCCGAAAGCCATAGTAAATTTTTACTGTTATTATATTTTATCAAAACAGGAAAACAAGAAAGAAAAACTTTCCAATTAAAAAGATATCATTCATTTTCAAAACCCATGGAGGGAAGAAAAAATAAAAGTTTGTAAATATGAAGGATTAAACGTGAAATTATACAAATTATTTTTATTTTGGTAGTCAAAATAGAAGTGAAGTAATAGTTTAAGGACTATCTAGGTAATTCATTTTTTTTATTGTGCCAAATCAGCATTCCGTTTAAGTTTAACGACAACAAATGTCTCAGTGGCCTAAAGTTTACATATCGAAAACGTAAGTGACCTTACTGGTCATTTTTAAAAATCAGTGACCACTTCTGTACTGAGAAGAAACATAAGTGACCATCCCAGTAGTTAACTCTTTTATTCAGTTTTAAGATCTCTTTTGCTTTTGTGATGATATGTTCTTGTTGAACTAATCAATGCTATATGGGCCAATCTCTATGTTCTTGTTTCAACTAATCAATGGTCGTTTTGAAGTTATGTTCGTGTAAGTGTCGGCTAATGTGATGATAATTTTTTTTATGGAATGGTTTATATTGTTTCTGCTATAACATTTAGAATGATTACTGCTTTGTTCATTTGTAAAGCAATAAACTTTATGCTTCTATTTTTTTAATCTAGTATGAAGTAGGATTTAGAGTATATCTTATAACACTAATGTGACGTTAATTTCATATTGAAATACTTGAAAATGGATAAACGTAGCATTGTCGACGTAGAAAGAGCAAATGATGACACGGTAGCGGTGAATAAGACACATCAACCATTGACTGCATATTTTAACTTCTTGTAAGTTAAAATTGAATGTATATATTATTCTTGAAATTGTTAATTGGTATGTAAAGTGAATGTAAAGGATGCAAAAGGGAAAGAAGAAAATGGCAAAAATGGTAAGAGAAAAATTTGAAATAGTATTATGTGTTGTGTATTGGTTTGTAAAGTGTACATATTATAAAAATATAATATTTGTGGAAGTGATACAGGCGAGAAAAGCACCATGACTGAAATAGGCAAAAATGAGTGATGTGAAAAAGAAGCCTTATTTTGATATGCATATGAAACAAAAGCAAGTTTATATAGAATGAATATCAAAAGGCAGAAGTTAAGAAGGTAAGTGTATCTGTCTAGTTAGAGAAAGTGTTTAAGGTTAAAAAATTTCGTTAAATAATATATTTAAGCGTAACATTGAAGTAATTATTGTTATGTTATATGTCGTAGGAGATGTCGTCAAGGTGTAGCATGAAGAAATTGTCGATTTTGTTTAAAGGGATGCAGAGGTTGAAGATTGGTGATGTTGTTGTAGAAATAAGGTTTAGCTCTTTGTTTGGAATGAAATCTCGAGCAATTCATCGCGAGTTATGTCGTAAGTTAGTTGAAACTTTTGATGTCGAAAGCTGTATTGGGCCTAAAAACGAAGGTGTTGACGTTGTACATGTCATGAGAAAATTTAATGGAAAAGAAATAGCGTTGAAGCTTGAAATCAATACGAAGGTTACATATCTTGAACTGGAGGGAGAGATATTAAGTGGTGCTTTTGAGGGGGATGAATTGAAAGCGTTGGTAGTGTTGTACTATGTTGGTGTGTTTCTATGTCTAAACGCGAACATCGTGCATTTCATAGAACATATGAAGTTATTGTTTTATGTTGGTTTAAAGAGAAAATTGAACCGGTATAAATTTGTATATGAGAGGTTGATTGATGGGGTAGTCAAATTTAAAGACCGTGCAGGCCAGACTTACATGACGGGATGCATTGCGATCTTAAAAGTAATGTATTTTTAAAAGGATGTTTCGTTACAATAGTACGTAATTTACCCAAGTTTTATTTTGATAATAATGTTCTGAGTAATAGGAAATGTAGGTGAGATTCTATGATTATTGGAGTGAAATTTTGAGCAGAGCCTCTGCTGCTGCTGACTGTGTTGGTCACATTCATGCATGGGAAGAAAAACGTAGGCAAATTTTTTTCCGCATAAAGGGAGAAAGACCTGCTAAAAAATTTAAAGTAAGTATATATGTTATTAAATTTTATATTTTATACTAAAATAGAATGACATAAAATGAATTAATAATTTTTACACGCTGAAGGCAAAGTAGGTAAAAAGACGAGTGCTAGTAATAATGTTATCATGGAGACATTTGAGAAGGTAATTTCAGATCTAAGTAAAATTAGAGTGAGTCTCTAAGCTCGAGTAGAAAAGTAAAATAAAATTGAAAAGGCTTTGTAGACACTAAAAAAGAAATCGAAGAACGTGGTTGATCAGGTTGTAAATTTAGGTGCGAATATGATGTACATGAAAAAAGTTTTACGTATAATTAATGCAAAATTTGGCATTGGCATTGAGAAAGAGAAAATAATAATAGAGAAAACAAAAGTTCAAAAATCAGACCTGAATAATAGAGTTGATATTGATGTTGAAGTGTTAAAAGACGATGTCACTAAAAACTGAGAAAAAATAAAGAAAAATCTAGCGGCTAATTTCATAAGTATTACTTTTTTATTAATTTCATAAGTATTATTCAAACGGTTAGCTTGAATAAAATATATATTGATTATTTTAAGTCATAATTTTTTTAACGAAGAATCTTAACTGAATTTTATTAATTAGAAAGAAAAATTATAAAATATAATACATTGTAATATTTATGGAGATAAAAATATCAGAAAATCAAAGAGCGTGAAAGATCAAATTAAACACATTCATTCCTAAGAAAATTTATTCCGTATTCCAAATGAAATTTCAGCAAAGATAAACTTTAACTAAGAAAGCTTCATGTATCTAGCATTTTTTTCGCTACAAGTTCTTGGCACATCGGCAAACTACCACAAGGGAATTCAAAAAATAACAGACTATTGATTATCTCATGACTTGAAATGCTCGATAATACTTATTATTTGAACACTAAATTGTCATAATATCAGACAATACTGTTACAAAGGCAGACAAATCCTGCAAAAAAAAACAAACAAACAAACTGCCATACAAGCAGACGAAAAATAGCCAGAAAAACAAATATAAAATCACTTCTGACAAAACAAAACAAAGAAAAATTGAAACTAAAAAGAAACAAATAATTCCTCATCAAAAGAGAAAAATTTTATTTATATACGACTAGCGTAAACATAGAAATCAGTCAACTACATAAAGGGGTTGTCGGAGAAATTTTGATGAAAAAAATTCAAAGAGGTTTTTAGAAAGTAACCACCTCGAAAAAAAAATTTGAAGTAATGGGACTTGAAGAATTCAAATTTTCTCATAAAAATTATGAGTTTATTTTAGATAGTATTTGCATAACAATGCTTAAATATTATATGTCAATAAATCTATTTTGCATAACTCAACATTGGATAAATGAGAGAATGAAAATGTAATTTAAGATATATATAATAATAGGAGACGCATTTCAACATCAGATAATTTAAAACAAAGCGTAGTTCAATAATTAACGGACTAGTCTAAATGATAAGAAGTTTGATATCGTTTGAATAAGTTTCGAGTACGGAATCTTGTGTACGTAGAAAATTTTCGCTGAAAAATTCACTCGCCAAAACCATATGTACAACGTGAATATGTCTGAATTAGTCAAGACAAAACTTTAGAAAATCAGGAAGACAACAAAAAAATAATTAATTGTATAATAAGCAATAAATAAATTTTCTTTTTTATTGTCCAAGATATGAGGAGAGAATAAGATGACCATTGTCTCGTGTATTGCAACTACAATATGTGTACATATTTCTATTATTATTGGATCATTAATTTGTTCTAAACTCAAATTGGAAATATATACAATTATTATACATTCATACTTATACTGATGTATATTCCATATAAATAATATAGATTCAAACAGTTTAATCTACATGTATACGAAAATTTATTCAAATTTAAAATCCGAAATAAATTTTATACTCCAATAAAACAATAAAAATACTATAATTAAGGATCTCAATCGAGTTTACGGTGAATTGTAAAACTTCTGCCGAAATGAAAATTTTGTTGATATAAAGCTTGCTCTTTTTTCTTGATAAAAAGATGGGAACTACTGTAAATACTGCATGTAGGTTATGTGAAATCGACCTTGAGTCTCGAAACCACCTATTTTTTAGTGCTCCTATTCTTCCAAAGTTTGGGTAGCTGTATTAAGGCTTTGTAGATTGACTAGAGCAGTACGAGACTGGGAGGGTGAATTGCAATGGACTATTGATTATCTAAAGGCTAAGTTTTTCATTGTTTTCATCCTCAATTTTGCTTGGTGTGCTTACATTTATAGTATTTGAGAAGATCCGAGAATGGGTTTAGAGCGGGCTGGAGGTAGCAGTCGCCCCTTAAAAATTCGAAATTCTTATATGATTTAAAATTTTTTAATTTTTTATATATTTTTTATTAGAAATCTATTTTCGTCCCCTAAAATTTTATAAATTTGTCTATTCTAAAATTTTATAGATTCGTCTCCCTAACATAAAGTTATACATCCTCTTTGAGAAGAACGAAATGCTAGGCAGTTCAAGGGACAAAGCAGGCCTGCTGATGCGTTGATTGATTATATTAAAGAGATAGTCCAAATTAAATTCAAGGCAAATGTATACCAAATTAGATCCAAGGAAAATGTATGGACAAAAATGATATAGTAAATAGACATTTATGTTCAGATTGAGGAGTTTTGTAATTATCCTGACAATACTTTTGTATTCTTCTAACAGCTTGTTGTTTTTTATGGATAATAAACAAATATTTTATCCATTTTTTTAATGTTATTTAGAGACAGATGTAGAATTTTATGTTAAGGGGCACAAAGTTATAAAATTCTAAAAGGGAAAAACTTATAAAATTTTAGAAGGCGGAAATAGATTTTTAATAGGAAATACATAAAAAATTTCTAAAAATAATATAAATCATATAGAAAATTCAAATTTTTAGGGGAGCGACCGCTCTCACCAGCCCCTATCTAGATCTATCCTTGATATTATCGAATTTAATCTCGAGTCACCCCTTTTCTTTATCAAATATATATAATCAAGGAATTAAAAATAGGGTAAGGGGGTAAAAACGTATTTATTTTAAGATAAAAATATTACAAAAAGGTTATAAAAATAGGGTAAAAACGTATTTATATTAGAAAATTTCTAAAAAAATATATAAATTGTATATATTATTAAACTAATTAACATATAAATATAGTGAGATAAGACGTTGGACCCTTTAACAATGCAAAGTATAAATTTTATGTTGCAAATGAAATAAGTAAAAGATGAAATGATCTCTTTCACAATAATATTTTACAGTACCAAAATTCATCAATTGTCTAATAAGTCGCATATCAAATGTCATTCACATGTTCAAGGGTCGATTTACCTACTCAAACTTAAAATACAAATCGACCTCAAGTCCCAACCTTCAAAGCTCAAACTTGGCTGACTTTCTAAATTTGTAATATATTATATATTATATAACTTATTTGACATAAAACTACACATAATATAATATATTTGTATAGTAAATCAAGTGTCATGAAACAGGGGGAAGACAACCATTACCGTTCTCATGCAAAAGGACAAATATAGAGACAACCATATATATATATACATCAATCAAAGTGGCATAACGGCCCACACGGTTCCCAATTTGCTCGCATCTTACCACAAACTCTTGTAGAAAAATTCAAATACCTATATTGCAATGGAACCAAGTAAAACTTTTTACAGTCCTCATATTATTTTATTACTGTTTTTACATGATGGAGCAAGCCTCAGGGTTTTCATCACTGAACATGGTGATATAGCGGTCGTCCACGGTGGTCTCAGTCACGGTGGCCGTGTCGGGAACCTTCCTCACATGGTTGGGTGGTGCTTTCTTGTCATAAGCTTGAGCCACGTATGGATTCGCCACCATAGTGTAGGGCACATAAGGCCACAACTCCACCTTCTTCTTGGTCGACTGCGCGGCCGCCAGCACTTTCTTCGCCTCCACGTAACCCGTCACGGTGGCCTTTTGTAGCTTCAAGTCCACGTCCACGGACTTGGCCCCTACCAAAAACAAAATAACAGAAAGCATTAAGAAAGAAAAAAAACAGAAAATAAAACGTTGAAGTTGATGAATGATATATGAAAGGATTACCCTTTACGCCGGAGAGAACCTTTTTGACCTTACGGGCACAACCTTCACAATCCATCCTGATTTTGAGAGCTACGGTTTGGATTTGCTTCTTCTTCTTTTTCTTCTTCACGCTGCTAAGCAAATCGGAGATGTATTCCAAGGTGCCTTCCACTCCCATCTTTTATCAACTTTCTTATATGCGTGTGTTTCAATACGAAGAAGCTCTTAGCAAAGTAAATGATAAAGAGTTGCAGAGGAGAAATGGCAAAGCTTTGAAGGATTTAAATTGAGTTTTGATCAGAATAAGTAAAGCAATGTATGTATATATATAATGTAGGATGTGTGTCTTGGGTTGAAGACAATGACTGCTCCTCCACACTTGTTTTTGGTCTCAAACAGAGACGAACACATGATTTTATGTTAGGAGATGAACTTATAAAATTTTAAGAACGAACTTATATAATTTTAGACGGAACAAAAATAAATTTTTGATAAAAATATATATGTTCTTTAAAATCATATACGAATTTTAAATTTTTTAAAAAAAATAACTGTCCTTTTCAGCAACCTCGGTCCATCTGATTTCAAATGAACATAAAATAAATGAAAAAAAAAGGAAGCGCAAAGACTAGAGAGTAGGGAGGAGGATACTCTTGGTCGGCATGGCATGGGAATTGTGAAGCATATAGAATTAGAGGGAAAATGTAAAATTCAACTTAATATAATAAATAAAGCATATCTTAATTTAAGGTGATATAAAATATTCCTCCACGAAACTTCATTGGCACATAATAGACGAATAAACACAAGTTTATTGCTTTATAAACTCTTCCAAAATTCCAAGAGTTTAGTTGGTAAAAAAAATGAGATGCATAAATATTTCCAAGAGAATGAACTGAATTATCTCAAATTTTAACGATTAATTCGAGTTTGAATTGATGTTTTAAAAATATCATTAATATTATGAAAGCAAAGCCGACGGACACAAACAAGTTTTGAGAATAAATATTACATTCTAATATTTAGTTTAATATAGATTGGGATGGCATCAGCAGCTGCCACGTGAGAGAAGATCTGGAATGACACGCGGAAGTAGAAGATTCTGGTGGCCACGTGGCAGAGAAGTTTAGTGAGTGGATGGAGTTAGATTTGAAGCTATTGAAACTGTCCCACCTATGAAATTTAGTGGGTCCGTAGAGTGGATTTGGAGGTTTGATTGGGCGGTGGGACTGCGACTGTAAGTATGATAAATATATATATGATAATACCCCCCCCCCCCCCCCCCCCCCCCAAAAAAAAAAAAAAAAAAACTGAAATGAATGGATTTGGCTTAGTATCGTAAAGGTTTAACCGTAAAAAAGTACCCGACATATAATTTTTCTTTTAGTTTAATGTCTAATACTTTTTTCAGGTCACTTTAATGCCTAACATATTTTTATAATTTAAATTAAATTTTTTATCAACAGCTGTTAAAAAAAATACAATCATTCAATTGTAACATGATATGTGACTTGTTTTCTTGTATTTATTTAATTTTTAATTTTTTTAAAATATAAAACTCTTAAAAAACTCCAAAGTTTTAATTTCTTTCAATCAAACCCTCAAATCACATCTCTCTTGCCGTCTGATATCTCCTACACGTTGGCGGTTCACTGATCAACACTCAAGCTTCGTGTACCTCACCGTTCATCATCCCCACCCTCTAGTCATCCATTAGAAACTTAATCGGTCTCTTTTTTTCTTCATTGTTGGATGTTCATCGACGGAGCAATTGACGGTTCATACGTCGGTTTTTGATGACGGGATGATGGAGTTTTTAGTTGTGAGGGGCTGACGAAGACAAGGGTGGCGATGGTGGTTGAATCGCTGGTGGGAGGGGAGGAATTTAGAGATTTAGTGTTTGAGTTTGGAGTTTTATAGAAATTAAAGATTTTAGGTTTTTTTTATAAAATTAAAGATTTTTTATTTAAAAAAATTAAGAAAAATACCATAATATGTCTTGTGTCGTGTTTTTATTGGATAATTAGAAGAAAAAAATTAACGTCTGTCTCGAAAATACGTTATACACCAAACTAAAAAAATTATATAGATTAAACACCTTTTTAACTGTTAAGCCTATTGTAAATTACAATTACCTCTTCCCATTCCAAAACTAGAACCTCAAAACTCAAAAGGGTTTTCTTTATTATGTATGACAGATTATTTGCTTCATGAAATCAGAATTTAACTCAATTCGTGACTAAGTATATGGTTTTATAAATTTTACCAAAACCAACAAGTATTAATTTGTTTATATGGAATCTTCAAATTCTTACTTTAAGAATGAAAAGGGAATTCTAAGGGTTTAAAATGGCTTTCTCGTTTCCTCCGTGTTTTCAGGAATCTATAGAAAATCAAAACCCTAACGTGCCCAGTAGGGTTACCCCGGGGTCGTTGGCCTTCGCGGACTCGGGTGGCCGGCCGGCCGCCCGGAGAAGGACGACATGCCCTCTCTGAGAAAGTGGGAACGACTACCATGGTCGACGGTGGTCTGCAGGTCCCGGTTATCTCGACGAATGAAAAGGGAATTCTAAGGGTTTAAAATGGCTTTCTCGTTTCCTCCGTGTTTTCAGGAATCTATAGAAAATCAAAACCCTAACGTGCCCAGTAGGGTTACCCCGGGGTCGTTGGCCTTCGCGGACTCGAGTGACCGGCCGCCCGGAGAAGGACGACATGCCCTCTCTGAGAAAGTGGGAACGACTACCATGGTCGACGGTGGTCTGCAGGTCCCAGTTATCTCGACGAATAGGGCGCTTGAGAGGACGGGTTCGCCTCTACCGCAGTCAGCGCTGCGTGACGGTAAGAGACTCAAGGAGGGCAGAACGGATGTCTCCGATCAGGGGGAAAATGGTGGTGATGGGGTTTCGACTGGTGCTGGCCAGGGGAATATGAAGATGGTGGAGAATCCCATGTTTGAAGAAGTAGGGTTAGGGGATGCTTCTGCTCATTTGGTTAATGCAGAAGCTTCTGTGACTGAGGCGGCGACAATGGGGTACAAACAATCGTATGCAAATATTCTTGCGGGTGCCAGGGGACGACTGCTCCGGAATCTGGATTGATAGAAAGCGAAGTTGTTGCGCATGATGATGACGTAACAATCAAGGAGGTTGGCCCATACCTGGTGATTCAGTTTTCTGAACGTGTCCATGAATTAATAGATCGTAGCATGGGGAGAGCACTGATTGTCCGCCTTCTTGGAAGAACTATCAACTATAGGGTGCTTTGGAATCGCCTGCAATCGTTGTGGAAGCTGGTTGGTCGATTTCAACTTGTCGATCTTGAGAACGATTATTTCCTAGTGAAGTTGGAAAAGGAGGAGGATTATATCGGGGTTTTAACAACTAGTCTGTGGACAATCTTTGGAAGCTACCTTATGGTCCAACCTTGGAGTAGGGATTTTTCAACTGATAAAGCACATCCATCAAACGTTGTGGTTTGGGTGAGGCTACCGGGTCTGCCTATACGATACTATACAAAGAGTTTGTTTCGCCGCATTGTTGATATCATTGGGAAGGTTATTAAGGTTGATTATAACATTGTTGCTGGTGAAAGGGGTAAGTTCGCTCGCCTTGCGGTTATGGTTGATCTCATCAAGCCGCTCCTTCCATGTATCGACATTGATAATTTCGTTCAAAGGTTGGAATATGAAGGGCTGCATCAGATTTGTTTCTATTATGGCGTTTATGGCCACACCATAGATTTCTGTGCATCAAAAATTGCGGAAATTGCTGAGACATCATCAAAAACTACGGCGGATGTGGTACAAAACAGTGATCGGGCGGATTTATATGGTCCGTGGATGGTGGTGAAGAATAAGAAACGACAATCGCGGAAAAATGGGGGAAATGGTGTCTCGGTTAAGAGTGGGGGTGAGGATCAAGGGTCATCGAGGTTTCATCTCTTGCGGGATTTGGAAACGGACACGGTTCCAATGGAGGATCAGGGGCAAGACAAGGGTGCAATTGATGATACCCCTGTGGATGTTGTTAGGAGAAATAAAAGGAAGCAGGTTATTGTTATGGAGGATCCTAAGTCGCGTTTGGATGCGGTGGGTTCTTCAAGGAAATCAGGTGTGGATAAATCGATGGCGTTCTCACAAATGAGTATTTCTCCGATCGTCTCAGGCAATGTACCAGTGGTACGTGAACATAAATCGATGGAGGCAAATTCTAATCACATGGCGATCTCAATTCTTAATGATGGTCGAAAGGTGCATGTGAGTAATAAAAGTGGTAAAAAAATCACATTTCAAGGGGTTCAAAAGAGTAGTAAGAGTTTGACTAAACCACAGGCTCGGGGAAAAAAAGAAATCAGATCAGCTCCAATCGAAACCTTTACTTTCGGAATGGGTACAAGCGACGACTAGTAGGCTAGATGAGATGCAGCCAATACCGCCACACTCACGTCCACCCGACTTAGATGTACATGAGGGGGATGGTTCTGACGGCCAGGGGAGAAGTGAACCTCATACATGAGGAGCTTTAGTCGATGAGGTTGGGGCTTTAGTTGATGTTGGTGGTAGCTTGGGCTTGACGACCATTATGATTGAGGACTAGGTTCGTCGCCTTTCTTTTTTAATTATTTATTATAATGATCAGTGTTGTTATTTGGAATATTCAAGGGGCTGCAAGTTCCTCTTTTAGGGACCATTTACGAAGGGTTGTTGCTTCGTCTCGGTCATCTTTTGTTGCTTTATTGGAGACCCGTGTAAGCGGGGATAGAACGAATCGTATCATTCATAATCTTGGCTTTTAGTTTTCTTTTCAGATTGAGGCGCATAGCTTTAGTGGGGGTATTTGGCTTTTATGGAATGGAAATTGGAAGGTTCAAGTTGTATCTGTGTCGAACCAATATGTACATGTGGAGATACAAGGGGCTTCGTTACCTTGTCTTGTCTTTTGGACTATTGTTTACGCTAGTTCACATATTCAATATAAGAAATATCTTTGGCATCAGTTACATGCCCTTAATCCAGGCATCGATCACCCTTGGATTCTTGGTGGAGATATTAACGCTATCTTGCATGCGGATGATCGTTGTGGAGGCGTTGGGGGGGAGAAATCATGTGAGTCGGGATTTTCAGAATTTTGTTTTTGATGGGGGGTTTGGTGGATATTGAGTTTAAGGGGCCTCGCTTCACTTGGTCTCGGGGCAATCTGTTTGAGCGACTTGATCGTTATCTCATGAACTCGAAGTGGTCTGATCTTTTTTCCGATACGTTGGTGCATCATCTTGATCGGATTGGGTCCGACCACCGGCCCTTTTTACTATGCACGACATCTTTTGTTTCGGAGCCTGGTGACAAACCGTTTCGGTTTGTCTTTGCGTAGCAACACTCAAATGACTTTGAGGCATTGCTTGCGACTTTGTTGGACCCTTTGCTGCCTTACGAGGAGAATATAGTGAAGGTGCAGCAAGGTTTGACGCAATGGGACATGCAAAGCTTCGGCTCGCTGGGTAAAAAGAAGCGGCAAATTATCGCTCGGCTCCGCGGCATTGATAGAGCGTTGGAACGCCGACATTCGGCCTTTCTTTGTGATCTTGAGAAATCTCTCAAGTTAGAGCTGGATGAGATTGTTGTCTTGGAAGAGAATATTTGGCGTCAAAAGGCTAGGTGCAATTGGATTAATAGTGGCGATCGAAATATAAAATATTACCATGCGATTGCAAACGGAAGAAGGAAGCGTAATTCTATTTTTTTCTCTTCAAAATGAGGTTTGGGAGTGGGTGTCGGATCCAGAGGTTCTTAAACAAATGGGTACGGATTTTTTTTTGAAAAATTATTCACCTCGGAGGGAACTCATGGGTACATGTATAATTGTCGCGGTAAATTTCAGTGTCTTCAACAAAGAGAGAAGGATATTTTGGAGCTACCAGTGTCTAGAGAGGAAATTCGACAGGCTCTTTTTCAAATGCAACCTTCTAAAGCTCCAGGCGTCGATGGTTTTCATGCGATGTTTTTTCAGCGGCATTGGGATGTTGTGGGAGATACTGTTTGCAAAACTGTACATGATATGTTTGCCACTGGTGTTGTTAATCTTGAGTTGAATAAAACTCTTCTTGTTCTCATCCCTAAGGTAGAGTCTCCAGAGTTGATTTCTCAGTTCAGACCTATCAGCTTATGTACTGTGATTTATAAAATTCTGAGTAAGGTGATAGGGAACAGGTTAAAGCCATATTTACCTAAGTGGATATCAGAGAACCAGACCAGTTTTGTTCCTGGAAGGTCTATCACTGATAATGTTGTCATTGCACAAGAAATCATTCACTCGATGCGAACAAAAAAGGGTAAGAAAGGTTGGCTTGCGATTAAGGTGGATCTTGAGAAAGCATATGACAGGCTCGAGTGGTCGTTCATTGATGATACTCTTGCGGAGATTGGCTTACCCTTGAAGCTAAGAACGCTTATCATGAGTTGTATTTCCTCCGTGTCTACACAAATTCTATGGAACGGTAACAAGTCTACGTCTTTTAAACCAACGAGGGGAATTCGTCAAGGTGACCCGCTCTCACCTTATATTTTTGTGCTATGCATGGAGAGACTTGTGCATGCAATACAGTGTGAGGTAGATCAGGGTAATTGGAAGGCTTTTCATTTTCGACGCAATGGCCCTATGATTTCCCACCTTTTCTTTGCGGATGACTTGGTCTTGTTTGCCGAAGCATCCTTGGATCAATTTGATGTGATTCATCGGGTCCTTAGTGATTTTTGTGACTGCTCCGGGCATAAAGTCAGTATTTCCAAGACCAATATCTTCTTCTCTCATAATGTCCATTTGGCTTTGAAGGAAGATATTAGTAGTGCTTTCGGATTCTAGTGTGTGTCGAACCTTGGTCGTTACTTGGGTGTCCCTCTTATTCATGGTAGAGTTACTAAGGCGACATATAATTATATTGTTCAGAGGGTGGCTGATAGATTAGCAGGGTGGGAGGTTCGTTGTCTCTCAATTGCTGGGCGTATTGTTCTTGTTAAGGCGGTGCTCGCTTCTATTCTCATGTATACAATGCAATCGGTGCGCTTGCCTAAAAATGTGTGCGATAAGATTGAGCAGATCATACGGAATTTCATTTGGGGACATACTAGTGCATCCAAAACCCTGCATGCTGTAAATTGGACTACTGTATGCTCGCCGATAGCGAATGGTGGTTTGGGGTTTAAGCGACTTGAACAGCAAAATGACGATTTTCTCCTAAAGTTGGGATTTACCATGATTGAGGATCCGAGTCGTTTGTGGGTTCGGGTGCTAAGAACGAAATACAATGTCCTTGAATTGGTGCCGAATGTATTATCTAATCGTAACGTTTCACGCCTGTGGAAAGGGATATGCTTAATATGGGAGGAGGTTCGAAAACTTGTTGTATGGAATGTAGGTGATGGTCAAACTATCGACTTTTGGGATGATGCGTGGGTGGCGAATTTTGGACCTTTGCGGCATCACCGAACTGATGGGATTGTACAGGAGTTGCGTGCCAAATCGCTGCACACCATGGTGGATGAAACTAGACAGTGGCGTTGGAGTAGTTTTGAGAATTTGGTTCCGCAACAGGTTGCGTGGGGCATTGCAGCCGAGAAGCCTCCACGCGGGATTGGCATTGCTGATCGTCCAGGCTGGGCCTTGGAGAACTCACGGAGGTTCTCGTTTAAATTTGCTTACCGGCTGAGGGTGGTTCCTGCTGCTGCGAACGAGGAACAATTATGGATCGTTTTGTCTAAGTATAGAGGCCTCCCGCGAATCCGGATGTTCATGTGGTAGGTTTGTCATGAACAGATCTTGACGAATGCGGAACGCGTGCGTCGGCATCTTGCGGATGACCCAAGTTGCGCGATCTGTGGAGCTGCTGTAGAGGACGTATCGCATGTGCTTCGGGATTGCATCGAGGTTAAGGCAGCATGGCTTAATGTTATTAGGATGGATAAGGTGCAACATTTCTTTACTATGGATATTAAAACTTGTTTTTTTTCTAATTTATCGGACCAAGCTTTGTTTCCTAAGGTTGCGACCAACTGGGATTTAATGTTTAGAGCGATTGTGTGGCTAGCATGGCGGCGGCGAAACCAATTCGTATTTGAGCCAATGAGTGGCGGACAAGAGGGCCTCATACAGAATGCATTACGGCTGTGTCATGAAGCAGTTCACACGGCAAATTTGGACCAGCAATACAGGGCAGACTCGGTCCCTAAGGTGGTTGCTATGTGATGGGTGGATCCTTCTATGGGGTGGATAAAGGTAAACGTTGATGGCGCTTGCAATACGACCTCGGGTTTTGCATATTGTGGTGGTGGCCGGCGTGATAATATTATAGGAAGGCGTTTTGGTTTTGCAAAAAAGATTGGTGTTTGTTCTAGTTTTGAGGCCGAGTTATGGGAAGTTTATGAAGGGTTTGCTACGGGTTGGTCGTTAGGCCACTCTCGAATTATTATTGAGACAGATAGCAAAGAGGTTTATGATGGTTTGGCTATGGGCGATCCTACTCGCCTCTCGTCCTCGCTTCAGGGCCATTTAGCTGATATGCTGGCTCGAGAGTGGGATGTTTGCTTCTCGCGGGTGCGTCGTGAGGCAAACTTGATTGCGGATAAACTTGCAAAACTAGCTAGGGAATTACCGATGTCGTATCATAGATTCTTTGATCCCCCTTCGAGTATTGTGGATATTTTAAGTGTTGATTGGGTTAGTTGAACGCTTGGGAGTATCCCATACATCTTAATTTGTTTTGCGTTTAGCTTTGTTTTTGTAACGATTTACATGGGTACTCTTTTTCCTTTTTTGTAAAGAGATATTTTAACGAGGCACATGAAAATATCCATTTCTCTTCCAAAAAAAATGAAAAGAGAATTCTGTCATTTTCCTTCATGGATACCAATCAATATGATTATATTCAATTAAGGCTTAATGTACAATTTACCCTCAACGTTCACCATGTTTATCATTTTGGTATTTAACGTATTTTTTGGGTTGATGTGCCACTAATGTTTGCACTATTACCCATTTTGTACCATGTCGTTTTCCTTGACGTTAAATCTTTTTTCAACATGATTTTATTTAAAGGGCAAATGTCATGTCAAGTTTGTCATGTTTGTTTTTCATTCAATTTATTCATTGAAAAGTCTATTTTTATCTAAATTGACTTCTATTTCTTTCTAAAATTTATAATTTAGTCCAATATTTATTATTAATAATAAAATATTATTTTATTTAAATGTTAATGTATAATAAAAATAAATTAAATTAAATATTTTAATATTAAATTATTAATTTTTTTTAGATAAATTAAAGGGTAAACTATACTAATGAGCACCAAACTATGAGGTTGGTATCGATTTGACAACTATATTTTCAATTGTGTTAAATATACCACATAACTATTTAATTGGTTCCAATGTAGTCACCTGCCGTTAAAAAAACAGAAAAGTTGACGGGGTTGTTAAAATAATTGGTATAATTACAAATTTGGTCCCCTTTATCTATACAATCTATCAATTTGATCCTAATTTTAATCTAATAAAAATTTATTTATTTTAATTAGGTGGTGACATGCCACCACCTTATGGGGGGATTTTAATTATTTTTATTAGATTAAAATTAGGATCAAATTGATAGAGTGTATAGATAAAGGGGACCAAATTTGTAATTATACCAATTATTTTAACAGCCCTTCAACTTTTCCGTTTTTTTAACGGCAGGTGGCTACATTGGAACCAATTAAATAATTATGTGATATATTTAACACAATTAAAAATATAGTGGTCAAATCGACACCAACCCCATAGTTTGGTGGTCATTTCATAGTTTACCATAAATTAAATTACCTAAAATTGACCCAATTACTTATTCAAATTATATTTTTTTTCTAAAATATGGTTCTGACTCATGATCCACCATACAATTCCCTTGTTTTCTATGCTTTAAATTTCTTTATATTTTATTTTAATATATTATCTCATGTTAAAATTAAATTTATAATAATATTATAATGTAAATATTATAAATATAATAAGTTTTTCATGTCTAAAAAAATTTCATTAAAGGTTTAGACTTTTGGGTCGTAGAGGCTGGAAACTTTTTGAGTTGGGATTTACGGAGAACCCTCAAGTTGCGGAATTCGGCTCACCCTCTTTCTTTGGTGTTATAGACCTTAGTAAGATTAAAACATATTGTTATTGTTGAGATTATCTACGAAGGACATATTACTCCAGATGAGTATACATATTGATGGTGTTTGCCGTCTTAGAAAATCATGAGCACCTCTTTTTCGATTATGAGAGGCTATGCTTAGATTATGTGGTTTGTGTCCACAAATCCTTGATTGGATGCAACAAAATTGCTTCGGCATCTGCAACTTTAAGGGGTATGTTAAGGGAGACAGTTGTATCCCTTAAAAATTTTAAATTCTCTTATAATTTAATTTTTTTTTTGTATTTTCTATTAGTAATGTAATTTTGTATTCTTACATTTTTAGTATAACTTCCTGATAGTTCGTACCTCTTACATAAAATTATGCAATTGTCCTTGCCTCTAGTTGATGACAAGGGTAAAGTTGTAGCTACTTGCTCCCCTGTTATTGATAATTGGAATAATATTTTAATTTGATGATTTAATTGAAACATTCTAAATTTAAAGATGGGTTTAAAATTTGATGTATAATTTGAGATGTATAGTATAACAAACTCATTACCGTTACTTTTAATCTTGAGTACAGGAAAGGAATATTGTAAAATTTATACTTTTAAATTTATTTTATAGATATTTCATTAACCAAATCTTATTCAACATAAATATTATATATATGGATGAGTCTACCACGTGCGACGAACATTGATGAACACCACTAACGATGAACACCGATGAACACCATTAATTTTTTTAAAAAGTTTTTAAAATCTAAAGGACTAAAATTATAATTAAAATTATCTCTTAAAAAATAAAAATCAAATTCAATAGTTGCTTTATAATATTTTTTAATAGGTTAGAATCAAATATACCCAATTCTCCTAAACCCTAACAAAATCAATCTCTTAAAAAAATAAAAATCAGTTTATAATTTTTTAATAGATTAGAATTAAATATACTCAACTCTCCTAAACCTAAACTCTAACAAATTCAACCCCTTTAATTAGATTTCATCCGAAGTATATTTTTGTTATCACGATTAGTTAAACCGTTTGTGATTTTAAATCTGATTAATTCGTTGCGCTACTCTTTCGTCCTCTGTGAACTTTTTGGTTGAGTCCGCGTATAAAATCTTACAGTACTAATTTGTATTCATCATACGATTTCCCAACAAGATCAAGTGATAATATATCAAAATCTTACAAACACTTCGGTTGAATTTGTTAGGGTTTAGGTTTAAGAGAATTGAGTATATTTAATTCTAATCTATTAAAAATTTATAAATTGATTTTTATTTTTTTAAGAGATTGATTTTGTTAGGGTTTAGGAGAATTGAATATATTTGATTCTAACCTATTAAAAAAATATTATAAAGCAACTATTGAATTTGATTTTTATTTTTTAAGAGATAATTTTAATTATAATTTTAGTCTTTTAGATTTTAAAAACTTTTTAAAAAAATTAATGATGTTCATCGGTGTTCATCAATGTTCGTCGCCCGTTGTAGAATTTTCTTTATATATATACACACAAAATCCATATATTTCTAGACCATTCTATCGATTAATATAAACCAATATTAAGTGCAATGCTTTGATTAGACTAAGAGCTGTAACTTCAATTCCTCTATTTGAGTCAGTCAAGCATAGTCATACACTCGACTTTATCAACCATACCAACCTTTGGGACTCTTAGCCACTAGCATATCCGCATGTTGCACCAAAATTCAATATTTGCAAATCCTTAATTAATGCTTAATTAAACTGAGAAAAGTCATATGTCACCCCAAAGAGCTCCAGGAAAACGCTACTTTCGTTGTATCATATACCTGGCAATCGACAATGCCACACTCGAATTGTCAACAATGTCGCCGTCGCTATCGCCCAAGGACGGACACAAGAGTGCTGGGAAATTGCACCCCTAAAAATTTTAAGTTCTTCTTTATTTTATATATTTTTTTGAATTTTTTATTAATAATTGAATTACGCACTCTTAAAATCTTATAATTTTACACTCCTTGCATTTTTAATATAATTTTTTGATAATTTACATCATTTACATAAAGTCTTGTGTCTTTCCTTACTATCACCATTGTCGTCGCCATCACAAACACTGTTGACTCCGTGATCTAACGGAGAATAGCATGGATTTTCCAAGTTATCCTCACCGCCTTATAAATTTAGGTGAACTTCCATAATATTTAATAAATCTTTCGTTTTTATGTTGAATGAATAGATGCGTGTTATAAGTCAAAAAAAAAAATAGATGCGTGTTAATTCATCCTTGTTTCATGAAATACTATAAAGAATTCAATGTCTTTTTAGGTTCTTTAGAGTCTGATATGTCTTCAATGACAAAATTGACAAATTAATAATATAAATATAATAATAGAATAACAAGTATCGAATTTACATGAATTTTTTATAATTTTTCCTCAATGATTTGAGAAATGATTGCCCCTTTTTTTGGTGTGTGGAAGGATGCATTAGGACCCACATTGCAAAACAGTAGAGCAATCATGAAAATGTAGAAAAGCTCAATAATTGCAGCATCAAACGGATACTTTTGCGATACTACGATACGATTACGGTGCATCACAACTAAAAATGTTATAAGATATGAGACATAAAACTGAAAATATTATATTATTTGATAATATTTTCAGTACTTACAAAAATTTAAAATGTTATCAAAAGTGATGAAAGTTTTGATACTTACCACCAACCAAAAATGTTATCAAATAGTGTAACATTTTTAGTTCCATGCATGTTTCAAATCTTATAATATTTTCAGTTGGTGTCAGACCGTAGCCGCACCGTACCATATCGTATGTTAAACACACCCAACATCAAACAGATTATCGAATTTTATCATCTTTATAGAGTACTAATTAGGTGTTGGGTATTGAGTTGTTTTGGGTGAAGATTATCCTGATTTTCCGCCATACATCAACTTAGAGGTCTAGTGAGATTGTGGAGAAATGACAAGGTTTTGAGAAGCTGTTTTTAATTATGTACCTATAATATTTGTCTTTTTTATGGCAGTCTTTTTCTACAATCCAATGCCATTGAAATGTCCAAAATTTGTGGAGGAAAAACAAACAGTTGGCTGAAGTTAACAACTAACTAAATTAATGATAAACAAATTAAATTTTGATGTTGTGAACCTAAAATTAGGTTGAATAAATTATTTTTATAATAAATTTGTATGATATTTAGAGTTTTGTTATACACAACCTTAATTAATGATAAACAAATTAAATTTTGATGTTGTGAACGTAAAATCAGGTCGAATAAATTGTTTTTATAATAAATTTGTATGATAATTAAGGTTTTACTATATAAGAACTACTAGATTCCTATCATTAATGGTTATTTTACTTTTCAGTGGAATTTATTATAATATAATTAATTACATTTCTAAAATATTAAACATCATTGATTCAGGGTGTCTAATGTAATTAATAATAATCTAAAAGGGTTTAGGTGTTTAGGGTTTATTATTTATAATTTAGAGTTTATGGTTTATTGTTTTAGGGCTTGTGTTGTTGCATTTTTATAGTTTTTAGGGTTTAATGTTTTTGGTTTAGGGTTTAGGGTTAATATTTACGGTTAAGGTCTAGGATTAATGTAAAGTTTTTAGGGATTAGTGTTTATTGTTAAGGTTTGGGGCTTAGTATTTAAGGTTTGGGGCTTAGAGTTAAGGTTTAGGATTAAGGTTTAGGGGTTAGAGTTTAGGGTTTAATTAAATTAATGATATTTAATTTTTTAAAAATATAATTAATTACATTCCGATAGATTCCATTGAAAAGTAAAATAACCATTAATGATAAGAATCTAGTAGTTCTTATGCACATCCTTAAGAGTTGTGTATAACAAAACTTTAATATTTAATTTGGATTAGCTAATTAATAAATTAGATACCGATAATCATAAAAAAATCATAGTTTTCTTTCTTTTGCCCCCAATATTTTTTTTCTTCTGGTAGTCAATTATTTCACCAATTTGGAATTTTGATTAATTAAAGAAAATAATATAAAATATTGAAATAAAGATGAACGGAAACTATTTAAGGAAATAGATCAAAATCATAAATGTTTAACAAAGTCGTCCCAACTGAATACAACTTTGAAAAACTCATCTTATGTTGGGATGTTTTTTAATTAAAAAATCTACCCTTGGAATTGTTGGTAGCTCGCGCGCATTGTCGCCCGATTCTTGAAATCGTCTTATGTTTAGGGGTGTAAATGAACTGAGTTTAAACGAATAAGATTATGTTTGTGTTCGTTTGTTTATTTTTAAAGGTGTTCATGTCTATTTCGTGTTCGTTTAATTTTTTAATATTGTGTTCGTATTCGTTTATTTATTTTTGAAGGCGTTCATGTTTGTTTGTTTAGTAAGTAAGTAAATAAATAAGCAACAAAATAAAACTTACATTTTAATATGAACTTATATAACATCTTTAGCAACAAAAAAAGTAGTATTTAGATACATCCACAAGCATTTCTCATCCTATAAACGAGCTTATTCGTAAACATAAACGAATCGAACACACCTCTATTTGTGTTCGTCCGTTTATTAACGAACATAAAATTTTTGTTCATACTCGTTTATTTAGCTTAATAAACGAACATAAGCGAACGTTATACGAGCGGTTCACGAACGATTCGTCGAACGCTCTTTTCTAACTTATTTAGGATATTTGTTGTTTGATGGTTTAATCCGATTCTCGTATTGCTCTTGGATGAGTCTCTCATTTGGATCAGCGACCATGGAGTACTAATATATTTTTTGGAAATTGATGCAGCGTGCACTAAGTTAAGTCACCTTTGTTTTGGCCATGTGCATCGAAAGGCGAATGGTATAGCCGATGTTCTCGTCAAGAAGGGGGCGAATAGGGTGTCAGTTTTCTAGGTTATCCTTTGGGGATTTAGTTGTGTTGCACGTGAGGAAGTGATCGGGTTGGGTGATCAAGAGGGTACTTCGGCCTAGGGGATACTTGTGTTTGTTAGGCAGTTTGTGTCTTTGGGTGTTTCCTTTGTTGTTTGGGCGTCGGTTCTTATTTTGTTTCGTAAATATTCTCTTCCTCTGACTATAATTAGAGAATTTTCAACGAGGCTCATGATGATTCGTTTATATATGATTATCTTAATAAAATTATACTTTCTGAGCAAAAAAAAAATCTCCCACGCATGCTATTAGAATCGTAAATCGAGAGGTTGTAAAATTGAGAGATTTCACTAAACTGAGAATTGAAAGATAGAGTGTTTGATCAGAGAAAATGAGGATTTTTTATTTAGGATTTTAGTCAATAGAATAGATAGCTGAAGAGATAGTTTGACTTATCTCTTTATTTATACAATAAAATAATAAAGAAAAAAGAAATAAAAAAAGAAAAACATCGTTTCTAATACAACGGTAAAACAACTATACACCTAATATAAGTCAGTTGGCATCTCTAATAGCCCCCTCAAGGTGGAGCATACAAATTTTGTATGCCCAACTTGTGTACAGATCTAGAAAAAGCAGCTGGAAGAAGTACTTTACTGAAGCAATCTGCAAGCTGATTCTGGGATGTAACTGGAAAGAGCTTGATGATTTCTTTTTGAATCTTCTCTCGTATGAGATGGCGGTCAATTTCGATGTGCTTGATACGCTCGTGCTGTACTAGATTCTTAGCAATCTTTATTGCAAATTGGTTTCCACAAAATATGTTGACATGATCAACTTGAACATGCAAATCAGAGAATAAGTAATTAAACCATTGAAGTTCACAAGTAATGGCAGCTAAAGCTCTATATTCAGCTTTAGTTGAGAATCTAGAAATAACTTGTTATTTCATTGATTTCCAGGATATCAAAGCTTCTCCTAAAAAATACATAAACCAGTGATAGATTTCATGTAGTCGGGATAAAAAGTCCAATCAGAATCAGAGAAAACACTAATTTTGAGGTTATTATCAGCAGGAAAGAAAAGACTTTGTCCTGGACTACCCTTTCAATATCTGAGGACACGATGAGCAGCAGTAAGATGAACAGTGGTAGGAGCAGCAAAAAACTGAGATAATTATTGTACAAAGTAAGCAATATCAAGTCTAATATTAATCAAATATAACAACTTTCCTATTAATCTCCTATATTTTTTTATATCAGTTAATGGAGCGCCTTCAATTTTAGTCAATTTAGTAGAATAAGAAATATGAGTATATACATGTTTAGATCTTAAAAATTCAGTATCTTCTAAAAGATCTAAGGTATACTTTTGTTGACACAAATTAATACCTTTTTGAGATCTAGCAACTTCCAAACCCCAAAAAAAAAACTTAAGAACTCTTAAATCCTTAATTTTAAAAGTATCATGCAAAATAGTTTTATTCATAGAAATTTCATCCATACTTGGACTTGCAAGGATGATATCATCTACATACACAACAAGATTAATAAAGAAAGAATCAACACCTTCGATAAATAAAGAAATGTCAGAATTTGTGATAAGTGCCCAAAAGTACTATATTTTGACCCCTTATCATGGCAATTATCACTCAACCTACACCCATTTGAGCTGCATTATGGCCTTTCATGCATAAATTTCATCATTTATACCTTTGATTTTATTATTTTGTTTATTCTATGAAAAAAGTACTATTTAATGCATGATTGGTATTCTTGCGAATTTGCACTGCTGGAGCAGGATGATGCCGACACAGCATACAAAGCACGATGGAAGATGAGGCCAAAGTAGCAGATAACAGACCATGATCGAGCCAAGCCACATGACAGTTTCTACTAAGGGAGGCTGATGAAACCTTACAGAGCAAATCAGACCGATGCCGAGGCAGCGAAAGCCAGGCCGCGACAACAATTCGCTAGAGAAGCAAAATGAGGAAAAGTGGTAGCCGACTTGTAGAGCTTTTAACGCTGGATTTTTCTACACAATTTGCATGGCAACTGGAGCTCGAGAAGATGAGGAAAACATGGAAGAAAGTATAAAGTTGGACTTTTGGTCAAAAGTGTATATTCTAATAAATTAAAAAGATTTACTTCTTTAATAAAGTCCAGTCCAAGTCCAACTTAACTTCCTCTCTAAGATGGATTTGTGCCTACACCTTCCCCTATATAAAGGCTTACCGCCATAAAGAAAGGGGGGAGATCGGATCGAGAAAGAGAGAAGAGCTTAGGATTAGTTTGTTTAACAGTTGTGTAAAAACTCTAGTACTTAGTTTTTGTTCTTAATGCAATAAAAGTTAAGGTTTGCTCATTCTGTCTTTAATTATTTTTGCATTCTACTCGGGAGAGGGTTTGTGAGATCATATATTTGTTCAATATCGGGAGAGTTGAGCTCACGAAAGGAATAAGTACGATTTTCGCCCCACGTGGTGTTAACTAGCTCGGCCTAGGGATATGTTAGAGTTTTAGCTGCTAAAAGAAGTGTATGAACAGTTGGTGTTTTCCCTTTGATTCACGCTGGGAGGTATCATCAGAGTGTAGCCATCAACCAGCGTTCCGTGCTTAGGGATAAGGCTGAACCATCCAAGGACGCTTTGCCGAGCCTTAACTCTATCTGCCCACGAGCAAGGGATTGCCGCAGCAGGACTTCATCCATTGCGACAACGGCCAGGATTTAGGTCATTGCCATAGTAGTAGTGTTGTAACCCCCTCGTCCCGGTCTGGCCGGATGACCGGTCCGAGTGAGCTACACGGGGAAAACCGAGTGAAAACCCCCTAAAGGATTCCCCCTCGGTTAGCAACCCTATTTTTTTTTCCATTTTAAATCTTGTCTAGAGGAGTATTATAGTCCTAAGTGATCAAACAGCGGAACAACGTACACGAGGCAATCAGACGAAACTAAAACAACATTTAACAGCCAAGTTTAAACATTACTGCAGGTGGTATCGATACACCTAAGGGGAGTATCGATACCCCCTGACCAGGTCAACTGGTCAAAGTCAACCCATGGAGACCGTATCGATACGCCTAGTAGTGTACCGATACCCTCTCCAAATGTTGACTTCCCACGGTCAACGCAAAGGAGACCGTATCGATACGCATGAAGGCCCGTACCGATACGGAACTGGACAATGGCTCCAGTAGCAAAAATAGTATCGATACGACTTCCCGCGTATCGAAACGTAAGGCCTTGATTAAGAAGGCCGTATCGATACGGGTCTAGCCGTATCGATACCCCTGCTCTGTAACTCTTCATTTCACAAATTGATAACTTCAAGCAAGGTTCTAGATGCACAAATAGGACACCCCTAGGCACACACAACCATACATACAACAACCACAGTTGGATTTTAGCTTACAAGCATTGAATATAACAAGAATCATACCTATCTAGACTTCAAGCAATATCACAAGAAGCACACTTATCAAGCATAGGCCTCATACACATGGTAGTCAAGCTTAAGGCATACATAGACCAACGTCATACAAATTCAAGCATATGCAAATAAACCACATAGGAAAACATAGGTCATGATCCAAGAGGCAAAAGCATAACACACAACATAAGTTTAACAACTTAAACATAATCTCCTAAGGAGTTTGACCCCAACTCCTAACACTCTATACCCCATTGTCTAGGCATTATTACAAAAGCAAACCGTACTTAAACTTGCTTGAGAACCCTAAAAGCTCCTCCCTCGCCCGCTCGCCTCCCGAACTCTAACGATCTGCACGTTGGAAACAAAAGAGCATAAGCAATCTAGCTTAGTGAGAGAGGCTCTACAATTCACAACATGCAGTTTTCCAAAACACGATTTATATGCAAGAAAACAATGGATGCACAAGGGTCTATCTCAACCCCAACATTTGGTTTGCACAAGCACAACCAACCTACACTTACGGTGGGACTACACATCACCGTTTCGACTAGTGGATTTCCAATGGGACTACACATCAAAGTACTACCCTACTAGTCACTATCGGTGGGACTACACATCACCATAGTTTAGACCACCATCACGTGAGGCACGAACTCAACACGACTACAACATTATCAACTTAAAATGCATTCAATGATCACAACGTATACACAATCAACATGTTACAACAACATAAGAGTAGAGAGGCTTACACACGGGTTTAGGTGACCTCTCAAGGTTCTACCCAAACCCCAAAGGAGTCCTTATCGTGCACAATGCAAAACCAAATAATTCTACTCACCGATGCTACCCAAGAGAAGATCGAAGACCAAGCTCAAGACTCCGAAATCCCCGAATTTGTCCCTGAAGCTTCTCCAACCAAAACTCTCGCCTCTAGCCATTCCAACACCAAGCAAAAATCTCAAATCAGTTCATATTCTAAAATAATCAATCCGGATTAAATACCAATCTCAAGACATAAATTTTCCATTGAAGACTAGCTCAAAACTCCAAAATTCCGAGCAGCCCTTAAGCACCCCTCAAAACCATCGATTTCAACCTTCAAACTACTCCCTAAAGCTTTCAAAACAATGCTTACATATACGCTAACCATTGACCCTCTCATTTCTACATAGAACACCCCCAAATTTCAACCCAAAACCTCCCAAAAACCTCATTTCGGGAATCACCCCAAACCTTGTAAAAATCATACCCATTGGACCCCCTTTTGACTTAAAACAACTCATACAACTTTCATAAATCAAAAACCTAAGTTTAGAATGCTAAAAATGACATTTTTAATTAATATTTCAAAACACCCAAGTTACAAAAATCATGGGTTTTCTAGGAAATAAGGGTACGTACTCGTAGAGGACAAAGAGAGCAAGTCAAAAACGGCCTTACCTTTGAAAAACCTTCAAGATTGGGTGAGTTATGAAATGGAATAGTGCTCCAAAGGGGAGAGGCCTTTTTGTCGATGGAAATGGGTAGTAGAGGGAAGAAGATGACTAAATAAAAACATTATTTAGGTTGATTTAAAATTAAAGGTCCAAAGACCTAAATGCCCTTAATGAAAAAGGGAAATCACAAGAGGTGCCACCTATGGCCATGTGGGCTTGTTTATAAAAAATATAGCCCAAATTAGTTTTATTTGTCTTAAAACCCGAGGCCCAACCTTTATTTTATTATTAAAAATTTGGGACCGAAACCCGAACTATTTTTAAATTATTAATTTCACCCGACCCCCGAACCCGGGTGTTACAACTCTCCCCTACTTAAGGAATTTCGTCCTCGAAATTACCTGACGGAAACAAGTACGGAAACTGCTCAAGCATGTCTTCTTTCCTCTCCCACGTGGCTTCCTCCACACCTCTATGTCTCCATAAGACTTTGACCAACTCTATAGTCTTGCCACGCAATACCTTACTATCAGAAGCAAGTATCTCAACTGGTTCCTCATTGTAAGACAAGTCCGGATTTAACTCTATTTCTTCCACTGGCATGACATGGGACGGATCCGATCTATACCTCCTAAGCATTGACACATGAAACACATCATGAATCTTTTCTAGCTCAACTGGGAGTCTCAATCTATACGCAACCGGACAAATTTTCTCAACTATCTCATAAGGTCCTATGTACCTTGGGCTCAACTTGCCCATCCTTCCAAACCTCATCACCTTCTTCCAAGGTGAGACTTTCAAAAACACTTTATCCTCCACGGAGTATTCCACTTCCTTCCTTTTTAAGTCGACGTAGGACTTTTGTCGATCTGAAGCCGCCTTCAAGCGATCGTATATCAACTTCACCTTCTCGGTGGTTCCCTTAAGCAAATCGGGCATCGGCACAAGTTTCTGTCCGGCCTCGGCCCAACAAATCGGGGTCCTACACTTCCTACCATACAAGGCCTCATAAGGAGCCATCTGGAGGCTCGACTGGAAGCTGTTGTTATACGCAAACTCCACTAATGGTAGGTGTTTCTCCCATGACCCCTGAAAGTCAATGATACAACACCTCAACATATCTTCCAATATCTGAATCACCCTCTCAGACTGCCCATCTGACTGCGGATGATACGAAGTGCTGAAGTTCAACCATGTACCCAAAGCTCGATGCAAACACTCCCAGAATCTAGAGGTAAATCTCGGATCTCGATCTGACACAATCGACTTCGGTACCCCGTGTAGTCTCACAATCTCACGAATATGCAATTCGGCCAATTTGCCCAACGTATAGGTGGTATGAACCGGTATGAAATGAGCACACTTGGTGAATCTATCTACAACCACCCACACTGAATTTTTCTTCGAAGGAGTCAACGGAAGTCCTGACACAAAGTCCATAGTGATGCGCTCCCACTTCCACTCTGGGATTTTCAACGGTTGCAACAACCCTGAGGGAAACTGGTGCTCAGCCTTGACTCTCTGACAAACCATGCATCTACTTACGAACTCGGCTACATCCTTTTTCAAACCAACCCAATAATACTCTTCCTTTAATCCTCGATACATCTTCATGCTACCCGGATGCATAGCAAAAGGGCTATTGTGAGCCTCACTCAAAATCGTACGCCTCAACTCGGCATCCTCCGGAACCACTATCCTATCCTTGAAACATAGGATCCCATTCTCTCCAAAACAATACTCAGTAGGCCTATCTTCCGCTATGTCTTGCACGTGAGGTGCCAAGGACTCATCTCGCAACTGCTTCTCACGGATCAACTGAACCAATGATGGCTTAACCTGAAGCTCGGCCACTAACCCACCATCCGTAGACACACTCAACCTTGCAAACATCGCTCGCAACTCCACGACCACCTTCCTACTCAAGGCATCGGCCACCACATTTGCCTTGCCCGGATGATACTCTATGGTAAGGTCATAATCTTTAAGGAGCTCTAACCACCTTCGTTGGCTAAGATTCAACTCCCTCTGGGACATCAAATATTTCAAACTCTTGTGGTCGGTGTACACAGTGCACTTCTCACCATAGAGATGGTGTCTCCAAATTTTCAACGCAAACACCACTGCAGCCAATTCTATGTCATGTGTGGGGTAATTCTTCTCATGAACCTTCAACTGTCGGGAAGCATATGCCACTACCTTACCTCATTGCATAAGCACACAACCTAGCCCCACGTAAGATGCATCACTGTAAATCACAAACTCTCTCCCCTGCTCGGGCTGAATCAAAATGGGAGCTTCGGTCAACGCTTTCTTCAATTTCTCAAACGCTTCTTGTCTTGCATCTGACCAATCATACGGAACATTCTTCTGTAGCAACTTGGTCAACGGGGCCGCTATTCTTGAGAACCCCTTAACAAACCTCCTATAGTATCCCGCCAAACCTAGGAAACTGCGGATTTCTGTCACTGATTTCGGTTGCTTCCAATTCACAATGGCTTCAATCTTCTTGGGATCTACACTAATCCCACTAGCCGAGATCACGTGACCTAGGAAGACCACCTCCCTAATCCAAAACTCACACTTACTTAGCTTGGCATACAACTGATTCTCAAGTAGGGTCTGAAGCACTAACCTTAAGTGTTCATCGTGCTCCTCTTCGGTCCTAGAGTACACTAGGATGTCATCAATAAACACTACCACAAACCTGTCCAAGAACTTATGAAACACCCGGTTCATCATATCCATGAAGGCCGCTGGAGCATTGGTCAACCCAAAAGGCATCACCAAAAACTCATAATGCCCGTATCGTGTACGAAAAGCTGTCTTCGGTATGTCCACATCCTTTACCTTTAACTGATAATACCCCGACCTCAAATCAATCTTTGAAAACACGGAAGCACTCCTCAACTGGTCTAGCAAGTCATCTATCCTTGGCAATGGATATTTATTTTTCACTGTCACCTTATTCAACTGTCTATAGTCTATGCACATCCTCATGCTACCGTCCTTCTTTTTCACAAACAAAACCGGAGCACCCCACGGGGAAACACTAGGCCTAATGAAGCCTCTGTCAGTCAACTCCTGAAGCTGTGTCTTCAACTCCTTCAACTCTTTCGGTGCCATTCTATACGGAGCAATCGACACCGGTGCAGAATCAGAATATGTCTCAATAGCAAACTCAACTGCTCTGTCTGGAGGCAAGCCTGGTAGTTCTTCCGGAAAAACACTCGGAAAGTCACACACAGTCCTGATGTCCTGAGGTCTCACATCACTCATATCCGGGTTCATTACTTAAGCCAAGTAAGCCTGACACCCTGAACTCAACAACCTCTGAGCTTCCAAAGCCGAAACCACGTTGGATAAAAACTTAACATTCTCCCCAACTACCACAACCTCAAAGTCATCGGTAAGCCTCAAAGCGACTCTCTTAGTCTCAAAGTCAACCCTAGCTCTATGCTCTACAAGCCAATCCATGCCCAAAATCACATCGAAGCCATAAAAGGGTAGCTCCATCATGTCGACTGGAAATACGTGGCCCTGAATCATCAAGGGACACCTCCTATACACTTTCCTAACCACCACTGCATCACCGAAAGAGCTAGTGACATTTACACCTACCTCTAGCCAATCACAAGGTAATCCTAATGACTTTGCATGCTCACCCAGAATATACGAATGCGTTGACCCCGAATCTATTAGAGAAAGCAAACTCAAAGACTGTAATGTGAAATTACCTGCAATGACATCAGTGTCATTTCCAGCCTCTCGCTGTGCGTACACCCTAGCCGGTCCTCCTCCCTCGGGCTGGATTGCTACCACATGAGCCAAGTTCCTCTGACCCTCATTCCTTGGCTGGAAGTTCCCACGGCCGCGCCCACGACCTCTCTGATGCTCAAAACCCCTCGCTGGAGCCGGTCCTCCTCTAACTGGGTGTGGACAATCACGCCTCAAATGGTCTCGGGAGCTACAGTTCCAACACGCCCCAAACATACCCATGCACTCACCTGGGTGGCGTCTCCCGCACCTAGCGCACTCCGGAATGTGCCCAACAGCCCCTTGGCCCCTTGGCCCTGACCATGGTTACCACCCCTAGGCCTCGTATCCGACTGGTACCTCCTATCCCTATGCCTCTTGGCATGATCTCTATCCCAGTTCGCATGTCTCTTCCCGGAGTCAGACCCACCAGCACGTGCTCTGGAGCTTAGGTTTTGCTCTACATCCTTGGCCCTAGAAACCAAGACATCGAACTCAGTGTAGTCGGCGGCCAACATGTAGGTCTTCACATCAGTAGTCAACCCATATCTGAAGCGCTCACATCGCTCCTTCTCATCCGGAATCAACTCTGGCGCGTACTGGCTCAACCTCACAAACTGGATCTCATACTCGGACACGGTCCTATTGCCTTGAACCAAAGCCATGAACTCCCTTTTCTTTTCATCCAAGTACCAAACTCCGAGGTACTTCCTCTTGAAAGCATTCCTGAAAAACTCCCATGTGACATCCACCTCGGTCATACCCGAAATAACAGTGGTCCACCAAGTGTAAGCGTCTCCCTGTAGCAATGAGACAATGCAGCCTAACTTACGGGCATCCGAACACTCCATCTGACCCAAGATGCGAGTAGTGCTCTCAAGCCACCCTTCCGAACCCTCCGGAGACAACCCACGAAACTCAACTGCCCCCAAATTACGAAGCCTCTCTAGGGGTAATCCCTTCCCCGCACCCTGAGCTGGTGCTGCAGCTTGCATACCAGCCAAAGCTGTCTGGAAAGCTCCGGCTATAGTATGAATCAAATGAGCCACATCTGGGCCTGCTTGACCTTGGCTCGCTTGAGCCCCATTACCTCCCACATTAGCCTGAGGCCCATTACCATCACCTCCGACGTTCCCTCCATTACCACCCGGAGCATTAAGAGCAGGAGGCGTGTTCTCGGGTGCCTGGTCACCCGCTCTAGGCCGTCCCCTCGGTCTCACCATAGCAATTAATGCAATCTAAAACAATCAAACACACAACAACAAGGAAACGTTAGGTTAGCAAGGGGCAAAGGACTCCGGTTCTCAAGCTCTTTAAACCAAAACAATTTTCCCTTCTTAATTTGACAACAATGCCTAACAATGAGGACTCAAACCAACTTGCAAACAACAGAAAAGTCACCATAGCATGCATACATACACCGTGCTAAAACAAAATTCAGACATGCATGGCAAAACACTCATAATACCTTAACTTACCTCACTTACCTGCCCGAGGTCTCGGAAACCTCAGGCTCTGATACCAATAAATGTAACCCCCTCGTCCCGGTCTGGCCGAATGACCGGTCCGAGTGAGCTACACGGGGAAAACCGAGTGAAAACCCCCTAAAGGATTCCCCCTCGGTTAGCAACCCTATTTTTTTTCCATTTTAAATCTTGTCTAGAGGAGTATTATAGTCCTAAGTGATCAAACAGCGGAACAACGTACACGAGGCAATCAGACGAAACCAAAACAGCATTTAACAGCCAAGTTTAAACATTACTGCAGGTGGTATCGATACACCTAAGGGGAGTATCGATACCCCTTGACCAGGTCAACTGGTCAAAGTCAACCCATGGAGACCGTATCGATACGCCTAGTAGTGTACTGATACCCTCTCCAAATGTTGACTTCCCACGGTCAACGCAAAGGGGACCGTATCGATACGCATGAAGGCCCGTACCGATACGGAACTGGACAGTGGCTCCAGTAGCAAAAATAGTATCGATACGACTTCCCGCGTATCGAAACGTAAGGCCTTGATTAAGAAGGCCGTATCGATACGGGTCTAGTCGTAACGATACCCCTGCTCTGCAACTCTTCATTTCACAAATTGATAACTTCAAGCAAGGTTCTAGATGCACAAATAGGACACCCCTAGGCACACACAACCATACATACAACAACCACAGTTGGATTTTAGCTTACAAGCATTGAATATAACAAGAATCATACCTATCTAGACTTCAAGCAATATCACAAGAAGCACACTTATCAAGCATAGGCCTCATACACATGGTAGTCAAGCTTAAGGCATGCATAGACCAACGTCATACAAATTCAAGCATATGCAAATAAACCACATAGGAAAACATAGGTCATGATCCAAGAGGCAAAAGCATAACACACAACATAAGTTTAACAACTTAAACATAATCTCCTAAGGAGTTTGACCCCAACTCCTAACACTCTATACCCCATTGTCTAGGCATTATTACAAAAGCAAACCGTACTTAAACTTGCTTGAGAACCCCAAAAGCTCCTCCCTCGCCCGCTCGCCTCCCGAACTCTAACGATCTGCACGTTGGAAACAAAAGAGCATAAGCAATCTAGCTTAGTGAGAGAGGCTCTACAATTCACAACATGCAGTTTTCCAAAACACGATTTATATGCAAGAAAACAATGGATGCACAAGGGTCTATCTCAACCCCAACATTTGGTTTGCATAAGCACAACCAACCTACACTTACGGTGGGACTACACATCACCATTTCGACTAGTGGATTTCCAATGAGACTACACATCAAAGTACTACCCTACTAGTCACTATCGGTGGGACTACACATCACCATAGTTTAGACCACCATCACGTGAGGCACGAACTCAACATGACTACAACATTATCAACTTAAAATGCATTCAATGATCACAACGTATATACAATCAACATGTTACAACAACATAAGAGTAGAGAGGGTTACACACGGGTTTAGGTGACCTCTCAAGGTTCTACCCAAACCCCAAAGGAGTCCTTATCGTGCACAATACAAAACCAAATAATTCTACTCACCGATGCTACCCAAGAGAAGATCGAAGACCAAGCTCAAGACTCCGAAATCCCCAGATTTGTCCCCGAAGCTTCTCCAACCAAAACTCTCGCCTCTAGCCATTCCAACACCAAGCAAAAATCTCAAATCAGTTCATATTCTAAAATAATCAATCCGGATTAAATACCAATCTCAAGACATAAATTTTCCATTGAAGACTAGCTCAAAACTCCAAAATTCCGAGCAGCCCTTAAGCACCCCTCAAAACCATCGATTTCAACCTTCAAACTACTCCCTAAAGCTTTCAAAACAATGCTTACATATACCCTAACCATTGACCCTCTCAATTCTACATAGAACACCCCCAAATTTCAACCCAAAACCTCCCAAAAATCTCCCTAAAACCTCATTTCGGGAATCACCCCAAACCTTGTAAAAATCATACCCATTGGACCCCCTTTTGACTTAAAACAACTCATACAACTTTCATAAATCAAAAACCTAAGTTTAGAATGCTAAAAATGACATTTTTAATCAATATTTCAAAACACCCAAGTTACAAAAATCATGGGTTTTCTAGGAAATAAGGGTACGTACTCGTAGAGGACAAAGAGAGCAAGTCAAAAACGGCCTTACCTTTGAAAAACCTTCAAGATTGGGTGAGTTATGAAATGGAATAGTGCTCCAAAGGGGAGAGGCCTTTTTGTCGATGGAAATGGGTAGTAGAGGGAAGAAGATGACTAAATAAAAACATTATTTAGGTTGATTTAAAATTAAAGGTCCAATGACCTAAATGCCCTTAATGAAAAAGGGAAATCACAAGAGGTGCCACCTATGGCCATGTGGGCTTGTTTATAAAAAATATAGCCTAAATTAGTTTTATTTGTCTTAAAACCCGAGGCCCAACCTTTATTTTATTATTAAAAATTTGGGACCGAAACCCGAACTATTTTTAAATTATTAATTTCACCCGACCCCCGAACCCGGGTGTTACAAGTGTGTTGCTGCATTCAAGATAGAAACAAAGTCAAGAGGATTCCACACTACGACACACTCTAATCCAGCCCATTTTCTAGACATAAGTATTTGAGCTTTCTAGACAGAGAAAGTATCATTCAAGCCCCTTAAAAACTTAAGAATAAAGTCTTGCTTCCTATACTTAATCGCAACACAATCACAAGAAATTAAAGGACGAAGATTAGAAATTTCATCCCATAGTACCTTCAATTGGCTATGGCAGGTTGTAACAGGCATCGACCATTGCTGAAGTGAATAGAAATCTTGCATTAAATCGGAGATACAAACCATATCTCCCTGGTAGAAATGGTCAAACAGATCCAACCATAGCTCGTAAGCGTTATCGATCCAGATAACACTCTGGGCAATCTCAAGACTAAGAGCACACTGAAGTCAAGAAAGTACAAGATTATTGCACTTAACCCAGGAGTGATACAACAAATCATCTTCTTTTGGCGCCTTGATAGACCCATCAACAAACTAAAATTTATTCTTCGATATGAGGGACATCCTCATTGACCTAGCCTATCCATGATAGTTGTCGTCGGTGAGTAAAGACGATGTTAACACGAGTGTCGAATTTTCATTCGGATGGATGTAGTACTCGCTGCCATGATCATCAACACGAACGGACGGTCGTTCTAGCGAACGAGAGGAAGCGAAAGTTCGTTCTTATGATACCATATTAGAATCGTAAATCGAGAGGTTTTTAAATTGAAAGATTTCAATAAATTGAGAATTGAAAGATCGAGAGTTTCATCTGAGTAAATGCGGATTTTTTTATTTAGGGTTTCGATAAATAGAATGGGTAACTGAAGAGATAGTCTGACTTATCTCTTTATTTATACAATAAAAGAAAATAAAGAGAACAAAATACGATTTCTAATAAAACGATAAAACAACTATACGCCTAATATAACCCAGCTGGCATCGCTAATACATGCACCATCATCTGTCCCCAGTTAATATTGACATATAAAGGTATACACATGCTTTTTAAACTTAGGGATTATGATTTTATTTAGATTTTAGGGTTTTAAGTTGTATGATTTAGAATTTAAGATTTATGGTTAGAGCTGTAACCCCCTCGTCCCGGTCTGGCCGGATGACCGGTCCGAGTAGGCTACACGGGGAAAACTGAAGCGAAACCCGTTAAGGTTCCCCCTCGGTTAGCAACCCTAATTTTTTTCTTTTAAATTTATACTCTCTAATGGCAAATTTAAGTCCTACGTGATCATAACAGCGGAATAAAATGAGGAAGACAATCATCTAAACCCAAAATAGCAATTAAACAGTCCAATTTTAATCCATTATACAGGCCGTTTCGAAACACCCTTGAGGCGTATCGAAACGCCTTGACCTGGTCAACTGTCTCAAGCCCATGCAAGGAGGCCGTATCAGAACGGAGGTCAACCGTTCCGAAACACCCTCAACGGTCAACTTCTCGTGGTCAACGAGATTTTGACCGTTTCGAAACCTTTAGACCCGTTTCGAAACGCTTTCATCTCGGCAATTTCTCAGATTTCCAGTGGCCAAAATGTTCCGAAACTCGTATCGGAACAGGGGCTCTCAGTGGCCAAACTATATCGAAACGTGTTCCGATATAGGGTCCCTGAAGCCTTACCCGTTCCGAAACGGCCCAGCTCGTTTCGAAACACGGGCTGTCTGCAACCCTCAAAAGTTAGACTTAGGCATTTCTCAACAATTCTAAGGGTCCTAAACGACCCTAAAAGGCACTCAACACAAGCATACATGAACTAGAGGCATGGTTCCTATGTCAAACATGCTCAAACACACAAGGCATAAAAATGAAACATCCATTCATGGCATTTACACAAAGACAACATTTCGAATAAGGCATGCTTGAAGACTTAAAAGCCAAAAGGCACAATTCATCTCAAATAGGTTTACATGCCATTCAAAAGCAACTTAACATCTATAAGGCATACCATCACACAAGCATTTGGAAAGACATAACATGTTTACAATCAATGTCAATCCTTCGACATCAAACACATATAGGAGTCATACATAGCTCATACAAAACACATTCTTGCCACATTGCTAAACTACTACATAATTACTAAACCGTACTTGAGCAACCAAAACTTGGAAAGCCCTTTTCGCCTTGCTCCGAGCTAACACCACGCTAATGATCTGTATTGTTGAAAATGAGAGCGTAAGCTAGAAGCTTAGTGAGGATGCTCTAAAATCGAAAACATCAACAATGCAGGGTTCAAGCATGCAATCCCTTAATCTCACATACAACATACATAGGTAAATCAACAAGTAGACCTAACTAATCTTTCAAGAGTCATAATATGGAATCTCACATCATACTAAGCTCAAACATCAAATATCAATATCATATATCACAATTACGAGAACAAGTTCAATTGGCCACTATTAGTTTACCCGGATGTGCGGATTTAATCTCAACAATCACATTACCTCGGTGGGATTACACTCATCATCGGACCTTGCATGAGCGGGATTCCACTCATCACCACATGCCCTACGGATGGGATTCCACTCATCATCCCGTAGAATATAGATAAATTTCCGATGGAATGTTACATCACCGTACTCCTCCTTGATGACTCAACGCCATCAAGGTCACGTACGTTTTGACTTAATTTGTGTGCACACTATTCCCAATGATCGATCATTTACACCCGGTAAGTTAATTAGTGCCAATTTCATTTACCACATCGCATATCCACCATTCATGTCTCAAACTCATTATACATATACATCGCAAGGCATACATACACAACCAACCCACACATCACAATAACAAGTAGGCAATGGCATGAATAGCATAATAGAATTCAAGGAGTTAAGTTACCAATTTAACTCTCACATAGGAAAGGCCTACCAAGCACATTCCACCCCATACACTACACACACTTGAACCAACTTTAAAACATATTTTAAGTCACTCACCACCCTTCCTTAGCAACCAAAGCAAACCTCCTATAAGCCCGGATTCGATCACGTTGCCTCTCCAACGTCTCCTCTTGTTTCTAGTCAATAAAAAACACATCCATTACTTTCAATCAATGCTAAAACTCAGTCATCAACTCAACCCTTAAGCACAAGCCAAACTTCAACAAATTCCAACCCAAATAATCACCCAAAAGTCCATTTTCGTGCTCCTTCAAAACCTAGCTGAAAATTATATTTTCAAACACTCAAATGACACCCAAATGGTCCCAAAACACCTTCCTATCATACTTAAACCATCAGCCCTTCAAATTAATCCTAAAACTCACCAAAAACCAAGTTTTAGACACTTTAATCTTGGCCACAAAGACTCATTTCGGGTTTTCACCCAAACTCACTCATTTAAACATATTAGGTGTATTTTAAGGTGACTAAACTAAAACTCAACTTAATATTTTAAAACAAATTGAAAAACCCAATAAAAACTCAACCTTTCTTCAAACCTTAAATTTCCAAAAGTTGATAGTTTCAAAATCTACAACCATGTAAAGGTAGAGAATGAAGAGGAGAGTCCAAAAATATATTTACCTTTGAAAATGGCCTTGAGTTGAAGAAGTAATTTAATGGAATAGTGAATTTTGAGGTTTGAGAGGGTTTAAGATGGTTTTCACGTTGGGGAAGGAAGAGGGGAAAAAGATGATAGCTTTCTCCTTGCTTCTTGATTTGAAAAGGTTGTCCACCTTTTCTTTGTTTTAGGTAAATCACTAGAAAGGTCCCTCCCTTTTAATTAAAACTCAATTGGCTCAAGCCAAGGTCAAATTGATTAAAAATTAATTTTACCGACTCGGACCTACGAACCCGACTAACTCCTAACCCCAAAACACGGGTGTTACAAGAGCTTAGGTTTAGAATTTAGGATGCTAGATTTAGGTTTTAGATTCTGAAGAAATATTGTGTAAACAAAATTTACACGAGCCATGTATCAAAATATAACCTATAAACAAACTTCTTTTAATTTTTATTAGAGGTAATTGCAACACATGACGCAAATTATGACTCTCATTCTATATTAGTCCATAAATTTTTTATTGTTTTAGTTTCATCCCCCAAAATATGATTCTCATTCTAAACTACTCCCCCATACTTTTGAATATTCCACTTTCATCTACAAACTACGGCCCTCATTCTAATTAATCCCCAAACGTTTGAACATTTCAATTTTATCCTCAAATTATCGTGTATGACACATCATATTATTACATAATTCACATCAGTGTTTACAACACAATTAACAATTTTTATGAGGGTTTTGTTCAGATGGGATATGATTAGCACATACCGATAATTTCGAAATAAAATTAGAGTGTTAAAAAGTTTGGGGTAAATTTAGAAAGAGGGTTATAGTTTAGGAATGAAATTGAAATGTTCAAAATTTTAGGGACAAATTTAAATTAAGGGTCATAGTTTGAGGACTTATTACGCAATTAAATTTTTTATGTTATCAATTTAGTCCCTTTCCTGAAGTCACCAGTAGCTACGCACGACTCTGACAAGGTTGTTGGCAGTTGGGAAAAAAATTTAAGAATCCCAGCACACAGCGAGACTGAAATTCATATTCAGCTGAGAACAAATTTACCAAACACCTTAAATTTGACCTATTACAAATAAATAATTTTCTTACATCCCTATTTCTTTTATTTTTACAATATTTCCCTAATTTAACCTCAAATTTCTCCATCTCATTTCTATTTTATTTACTTCATTAGTTTCAATCAAAATTAAATATTTATGCACGTTATATGAAACTCGATTTTTTTTTGCTCGGTAATAGTATGATTTTATTAATAAAAAAATCATACAAGCCCGTAAAATTATAAGCCTCATTAAAAATTTCTTTATATCTGAATGGAAAAAAAATACTTATGATAATGAGATAAATACTCGAAAATTACATCCACTAATACCAACGTGATACAATTCAAGGCAATCTTACACCCAAATAGGCACCAAAGACAAACATGGGATCTACAGCAAATCAGAAAAATCAGAAAAATAAATCAATCACCCCAGTAAACACATCCATGAAACCACCGAAAAGGCAAGTGTGTGAAAGATAGGAAATAACACACATCCACTTAAATCAAATAAATCTTATAGTGTTCGCACCCACCAATCTTCCAAACTCAATGCACTCTTTTGCTTCTCTTAATATTACACGTTTTCGATTAAGAAAGTCAGAGTCAAAAAGTAAACCGTTTGCCACTTCGTTATCTTTATATTTATATCGAAGTCTAAAATCTAACATATATTATGATTTGTATTATATTTATTTTTACAGACAAACATACTTCCACACTAATATTTAAGGTTTAACAGTAAAAAAAGTGCACAGCTTATATTTTTTTTTTCAGTTTTATGCTAAACGTTTCATTTCATAATTCAAATCAGGTTTTTCCGTGACATACGTCAAAAATTTTCCGTTATTGAATAAAAACATGACACATGGCATTTTTTTGTATTTCTTTTCATTTTTATTTTTAAAAAATAAAAAAAAATCTTTAATTTTAGAAAAAAAAACAAAATCTTTAATTTCTTTAAAACCCCAAACCCTAAATTTCTCTCCTCCCACCACCGATTCAACCACCACCGTCCACCCTTGCCTTCGTCCCCCCCCCCCCCCACTGAAAACCTCATCATTCCATCGTCGAAAATCGATGAATGAATTGTCGATTGCTCCGTCGATGAACATCCAACAATAAAGAAAAAGATGTCGATTGGGCTTCCAATCGACGGCTAGAGGGTAGGGGATGTTGAACGGTGGGGTACACAACGCTTGGGTGGTGAACGGTGAACCGCCAACATGTGGGGCAGGGGATGTGATTTGAGGGTTTGATTGAAAGAAATTTAAACTTTGGGGATTTTAAGAAGTTTATATTTTTAAAAAATTCAAAAAAAATAAATAAATAGATAGGTCATGTGTCGTGTTTTTATTGAATAACAAAAAAATTTAATGATCGTTGACGGAAAAACCTAATTTGAATTACGAAATGAAACGTTAGGCACCTGTAACACCCTAAATTTGCCCTAATTTGGAAAATCCCTAATTTTAAAACCCCTAATTTGAAACCCTAAGATTTGGGGATTTCTATATGAAACAATAAATTCAGTGTATGGATTTAATTGAGTATAAATCAGATTTAGATGACCAAATTATGAAAATATCGAAATGTTGGATTGTCTTGTGATTCGGGTAAAAGTTTAGGGTCTTCTTTTGTGATTTCCCCTTTTTATAGGAGTTTATAACACTCTTTTAGCCCTAAAGGCTTTTCATCTACCTTTTGCGTTAGCAGCCGCACCATCCCTTTCCCCTCTCTCTCGATTTTCTCTCTCACCCTCACCCTTGCTCCGACGAAGCTCCGGTGACCACATTGCCACTGTCTGTGTCGCGCACCGCCATCACCTCCTTGACCAGCATCTCCTCGCGACCAAAACCTACCAATCTTTTCACTACCACTCCTCATCGTTTGCTTAGAAACCGCGAAGAACCCATCTGGTTCTCTTTTGCACCACTGTGCCTCCTCCGTTCAAAACTTTCTCATTGCGTCGCCGTCCGCACCGCCCTTCCCCTTGTCAAATCAGAGTCTGGCAAGCTGTGTTGTTCATGCTGACTCCGTCGAGTCTTGCCGTCGTGTTTGGTGGCGCCGCCACCGTGTCTTATCGTCGTTAAACCTTTCGCTGTCGTTCATCGTTTGCTTGTCGCCGCTTTGCTTCGATCTTGTGTGGTGGGCTGCCACCATCGTTACCGTTCTCTGTCGCCATTGTGCACTGTGACGAGCCACCACTGGTGAAGGTGATAATGTCTTCGAGGCCAACGAGTTACCTCCAGTTGTACAGATCGACCGTACACATTCTTCAAGGTCTTCACATTCTGATTTAGCTAGATCTGAGCGTAAGACGCGCTTTTCTCGGCATTAGAGCTACTGTTGCTTAAAGGTGTGTCTCTTCATGTGTTATAAACTTCTGTGTTTCTTTTATGCTATAAACTTGTGTGATTTATTCTGTATTGTGATTTGTGAAAATTTTCGAATATCATGCATAGCATATCAGACTATATTTTAACTAAAAATAAGATTTACCAAATTGTGAAATATCAGATTTTCGGAATCGTAAAACATCATATTTATAGTATTGTGCAACTTGAATTTTCATAATTCAAGTTTCAGATGAGACTCGGATTTTAAAATATGCATCATATCATTGTGGGTATATGGTTTGGGATTTGTTCGGGAAAGTTCAGTGGTTTCACCCTTTGGGATGAATTCCGCTTCGGTTCAGTGGTTCTACCTTTCGGGTTGAGTTCCACTTCGTATGGTGACGATGGAGAAAGTATGTTGTGGGAAACCTTACTTTTCGGTATATCGAAGATGGGTACTATGGTTCATGTGCATCAAACATCATATCATTATGATTTAGTTTTGTTGTGTTTTCAGAAAAGTTTTTATCAGAAAATAAAATATTGTTTTGTTTTCGTTTGCACTTTAGAGACACACTAAGTTCTTTGGCTTACACCTCTTAGTTTTTACTTTTCAGATATCTCAGACTTTTTAGGCGATCGGTACTTGGAGCATCTCTTGTTTATTCATATAAATTATTATTCAGTATGTACATTTCTGTTACCTCAAAATTATTATTTTAATATTGTTTGAGATATTTTTGTAGTATAGACTTTGGAACTATTTTTAATTTGGGTTTTATTAAATGAATGCATCTATGAAGTTATTTTCGGATTTTTAATCAAGTTGCCTGAACAATGATATATGATTATGTTTTATAATGAATGAAATTATTAAGTTTATTATTTATTTTCGAGAATAATTTATATTTTTAAGTATTTAACTTTAAGATTTATAACTTGTGGGACTAGTTTCCAACCGTGACTTCTTAGATTCGGCCTATTGTTTCTGAGCCGAGCTTAGGAGTTACAGCACCAAAGTGGCCTGAAAAAAACATTAGGCATCAAATTGGAAAAAATAGTGTAGGTTGAGATTTTTTTTTACTATTAAGCCAATATTAAATAACTTACAAGATAGTGGAACCCGTAATGAATTAGATTTGCTGGGTTAATATTTGACCAAATTAAACCTTTTTTATATTACAATTACTTGAGTTCTTAAACCTCCTAAGCTAACTAAAATTCAAAATAATGTTTACAATTGCGTGTGAACTTTGTATAATCAGTAAACTAATAGCAATGAAATCAACGTATGCCGAAAGTAGGCTTACCAGAAAGAAAATTGTTTTTTATACCAACCCGGAAACCTAGATAACTCGAAGTGAACAACGTTTGCAATTTGGGTGTTACAATAATAACAATAACAAAATCAAAAGTGGTTCGGTTATAATAACAACAACAACAACACGGTCACTTTACAAACTGACACGTATCCTACATCCTAAGCCTCATGTCAAAGGTCATTAAAATCAAGCTATATGAAAATGAAAGGAAGATATGCACAACGGTATTCAGTTAAAGGCTCCCCAGTCTTATTAGGGAAAAAGAAGAGAAACTTTAATGAAAACCCAAAGAAACCGTGGCCTCCCAATCCCCATGTAATCATTGGAAGACTGCATCAGCCCAGCCTAAGAACAAAGCAATAGGGCCTTGGGGAAGTACAAGTTAGATTTCCCACAAATAGCAGAAATGCATCCCCATGTAATCATTGGACTATCCATCACTCCAACTACACCATTTAATCCAATCCCTCTCCATACCCGTTCCAGTAAACTCGGACAATAGACAAATAAGGTCATTCCATTGAGATACCTCCCAATCGAAGAGCCTTATGTTGCACAGATACGGGTACAAGTACGAAAACAATGACGAGAAATGCCAATTTTTAAAATTATAAGGTACGAGTACGGTAAATATAAAATAAATTTTATATTCTAAAAGAATGTAAAAACAAAGAGTCATAAGAAAATTATGTAAGAAAGAAAAAGTTGAAAAAAAAACAGTAAAAAGATCAAAATAGTGTAGGAGAATAAAAGAATAAAAAACATAGGAAAATAAAATATCAGAAGTACCCAAACCATATTTAAAATGTCCCCGATACAAGAGCATACCGAATAAAGTACTCATGCTTCATAAAAAGAGTCTACGTCTCGTATGGATAGTCCAAAACCCATCCCAACTCCCCTTTAACGCCAAATTCAGAAATGTAACCGTATTTGCTCCTGACCAATGCAAAAACCCGAGGAAAAAAAAGTATCTTGAGAGGCCGATCTCCGATCAATGTTTCGGACCAAAAATCGAATAGACTTATTATTCCCTGTATAACCAGTGGCGTATCTATGAGTGGGCTTGTACCCACCCTGAACTTTTAAAATTTACACATTTAGCTTTACATAAAATTTATGAGTTGGTCCTTAATTTTTTATAATTTATACCCACCTTAAAATTTTGAGATTTTTGTGATTTGTGTTCACCCTCAAAAATATTTTTGGATCCGCCACTGTATATAACCATATTACCTCTAATACAAGCACCAATAGGATCCCAGCCAAAGAAGAAACCAACGATTCCTCTCCATGTCCAAGGAAGGAGATCGCAGCTGCGATTCAAGAGGAAAAGAAACTGAATTCTCATATTTATACTTGCACGAGAGCACTTGTTTCCACGTACCACCATTTTCATTCCCGAATCTCCATGCCCATTTGGCTAGTACCACCTTGTTTTTGACTTCCAGATCAACAATCCCGAGATCCCCAAGTTTAAACTTTGTAGGGATGGCAAAAAAAAGCCTGAATCCAATGAGTTCCGGCCTGATCCGGTCGGGTCATGTTTATGGCGGAAATTTCCCAACCTGGTTTATTTATAATATATATTTATATTAATCATATTTTTATATATTATATTTAATGTTTTATTAACTTTTTTGGTGGGTCAGGTTTAATAGGGGTTCTCTTAAAATTTTGGGGTTTATATATTAAATTTCGTGGTCGATCACATTGTGGCTTTTGTCCTGCCTCGGGATCCTCTTAAGCGTTGCTCACCTCCTCGGTCACCGAGGGTATAAGAGGCGATGTTGTGAACAAATAGTCACCGCTTTACCCTTCCATAATCTCTGGTGAATACAAAAAATTTGTCATTTCCTGAAAATACATGTTTTGCCAAAGTTCGAGTAAATGAGTGATTGTGGCGAATAAAACTCTGATCTATATGCTTCAGTATCATCAAACCCTTAGACTATTAAAGGAGCTCAGGCCCAGTTATGGTTGTACACATGTAAGAGGCAGTTCTTTTCCCATATAGCTGTTCGCGTTATTGTGCTTATATCTACTTCCAATGTGGTTAGTAAATTTTCAACGTTTCTATTTTAAGTGGGATTTTCGTCCGTTACACTCTCAGAAGCGTCTGCTGCAGTCTTAGATGATTCAGCATTACCACCATCTCTTATACCTCCAACATTTTTTTCATCCTTCGAGAGTAGTTAAGTACGACTTTTCATTATTACGATAATAGATCATATACTCTGAACTCTCAAAATCAAAATCATCAGCTTGTATTGGAATGTGAAACGACAACGATGAACCTATGTCGTTTCACATATTAATGTACTGGGCATGTGTGACTTCCCAATTTACATCTGGGCTACCGCGTCCATCAATGTCATGAAGAAAGTCATGATTGAGTGAAATTTATAGAACGGGCTGGTGGAAGCCAAATTGCCTCAGCACCTTATCTCTAAATTGAAACTCGATAGTAGCAAAGCGAATCATCGGTGTAACACTACACTATAAAGTAGAATCCACCATCAAATAATTTGGTATAATTATTTCTTCATCATTGTACGACATCCAAATAAACTGCAAAAATAAATATATGATTATTATAACAATAATATATCTAACCAAAATGTAAAAAAATATATTTAACCAAATAAACTACAAAAATAATATATATAATTACAATACATTAAATTTTTCAAGTAAATTTTTCATTCAGATACGTGATTTTGACAATACAAATAAATCTTAGATCTACATGCTTTGATGTTGTTTTGCGTCAATCCCATGTCAGCTTTTTTTCTCACACCATCTGCATACAAATCACAATAACATTTCTTTCACTTTTTCAAATAAATGATATTTTAGAAACAAGTAAATTTAATTTAAACGTTTAACTCAAAATAAAAATAATTACCCTGCAACAAGAGGAAAATTAATCTCAGATCGAGTAAGCGTTGTAAAAAGGGGAAGTCGTTGTCATGCCCACGCTTGCAATAACATCAAACATCCACCAACACCCTTTACCTTTTGACCATTTTTTAGTATAGCGCCTTTGCATAACTCACGATACAAGAAAACTAATATGGTCGATCCCCAACAACATCTAGCAGCTTCCCAGATATATTCGTATCAATATCGCTCCAATGAGCTGTAGAATATATGCTCGACTTAACTTATAAATCTCATCAACTGAACTATATTCATTGAGTCGAAATTCACTTTGCAACCAAGTCAATTTGATACGAGACCCTTTCGTATTAGTTTCGTATGGCACATTCTCAAGGTATTTTTCGCAAATACTTTCAGTTGAACTCGGAGTATGCTCAATCAATAGCTTCCCCATTTACCATGACCCCGATAAACATCACGTCTTTTAGCGTGATCGTGCATTCTCCACACGACATAGAGAATGTATGTATTTTCGGTCTCCAACGCTCAATTAAAGCGACAATCAACCCGGAACCAACTTGTACCCACGAATAAATGTCGAATGATAAAATCTCGCCATTTGTAACCATTGAATGATTCTATCGTCTAAAGATTTTTTGCCATGCTCTGATGATGTTTAAATGTATCCTCCATATCATGCAATTAATGCATTACTTTAAACATAATTATTAACAAAAATATAAAAGTGATTGATTTCCTAATAAATAAATTAGTAAAAAAATTTATACTATCTCATCTACCTTAAGACTAGTAATTTGTTGGTCATATAATCTCAAAAGAGGAGCTTGATTAACGATCCTACATGACAAGTAAAAAATATTAGTAATACAAGATTAAATCTACTACATTAAAATAATAATCATCATCATAATCAAATAAAATTTAAAATATTTTTAGTTTTTAACTAAATGTAATTTATTACAATTCTACTACTAGTACATGCAATTTAAATTTAAATTTAAATTCCACTACATTTAAAATTACATGCATTTTAAATATAAGAATCTACTACACATATAAAATTATATAACTAAATCAACTAATTAATTTAAATTTAAATCAATCAATTATCATTAATTAAAAATTGTAACATTACATGCAATTAAATTCTAAAAAGGTTAAAATAAATAATACAACTTAAATTACTCAAAATTTTAAAATACATAATAATAACATTAAAATTATATTAAACATGAATACTAAGTTCAAATTTTAAAAATCACATTTTCTTACTAACTATAATATTAGTATGACTAATGAACCTAAATTAAAAATTAAAATACACATCTACTCACTATTTTTTTCTCCAAATATTCAAATATAAAAAATTAATAAAATAAACAATTTTTTCCATATAATAATAATAATAATAATAATAATAATAATAATAATAATAATAATAATAATAATAATATGACATACAATTTAAAAATACACATCTGTTGTGAATAAAATAAAGAAGAACAAGAAGAACAAAGAGATGAGAGGAAGAGGGAGATTTGTATTATTCTCAAAATATAGAATTGTATACAATGCCTTCAATGAATCATCTATTTATAGGCATAAGAAGTACATAATACATTAAACTCTAATTCATAGAGATAATATTCCTAATAATAAATAAATCAAACTCCTTTGATAAAGTTCTAATCATGATAGACATCCACATAGATAAATATTCATAACACTCCCCCTTGGATGTCTATGAAGATAATGTGTCTCGTTAAAACCTTACTAAGATAAAAACCCAGTGGGAAAAAAAAATTCTTTAGTGAAGGAAAAAGAGTACACACATCTTTGATACGCATAACATGTTGCCTCATTAAAAACCTTACCAGGAAAACCCATTGGGACAAAACCTCGGTTAAGGGGAAAAGAGTGCAACGCGTATTTACTCCCCCTCATGCAAACATCACAGAAGATCTTTGAATCTTCATAATTTAATCTTGAATATCATTTTTCTAAAGATCGTGAGGGATGAAAACTTTGGAGTAATATGTTCCATGATGTATCCACTTTCAAACTGAGATATACATTTTGCGTTATCTTCACACAAGATAGCTTTTATCATATCTTGTAAAAGTAAATCCACTTATCTTTTGGATATGTTGGGTCAATAGTCTTAGCCAAACACAGTTTTTTTGGCTTGCCTCGTTCATAACAATTATTTCTACGACTTTTGAGGAGGCATCAACGAATGTTTGAAGATCTAAATGTAATGATCTTTGTATATTCATAGATATTTCTTGACCAACTAATATATAGTGCTTCAAGACCAAGAAAAGATATAATTATATTTATTCACATTCAAAAATCTTACAACTATTGGGATACTCAATAGATATGCTCTATTCATATTGAATCTTCTTTAAGATTCTTTAAGCTTATGTCTATTCATAGACAAAAGAAATATATAAAAATGCTCGATCTTCAGGTCGAGATAAACTTGATGTCAAGATTCAAGTACTTGTATTGAAAGTACTTCATGAGTTTACAATTTGAAGCTCTTTAGGAGTTCTAAAATTATCATAATGGATCTTGATCCAAACTCCTTTATAAAATATATAAGGAAATCTTATCATTCTTATAGTATTCACTAAGGCGATTATACCAAATGCGCCAAAATATTCATGAGACATGTCTAAATAAATTCCTCAAAAATTTCCAAATGCTTATAGCATTTTAGATCCTTCAAGGATAAATATGGATCCACAAATAATTAGACGCATGTAAAATTTTCAAAACTGCCAAAGTAATTGCATCCACCATGAAGTAATTAAAACTTTTCATAAATCACAATTCAAGTCGTATTTACGACTACTTATTCGTGCCTCACTTGCATTACACCTTTAGGTGTTTGGACTGGTGGTCCAAATACTTCTATTTTAGAAGTTCAACGCGTCTTTCAACATTGGCCAATTCAATATCTATACTTCTGGATAGATTTTATACAAGATCCTCGATTTCTTTCTTTACTTCTATAGAAGTATTTTATGTAAAATTGTTTGTAAAATCGTTGTCGACAACTTTTCAATTTTCTAGTTCCATTCTCGTAATGACATAACTCATCGAGATCTCTTCAAGATTTCAATCTTTATTTCAGGTACCTGAAACTCTTCAAGAGTTTTATTATTTGTTATGTCTTGGGTCTCTTCAGGAGCACCCGCCTCCAATATATGACCATCTCATATTACTTTCTATTTACGAGAATTTTGATCATTGGAACCATTTCAACTATCATGCTTCAGGCATGATTTACATTCTCTCGCTCTAACATGTAATTTAAACTTAGAGCATTTCAGCTGGTATATGAGACTTAATTACTCTCATTGGGTCAGTAAATATGCCTGGCAGATGACATGTAATAACATGAATTATCTTATGAACTTCTAGTTCATATACGAGGATCTAGATAATGATAATTCATTTTCCTCTATCCAGCTGATTATTATCTCCCCCTGATGTTGAGAAAAATCATGTCATAAATGATTCTCCAATTAATCTTTAAGAATTTAAACATAAAAGGAGACTCGTACTCAATATATATTCTCAACCCTTTTTATTTACCCATTTTGTGCGTTGTGGTGGAGCAATTCATATCGCACATTCAAAAATCATAAAATGGGAAATGTATGGTTTCTGACAAAAAACCAATCATAACGGGGAGTTTATTATAACTCGTTGGCTTGATGCGTATAAGTGTTGCTATATGGAAATACCATATAAATAATAACTCTTTTGTTCTCATAGTTTAGCTATTAAATAGGAGGCATTCAATTGAAATTTTGCTAAACTATATTTTTCATAATCAATAGGCTTTGTAACAACTGATATAGCCTAAAATATAAACCCACTAGCTTTTTAAGACGAATAGTCTAATTGCATAATCTGAATCTTTTTAGAATCAATCTCACAAACTTTTGGTTGTAAGTCGATAAAACAATGTAGATGCATCTACTAAAATCATATACAACTTTCCACATTTGTGGATATATGGGCCCATATTTCGTTCAGATATGCAAGACATACAGTCTCAATTTCAGTACAAGAACTTTAAGTTCTAATTCTTTTGGTAAGTGGGATCATTTATATCCTTTGAGAACAAACAACACAAGAACTTCAGGTTCTTTTAGTAAGTGGAATTTAATCAATTCCTTTAAGCAACACAAATTCACATTCTTTAATAAGTGGAATTTAATCCATTCTTTTGAGAATAAGCACTACAAGAACTACAGGTTCTTTTAATACACGTGCATGTAAATCTCAATAATTTCTGCACCATTATTGATCAGGATGGTCTAACCGATCATGCCAACTATATATATGTATGTATATATCTCTGAATTTGTAAACTCCTTGTTTACCATAACATGTAATTCAATCTCACTCGTACATGTCTAGTACGACCATCAAAATTGTTCCTTTAAATAGGAATATATTTAGCTCTTTCGGAGCTTTCAATTGAAATGATCTTTTGGTAGCAATATATAGCTCTCCTAGAGCTTTCAACTGACTTTTTGGCTACCAGAACTTATATCCATATTGGCTTATTTCAAATGCCAATTGATAACATAAGTTATCTATAATTCCCAAAAGGATAGTTTGCGAACTCATATTGCTCTTTTTATGACTTTGACGAGTATAACGCACTGTGAATATGGAATAAAGTTCCATTTGACAATAACATATTTGCTCAACCAGAGCCTTTTGTGATATTAGTACTTCCGGATATAGTACTCACATTATTCCCTTGCATTTTAATCGAGAAATGCATAATTGTGCACCTTTCAAAATGTGCTTTGTTTCATTTACTTCAGGTAATGAAAATATGTACTTTGTATCATTCACTTCGAGGAATGAAAAATATAAAATATAGCACATCATATCAAGTCGATTATCTATCAGAGATAAACTTTCAAGTGCTCTTCCGAAGTATTGATATTTTAGTACTTTGAGAAATACTACTCATATTTTCCCTTGCATTTAAATGGGAAAATTATTTCTTATGCTTAAGTACAATATGAGTACTTGCATTATCTGCTAGGCATAAATAGCCACAATTCTAGGCATAAATAGCCACAATTCATTGTATATTTTATTCCGGATGTAATCATATTCTTCAAATAATAAATTAACATAAAACGTAAATAAATAATATGTGAAATAAATAAACATAAAGCAAACCAACATAAATAAATAATAAATAAAACGAATTAACATAAAAAAAAATAAAATAAAATAAAACCAATTATTCATGTTAGAGGTTATAAGGGAAATAAATAAATGGTAAATTATTCCCTTCAAGGGTTATGAGAAAATTAACAATATCCAATTGAGTTGGACCAATAACGCCATAATTATTTTCTCCATAAACAAATTTTGTTTATATTTTACTTCATTTATCATTCATGATTATGGATAAAGTCCATAATACTTTGGCGTTTGACAAGTACGAAACCAATGGTTTATAACATCACATTGGTAAAAGGATTTCACTTCCTTAGAATGATCTTTATCACTCTTGTCATCCTTATAACTTCGCTACCAGCGGGTAGAAGTATTCTTAAAATGACTATATTTTTCATGTGTATATTCATAGCCTCGACCACGACCACAACTTTTAATGTGATTTTTTATTCCTTCCATAATATAATCTCACATTCACTTCAGGGAATGGAGTAGAGCCAGTGGGCCTTTAAAACCTTTTTCTCATATCCTTATCACAGAGAACAAAGATTTAATCCTCGTACGCGACATTGTTAAACCTGTCCACAAGGTCCTTTAAAAACCTCCTTTGAGACCAGTAGCCTCGCAGAACGGGATGTCCAACCAATTATACTTGGATTATATCGAAATTATGTCTCTAATTGAATAATGATTTACCATGTTTGCATTCACTTCAGGGAATGAAACAGATCCAATAATTGCATGGAATAAACATCATGCTTGCATTCACTTTAGGGAATGCTCCATCATTGATAATTGCATGGAATAAACATCATGCTTGCATTCACTTCAGGGAATGCCCCATCATTGATAATCGCATGAAATAAACACCATGCTTTGCATTCACTTCAAGGAATGCCTCCCATAAAACTTTTTGGATCAAGACGAATTTTCGTAACTTGAAATTGGGAGAAGTCTATGGTCGAGTTTTTTTGACGAAGAAGAAATATTGCTTTCAAGCAAATATAGACTTTATAATAATCTTCTTGTAAATCCAAAATCATCATGATTTATCGCACTTTAAAATAATAATATAAAGAATAAAAATAAAACCAAAATTTACCGATATTGATTTTTCTCTCGTGGACAATGGAGACATAGCATATGACCGAGATAGCTTCTCATAATCCCTTTATATCACATCTCTTTCCAAGCCATTTAAGCATATCATGTAAAACTCAAAACACGGTTAAAAATATTAACTTTTACCAAATAAAATGACATAAATAATAATATGAAAAATATCAAATATAATCATATAAGTAAAAGTATGAATAAGCATACCGCTAATTAACCCTTTTAGGAATAAGAGAAAATACACGTAATTTACACCAAACGCAACCTCTTCGTCTCTGTCGATTCGTCTTTTGGTTTGTGAGAAGCCACAAATTTATCTCTTTCCAATGTTCGAATAAAATCAAACATACTTCCAAAATTTTCAAAAATTAAAACAAAGTTAAAATATAAAGAGAAAGACAATCGGTAACTAAAAAAAATAAGGAGAAAAAAAAAACTTATCTTTGGTTTATTCTATAATCGAATTCTCCCCGGTAACTTCTTTTGAATTATAACGATGAAGACCTCCGTTGATTAGAGTCTCGTGCTGATAACGTGTTGTGAATAAAATAAAGAAGAACAAGAAGAACAAAGAGATGAGAGGAAGAGGGAGATTTGTATTATTCTCAAAATATAGAATTGTATACAATGCCTTCAATGAATCATCTATTTATAGGCATAAGAAGTACATAATACATTAAACTCTAATTCATAGAGATAATATTCCTAATAATAAATAAATCAAACTCTTTTGATAAAGTTCTAATCATGATAGACATCCACATAGATAAATATTCATAACAACATCTACTTATTATATTTTCTTCAAATCTTCCTCATCCTCCTTCTTCTTCTTCTTTACTCAATTTTCACACAATTTTTTTTACAATTTTTTTCACTTTTAATCATATATTTAACACAAAAATATTCAAAACATCAAACATTAAACTTATATTAATCATCATCAATACTATTTTAAAAAATATAAATGGAATTTTTGTACTAAATTTAAAAATAATCTTAAACTACACTATACCATACAATCTAATTTTTTATTAAAGTTAATGAAATAATATTACTACATTAAAAATAAAAAACCAATCTTATATACTTGCAATATTTTCTCTAAATCTTTTTCTTTCTTCTTCTTTACTCTATCTTCTTAAAAAATTTCTTCTACAATATTTCTCACCTTCAACCCCTATTTGACACACCAAAATTAAATCCCAACCATTCAACCCACCAACCCACCCTCCAATCATATAAACACACCCATCCCAAGGCATGCAAAGCCTGCCCCGGCCAGCTTGCCCCTGCCAGCCACTTGCATGGTTGCTATGTCGAAATGCATGGAGTCAGCCCATGCTATTTGAAGACGGAGCCTTTTGTCATCGACCTCATCTTTTCACTGTTTTTTTATTCAAAAAATTCAAACACTATTTATAAAAGGTGTTAAATTCTATATCTTCACTTTTACTGTTTAAAGTGCAATATTTTTAAAAATAATTTGACTTGTGTTATATTTGTGGAAAAAATAAAATTATGTGTAATATTTGTGTAAATTCTCCCATAATGGATCGTAAATTTAAAATCTTTTATATGTGAATAAAAAGATAATGAATAAATTAATGTCAATCGATAAACGTACATGTTTGTGATTTATCAGAGATGGAAGTATCAAATCAATCCCAAGGTCAAGAGTCAAGAGAATTTTCATTGAAAACGTTGTTTCACTAATTGTGTGGGTCAAAAGTAAAGAGTCTTGTGTCAATATAATTGGTACCCAAGGAAGTATCTCATTTCCATAACGCAATTCCAGGCATAATAATATTATAATTATATTTGGAAAGAAGAAATGAATTTAATCATGGACGCGATGAGTTTTCCTTAACCGATGTTTTTTTATTTATTAGTCGACTAATTCAAATTAAATTTTACAAAAGTCTATTATAAAAGTGGCTCTTCTAACTTTTTTTATTTACTATATTAAAATTTGAATTTTTAATTGAATTTTAAAAATTTAATGCTTTATCCTATTGGATAAACTAGTTGTTTGTCGTGATGAGCTTAATTTGATAAAAAGGAAAAAGGTTGTGAAATTTGGTTAAAAAGGAAAAGGGCAATGGAAAGAAGACATCTCAGTGTGAGTGGTAGTGGAAACTGGAGAGCATTATCCTATCTTTGTGTCTAATCACTTAGTTTAATGAACAAAGTTCCGTCTATTCGTTTTCGTGTTTTGCCAATCCATTGCAGTTTGCAACCACAAATGAAATATATATTTATCTTAACCAAAAACTTTATTTTATTTCTATCGAATTCTAATTTTTATATATGTTTTATTAACACAATATAAGTAGGAAAATACTTTGATACAAGCTTGTGTAAACTAAAGTTTACGTAAGACTTTTAATTTTAGGATTTATATATTTAGGTTAAAGTTTAAGGTTTTGGGGTTTAGTGGGTATTGTGTAGAATTTAAGGTTTATTGTTATAATTTAGGGTTTATGGTTTAAGGTTTAGGTTGGAGGGTACAGGGGTTATAGATTTAGGTTCTAGATTTTATAGTTTAAACATGAAGTGTTGTGTAAATTGTTTTTTGTGTGTGTTCCTATTCATGTTCCTACACTAAAAAATTGGATAAAGTACACAAACGGTCACTGAATTTTGGTAAAAAAAAACAAAATGGTAACCAAACTTTTAAAAATCACAAAATGACAATTACATTTTATGTTTTATAACAAAATGGTAACTAGACCTTAAATCCCGTTAAGTGTGTTATAAAATTTGGTATAATAACACATTTACTCCTTCATATTTATACATTCAATTAATTTAGTCCTAATTCGAAACAATTCACTAAATTTAGCCCTAATTATTTACACATTCTTTCAATTTGGTCCTTAAAGCAAAATTCCAAAGTATGGTAACATGATAAATAATTACAATTAAATTTTTATAGGAACTCGAAAACTCGACTCAACTCGAATCGAAAAAATTTCAAATAAAGTTTGAGTTGTAAAATATGACGCGTCAACTCGAATAACTCAAAAAAAATTTGTCTCGACTCGATCGAACGCTCATCTCTATCTTAATATATGACACGTTAACTCGAATAACTCAAAATATCCAAATATTTTAAATTATTTTTTCTTTTAAATCGAATATTTTTTTTTAAAATAAAATATTTAATATTTTCATATTTAAATCACATCGAATATTGTAAAATCTATGTTTGATTTTGATATAACTAAGTATGTTAAGGATTAAATTGAAAACTTGAAATAGATTTCTAAGTCTCTCAAATGATTTTTAAATCACCAACACTTTAATCTGATTTGAAAAACTCAAACTCTAAATATTTTCTAAGTGTTCCAAAGCCAAAGTGTTGAAAAACGTCCAAGCGTATCGATACGCTTCCAGCCGTATCGATACCTTTTTTACAAAGTTGGCAACTGGAAAGACGCGTTTCGATACGCTCCTCACCGTATCGAAACAACGTATCGAAACAGATTGAATCTGTACCGATACGCCCCTTTGTAAAAACTGAAGGAGTTTAAATAGAGTACCGATACGGTTCCACCCGTATCGATACAGTTTTAAAGGAATTTTTAATTCGAAAAGCTTTAAATGTTTTCGATCGTTGGTGTCAGTTATTAGGTAACTAAAATTTAAAGTGGTGGTTGACCCGTACCGATACGCTCTTAGCCGTATCGATACAGAAACTTCTAGTGAGCTAAGTTAAGAAAAAGGTATCGATACGGTCTTACCCGTATCGAAATGGTCCATGTCCCGTACCGATATGCTTACACGCGTATCGATACGCCCTCTTTATTATTGTGCAACGGCTCTTTCTGTTTTGAGACAGGTACCGATACAGGTCCACGCGTACCGATACGGTAAGCTGCAGAAGTGCATTTATGGTGGAAAGAGAGGGTCACAACGGCTATAATCAATACCCTAACCACCCAAACGACTAGAATTGATAGAGAATGTATAAATTGAAGCTAATTGAAGACAAGCAACAACTATTGCATCAAAGATAAACATCCAAACAAAAATCTAAGCTCAAAGTGCTTATTTTCCAATTTCTTGTAAACCCCAAATTGTGTAGTGTTCAATTCCTATCTTATCATCAAATTTGGGTTGAGTGTTTGTACTTAAAGGGGCAATCTTGTATTTGAGAGATATCTTTCTTGCCTAAATTCTTCTTTGTTCTCTTGTAAGGTTTTGGTCAAATTTTGGGTAGAAAATTTGACCAATTGTGTAAAGGTTGCCTTCTAAGCCATGAAAAGGGGAAGAACAAATTAGTGAATTGTTGGAAATCCTTAGTGGTAGCTAAGGTAGTGGATGTAGAGTTCATTTGGAACTTGAACCACTCTAAAATTCCTTGTTCTTCATTTTAGCTATCTTTTTACTCCAATAAAATTTTAAAAGCCCAATTCACCCTCTCTTGGCTTTGATCAATCCATTGATCTACTCAACAATTGGTATCAGAGCCTACCTCTTTGAAAGATTGACAACCACAAGAGGAGTTCCTAGGAAGAGTGTGATCATCCAAAAATCAAGCCATGGCATCTACCTCCGGGTCAAGCATGTACGAGTCTCAATCAACCACAAAATCACCATTCTTCAACGGTGATAACTATCCATTTTGGAAGAATCGGATGCGACTCTTCATCAAATCCAACAATTATCTAGTTTGGGATGTCATTGAAGATGGTCCCTATATTCTATTGAAGAGAGACGATGAAGGAAGATTGGTTCTAAAGAAGAAGATTGAGATGAGTGGAGAAGAGAGAAAGAAGATCCAAATCAATGATAAAGCTTTTCACATGTTGTTTTGCTCTTTCGGTCCCGACATCTACTCCAAAGTCTCCTCTATTGAAAGTGCCAAGGAAGTGTGGGATACACTATAGACCACTTACGAAGGAACTAGTGATGTGAAGGAGACCAAGATTGGAATTCTCAATCTTAGCTATGAGAATTTCAAAATGGAGCCCGACGAAATCGTGTCCAAGATGTTCGATCGCTTATCAACAATCGTCAACGAGCTTAAGGGTTTTGGAGAGATAATCGCGGAAGACAAACTAGTCCGGAAGCTACTCTACTCACTTCCCGAATCTTGAGATGGGAAGAGAACCACCATCATTGAGGCCAAAAACTTGAAGACACTCAAACTTGATGAGCTAGTGGGTTCTCTCCTAACTCACGAGATAATGAAGCAAGGAAGGGAAGATGAAAGGAAGAAGGAAGAGAAAAGAGTGGAGAAGCTAGAGGTAGAAAAGAAGAAGAAGATAGGAGTTGCTCTCAAAGCTTCACTACATGAGGAGAGCACTTCTAGTGAGAAGGATGACCTAGAAGAATTGGCTATGATAGCCAAAAGGTTCTCACGGTTTATGAGGTCCAACCGAGGAAGGAAGATGCAAAGAAAAATGGACTTCAAAACCAAAAACAAAGAAGAAGAGATAGATCAAATCATTTGCTTCGAGTGCAAAAAACCCGGTCACATTCGTTCGGAATGCTCTCAACTCAAGAAGAAGGACTTTGAGAAGAAGAAGAAGCTCAAAGCCAAGCTTGCTACTTAGAGTGACGAGGAGTCATCCGAGGATGACAAACACGAAGTGGCCAACCTTTGCCTCATGGTACTTGAGGATGATTCCTCCATGGTAACCTCTAACTCATCATCTTTTGACTTTACATTTGATGAATTTCATGATGCGTATGATGAGTTTCAAGAGATTTATGATGAGTTAGTTGAGAAGTACAAAGAGTAGGGCATAAGAAATAAAAAGATTATTTTGGATTTAAATGATACAAATGACTCACTTTCTCAAGCTAACTTAAAATTTGAGAAAAAGATTTTAGGTTTAAAAGATGAACTTAAATTCTTCCAAGATGAAAATGTAGACCTAAATAATCTTATTTCTCAATGCAATAGTGAACACCAAAAGGTGTTAGATGAGCTTAACAAGCTCAAGAAGTCTTTCAAGAATGTTGGTAGTATGAAAAATGAGATAGGTGAATCCTCCAAAACTAACCAACCTAAAAGAAAGACACATAACTACAAACAAAATATCTTCCATAGACATAATAGAACTAAAAAGATTAGGAGTGTATGGGTTCCTAAGGAACTCGTCAAGTCTAATAATGTTGTTGTTATGTCACCTTGGATTCCTAGGGGAACCAAGCTTTTGGGAGCTAACACTCGTGGACCCAAAATGATTTGGATACCAAAAACCAAAGTTTAATATCTTTGTTTGTAGGGGGAGCATTGCTACAAGGCCAAAGCACAAAGTCAAAATTTATGGTACTTTGATAGTGGATGCTCGAGGCACATGACTGAAGACAAGAGTCGATTCATGGACTTAAAGCCAAAAAGTGGAGGAGTATTGACATTTGGTGACAACTCCAAAGGCCACATTAAAGGTATTGGATCCATAGGTAATCACTCTACTATTCTCATTGAAAAAATTTTATATGTCGATGGTCTAAAACATAATTTGTTGAGCATAAGCCAATTATGTGACAAAGGGTTTAATGTCTTATTTGATAAAATGGGTGCAAAATTGTTGACATTAAATCAAATAATATTACGTTCATTGGTCATCGCATAGGTAATATATACATGGTTCATTTAGATGACATTCAAACATCACATGCATGTTTTGTTGCACGAAATGAAAATGATGCATGGCTATGGCATGGGAAAGTAGGACATGCTAGCATTAGTGTTTTAGAAAAAATTAGTTTCCCTAGATCTAATTAGAGGTTTACCCAAAATTAAGTTCTCAAATGACAAAATTTGTGATGCATGCTCTAAGGGTAAACAACATATATCATCCTTTAAATCCATTAATGATGCTTCTACAAGTATGTGTTTACAACTTATTCACATGGATTTATTTGGGCCTATTAGAACTATGAGCTTGCGTGGTAAATCTTATGCATTTGTACTTGTTGATGACTATTCTGGATTTACTTGGGTTCTATTTTTAAGTACTAAAGAAAAGGCTTTAGAAAATTTTATCACATTTTCAAAATTAACTCAAAATGATCTTCAACTTAGAATTTCTCATATTAGAAGTGATCATGGAACCGAATTTCAAAATCTAGGTTTTGAAGAGTTTATAAATGAAAATGGCATTAGCAACAATTTTTCGGCTCCTCGAACTCCTTAACAAAATGGGGTAGTTGAGAGGAAAAATAGAATTTTACAAGAAATGGATAGAACCATGCTTTATGAAAACAATTTACCTAAATATTTTTGGGCGGAAGCCACAAACACCGCTTGCTACATTGTAAATTGAGTAATGATTGGGCCACTTTTAAAGAAAACAACATATGAGATTTTAAAATCTAAAAAGCCTAACATTAGCTATTTTCATCTATTTGGTTGCAAGTGTTTTGTTTTAAACAATGGAAAATATAACTTAGGTAAATTTGATGCTAAAAGTGATGAAGCTATTTTCTTAGGTTATTCCTTAAACTCTAAAGCCTATCGTGTATTTAATAAGAGAACTTTAGTAGTAGAAGAGTCTATTCATGTTGTATTCGATGATAACCTCCTTCCGAGGAAGGATTCTTGTGATGATGATGAAGTAAGAATCCTTGATGCCTTTAATGGAGGACAAACTTCAAAGGAGGATGAGATTCCAACAAAAGAAGAGGATACACAAGATCCACCTCTTGAAGCCTTGAAGGACTTGGCTCTTGAGGAAAAGGAAGTGAGCTACCCAAGGGAGTACAACTATGTCAGAGGTGGTTAAATCTTGGGTGATCCATCCAATGGGGTAACTACTAGATCTTCTTTTAAACTTATGAACCATGTTGCATTTATCTCATGCATAAAGCCTAAGACCATAAAAGAAGCATTAAAAGATGACTTTTGGATTATGGCTATGCAAGAAGAGTTAAATCAATTTGAGAGAAGTAATGTTTGGACATTAGTTGAAAGGCCTAGTAATCAATCTACTATAGGAACTAAATGGGTATTTAGGAACAAACTAGATGAGAGTGGTAACATTGTGAGAAATAAAGCTAGATTAGTTGCTCAAGGTTACACTCAAGAAGAGGGAATAGATTTTGATGAAACCTATGCACCCGTAGCTAGAATGGAGGCTATTAGGATGTTGCTTGCATATGCATGTTATCATGACTTCAAGCTTTTTCAAATGGATGTTAAAAGCGCATTTTAAATGGTTTTATAAATGAGGAAGTGTATGTGGAACAACCACCAGGTTTTGAAGACTCAAAATTTCCAAATCATGTTTTCAAACTAACTAAAGCACTTTATGGTTTAAAACAAGCTCCTAGAGCTTGGTATGAAAGACTTTCAAACTTTTTGATTGAAAAATATTTTGAAAAAGGTAAGGTGGACACTACACTTTTCATAAAAAGGTATAAAAATGACATTTTAGTAATACAAATATATGTTCATGATATTATTTTTGGATCTACTAATGAGTGTCATTACAAAGAGTTTGCTAAGTTAATGCAAGGTGAATTCGAGATGAGCATGATGGGGGGCTCTCATTCTTTTTGGGACTCCAAATCAAGCAAAGGAAGGATGGCACCTTCGTCAATCAAGCAAAGTACATCAAGAATATGCTCAAGAAGTTTGGCTTGGAGAATGCAAAGCCTCAAGCCACACCAATGAGCTCATCTACAAAGCTTGACAAAGATGAAGGAGGTAAGTGTGTTGACTCTAAGTTTTATCGCTCTATGATTGGATCTTTGCTTTACCTTACCGCAAGTAGACCGGATATTTTGTTTAGTGTTTGATTGTGTGTTAGGTTTCAAGCTAATTCTAGAGAGTCTCACCTTATAGTCGTTAAGAGAATCTTTAGGTACCTTAGAGATACCCCTTGTTTAGGTCTTTGGTACCCTATAGACTCAACCTTCAACCTTCATGCTTATTCGGATGCGGATTATGGGGGGTGTAAAATCGATAGGAAGAGTACTTCGGGAACATGTCAATTCTTAGGTAGTATGCTCATATCTTGGTTCTCTAAGAAACAAAATAGTGTAGCTCTTTCTACCACCGAAGCCGAGTACATATCCTTAGAGAGTTGTTGTGCTCAAGCCCTTTGGATGAAGCAACAACTCTTAGATTATGGTATTAAAGTTGAAACCATACCCCTTAAGTGTGATAACACTAGTGCCATGTGCTTAACAAAAAATCTCACTCAACACTCTAGAACCAAACATATAGAGATAAGGCATCATTTCATTAGAGATCATGTACTTAAGGATGATGTTATTATAGAGTACGTTGACACGTTAAACCAACTAGCGGACATCTTTACAAAGCCTTTGAATAAAGAGCGTTTTTGGTCCCTTAGGAGAGAGCTAGGTCTAACTAGCCTTCCTTGACCCTTTAGGACTATTTTTAAGTTAAAATTGCTTGATCTTGTGAAATTGCATGTTTATGTGTAGTTGCTCTTGAAAATATTCATGCTTATAGCTAAGGGGAGTATGCTTCTGTTAGAATATGCTTAGAACTGCTCATTCATCATTTGCATTCATTTAGGAGGTGTTAAAATCGAGCCTTTGGTTGTTCTTAAAGCCTAAAATGTACTTGGGTATCGATACGACCTTAAGCGTATCGATACGAGTACTGTCTTAGCTTTCCAGACTACATTTTTCCTAAAACGAGTATCGATACGGTTAAACCCGTTTCGATACGAGCAACAAGCGTTTCGATGCGGATTGCATCCATTTCGATATAGACCTTCAATGGGCGTTTCGGAGGGATTTATGATTTCACCCCCGTATCGATACACCCTCAGGCGTATTGATACGCGATTGCGCAGACAGCTTCTTAATGGCATTTAAAGAGTCCTACGTTTACCAAAATTAAACTTTCAAAACCCTAGCCATTTTTTACTCTATAAATAGCCTCTCAATCCCTCATATTTTCACACCACAACTCAAAATCTCTTGAGGGTTTTCAAAATCAAGCAAAGCTCTTCAAGCTTTTCATCAATTTGGTGCTAAGCTCTTCTCTCATTCCTCTCTATAAATATCAAGGTAAAAATATATTTTTTTCCTTTTAATTTTTTTTATTTTCTTTTTAATTTTTCTTTTGTTTATGTTTTTAGGATTAAGTTTGCATTATTCTAAAACCTATGCTTTGATTTTCTGTTATTTGGATTTTATGATTGATGTTATCTTTATTTTGAACTTAATGTTTATCAATATTATGTTGTTTGGTTATTATTTATGCCTTTTGCCTATGTTTATCAATGTCTCTATTTTTTTTATCTAACAAAAAGGGGGAGAGGAAACAAGCTCACACTTAAAATATTTTGATTTTCAACTAAAAAGTTTACCTAGCTAATATTAAGGGGGAGTTATTTTGCAAAGTTTTCCAAAGAGTCAAAAATTTCAAGTTTTGGTTTTGTTATATCAAAAAGGGGGAGATTGTAAAACCTATGTTTGATTTTGATATAACTAAGTATGTTAAGGATTAAATTGAAAACTTGAAATAAATTTCTAAGTCCCTCAAATGATTTTTAAATCACCAACACTTTAATCTGATTTGAAAAACTCAAACTCTAAATATTTTTAAGTGTTTCAAAGCCAAAATGTTGAAAAACATCCAGACGTATAGATACGCTTCCAGCCATATCGATACGGAAACTTCAGTGAGCTAAGTTGAGAAAAAGGTATCGATACGGTCTTACCCGTATTGAAACGGTCCATGTCCTGTATCGATACGCTTACACGCGTATCGATACACCCTCTTTATTATTGTGCAACGGCTCTTTCTGTTTTGAGACAGGTATCGATACAGGTCTGTAACCCCCTCGTCCCGGTCTGGCCGGATGACCGGTCCGAGTGGGCCACACGGGGAAAACCGAAGCGAAACCCAAAGGGTTCCCCCTCGGTTAGCAACCCTATTTTTTTTCTTTTTATTTTAATCTTGTCTAGATAAATATTAAGTCCTATGTGATTCACAGCAGCGGAAAACATACAAAGGAAAGCACATTCGAACCACGGCCATGCTTAACAGTCCATTTTTAAGCTTACAGGGCAGACTGTGTCGATACCCTAGTTAGGGGTATCGATACGCCCTTTCTAGGTCAACCCAAGAAGTCAACCACGAGGAGTTCGTATCGATACAGCCCTTGAGCGTATCGATACGCCCTTCTCGGTCAACCCTTCTTGGTCAACAGAGTAGACTCGTACCGATACTCGGGAGCCCCGTATCGGTACGCCCTACTCTCACTCAACTCTCCAAATTACAGTAACTTTGGAGGGTATCGATAACCTTAGGGTATCGGTACGCCAAGCAAAATCTGAGGCCTTTGGGCAAGACCGTATCGATACGGCCTGAGGCATATCGATACGCCCTGTACTGCAATTCCTCAAATTCTAACTTAAACAACCCCAATACGGCTCTAAATGCATTTCTCGACTCACCTAAGCATATACCAACATACATACGCCAAACCACAATCAGAATTTAACATGTGAGGCATTTAATCTAACGAGATTCATACTAATCAAAGCTTCATGCAATTTCACCCAAAAGTGCATACTTAGCAAGCATAGAACTCCTCACAAAAGATATTCAAGTGTAAGGCATACATAGGCCAACAACATACATATTAAGGCATGTTCACATAAGCAACATATCAAGCATAAATCGCAAACCATGAAACAAAAGCATTAAACAACCATGACTTTAACATACTCAACATAAATTCCTAAGGAGTTTGACCCCAACTCCTAAACTTTATACCCCGTTGTCTAGGCATTATTACAAAATGCAAACCCTACGTGGATTAGCTTGAGAACTCCAAAAGCTCCTCCCTCACCCGCTTGCCTCCCGAACTCTAACGATCTGCACGTTGGAAACAAAAAGAGCATAAGCCAACTAGCTTAGTGAGGGGCTCTATAATTCACAACATGCAGTTTCCGAAATACGATTTATATGCAAGAAAACAATGGATGCACGAAAGGTCAAACGCAACACAACACATGGTTTGCACAAGCACAACCAACATACACGTACGGTGGGACTACACGTCACCGTTTCGACTAGTGGATTTCCAATGGGACTACACATCAAAGTACTACCCTACTAGTCACTACCGGTGGGACTACACATCACCGTAGTTTAGACCACCATCACGTGAGGCACGAACTCAACACGACTACAACATTAACAACTCAAAATGCATTCAATGATCACAACGTGTACACAATCAACATATCACAACAACATGAGAGTAGAGAGACTTACACACGGGTTTAGGTGACCTCTCAAGGTTCCACCCAAACCCCAAAAACATCCATATTGTGCTCAATGTAAAAGCCAATAATTCTATTCACCGTTGCTACCCAAGAGAAGATCGATGACCAAGCTCAAGACTCCGAAATCCCCGGATTTGTCCCCGAAGCTTCTCCAACCAAAATTCTCGTTTCTAGCCATTCCAACACCAAGCAAATAATCTCAAACCAGTCCATGTTCTAAGATAATCAACCCGGATTACATACCAAGCACAAGACATCGATTTTTCCATTGAAAACAAGCTCAAAATTCTAAAATTCGAGCAGCCCTTAAGCACCCCTCAAAACCATTGATTTCAACTCTCAAATCACTCTCTAAAGCCTTCAAATCAATACTTACATATACCCTAACCATCAGCCCTCTCATTTCTACATAAAGCACCCCCATAACTCACCCCAAAACCTCCCAAAAACCTCTCAAAAACCCAAATCCGGGAATATGCATAAAATCCTTTAAAAATCATCTATGATGAGTCTCATGAACCACAAACAACCCCCACACCAACAATAAACCAAAATCTTTAGTCAAAGGCCATAAAGGCAACATTTTTATCCAAAATCCTTAAATTTCCAAATCTCAAAAATATGCATAAAAATGAAAACAAAAGGTGTCAACGTGTAGAGGATAACGTGGGTAAGTCAAAGACAGAGTTACCTTTGCAAAACCTTCAAAGATGAGCAAGATATTGGATGGAATAGTATTTTGGAGGGGTGGGGTTTATGTTGTCGTTGAAATAAGAAGAATAGGGAGGGGGAAGAAGATGACTCGATAATATTATTTTAGGTTAGTTTAAAATCAAAGGTCCAAAGACCTAAATGCCCTTAATGAATTAAAATAACTACAATGGATGACAATCATGGCTATTTGGGTTTATTTTAAAAATGGTCCAACTAAATTTTGTGGTCTTAAAACCCGAGGCCCAAAATTATTTTAATTACAAAACCAGACCCGGAAATAATATTAAATTATTATTTTTCACCCGACCCCTAAACCGGGGTGTTACAACTCTCCCCTACTTAGGAAATTTCGTCCCCGAAATTACCTGGCGGAAACAAATACGGAAACTGCTCAAGCATGTCAGCTTTTCTCTCCCACGTGGCTTCCTCCACACCTCTATGCCTCCATAAGACCTTGACCAACTCTATAGTCATGCCACGCAATACCTTGCTATCAGAAGCAAGTATCTCTACTGGTTCCTCGTTGTAAGATAAGTCTGGATTTAACTCTATTTCTTCCACTGGCATAACATGGGACGGATCCGATCTATACCTCCTAAGCATCGACACATGAAATACATCATGAATCTTCTCTAGCTCAACTGGGAGTCTCAATCTATACGCAACCGAACCAATTCTCTCAACTATCTCATAAGGCCCTATGTACCTTGGGCTCAACTTGTTTTTCCTTCCAAACCTCATCACCTTCTTCCATGGTGAGACTTTCAAAAACACTTTATCCCCCACGGAGTATTCCACCTCCTTCCTTTTTAAATCGGCATAGGACTTTTGTCGATCTGAAGCTGCTTTCAAGCGGTCACATATCAACTTCACCTTCTCGGTGGTTCCCTTAAGCAATTCGGGCATCGGCACAAGTTTCTGTCTGGCCTCGGCCCAACAAATCGGGGTCCTACACTTCCTACCATACAAGGCCTCATAGGGGGCCATCTGAATGCTCGACTGAAAGTGGTTGTTATACGCGAACTCCACTAATGGTAGGTGCTTCTCCCATGACCCCTGAAAGTCAATGATACAACACCTCAACATGTCCTCCAATATCTGAATTACCCTTTCTGACTGCCCATCTGACTGCGGATGATACGAAGTGCTGAAGTTCAACCATGTACCCAAAGCTCGATGCAAACACTCCCAGAATCTAGAGGTAAATCTCGGATCTCGGTCCGACACAATCGACTTCGGTACCCCATGTAGTCTCACAATCTCACGAATATACAATTCGGCCAACTTGTCTAATGTATAGGTAGTGTGAACTGGTATGAAGTGAGCACACTTGGTGAATCTATCTACAATCACCCACACTGAATTTTTCTTCGAATGAGTCAACGGAAGTCCTGACACAAAGTCCATAGTGATACGCTCCCACTTCCACTCTGGAATTTTCAACGGTTGCAACAACCCTGAGGGAAACTGGTGTTCAACCTTGACCCTCTGACAAACCATGCATCTACTTACGAACTCGGCTACATCCTTTTTCAAACCAACCCAATAATACTCTTCCTTTAATCCTCGATACATCTTTGTGCTACCCGGATGCATAGCAAAAGGGCTATTGTGAGCCTCACTCAAAATCGTACGCCTCAACTCGGCATCCTCCGGAACCACTATCCTATCCTTGAAACATAGGATCCCATTCTCTCCAAAGCAATACTCAGTAGGCCTATCTTCCGCTATGTCTTGCACGTGAGGTGCCAAGGACTCATCTCGCAACTGCTTCTCACGGATCAACTGAACCAATGATGGCTTAACCTGAAGCTCGGCCACTAACCCACCATCCGTAGACACACTCAACCTTGCAAACATTGCTCGCAACTCAATGGCCACCTTCCTACTCAAGGCATCGGCCACCACGTTTGCCTTGCCCGGATGATACTCTATGGTAAGGTCATAATCCTTAAGAAGCTCTAACCACCTTCGCTGTCTGAGGTTCAACTCCCTCTGAGATATCAAATATTTCAAACTCTTGTGGTCGGTGTACACGGTGCACTTCTCACCATAAAGGTGGTGTCTCCAAATTTTCAACGCGAACACCACTGCAGCCAACTCTATGTCATGTGTGGGGTAATTCTTCTCATGGACCTTCAACTATCGCGAAGCATATGCAACTACCTTACTCTCTTGCATGAGTACACAACCTAGCCCCACATAGGACGCATCACTGTAAATCACAAACTCTCTCCCCGGCTCAGGCTGAATCAATATAGGAGCTTCGGTCAAAGCTTTCTTCAATTTCTCAAATGCTTCTTGTCTTGCATCTGACCACTCATACGGAACATTCTTCTGTAGCAACTTGGTCAACGGAGCCGCTATTCTCGAGAACCCCTCAACAAACCTCCTATAGTACCCCGCCAAGCCTAGGAAACTGCGGATTTCTGTCACTGATTTCGGTTGCTTCCAATTTACAATGGCTTCAATCTTCTTGGGATCTACACTAATCCCACTAGCTGAGATCACGTGACCTAGGAAGACCACCTCCCTAATCCAAAACTCACACTTACTTAGCTTGGCATACAACTGATTTTCAAGTAGGGTCTGAAGCACTAACCTTAAGTGTTCATCGTGCTCCTCTTCGGTCCTAGAGTACACTAGGATGCCATCAATAAACACTACCACAAACCTGTCCAAGAACTTATGGAACACTCGGTTCATCATATCCATGAAGGCTGCTGGAGAATTGGTCAACCCAAAAGGCATCACCAAAAACTCATAATGCCCATAACGTGTACGAAAAGCTGTCTACGTCCACATCCTTTACCTTTAACTGATAATACCCGGACCTCAAGTCAATCTTTGAAAACACGGAAGCACCCCTCAACTGGTCTAGCAAGTCATCTATCCTTGGCAAGGGATATTTGTTTTTCACTGTCACCTTATTCAACTGTCTATAGTCTATGCACATTCTCATGCTACCATCATTCTTTTTCACAAACAAAACCGGAGCACCCCACGGGGAAACACTAGGCCTAATGAAGCCTCTGTCAGTCAACTCCTGAAGCTGTGTCTTCAACTCTTTCAACTCTTTCGGTGCCATTCTATACGGAGCAATCGACACCGGTGCGGAATCAGAATATGTCTCAATAGCAAACTCAACTGCTCTGTCTGGAGGCAAGCCTGGTAGTTCTTCCGGAAAAACACTCGGAAAGTCACACACAGTCCTGATGTCCTGAGGTCTCACCTCACTCATATCCGGGTTCATTACATAAGCCAAGTAAGCCTGACACCCTGAACTCAACAACTTCTGAGCTTCCAAAGCCGAAACCACGTTGGACAAAAACTTAACATTCTCCCCAACTACCACCACCTCAAAGTCATCGGTAAGCCTCAAAGAGACTCTCTTAGTCTCAAAGTCAACCCTAGCTCTATGCTCTACAAGACAATCCATGCCTAAAATCACATCAAAACCATAAAAGGGTAGCTCCATCATGTCGACCGGAAATATGTGGCCCTGAATCATCAAAGGACACCTCCTATACACTTTCCTAACTACCACTGTATCACCAAAAGAGCTAGTAACATTTACCCCTACCTCTAGCCAATCACAAGGTAAACCTAATGACTTTGCATGTTCGCCCAAAATATACAAATGTGTTGACCCCAAATCTATTAGGGAAAGCAAACTCAAAGACTATAATGTGAAATTACCTGCAATGACATCGGTGTCATTCCCCGCCTCTCGCTGAGCGTACACCCTAGCCGGTCCTCCTCCCTTAGGCTAGACTGCTACAACATGAGCCAAGTTCCTCTGACCCTCATTCCTAGGCTGGAAATTCCCACGGCCGCGCCCATGGCCTCTCTGATGCTCAAAACCCCTCGCTGGAGCCGATCCTCCCCTAACTGGGTGTGGGCAATCACGCCTCAAATGGTCTCGGGAGCTACAGTTCCAACACGCCCCAAACATGCCCATACACTCACTTGGGTGGCGTCTCCCGCACCTGGTGCACTCCGGAATGTGTCCAACGGCCCCTTGGCCCTGACGGCCCTGACCATGGTTACCACCCCTAGGTCTCGTATCCGGTTGGTACCTCCTATCTCTATGCCTCTTGGCATGATCTCTATCCCAGTTCGCATGTCTCTTTCCGGAATCAGACCCACCAGTACGTGCCCTAGAGCTTAGGTTTTGCTCTACATCCTTGGCCCTAGAAACCAAGACATCGAACTCAGTGTAGTCGGAGGCCAACATGTAGGTCTTCACATCAGTAGTCAACCCATATCTGAAGCGCTCACATCGCTCCTTCTCATCTGGAATCAACTCTGGCGCGTACTGGCTTAACCTCACAAACTGGATCTCATACTCGGACACGATCCTATTGCCTTGAACCAAAGCCATGAACTCCCTTTTCTTTTCATCCAAGTACCGAACCCCAAGGTACTTCCTCTTGAAGGCATTCCTGAAAAACTCCCATGTGACATCCGTCTCAGCCATACCAGAAATAGCAGTGGTCCACCAAGTATAAGCGTCTCCTTGAAGCAATGAGATGATGCATCCTAACTTACGGGCATCCGAACACTCCATCTGACCCAAGATGCGAGTAGTGCTCTCAAGCCACCCTTCCGAACCTTCCGGAGACAACCCACGAAACTCGACTGCCCCCAAATTACGAAGCCTCTCTAGGGGTAATCCTGTCCCCGCACCCTGAGGTGGTGCTGCAGCTTGCATACCGGCTAAAGCTGTCTGAAAAGCTCCGGCTATAGTCTGAATCAGATGAGCCACATCTGGACCTGCCCGACGTTCCCTCCATTACCATTGGGAGCATTAAGAGCAGGAGGCGCATTTTCGGGTGCCTGGCCACCCGCCCTAGGTCGTCCCCTCGGTCTCACCATAGCAATTAAAGTAATCTAAAACAACAACACACAACAACAAAGAAACGTTAGGTTAGCAAAGGGGCAAAGGACTCCGGTTCTCAAGCTCTTTTAAACCAAAACAATTTTTCCTTTTTATTTTGACAACAACGCCTAACAATGGGGACTCGAACCAACTCTCAAACAACAGCAAGGTCACCATAGCATGCATTCATACACCGTGTTAAAGACAAAATTTAGACATACATGGCAAAACACTCATAATACTTTAACTTACCTCACTTACCTGCCCGAGGTCTCGGAAACCTGGCTTTGATACCAATAAATGTAACCCCCTCGTCCCAGTCTGGCCGGATGACCGGTCCGAGTGGGCCACACAGGGAAAACCGAAGCGAAACCCAAAGGGTTCCCCCTCGGTTAGCAACCCTATTTTTTTCTTTTTATTTTAATCTTGTCTAGATGAATATTAAGTCCTATGTGATTCACAGCAGCGGAAAACATACAAAGGAAAGCACATTCGAACCACGACCATGCTTAACAGTCCATTTTTAAGCTTACAGGGCAGACCATATCGATACCCTAGTTAGGGGTATCGATACGCCCTTTCTAGGTCAACCCAAGAAGTCAACCACGAGGAGTTCGTATCGATACAGCCCTTGAGCGTATCGATACGCCCTTCTCGGTCAACCCTTCTTGGTCAACAGAGTAGACCCGTACCGATACTCAGGAGCCCCGTATCGGTACGCCCTACTCTCACTCAACTCTCCAAATTACAGTAACTTTGGAGGGTATCGATACCCTTAGGGTATCGGTACGCCAAGCAAAATCTGAGGCCTTTGGGCAAGACCGTATCGATACGGCCTGAGGCGTATCGATACGCCCTGTACTACAATTCCTCAAATTCTAACTTAAACGACCCCAATACGGCTCTAAATGCATTTCTCGACTCACCTAAGCATATACCAACATACATACGCCAAACCACAATCAGAATTTAACATGTGAGGCATTTAATCTAACGAGATTCATACTAATCAAAGCTTCATGCAATTTCACCCAAAAGTGCATACTTAGCAAGCATAGAACTCCTCACAAAAGATATTCAAGTGTAAGGCATACATAGGCCAACAACATACATATTAAGGCATGTTCACATAAGCAACATATCAAGCTTAAATCGCAAACCATGAAACAAAAGCATAACACAACCATGACTTTAACATACTCAACATAAATTCCTAAGGAGTTTGACCCCAACTCCTAAACTTTATACCCCATTGTCTAGGCATTATTACAAAATGCAAACCCTACGTGGATTAGCTTGAGAACTCCAAAAGCTCCTCCCTCGCCCGCTTGCCTCCCGAACTCTAACGATCTGCACGTTGGAAACAAAAAAAAGCATAAGCCAACTAGCTTAGTGAGGGGCTCTATAATTCACAACATGCAGTTTCCGAAATACGATTTATATGCAAGAAAACAATGGATGCACGAAAGGTCTAACTCAACACAACACATGGTTTGCACAAGCACAACCAACATACACGTACGGTGGGACTACACGTCACCGTTTCGACTAGTGGATTTCCAATGGGACTACACATCAAAGTACTACCCTACTAGTCACTACCGGTGGGACTACACATCACCGTAGTTTAGACCACCATCACGTGAGGCACGAACTCAACACGACTACAACATTAACAACTCAAAATGCATTCAATGATCACAACGTGTACACAATCAACATATCACAACAACATGAGAGTAGAGAGACTTACACACGGGTTTAGGTGACCTCTCAAGGTTCCACCCAAACCCCAAAAACATCCATATCATGCTCAATGTAAAAGCCAATAATTCTATTCACCGTTGCTACCCAAGAGAAGATCGATGACCAAGCTCAAGACTCCGAAATCCCCAGATTTGTCCCCGAAGCTTCTCCAACCAAAATTCTCGTTTCTAGCCATTCCAACACCAAGCAAATAATCTCAAATCAGTCCATGTTCTAAGATAATCAACCCGGATTACATACCAAGCACAAGACATCGATTTTTCCATTGAAAACAAGCTCAAAATTCTAAAATTCGAGCAACCCTTAAGCACCCCTCAAAACCATTGATTTCAACTCTCAAATCACTCTCTAAAGCCTTCAAATCAATACTTACATATACCCTAACCATCAGCCCTCTCATTTCTACATAAAGCACCCCCATAACTCACCCCAAAACCTCCCAAAAACCTCTCAAAAACCCAAATCCGGGAATATGCATAATATCCTTTAAAAATCATCTATGATGAGTCTCATGAACCACAAACAACCCCCACACCAACAATAAACCAAAATCTTTAGTCAAAGGCCATAAAGGCAACATTTTTATCCAAAATCCTTAAATTTCCAAATCTCAAAAACATGCATAAAAATGAAAACAAAAGGTGTCAACGTGTAGAGAATAACGTGGGTAAGTCAAAGACGGAGTTACCTTTGCAAAACCTTCAAAGATGAGCAAGATATTGAATGGAATAGTATTTTGGAGGGGTGGGGTTTATGTTGTCGTTGAAATAAGAAGAATAGGGAGGGGGAAGAAGATGACTCAATAATATTATTTTAGGTTAGTTTAAAATTAAAGGTCCAAAGACCTAAATACCCTTAATGAATTAAAATAACTACAATGGATGACACCCATGGCTATTTGGGTTTATTTTAAAAATGGTCCAACTAAATTTTGTGGTCTTAAAACCCGAGGCCCAAAATTATTTTAATTACAAAACCGAACCCGGAAATAATATTAAATTATTATTTTTCACCCGACCCCTAAACCGGGGTGTTACAAGGTCCACGCGTACCGATACGGTAAGCTGCAGAAGTGTATTTATGGTGGAAAGAAAGGGTCCCAACGGCTATAATCAACACCCTAACCACCCAAACGACTAGAATTGATAGAGAAGGTATAAATTGAAGCTAATTGAAGACCAGCAACAACTATTGCATCAAAGATAAACATCCAAGCAAAAATCCAAGCTCAAAGTGCTTATTTTCCAATTTCTTGTAAACCTCAAATTGTGTAGTGTTCAATTCCTATCTTATCATCAAATTTGGGTTGAGTGTTTGTACTTAAAGGGACAATCTTGTATTTGAGAGATATCTTTCTTGCCTAAATTCTTCTTTGTTCTCTTGTAAAGGTTTGGTCAAATTTTGGGTAGAAAATTTAACCGATTGTGTAAAGGTTACCTCCTAAGACTTGAAAAGGGGAAGAACAAATTAGTGAATTGTTGGAAATTCTTAGTGGTAGCTAAGGTAGTGAATGTAGAGTTCATTTGGAACTTGAACCATCTAAAATTCCTTGTTCTTCATTTTAGCTATCCTTTTACTCCAACAAATTTTTAAAAGCTCAATTCACCCCCTCTTGGCTTTGATCAATCCATTGATCCACTCAACAAATATTTAATAACTACTTTAAATATTCAATTTAATTTAAAAATATTCGATTTAAAAAAATTGATTTAAAATATTCGAATATTTAATAACTATTTTAAATATTCAAATATTTTAAATCAATTTTTTTGTTGTAAATTGAATATTTTTAAATTAAATCGAATATATAATGTAGTTATTAAATATTCGATGTGATTTAAAAGAAAAAATGATTTAAAATATTCAAATATTTCGAGTTATTCGAGTTGACATGTCATATCTTAAGATGGAGGTGAGTGTTCGATCGAGTCGAATCAAAAATAATTTCAGTTATTTGAGCTGATGCGTCATATTTTACAACTCAAACTTTATTTGAAATTTTTTTGATTCGAGCCGAGTCTAGTTTTCGAGTTCCTATAAAAATTTAATTAAATATTCGAATATTTTACATCATTTTTCTTTAAAATCGAATATTTTTAAATTAAATCAAATATTTAAAGTAGATATTAAATATTCGATGTGATTTGAATATGAAAATATTAAATATTATATTTTAAAAAATATTCGATTTAAAAGAAAAAATGATTTAAAATATTCGAATAGTTCGAGTTATTCGAGTTGACGCGTCATATCTTAAGATAGAGGTGAGCGTTCGATCAAGTCGAGTAAAAAAAATTTGAGTTATTCAAGTTGACGCGTCATATTTTACAACTCAAACTTTATTTGAAATTTTTTCGATTCGAGTCGAGTTTTCGAGTTCCTAAAAAAATTTAATTAAATATTTGAATATTTTAAATCAATTTTTCCTTTTAAATCGAATATTTAAAGTTATTATTAAATAATCGATGTGATTTAAATATGAAAATATTAAATATTATATTTTAAAAAATAATCGATTTAAAAGAAAAAATGATTTAAAATATTCGAATATTTAAAGTTATTCGAGTTGACGCATCATATCTTAAGATAGAGGTGAGCGTTCGATCGAGTCGAATAAAAAAAATTGAGTTATTCGAGTTGACACGTCATAGTTTACAACTCAAACTTTATTTGAATTTTTTCGATTCGAGTCTAGTTGAGTTTTCGAGTTCGTATAAAAATTTAATTGTAATTATTTATCATGTTACCATACTTTAGAATTTTGCTTTAAGGACCAAATTGAAAGAATGCGTAAATAACGAGGGCTAAATTTAGCGAATCGTTTCGAATTTGGACTAAATTGATTGAATGTATAAATATGAAGGACTAAATGTGTTATTATACCAAATTTTATAGTTGACACTTAACGGGATTTAACGTCTAGTTACCATTTTGTTATAAAATATAAAGTTTAATTGCCATTTTGTGGTTTTTGAAAGTGTAGTTGTCATTTTATTTTATTTTTATCAAAGTTCAATGATCGTCTGTGTACTTTACCCTAAAAAATTAGGTTCAAAGTTTAGGATTAGAGTTTAAGGTTAGGGTTCATTATTATGGCATAGGGTATATTGTTTATTTTTTAGGGTTTATAATTTAAAAATTAAAAATTAGAGTTAAGGTTTCAAATTTAAATATCTAGTGTTGGGGCATGAATAGAGACACCAAAAAAACATAATTTTTGTTCGTAATTGAGGTGCTCTAACCACATCTAATTTAGTGAGATCTGCTAAATAATTACATCTAAATCCAATTAATAATTTTTCTGGTAGTATTAATAGATATTTTTTTCAAACACACTCTTAAGTAATAATTTTACATAGAAAAAGATCAGATGGATTCCACTCCATGAGTAATGGGAGAGGTAGGAAAGGAGTTAAATTCAAATTAACAACAACAATTTAATTAATTAATTAATTATCATTAAAGAAATAGTGAAGTCATCACAAAGATTCTCTCCATCTCCCTAATCTCAATTATTTAGGTTCAAAAAATAGTGAACATCTTTGCCCTACAATCCGTAATGATTGAAGAAACAAGATACGAGTTCAAACCAATATATATTTTAGGATCAACTTACACAGTATAAATCTGTTTAAGTTTTACATATTTTTTGGATCGTTAGATGGAGAAATAAATGAATGAGATTAACCCCTAACTTTTTTTCTAAGTAAAATCTTCACATATTATACTGTTAATCTTATTCATCCGTTTCACTCATCCAACAATTCAAAAAACATGTAAAACTTAAAAAAATTTACACTGTGTAACTAAATCTTATCCTATATATATATATGAAGCGGGTAATAATCTAAGATAGAATTTATCTACTAAAGCATATGTTAAGCAACTAACAATATAATTGGAAGATAATAAGATATAATTTTGTTGGAGGTGGGAAGATATAGTATAAATATAGTAAAAACCTAAAATTTTTGCTCTGAAAAATTTTAGTCCTCGTTGTCTACTTTTGTTCTTTTTCTTTTTTAATTTTCGGCGGCTGCATCTATTTTAATACAGGTTATCGACCGCCGGAATTAATGTTTCATTTGTATTTTTTTGTTTTTAATAAATTATTTTGCTCTTATGGCACGATTTAGTCTACCTTTTGGTAAGTATTTCTCTGTCTTTTTGCACGTTTTTTTTTTTGTTTTGATTTTCAATTATGGTTGGATCTAACGACGCCACGACTGATCAAGATGGCGCTCCTTTCATTATGTTGTTGATCCCCCTTCTTGAACCCTTGAACCAGATTTGGATACGTGAAGACATCTACTATTTATTCGCGATTGAGTTGTGGTAATGACCTTTTTGTCAACGTACGATCACTGTAATATGCATTTGTTAATGTTGTTTGGTGGTGGTTTTACCCATCATCGTCGATTTGGGGGTGTTTGTATACGTCTTTTGTTTCGAGTCTTTGGATTAGGTTCTTACCTATTCATTGTATGGTCCTATTATGATCTAGAGTCGCTAATTGTTTCTTCTGAATTTGTATCTAGATTTAGGTGTTTGTTTACTCAGCAGTAAACTTTCATTGTAATTTTAGATATTTTTTCGTTTAATAAAATTAGTGGTATCAATTTTCAAAAAAAATATAGTCAAATGTAATTTAATTATTGAATTAACTTATAATTTTATAGTTTTGAGGGATCTAATTGCTTATTTACCAGTAACCGATGACCAAAGCATCTGTTATATCACTAAAATGAGCCTTTTGAAATTAGAGATTTTAATCTAAGAGTTATAAAGACATTTTACCATCAACAATTATAAAAAATCTCCAAATAACCTAAATTTAACATTTTCTATTTTAATTCTTCAGTCTCACGTATTTACATTGTGACATTTGTAAACTAATGTATTTTTTTATTTTTGTTTCTTTTAAATCTCACATATTATATCTGTATTAAAATTTAATAATTAATCAAAATATATTAAAAATAATTATATAAATAATAAATTAATACATAGATTCTTCAAATATGCTTAGTAATAATATTATATTAAAAATTATTTTTTATAATCTAACTAATATTAATAGATACAAAATATTGATAACTAATAAATTATTCAAACAAGCATTGAATATAATCATGTCCTTATATGTCATTTTGCTTGTTTAAATAATCAAACAGTTGTCACCTATCAGTTAATTTTACTAAACACTTTTATACGATCAACTAATATAAATCACTAATCAAATCAACTAATGCAATCAGTTATCCATTAATTGCTAAACATGACCATTATAGTCATTAGTCAGTGACAAAGTTAAGTCTTGAGATATTTAAGATCCTATATTTTGACTTTTGAGTGTCATTGTGGGTAATTAGTTTTTAAACTAAATTTTATTATGATTAAAGTCGTATTACGTGTGAATTATGTCTAGATTTATTTTGGTCTAGGTCTAAAATTAATTTGATTATCAACTTTTCTTTGAAGACCATAAATAATTTATAGATTTTTAAAGAGCTCAAATTTAATTTTATCATTGTTTTACCTTAAAACTTTATAATTTATAAAATATAAGATTGAATCCATGTCATTTTTTAACACCGATATTTAATCTATTGGACGATTAATTTGTATCAGATACGTCTAAGAGACCCATTATATGTACGATCATCTCAACCTAGTTTGCTCTATTTACAACATCATAGTTCAAACTCTAACGTTGCTCAAGAGACCTAAAACTCAATCATGCTAGACCAACTGATAATTGGTAAATAATTTTTATCATCCATGGATGAAAAATGCAATTTTACCATCATTTTAATTTAAAATCTTAAACTTTAAAGGGACCAAAATCAAAATGTTACCCTTTCAAGGAGGGGCAAGGCCCCTGCTAACCACCTAATTCTACCCCTAAGTTTATATGTTTGCTAACCATAATGATTAGTTCTTGTCATTATTATATGTATATATTAATTATAATTATGTACCATTTTTTGCCCTAGCTTTTCTTTTCTCACTAACGCGCCACTCTTTCATTTTGGTTTAAACTAAGGCCGACGGCGGTAGCAACTTTAGGGTTGTTTTGTCGACCGTCGGCTGCTCACTTTTATTTGTTTGTTTTGTTCTTTTATTTTTCAGCTTTTTAATTCAATAAATATGTCTTTATGACACGTTTTCCTCTACCGTTTTATACGTTTTCTGCTTTTTGGCACACTTTTTTGTTATTTGTTTTCTATCAAGGTTGGATTTGACGTCGCAACGACTGATCAAGATGGCGCTCCTTTTATTATGTTGTTGATCTCCCTGTCTCGGGCCCTTGAATCGGATTCGGATACGCGATTACATCTACCGTTTATTCGCGATTGAGTTGTGGTAATGACTTTTTTGTCAACGTACGTTCACTATAATATGCATTTGTCAATGTTGTTTGTTGATCGTTTTACCCATCATCGTCGATTTAGGGATATTTGTATCTGTCTTTTGTTTCGAGTCTTTGGATTAGGTTCTTACTTGTTCTTGTATGGTCCTATTATGATCTAGAGCCGCTAATTTAGTTTTTGGGTTTGTATCTGGATTTAGATGTTCGTTTACTTAGTGGTAAACTTTCATTGTAATTTCGGATATTCTCTCGTTTAATAAAATTAGTGGATTCAATTTCAAATTATATATATATATATATATATATTAATTATAATTGTAATTTTTATTGTGTATTGTATTAATCGATTCTAGTTATATTATACTAATGGCATATTTGCAACAACAAAAAAACTCCTAACGTTTGATTAAGTAGTCATTTTGGTCTCTATTTTTAAGTAATTTAACCATTAATATTTTATTTTATGTCAAAATAGTCATTCTGTGAATGAAAACTGTTAGTCAATTAACAGTTTGAAATGGCGTGTCATTGTACGCTGACATGACAATGTCATATAGACAAATATTTTGATTTAAAAGAATGTCACATCAGTTAAAATAATAGTTTTATAAAATTGTATAAAATAAAAAATTATTTTTTACTGATGTATCATTATGTCAAGTCATTTCAAGTTGTTTACCATTATTTGACTAACATTTTTTATCTGTAGAGGAGACATTTTGACTCAAAATGAAATATTATCTGTTAAATTACTTTAAAATATGAATCAAATGACTATTCAACTAAACTTTAGTGAATTTTTTGGCATTAATATGTCAGATGATATTTGTCCTCATAAACTTTTAAAATAAATGGGGGCAGGGAAAGTGCTTTATATATAATTGGGGGTTCAATCATTAAGCACCTGGCATTTGGGGTTATGTAATGCATGTTGGCAGAGTGGGTCAATATGTGTTTAAAGTGAGGGCATGAAAGAGTGATGGTGATGGCAGATCATACATGCAAATTGGTGGTATTATTTGTGAGATAATCTTGATGATGGTCATTTAATTCGAAATTGATGAGTTTCGGTTCGATTCGATTTTATATTAGATTTAAAAATTGAATTCAAATCAGGTTGAGTTTTTTAAGATAAAGTCGGGTCGTGCTGAGTTCGATTTTAAAGTGAAAAAAACTGACCCGAAACAATAGTATAATTTTATTCTAAATATTTAAGGATAATTTCTATAATGTCTTTTCTCTTTATTTTTTTCAATTATCTCCCTAATTTATAGAATAAAATTGAGATAGGTATTATAACGCTTCATCTCTATATTTCTTTCAGATAACTCTCTATTTTACTAAAATAAAAGAAAAAAATATTTGTGTTAGGTGGGAAATGAAGTTTTACTCTAACTTTTAAATTAGATCGAGTTTGAACGACCAAAAACCCGACACATGACAATCCTAGCGAAAACAACTCTCTTTTTTAATTATATATTCGTTGGAATGAAAGAATAATGCATTGAAATAAATTATATGTATTATATTTTTTAATTATTGAATTATTATTTATTATGTGTTTAACTATATTAGACTATTGACTTCACTGCTTTTTTTCATTTGTTTTGAAGCGGTTACAAAGAATTTTTAAGTTTTAAAATTCTTTTTTTAGTACTATTTCTTTTTTGCCGGCGGCGGTCGCTGATCGTTTTGCTGGTTATGTACATAAATAAGATTCATCTTTACTGATGAATTTTAGTTTTATGTTTTTCTTATTTTTTTATTTTACTTTGCCAGGTTTATACCATATCTGCTTCTATGATAGTTCTTTCGTTTACTTGTATGACAGTTTTTTGTCTATTTTTATGGCAGTTTTAGTCTATCTTTTGATAGTTTAGAGTTCGGGTGACAAGTATCATCGAATTTCTTTATAAACGAAGGAGGTCGAGCTGTATATGTTATGATTCCTTTTTTTTGTGGTTGTGCCGATACGCCAAGAACACGTAACGGAAAATTTTACTTTTTTCAAAAAGCATTCAAGGCAAAGTAATAGTTTTCTGGATTTAATTTCAGAAGCTTTTTTAACTTCTTCTGAAAGTGTTAGGTTGAGTATTTTAACGTCTTTTACACCTTTAAATTTTACTGTATTTTTTGTTTTACACCGAACTTCCAATATTTGAAGTGTAATTCTTTTGTAATTCTTTCACTATTAAATATAATCCAGTTTAAAAAAAAAACTATATTAGACCATCATTTATTTAGTTTATGAAAATAATATATTTAACCAGGATATCTTATTATATTTTACCAATATAAAACAACATACTTACAAGTCAATTTAATAAGGCTTCCAAAGTCGAAGCTGCTCATTAGTTCTTGCATATTCAGAATTTCAGACCCCGTATATGAATTTTACATCATAACGTAGAATAAATTACTCATTAGTCACTAAAATATGAGATTTGTTCTGTTTTGACTATCAAACTAAAAATCTAATAAATCTAATCATTAACTTTACAAATTACTATCAATTTGGTCACTTATCGTTAATGAAAATGAAGTTGTTGATGTGATATTGTATAGATCAGTGCATTAATACATTTAATCCTCAAATTTATATATACTGTAATTTAGTCCTAATTCTATATAACTCAACAAATTTATTTTTTTACGTTTACAAATTTTAGCAATTTAGTCCAAAAAAACTCCGTTCGCATCCTCACCGCTCATCGTCATCCCTTTCAGCTAGCCAAAACTTTTACTTTCTTTTCTAATTTAGTCCTAGTTCTGTGGTTTATGTAAATTGAAAACAACGACACGTTGTACTCTTTTTCCTTAAATTTAGAATTAAAATGTTTTTAACGAGACACGTATCTTTGTTATTGTTGAACCTATCTTATCTTAATAAGACCCAAATCGTTTCACAAAATAAAAGAAGAAGATTAGAACTAAAAGACAGAAGGGGGTCCCATTATTGATATGTTACTTATTATAAATATTTATTGAGTGTTTTTTTATTAAAACTAATATTTAATTTATACTTAATCCAACTTTTAATTTAGAGATACATTTAGATAACGACCAAGTATCTATTTAATAATTAAATTACTACCCCGTATCTATTTAATAATTAGTTTAATTAATTAAAATTAAGGGTAAACTACATAATTGATCACCAATTTTTTAGGGCAAATTCATTTTGGTCACCATACTTTTAAAATATTTGATAAGGTCACCCAACTTTAATTCGATTTCAATATAGTCACCCAACTTTAATTCGATTTCAATATAGTCACCAAAAAATTATTTTGGTAAATTCAGATTATTCAATTATCGATCTTATATTGTACCAATTAAATCAGATAATCGATTAACTAGTTAACTGAAATATTTGATTCTGGAAATGATTTTTTTTACTTTGTTTATTAAAATATCAAATGTGATAATATGATAAATTTAATAATTTTTCGGTTGTGATAAGAATGTAAAAACAACTAGAAATTCAAAAATTGAAAGTTCACACATATTAATCCTACCTAGAGCCAAAACTTTTTTTAAGTCAGAAAGGTATCAGATCACTAGACCAGTTAATCAATTTTGTTTTAATAATTGTTCGGTTGTGATAAGAAAGTAAAATAATTTATTTTAAAAATTTGTACCCAAATCATGTTCGATTAATCCTTAAAAATTATTTTGGTTAATTGCTAAATTTAGATTATTCAATTCTCGGTCTTATATTGTACCAATTAAATCGGATAATCGATTGACCGGTTAATTAGAATATTTGATTCGAGTAATATTTTTTTACTTTGCTTATTAAAATATCAAATATGATAATATGAGAAATTTAATAAGCAAAGTAAAAAATCATTACTCGCTTTTTTAAGGATTGATTGAATTTTTTATTTGTATAACCATTTCATTTGAGAGTGACCAAAATATGGACAATTTGAAAGTTAAGTTATTAGATTAAAAATTGTTAAACTCTAGTGAACAAAATAGGAGTGAGAAGAAAGTTGAGTGATGTAGTTTACACATTTTTATTAAGGAAAAATGAAAAACTAACATCAACTTCTAACAGAAGGTAACAGAAGGGACCATATCGAAATCGAACTAAAAATTTAATGATCTCGTCGAATATTTTAAAAGTACAGTGACCGAAATGAATCTTTCCTAAATATTCGGTGACCATTTATTTTGTTTACCCTAAAATTAACTATCATGTTAGTCGTAAATTAAAACGTCATTCTTAACATAGTTTGAAATTGAGATAAATTTAAGGAGTGATAATCAGTATAAAGCAAATTACTTTTCCCAAATATTCTAGTTTTGTTATGAATATTTATCTATGTGGATGTCTATCATGATTAGAACTTTATCAAAGGAGTTTGATTTATTTATTATTAGGAATATTATCTCTATGAATTAGAGTTTAATGTATTATGTATTTCTTATGCCTATAAATAGATGATTCATTGAAGGCATTGTATACAAGTCTATTTTTGAGAATAATACAAATCTCCCTCTTTCTTTCATCTCTTTGTTCTTCTTGTTCTTATTCTTGTTCTTCTTTATTTTATTCACAACACGTTATCAGCACGAGACTCTAATCAACTGAGGTCTTCATCCTTATAATTCAAAAGAAGTTACCGGGAAGAATTCGATTATAGAATAAACCAAAGATAAGTTTTTTTTCTCCTTATTTGTTTTTAGTTACCGATTGTCTTTCTCTTTATATTTTAACTTTGTTTTAATTTTTGAAAATTTTGGAAGTATGTTTGATTTTATTCGAACATTGGAAAGAGATAAATTTGTGGCTTCTCACAAACCAAAAGACGAATCGACAGAGACGAAGAAGTTGCGTTTGGTGTAAATTACGTGTGTTTTCTCTTGTTCCTAAAAGGGTTAATTAGCGGTATGCTTATTCATACTTTTACTTATACGATTATATTTGATATTTTTCATATTATTATTTATGTCATTTTATTTGGTAAAAGTTAATATTTTTAACCGTGTTTTGAGTTTTACATGATATGCTTAAATGGCTTGGAAAGAGATGTGATATAAAGGGACTATGAGAAGCTATCTCGGTCATATGCTATGTCTCCATTGTCCATGAGAGAAAAATCAATATCGGTAAATTTTGGTTTTATTTTTATTCTTTATATTATTATTTTAAAGTGCGATAAATCATGATGATTTTGAATTTACAAGAAGATTATTATAAAGTCTATATTTGCTCGAAAGCAATATTTCTTCTTCGTTGAAAAACTTGACCATAGACTTCTCCCAATTTCAAGTTATGAAAATTCTTCTTGATCCAAAAAGTTTTATGGGAGGCATTCCTTGAAGTGAATGCAAAGCATGATGTTTATTCCATGCGATTATCAATGATGGGGCATTCCCTGAAGTGAATGCAAGCATGATGTTTATTCCATGCAATTATCAATGATGGGGCATTCCCTGAAGTGAATGCAAGCATGATGTTTATTCCATGCGATTATTGGATCTGTTTCATTCCCTGAAGTGAATGCAAACATGGTAAATCATTATTCAATTAGAGACATAATTTCGATATAATCCAAGTATAATTGGCTGGACATCCCGTTCTGCGAGCCTACTGGTCTCAAAGGAGGTTTTTAAAGGACCTTGTGGACAGGTTTAACAATGCCGCGTACGAGGAATAAATCTTTGTTCTCTGTGATAAGGATATGTGAAAAAAGTTTTTAAAGGCTCACTGGCTCTACTCCATTCCCTGAAGTGAATGTGAGATTATATTATGGAAGGAATAAAAAATCACATTAAAAGTTGTGGTCGTGGTCGAGGTCGAGGTCGAGGCTATGAATATATACATGAAAAATATAGCCGTTTTAAGAATACTTCTACCCGCTGGTAGCGAAGTTATAAGGATGACAAGAGTGATAAAGATCATTCTAAGGAAGTGAAATTCTTTTACCAATGTGATGTTATAAACCATTGGTTTCGTACTTGTCAAACGCCAAAGTATTATGGACTTTATCCATAATCATGAATGATAAATGAAATAAAATATAAACAAAATTTGTTTTTGGTGAAAATAATTATGGCGTTATTGGTCCAACTCAATTGGATATTGTTAATTTTCCCATAACCTTTGAAGGGAATAATTTACCAATTGGTTTATTTTCCTTATAACCTCTAACAAGAATAATTGGTTTTTATTTTATTTTATTTTATTTATGTTAATTCATTTTATTTATTATTTATTTATGTTAGTTTGCTTTATGTTTATTTATTTCACATATTATTTATTTACGCTTTATGTTAATTTATTATTTGAAGAATATGATTACTTCCGGAATAAAATATACAATGAATTGTGGCTATTTATGCCTAGAATTGTGGCTATTTATGCCTAGCAGATAATGCAAGTACTCATATTGTACTTAAGCATAAGAAATATTTTTCCCATTTAAACGCAAGGGGAAATATGAGTAGTATTTCTCAAAGTACTAAAATATCAATACTTCGGAAGAGCACTTGAAAGTTTATCTCTGATAGATAATCGACTTGATGTGATGTGCTATATTTTATATTTTTCATTCCTCGAAGTGAATGATACAAAGTACATATTTTCATTACCTGAAGTAAATGAAACAAAGCACATTTTGAAAGGTGCACAATTATGCATTTCTCGATTAAAATGCAAGAGAATAATGTGAGTACTATATCCGGAAGTACTAATATCACAAAAGGATCTGGTTGAGCAAATATGTTATTGTCAAATGGAACTTTATTCCATATTCACATTGCATTATACTCATCAAAGTCATAAAGAGAGCAATATGAGTTCGCAAAATATCCCCTTGAAAATTATAGATAACATATGTTATCAATTGGCATTTGAAATAATCCAATATGGATATAAGTTCTGGTAGCCAAAAAGTTAGTTGAAAGCTCTAGGAGAGCTATATATTGCTACCAAAAGATAATTTTAATTGAAAGCTCCGAAAGAGCTAAATATATTCCTATTTAAAGGAACAATTTTGATGGTCGTACTAGACATGTACGAGTAAGGTTGAATTACATGTTATGGTAAACAAGAAGTTTACAAATTCAGAGATATATACACACACATATATAGTTGGCATGATCGGTTAGACCATCCTGATCAATAATGGTGCCGAAATTATTAAGATTTATATGCACATGTATTAAAAGAATCTGTAGTTCTTGTGGTGCTTATTCTAAAAGGAATGGATTAAATTCCACTTATTAAAGAACGTGAAGTTCTTGTGTTGCTTAAAGGAATTGATTAAATTCCACTTACTAAAAGAACATGAAGTTCTTGTGTTGTTTTTTCTCAAAGGATATAGATGATCCCACTTACCAAAAGAATTAGAACTTAAAGTTCTTGTACTGAAGTTAAGACTGTATGTCTTGCATATCTGAACGAAATATGGGCCCATATATCCACAACTGTGGAAAGTTTTATATGATTTTAGTAGATGCATCTACATTGTTTTACCGACTTACAACCAGAAGTTTGTGAGATTGATTCTAAAAGATTCAGATTATGCAGTTAGACTATTCGTCTTGAAAAGCTAGTGGGTTTATATTTTAGGCTATATCAGTTGTTACAAAGCCTATTGATTATGAAAAATATAGCTTAGCAAAAATTTCAATTGGATGCCTCCTATTTAATAGCTAAACTATGAGAACAAAAGAGTTATTATTTATATGGTGTTTCGATATAGCAACACTTATACGCATCAAGCCAACGAGTTATAATAAACTCCTCGTTATGATTGGTTTTTGGTCGGAAACCATACATTTCCCATTTTATGATTTTTTGAATGTGCGATATGAATTGCTCCACCACAACGCACAAAATGGGTAAATAAAGGGGTTGAGAATATATATTGAGTACGAGTTTCCTTTTATGTTTAAATTCTTAAACATTAATTGGAGAATCATTTATGACATGATTTTTCTCAACATCAGGGGGAGATAATAATCAGCTGGATAGAGGAAAATGAATTATCATTATCTAGATCCTCGTATATGAACTAGAAGTTCATAAGATAATTCATGTTATTACATGTCAACTGCCAGACATATTTACTGACCCAATGAAAGTAATTAAGTCTCATGTACCAGCTGAAATGCTCTAAGTTTAAATTACATGTTAGAGCGAGAGAATGTAAATCATGCCTGAAGCATGATAGTTGAAATGGTTCCAATCATCAAAATTCTCGTAAATAGAAAGTAATATGAGATGGTCATATATTGGAGGCGGGTGCTCCTGAAGAGACCCAAGACATAACAAATAATAAAACTCTATAAGAGTTTCAGGTACCTGAAATAAAGATTGAAATCTTGAAGAGATCTCGATGAGTTATGTCATTACGAGAATGGAACCAGAAAATTGGAAAGTTGTCGACAATGATTTTACAAACAATTTTACATAAAATACTTCTATAGAAGTAAAGAAAGAAATCGAGGATCTTGTATAAAATCTATCCAGAAGTATAGATATTGAATTGGCCAATGTTGAAAGACGCTTTGAACTTTTAAAATAGAAGTATTTGGACCAGCAGTCCAAACACCTAAAGGCGTAATGCAAGTGAGGCACAAATAAGTACTCGTAAATACGACTTGAACTATGATTTATGAAAAGTTTTAATTACTTCATGGTGGATGCAATTACTTTGGTGGTTATTGAAAATTTTACATGCGTCTAATTATTTGTGGATCTATATTTATCCTTGAAGGATCTAAAATGCTATAAGCATTTGGAAATTTCTGAGGAAATTTATTTAGACATGTCTCGTTAATATTTTGGCGCATTTGGTATAATCGCCTTAGTGAATACTAATTGAGAAAATAATATAAGAATGATCAGATTTTCTTATGTATTTTATAAAGAAGTTTGGATCAAGATCCATTATGATAATTTTAGAACTCCTAAATAGCTTCAAATTGGAAACTCATGAAGTACTTTCAATACAAGTACTTGAATCTTGACATCAAGTTTATCTCGACCTAAAGATCGAGCATTTTTATATATTTCTTTTGTCTATGAATAGACATAAGCTAAAAGAATCTTAAAGAAGATTCAATATGAATAGAGCATATCTATTGAGTATCCCAATAGTTGTAAGATTGTTGGATGTGAATAAAGATAATTATATCTTTTCTTGGTCTTGAAGCACTATATATTAGTTGGTCAAGAAATATCTATGATTATACAAAGATCATTACATTTAGATCTTCAAACATTCGTTGTTGCCTCCTCAAATGTCGTAGAAATAATTGTTATGCACGAGGCAAGCCAAAAAAATGTGTTTGGCTAAGACCATTGACCCAACATATCCAAAAGATATGTGAATTTACTTTTACTAGATATGATAAAAGCTATCTTGTGTGAAGATAATGCAAGATGTTTATCTCAGTTTGAAAGTGGATACATCATGGAACATATTACTCCAAAGTTTCATCCCTCGCGATCTTTAGAAAAATGATATTCAAGATTAAATTATGAAGATTCAAAGATCTTCTGTGATGTTTGCATGAGGGGGAGTAAATACGCGTTGCATTCTTTTTCCCTTAACCGGGGTTTTGTCCCAGTGAGTTTTCCAAGTAAGGTTTTTAATGAGGCAACATGTTATGCGTATCAAAGATGTGTGTACTCTTTTTCCTTCACTAAAGAATTTTTTTCCCCACTGGGTTTTTATCTTAGTAAGGTTTTAACGAGGCACATTATCTTCATAGACATCCAAGGGGGAGTGTTATGAATATTTATCTATGTGGATGTCTATCATGATTAGAACTTTATCAAAGGAGTTTGATTTATTTATTATTAGGAATATTATCTCTATGAATTAGAGTTTAATGTATTATGTATTTCTTATGCCTATAAATAGATGATTCATTGAAGGCATTGTATACAAGTCTATTTTTGAGAATAATACAAATCTCTCTCTTTCTTTCATCTCTTTGTTCTTCTTGTTCTTATTCTTGTTCTTCTTTGTTTTATTCGCAACAAGTTTGAGAATTATTATTTTTAAGAGGAAAAATATAAGTAGCATAAAATATTTATTTTTTATTGAGATTAAATTTTAATTTCCTTTCGTTTCTAGAAATGTACTATTTGGGGGAAAAGTCTATAAAAGAGTTGAGTGGCTGTCTGCTACCTTTACCAACCACAAAACTCACCATCCAATCCTATTCCACCACGTGGGATCCAAGCGGACGATGGACAAGAATCCTTTGGAGAGCCAAAAGGTTCGTTACAATTTTGGACCGGGAAATGACGTCATTTATGTGCTAAAGGGTGACGCATATTGAAGTTGGGGAAAATATATATATATTTTACTTGAATTTGGTTTTAAAATTTAATTTAGTATTTAAAGTTTTTTTTGTTTGATTTAGTACATGAATTTAATTTTTTTAGTTCAAAATGATATTTAAACGTAATTTGATACTTGTGTTTTTTTAATCAAATTAAATACTTAAACTTAACTTTTCTTTGTCCAAATTAGATTATTTCGGATTTAAATACGTTTAAATTAGATGGACTTGGAAGAATTCAAATAATTTTAATATAAATATTTTTTATTTCAAATGTAACAATTAATTGGACAAAAAATCATAATTATCGAATTGAACTAAGAAGTCGAATTCGTGCACAAATTTGAAATCAATAAGCAAAAGTTCATGAACCTAATCGAAAAAAACATAAATTAGAAATACCAAATTAAATCAAGAAGCCAAGTAAGGTATCAATTTGAATAAAAAAAACAAGTTTAAGTACTTGTTGGATAAAAAACTTTATGGGCCAAATTGAACTTTAAAGTCAAATTTAAGTACTAATAATATATATATATATAGTTAATTAATAAGTGGCGTAGGTTATCAACAACTAGTTAGTCTAATGGGATGAGACACAATATCTCATAAACAAGGTCAGAAATTCAAGTCTTGACGTTGTGAACGGAACAATTAGATTGAAAGGGTCGCCTCATAATAAGTCGCTGCAGTATTTGATCCGAATTAGTCGATTAATGAACTAGATAGCGGTTAAGCCGTTAAGGGGGTGCGTAGGATAAAAAAAGTTTATGCGCATGGTATTTTTTCCCCAAGTTGTAGCGTTTTTCTTTTGCTTACTTATGCTGCTTTTAGTGCCAACACTGGACGTTAACGTTTGACTAGCGATTCTTGGAAATATTCCTTTCCCCTTCTTTCTCTCTGCTTATGAACTATTTTTAATTTCTGGGTTGTTTTTAATTCTTTGTTTGCTTTCAATGAGTGGTTGAAGGTGCCTTTTTCCCAGAAGCAACAGAGTTTTTGAGTGTTCATTTGGTTTTGTTTCTAAAGGACTTTGATATCTGGAAGTTCTGTTGATCCATAGGGAGGGTTAGTAAAGTTTCTCTCAAATTTTAGTATTCATTCTGGGTTTATGAGAAACTTGAAACTTTTTAGAGATTCATTTCTTTTGGTCTGATTTAGTACATGAACTTTGTTCCATACTTCTTGTGATTTTTGCGTGTATTGAGTTGGTTTTTGTTGTGTTTTCGTTTCAGGCATTTCTTTCGCTGCGTCGTCTTCCTCCCATGGAGATTGATCCATAGATAGAGGTAAGAAAACCATGTGAATGTTGTCGAAAATCGCAGACTCGGTCCTTGACATAAGATTTAGTAAGCTATTTGTTGGCTGTTGGTTCTGTTCCAGTTTGCTTGATAGAGTATGAACTCACCATCGACCGAACTTACGAGAAGGATGGCGATATATGAGCAATTCCACCACATAAGCAGGTGGGGAGACGCCTTCAATGTCGACAATAATCCGAATACCGGATCATCCACGATTGCGCCTGCAGATGTCAGGCTAAACAACAAGGTGAAGTTGCATTACTGTTCTATTCCTCGGTTGGTTTTGCATTTGCTTCGGTTTCTGGCTGTAACTAAACTGTGCTGATTTAAATCATAGGCTGAATATATATCTTGTGAGCAAGTTGAACCTTCCATAAGTGATCAAGAAACAAACAAGCCGGCCGATAAGGTAACGAATTCGTCGCATCTGCTCTCTCTCTTTCTCCCTAGCACACACATCTCCTACTTGTTTCAATTGTATGTATCTTTTATTTAAAGAAACATGATGTGTGCAGATACAGAGACGTCTAGCACAGAACCGTGAAGCTGCTCGGAAAAGCCGGTTGCGGAAAAAGGTATATGAAGAATGCATTCCATATTAAATTATTTGCTTATTGGAAGTTATTTCATTGTTTCGACATATATGAAGTACTTAAACCGATTTTATCTTATAGGCCTATGTTCAACAACTAGAATCAAGTCGTTTGAAACTAGCTCAAATGGAGCAAGAGCTTGAAAGAGCTAGGCAGCAGGTATATGTAAAAGCAATGTCCCTTTTAATGATATTTCTAAATCCAGCATATGTAACCGATTTGTTAATGCCTTAATGCAGGGTATATACAAAAGCGGTGCATCGGGTGCTGGTGGTTTCGGATTGCCTGCAACTGTAAACTCAGGTTTGTGATCTAAGTGGTAAACAATTATATGTAAAGGTTTCCCTCCCTATGGATATCACATTTTTTTTCTCATGTAAATGTGCAGTGTATACATCTTGCTTTCTTGTTTAGAATAGTTTCATATGAATTTGCCAGGGATTACTGCATTTGAGATGGAATACACGCACTGGGTTGAAGAGCAAAACAGACAGATTTGTGAACTTAGAACCGCACTCGCCGCACACGTTACCGATATAGAGCTCCGTATACTGGTAGAAAGTGGCTTGAACCACTACTGCAATCTGTTCCGCATGAAAGCAGATGCTGCAAAGGCAGATGTCTTCTATTTGATCTCGGGCATTTGGAGAACTTCAGCCGAACGTTTTTTCCACTGGATCGGAGGATTCCGCCCGTCGGAGATCTTAAATGTAATGCTCAGTCTCAATTAACTCTTTTTTTTTTTCCGAAACACTGCCTATCTGTTGTGGTCAATATGAATATGTAGGAAACATTTTCTTGTGAGCAGCATGTCCAAATCCTAATGAACTACCTACTGATGTCAATAACTTCTTATGATAATCAAAAAGTGCAGGGCCGATGCATCGATACTTATGACTTTTCTATTCATAAATTACGGATCTCCAAATTCGGTTTGTTCAGGTTGTGGTGCCACAGATTGAGCCATTGACTGATCAACAACATTTGGAGGTCTGTAATCTTAGACAATCATCTCAGCAAGCTGAAGATGCACTTTCCCAAGGAGTAGATAAACTGCAGCAGAGTTTGGCCGAGGATGTAGCGTCCGGTTTGTGTTCGGGAAACTACAGAGCTCAGATGGTTGCTGCAATAGATAAGTTGGAAGGCCTAGAGAACTTTGTAAGCCAGGTATGACATTACTTCTTCATCCTCAATTTTCATATATATAAATGCCACGGTGTGTATTACCCTAAGATGTACACTTTGTTTACTGGATTTTGCATGTTTTGTTGCCAAAAACAGGCAGACCACCTTCGCCAGCAGACGTTACAACAGATGGTTCGGATCCTGACAACCCGTCAAGCGGCTCGAGGTTTTCTTGCCATGGGGGAATACTTTCATCGTCTACGTGCTCTGAGCTCACTATGGGCCGCTCGTCCACGAGAATCTGCCTAGCTTAGAGAAGCATCAATATGTGTAGGCTGTATTCACCAGAAATTTGTTCCTCAACTGGTAAGGAAATGGATTTTTGGAGGTCTTGTTTTATGAAGTATTCAATGCACTACAATATATGCATATACATATACATATATGTATGTATGCATGTATACACTATAGTTGTTCAATGAAGCTTCTTGGGCTTAAAATGTGTAAATATGAATCCTTGTGCTGCACTGGCTCTTGGTCTGGTTTGGTTTGCTGGTTTGTAGAAATTTGGGTGATTAAACTTAGGTTTACACTTTACAGGTGTTGTATAGCTTACCATATTCTTTGGATGCTGGAGGATTATATTAGCAAGCTTGTCCTTATTTTGATTTAAATAATTAGTAAATATTTTTCTTTATTAAAAAAATTAATTTTTATTATTTTTTTAATTTTTTGTTGAACCATTTAGTTTTTTATTATATTTTTTGAATTTATATATGTTTTTAAATGGAGAAAATAACAAAACATATGTATATAATAATAAAATGAAAAGATTTATTCAAATTTACTTTTTGATTTTATGGATTAATTATAAAATAATTAAATAATTAATTTTTTCTGTTTTCGTTTAAAATAATTAATTTAAAGTTATTTCAAGGACAAGATTTTGCCACATCTATATAGTGAGAGAAAAACATATTTATGTAAAAACTATATATTGTATGATTAAGTTAACAGTGGAGCATGCGAGGATGGCTTGGTAGTATAGAATTGTCTTTGATTTTTTTCCTGTTTCACTCTCTTTTTTTTGGTCTCGAGATTAAAATTTCTCATAAACGTTATTTTCACCTAAATTTTCTCCCTCCCTCTCTAGGTAAAAGTAAAATAGAATTGTAATAAATAAAAAGTTAACAATGATCATATATAGATAAAGTGGAAAATAATTTGTAGGGTAAAATAATGTAAAATAAAAATAAGTTATATTTTATTTATTATTAAATACAAGGGTAAACTATACTAATGACCACCGAACTATGTGGTTGGTGTCGACTTGACCACTATATTTTCAATTATGTTAAATATACCACATAACTATTTAATTGGTTCCAAGGTAGCCACCTGTCGTAAAAAAACGAAAAAGTTAACGGGACTGTTAAAATAATTGGCATAATTACAAATTTGGTCCCCTTTATCTATACAATATATTAATTTGATCCTAATTTTAATCTAATAAAAATTTATTTATTTTAATTAGGTGGTGATACGTGTCACCACCTTATTGGGGTTTCACCCCTCCAATCATGTGATGACACGTATCATCTTGATTGGAGTAGGAAAAATGAAAACCATGAAGCCACCCTTGGTAAGAATTGAACCTAGGACCTTGGGGAAGTAACACATGAGTTACCACTGAGCCAAACATAATATTGTGTTATGTAATACTAATAATAACATGTCTTATACGATTGGAGAGAAAAACAAACAATATACTTGCCCTTGGTAAGATTCGAACCTGGATATTCATCTAAAATATACTTTAAACACAGAAAAGAACATATAGAACAGAGAAGAAATATAAACAGACCTGGTTGAATTCAAGAACATCAGATTTGAAACGAATACGATCGCCTTTATCAAGACGAATATCCTGAGAAACAGCTTTGACAGTAAAACCAGCACCTGGAAACACAATGCAGTCTCTTTTATTGGTTTCATCGAGTACGACCAACCTCGTTCCTTTAGCGTATTTCAACCTGAAATCTCCAGTTATGTCAAAGCCTTTTCCCAGAGCTTCCATGGCTATTACCTCTATCGGCTTCTCTGTTTCCGCCATACCCAGATCTCCAAAACTCACAAAGGCAGCAAACAACAGCAGTAGCACAAGCAGTAGCAGTAGCTTTGGGTTGATGATTGTTTTGAATCATTCGATTGGGATAAGTTGTTTTGCATGCTAATTTGCAGTCATAATTATTAGTACTTCCCTCGATTGGTAGCACTCTGGATGATCTGCAAGAACCTTAAGGTTTGGTAATGGGATCAAGTTATTATCCCAATCAACAACTTGCAGATTTCGAAAATAAGATGCTTTTCCGAAGCCTTCGCCGGCAAAATGGCCACTGCCCATCTCTGTTGATGTGTGGGAACCTTCGGGGATCGAGTTCACAACTTCTCCACCAAACTGTACCATGCTCGCATGGTCGCTTAGGTGAGTGAACAAGAATGACGGCCAATATCACAATTATATTGTTTTACACTTGGTAGGATTAGAATCTGAAAAATTATATCCCATTATCAAACAATATACTTGTTCATGTCTCCGGTTCGAATCCTATTAAGGGCAAGTATATTGTTTGTTTTTTCTCTCCAATCGTATAAGACATATATTATTATTAGTATTACATTTCACAATATTATATTTGGCTCAGTGGTAAACTCGTGTGCTACTCCCCTAAGGTCTTAGGTTCAATTCTTACCGAGGGTGGTTTCTTGGGTTTTATTTTTCCTACTCCAATAAAGGTGACATGTGTCATCACATGATTGGAGGGGTGAAACCCCAATAAGGTGGTGACACATTTCATCACCTAATTAAAATAAATAAATTTTTATTATATTAAAATTAGGATCAAATTGATAGATTGTATAGATAAAGGGGACCAAATTTGTAATTATACCAATTATTTTAACAGTCCCGTCAACTTTTTCGTTTTTTTACGACAGGTGGCTACATTGGAACCAATTAAATAGTTATATGGTATATTTAACACAATTGAAAATATAGTGGTCAAATCGACACCAACCTCATAGTTCGGTGATCATTAGTATAGTTTACTTTAAATACAAAAATAAAATTCAAACCTCAAAGACTCAAATTTCTCTCACCCTCACTACTATTAGGGATGGGCATTTCACCCGGGCTCGATGGGTTCCGACCCAATCCAGTTGATTGGGACATTTTTGTAACAAAAAAATTAGATTCGGGTTTAGGGGAAAAAAATTCGACCTAACTCGACCTATGACTAATAGTGTAATTTTCCCGTAAATTTTTTAGAGATATTTGTAATAATCTCTTTTTATATATATTTTTTATAATTAGGTCCTTGAAATTAATTTTTTATTTACAATTTAGTCCTTAAGTTTATTATTTTTTATAATTAAGTCTCTTAAAATTATTATTTTACAATTAAGTCCCTAAAATTAATTTTTTTCTATAGATCCGGTCGGGTTTAAGGTATTTATTTTTAGGTCGGGTCGGTCAAATTTTTTAAAGAATGAGGTCGGGTCAAGTTCGGGTGGGCCAAAAACCCGACCCGACCCGTGCCGATCCCTAACTGGCATCACTCCGCTGACTTTAGTGAGGTTACCACCCATTCACCGGCGTTACAGTGCACCTTGAGGGACAAATTTACAGCTGTGAGCTATTGATAAATTGATCTTTTGTTTCTCTTCAGCTCGAAAGGAGAGACGGCGGTGCAGGGGATGTGATTTTGAATTCGATAATGTTACCAGTCGGAGCATTAAACGGGTCATGCCAACTAAAACACCCCAGGATAAGAAAAGAATGAAAGAATGCCATTGCCAACCCAAAGCCTTCAGCTTTTGCAGACAGTTGAGGCTACCAACATTAATTTCAGCTTTAAGAACCATATGCGTAGCAAGGCAAACAACGACCGAAGGAAAAACCAAAACTCGAATGCAACTAGTGAGGCAAAATGTTGAGTGACACCAGTGAATGGGTGGTAACGCCGACAGGACTGATGTCGGCGAGGGAGAGAGAAGTTTAGGGTATTTAGGGTTTAGGATGTTTGAGTTTTATTTTTGTATTTAGTGATAAATAAAATATAATTTATTTGTATTTTAAAATAGTTTTTATATTTAATAATAATAAAATATACCGAGTCATACTAAAATATTAATAAAATATTTTAGAGTGAACAAAATAGATTAAAAAGTATAATTTAGTGAGTAAATTGATCGTTTTAAAAGTTTAGTGATCAAAATAGGCATGAGAGTAAAGTTGAGTGATAATTTAAGTATTTTACCCTAATTTGTATATAAATTTTATTTAACACATATTTGATTCTTAGAATTTTTTTATTGTTTATCGAAAGAGTGTATAAAAGTATGAAAAATGCAATAATACCATTATAATAATATTAATTCTAGTACAAAATAGTCAATAATCTCTCAGTAGGTGGTTAAAATTTTTAGTAGACACTCTCTTTTTCTATTACATTGTGAGTTCAAGATTTATTAAGAGTGAAATTTTTCTTCTCCTTCCTTTAAGTAGAAAGTGTTCAAAAAAATTATTGTACAAAACAAAACATTAATAATGTTTGAATTAACTCGTGACATTAGATTCAATTGATTTTAATCATTAATATAATTAAAAATATAATATCCTTGTTTTTTCCTACAATCAAATGTTATGATTAATATATTTTTCTCTCAATATGATTTTTTTTTTTGAAATAGCTACTGAAATTTCATTAAACCATAAAAAAATTTAATTGCAACGCAATTAAGAAGAAAAAAAATTTGGGTTAAAATAACTCAAAAATAATGAAAACGAAAATTTCTATGGAAATACGCATACCAACGAAAATTCAAAAGCTTCCTGAATCTTCTTGTCTCTGTCCAAACGAGACGCATAAAGAAGGAAGGAGTGGTGCGCGATCCATTTTGTCAGGCAAAAGGTACCGCTACCTAGGACTGATTTTATCGGCAAACAACCATCAACGAGTGGGGATAAAACATTCCAAGTGACCACCGACAACACCATGAATCAGAAACTAGCGCCGAGTGAATCTCTGTACGAACAACAATTGAACGCTAGGGTATGCTGAAATCTGCCACGAAGACAGATGAACCAAACCAAAAAAAACAAAACAAAAACATGCCACAAAAACAGAAAAAAGCGTATCACTAGGACAGTGAAAGAGCGTGCTACAAAAGCAAAGATTCTTATTAAAATAAAAACAAGAAAACTGATAAAATCGGTAGTCGACAATCAATACGAAAATTGATTGCCGGGCCACCTATTAAAGGAATTGAACAAAAAAAAATGACTAAAATTGAAATAATTTTGAGAGAGCAATATGATTATTATTTTTTCTTTACTTTCCTCGGATATCTAATTAATTAAAGGGATACGATACAACCTACTTTCAATTTGAACTAAAAATTAAGTTGAGATGTGTACTTGGATAAAGAAAATTTCAGAAAACAAACTAAACCTTAAAATTAAATTTAAATATCAAAATATATATTTAATCTTATTTTTTTATAATTTATTTAGCTTTATTATCCAATAAGCAAACGAATTTACTACAATGAAACGTAAACAAAGGAACCTACGTGTACCCCAAGCTACATGAAGAGGGTCGTGTATAAAAGAAGACATGTATATACATCTTTGTGCTAATTTGATCTTTACCACCTCTTTAATTACATGTATAAGAGATTCCAAGCTACGAGTTTCACCTTTAAATCATCAACGATTACGCTCTTCTCAAATATAATAAACAACGACATTTCATGAAATACGCATCACAAAGGAGCGCAAAGATTTTCCCCTTAACCGAGATGCCCAAGTAACATCCCTTTCCCAATTAACATACTGCGAGTAACACCATTCAACAAGTATATTTCCTTCTATAATCTCGAAGCAAACCTACACTCCGATAAAATATTCTTGTAGGACTCTTCTCCATCATCACACAAAACACAAGCAGCAGAATTCACCACGCCCTACTTCAGTAGCCTATCCTTTGTTGAAAGGCGACCCAAAATTGCCAACCAAGCTATAATAGCGTGTTTTGGCACATGCTATGAAATTCAGACAAGATGATGTCATGCAACCTTAGCTTTCGGGACATGAATCACTCTTCAGATTGCTCATGCAATCACAATATCGAAGGAGGTCACATACACAAAATATGACTTTGCTTCACCTCACAGTTTAAGGAGCCTGCAAACCGTCCAACTCATTGTAACTTTCAGGACAATTTCTCAAAATACAGCTCCTTTAAACACATAAGACTTAAGCCAGGCCACTATAAGGATCCATTATCAGCTAAGATATTACGAATGAGATAAAAGGAGCAAGCCTTAATCCAAGTTGATAAGTCCTTCAAGCCAAGGCCCCCTCGCTTTTCAAGCTACAAACTTGTTGCCAATGGACTTTAGCACATTTCGCATGAGTGTCAGCAACTTTTCAAAAGAACTGAGCACAAGTCTTTTCAATTTTTCTAAGAACACCACTTGATAATACAAGTTTTCTACACCAATAGTTCGTAACTCCTATCAAAACTGACTTGATTAGATGTAATTTCCCCGCAAAACTAAGGTTCCGAGAAGACCAATGTCGCAGCTTTCCCCTAATTTTATCAAAAAGAGCCTAAAATCACTCTCCGCTAGCTACCTTGTAACCAAAGGGACACCCAAGTACCTAATTGGGAAAGTTCCCAATCGAAACCCAGCCACTTCTCTAATCGCAACAGTGGCTTCCTCCGAGATCCTAGAAACAAAAATCTCACTCTTAGAAGCATTGAGTTGCAACTAACATCTCATGGAACCTTGCCAAAACATAGTTAATCCCCCACCAAGGAATTCAAATACCCATTGCAAAAAATAATCAGGTCATTTGCAAAGCACAAGTGCGTTAGGCTGAGTCTTTTACACTTGGGGTGAAACTGGAAAATGCCATTCTGAGCAGCCATATCCAATAATTTGAAGAGGACATTTATCACAAGAACAAAGAGATAGGGTGAAAGGGGATCACCCTATCAGATCCCCCTTTCCCCCTGAAAATATCCTACAAGGATTTTATTGAATGAGATAGAGAACCGAGCAGTTGTCAAGAAGATTTTAATCCACTCCCAAAACTGATGTGGCATGTAACCCTCTCGTCCCGGGCTAGACGACAGACCGGTCCAAGCAAGTTACACGGGAAAAACTGAAGCGAACCCCGTTAAGGCTCCACTTCGATTAGCAACCCTAGAAAATTTTTCTTTAATTATCTTGTCTAAATGTATTGTTTAGTCCTAAGTGAGAAACGACAGCGGAAAACGAGGACAGACGGAACGTAAGGTAATTTAAATTTACCAAGTGACATGTTATATCCAATTGCATACTTACGAAACCAAAACCATACATAAACAATACACACGAGGCTCACAAGAAAGCTTACGACAAACGGGACCAAAGCCCAACATTAGAGAGCCCTTAAAAAAGCCAAAAAGCCCAATTAACATGCTTGTGCTTCGAAACAGGCTTGCCCGTTTCGATACACGAGCCCTAGTTTAAACGCCAGATCAGGCCGTACCGATACAGTCCACTCTGTTTCGGTACGGGGGTCTCTAGTAACAAAGTGTTCTGAAACAGGTTCTGAAACGGGCCTTCACAGAGGTAAACCGTATCGAAACGCATACCGAAACGATGGCTCACAGTGTCAAATCGTACCGAAATGGCACCACCCTCGTTTCGATACGAGTATCCCTGGAGCTACACATGTTTCGAAACCACTACACGTGTTTCGAAACACCTGCACTATGTGTGACCCTGCATGCAGTTTTCTGCATCTCTAAGTGTTCCCAAACATCCCCAAAACTACAAGAAAACATACTTAATTTAAAGAAAACATACTTCCATAACACCTAGCAAGATAAAGATTACATGCCTTCATTACAAACTTAACTATTCAAGAAGCAAGGTTTACATGCTTTCAAAACAACACATAACATTCATAAAACATGGTTATATACCTTCAATACAAAAGCATTAACAAAATAGGAGTCTAGATACACGCTCCTAACACACGTAGCATCCACATTGCTAGACTACTACATTATCTCATAAAACAATACTTGAGCAACTACCACACGCTTGGATGCCCTTTTCTTGCTCCTTGCTAATTCCACACTAATGATCTCCATTGTTGAAAACGAGAGCGTAAGCTAGAAGCTTAGTGATGGAGCTCTAAAACAAAAACAACGACAATGCAGGGTTCAAGCATGTTATCCTTAAGACATTCACAAGACATACATATACACTAACATATCAACATAGCTAAACGTCACAAGCATGCATGAACATGTCATCTTACCTCATGTTATGCTAAACAAGATATAACCATTATCTTATCACAACACCCACAGGTGAACAAGTATATTGGCAACTATTAGTTTACTCGGATATGCGGATAACTTCCGTTAGGATTTTCACCCTCAACGTACTCGACAACAATTACCTTCCGGTGGGATTACACTCATCACCGTTTTCACTTATGGATGGGATTACACTCATCATCACATGCTAACAATTTCCGATGGAATATTACCTCACCGTACTCCTCCTTGATGACTATACGTCACCAAGGCCATGCGCGAATTTGACTCTTATCGTGTGCACACTCATCCTAATGATCGATCATTTATACCCGGTAATTAACTAGTGTCAATCATACTATACAAGCCACACCATGATATCAAAATCATGCAACTTAACATATCATCATCATTATACAACATCAATATGTATATCAACATGCATAAACAAACACATACTTCACAAGTCCACATTATGCACATTAAGCAAAACTCATAAAGCACACAAGAGATTAAACTACCAACTTAATCTCTACCTTGAATTGGCCTACCAAGCAAAATCCAACATCTCAAACACACACTTGAACCAATTTAAAGCCATTTTAAATAATCCACTCACCGAACTTCCTTACGCAAACCGAGAAAAGCCGAATCAAGCTTCCACACTTTTCGGAATTGAGCCCGAAGCTTCTCCAACGGTTTCCCTTGATTCTAACTAATCAAAAAACAACACATTACTCAACCAAATCATCCACAAAACACTATCACAACCAAAACTACAACCACAAAGCCAATTCTCTACAATTTCAAACCATGAACCAACCTAAAAATCCTCATTTTCGAGATCACACATAACCCAGCAGAAAACCACTAATCCCAACACCCAAATTAACATTAAACACCTTCAAAACAACTCTCAAGCTTTACTATAACATCATCCCTACTCTCCTACACCAAACTACCTCAAAAACTCATATTTTCACCTTTATAAAATACCCACAAAAACCCATTTTGGGATTTTTTATAAAACCCAACCATTTTCACATATAATACATCTAAGGGCGAGATTAAAACATAAATAAACTTTGCAAATTAAAATCTACATGAAAACCCATTAAAGCTCAAACCTTTTACTTGAAATTTAAAAAACTTGAAAACTTCAACAATGATGTTTACCAAAAACTAAAACCATGAATGTGTTAGGAATGAAGAGGAGAAGTCAAATATGTAATTACCTTGTTGAAAGAACTTGAAATGGTGGAGGAATTTGATGGAATAGTAACTAGGGGGTTTGGAGGGTTTTGTTGTGGAATTTGGGTAGAGGGAAGAAGATGAAGACTTTTTTGTAAATAGGCACTTTTTACCCATCCTTTTTCTCTTATTATAAAAATTACCAAAATGCCCTTAATGAAAATCAAGCCCATTTAAATTTTAAAGCAATGCCAATTTTAATTAAAATGAGCACAACCACACGAACCCGATTCACACTCTCAACTCCCGACCCCTAAACCCGGGTGTTACAATGCAGTCCCAAAGCCTCAGGAAGAACAAGAACAAAATCCCATGAGATACTATTAAATGCTTCCTAAAGGTTCACTCTAAGGGCACACCTCGGAGATAGAGTGTTCCAAGCATATCCTTTCACTAATTCTTGTGCCAATAGTGTATTATCAACAATGTTATGTCCTGGGATAAATGCAGCTTGGTTGGGAGAGACCCACCCTGGGAGAAAAGGAACCAAACAATTTACCAAAATTTTTGTTATTGCCTTGTAAATCACCATGCAACTCGAGATTGGCCTAAACTCCTTCATCCTAATAGGATCGGGCACTTTCAGGACAAGCGTGACAAACGTGGCATTAAACGCAGACAAGAGACGGAAGGCAACAAAGAAGAACCCAATAGCCGCCACAACATCAGCCCTTACAACCTGCCAAGCTTTCTTGAAAAAGAAAATGGTGTAACCATCAGGTTCAAGAGCCTTGTCATTTTCTTGGGCAAAGATACCACTCTTAATTTCCTCAACACTCACTCTTTTCACAAGTTCATCTTGAGCAACATTAGGCAGAGAAACATGTAATAAGTTTCGTAAAGTTTCAACTGAGCAAGAAGTAACATTAGGATCGACCGTACCAAGTAGTTTGGTAAAGAAACTTATTGCATCAATAGTCATGTCATCAAAAGACTCAAGTCGCACTCCCCGTTCATCCTCAAGCACATGAATGGTATTTTTCTTCAACTTGCTTGCAACAGCTGTATGAAAAAACTTAGTGCTTTGATCACCTTCTTGTAACCATTGGACCTTAGCTTTTTGTTGAAAGAAAAAGGCATTCAGCCTACTCTAATTCTCTTAAGTTCCTTTTGGAGCAACTTCTCCCGAGACATATCCATATTCCTAGGGTAAGATTAATAATTTGATGATGTTTAAGGAGCAATATCTTTTGTCTGACCTGGCCTGAAATATCCCTTAAGTGTTCCTTGTTCAATTACCGCAAAGTGGCCTTCAACCTTTTAAGCTTCCTAAACAAAACTCGCATCAGATTACCTTGCACAAGTTGCTGCCAGAAATCTTCAACCAATTGCATAAAATCAGAATGAAGAGCCCAAAAGTTAAAGAACTTAAATGACTTTCGGCGATTTGCAGGAATCTTCTTTGAAAGTCAAACCACGGACGAACTATGATCAGATACTCCAGGAGCTTGAAACTCTACAAAAGATGTAGGAAAACCAGTAATCCATGCAGAATTAATTAGAACTCTGTCCAATTTCTTGGCAAGAAACCCCTCTTGTTGCTTATTAGACTAGGTAAACAAAGGTTCAGTATAAACATGATCAAAGAGGTTCAATCCATCCAAACAATCCTAAAAATCTTCCATATCAGAACTATAAACAGTTGTATCAAATGTATAACTCTCAGAAGCAAGCAAGTGGATGTTGAAATCTCTTCCTAGTAGTCACGGTGCGGAAGGAGCAATAATCTCATGCAGGCTGCCAAAGAGACCTTCTCTAAACACCATTGTTACTCTCATATATTGCAGTGATATAAAAAAGAAGCCCATTAAACACAAATGCAACTGTAATGCTTTGATCTGTCACAGTACAAACTGAAACTTGCAGACCACGTTTTCAAATTCTACCATTAGCAGCATGACTATAATTAGTACTATAGTCTTAGTCATCTAACTGTTCAAGTATAATCCTAGAGCCATCAACTTTCACTCTATTTTCTAAGAAGTACATAAAATCAATATTTAAAGCATTTATTCTACGCATGATCTTCCTCCTTTTAAGAGGGTTATTCACCCCTTCACATTCTAAAAGTATATTAACATTTAACAATAAGGGAGAAACCACTAATAGCTGAGCTAACAACACTTGCATTGGCCGATTTAGTCTTTTTCATAGCAATTTTCTTTTTCTACTTTAAATCCTGAACTAAAGCTCCTTGTGTAGGATTTTTTTTTCTCTTTTGCGGGACGCCCTCTGCCCTTCTATTTTTGAACTGAGGCTTGCAAAGTAGGAAAATCTGTATCGCTATTGTTCACCTTACAAGCTTCTGCCTCATTCGCCAGAACAGTGCTACCAGCAAGTTGTGCCTCATTAACAACAAGATGTTCCTCATACATAGACTCGCTTGTAAGTGCACTAACATGAGATACATGCATAACAACAGGAGAACTGCCCTTCATTGTAATCTAGACATGTTGCACTGTAGAAACATCCAACAACAAATCCTTACCAACAGCAACGGTAGCCTCTACAACTTCAGCAACAGCAAAATTCACAGCAACTCCAGCAGAAGCAATGTTGTCACCAACTCTAGGTTGAGCATTATCATCCAAACCCTGACTTAAGGATCTAGGCTCGTTGATAGCTCTAGATGAAGATCCATGCTCATTAACAGAAACATGCAGCTCACTTACAATAAGAGCTTTTTGCATCCAAACATGTACTGGCTTAGCATCCTTCACCAAGCAAGTTTTCTCAGAATGCCCATAGACCTTGCATTTGGAGCAACTTGGAAGCAACCAAGGAACTACAACCCTAACAAGATGCATACGACCGTCTCTCAAAAGCACATCAATAAACTTGGGAATGACTGAGCAAGCATCGATTTCAACATACACTTTGGCATACTCCAATCTCTCACAATTAGTTATTACCGAATTCATATATAAAGGGTTCCCTAAAGCACTAGTTATGTAACTTAGTCCTATTTTCGTATACAATTCAAAGGGCACATTATAGAGTTGCATCCACACACGCATACACACAAGATCAAAATCCAATTTTCACAAATTAGGCTCTTACATGCGTAAAATTAAAGGCTTGTTCTGAATATGTCAGGACCATTTTCAAGCACCCAATCCTGGGCATCAACACTCGTAAAGGTAAAAACATAGAGATTAAAACCACCGAGACTTACCTTCACCTTCGAGACCTTTTCCCATATTAGATCTACTATCTTCTGCAGTACATTAAAGTTAAGGTCTAAACCGATAAATTGCTCAACAAGAGCCAACTTTCAATTCATATCCTCATCTTTAAAAATATGCTTAGGAGGTTGAATTAGTAGAGACCCCTCCCGAGACCCAGGATAAAAGAACTTCAATGAATGATCCTCTGTGCTCGTAAAGTTTTTCTTCCAATCAATCGGTGCGCGAAACATAAAAAGCAAAATCAGCAAAAAAAACCACACAACAAGAAGATATACCCCAAAAAAGAAAACTCAAGAGAAATTTAGAAAAATCAAACAAAAACACACAAATCGCAACTCCGATAAAGGATCCCTCAAACGCTATTAGGTAAGCTAACTTGCGCCGCGAGAGAAAACGCCTTCATCCGTGAGTTTGGGGAATTTTTTTATTTAATCTTATTTTAATCATAATTGAAAGAGATGAATAGTAAAATGATAGGGTAAACTACTTCATTGACCACCATACTTTTAATAAAGTTGCGATTTGACCATATTACTTTTTTTCAAAGTAATTAAACCACCAAACTATTCAAATGGTATCAATGTGACCACCAACCGTTAAAACCAAACAGTGGGAGTGACGTGGCAATTAGTGAAAATTCGTATAATTACACATTTAGTCCTCCTTACTTATACATTCTATCAATTTAGTCCTAATTTTAATTTAATAAAATAAATAAATTATTTAATTAGGTGGTGACATGTGTCACCACCTTATTGGAAGACTTTACCATTTATATTTAATTTAATAAATTTATTTTTATCCCCCAATCAAGTGGTGACACGTGTCACCTGATTGAAGGATGAAAATAAATGGAACAAAACTGGGAATTTGCTCCCAGCATGAATCGAATCTAGGTAACCTGGGGAAGTAACCACATGGCAAAGCCACTAGGCTAAAGCCATTTTTGAGATACAAAATGCAAATAATTAATATAAGTCATACTTGGTTCTTTATGCCAAGGAAAAATAAATAAATGTAAATTATCAAGATTCGAACATGGCACGCTTATAATGCATAAAAACATCTAATCCAATGAAATAAATCTAATAATTAAATTAAAGTTAACAACATTTTGTATATATTTTAAAATATAGTTAGTGCACAATTTAAAATAAAAATAGTTTTAAGAATTTTGTATTTTTAAACTAAATTTAATATATTTTTCTTTTTCGCATTTATTTTTATAATTTCACGTATATAATCGTTGAATTGATTTTTTAACTTAAATTTTAATATTTATTAAAAATTTAATTGAATTACTATATATATATGAAATTATATTACAACTTTAAATTTTAAAACTATATTAAATTTATTTAGTGAATACAAACTTACGAACATAATTGAAATGAATTGATATAATTTTAAATTATAATTTAATTATTAGATTTATTTTATTGGATTAGATGTTTTTATGCATTATAAGCGTGCCATGTTCGAATCTCGTTAATCCACATTTATTTACTTTTCCTTGGCATAAAGAACCAGGTATGACTTATATTAATTATTTGCATTTTGTATCACAAAAATGGCTTTGGCCCAGTGGCTTTGCCATGCGGTTTCTTCCCTAGGTTACCCATGTTTGATTCACGCTAGGAGCATATAATCAGTTCTGTTCCATTTATTTTCATCCTTTAATCAGGTGACACGTGTCACCACCTGATTGGGGATGAAAATAAATTTATTAAATTAAAAAAATAACAAGTATGACTTATATTAATTATTTGCATTTTGTATCACAAAAATGGCTTTGGCCCAGTTGCTTTGCCATGTGGTTTCTTCCCCAAGTTACCTAGGTTTGATTCATGTTGGGAACAAATACCCAGTTTTGTTCCATTTATTTTCATCCCCCAATCAGGTGGTGAGGACTAAATGTGTAATTATACGAATTTTTACTAATTGTCACGTCACTCCCTCTGTTAGGTTTTAACGGCTGGTGGTCACATTGATACCATTTAAATAGTTTGGTGGTTTAATTACTTCGAAAAAAAATAACGTGGTCAAATCACAACTTTATCAAAAGTATGGTGGTGAATGAAGTAGTTTACCCTAAAATAATATTAGTAACCGACTAACCGCCAGCCTGACCGTTCCAAAGCGTCCACAAACTTCCCGGTAAAAGAAAAATAAATATTTGTTTTTTTTTAAATAAAATTAGGAGTAACACAAAAATTCAAAATTTATTTTAATTTAATTTCAGCTAGTCAGATTCAAATTTTCGTTATCAGAACCTCTTCACTTACTTCACGCCTTCTTTCCCTTTTTTTCTTTCGCAATTTGTCATGCAAAATCCCCAAATTCATATCCAAGGAAACCCTAAATTCTTAATTTTCTAAAGTCTAATTTTCTTTATTTTAATTCCAATAATTCATGCTCGTAACCAATCCCAGAAAGAAGGGAAAAGGAAATGAGCAATTTGAGGACAGTTTATAGACCGCACATGGTCTTTTCTTCGTTGATGTGTAGTAGTAGGCTCCTCCACCTCCATCAAGCTCGATCCAGAACTAGGGTTTCCTTTCGAAACTCTGATTTCAGGTCGTCTTCGTTCTCTCCGTGGTTCCGTTTGTCCAGAAATTGGAGCAGGAAGGAACCTTGGTTTCGGGTCGATCAAAGGAGAACTGCCGTTAGGGCATCGAATTGGTCCGACCAAAAATCTCCCTATGAAACTCTTGGTACGCGTTATTAGCTCGATGAGAAAAGCTCGATGATAAATTATATGTAGTAACAATTTTTGAACTTTGATTTCTAAACAACAGAGTTAGAACGGGATGCTGATGAAGTACAGGTAAAATCTGCATACAGACGTTTGGCCAAATTTTACCATCCTGATGGTATGTGTCCTTTTTTAAGTTTAGTAAGCGAAATATGTCTGTATGGTTTCAGTATTAGGTCAATTGTTTTTAGGTATTAGCCCTTTGTGTGGTAAATTAATGGCAAATTTTATTCAGGTGAAACACATATAGCTGCATTAAATAAGAGCTCGGAATCTCAAAACTGTTGAGAGTAGAGTGCAATGGTGTTATTGTTAGTGTTAAATGTAACCGGTTCACGATAGTATATGTTTTTATCTAGTTCACTAGAAATTTGTTGCCACTTCACCAGTTCTTAAAAACAATGGCATCTGTTCTTGTTAACCGATCGTTTTTCATTTTGAAGTCTATGATGGTAAAGGCGCTCTTGAAGAAGGTGAAACTGCTGAAGAAAGATTCATTAAGATTCAAGCTGCTTATGAACTGCTCATAGATGTGGAGAGGCGGAGGCAATATGATATGGATAACCGTGTCAATCCAATGAAGGTAAGATATGCATTTCCTTTTTATTGAATTGGACTTTGCTTGGGAAATGGGTCTATTTAGATGTGCATTTTCTAAGTGATTTGTCATTGCTCTTTTTTTTCTGTTTTTGAAATTGTAGATTCAAACTGTGCGATGAGAGATCTAGAATTCTCAATCCAAATTTATTTCCTAATTTTAAATTTTATAATCTTGCTGTTTCTGTTTACCCTTATAGAAATATATGAGTTATTAACTTGGTTCTTAAAATTTTTAACTAAGCAACTTGAGACTCACTTCCTACTAGTTTTGTTGCCAAATCCTTAGATAATTTTTGTCTTTTTTTAAATAAAAAAAAATTGTTTAGTATAGTATGGTGAAATTCCAGTTATTCTGAATATTTTTGTGTTAAGTGTTCACAGTTCGGATTATTCTGCCCTTTTTTTACTCTGTGTGCTAAATCATATAAGAGTAGCATTTCCTACGTTTCTCCTTTCTTGTAGGCATCTGAAGCATGGATGGAGTGGCTTATAAAAAAGCGAAAAGCTTGGGATCAGCGTGGAGATATGGCTGTTGCAGCTTGGGCTGAGCAGCAGCAGCGAGAGCTGAATCTTCGTGTCCGCCGTCTTTCTCGTTCTAAGGTAACTACCTATTTCTGATTTTTTTTCTCTAACAGTGTACATGTACCAGGGTGGACTTTCTAAACATTGCCTGGTTGCCATCGTATGTATGGTAAGTTTCAGTGCTGTACACAATGTAGAGCAGTAGATTCTAATGAAAGTACACATGGTCTAGAATTGAAGAAATAGATTTCCATTTCTAGAATTTGATCTTCGAGCTTCAAACTAATTCTGGGTTGTGACACAATCTGTAAGACTGTCGACATTACTGTTTTCCATTACCTTTACATAGCCGACTTCTCATCTTTATTTTATATTTCAGACAAACAAATATCTAGTATTTCCTATGTAGTTGCTTCATATCCTAAAATTTGTATTTGGGTGGAATTTCAGATAGATCCTGATGAAGAGAGAAAAATCTTGGCAAAAGAGAAAAAGGCATCAATGGAACAGTTCAACAATACTCTTAAGCGGCATACCCTTGTGCTAAAGAAAAGGGATTTGATGCGAAAGAAAGCCGAAACGGACAAGAAAAAGGTCATAAGACAGCTTTTAGCTGCAGAAGGCCTTGAGCTCGATACAGATGATGAATCTAAGTAGAAACTGTTGTACATGTATGACCTCTTTATAGTAGCACCTCCTTTGATCCCCGACGTATATACATACAATACTTCTGTGCTTAAATGAAAGGCAAAAAGAGAAACTGTATATAAAATTGTTCCAAGTTTAAGAAAGAAAATGCTATTCCTGGTTAATGTTTCCCTTCTCCCCCGCTATTTTGAATGCGGATGAATGTATGCGCTGCGGTGGATGTATTCGACAGAATGTGCCGGTGCATACAGTGGCTAAAGGGGTCATGGTGTAGTGCTAGAAGGTGCAACATTGATTCAGATTGGACATTTGAATAAAGTGCATTCTAAATTTATAGGCTTTTTAGTTGCTGCTTTGTGGGCTAAGAAACTAGGGCGTCTACATTATTTCAAAGGACCAATGACTTGAAAAAGATTAGCTGCTTGTTGCGATGCTACACTGTATACACAATTTGTCTCGAGATTGGAACTCGGATCTTCCAACACTCTATAAAGAGTGGAAGGGCAAATGATTTTGCTCAATTCCAAGTTCCAAGCCTTGACACAAGCAGAACGGCCAGTTTCGACAAATAGTGCAGGTCGGATCTTTCATTTTCGTCGGCTACAAATCAATATTTGCAGTATCCAGAGAGCCAACAAAAACAAAAGGTTCCATATTCAGCTTTCCTTGTAGTTTCTTTTTCTTACTTTAACTTCAATTAACACACTATGAAAAGGAAGAATTAAAAATCCACATAGGAAATTTGCAAATTGCATTTATTGTTCCATTACAGAAGCTTTGGCAAACTCGACTTTAGCCATGCAGATATTATGCAGTCGATCAGTTCCTAGAGTGTAGAGAGGGGAAACAATCGGTTACAAGCTTCGGGACTGTGATGGAAACGAAAATAATTTGTTACAGCCTTTGTAACAGTAATGAAAAACTGCGTTAATGGAGAATTTCAAAAGATAAAACTGTTGCTTTTGAAAGCTGCGTTGTATGTATCAAGAGATGTCCTACTCGCTTAGAGATCATGTGCTAGCATCTTTAATGTAAGTTGAGTGTCTCTTCACAAGGAGTTCAACCAGTGGATCCTCCACTTCCGACTCTGGTCGAGTCTTATCCCGACGAACTGAAATATTTCCAGTTTCTGTTACCACTGTAACCTCCTCTTTCCGGGTCAATAGCTCATTGGCTACTACTGAATGCATTTTGTACTTTTTAAGAGCCGTATTGGCCTTCTCCAGGAGAATTTTTGAATCCGTTTCAAGCTGTTGATCAAAACCAGATAAAACAGAATCGATTAATTCATGATACGTGATACTAGAGCATTCGTTTCAATAACCGCTTTTAATCGGTCCTAGCTTCCAAAGCAGACAATAAAGCATGTGCACCACCGTGTCTGACCTTGAAGGATATGCAGAAAGCCATCGGAGTCCATTCCGTCCTCAGCACTGAGAGCATCTTCGGAACTTGCATAAGTCGCATGTCCAAAGGGCCAGATGCCGACTGAATCTTGTGCTCTGCCTGTGCATTTAATCAGTCTTTTCACCAAAGAAATACAGAGATGCATAAAAGATTATTCAAATCACAATTATATTTCGGTCTAGAAAATGAAGATGATCTTAGTATATCAAGTCATTACCATGCTCTTCCAAGGAACATAAAAGTCGGAGACGGCAGCGGCAAGATAAAACATTGCATGACGCTCAAGGCTTCTCATTGATAATGCAATGATCCTTAACATCTTCGCTTGCAAAGAAAAACCATTTCGGTTACAAGAGATGATTGATGTATATGATGAATTTATGATATTTTTGATGTAATAACAAAGAGTATACTTAAAAGCTGCTAATTACCATGAGAACTATTATGATTACCAAATATAATTCAGAGATCTCACCCTATTTATTATGAAACATGACAAGGCCATGGCCTCTGCCAAAGCTATCATTTTGCTTTCCCAAAAGCAAAGATAATAGACCATTGAGTTAAAGCTATTTAAACCAAAATGGTAGCTCACCCGTAAAAAATCATATCATAAAGGCTAAAGCTATCACTATGCTTTGCCAAAAGCAAAGATAAGAGAATTGATTTAAAGCTATTTTAACCAAAACGGTAGCTCACCCATGAAAAATGATATATATCAAAGCCAAAAAGTTCTAAATATATTTAACCCTACAATTGGAGCATTACTCAGTACTCACTAAATACATATTATGAGTTTCCAAAGGTAGAAATCAACATTGGCAATGGGTCATTAATATGAACCTCAAGGAGTCTATGAAAGCTTATCGAAGTCAACCTGAAGATACTCAAATATGGATGTAAAGGGTAGCTTCAAAAGGAGACCACCTGCTACTGCCTGCAACAAAATGCAAAAAAGGCCAATTGTTAAAGCAATGCTGATTTGGTTTGCAATCATGAACTAGATGAGCCAAAAGCTAGAATAAAGATGAACACTAGAGGAATGATTAGTTAGTAATATCAGCATCCCATACAGCATGATGATTCATAACGGCCCCCTTCACTGCTTCAGAATGTGATCGCCGCACTGAAATATTAGACATAACCCAATAACCTCAGTTGGAAATACCAACACATTATACCATATATTGCAGGTAAAAGCAGGCAAATCAATGCCTCAGCATATATAAAAAAGTATGAAGTAAAGAACAGCATTTCTTTTAATTATTGATAACCCCTCCCCTTCCAGAATTCTTATAAAGTAATTCGATATCTCATATGATAGAACATAACCTATCCAGAGCCAATATAATGCATTTAAAAGAAACATTCCATTAAAAATGTATAATTTGGGGAAAAGATCATCTGCAAACCTTGAAAATCAGAATCATCAGCGAGTTCGAAACATTCCAGCAAAGGATCCTCAGGAAGAGAGCTGCAATATGGCTGGAAGGTTCCTCTATGCACAGAAGTCGGAGAATCAATACAAAAAACCACTAAACACGAGCACAAAATAACCAAACATAAATAAACAATCAACAAAAACGAAATTCACCTCCTATACAAAAATATGACCTTGTATCCGGCCTTAATAAAATACCTGCAAAAAAAAATAATCCAATCAGTTTAAAAATAGCCCAGCCTTCAATCAAATATCTCGAACTCATTCAAAATCTTTACATTACTCACTCTGTAGAAGCCGCTCCTCTATGCCCTGAACTAAAATTATCAATATACCGAACACACCGCTGCTCCAGAGGAACCGTAGTTCCGCCTGATGTCACGCACACAACCCTCCTTCCTTTTCCTTGCGAGAATTACAAATGAGTATAAACAAACGGCATGGAAATACGTATACAGAATTGATTAGCCACAAGACTCTGTACCTGAAGATGGAGAATCAAAATGTAAGAATTGATTCAATTTATCCGCAATTTTAGAGGAATCTTTGAGCGGCGGAGCAGACTCAAAGAACGAGTCGATCTGAGTTGCGGAATCCATTTCAAGTCCCCTGGGATTAAAAATGCAGAATTTCTCCTAGCTGATTGAACCTAAAACAAAATCCAGAATTTCTATTAATGTTAATACAAAAAAGAGTGAAAATGAATTGGTAGAGAAACTTAGCTTACAATTAAGAAAATAGGAATGAAGATGGAGAGAAAGGGGAAGCGAGTATAATGCAATGAGTGGCGAAGGGGATGCGTATAAATAGGAGAATCACATAGATTCAACCAAACTACTGTTAAATCCTTTATTAATATACTAATTTATCTAGTTTAAAAAATTAATAAATACAAAAAATAAACAATGTGTTTATATTTTAATTTAGATATATTTGATCTTGTAATTTTTTATGCGTTAAAGCACGTGTGGACCTTATGATATAAAAAGATTAAAGTCGAGACAGATATTATTAAGAGACGTAACTACAAACCTTAAATATAAACGATAAATAAAATGTGGATAATATAAAAGAAATTTCTTATAAAGAACTCAACAAATGTTCTATTGAAAAATGGATGATATTCATCTTAAGAGACACAGATACTATCTTAAAGAGTAAAGAATATTTATGAACATATATTATTTTGTAATCACCCGACTACCTGAAAAGAAAAAACCGAGTATTTTACCAAAATAAAGTTACCCAATTGGGCCAGGTCTGGGCCGATTTTTTGATAACCGAGTACCTGGCCCCATACTTTTAATATATTTATTTTTTAGTTTTAAATTATATTTTTATTTTAGGCTCCCAATATTTTTACTTAAAATTAAATTTCGATCTCTAGATTATTTCTATGTTTATATTGTGTACTTTTAAGTTCTAATTTTTTTAAATATATTTTTATTAATTTGCTAATACAAGATTCGAAAGAAAAAAACGAGATTAATATTTTTAATGTCTTTTTGGTGATGAACTTCAATATATATATATATATATATATATATCCAAATATTCATCTTAAAATTAACTTCAAATCACTAATTTTTGTGTTTGGATTATGTATTATGAACTTTAAAATTTTCTGTTTATTATGTGATTTTTTTAAAACTTTTTAAATTTAAAATTAAATAAATAAAAATGTGAACTGGGTACCTGTTACCCAGGTTTCACGGGTACCCAGCTATAATGGGCCGAGACACGAGCTGACATATGTGATGTCCGGAAATGAACAACTCTACTAAACGTTATAAAATAACGTAACAATTCAGTTAATTTAATGATTTTTTCAACAGTTTGATAAAATTTAAGGATCATTTTATAACAATTGGATAAATTTAATGGCTATTAATAAATTTTAAAAAACAAGTGACTAAAATGATATTTTTCATAGTTTAGATGCATTAACCTAGATTTAATTAAAGTTGATTAAACTAGCCTCCGCCAATTAATGTTTACAGCTATGATTTTCTCAATGAAAAGAAATCAGTATTGGCGGCTTTAAATTTAATTTATGTGTTCAATTTAAAACAATTAAAATAATATAAGTATTCCGAAGTTAATAGCTCTATGGGTAACATGGTTTGATAAAAGTGGTAAGTAGTTGTTAGCTTGATATTACTTAAATAGATTTTGAGTTCGATATTTTGTATATATAAAAAGTTTTTGTGGGATACTCACCTACAAAAATTAGGTGTGTGATGTGCCAATCCAAATTAATTAGGATAAAATTATGAAACTTGAAAGATAACCAAATTTAAAATAAAATAAAATAACTTTATGGGTAGCCTTACTTTCTTCCAAGCAGTTGTGATTTAGATTAGATTCAGTCCATCCCTAAATACATATATTTATGTAGATTTTCTATTTATATAAATTTAATTTGGTAATATTTTTATTGTTCTAAATTTAATACATATTTATATTTTACTTGTTTTATATTTTCACAATGTCTTAGGTTGAATATTGAATATCTTTTCATATAATGTGGCAGTGACGGGGCATGGTGAAGGAGTTGGGGTTCAATTTATTTATTTTTTAAATGTAACGGTTCCAAATAAAATTTTCGGAAATTTTGAAATATTTAATCTAACATTTTTTTAAAAAAATAAGGTCTAACTAATTTTTTAATAATTTTGAGAGGCTTAATGAAATTTTTTTTAAAAAAAATGGGAGGAGTTTTAACAAAAGAATATTCAAAACAAATTTTAAAAAAAAAATCTAAAATTTTAAATGGTCAAATTAAATTTTTTAAACTTTTGAGGGTTCGAATAAAAAATTTAAAATATCAAAAGCCTATTTGCAAATATTTAAAATCTTGAGAGGGTCATGGCCAGTGGCCACCTCAAGTCCGCCGTTGCATGCAATGTGGGTCACTACCTACTTTTGACGTTAAATTAAAGTGGATATAATTAATTGTTAATGTTATTATATTGTGTAGGGCTGAAGTGAGGTTAACATTTTTAAAATTCCTTAAATATGGGAAATGGGTAAGTCTAAAGTTTAAATCTTGTTTTTATTGGCACGAACCAATTTGCCTCAGTGGCTAAGGGAACAGTTGTTATTCCTAGAAGTTACGGGTTTGAGCACCAGCAACTGTAGCAGGGTGATTGAGCATGCATTGTCAAATGATTGAGGGTATATTCAGAACATATACTACTTGTAATTATCTTAGCTTTCCTCGCCAAACAGTCCGCAATACATCTCGCCGAACATAGTCGAACTTTTAAATAATAATGAGTTAGTGGGTTGAAAATTTTTGTCACTGATTAAGAAATAACTGACGCCTCAATTCAAACATGTAACCCCCTAGACCCGCCTATGCGTTACAACGGATCCCAGGAAGTCACATTAGGGTCACAAGAGCGACCCACAGTAAAATACACCTGAAAATACTTTTTTCTTTCTTTCTCAAAACACTTATTAAACTGTAAAATCAACTTCTGTTTAAAATACTATTTCAGAAAATCATTTAAACACATAACAAGAAATTTCAGAAAGTACTTTACAGACTCAATCACAAAACCATACGTGACATACATGACATACATGCCCACTAACTATACAGTACCGTACTCCAGAGGCAACGCCGAGGGAACTCCGAACACTTATGCCAAACAATATCATGCTATAATCTTTTAACCTGCGATGGTAAAAACAACATGAGCTTGGGAAAGCTCAGTAATACAAAACTACCAAAAGATGCTATAAGCTCATGCAGATATATGGTAGGCATAACATTTTCCTGATGTTTCAAGCAGTGATAGTCCCCTATTTCTGTTCTACTATTTCGAGGTTGCATCATGCTCAAGAATAATGGTATTTATTCTTTAATCAAACCTTGAGAATTAGACGGAAATTATATAGGCTGGTAACATACGAGGTAGGAATCAGAGAGTTTGACGTCTAGTGTGTTCCAATAAGTGCAGATCAACATGCATAAATACTTAACATCATATCCTATAAGCACATAACAGATTAATTGCAAATGTTCAATGTTCATACAGAAGTTTACAAGAACTACCCTCCAACCTTACACCAATATGCAGTCCCCCAGAACTGCATCCATAAGGACTTACCCTAGGCCCGATGGGTATAGGTGCCACCTAAGGGGCTGCCTTAGGTCCATAAGGACTTACCCTAGGCCCGATGGGCATAGGTGCCACTCAAGGGGAGACCTTGAGTCCATAAGGACTTACCCTAGGCCCGATGGGCGTAGGTGCCACTCAAGGGGAGACCTTGAGTCCATAAGGATTTACCAGCTTGATCAGGGCTGTACCAACAGAGACTTCATAACATAACCCAACAGTATACCCCCAGATAGTAATCGGTGTTCAGATTCCAGACATGAGTAACATAATACATGTAACAAACATATTTTATTCAGAGTATCAGAAACAGAAGTTCATGCTTTTGACAGATAAATGGGCATACTATTGAGCAGAGCAGACATTTTCAGCATTCATCATACAAATAGATTGTCTCATCATAGGTCAAACTAACAGATCATGCTAACAAATTCATCAAACAGTCAGACTATACCATCACAGATCAAACGATCACATACCAAGTATACAGATTGAGCAGACATATATCAGGTAAGCAGAGAATGTCATCATACATCAAGTTCAAACATAATATTATTCATGATTAAATCATTATGCACTTCATTCAACAGAATATAGCACACATGGAACACACTAGATGTAATATTTCATTTCCTGAAGATACTCGGCATTTACAGAAGGAGACGCATTAAACTTTTGACAATTTAGACGATTTTTCCAGAACGAGGTTCCTATTAAAAAGGGTTCGTAAAATGATTCATATTACGTATTCAAGAATTGGTACATCAAGATCTTAGAAAGTTTGGATATATCATGAGTACTTTAGTCATTTAAGCTTACAAGGGCATTATGGTCATTTTATCATACATGGGCGTTTGGTAATTTATACCAACGAGACATAAACAGTCGCTCAGGAAATTCTATTTACTCATCACTTTTCCAGTCATGCATTCAGAGATTTCTATGATAAGATCTTTTGCGATATCAGATACATCCAAGGTTGTTCTGGTCACTATGGCCAACAAGGGCATTTTGGTCATTTAACTATTAGAGGTGATTTTGTAGTTTAGCCCAGTAATGATAAAATGACGATTTACAATAGTTAATATTTCCAGAAGTTTTTCAAGCCTCCAATTGTTCGAACTAACATATTCCTACCTTGCAGTACTAACCAACCCTTATATTAATATCAGGAGTGATTAACATACATGAGCGTGCTTCCTAACACTTAGGGGCAGTTTAGCCCTTATAGTTTCATTAGAATTCTCAGGGTTTCATCAAATGCATAATTTTATATTTAACTCAAGAGATCATTTCAATCATTCTGGAAATTGGGATGAATTCACCGTTCTTGACAAATCGTACTATTTAGCACCTCTATCGTTTACGTACTCGGAAGAGATTAAGTCGTTCTAATCCCTTCGGCCCTTACAGACGGTTTACTCATTTTAGAACTTAAGGGTAAAATTGTTATTCTGATTAATTAAGAATTTCGGTGCTCGAAGGCACTACAGTCTTTCTGGTCATTACGATCATTTCGATAAATTCATTCCTTACTGTCGTACGGATCAACTTAAGAATACAACAATAATTACCGTAATTTCACCTTTAGGCGTTATACCTTCATGTGTTATACAGAGCTTGGGGGAAATTCAAGTTTCTTTTAGTATCACACACATTTGAAAAATGATGCCGAAGTCTTTTCCAAAAGAACATACATCTTGTGTAGTGTAATTTGCATAATCAGGTCGAATGCAGATTTTAGGTCATTTCCTTTATTAGAGGGGTAGTTTAGTCATACTTATGCTTCAAGGGCATTTTCGTAATTTCATAATTAATATCTCTCACTCTGCTCCTGGGCCTCGATTCTTACGCACTGATGATTGAGTTGCGAATTAACTAAGTTTAATTATTAGAACTTCTGATACTGTTAGCCCATTAGTAATCTTATTCGGATAATTTGGTCTTATTAATATCCATTTTTATTGCTTGAATCTGATTCAATTTAAGCAGAATTTACAGTATACGCCATCATAAGCATGCATGCGTTAACCGAATATCAACATGTTCATAAAGCATACAAGGGGTAGTAGTGTATTACCTTAACTCCGAGCTACAACAGTCGATTCATGATACGACATCCGAATACCCTCGAACCCGAATTCGACATTCCTCAGCATCGTGCATCCAAGGAACCGAGAATACCTTCAATTACACAATTTCCAAGATCAAACCTTACTCACAAGCTATTAACCAATAATTAAGTACAAAAACAAGTTCAGGCTCAAGGTCAGATTCGGAGGCTTTCGGAATAGAATTTTGAAAAACGGGCTTCAAAAACGGACTCAGGACGTCGAAAAACATAAAATATGAGTTTTCTAAAAATTTGACTTTTTGGTCAACGGTCAAAGTCAACACTGACGTCAGCAGGTCAACGCTGACGTCAGCGGGTCAACGGTCAATAGGGGTCAAGGTCAACGCTGACGTCAGCAGTCAACTGAGTTGACTCGGCGAGTTGACTCACTGAGTTGACTCGACGAGTTAACTCAGTCTCGGATCGGGTTCGGGTTCGAGTCGGACTCGGGTTCGGGTCAGGGTGGTTCATGCTGAACCGGTTCGAGTTAGGCCGGTTTACTTACCTAAAAACATTATGGTTGTCAGACGGTCGCCGGAGTGGTTGACGGAGACTCCTTTGGCATCATCTCTGACGAAAAACAAAGCATATCAACACCACAACTCAGCCATAACACTTGAACATCGGAAAAATGGTCGAAATCACACTTATTTTTACCTGAAATGCCAAGCGACGGCCAGAACAGCGCGTAGCTCTGACGAGGCCCTTATCGACGGCGAACAGGCGATCGGTTGGTCAGGTTTTGATCTCCTCCTCATCAGGAGCTCGGATCTGGTGGCTGTGTCGCGGACGGGACCGGAAAAATGCTAGAAGCTGAGACGACGATTGGGGGTTTTGGCCGGAACTTCTGTAATCACTAATTTTGTCCGGACCTTGAACCCCTTTATGTTTGTATTGTTAGTGAGCTTATCGGGCTATTAGGAAATTTAAAAATAAAAAAGAAAAAAAGAAAAAAAGAGAAAAAGGAAAAAGAAAAAAGAAATATATATATATATGTATGTCATATTATTATTTAGTATTGCTACCATACTATTATCATCAATTAGTGCTATTTATTGTGTATGTATGCATGTAACATATTAGATATAGGTGTGTACATATTATTGTTTATTATTATTATTGTTATTATTATTATTTTAATTTACCTTTAATTACTATTTATTATTACTTATTGGATAGTATTATATTAAAAATTAAATGTAAGATATAAAGAGCCCAAATTATATAAATAAACAGTCCATACTTAAATAAATTACATGTAGCCCGAAAGCCCAAATAATACAATGAGCCCAGCAAGCCCAGCAGACAAAAAACCCTAAGCTAACCCTAATCCTTTGTTTGGTGTTGCAGTCGCCACAAGCCCCAACCGTCAGATCTACTGAGATCTGACGGTCCAGATTGAATCTCAAAGAAAACCCTAGGGGAGACCAATCTTTGCCCTTGCGCCGCGCAGCCTCGACCGTTGGATTGATTCGATCCAACGGTCCCAGATCGAGACGATGAAGATTCCAAAGATCCCACGCGCCACGCCCGTGACCCCTCGTCTGACCCCTCTGCCGCCCCTGACCCGGTGCACGCTTACACCGATTTGGAAACGTCAACTATGCAACAACCGAAAACAAGGGCATCAGAAACCCAAAATGCGATTAAAGCAAAATCAGAAAAAAACATCAGACTCTCAAGAAAAAATCAGAAGCCAGAAGCAATAAAGACAAAGAACGACATTGTTTTTATTTATTTTTTATCTTGTATTAATCAGTGACCGGGGGGGATAAAAAAGGAAAGAGGGAAGCTTTTGTAGAGAGGAGGTCAATAGCAAAAACAGAGAGAGTTTGTAAACGAAAGAAACCCATTCGGGATTTTTCAGAGAGCAATAAAAAAATCAAGAGCCTTCTGAGGTATCCGTTTTTTTACTCTTCCAATTGCATGCAAATCAAAAACAAAATCCAAAAAAAAAGAAGAGTTTCTTCGTTTTTTACCTTTTCGGAAGCCAAATCCCCTTTTATCCGCTTCTCAAACCGGGTCGGCGATAAGCCCTAGGGTTCCGCCTAGGGGGTCACCGGAGGGTGAGCCGTCCGAATCGCGGTAGGTTTGCTTCGTTCTCTAGGGTTTTCGAACTAAAATTTTCAGAAGGGAATGTGTTTCTTTTTTTTAGGTTTTCGATTCGAGGAGAGAGCTTTCGGGGTGTTTCTTTTAGAAAAGGGGAGAGGGACGTCGTCGGCGTCGGTAAACGGCCGTCGATAGCCGTGTCTTCAGGGATATCGAGATCCCATCGGAGCCGAACGACGAGAGTGAGAGTCTCGGCCGCCGTTTTTGGGATGAAAGGGGACATTAGGTTTTCCCTTTGTTATAACAGGGTTTATATAGTTAGGGTTTATGGGATAATCCCGCACGAGTCCCTCGTTTCTTTAAAAATCGTCCCGCAGTCCCCTACTTCAGTAAGGATTCACATTTTAGTCACCACTGCGAGGCTATCTCAGATTTCCTAATGGTCAAACTACGTACGCAGCCCCCTGGACTTTTCAAATTCTCACAATTACACCCCCGTCCTAATTAATTAGTTCATTCCCGTTTGGGATTAATTTCGTTCAAACCCTCTAAATCTTTTTTTCATTTGATTTTCATCCCTAAATCGGCGATAAAATGACTTAATCAGTCCCTCCATTCACTCATATCTATTTTTTTCAACCATTTATTGTTCGTGTTTGTTTTTTATGATTGATGAATGTGGTCATTTAGTATGTGGCTTTTCTCATGATTATACATATGTTTATATTACATCTCACGTATACATATATATTATTTAGCTCTATTATATGTATATGTATATATTTATGTTATGGCTTCATGCAATTGTATATATATATATTACTTAGTTTTAGATTGTTCACTCTTTTTTTCAAGCATGTTAGCATGGGTATTTAGGATTAATTGTGTTAAATTACGTCAAGTGTGTTCTTGCTCCTTTTTTCCATATGTCTTGTTTGATTTGCTCGGTTTATCGTGTGCCATATTTGATGAAATTAGGAATTTTACATGAATTTATATAAATTGCAATGCGAACGTCTTTTTATTCGGGGATGAACGAGGCCAGTACCAGTCGTAGTGGTGGTGGTTTGGGCGTTTTTTTCTCGAATATTAAGGCTTTTAAAATTCACTCGCCCGTATAACCAAATTTCGATACGATTCGTCACTTTAATTCGCAAAATTTAATATTAATTAAGCGGTAATGTTTTTGGTACCGATTTTCGGGCACGACGGGGGTGCTCATCCTTCCCCGCGTGTAACCGACTCCCGAACCCATTTTCAAAAGAAAGAATCTCTGATTTTATTTCGGTGTCCGGTCTACCATTTTTAAATGGCCGGTGGCGACTCCTCTATTTTTTTAAAAAATCCGAATAAAAATTTTTAAAGACTTAAAAACTCGGTTCGTCCGAGCGACATCCGAGGTACTCGAAGTTTTTGAAATTTTTTAGTCGCAACAGATGGCGACTCCGCTGGGGAAAATTTTTGTTTTCAAAAACAAAAAGAGGGTCGAGCCAAAAAAAACTTTACCGCTCAATTAATATTAGAAGTTGCGAATTAAAGTGACCAAATCGATCGATATTTGTTTATAAGTGCGAGTTTATTTTAAACGCATTTAAAATTGGCATTTAAACCTGTTTGTTTAAGTGGGGGGAAAACGCTAGTGCTTTCGTGTGGATATTGTTCCTCCGTGTGGGCCTAGCAAGTACCTTCGGGGCTCGAGTACCCTATATCTTCGTGAGAATATCGTTTCTCCGTGCGGATATAGCGAAAAGGTCCCCTCGAATTGAACTCGGTTGAGAGGAGCCTATAATGGGTGATGACCGGGGGCCTTGCTACCCTTAGTAAGGGACAGCGAGGACAGTTCGAGTACCTCCTAGAACCAAAACTGCATTTAGAGAACTAGAAAGCCCACCCCTTTTAGAGCCATGCGGACAGCCTAGGTTCATTAGACGGGATGTATAGGATTGCTTGCTTTCATGCTTGCCTTTTATCATGTTTATCCGACACTAACGATTATTCTTATGATCTTTTTGCATTTATTCTCGCATGCATTTCATGGCATAAAGGTGTTGAGTCAAGGTGGTTTTACCCGATCAAGGGCTATCATTATGGACGGGAGGTTGATAGAAAAGATGTTGTCAATTAGCAAGTCCGATATCGGTCAAAGGTGAATTAGAAAGGATAAGGGAAGAGTTTACCGAGCGAAAGCGCAGTGTCAGATATGGTGCCCACCATTGAAGAAGACACAACCCTTCTCCATCCCGAGGAATTCAAGCAAGATCGGATCTACTCCGAACATCCAAAGTCACGAAACTACCCGACCGAGTGCAAAGAGGCGGCCGTAAAGAGCGGGGCAACCGGAAAGGGCATGGATTAGGTCAAGAGATGGATTCAGCTTCTAGGAAATAGCTTGTTTTCCAGGACTTGATACCAGCAAATTTAGAGGGTCTTGAATTGCTAGAGAAGAAAGCAAATTTGGTGGCAAGAAGAGTACTCGTAGGACTTTTGCTATGACTATCTTGAAACGAGGATCCTCCTTTACGTTAAATGAAAGTTGACCTAAGGGGAATCACCTATATGACCAACACCTTTGACTTGCATACATTCGTAACATTTGTTTCATACATCATTTCGAAGCAGCATTAAAATTGTCAGCCATGCATGTTGCGTGTAAAAGAGTCTATCGCAATTGTAGTGCAAGTGTACACGACGCAAGTAGTAAGTGATACGAAGTATCGGATATCGTCTCCACAGGGATTGGGCTAATGACTTCACCTAAATTCACTGCACGAAGTAAAGAGAAATATTTGAGAGTTGTCACGAGAATAATAAAGTAAAAACGCAAATAAAAGAATTGAGATATCAAGGTAGAGAGAATGGGATGGTATTGAATTGCTCGGTAGTGCAGGTATTGGATTGCTTAGGATCTCCAGTTCTGTCGTCGCACCCGTCGCCGACAGCACCTGTCGCGGCGGCTGTCCGTTAGCTGTCGCGGCAGCGAACACACCAACTCCGTACTTCAAGCTTGGCAAGAATCCCAGATCTGCCTTGCCCTATCCCTAGGCACAAGTCTGTCGATGATCACGTCTTTGATGATACCTCCCGGCGTGAATCGAAGGATGAACACCGATGTGTATGAATTCTTCCTTAGCCACTTAACCTCGCCCTAACCCTAGGCACGAGATGGTTCAACTATAAACTAGAGAACGCGCTCTTATCTCTTTCGTATACTTAACTCTCCCGATGCTAAGTAAATGGATAACCTCACAATGCTCTCCCGATGCTCTTGCAAGATATTAAAACCAAGATAAAAGAACTTGAAGTTTATTTTATTGAACTTGGAAAATCCTAAAACAAAACAATCCTTGCAACTACTTTACAAAACAACCCGTAGCCCTAGGGGGAATTTAGAACATGTCGGTGACAGGTAAACGGCAGGGGTTTTTAGTTTCGGTTATGGGGTAATCCGTTATGCCCTAGGTTAAATCTATGCCCTTATATAAGCTTTGGGCTCAAGTTATCTAAGGTAACAAGGATTACAACTTTAATTAAAAGTAAGATTCTAATAAAGACTAAATCTCTAAAGACTCCTACTTTCCAGCCGCATCCTTGCTTTTAGGAATTTCCTCTCCTTGGGCTTTGGCTTGACATATCTTTTGATCCGGGGCTTGGAAAAATATGCGGCTTTCACACGACAGACGAGCAGATTTTTCTCTATCTATCGAGGTCCACTTTGCTTTTCCTCTTCATAAGTCTGTTGTCACCATGCTGTCACGACAGGTCCATGGCAGCTTCGTCTTCTTCGTCTGCTTGTCCAGTTCAGCTCTTTTGCTTCTCTGCCCTGCGCCTGCCTTCAACATCGACTATGGCAGATACCTGCAAAAATAGCCATCTTTCAGTAGAATCCGTGCCTTTTATATAATTGTGATGTTTTATTGAAAACTAACCTAAATGCAATGCAATGATGCTTGAATGCAGCAGAAATATGGGTTAAAAAGGGTGTAAATAATAGAACTTTTACACACTCAACACACCCCCAAACTCAAGTTTTTGCTTGTCCTCAAGCAATCAAGACTTAAAAGAAAACTGAAAATTTTTGTGTTGGCCTTCAAACAGTGAACTGTCCCTTACCCGTCGCTCATTCTCTATGGCGGCAGCAACCTGTCGAAAAAGTTAGGATCTGTCCGGAATCTCCCTATAGCTCTCGTGCAGTGTGTGCATGCTTGTGAACAGTTATATGCTAAGACTCTCTTAGTTTCACTAGAATATTCAACTTCTTAACTCGAATTTTTATGCCAAAGTTTATTTTTTTAGAAGGCACATTTTCATGCTTCTTCTATTTTCAAGCTAAGTTTTTCTAGAGCCAGTTTCGGGCACCTCTAGTTAGCTTCCTAGAGCCGGTTTCGGGCACCTCTAGGTTTTTAATTTTCTTTTGCTAAACTTCTTTCCTAGAGCCAGTGTTAGGCACCTCTAGGGGCTATTCAAGTTCTAAGCATCCTATTCTAGTTTGGCTAAAAGAAATCTAAGCAATATAACAGTCACAAAAGTGTTTAAGTTTTTCAGAACTATAGAAAGGCTCTAAACTTTTCCTTAACCTGTCCTAAAGATGCTGCCACGACAGAGCCGTCATGACAGGTAAGTTAATTTCAAAGTTTTAAGCCAACAGTTTAAATTTTCGGAATTTTTTTTTTAAAAAGAACTTGAATAAAATAAACAACACAACAGATAATAAAAAGATGCAATTAAGACTCCATTTAATGATGGAGGGTTGCCACCCCCAAACTCAAGGGTTGCATTGCCCTCAATGCAAAATGACAGAAAAATAAAAGGCAGGTACATCACAAAATATAAATTAAGCAGGCAGCAAGAAAGGAAAATAAGAACTTAAATTTTTAGTAGCTGCCCTCGCTGCTGCTGCTGAGACGGATCTGACGGCGGCGTCTGGGCTGTGAAGGGGGCTGGGCAGGTTCAGGGGCAGGTTCAGGAGCAGGCTGCTCTACGAGTTGGACATCGGAACTGCTGCCACTGTCCCAGGTGCTGCTGGTGGTGGTGCTAGCTGTGGGCATCCGCTTCCTGTCTGCCACGTGCTTTATCCTCTTGACAGGCGTAAACTCTCTCTCCAAATTCCTCCTGATCAGAGGGCTGTCATCGGAGGCAGGCATTTTTGTTCCTCTGGCAGAGGTGTCGGCTGGTGGACTGCCTGCTGCCGTCGGGGCAGGTGATGGGGTGGAAGCGGTCGAGTGGGAATGTGGGGAGGCAGGTGGTGTGGGTGTGTGAACAGGGGAGAGGATATGGAAATAATGGGCAGGAAATGTAGGGAATTGAACATCGGGAAAATATAAAGTTTAGGTAATGAAGTTTACCGTCGAGTTAGCGAAGTCCCGAATGAACGTCATCAATCCCATTTGTCTCTCCTCTACCCGTTGTAGCGCAGCAAGGATGAGGGCAGACTGGTCTGTCGGAGCGGCTGCGGCGGCAGGTTCAGGGACAAGCTCCTCTGATGATTCTTCTGGGGAGCCGGCTGGATTGAAAGATGAGACAGGTGTAGCCACTACCAGCTCCATGAGGCTGTTGATTTTGTTGTCTGTCCAGCCTCTGCCCTTGATTATTTTGTCGGAGGGTTCCTCGGGGACAGCTGCACATCGGCAGAGGGAGGTTATTGTGAACGGCAGGCAGAGGCGGGAGTCGGAGCAGAAAGTGCAGTCCAGGATGCTGTCCCTCATATAGCGGCCCACATTGATGGCCTGTCGTGCATGATGTAATGAATAAGGGCGAGCCGCTGCCGGTTGACTATCGTGTGGTGGGACGAAGGCATGATACGCTTTTTGATGAAAGCGTTCCAAAGTTTGGCTTCCGGAAGGAGCTGCCTCCTGTTGACGGAGTGGGGGTTCTTTTTGCTGGTTGTTCATGATGTTCCCTCCTCTGTCAACTCTACCATGACAGCATCATAAGCGGCAGCATCGAGGGTGTCGAGAAATTTCTGGTGGGCATCGTCATCGGGGCCAAAGTAGAGGCCAAACATGTGGTTGATGCTGTCGGCAGTGAATGGCACCTGAACACCTCGAACGATGACAGATGTCGCCGTTCTGCTGTCTATGGCGGCATAAAACTCCCGGACTAATGTGTCGTTTAGCTCTGCCGGTTGTTCAGCAAAGTGCTCCCATAGTTGAGCCGTGATGGCTTTTACGATGAACGGCCGGAGTCCCATGTTGGGTGCCTTTCAGATGTACACGAAACCACGTTCCTCCCATAATTCCTTTGTGGCGAAGGGCGTCGCTGCTGCTGGTGAAGAGTCTGAGGCAGCACTACGGCGGGTCTGTCTAGACGACATGTTAGTTGCAAGGGTTGTGAAAAATGAAGAAAGCAAATAAAACTAGGGGAGAAAGCAAGGAAGAGTAAACAGAAGTGAGAAAAAATGAAAATGGAAACAGGGTTTTATAGCGGTCGAGTTGCTGCCCGCTTAATGCTGTAACGGCAGGCGTGAATAACGGGGCGACGGATGGTATTTAGCGTGTCTGACGCGTCTGACACGCATTTATGCGTCTGTTACGCGTCTGCCGCACGCTTCTGCGTCTGCCGTGTAAGTCTGTTGACAGCCTGTCTTATCCGTCTGCGGCGGCAGCCGAAACGACAGGCTTTAATAAATGGGCTCTGTTGGGCTGGTGGATGGATAGTGGGCTTGGGTCACTTCTCCTTTCTTCTTGACTCCTTTATTTCCTAAAGACAGAAAAATAAAACATTATTCAAATATAATAACCTAATTCCTAATAAATAATAATAATAATAAAAATAAAATTTAGGTTAAATTAGGGATGCCTTGTGGGGCATCTCCTAAAGTAACCACTTCTTGTATTCCTGGGGCTTCAGTCCCCTGATAGTGCTTGAGACGTCGTTTCCGGTACTTCTTGAAGTCCATCTGTACCCTCCATCTGGTGATTATTCTCATGTTGGGGGCTCCTTTCTTTCTCTTCCCTTTGTAGTCCATGAAGTCCTCCCTTCTTAGTAATGTTTCTGAGGGCATGAATATATGATTAGAAATAATCAAATTGACATTCGGCCACAAACTTACCTTGTTTTCGTTGAATGTTGTTGTGGTTGAATGTATCCCTTGTTGTCGTGTCTGCTGCTGCGGCAGGCAGTTATTTTGACAGTTTTTTATCAGGTTACTTTGCAGGTCAATGGGACATTGGTAAGTGCCATCACTCCCTATATCAAATTCTATTGACCACTCGTAGATCTCCATCAGTAGAGATTTTGATGATTTTGTGTCCACCGGCTTTGGTTCCTCAAATGCCTGCAATGAAATTGGTGAGTTTTCATATAATTCAAAAGGTTCGTTTATTACCTGCTCATATTCCATCGGCGAGGCATTGTCATTGGGTAGCTCTTCTAGGTGGTCGTTCGAGTGCCATGACAGGATGGATGTGTGCAATCTTGGTCAGGCATAATCGAGGTGGTGGGTTGAGAATTTGCCTCTGATGTGGTTGTTGCTTCAGCATCAGTTGCTGCCGAGGCGGCAGTTGCTGTCGAGGCGACAGTTGCTGTCGAGGCGGCAGTTGCTGTCAAGGCGGCAGTTTCTGCCGAGGCGGCAGTTGCTGTCGAGGCGGAAGTTGCTGTCGAGGCGGCAGTTGCTGTCGAGGCGGCAGTTGCTGTCAAGGCGGCAGTTTCTGTCGAGGCGACAGTTTCTGCCGAGGCTGGAGTTTCTGCCTCAGAAGTGGTTGCTGCCGTGACATTCTCTTGAATTCCACTCAGCGTTGTCGCGGTGTTGCTCCATTCTGGCTCCTCGATCATTGTCATGGCAAGTTGTTGCTCAGACTCATCATATGTTGGGTATTCCTTCACATGGGCGTCCTCGTCACATTGCCTCATGATTTCAGGTTCATCTGTGGCATGAATGAGGGTTGGTCTGCTCAAGATTTCATCCATCTTGGCGATACTTGCGTCCATAGAAGTTGACAATTCTTGAGTGAGTGTCATGAAGGCTTGCAGTGTGTCTTCTAAGGATTTTGACTGCTCTTGAGGATGATGACATTGCCAGGGCAGGTCGGGTTCTGCAGCAAAACTGTTATGGTATAAAAAAAATTTTGGGTTTTGATCGTACCATAAAAAATTTTGCTGCTGCGGCATCGGCATTTGCTGCCCCTGTTGCTGTCGTGACAGCATATCTTTACGGTGATTGCAAGAACTTTCCCACATCAATTCTCGAATGGTTTTTCATGTCATGTTGAGGCCCTTGAACCTGTATTTTCACCAGTCCCCGGCAACGGCGTCAAAAACTTGTTGCGTGTAAAAGAGTCTATCGCAATTGTAGTGCAAGTGTACACGACGCAAGTAGTAAGTGATACGAAGTATCGGATATCGTCTCCACAGGGATTGGGCTAATGACTTCACCTAAATTCACTGCACGAAGTAAAGAGAAATATTTGAGAGTTGTCACGAGAATAATAAAGTAAAAACGCAAATAAAAGAATTGAGATATCAAGGTAGAGAGAATGGGATGGTATTGAATTGCTCGGTAGTGCAGGTATTGGATTGCTTAGGATCTCCAGTTCTGTCGTCGCACCCGTCGCCGACAGCACCTGTCGCGGCGGCTGTCCGTTAGCTGTCGCGGCAGCGAACACACCAACTCCGTACTTCAAGCTTGGCAAGAATCCCAGATCTGCCTTGCCCTATCCCTAGGCACAAGTCTGTCGACGATCACGTCTTTGATGATACCTCCCGGCGTGAATCGAAGGATGAACACCGATGTGTATGAATTCTTCCTTAGCCACTTAACCTCGCCCTATCCCTAGGCACGAGATGGTTCAACTATAAACTAGAGAACGCGCTCTTATCTCTTTCGTATACTTAACTCTCCCGATGCTAAGTAAATGGATAACCTCACAATGCTCTCCCGATGCTCTTGCAAGATATTAAAACCAAGATAAAAGAACTTGAAGTTTATTTTATTGAACTTGGAAAATCCTAAAACAAAACAATCCTTGCAACTACTTTACAAAACAACCCGTAGCCCTAGGGGGAATTTAGAACATGTCGGTGACAGGTAAACGGCAGGGGTTTTTAGTTTCGGTTATGGGGTAATCCGTTATGCCCTAGGTTAAATCTATGCCCTTATATAAGCTTTGGGCTCAAGTTATCTAAGGTAACAAGGATTACAACTTTAATTAAAAGTAAGATTCTAATAAAGACTAAATCTCTAAAGACTCCTACTTTCCAGCCGCATCCTTGCTTTTAGGAATTTCCTCTCCTTGGGCTTTGGCTTGACATATCTTTTGATCCGGGGCTTGGAAAAATATGCGGCTTTCACACGATAGACGAGCAGATTTTTCTCTATCTATCGAGGTCCACTTTGCTTTTCCTCTTCATAAGTCTGCTGTCACCATGCTGTCACGACAGGTCCATGGCAGCTTCGTCTTCTTCGTCTGCTTGTCCAGTTCAGCTCTTCTGCTTCTCTGCCCTGCGCCTGCCTTCAACATCGACTATGGCAGATACCTGCAAAAATAGCCATCTTTCAGTAGAATCCGTGCCTTTTATATAATTGTGATGTTTTATTGAAAACTAACCTAAATGCAATGCAATGATGCTTGAATGCAGCAGAAATATGGGTTAAAAGGGTGTAAATAATAGAACTTTTACACACTCAACAATGCACACATCTCATGATCATGCATCTGTTGATTCGAGTCCATAATACATCCATAATTGGACATTAAATTTGCTTAAGGCATTTCATCGCATCATTACTAATTGGGGAAATCACTCGAGAGAGAGAAAGAGAGAAAGAGAGAAAAAATGGACAAAAGAACAGTTTCTAGCCAGTACAGCTTCAGAAGCATGAATGACCTAGTGGTTAGGATGGATAAGCTCGAATAGCTTCGAGAACATTTGGTTCAGAATCAAGGGGAGATGATATCGTATAGGAGGAGAATAAATCCTTTACAAAAATCCAATTTTCATTATTGGTGAAAACTGATTGTACCCAGGGGAATGGTACAACTAGCCCGGAGCAAACGGCTACCGGTAAAGGCAATTCAAACCCGTTGATCCCTGTGCATTTGGGAAAAATGCAAGTCTCGATTCAAGAAAAGTGAATTGAAAACATTACATCACTTCATGAAAGAAGAAGCGATGTTTGGGGCAAGTCCGACAGAAATGTTGGCACAACGTGCTTAAATACGGTGAAGTTTAAGACAATGGATAATTCAAATGTCCATCGAAAAATCCATTTTTACGAATGGTCGAAGGAAGATAAATCCTTTGCAAAAATCCAATCCTCATTATTGGTGAAAACTGATTGTACCCAGGGGAATGGTACAACTAGCCCGGAGCAAACGGCTACCGGTAAAGGCAATTCAAATCCGTTGATCCCTGTGCATTTGGGAAAAATGCAAAAGTGATAAGCTAAGCTATTTTTAGCGAAAATTTCATTTTGAAAATATTTTTTCATTCTTTGATTCTTTAAACATTTCATAAGCTTACTCTTGTATATACTTTTTGTAAGATTAACTTTAATTCAATTTTAAAAGAAATTTTTCTAAAAGACCGAATGTTGTGAGGACGCTAAATATGAAAACCCTATGCTCTACTTAGGTCAAGGGAGGAATGACAATGAGTGTTCAGGAATAATGGGTCACTCCCATTGAGTGAATTTTGCCTCTCGGGCATTGTTGTCTAAGGTTCTTGAATGAAGTGATAACCCTAAAACTTCTACCACCTGAAGACCGATTTTGATACCCGTGTGTGGGAGGACATTTGGCATTCCTTCAACTCCCTTCACATAGAAAGAAAATGAGAAAAAATATACCCATTGGTGTCCCCGTTTGAGCCTGATAAACTTTTTTCTTCTGATTGAACCTAAACCAAGGATCACCCCTACACCGGGGGCAAATGAGGTAGAAGTTTGCGGACAAATGAATGACATTGGATCTGGATCATGCTATGAAGACGAGGCCTTGTGAATTAAAGGGCAATGAAAGAGAATACATGCGTTAAATACATTTTCAGTTTGAGCAGCAAAAACATCAAAGAAGAAACAACGAAAGAAAAGTCGGTTCTCAAAGAGCTACCCAAATCAAGGCGAAAGTTACCGACATAAAAACTGAAGAAATCAAAAGCAAAGGCACTAAAGTGAAAAGTGCAATTTTGAAAAGAGAGAGAAGCGGATAAAGAAAAGGGACAAGAGGATTCCCTATCCAAATGAATCTCTGCTTAGATGAGCCTCGAAAGATTGTTCACCTTTGAGCAAGAGCCTGCACTAATACAATGCGAAGGTGCATATGGATCCGAAACTATACTTGGTAAAAGGAAATGAACTCTAGGGTGAAAACCCCAACAAGAAGGGACAGTCTAGAGCGATCCAAAGAAGTAAGAGAGGAAATAGCATTTCATCGGAGCATAATTGAGACTTCTGATTGGAAGAGTTGATCCTTGGTTTCACCACCCTTAAACACTTGTTTGGGCATATTTACCCTTTCTTTCATAGCCGTGAGCCTTAGCCTACATTACAAGCCATAAAAGACCATTTGGACCATACGCGGAAGGATGAATTTGTCTTCAGATCACATTCCGCCTATTGGGGTTAACCTTTCTTCGAGGATTACCACACTTCTAATGCCTGATTGAGATTAGAAAAGAGGGAAGGATGGGGAAAGGTGAGTTAGTGAGGTAAAGGGAGCCACCTTTAAATTGGGTAGAAACTAAGTATGGGAGTCGCTCCTCTTGGAAGCCTAATAGCCTAGAAAAGATTTCATATGTGCATCCCTGCAACATTCGGAAAATTTCACTCGGGTCAACCTTTTTCAAAGACCCCAAACTTGATTTTCACTTGACATGATTTTTTTTAAAATGTATATCTACATAATAAAATCATTTTTACGCAATCACTTGCATAAGTCTTCTACATGGGAATGAACAAGCAGACTGACCATGGCTCGAGGTAAAGCCATCAGTACCCAGAGGGGCACCATCGGAAGTTCAAACTTTGCTGCTAGACGACGAATACCTCCAATCGAAATATCAAGACCGTCTTCGGTTAAATATTGAGTTATGAAGTCGACCTTCGCTAAGAAGTGTTGAAATAGAACATGAGGGTAGAAAATTTGACGTTGAGAATCGGGGAACAGAAGTTACCCTCGAAGCCTAGGCACCTTGACGGAAGGAATATCTTGAGAAGGACCGTGTGCACCATGTTGAGTGTGTAAAAGTTCTATCATTTACACCTTTTTAAACCCATATTTCTGCTGCATTCAAGCATCATTTCATTGCATTTAGGTTAGTTTTCAATAAAACATCACAATTATATAAAAGGCACGGATTCTACTGAAAGATGGTTATTTTTGCAGGTATCTGTCACAGTAGATGTTGAAGGCAGGTGCAGGGCAGACAAGCAGGAAAGCTGAACTGGACAAGCAGCTGAAGAAGACGAACCTGTCGCGAACCTGTCGTGACAGCATGATGACAGCAGATTCATGAAGAGGAAAAAGTAAAGTGGACCTCGATAGATAGAGAAAAATCTGCTCGTCTGTCGTGTGGAAGCCGAATATTTTTCCAAGCCCCGGATCAAGAGATATGTCAAGCCAAAGCTCAAAGGAGAGGAAATCCCTAAAAGCAAGGATGCGGCTGGAAAGTAGGAGACTTTAGAGATTTAGTCTTTATTAGAATCTTACTTTTAATTAAAGTTGTAATCCTTGTTACCTTAGATAACTTGAGCCCAAAGCTTATATAAAGGGCATAGATTAAACCTAGGGCATAGCCGACTACCCCATAACCAAAACCTAAACCCTGCCGTTTACCTGTCACCGATATGTTCTAAATTCCCCCTAGGGCTACGGGTTGTTTTGTAAAGTAGTTGCAAGGGTTGCTTTGTTTTAGGATTTTTCAAGTTCAATAAAATAAACTTCAAGTTCTTTTATCTTGGTTTTAACATCTTGCAAGAGCATCGGGAGAGCATTGTGAGGTTATCCATTTACTTAGCATCGGGAGAGTTAAGTATACGAAAGAGATAAAAGCGCGTTCTCTAGTTTATAGTTGAACCATCTCGTGCTTAGGGATAAGGCGAGGTTAAGTGGCTAAGGAAGAATTCATACACATCGGTGTTCATCCTTCGATTCACGCCGGGAGGTATCATCAAAGACGTGATCATCGACAGACTTGTGCCTAGGGATAGGGCAAGGCAGATCAGGGATGCTTGCCAAACTTGAAGTACAGAGTTAGTGATCGATGTCGCGACAGCTAACGGACAGACGCCGCGACAGGTGCTGTCGGCGACGGGTGCGACGACAGAACTGGAGATCCTAAGCAATTCAATACCTGCACTACCGAGCAACTCAATACCAGCCCATTCTCTCCATCTTGATATCTCAAATCCTTTTAAATACGTTTTTATTTTATTATTCTCGTGACAACTCTTAATTATTTCTTTTACTTCGTGCAGTGAAATAAGGTGAAGTCATTAGCCCAATCCCTGTGGAGACGATATCCGATACTTCGTATCACTTTACTACTTGCGTCGTGTATACTTGCACTACAATTGCGATAGACTATTTTACACGCAACAAGTTTTTGGCGCCGTTGCCGGGGATTGGCAACATAACTACACCTTTCTTTCCTTGCACTTTTTGTTTTTATTTTCGCTTTTATTTATTTTTTTTCTTTAATTTTTCTTTTGTGTTTTGAAAACTCTTGCTTTTCACAAGGTTTTCCTGTTTATGCGCAGATCGAAAAGAGGTAAAGATCCTGAGTATAAATTAGATCCGGAGATTGAACGTTCCTTTAATCTCAAGAAACAGATTCGCCACCTCTTAGACCGAAACGAATACCTTGAAGAACAGCTAGAGCAGATGGTCCGTAATCAGCCTGTCGGTGATGATATACCGCCTGTCGGTGACCCGCCCGCAGCAGGTGGACGACGGTCATGTCGTGACTACATGCTGAACGATCATGTAGAGCTGGAGACCACGCTGCCGGATATTGACGTTGACAACTTCGAGCTTAAACCTGTCATGTTTAGTATGATCAACAATGCCGGGCAGTTTGGTGGTTCTGCGACAGAAGATGCCAGGGAGCATCTCAAAACGTTCCAGGAGATCTGTGGTTCGTTTAGACTACCAGGAGTTAGTCCGGAGATACTGAGGCTTCGGTTATTCCCCCATTCATTGAGGGACAGAGCTAAAACTTGGTGGAATAAACTTACACCGGGTTCTATCATGACTTGGGCAGATTTAACTCGTGAATTTTTGTCTCGTTTTAATCCTTCACATTTAGCTGAGCGATTACGTAATGAAATTGCTACTTTTCAACAGGAAGATGACGAGCCAATGCACGAGGCCTGGGACAGATTCACAACTCTTCTACGAAACTGCCCAATGCATGGATTCCCCGTCTGGAATCAGGTAACTAAGTTTTATAATGCTGCTAACTTACAAACTCGCATTCGAATTGATTCTGCAGCAAATGGACTACTATTGGACAAAGATCCAGACGAGGCCCTGCAAGTTCTGAAACATCTGGCAAAGAATGAGGAGCAGTTTCCAACCGCTAGAAGAGGGGGTAAACGGGTACTTGCTGTCAAGGATTATGAGGCCGACAGCACTATGAAATCACAGGTAGCGTTCCTCACTAAAGCCATGAAACACTTATTGAGTGAAGAGGAAGTACGAGGGTTTGCTGTCGAGGAAGTTTGTGCTACATGTGAGGGAAATCATAGCAGGGATGAGTGCCCTATAAATATAGAAGAAGGAAAATATGTTGGAAATTACAAGCCAAACTACAATTCCAACAATTACAACCCTAATTGGAGGAAAGACCCCAAATTTTCCTGGAGTAACCCCAACAATGCTCTAAATCCGCAAGCATATAATCAGAATCAGGGGGACCTAGATTGTTGACGCGACAGCAGCCACAGCCGCAACACCTGCCGCAGAACCTGCCGCCGCAGCAACAACAGCAGCCACCACCTGCCACGAGTAGTATATTGGAGCAGACTCTGGCCACCTTTATGTCTCAGACCGGCACGTATATGGATAACATAAATAAGTTTGTCAAGAAAACGGAAGACTTTATGGATGAAACTAAGATGAGAATGACAAACCATGAAGCCACCTTGAAATCCCTAGAGACACAAATGGGTCAGGTGTCGCAGCATATTAAGCCACGGCAGAATGGAGGATTCCCTAGCAATACTGAAAATGCTAGAACGCCCCCTCATGAGCAATGTAAGGCGATTACTACTAGGAGTGGGAAAAAGTTACCAGGGCCGGAAAAAGAAGCTGAAACAGAAAAGAAACCTGCCTTGGATAAGCCTGCCGAGGAAGCTGCCCCGACAGGTAATGAACAGACTGCTGCCGATGAACCTGTCACGACAGCAGAAGCGACAGAGGAGAAAAAAGATGAGTATCGACCTCAGATTCGCATGCAGTGGGAAGGGCGCATTGCTGATTATCGTCCTCCACCACCTTTTCCGCAACGGATACAGCAAGCTAAGCATGAATCTCAACTTAAAAAGATTTATGATATTTTTAAACAGGTTCATATTAACATTCCGTTGTTAGATGCTGTTAGGGAAATGCCCGGTTATGCTAAATTTCTCAAGGATGTTATGTCTAAAAAATCTAAACTTGGGGAATTTGAAACGGTAAGGATGCAAGAAGGTTGCATGAGTATTCTTCATCGACAACCACCCCAGAAAAAGAAGGATCCAGGGAGCTTCCTCATACCTTGCATAATCGGAGATAAATTTGTGGGTAAGGCATTATGTGATCTTGGTGCTAGTGTTAATCTAATGCCCAAATCTGTTTTTCAGAAATTAGGTATTGGCAAGGCGCGGCCCACGACAGTTACCCTACAGCTAGCCGACCGCTCTTACGTTCACCCCGAGGGAAAAATTGAAGACATCTTGGTAAGAGTGGATAAACTTATTTTTCCTGCTGACTTTCTTATTTTAGATTGTGAGGCAGATGAGAACGCACCAGTCATCCTAGGGCGACCCTTCTTAGCCACGGGAAGATCATTGATTGATGTGGAGAAAGGAGAACTCACCATGCGCGTAAACGATCAAGAAATTAAGTTGAATGTTCTCCAAGCAATGAAACATGCTGATGTGGATGAAGAATGCAAGGCCATCATTGAGGTGACCTTTGATCAACCCTGCATCAGGTCGGGCTGCCAGGATATAAAATTTGGTCACTGCTGCGACAGCCATTTACAAGCCTGTCACGACAGCAACGACGACAGCACCGACGACAGCGACTCCTCTGAATCCAATTCATCTGATACTGAAGGACATGAGGAGGTAGACTGGTTAGACTATCGCCCAGGTAAGTTATTTGAACCCTTGAATTACACTTCGGATAACCATTTAATCCAAAAGCCATCTACTGTTGAACCACCTGTCTTAGAACTTAAGCCCCTGCCAGGGCAGCTTAAATATGCTTATCTTGGTAGTGATAAAACACTACCCGTGATCATCTCTGCTAAGCTGCCGCAGGAACAGGAACGACAGCTGATCGACATGTTGAGGCAGCATAAAAGGGCGATAGGATGGACTATAGCAGACATTCAGGGCATTAGTCCGGCAATCTGTATGCACAAAATCCTCCTAGAGGAAGATCATAAGCCGACTATTGATGCCCAAAGGCGGTTAAACCTTGCAATGAAGGAGGTAGTGCGTAAAGAAATAATTAAATGGTTAGACGTTGGTATCATTTACGCCATCTCCGATAGCAAATGGGTAAGCCCGGTGCAATGTGTTCCCAAGAAAGGAGGCATGACTGTGATAACCAACGAAAACAATGAGCTAATCCCAACCAGGACTGTGACCGGTTGGAGGGTTTGTATGGACTATCGGAAGCTTAACAAAGCTACCCGAAAAGACCACTTTCCTTTACCCTTTATTGATCAAATGCTTGATAGATTAGCGGGTAAACCTTACTATTGTTTTCTTGATGGTTATTCAGGATATAATCAAATTGCTATTGCACCGGAGGACCAAGAGAAAACGACTTTCACCTGCCCCTACGGAACATACGCATTTAGGAGGATGCCGTTTGGACTCTGTAACGCACCTGCCACCTTCCAAAGGTGCATGATGGCAATATTCTCCGACATGGTAGAGGACTTCCTTGAGATCTTCATGGATGATTTTTCTGTCTTTGGAGACGATTTTGAGAGCTGCCTTGGCAACCTTCAAAAGGTACTTGAAAGATGTGAAAAAGCTAATCTTGTTCTTAATTGGGAAAAATGCCATTTTATGGTAGATGAGGGGATAGTTTTAGGCCATAAGATTAGCTGCCGTGGGATAGAAGTCGACAGGGCAAAGATTGAAGTCATAGAAAAGCTGCCGCCGCCAACCACAGTCAAGGGCATTAGGAGTTTCCTAGGGCATGCTGGTTTCTATAGGAGATTTATCGCAAATTTCTCAAAAATCACGAAGCCCCTATGTCATCTCTTAGAGCAGAACCGACCCTTTGACTTTAATGAAGAATGTACTGAAGCATTCAAGGTTCTGAAGGAAAAACTAGTGACAGCCCCCATAGTACAGCCACCAGACTGGACGCAACCGTTTGAAATTATGTGTGATGCTAGTGACTATGCTGTCGGGGTAGCACTTGGGCAGCGCAAGGACAGGCTATTTCATGTCATATATTATGCCAGCAAAACATTGAATGATGCCCAAGTGAATTATACCACCACAGAAAAGGAGCTGTTAGCTGTGGTGTTCTCCATCGACAAGTTTCGTTCCTATATACTTGGGACGAAAGTAATAGTGCACACCGACCATTCTGCCCTTAAGTACTTGTTCGCAAAGAAGGATGCAAAGCCTAGGTTGATAAGATGGATCTTGCTATTACAAGAGTTCGACCTTGAAATCAAAGACAAAAAGGGGACAGAAAATCAGGTGGCAGATCACTTGTCTAGGTTGGAGTTGGGACAGAGTCTACCTGTAGATGAGACACACATACTAGAGACCTTCCCCGATGAGCAGCTCTTTGCTGCCGCAATAGCTGTCGCGACAGCCATGGCGGCAGGTAAGTCTTCTAACCTTCCCTGGTATGCTGATTTCGTTAATTTTATAGTTAGCGGAATATTACCTTCTGATCTTACTTACCAAGCCAGGAAGAGGTTTCAAAATGATGTTAAACATTATTATTGGGACGAACCTCTTCTTTTCAAATTGTGCGCAGATCAGGTTATAAGGAGATGTGTACCACAAGAAGAACAAGAAGACATTCTCCATCACTGTCATGCCTCACAATATGGAGGACACTTAGGAGGCAACAAAACTGCTGCCAAGGTGCTGCAGTCAGGTTTCTACTGGCCGACACTGTATAAGGACGCACAGGAATTTTACAAAAACTGTGACAGGTGCCAGCGGACAGGTAACATCTCAAGGAGAAACGAGATGCCACTGCAGAATATCCTAGAAGTCGAGATCTTCGACGTATGGGGGATTGATTTTATGGGACCTTTTCCATCTTCATGTGGAAATCTTTACATCCTCTTAGCAGTAGATTATGTCTCCAAGTGGGTAGAAGCAATCGCAACTCAAAAGAATGATGCCAAAACAGTCCAAAAGTTTTTGCACAAAAACATCTTTTCTAGATTTGGCATCCCTAGGGCGATTATCAGTGATGAAGGGAGACATTTTGACAACAGGGTAATTGCTGCCGCCTTGAGAAAATATGGTGTCAAGCACAGGATCGCGACAGCATACCACCCACAGACCAATGGACAGGCTGAAATTTCCAACAGGGAAGTGAAGAACATTCTTGAAAAAATGGTCAAACCAACTAGGAAAGATTGGTCTTTACTTCTGAATGATGCATTATGGGCATACAGGACAGCTTTCAAGACTCCATTGGGCATGTCTCCATTCCGATTGATCTATGGGAAAACCTGTCACCTGCCTGTCGAGATAGAGCACAAGGCATATTGGGCAATCAAGGCAGTAAACATGGACTTGGACAAGGCAGGTCAGAAAAGGCTGTTAGATTTGAATGAAATCGAGGAAATACGGACAATGGCCTACGACAACGCAAGAATATACAAGGAGAAAACAAAGAAGTGGCATGACAAGAAGTTGCTGCCAAGACAGTTCTGCCCAGGGCAGCTTGTGTTGTTGTTCAATTCGAGGTTGAAACTCTTTCCAGGGAAGCTCAAATCTAGATGGTCTGGGCCATTCCAAGTAATTCAAGTTTTCCCCCATGGTGCCATTACAATTCAATCATTAAAAGACGGACACCAATTCAAAGTCAATGGACAACGCCTCAAGCATTATCAGGGGACTGAAGCCCCAGGAATTCAGGAAGTGGTTACCTTAGGTGATGCCCCACAAGGCATCCCTAATTTAACCTAGTTTTATTTTTATTGTATTTTATTATTATTTATTAGGAACTAGATTTATTTTAATAATGTTTTGTTTTTAATTTCAGTTTTTAGGAAATAAAAGAGACAAGTGAGAAAGAAGAAGTGGCCCACGACCACCGCCCATCCATCAGCCCAACCAAGCCCATCTATGGTAACCTGTCGTTTCGGCTGCCGGCGCAGACGGATTTGACAGGCTGTCAACAGACGCACGGCAGACGAAGAAGCGTGCGGCAGACGCTCCGCAGACGCATTAATGCGTGTCAGACGCGTCAGACACGCCATATCCAATCTGCCGCTCCGTTATTCCCGCCTGCCGTTACGGCATTAAATGGGCAGCTACTCGACATCTATATAAACCCCTTCTCCCTTTCATTTTTTCCTCACTTCTAATTTTTCTCTCTTGTATTCTCTTCTAGTTTTATCTATTTTCTCTCCTTTTTCAGCCCTTGCAACCAAAAATGTCTTCACGACAGACTCGCCAAAATGCTGCTGTCGCCTCTTCTTCCGCAGCAGCATCCCCGTTCGCCAACAAAGAACTTTGGGAGGAACGGAGCTTCATCTATAACAGAGATGCTCCTCTTTTTGGACTCCGGCCGTTCATCATGAAGGCCATTACGGCGCAACTTTGGGAAGACTTCGCCGAGCAGCCGGCAGAGCTTAATGACACCCTGGTTAGGGAATTCTATGAGGCGATCGAGAGTAAGTCGGCGACATCTGTCGTCGTCCGAGGAGTGACAGTTCCTTTCACCGCCAGCAGCATCAATCATGTCTTCGGCCTCTTCTTTGGCCCCAATGACGACGCTCATCAACAGTTTTGGGACTCTCTCGACGCTGCCGGCCACGATGCTGTCATGAGGGAATTGACAGAAAAGGGCACAACTTGGAGCACCAGCAAGAAGAACCCCAACTCCGTCAACCGGGCAGAGCTGCTCCCCGAGGCTAAATTATGGAACGCTTTTATTAAAAAGCGTATCCTGCCCTCATCCCACCACACGACAGTCAACAGGCAGCGGCTTGCCCTCATCCACTCTATCATGCATGACAGGCCGATCAACGTGGGCAGGTACATGCGAGAAAGCATTCTCGATTGTGCCTTCAGAACAGATTCACGACTATGCCTGCCCTTCACCATTACGGCCCTCTGCCGCTGCGCTGCCGTACCGGAGGACCCTTCAGACAAAATCAAGAAGGGCAGCGGCTGGACCGACAGCAACATCTCCAGCCTGATGGAGATCATCGTCGTAACGCCCCTCAACGCCTTCGATCCAAACGCCCCACCTGCTGAATCTGATGATGAACCTGCCACCGAGCCTGCCCCAGAAGCTGCGACCAACACTGCTCCGGCAGGTCAGAACGCCGACATCTTAGCTGCCATCTTGAGGATAGAGGAGCGGCAGATGGGTTTAATGACATTCATCCGCGGTTTCTCCAACGCAACGGTAAACTTTATTACCAACACTTTAAATTTTTCGGATGTAATATTCCCCACCTTCCCCGCCCATTACTTTAATATCCCCTCTCCCACTCCCACACCACCTGTCTCTCCCCACGGAGAATCTGCCTCCTCCACACCCTCTCCGACAGCAGCCGACAGCCCCCCGGCGGACACTTCTCCACGAGGCACCAAGCGAGCTGTCACTGACGACAGCCCTCTTGTCCGGAGGAATTTGGACAGCGCCTTCACTCGGGTGAAAAGAATCAAACATGTGGCCAACAAGAGGATGCTGTCCAAGGCCATCACGAGTACCAGCTGGGACAGCAGCAGCAGTTCTGATGTCCGACTAGTGGAGCCACCTGCCATTCAACCTGCTGACGACCCTGTCCACCAACCAGAGGAAGTACCTGCACCTCAACAGGTAGATGAACCTGTTGACCAACCTGCCCAGGAACCTGCCCAGCCACCTCCCCAACGCAGACGCTACCATCAGATCCGCGTCAGCAGCAGTGATGAGGACAGCGCATAAAATTTAAGTTTTTATTTCTTTTTCTTCTCTTATTGCTGCCTGCCCTTATATATTTGTGATGTACTTTTATTTTTCATGTTTTTCTTTATTTGTTTTAGTGTCATTTTGCATTGAGGGCAATGCAACCCTTGAGTTTGGGGGTGGCAACCCTCCATATTTAATGGAGTCTTTAGCACATCTTTTGTTTAATTGTTGTGTCTTATTAGTTATTTAAGTTCTTTAAAAAAAATCAAAAAAATCAGAAAATTTAAACTGTTGGCTTAAAACTGTGAAGTTAACTTACCTGTCATGACAGCTCTGTCGTGGCAGCATCTTTAGGACAGGTTAAGGAAAAGTTTAGAGCCTTTCTATAGTTCTGAAAACTTAAACACTTTTGTGACTGTTATATTGCTTAGACTTCTTTTAGCCAAACTAGAATAGGAAGCTTAGAACTTGGATAGCCCCTAGAGGTGCCTAACACTGGCTCTAGGAAAGAAGTTTAGCAAAAGAAAATCAAAAACCTAGAGGTGCCCGAAACCGGCTCTAGGAAGCTAACTAGAGGTGCCCAAAACTGGCTCTAGAAAAACTTAGCTTGAAAATAGAAGAAAAAGCATGAAAATGTGCCTTCTAAAAGAAAGTAAACTTTGGCATAAAATTCAAGTTAAGGAGTTGAATATTCTAGTGAAACTAAAAGAGTCTTAGCATATAACTGTTCACAAGCATGCACACACTGCACGAGAGCTATAGGGAGATTCCGGACAGATCCTAACCTTTCCGACAGGTTGCTGCCGCCATAGAGAATGAGCGACAGGTAAGGGACAGTTCACTGTTTGAAGGCCAACATAAAAATTTTCAGTTTTCTTTTAAGTCTTCATTGCTTGAGGGCAAGCAAAAACTTGAGTTTGGGGGTGTGTTGAGTGTGTAAAAGTTCTATCATTTACACCTTTTTAAACCCATATTTCTGCTGCATTCAAGCATCATTTCATTGCATTTAGGTTAGTTTTCAATAAAACATCACAATTATATAAAAGGCACGGATTCTACTGAAAGATGGTTATTTTTGCAGGTATCTGTCACAGTAGATGTTGAAGGCAGGTGCAGGGCAGACAAGCAGGAAAGCTGAACTGGACAAGCAGCTGAAGAAGACGAACCTGTCGCGAACCTGTCGTGACAGCATGATGACAGCAGATTCATGAAGAGGAAAAAGTAAAGTGGACCTCGATAGATAGAGAAAAATCTGCTCGTCTGTCGTGTGGAAGCCGAATATTTTTCCAAGCCCCGGATCAAGAGATATGTCAAGCCAAAGCTCAAAGGAGAGGAAATCCCTAAAAGCAAGGATGCGGCTGGAAAGTAGGAGACTTTAGAGATTTAGTCTTTATTAGAATCTTACTTTTAATTAAAGTTGTAATCCTTGTTACCTTAGATAACTTGAGCCCAAAGCTTATATAAAGGGCATAGATTAAACCTAGGGCATAGCCGACTACCCCATAACCGAAACCTAAACCCTGTCGTTTACCTGTCACCGATATGTTCTAAATTCCCCCTAGGGCTACGGGTTGTTTTGTAAAGTAGTTGCAAGGGTTGCTTTGTTTTAGGATTTTTCAAGTTCAATAAAATAAACTTCAAGTTCTTTTATCTTGGTTTTAACATCTTGCAAGAGCATCGAGAGAGCATTGTGAGGTTATCCATTTACTTAGCATCGGGAGAGTTAAGTATACGAAAGAGATAAAAGCGCGTTCTCTAGTTTATAGTTGAACCATCTCGTGCTTAGGGATAAGGCGAGGTTAAGTGGCTAAGGAAGAATTCATACACATCGGTGTTCATCCTTCGATTCACGCCGGGAGGTATCATCAAAGACGTGATCATCGACAGACTTGTGCCTAGGGATAGGGCAAGGCAGATCAGGGATTCTTGCCAAACTTGAAGTACAGAGTTAGTGATCGCTGTCGCGACAGCTAACGGACAGACGCCGCGACAGGTGCTGTCGGCGACGGGTGCGACGACAGAACTGGAGATCCTAAGCAATTCAATACCTGCACTACCGAGCAACTCAATACCAGCCCATTCTCTCCATCTTGATATCTCAAATCCTTTTAAATACGTTTTTATTTTATTATTCTCGTGACAACTCTTAATTATTTCTTTTACTTCGTGCAGTGAAATAAGGTGAAGTCATTAGCCCAATCCCTGTGGAGACGATATCCGATACTTCGTATCACTTTACTACTTGCGTCGTGTATACTTGCACTACAATTGCGATAGACTATTTTACACGCAACACACCACGCACCAAGATGAGACAGTGAGTGATCTGAAATCAAAAGGCGATGAAGACAGAAGTACGCCTAAGAAAAGGAGGAAGATAGAAAAGAAAAAGAAGAGAAGCCGAGACGGGGACCCTAAAGGCACTTTGGGGCAAATGAGCGAAATTCAGAAGAGGCGCTCTTGACCACGAATTTAGAGGAACAAGGGCCAAAATTGGTGGCATCTTTGGACAGAAGACACCATTTAAAGCAGTCGACATTAACCAGAGGTCAGTTAGAAGGTACATAAACCTAAAGCAAGTGGGGGAATGGGGTTCTAATCAGTGTAAGTCCTCCCTTCAAGAAGAAGCGAAAAAGAGAGAAGTTGACTTTCAAGATGAAAACTCAAAGGAGTACCCAAAAAAGAGAAAAAGAGGAAGAAAGAGGACAAAGAAAAGAGAAGACACAATGAAAACCCAAAAGACACTTTGGGGATTGAGGCGAAATTCAAGAGGAACGCTTCAGATCACAAACCCGTGACAAATGAGACAGAAACTAAAAGCCAAGATTTTAGAGCAAAGGAGACAGATACTCAAAGCTCGAGACAAAGATATATGACATTCGCTCATCTGTTCGGGCACAGGGAGAATAGAACACGTTTATCCGTTCAGGTACATGAAGAATGGAACCCTACCCACCTATTCGGGTATTTGAAGCATACAATCTGCTCATCTATTCGGGCATTTGGAGAATAGAATCCGCCTATCCGTTCAGGCACTTGGAGAATGGAAATCTGCTCACCTATTCAAGCATTTGGAGAATAGAACCCGCCTATCCGTTCGGGCACTTGAAGAATGGAAATCTGTCTATTTATTCAGGCAATCAAAAGTCAGTAAAAAAGAAAAAAGAAAAAAATAGAAGAAAGAAAGAAAAAAGAAAAACAAGAAAAAAAAAGAAGAACAAAAAAAAGAAGGGTTCAAAGTGAAAACCCGAGTGGCACTCTGAGGCAAACAATTCCAGAAGTGGATGAGAAGAAGAAGAACAAGGGTCCAGTAGTACTCGAGAGGGGCATCATTGTCCGTGGGGTAACAAGGGTTTTGTACATAAGAGTTTGAATCAGAATGGATGAAAGATAGCACAAGGCTAGAAAAAGTGTAGATGAAGTTTCTAAATACGACCAAAGTCACTCGACTTGAATACTTGAACGAAAAATGAGTGACAAGTTTGGGGGCCAGTTTTGTCGAGACACAAGACTAATGGATGGTTGTAGTCCCAAGACAATGACCACTAACCCTAAAAAACGAAGACAAACTAAATCTATGCATCTTTGCATTCTCGTAAACACATGCATCTTTGCATTCTCGTAAACACATGCATCATTGCATCCTGAAATATGCTCATGCATCATCGATAGCTAGATGTCACCCATGCTAGGGGCATACTAAATCATATCATAGCATTTTGTTTTCTCTAAACAGACGTTTGAAGATTGGTAAAAGAACATATCTTCAGCTTCACGAGAGGAGAAGCAGATCTTACAAGAGTCAAGAGTCCTTCGACTTGCGTAATTCAGATTTCTAAAATCCTTCCAACCCCCGGTTTTAATCTTCCAGATGGTTTTCTTAAAATTAGATTTTATCCTTCCAAAAGATTTTTGAAAGACAACTTGAATACCTCTCGGGATGAAGAGAAAACAATAAAGCGAGAACTAAAAAGATTTCAGGCGAAGCCTTTCAAGCCGCCGCTCCAGAATGTTAGGTGAAGCTTTCATGTTCGCCACTCAAGGATTTTAGATCAAAGCTTTCAAGCTTGCTGATAGATTTCAAGATAAAGGATCCTACAGAGAAAGGGTCCAAACAAGCTCTATATAAGGGGAACTTGCGACTTCAGGATCTCGAAAGTGGAGGGTCATACGGAGAGAGGACTTGTAGATCCTTGATTTCAGAGGGGAGTTCGGTAGAGAAGGAACTGCTACTCGAAGAGTACGCTAAGGAAGAGGAGTTTAGTGGAGAAAAAACTCAGAATCCTAAGGCTTCAGGATCTCAAAAGCGGAGGGTCCTACAAAGAGAAGACTTGGAGATCTTTAATTTCATAAATACGTGGACGAGAGTTCTATATAGAAAGAACTGCCACTCGAAGAATACGCCAAGGAAATGAGTTCTATAGAGAGAGGACTCATCTTCTTAAAGCTTCAGAGAGAAAATTACTCGGTCTAGCGCGTCGCCGCTCCAGGAGAGTAAATTGTCCAACCGAGAAGTTAGACGGATTTAGTTGACCAGTTTGCTTTACGACCGTGAAGGGAAAGCAAATCCACTTGGACGCTCAAGTTCGCCTTTTGACCGCGAAGGGGAGGCAAAAATGTTAGGAGTTTCAGCTTGCTTTTTGACCGCGAAATGGACAACTTGCTTTTAGACCGCGAAGGGGAAGGCAAGGTTGTTTGAATGACCAGCTTGTTTTTTCGAAAAGAGAAGGCAAAGATATTTGGAATTTGCTCATCTGTTCGGGCACTTGGAGAATAGAACCCGTCTATCCGTTCGGGCACTTAGAAAATGGAAATCTGCAAAAAAAAAAAAAAAAAAAAAAACTATGTCTACCTGTTTGGGGCATCGAGGGGAGAACTCATGATTGGAAGGCGTCGGGAAGAGGAATTACTTGGAATCACGTGGCTGCGTCGGGAGTAAATCGTCCAATAGGGAAGTAGGACAAAATTAGTGCTTATGGTCTTTGCTTTATTCTTGTTCCACAAGTATAAGCAAAGAGGGGCAGCTGTAATCACTAATTTTGTCCGGACCTTGAACCCCTTTATGTTTGTATTGTTAGTGAGCTTATCGGGCTATTAGGAAATTTAAAAATAAAAAAAAGAAAAAAAGAGAAAAAGGAAAAAGAAAAAAGAAATATATATATATATATATATATATGTATGTCATATTATTATGGGTAAAATACTCAAATCATCACTCAACTTTGGTCATTTGACCTGTTTTAGTCACTCAACTTTAAAAACGCTAAATTTACTCATTAAACTTTATTTTTTGACTTTTTTGTTCACTTTAGATTATTTTATTAATATTTAGGTATGGCATGGCATATTTTATTATTATTATATATAAAACATAATTTCAAATAAAAATAAATAATATTTTATTTATTATCAAATATAAAAATTATAAAATAAAATCAAAACCCCCACAAACTTCTCCCATCCTCACCGACATCACTTGTCGGCCACCCTCACCGGAATAATCCACTCAATCGCCAGCGTCGGTGTCGGCGTCACTCACCCGTTCATCGGTATCACCTTACCGGCGTCACCGTTCATCGGAATAATCCACAAATTTCTCCATCTTGAACCCTAATTCCCCAAATGCGTGTCTCCATTCTTCAACCGAAATAAAATCCAGGTAAGGGCTCTTTCATTTCCTTTTTCGATTTTTTCCCTATTGATATGAAGAGTTGTTGAACATGAAAGATGGTGGCTTGGAGAATAAAAATGAACTAGAAAACTCCAAAAAACAATCAAAGCCTTACAAATTCTACAGAAAAAGTGATGATTTTGCCCTTGCAATCGCCAAGGTTGCCGTTGCACAAGTATGCGAAAGTGTAGGTTTTCAGAGTTTCCAACACTCTGCTTTAGAAACATTGTCAGACGTTACTGCTCGGTACATTTGTACCCTAGGAAAAACTTCGAATTTTAATGCTAATTTGGCCGGGAGACTGGAATCGAATGTGTTCGATATTATTCAAGGGTTGGAAGAGTTAGAATCATGCTTAGGGTTTGTCGGTGCATCCGATGTTAACCGCTGTCTTGCTCATTCGGGGGTTGTTAAGGATATTGTTCACTTTGTTGGTGATGCAGCGGATGTCCCATTTGCGTATGATGTTTCACGGTTTCCGGTTGTTAAAGAGCGGAAGGGAATGGGGAGCTTTTGGGAAAAACGAGAAGAGCCTCATGGGGAGCATATACCTTGTTAGTTGCCGGCCTTTCCTGATCCTGATACTTATGCTGCTCAATCGACTGCACGGAATGAAACAATGAGTGTCTCCAATGGAGTGAAGACTGGATTAGTGAGGATTGAAAGGAAGATTGAACGGTGACGCCGGCAAGGTGATACCGATGAACGGGTGAGTGACGCCGACACCGACGCTGGCGATTGAGTGGATTATTCCGGTGAGGGTGGCCGGCAAGTGACGTCGGTGAGGATGGGAGAAGTTTGTGGGGGGTTTTGATTTTATTTTATAATTTTTATATTTGATAATAAATAAAATATTATTTATTTTTATTTTAAATTATTTTTTATATATAATAATAATAAAATATGCCATGTCATACCTAAATATTAATAAAATAATCTAAAGTGACCAAAATAGGTCAAAAAATAAAGTTTAATGAGTAAATTTAGTGTTTTTAAAGTTGAGTGACTAAAACAGGTCAAATGACCAAAGTTGAGTGATAATTTGAGTATTTTACCCTATTATTATTTAGTATTGCTACCATACTATTATCATCAATTAGTGCTATTTATTGTGTATGTATGCATGTGACATATTAGATATAGGTGTGTACATATTATTGTTTATTATTATTATTATTGTTATTATTATTATTTTAATTTACCTTTAATTACTATTTATTATTACTTATTGGATAGTATTATATTAAAAATTAAATGTAAGATATAAAGAGCCCAAATTATATAAATAAACAGTCCATACTTAAATAAATTACATATAGCCCGAAAGCCCAAATAATACAATGAGCCCAGCAAGCCTAGCAGACAAAAAACCCTAAGCTAAACCTAATCCTTTGTTTGGTGTTGCAGCCGCCACAAGCCCCAACCGTCAGATCTGCTGAGATCTGACGGTCCAGATTGAATCTCAAAGAAAACCCTAGGGGAGACCAATCTTTGCCCTTGCGCCGCGCAGCCTCGACCGTTGGATCGATTCGATCCAACGGTCCCAGATCAAGACAATGAAGATTCCAAAGATCCCACGCGCCACGCCCGTGACCCCTCGTCTGACCCCTCTACCGTTTCTGCCGCCCCTGACCCGGTGCACGCTTACACCGATTTGGAAACGTCAACTATGCAACAACCGAAAACGAGGGCATCAGAAACCCAAAATGCGATTAAAGCAAAATCAGAAAAAAACATCAGACTCTCAAGAAAAAATCAGAAGCCAGAAGCAATAAAGACAAAGAACGACATTGTTTCTATTTATTTTTTATCTTGTATTAATCAGTGACCGGGGGGATAAAAAAGGAAAGAGGGAAGCTTTTGTAGAGAGGAGATCAATAGCAAAAACAGAGAGAGTTTGTAAACGAAAGAAACCCATTCGGGATTTTTCAGAGAGCAATAAAAAAATCAAGAGCCTTCTGAGGTATCCGTTTTTTTACTCTTCCAATTGCATGCAAATCAAAAACAAAATCCAAAAAAATAAAAAAAAAAAGAGTTTCTTCGTTTTTTACCTTTTCGGAAGCCAAATCCCCTTTTATCCGCTTCTCAAACCGGGTCGGCGATAAGCCCTAGGGTTCCGCCTAGGGGGTCACCGGAGGGTGAGCCGTCAGAATCGCGGTGGGTTTGCTTCGTTCTCTAGGGTTTTCGAACTAAAATTTTCAGAAGGGAATGGGTTTCTTTTTTTTTAGGTTTTCGATTCGGGGAGAGAGCTTTCGGGGTGTTTCTTTTAGAAAAGGGGAGAGGGACGTCGCCGGCGTCGGTAAACGGCCGTCGATAGCCGTGTCTTCAGGGATATCGAGATCCCATCGGAGCCGAACGACGAGAGTGAGAGTCTCGGCCGCCGTTTTTGGGATGAAATGGGACATTAGGTTTTCCCTTTGTTATAACAGGGTTTATATAGTTAGGGTTTATGGGATAATCCCGCGCGAGTCCCTCGTTTCTTTAAAAATCGTCCCGCAGTCCCCTACTTCAGTAAGGATTCGCATTTTAGTCACCACTGCGAGGCTATCTCAGATTTCCTAATGGTCAAACTACGTACGCAGTCCCCTGGACTTTTCAAATTCTCACAATTACACCCCCGTCCTAATTAATTAGTTCATTCCCGTTTGGGATTAATTTTGTTCAAACCCTCTAAATCTTTTTTTCATTTGATTTTCATCCCTAAATCGGTGATAAAATGACTTAATCAGTCCCTCCATTCACTCATATCTATTTTTTTCAACCATTTATTGTTCATGTTTGTTTTTTATGATTGATGAATGTGGTCATTTAGTATGTGGCTTTTCTCATGATTATACATATGTTTATATTACATCTCACGTAGCCATACATATATATTATTTAGCTCTATTATATGTATATGTATATATTTATGTTATGGCTTCATGCAATTGTATATATATATTACTTAGTTTTAGATTGTTCACTCTTTTTTTCAAGCATGTTAGCATGGGTATTTAGGATTAATTGTGTTAAATTACGTTAAGTGCGTTCTTGCTCCTTTTTTCCATATGTCTTGTTTGATTTGCTCGGTTTATCGTGTGCCATATTTGATGAAATTAGGAATTTTACATGAATTTATATAAATTGCAATGCGAACGTCTTTTTATTCGGGGATGAACGAGGCCAGTACCAGTCGTAGTGGTGGTGGTTCGGGCGTTTTTTCTCGAATATTAAGGCTTTTAAAATTCACTCGCCCGTATAACCAAATTTCGATACGATTCGTCACTTTAATTCGTAAAATTTAATATTAATTAAGCGGTAATGTTTTTGGTACCGATTTTCGGGCACGACGGGGGTGCTCATCCTTCCCCGCGTGTAACCGACTCTCGAACCCATTTTCAAAAGAAAGAATCTCTGGTTTTATTTCGGTGTCCGGTCTACCATTTTTAAATGGCCGGTGGCGACTCCTCTATTTTTTTAAAAAATCCGATTAAAAATTTTTAAAGACTTAAAAACCCGGTTCGTCCGAGCGACATCCGAGGTACTCGAAGTTTTTGAAATTTTTTAGTCGCAACAACTTCGAACGAGTTTTACAGCGAAAGGAAGCTCGGTTGCGCGCGTGGAGGCCAGGGCTGAGATCGGGACGTCGCGACGCTTCTGGTAACGCTGGTGGTGGTGGCCACGACGCAACGACGGTGCAGATCGGAGCTATAACAACAAGCACACTCTTGGTTCTCGGTGGACCTTTCGATGCTGTTTGGCTACGAACAGCAGCACTGTCGCGCGAGTGGTGGACGGCGCTGCATTTAGGGGGAGGCGACGCTCTATCCGGTGCTGGCGGTGAGAGCCACGGCAACACAGTGGCCGAGATCGGGCGGGGTCCGACGGGGAAGATGAAAGGTTTGGTGAGAGGAGGTGAAGGGTTACTTTCAGATCTGGGTTCTTGGGTGGGTAAAGGGAATTAAATGAACCCACAAAGATAGATAGGATACTTTTTATTATCTTATTATTTTATTTCCGAGTATCCTATAAAACATACTTAAAATAATATTTGGACAGAGTAAAAATCAGAGAAAAACCTTGGTTTAGCTGTTTAAGGCTTAGGTTAATTAAGCTTAGGTCATGGGTTTGAAGCTCCATGCTAGCACAATCCTCTTTTATTTTAATTTCATTCTAGTTTCTTTTTTTTTCATTTTTTTCCCTTAATAAATTAGGGGTGTTACAAAACAAACAAACAAAAAAAAAACTGACGCCACCTTTAATCCTTTATAAGAGGGTTGAAAATTAAGAACTGTAACGATCAATATTTTTCTATGCTAGCATGTTGTTCTTGCAGCAAAGCCCAATTTCGAAGTTTGTTGATGTGTATATTTTGTGTTAAGAGTGTATTTATTTTAATTGAATTAGTATTCTTATTAATTTTAGAGTTTTTTAATATATTTTTAGTGTTTTTTTTTATTTTCCTTTCAGATATGTTAAGCTATCAATCAAAATATCACACAACAATCTCTAACTCATAATATAGAGATTAATTTTTTTAAAATAATTATAGGAATTATATAAAATTTTTGATAATGTTAAAGATTCTTGAAAAATATTTCTAGAGATTATTTTAGAAAAACTGTGTTCAAATTTTGAGAGATGCACACAACTTAACATTCATGAGCATGAAAATAACGAAAAATATAATTTTGATTGAATCTTAAATTACTAAAAATAAGTTTAAATAGTGCAAAACAATACGAAGACTCACCAATAGATTTGCGTGAAACATACTACATCACCATGATCAAATACACAAGTATAAGAAAAATCAAACTGCATTTTTAATAGAATTTTCAAATCAGGATCAATAGACTCGTGAAACAACAATGTTTCTTTCCTCGAAATAAAATATTTTAGCATGATCGACATCAATATCATACTTCATACGCAAAATTTTGTCATGATTACTTTGTATTGATCTGCGTCACACACCTAATTTTGATAGTTAAGTCTTCCAACAGAAATTTTATGCATACACAAAATTTTAAACTCGAGACATGTTTAAGCAATATCAAACTACTTACTGCTTGAACCGACCTTATATCTTAAACCATAGCTCATTTTTTTTAATATTTGTATCTACAAGCCATTGTATCAAACCTAATTATACTAAGTTCTCTTAGATTTCTGATCTTGTTATGACTTTCGAAAATGAAATTCTATTATATTTTTTATTTAGTTATAATCAAGGATGTATCGAAACGATGTTAAAAGAAACGATCATACTCTTAATTTTTTTTTAAAATTCTTATATAATTGGGTAAATTGACAGATCATCACTCAACAATCTTCTCACTCTTATTTTGGTCACTCAACTTTTAATTTTGAATTTTTAATAACTAAACTTTAACATTCAACGTTTTTGGTCACTCACGACTATTTTATTATTATTTTCAAAATTTTAATTTTATTAAATATAAAAATAAATTAAAATAAATAATAAAATAATATTTTATATTTAAAATAACTGCTGCCGGTTGTCATCACCGTCGACCACCAGCGACCTTCAAAATTGGTGGCTGTTTGACCCCAAATTGCACCGGACGACTCGTTTTGACACGCTGAGTCTAAATCCGGTAGTTGTTTCACCGGAAAATACCTTGAAACTCACAGTTTTCGATATAAACGTTTTGGTTTCCTCACTTTTGATCTTCTTTTCGTGAATTTCAGAGCACTTTTCAAAAAAATAGAGGTCAGATTCGGACTCAAGGGAGTGAGACGAATTAACTAGTGAAATATGAGACCAAAAGGCCATCATCTATGGCGGTCGGCGATAGCGGCGAATGGCGGCCGACGGATAATTTAATTTTTTTTTTATTTTAAATTATTTTTATATTAAACAATAATAAAAAAATCTAATATCATTCGAAAATAATAATAATAAAATATTTGTGAGTGACAAAAAACATTGAATGTTAAAGTTCAGTTATTAAAAATTCAAAATTAAAAGTTGAGTGACCAAAATAGGAGTGAAAAGATTGTTGGGTGATGATCTGTACAATTTACTCTATATAATTTATACATTTCATTTTACATTTTCTATAGATTATCTAAATTTAACTTTTAAATTTTTAATATAAATTCGAAAATAAGTCTCGCCCTATAATAGAAAATTATTTGTCCGTCGTTGATTGTAACTTGGGACAATGGTTAACATTTTCCATTGTTTTATTTGTTAGTAGGTAAAGAAATTTCTTTGACTCCAAGTTTCAGTTAAGACGGAATGGAATAGCCCAAGAAATTGAAGTCCAGCCTAGAGTTGGAATAAGGTTGAAAAGGTCTTCTCCTTCACCAAGTTCCTGGATTCCATGCTTTTTCTACTTTCCTTGTCGTCCATGGACTCTTCGTCGTCTTCATACTCCAATTATCTGAATTTTCTACTATTCCGTCCGGTTCTCGCTATCCTCTTCGTCCTCTCCTTCATTATACTCTGTAATTTCGTCTTTTTTTCTTCTCTCAAATGCGATGCGATGTCTCTTTTTTTCGTAATTCCGTTTGTTGATAGTTTTATTTTTCTTGAATTTGTTCTCTGTAGGGTGGCTGTTGGCATGGAAGTTAGTTCTGGTACACGTGCCACTAGTTCAAGAAATTTTCGGTTTGAAGAAAAAACGGGCTAAATCTAAGCCGCCGCCTCGTCGATTTTCCAGATATTATAACAGCATCAACGCTCATGATCCGTCTCCTCAATAGGTGATTCCCTTAGTTTTCTTCCGTTTATTTCTCTTATCAATTGGGTTTGATTCTTTGGAATTTGATTAGTGTTTTAATTAGTTAATAAAGCACATAATTTGTGTAGAATATGTTAATTACGTGAAATTGACATGATCAGTTGAACCTTTTTGATTCTCTAATTCTGGAAATTGTGAGAAATTTTCTTATGCAAATCCTTCATAGTTTGTTAGTTAAAAGAAACTTATATGATGATTGGAATTGCTTTCATTTGCAATAGTTTGTTTTCAGAAAGCTTCTGTTAAATTTGTCAAAATGGCTTGTGGTTCAGTCGATTCTTCTTTCTTATATGTCCTTAGTTCACACTGTCATTTCTAACCTGCATGAATTGCTTTGAGAAACACAATGTTTTAACACTATTCTTCCGCAATCCGAGTGCACATTCTGCAGATGATAGCAGCCCCAGAGCTCTGTAAGCTAATTCTGGCAGTGTAACACAATAAAAAAACAAAAGCCATTTCAGAGCTACAGAAGATTTAAATTCTCAATTCCTTGATGCTTTGAAGTCGTTAATAGGTTGATGTAAATAGGGGAATTGACATTCAAGAATGTTGTTTTTGCATTTCGAAATAGACAGACAATGGTTGTAAAGAATTCGGTTATTGAAAATATATGATGATTATTAAAACGTTTACCCTTTGTTTCATTTGACATGAAGTTATGACCTCAACTCTAGCAGTGGTTTTATACACTTAGGTAAATGATTTTTTCTTGTGAAAGTGAACAGTAAATGATTTGGCTGCTCAAATCAGCATGGGGGCAACCAGAAGTGGGTATGGAACCTTATTAGTCATGGGCTTGAATATGTTTACTACTTCTCCCTCAATTGTTGACTAACTTGGGAGCTCTCTGACTAGGAAGACAGCCACAGCTAGTGTAATCAATGGTGAACATTTGAATGTCATGTCTAAATTGTTAGTACTTTTGCAAGCATGCGTTCTAAATCAATGTCAAATGTGGTATAACTGAAACATGGAGTAGGGTCTCAGTCCTGTTTTAGTCTCATTTGGAACCGAAGTTGAAGAAGATGCCACTGTGCTTATGATGGATGCAAATATTTTGGTTAAGAGGAAGAAGCTTCAGTATAGGGAATATTTTGGTAGAAGGTACCAGAAGTCTAGAAGGTTCTGGTTGGACTTGAGGGTGTCTAAAATACCTTGGTGCTGCCGTCCCCCATTACATTACTGATCTTGTGAAATAACATCATTGATCATGCATTCCAGTTGCTGCAGGTTGCCCAGATGATTTTCCACTGCCTACAGTTTCTTTCTTACATCCTTGCCCTTAAGAAGAAACCCATGACAAGATTCTTGCGATGATAATCGCTTGAATTCGAGACTCCTCGTATGTCATTGCTTCATGTAGAGGTAGCAGACAGGTGCAAACCAAGCGAATCAACAACAAAAATTGGTAATATCCGGTGGTAAGGTAATCATTGTTTGGTAGGGAAGTCTACAAGTTTTGTTAGATTTATGAATGGTAAGTTTTCTGAATCAAGATCTAGTATAGAATCAATCTCTTCTAATGTGATATTACTGTCTGAAGTGAACACCCTGTCACGTCCAATGCTTCGAAGATATTCGGGCTAAGCACATGAAGCATGAAACTTAGACCAAACCATTGGGAAAACTTCAACAGACAGAAGCCACTTTGTACCAAAGTGTTGCATATTTCAATTGAGAAGAGCCTCTGTCTGAACTCTAGGCTCTAGTTATGACCTTTAAACTGAGCTAAGTTTCTCATGCCTTTACGTCGTGCCGATCATAGAAGTACTTTGTGCATTTAGTGTTCCTATTAAAACTGGGCTTCAAATTCAAGCTGCCATCTTTCAGCAAATTTTCCTTTACAATGTGGATGGATTTATAATGATAATTAAAAGTGGGAAATTTGATATAATTTCTTCTGTTCTATTGCAACAGCAATAATACATTCAGTCATAGGAAATGAAAAAAACCAACCCAATGAGAAGGTTAATTTTATTAATTTTAAAATTAAAAAGTAATCAACCTATAAAAATGAGGAGTTAAGGGTTAATTTCATTAATTTTACATGATCGTCTTAAAAATAATAAATTACACAATTTTGGGAGAGACAAGGACTTAATTTTAATAATAGTTTTAAAATTATAATAGCCTAAAATGCAATTAACTCATCGAGGTTTGGGGCAATTGCAAGTAAAAAAATGTAAAAAAAAAATAGTTTTATATTGATTTTAGTCCAATGCGTGTTTATAAATTGATAGATGGAATTGAAAGGTTAAAAATAATAGATTTTTAAGACAAATAAATAAATTTGTAGATTATATAATTTAAAATCAATATAAAATTTTAATTTTTACGTTGTGTGGGTGAATTTATTGGAGTAAAACACAAGATTAATGAGTATACATTTATGAACTGATATTAGTTTTGCTGTAAAACTGAATAATGATTTGGCTGCCGAGATCAGCAAGGGGCAACCAGAAGTGGGTACAGAACAGTATTTTGAAGACAACTACAGCTATTATCATCATTGATTTGCACAATTTGATGAACTTTACCTAATTTCATATCTTTCATGGACTATATAGATTTTGAGAGCTTTTGAAAATAAAGAAAGTTTTTTTGGATTTTTAATTTTTAGAATTTTAGCTGTTTTTTATGAAAAAAAAATCACAACTGTTTTAAATTTTATAATTTTTAAATAAATGATATATTTTTATTTTTTTAGAATTGTGATAAAATTGGCACGATGTGTAAATTTTTATGTTAATATTTTTTTTATAACTATGACTAAATTGACAAAATATGTAAATTTTGAAGAAAATTTATTATTTTGTGAATTTAAGAAGAAGTAATGCCATCTATTATTACTTCCTTAACAGAAATGAACACAAAATAAATTCAATAATACGAGTGATCATTTTGTAATGTTTTATGACCACGACGAGTGACCAAAAGAAAAAAATTGTTAATAGTCAAGGGACTATTTGTGTAGTTTTTCCTAAAAAATAATAATTTAATTTTTGTGGCGGAAACATACTGTCAAACTTTATCAAATGATATCAAAGTTAAGTTTTCGATAATAATTTAAAAGCTACTCGAATGAAAATACTGGGTATTTGTCCGTATTGCATCTAAAATAATTTTATATATTCTTTAGTTTATCAGATTATATTCAATGACTTTATAGATTTAAATATTTACTAATTAATATAGATTATTATTCTATACACTTGTGGTTGTCATGAAAAAAATATTTTACAAGCGGGATTATTTTAGATGAAAATTTAGTTTAAGATTTATAGATTAAAAATTTAGGTTATAGGACTTAGAATTAAGGTTTACTATTAAAATTTAGAGTTTACTGTTAGAAATTTAGACTAGTAGATTACATTAACTGATTTGACCAATTATATAAAAATATTTAATAAAATTAATTGATAGTCAATAATTGTTTGATTATTTAGACAATGAAAATAATATATAAGAACATATAAGGTTTACGAGGACCCTAAGTTTTAACTTTGGAACAGTCTGTTTCACTCTACGACCTTAGAGCTCTCGCATTTGTGCCTGAATGATTCAGAAGATGTCTTGTTTGTTTCAGGAATTTTGTTTTCCCTTTCTTCTTATCCGGATTTGTGTTTTGTGGCTTATGCTGTTTCTGGCTGGTCCAGAGTTGTTGCAGGATTGTTTACAAGTTTTTTTTGGCTTTGTTGTGGTATGGCCAACCTTTGTTTTGTTGAAAGCTCTGCTAAGTTGGCTATCCTTGTAGCTTTCTTTACGAGTCTTCCTTGTTGTATGATTCTAGTTATGTTTTTTTTTAAATGCTATAGTTTTTGTTGGTCAAAAAATATTTGATATCTATTCATATGTATTAAATTATAAAAATATTTTTTAACATAATATTATAAAGTATATTTAAAAGATGTATGTGTTAATTTTACCAAGTATCTTTTTAATATGGATGAGTCTATCACGCTCGTTGAACATCGCTGAACACCACTAATGTTGAAAACCGTTGAACACCATTAAATTGATTAATAAAGATTAATAATTTTAAAGACTCAACATATAATTATAAATTATTTAAAATAAAATTTCAATTAAATTATTATATATATATTATATTTTTTAAATAATTAGATTAAATATCAACTTTAATTAATTTAAAAAATAAATAAACTTTAAACCCTGAAGTATAAACCCTAAATTCTTGATTTCCATAAAACGTCATTTATGGACAACCTTTTTCTTCATTCTGGGATTCCTTCTTAAAGTTGTCGACAATAAAACTGCTCCCTTCACCCTCAATGGCTTTAATGAAAGCCAAACCAAACTTGTGCTTTACATCAATGCCCGTAAATTAGGGGTGCTCATGGTAGGTTAATTGTACCGTTTAGCTTAAACGGTTGGTTAACTGTTATAGTAGTTATTATTCGTAATTTAACCGTTATTAATTGTTAGAAAACGATTAATCATTAATTTTTAAATGGTTAACCATTATAGTAAGTAACCGTTAAAGAACAGACCGATTATAGGTTAACCTATAACCTATTACGATTTTCTTTTCAAATATTCATTATTTCTTTTTTAGAATAATAAACATATCTCTCTGATAAATATTGTATTGAATTTTTTTAAAAAAATTAACTTAAATAGAGAAATTTTAAACACAAACTTTATACTTAGTTAAAATATAGTACTTATAGATTAACCATTAACCGTCTTTTTTAGCAGTTCGGTTAACCAAAACTGTTTAACCTTAACAATTAGGTTAATTAACCTATAAAATAAACGATTAAACCGGTTAACGGTTACGGTTTATTTTGCACAATCTTATTACAAATCTGACATGTTTCTTTGTTCCATTTTTGTTTCTGGCTTAGCTAATACGAAAGATGATATTTCTTCATGATATTAACTACAGGAACCGTCATTTAATAGAAACCCTAAACCTTAAATTAAAAAGTCAAAACGCTAAATTTAATGTTCGAATCTAAGATTTAGATATTTAAGTTTATCGTTTGGAATTTTGGTTGTCAGGTTTATGGTTTCATATTTATAGTTTAGTGTTTAGGTTTTTTATTTTTTAGATTTACTAAGGTTGATATTTGATCCAATTATTTTTAAAAAAATATTATATATATATATATGGAAAATATTTTAATTAAAATTTTATTTAAAATAAAATTTATAATTATATGTTGAGTCCTTGAAATTTTTAATCTTTTATTAATCAATTTAATGGTGTTCAGCGTCAGCGGTGTTCGCATAGAGTTGTAGAATTTTCCTTTTATTAATTACTAAACATATATATATATATATTATTCTCATCTATTCAAAAGAGAAACAATTATTTAAATTATATATGATAATATATTTTACTCCAAAAATATTTAAGGTTATTTGGATAATCCTCTCTAAATTTGTCGACAAAATAATTTTTACAATTTCTATATCCATCCCCTAAACTCGAAGCATTATTCTTAGAAACTCAAAACGCTACTCTTAACAACTTTCTCAATTTTAGAAAACTAATCTAAATCTATTTGTTTATCAAACAATCTTATAATTTTGACACCAAATTTTGGTCGCAAAACAAAACCAATACATTTTTACAAATAAATATAATTGATTACAATCCTAATTTAACTCGATTGTTCATTTGGTTAAGACATTGGGATAAATAGGTTCCCAATTCCAATAAATTGCATTTCAATTTTCTTACTATTGATGACACATGTAGTCATCATAGTGAAGGAAATATATTAAAAATAAGACGTAATTTTAAGACACGTTATAAAATAATTTCATAAGTTAATTATTTAATTCAGTGTTTGTAATGAAACTATTAATAATAAATTTAGTAATTTACAACCTAAAACTAAGAGAAGGTATTGAAGCAGAAGCAAAGCAAAGAAAAAGAATGGGTTAAAATGCAGAAAACAAACAGCAAACTGAATTCAAATATAAAAGCAGACGGCAATGTAAGTCTTAAGAAGAACAAGCAACTAAAGAAAACCAGACTCATATAACAGAGAGCATGTAGGACCTTGCTCCCTGTACTTTATTTGACCAACAACACCAGCAGAGAAACATACTTGAAATAAAATTAGCCATAAAGCGGTCATGCATATGACAAATGCAACTATGCCAAGAGCTTCATAATCACTCCTCCTCCGACTCAGACTCGGCGTTCTGGAGCCACTCAATGAAGGGCTTGACATTCTTCCATATCTGTGAACTCTTGTTAATACCGACAATACCTTTCTCGTACCACTCCACGATGAACTCTTCTTCCAAGATGTCATCATCATACAACACCTTAATAACTAAAGCCACCTCCTTTGCTGCATCGGTGCTAGCCTTGCCACAAAAGGACTCAATAGAATGTAGGAGCATCATCTGCCATCCCTCTTCTTTGGTGGCAGCAGCCGCCACTGCTGCTGCAAGGTAGTTCTTCTTTTTAGTTACTTCCTTTGCAAACCCCTTCCCGGCATCATCAAAGAGTGCAGTGAAAAGAGCATCCATGATTTCTTGGAAGGAGGCTCCGGAGAGTGAAGCTAGGAAGGATTTAAGCTGAGTAGGAGAAGACCCCTTCTTGAGATGTTCCTTTATCTCATTAACAAGTTTCTCATGGGCACTGACAACTTTTTCAGGTGCCTTAGTGTCACGCTCTGGAGACTTCACCGACTTTTTCTTCTCTTCACTGGTAGTTAGCATCACCATGTCTGCAGTAACAGCACTCAACTGCTCCTGGATACGTTGCTTAGCAGCCTCCAGTGATGTATCTGTTTGCCACTGAACATCATCATCGTCGTCACTTGCCACCTCATTCTCATCAGCCTGGCTTTGTTCGGGGGAGTAATCCTCATCAGAATGCTTGCCTTTCTTCTTCGTTACTGCAACTTTGGGAGCAGCAGCCTTCGAAGAAGTAGTAGTAGTAGTAGAGGAACCCTTCTTTTTAGACTCTTTTTTAATCTTCTTCAGCTCCTCATCAGCAGCCTCACCCTCCTTGAGTCTTTCCTTTTCAGCCCTTCTCATTGCTTTCTTGTCTTTCGACGACTTCTTTGCCTCTGGTGGGTTTTTAAGAATGAAAGTTGTAAGTTTATCTCGCATGTCAACATCGGAAAGAAATCCACATGCAGCACATTTCAGGATAATCATCTGTGTCTTGGTAATAATTATCTCGGTCTCAGGGTTCCCACAACCATAGCATTGAACATACTTCTTAATAAAGTTCTCAAGAAGCCCTGCTAGCTTGGCAGTTTCATGGGCCCCATTTACATGTGAAGTTCCAGTCTTCTCATCAAACTTAGATTGGGCTCCCAGTTCACAACCAAAATACTTTGTAGTGTAAGAAGCAGGTCTAGCCAAAGCCTTTGCAATCTCAACCATATTAACCACATTAGTCTTGATGCCATTTCCCCTCCCTTCAATCTTAGTTATCATTTTGGGCATCTTATACCTATAAAAGGCATCATCACTGTTCGAAGCACCAATATTTTGCAAAGCCATCTTGATTGAACCGTAGAAGAGTGCTAATCAGAAAGGACAAATCAGATACTGGTGTTTTCAATTGTGATGCAAAAATTTTCAGCAGACACCCCCCTTGCACTTGGAAGAGGTTGCATAAAATGGCAGCCAAGACTTTGTGTGTTATCGGCCTCAATATGCATGCAGATAACTTCAGAAGAGGAGCTTATATTCCTTTTTCTAGGAGTGGGACAGTACTCTCCAAGCAAAACAACTGATGAAAAAAAGAGAGAGGCCCGTTCAGACATAAAAGAAGATTCAAGCGTAACGCACTCCACTTTGACAAGCAGCAGAAACAGCAGATTAAGCTGCCAAATTCCTGAAAGAATGCAAGAATCAATCCAGGCAAAGGTTGAATAATAGTATACAATAACCGGCAGACGATTCATAAACAGATGTCAAATATCAAATGCCAATAATAACAGAATTAACAAATATCCATTTCTAAAAGCCTACAGATTCCAACATTACCCTAGATATGAAGATATTAGGGAACCAAAGATCAAATTCTTTATTCGTAGGATTCTCCATACCAACCAGATAGCCAAACCGTGAAAAATGTTAAATTAAAGGCGATTTCAAATAAATGAATTTAGACAGATCAAATAGAAAAAAACAAAATCTTGATTCAGAACATCCTAAACATAAGATAATCATTTAATATTGTTATAAGGTTAACTAAATAAAAAATTATTTACTATAATATCCGTATTACATAATCTAAACATTCTATTCAAAGTTGAATAATGGAAAACTAAACACGAAAAGAAACAATATATGATTTAATATCTGCATTGCAATCATCTAAATACGGAAGAAATCAATCATGGATAAAGGCAATTAGGCAAATATTCAAAATATGATCAGATAACAAATCCAAAAACAAAAATAAACTCGTAAGCTAGAAAAATAGAAACAGATCTACATCGATTCAACAAAAGAAAACGTAAATCTAGGAATCGGACGAGGGCGTGAAAGATTAAAACAAATAGAAAAATAATGAACTAAATGGTAAAGATTCATAAACGAAATAAAATTGGATACGGAAATACCTTGGATGAGATGAGAGAAAAGGGAATGCTTAGAAAAATAGGCGAACGGAGAAGAGTATGTAGGGATTTGGTGGTGGAGAAAAAAGAAGAAAAGGACGCAGTTTTATACACGCCAAATTACGGGGAACAATGTGAAACGCTAGCTAGCTAGGGCAAACTCAGAAACTTCGAATTTAATTATTATTCTCAAACCGATTTATTATATTACATTATTGCCCCTTAATTTCAATTTCTATTTTTTCAAGTTATATAAAAATTTAAGTATTTTTTAATTTATTTGATTTAATCATTGGTATCTAATTTATTGTCCGACTAATTTGTATCGAGTTTTGTAAATGCTCATTATAGAAACAACCCTAACATTACTTAAAAACCTAACGTTTTATATGTTTGGTCAATAGTTATTGGTAGTAAATTTTATCTTATAAATCATTTAATTTCTGTCCCAACCAAGGGCGGAGCCACCCTTTCAATTGGGGTGTCTCATGACACCCAAAAATTGTTGGGAAACCTATTTTTCCTATATAATTTATATATAAAAAATTAAAAATATGAACAAATGACACCCTTTTATGAATAAAATGACACTCCTATATAAATAATTAATCTTCTTTAAATATCGTTAAAAAAATAACACCCTTTAAATATATTTCTAGCTCCGCCCCTTGTTCCAACCAACTCCTCTTTTTGACCCTTATGAGTTATGAGTTGAACAGCATTAAAAATATCCGCAATGTCCACTTTCAAGAGAACAATATTATCAGACTGTTTGGCAATTGGCATAACCAATAGTCTTTGTCTTCAAGAATTAAAGGTTAGGTAGTGCACCCTTCGCTCCTCCCCTTTCAAAGAGAGGACGATTTGACCCGAAAATTCTAGCTCAATGCTTAAATAAAAATTCGGGTTATTAGGCGTAAGGAAACAAACGTTTCAATTCTGCCTGACTGAATTTGTACCACAGTTCGACCTCCATCATCATTAAGGCTATTAGATCCCAAGCTAAACAAACAAATGCGTATCGTCAACCCTTAGTCGAGGGAGACGGGATGGCAAAAATATCCGGCCTCAACTTGATTCGAGGTGTTTCGACCCGACCCGACCGGATAATTTTTTTTTAAAATTTCGGAGATCGGAGCGGGGCGGGGCGTGAAAAGCATGAAGTCGGGACGGGACGGGTTCGGGTATTTGCTATAAATTCTCTGCCCCGCCCCAGTACATTTTTATATTTATATATTTTTTATTATATTTATAAAAATATCATTATATTTAAACATTTTTATGAGTTTTAAGTTATTTTTTGTTTTTGTTTTGGTTCGTACTTATTGTAAAAATTTATTAGATATTGTTCAAGTTTTAATATATTCGATTCTAACGGTCAATGATTTAAATTTATTCTTTTAAATATGTAGTTTAACATGTGGATAATTTAAAATTGGTTTTATTTTATTTTATTATATAAGTTTGAAGTCCCTTTAAACCATAATTTGTGATTGTGGTGAAAGATTTGTCGTATCTAACATTTATCGTCGACGAAGATTAAAAATTATTAAAATTTTCAAGATAGGTCGAGGCAACGTCGGGTTTAAGAATTATTGTATCGGAAAATGTAAATTAATATTTTATTCAAGACGAGGCGAGATCAGATATAATATCTTATAGGTCGAGACGGGTTCGAAACAACCAAAAACCCGCTTCGCCCCACCTCGTTGCCATCCCTAGTAGGGACACCCGACTTCAGAACAATAACCCAAAGCTCCGTTTCTTTCCCTCTCTCTCTCTTTCTTTTTTATTTCGTTTTCTCTTAAGTAATATTACTAATGTACTATTAACGACCATGTCAAATTTTACTAATATGTGTATCATCAAATTAAGGGTAAACTATACCAGTGGCCACCAAACTATTAGATCGTACCTATTTTGACCATTGAATTATCGAACTCATCAATTAAATCATCAAACTTATTAAATTGACTTATTTTGACCACCGTCGTTAAAAAACTAACGGAGGGGTGACGTTGCAGTTAACTAAAATTTATAAAATTATACATTTGGTCCATATTATTTACCTATTATATCAATTTAGTCATAATTTTAATTAAATTAGATAAAATTAACCAACCAACCAAATGACGCTACTGTTTTTTTTTAATTTAATTTAATAAATTTAATCAACCAACCATATGGTAACATCGAAGCCACACCCATGTGCAAGGAAGACTTAAGCCCTAACCACTAGGCTAACACCATATACATGATATGAGTTGATAACCTATTTTATTAAAGGATTAAAATTAAAGAAACCACTGGGCTTTTTCTTTAATCCTATAAAGCAGAAGGATACGACTAAAAGGGAGGAGAAATAAGGGGTTACAAATTTCAGGTGTGTAGATGGTGATAGAACGGTTTTTCTTTGATCTTATGTAATATCAAATGCATAGGGGAAATAGATTAGGCCATACATTTTATAAACCAGCTTAGACTGATATGTTATCTATTTATTTATGGATAAATATTCTATACACAGGCGGTGGAAACTGAAAGTTTCCACAAGTGTCTTAGTTTTAGGGTATATGAAGTTAGTTTAGGGTATATGGTTTAGGGGTTTAGGTGTAGAGGTTTAGAATTTAGGGATAGTTGTTTCAATTTAAGGTTTAAGGCTATAATTTAAGGTTTATATGTTAAAATCTAAATCCTCACCATATTACCCTAAAAACTAAACCCTAACCTATAAACCCTAAATTATAACCTTAAACCTTAAATTGAAACAACTATCCCTAAATTCTAAACTCTTACACTTAAACTCCTAAACCATATACCCTCTATACCTTAAAACTAAAGCGCTTATAGGATATTAATCCTTTATTTATTAGTAAAGACTTATAGCAGAGCATTCTCAAGGAAGAAGAAGAAGACGCAGCAGAAGCATCCATTGTTTTTTTCTTTTCAAGAAAAAAAGATGAAAGAAAGAAAGAGTGATTCTTTATGTTTGGGCGAATAGAAAGCATGAAGAAGGTAGGAGTATACTGTAATGGTTCTTAAATTTATAACCGTTTAATAAAATATGTTATCAATTCATATTAATTAAGGATAAATATTTTATATACAGACGATGATGTAAACTAAAAATTTTCACAAGCACCTTAGTTCTAGGGTATATGGAGTTAGGTTAGGGTATAAGGTTTAGGGGTGTAGGTGTAGGGGTTTAGAATTTAGGGATAGTTGTTTCAATTTAAGGTTTATGGTTATAATTTAGGGTGTATATGTTATGGTTTAGTTTTTGGGGTAATATAGTGAGGATTTAGGTTTTAACCTATAAACCCTAAATTATAACTCTAAACCTTAAATTGAGACGGCTATCCCTAAATTCTATCCCCTTACACCTAAACCCCTAAACCCTATACCCTAAAACTAAGACACTTGTTGAAATTTTCAGTTTTCACCGTCTGTGTATAAAATATGTATCCTTTATTTAAATGGTGTTAGCCCAGTGGCTGGGCTTAAGCCCTCCATGCACATGGTTTTGGGTTTGATTCTCATTGAATACATTCAATTCCATTTTACTTCTCTCATTTGATTATGTCCAATCAGATGGTGATACGCGTTAGGGGTGTGCAAAAAAACCGAAAAACTGAAACCGATTTCGAAACCCGAAAAAACTGAACCGAAAAATTGGTTAACCGAACCGAAAAATTGGTTAACCGAACCGAAAAATTTGATTTCAGTTCGGGTTTTTATTTTTTAAAAAGAAACCGGTTCGGTTACGATTTGCGATTTTGGGATAAACCGGGTAACCGAACCGACTGATTATATAATATATATTATTATATTATATGTTATTTTGTTATTTTATATTAAAAAATTAAATTTTATTTTATTTTCTCATTCCCCAAAAGTAAAACCATAATTTTATTTTATCAAGTTTAAGTGTTTAACTTGCTAGTATTAGAAAAGATAATAATATCATGTGTCGATTTTAAAAAGTATGTACTTTTTTCTAACATATTATTAAAATTTATATTTTTAATAAACAAAATAAAAAACCGTTACCCGAACCGAATTTTTCGGTTAACCGACTAAACGGTTAACCGGTTGAATGGATACGGTTTAGGGTCGAGAATTTAGTGACCCGAACTTATCGGTTAACCGAAAAAATTTGCTAATGGTTAACTGAACCCAATTTTGCACACCCCTAATACGCGTCACCATCTGATTAGTTGATTAAATTAAATAAATTAAAATTAAAATTAAAGAAATGACAGAACATGTGTCGTCATTTGGTTGACTGGTTAATTTTATCTAATTAAATTAAAATTGTGACTAAATTGATATAATAGGTAAATAACAAAGACTAAATGTGTAATTTTATAAATTTTAGTTAACTGCCATGTCATCCATCCGTTCCCCTCCGTTAATTTTTTAACGACGGTGGTCAAAATTAGTCAATTTAATAAGTTTGGTAGTCTGATTAACGAGTTCGATAATTCGATAGACAAAATAAATACATCCTTATAATTCAGTGGCCACTAATGTAGTTTACCCTTAAATAAATAAAACGCACATATATGATTTTAAATTTTTAAATCACATCACAGTTGTAGCAGCCTTGACCTATTTATATATCCTCTATCTTGGGCCTTGGCAACAACTAAGGTTTATTGCTGGGCTTTTTGGGGGCTTTTATGATTATATGTTTCATTTTTTACTTACAAAATTTTGTTAGTAAAATAAACTTTAATGCTAAACATGATAAATTTTCGCCAATCTAACTATATTTGGAGTTTAGGGGCTAGAGTTTCAGCCTAACGAATCATGTAGTTTTAGATAATATTTTTGAGACAAACGTCTAAATTAATCTAATTTTTCTTTTCGAAAGATCAACTCTTCATATTCACTAGAACATATAATCATTTTAAGTGAAAGCAAACAAAAATAAGCAACGAAGAACAAAATAAGAACGTTTAAGAATAAAATAGAGAGTTTTAGAGTAGATGCTTTTGATTACTCAATAAATAGATGATTACAAATGAGGCGAGAGCCTTTATTTATATTTGAATCCTCGTACAATAAATGCCCGAGATCGATTTACATCAGCAACTCAGATCGAAAGCCACCCACCACATCCTAGTTAACTAAGGAAACTCTCACCTTGAAATATTTTCCTCAGGTTCGTGCTCACATACAATTTTACATTGATGGAGATTCATATCCATTGAAATATTTTCTCATAAGATGTCATCTATTAATTTATTAGATTCAATTGTTTGAGCCTTCTATAATCTCTAATGGTAGGATCAAGTCAAGTAATCTCAGTTATTGAAAGTGATATTTATACTTTAATTATTAAAATTCAAAATTTTTCATTTTAATTATTATCGTTAAAAAATATTTTCATTTCAATTATTTTGTCATTAAATCACTAACACATCAATAAGGAAATAGAAATATTTTTTTTTCTCTAAAAAGTGGAGTCGAACCTAAAACCCTCAACAAGGATTCAACACAGGACCACTAAACCACTTTAAAAAAAATCACATTTGATAAAAAAACATTTCAAAGTTAGATTGGTGTTGGTATTTATTATATTTATTTTATGAAAATATATTAATTATAACACAAAATATAAAAAAATTTAGAATATAGTCATAACATTAATTAAAATATATTGATTTTAAAAGAATTTTTTAATTTATGTTATAAAAGAAAAAGGTTAATAAAAATGTAATAGTAAAAATATATTAATTAACCTAAAGTATTTTAATTGATATTATAATTTATCGAGTAATTTTTATAAAATTAATATATTTTAATTAAATTATAACATAAATTATGTTACAAAAATATATTTATAACATACATTAGTTAAAATAAAATTATAATTTATGTTATAGATATATTTTTATAACATTTTATAGTTTATTAATACATTTTTATTGGTACATTTTTACCCTTCTTCAATAATCGTTTTATTTCATAATATAAATTATATATATATATATATATATATATATATATTAAATTTAGTATATTTAATTAAAATATAACATAACATAAAATATTATAAATATATTTAACATACCATTCATTAAATTAGATTATAATTTATGTTATAAATATATTTTATAATATTTTAAAATATGTGTTATAATTAATATATTTTTACAATTTTTATTGATTTTTGTTTTATAACCTAAATAATTTATAAAACTAATATATTTCAATTATTTTTATACTTTTATGTGATAAAAATGTTCTTAAAATTTTTCTAATATATATTGTAATTAATATATTTTTCACGTTAAAATTATTTTTTTATCCTACATAAAATATATATTCCTAAAGTGGTTCAGTGATTCTAGGTCGATTTTACTCAGTAAAATATTTGTTTTAATTTTTATTGATCAATAACAAATTGGCATATCACGTATCACAAATGGTTTTGAACAAGTGCAATAGGAATGACTTCAGTTAGGTATCCCGAATTAAATTAAGTTAAATGTTTACAAGAAAAAATATAAAATATTAATTATAAATTATTTGTAAAGAACATGAAAAAAAATATTGTTGTACTTTATAGGGTACGTGGTGTTGGTAAAGTTTTGCTTTGACCTTGGGCTTTGTCAATAATGGTCCGCTGTTCTGGTTTTGATTTGCAGGAACTATGGAAAATGCTCTGCTTATTATTATTATTAATGTTAAATGTCCTTCTCAGTCAAATATTTGAAACTTTCAACACAATTTGGAATAAACAAAAATCTTACTGAAGACGATGCATATTCTCATGTTATATAGTAACTGGTATAGAGCAAAACAAGCAGAGAAGTTATATTCAGCAGAAAACCTGGAGAAGATATTTTCAATGTCAATTATTTATTGGTTTAAGAGGTAAAAAAAACTTACTCCACTCTTTCAAAGCAATCAAATTGACCAACTAGTCTTTTGTTTAGCAATAATGTAAATGCCTTTGAGTAGTTGAGTTCTTTCAGATCCGGCTTTTAGTACGGTTGTAACGTTTGCTTCTGGTTTTTCTACTATGCCATTTTTACTTATGCTACTTTCCACTTCATACAATTTAATTTAAGTATAACTATATGTTTGTTCAATTTAGTCTTAAAAATCTTTATTTAACTTAAAATTTGACCTTTATTTCTTTCTAATAAAGAAATTGAAAAAAAATAAAGATTGGAAAGAAATTGGGGTCTATTTTGAGTTAAATAAAAAAATTTAATACTAAAATGAAAAAATATAATTATATTAAAAATATTGGACTAAATTATAAAGATTAGAAAGAAATTGGGGTTGATTTTAGCTTAAATAAAGATTTTTAGGACTAAACTGAACAAAAATATAATTATATTTAAAATACTAGACTAAATTATATAGATTAGAAAGAAATTGGGGTTACTTTTGATTGAATAAAGATTTTTAGGACTAAATTGAACAAGAATATAATTATATATAAAATATTGGACTAAATTATAAAAATTAGAAAAAAAAATTGGGGTCAATTTTAGGTTAAATAAAGATTTTAGGACTAAATTGAACAAAAATATAATTATATAAAAATATTAGACTGAATTATAAAAATTAGAAATAAATTGGGGTTAATTTCAGGTTAAATAAATATTTTTAGGACTAAATTAAACAAAAATATAACCATATTAAAAATATTGGACTAAATTATAAAGATTAGAAAGAAATTGAGGTTAATTTCGGGTTAAATAAAGATTTTTAGGACTAAATTAAACAAAAATTTAACTATATTAAAAATATTAGACTAAATTATAAAGATTAGAAAGAAATTAGGGTTAATTTTGGGTTAAATAAAAAATTAGGATAAATTGAATAAAAACACCATCATTTAAAAATATTGGACTAAATTATAAAGGTTTGAAAGAAATTGAGATTAATGTTGGGTTAATTAAAGGTTTTTAGGACTAAATTGAACAAAAATATAATTATATTTAAACTATTGGACTAAATTATAAAAATTAGAAAGAAATTGGGGTCAATTTTGGGTTAATTAAATATTTTTAGGATTAAGATGAATAAGAATAAAAATTTGACAGACTTAATGTGTAATTTACCCCTTTTATTAAAGTTGGTTGTTTTTTTTCAATAAAATAACATGTGACGCGTTTTGATTGGTCCATGAATTTTTTAACGGAAGCTAACCATGACTTAAAATTTATGGAGTAAAACGTTCCGAAAAATTCTTTAGGTTACATTTTGGTACAAAGTGTATACTTTAGCCGTCAACGGACGATTCTATTAAGCCTATTTTGTACAAGATTCAATTAGAGTTTCTATTTTTTTAACAATCCCACCTAAAAAGAAGGTGAGAAAAATTAGTTTTAATATTTAATGGGTATTGAATCCACAACTTAGGAGAGAGGAAAAGGTTTTAACTGAAAAATTTTCAAGCATTTGTTCTAGAGATTGTTCACTTAATATTTTAAAGTTAAATCAAAAAGTTATAATATATTACCAAAATTTTAAAATTAAGAAAGAACACCTAAAATTTTAAAGTTTGAAACGGAAAGATTAATTAAATATTTGTTACTTCAAAAGTTACTATTTTCCTGTGACCTCAAAAGCGACATGTAACTGAGGTTATACTAGCATTGTTTTTGTCTCGACTTTTTTCATTGGTTTTAAAAATTCTTGTTTTGTTTTTCTTATTTTTAATGTTTGTTGTAGTTTTTTCTGCTTCGTCCATCTTGTTTTCTATTTTGACTTGTGTTTTGTATTTTTATTGTTTTTTAATTATTTTCTTGTTTCTTTGTACTATATTTCTTGTTTAGATCAATTTAACATTGTTCAAAAAAGTCTCAACCCTTGTCCTTTCCAGAACAATGTCACGTTTTATTTTTTCCTTTTGGCAATTGTTCTCCTTCCCTTTCTCTATGTTTTTAGTGTTTTTCTATGCTCCTTTTGCATACTCTTTATCAAGAACTAAGATTCTTTTGTTGCTCAAATTTTAAGGAAAAGGTATTTTTTTGACTGAAAAACTAAAACTTCAATAAATAAGAGAACACGTACATAAGAGGAAAAAACATGCAAGCCATGCAAGCCCAATTCAACCCACGTAGGGGAGAACCAAACAGAAGCAACACATGGGCAAAAAAGCAAACCATAAGACTACAAAAAGGCATGAAACAAAAAGAAAATTAGGAGCAAAGAAAACAAGATAAAGGGTACACAACCCAACGATGGTACAAACGGATCAAACTACTTTTATACGAGAGCTCCAAAGGGAGGCAGACTCCCTCTCTCATAAGGGTAGATGGTCTTTTCATCATTTCTGTTGATGCAACAAAACCAACTCGGGTGAGACCACTACGATCATAAAAACATAAAAGGCATAAAAAACACAAAAAAAACTAAAATCACACAATCCCTCGGGACAAAGGGTGATCCAAGGGGAAGGAGCACCCACAAGAACAATGATACGATCCTTCCACCACCCTAGCAAAGTGGGAAAGAGGGGATTCATGGGGATTGCAGATACCCCTCATCAAGGGTATATGTATTCTTGCTGATGCCTGGACCCTTAAAAGGACTAGCCTCGTTTCTTACAGTCGACCTTAAACTATTCAAAACTTCATCAAGATCATTCGAGATCATCAAGTTATCATTAACTGTAAGAGAAGGGATTTCAGAGATCTTACTATTGTGAGAACTCCTATGAGAATACAGATCGAAAAAATGCGAAAAAGGGGAAAAACAAAGCCCTAGGCTCTCTGATAATTTGAGCCAAACAGAACACGGGAAAGGAAAAGGAAAATGGATTTGAATTAACTGTGTAGGCCAAAAGATATTTGGGCCAGTACCCATTCTGGGTTTATATAGCCCAACTGATAGACCATCAACTAGAAAGCAGATGGTTAAATTTCAGTTAGGGCCTTAGTTATATTTGTTACAAAGAATGAATTAGTTACAACAATATAATGGCCAGGCTGGCCGACTGAAGTCCTTATCAGAAAGCTTCCTTTTACTTAACATTCACCCTACTTTCTGAGTCTTCTGAAATGTCTGATCTTCCTTGAATGTGATGAACATCCAAAACATGTAGAAGTCTGTGCAGATCAGAAAACCTTGATACTGGCAATGGATTGGTTAAGATATCAACAAGTTGACTATGAGATGGAATGTAATTAACCTCAAACTGTTGTCGTAGAACCTTTTCACGAACAAAATGTAAATCTAGTTCAACATGCTTAGTTTTAGCATGTAGAACTGGGTTTGCTGCCATGGCTACGATACTAGAATTATCACACCAGACTTGAGCAACATTCGAAAACTCCACACCCATATCAGTAAGAACAGCTTGAACCCAGAGAAGTTCACTTGTGGCATCTGCAAGACTGCGATACTCAGCTTCAGCAGTCGAGCGGGAGACTGATCTTTGCTTTTTTGAGCTCCAGCAAAGAAGATGTAAGCCAAGACAAACACAATGACCGAAAATAGACCGTCGATCATCAACATCCCCAGCCCAGTCCGAATCAGTAAATACTTGTAAATGTTGAGGCTGTGACTGTGGAGAAAACCAAAGTCCATAATCAATAGTACCTTTTAGGTAACGAAGTATACGCTTAACTGCTGCCCAATGTGCATCAGTAGGCCGTTGCATAAACTGTGAAACTTTATTCACTGCGAAAGACACATCAGGTCGTGTGTGGCAAATATACAAGAGTGCCCCCACAATGCTTCTGTACAATTGAGAATATTCAAACACTTCACCCTCACCTTTACTCAGTTTATGAGATGGAACCATGGGAGTATCAACCACTTTGGTATGAGACATACTTGTCTTGAATAGCAATTCTTCAATAAACTTCTCCTGCCTTAGAAAAATCCCTCGTCCACAGTGAATAGCCTCAATTCCCAAAAAGTACTGTATGAAACCAAGATCTTTAAGGGAAAACTTCAAATCTAACTGTTGCTTAATATGACAAATATATTCTTCAGAAGCACCCGTAATAAGAATATCGTCAACATAAACAACGATAAATGTCACATTAGTGGAATCACGCTTAATAAACAAGGAGTTATCAGCACCAGAGCAGTGGAACCCAAGACTACAGAGGAAATCCCTAAGTTTGCTGAACCAATTTCGAGGAGCCTACCTAAGACCATACAATGCCTTCTTGAGTTTACAGACTAAGGGCCTATGTCCTATACCAGGTTGAACAAAACCATCTGGTTGAGTCATGTAAACATCTTTCACATGATCACCCTTCAAGAAGGCATTGTTGACATCAACTTGATGTACATGCCAACTATTTGAAACAGCCAAAGACAAGAGAATATTAACTGTAAAGAACCGGACAACAGGACTAAAAGTTTCCCCAAAGTCATATCCAGGTATTTGGGAATACCCTTTTGCCACAAGTCAAGCTTTGTACCGACTAACAGTCCCATCAGAATTAAGCTTGATCTTGAAGAGCCACTTCGAGCCAATTGGTTTACGTTCAGAGGGTAAAGGAACCAAGTCCCAAATCTGATTTTCCAGCAGAGCATTATACTCAGAATGGGCAGCCTCTTGCCATTGAGGATGATCAAGAGCTTGATAAACTATTGAGGGGGTGAAATGATGCTCAACAGTATATATTTTTTGTTTAAATATACATGTCTTGCTGCGGGTAGTCATATGATGTGTATTAAAAGTAGTAGAGACACAACCAGAGCTAGAAAGTAAAGGATTAGTGCAAAGATTAGTAAGGCCAGCAGATGCACAATCAGTAGCTTCATCAGATCTGAGTTCATTTGCATTTCTGGAAGCATCCTCAAAATTCAAGGAAAGGTCACTGGTAGACACAGCTTCCATAGCAGTAGAACCATCTGAACTATGAACAAAAGAATCACTGTTCTGAAAAGAAGATGAGTGAGGCACTACAGCATCTTCACTTTCGAAACCAGCTGCAGGAGGCCCAGGGTTAACTTCATCTGAGGGAGGCACTGCAACATCTTTACTTTCTAAACCAGCTGCAGGAGGCCCAGGGTTAACTTCATCTGAGGGAGACACTGCAGCATCTTCACTTTCTAAACCAGCTGCATGAGGCCCATGGTCAACTGTATCTGAGTGAGGCACTACAACATCTTCACTGTCTAAACCAGCTGCAGGAGGCCTAAGGTCAACTTCATCTGAGGGAGGCATTGCAGCATCTTCACTTTCTACACCAGCTGCAGGAGACCTAAGACAAACTTCATCTGTCCTTACAAAACTGTGACCTTGTTGCAACTCACATAACTGAGGTGATGCAACATCTACATTTTCAAAACCAGCTGCAGAAGATTCAGTATGACCTTCATCTGAAGCAGCAAGATCATCTTGAGGAAGAGTAACATCAGGAGGAACAACAACATCTTCACTTTCTAAACCAGCTGCAATAGTCCTCTCAGCAACATATGAAGAATGCAAAGAAGATGAACCAAGAGGAACAGATCCAGGAGAAGTATCAGTGGATAGTGAAGATGTAGGATGATTGTATTGACAGAAGGAAGAAACATTGAGAGGAGCTGAAGGTTGAAAAGTAGGGAAAAAAGATCTAGAGGTGGATGAAGAGCTAGAAGCATTGGAACTAACAGTGGAAGTACTATGAGCAAAAGGAAAAACTTGCTCATTGAATTTAACATGGCGAGAGACATAAATACGACCAGTGGAGTCCATACATTGATAAGCCCTATGTTTGGGAGAGTAACCCAAGAAAACACAGGGTTTAGACCTATAATCAAACTTGTGTTTGTTATAATCCCTCAAACAGGGGTAACATTGAGAGCCAAAGACTCGAAGAGTACTGTAATCAGGTTTTCTACCATATAACTTCTCATGAGGAGATAGACCCTCTAAAGTGTCTGTAGGTAATCTATTGATGAGATACACTACACTTAACACAGCAAAGGACCAGTATTGAAAAGGAACAGAAGTAGTGGCTAATAAGGTGAGGGTCATATCAATGATATGCATGTGTTTCCTTTCCACAGAACCATTTTGAGATGAAGTATAAGGACAGGTAAAATGATGCTGAATACCTCTCTTAGCTAACTCATAAGATAACCCAACAAATTCACCCCCCATCAGTCTGAAGAGCTAAATTTTTTCCAGAAAACTGGTTCTCAACTATAGCAGCAAACATAGTAAAAGCTGTACGAACTTCAGATTTATGTTTCAACAAAAATAACCAGCAGTTTCTGGAATACATGTCAACAAAAGAAACATAATACTGATATCCTACAGATTTCACGGGAGAAGGACCCCAAACATTTGCCTCAACAAGTTCAAAGGGTCTAGAGTAAACAGTGTAAGATTTAGCAAAAGGCAACCTAGTACTATTTCCTAACTGACATGCATGACAAAGTATTCCCTTATCAATAGTAAAGGTTTTATTTAAAACAGTACTAACAACATACTGAGCAGGGTGACCCAGCCTCTGATGCCACAACCAATAAGGAGATTGAACAACAGAATTATTGCAAACAGTAGCAGAATTATTGCAAACAGCAGGTATATGTTGAGTAGAAATAGTATTGCAAACAGAATCTTGAGCAGCTGTAGATGGAGTAAGAGAGAAACTATAAAGACCCTCATCTAAAGTACCTTGTAACAACACAACACCAGTCACATCATCCTTGACAAAACATCTGTCAGCATGAAACTCAATAAAAACAGCATTATCACTAGTGAACCGAGAAATAGATAGCAGATTTCTAGTAATTTTAGGCACACACAACAGTCTTTCAAGAACTAAAGGCCTAGCAGATGTATTAATAGAGCAAGCACCAATATGAAAGATAGGAAGGGTAGAACCATCACCTAAATAAACCTTACCATTGCCTGAGTACTGCTGACCATTCTGAGTCAAAGTGAAGTTCTTGGTGACATGATGTGTTGCCCCTGAGTCTGGGAACCACTTGTCATCCAGAGTAAGCACACCTTTGGCAATTAAGGAATTGACTTGAGCAGTGTCAGTAGTATCCTCCAACTTCTCATCACTGGAACCAGACGCCACGCCCACAAACGGATTGTAGCACACATCATCAGAAACCTCTTCATATCAGCACAAATTGGCTTGCGTATCATTGTTCTCCTTTGATTGCTGAGACAAGACACCTTTAAAGCTCTGGTCAAAACGGTGCCAGCAACGATCAACTAGGTGCCCTAGTTTTCCACAAAGCTGGCACTGAGGTCTGGGACGACCACCTCTGAACCTCCCTTCTGACTAAGAAGTGTTCTGAGACTGTTGAGATTGCTGAGGCTGCTTAGGAGCATACTGGAAACGATTACCATCTCTGCCAGACACATAATTCTCACGAGAGCGATCATCATTAACTTGTTTCAAGTTGATACCAATAGGCATATGAACCGTATCAATTAACCTAAATTCAGCATCTATTAGCCCAGAGACGACAAATTCCAAGGTATACGGCTCACGACTCATAGTAATAGCTGCCACAAATGGATCAAACTCCGGAGTTAAACCGTTTAGCACTGTTGCAATCTGCTCGACTTCAGCCACTGGACTTCCACTAGTAGCCAATAGATCACAAATCTCCTTGATTTGTGTTGTGTACTCACGAATCGACAGTGTTCCCTTCTTCAACGCCCTCAATCGATAGTGCAGATTCATGACTTTCATGGTGGAGAACTTCAAATACTAATTCAGAACCGTAGACCAGATAGCGGCAGAAGTTTCAGCTCCTACAAGCTATGGCAACACACGAGGGCTTATGGTGGAAAGAAGCCATGAGGCCAGTGCATTATCTTTTTTTTTGAAGCGTCGAAAATCAGGATTCAAAATTAATTTGCTAGATGAATCCTTAACTATCTTTGAAGGTACATGAGTATCAGGATCAAGATAGTGTTCGAGTTCATTACCTCGAATCATCAGGATGACTTAATGTTTCCACAACAGGAAATTCGTATCATCGAGCTTGACACTAACTTACTTATTTGCAAACGTCGAACTATTGGAGTCGGTGCTGATCTGAATCGAACCAAACTGATCTTTCAGATTCGAGCTATCAATGACCTTAGGTGCCATTTAGAAGCAATAGCAAGATCTCAAGGACAAAGAAGAACCACCGTAGAAGCAATTGTACACCCGACGCGAGAAACAAAGAACCCTATCAGAAAACTGACGAACCACCAGATAACACACAGAGCATCACCAATCTTCACAGGCTATGAGAATCAAAGGCTATGATACCATATTGTGAGAACTCCTATGAGGATACAGATCGGAAAAATAGAAAGACGATCGGAGAAATGCGAAAAAGGGGAAAAACAAAGCCCTAGGCTTTCTGATAATTTGAGCCAAACAAAACACGGGAAAGGAAAAGGGAAATGGATTTGGATTAACTGTGTAGGCCAAAAGATATTTGGGCCAGTACCCATTCTGGGTATATATAGCCCAACTGATAGACCATCAGCTAGAAAGCAGATGGTTAAATTTCAGTTAGGGCCTTAGTTATATTTGTTACAAAGAATGAATTAGTTACAACAATATAACGGCCAGGCTGGCCGACTGAAGTCCACATCAGAAAGCTTCCTTTTGCTGATGCCTGGACCTTTAAAAGGACTAGCCTCGTTTCTTACAGTCTGCCTTAAACTATTCAAAACTTCATCAAGATCATTCGAGATCATCAAGTTATCATTAACTGTAAGAGAAGGGATTTCAGAGATCTTAACAACCAAAAGGATCCTTTCTCAATTCGATGATCCCAATTTCATCCAGAACCATTCGAGAGAATTCTTGCACATACTTTCTTCTCGCAGCTTGTTTGTTCAAAGTGAGACGTTTATGGCCATATGAGTGACCTCTTTTAGAGTCATCGAATCTGTTGATGAGAGGAGAAGCTTTAGTGATCGAGAGGGGAAAGAATGATAGTTGAAGGACCTCCTATGAGGCGATCGGGCTGAATCCCTAGGCGCACCAGTTTCTCGGTGAAGCTTGATAAACTTCCTCCGATATCAGGTGGAGGAGCTGTAAAAATATAGATTTTGATATAATAAACTAAAAAATGTTTTGGCCTAAATTAAGAAGAATTTAAAATACACTTTAAGTCAAAACAATTTGAAAATAAGTTTGAGGATGTTTAAAAAGGTTTTGAAGTGTTTTAAAACGTTTTTTAAGTAGCCAAACATGTGATTTTAATGTACATGTTTTGATACAGGCATAATCTGTATCGATGCGTTTTGAAACTACCAAAATGTGTTTCGATACAGGCCTTAGTCGTATCAAAATAGTAGGGGTCGTTTCGAAACAGGACTTTGTGTTTCGATACGCCTACATGGCAGACATCCCAATGGTCAAAACCCCTCAACAGCTATTTCCCAATGATCTTTTGAATTATCTAAGTTTTGATACGGGACCAGGCGTTTCGAAATGGGCGTTTTGATACAGCCTATGGTGTTTCGAAACGGGATGCTGAATTAGACCCAACGGCTAGTTCTAAAGAAAGGTGTTTCGATATACCTACCCATGTATCAAAACAGATATCACCATAACTGTATTTATGGTGGGAAATAAAGGCTCCAACGGCTCTAATTCAATCCCAACGGTCCTCAACGGCTACAAACTCAATTGGGAGTATAAAAGGGACCTCCAAGCATCAAGGGAATGTTAATGATGCAATTGTCAACAACTATATGATGATAAATTTGTCTTAGAGCTTTAATTATTTATTCTTTGTATATACAACACTTGTGAGCCAAAATTGTCAAATTTGCTCAAGTGTTTAGGTTTGGGTGAGTGCTAAAGAGTGCAAACATCAACCTTTGAAGAGGGGATTTATTTTGCTTTTATTCATCTCTTGTATAAAGGTTTTGATCAAGCTTTGGGTTAGAAAGCTTAGATTGTTTGTAAGAGTTTCCTCCTAAGCCTAGAAAAGGGGACGAATCATGAAGAACTAATGTTTTGATATAATAATTGAAAAATAGTTTTGGACTAGATTGAAAAGATTTCAAAAGTGCCTTTAAGTCCAAACAACTTGAAAAAAAGTTTGTGGATATTTTAAATGTCTTTGGCAAGGTTTGAAACGCTTTTAAGTAGCCCAACCAGGTTTTTCAAGGTACATGTTTCGAAATAGGGGGCCTGTATCGAAACAGTTTGGAACTATCAAAACTCGTACCGAAACAGGGCTTGCCCGTTTCGGTACAGAGGGTTTGGTGTTTTGATACGCCCAACGGTCAAAACCTCCCCAACGGCTATTTTCCCAACGACATTTTAAATTGCAGCTCAATTGTCACTCGTTCCGAAATGGGGTTGCTATCGTTTTGATACGGTTCAAGGGTGTTTCGAAACAGCCAGAGGCGTTTCGATACGACTTGCTGCATCAGACTTCAACGACTAGTTCTGAAGAAGGTCGTTCCGATACGAGGTCGCTTGTTTCGAAACGGACATTTGCAGAACAATATTTATGGTGGAAAACAAAGTCTCCAGTGACTCCAAAACAACCCCAACGGTCCTCAACGACTACAAACTCAATTAGGAGTATAAAAGGGACCTCCAAGCATCAAAGGAAGATTAATTATTCAATTGTCAACAACTATATGATGTCAAATTGTCTTTAATGCTTAAATTGTTCATTCATTGTATAAACAACACTTGTGAGCCTAAATTATCAAGTTTGCTCAAGTGTTTAGGTTTTGGTGAGTGAGCTTAAGATTGCAAAATATCTACCTAGTGAGGGATTTCAAGTTTTCTCTAATTTCTCTTGTAAAGAAGGTTTACTAAAGCTTTGGGTTAGAAAGCTTTGGGTGTGTAAAGGTTGCCTCCTTAGCCTAGAAAAGGGGAAGAAATTCAAGAGTGGATTTGTTGAAATCATTAGTGGGAAGTTGAGGTAGTGGATGTAGGTGCTTGTTAGAAGGTCGAACCACTATAAATCCTTGTGTCTTTTGTCTATATTTCACTTCCCATAAAATCACCCCAAATATTCAATCTTCTCCACACTTGGCTAGCTAGAACAATTGAAGGAAATCGAGCACAATAAACCCAACAATTGGTATTAGAGCCTAGATCAATTGAAGAGGATTAACATCCAATTAAGGTGATCTAGGAAACTCGATACAACATCCAATCAATCGAAGCTATGGCACACTCAATCGACAAGCCACCATTCTTCAACGGTGAACATTATGCCTATTGGAAGAATAAGATGAAATTCTTCATCAAGGGTAAAGAATATCATCTATGGGACCTTGTTGAAGATGGATCGTTCGTACCAACAAGAAGAAAGGCGGATTGGAATGCCAACGACAAGAAGATGATGAAGCTCAATTGCAAAGCCTTGCACTTCATCTTTTGTGCATTAGGCCTAGATGTGTATGCCCAAGTCTCTTCTTGTGAAAGTGCAAAGGAAGTTTGGGACAAGCTCGAAATTACATACGAGGGAACACAGGAAGTAAAGGAGATCAAGATCGGCTTCCTCAACCTAGAGTATGAGAACTTCAAGATGGATCTGGAAGGGGGCATTGAGAAGATGTTCCATCGATTCTCCACATCACCAATGGACTAAAAGGCTATGAAGAAGTCATTCCAAAAGAAAAGCTTGTCCGAAAGCTTCTTTATTCTCTTCCCAAGTCATGGGACTCGAAAAGGGCTGCCATCATCAAAGTTAAGAATCTCAAGACCTTGAAGCTTGATGAACTTATGGGGTCACTTCTCACTCACCAAATTATGAAGAAAGACAAAGAAGATGAGAAAAAGAAGGAAGAGATAAGAAAGATGGGGAAGAAGAAGATCATGAAGCTAGGCATCAACTCGAATTTCATTGCTCTCAAGTCCTCCAAGTGCAACCACGTTGATACAAGTGAGGAGGGGGATGAAGAAGAAGAGATAGTTCATCTCTTCAAGAAGTGTGCTTCTTTTATGAAGAAAGTAATGAAAGAATTCGAACGTGAATCAATGAAAAAAAGAGAGCAAACACTTCAAGCCATAAAAAGAAGGCATATGTGGCTACATGGAGTGATGAAGACTCCACCGATGTTGAACAAGCCAACCTTTGCCTTATGGTCATCGAAGAAGATTCAATGATAACTTCTAATTCATCTACCTCATGTTCAAACTATTTTGATAAATTTAAGAAGCCTATGATGATTTGATTTTAGAGTTTAAAAAACACATTTTGAAAAACAAGAAAATTGTTTCAAAGTTTAAAATTCAAAATGATTTGATTTCTAAAACTAAAATTGAACTTGAAGCAAAACTCAATGAGTTTGAACAAAAATGTTTTGATTTACAAAATTTGCTTCATAAAGTTCAAGAATAAAAAAAATTGATTTCCAAAGAGCTTGAAAAGAAAAATAAATTTGGAAAATCAAACTTTTATGTTAGACAATCTAGTGTCCCTAGATTTATAAATGGAAAATGTTTTAGAAGTGTTTGGGTCCCAAAAGGACTAACCACTTCAACTAAAAAGGATGAAATTGAAAAATGGATTCCTAAGGGGACTAAATTTTGTGCGACTAATGTCTATGGATCCAAAGCAATTTGGATACCAAAAATCACTTGATTGTCTTATATTAGGTGTGATGGAGATTGATCAACAAGTCCAAATTTAAGGGGGGGCTCCATGCACACAAGGAAGAACACTTGAAGACGGAAGGCTTCACATCCTCCATTGAGTTCAAGTGTGGTAAAATCTAGTTGTTTAATTTGATTTTTTTAATTCCAACTAGATTATCATATATGTTGGACTAACACTCTTAATGATGCTTTGAGTAAGGGGGGCCACTTTAAAACCAGAATTCTTATTTGTGTCGATTTTTTTACCTCCTAAGATATTTTGAACTTAAAGTTACTGAAATCTCTAATTTAAAATTTTAAAATACAAAGGGGAGAATCCCAAACAATTTTCAAGTTGGTTTTATTATATCAAAAAAGGGGAGATTGAAGAACTAATGTTTTGATATTATAATTGAAAAATAGTTTTAAACTAAATTGAAAAGATTTCAAAAGTTCATATAAGTCCAAACAACTTGAAAATAAGTTTGTGGATGTTTTAAATGTCTTTGGCAATATTTGAAACGTTTTTAAGTAGCCAAACTAGGTTTTTCAATGTACATGTATCGTAACAATTTGAAACTGCCAAAACCCGTACCGAAATAGGGCTTGTCTGTTTCGATACAGAGGGTTTGTGTTTTGAAACACCCTTCTGTGTTTCAATATGCCCAACGGTCAAAACTTCCCCAACGACTATTTTCCCAACGATATTTTAAATTGCAGCTCAACTATCACTCGTTCTGAAATGGGGTTGCTATCATTTCGATACGGATCAAGGGTGTTTCAAAACGACCAGAGACGTTTCGATACGGCTTGCTGCATCAGACTTCAACGACTAGTTTTGAAGAAGGTCGTTTCGATATGGGGTCGCTTGTTTTGAAACATGTATTTGCATAACAACATTTATGGTGAGAAATAAAGTCTCCAACGGCTCCAAACAACCCCAACGGTCCTCAACGACTTCAAACTCAATTAGGAGTATAAAAAGGACCTCTAAGCATCAAGGGAAGACTAATGCTTCAATTGTCAACAACTATATGATGTCAAATTGTCTTTAGGGCTTAAATTGTTCATTCATTGTATAGATAACACTTGTGAGCCTAAATTGTCAAATTTTCTCAAGTGTTTATATTTGGGTGAGTGAGCTTAAGATTGCAAAATATCTACCTAGTGAGGGATTTCAAGTTTGCTCTAATTTCTCTTATAAAGAGGGTTTACTCAAGCTTTGGGTTAAAAAGCTTTGAGTGTGTAAAGGTTGCCTCCTTAGCCTAGAAAAGGGGAAGAAATTCAAGAGTGAATTTGTTGAAATTCTTAGTGGGAAGCTAAGGTAGTGGATGTAGGTGCTTGTTAGAAGGTCGAACCACTATAAATCCTTATGTCTTTTGTCTATATTTCACTTCCCACAAAATCACTCAAATATTCAATCTTCTCCACACTTGGCTAGCTAGACCGGTTGAAGGAAATCGAGCACATTAAACCCAACAAATCAATTAGTGAATTGATTGGGAAATCTTTAGTGGGAGCTAAGGTAGTGGACGTAGGTGCTTGGTTAGAAGGTCAAACCACTATAAATCCTTGTGTTTATTGTTTAATTTTTGTTTCCCACAAAATCACCCAAAATCCAACTTCTCCACTACTTGGCTAGCTAAATCGGTTGAAGGAAATCGAGCCTATCAAGCCTAACGATTGGTATCAGAGCGAGGCTCAATCGAAGGGGGGTAACATTTTATTGTGGTGATCTAAGAATCTCGATACTTCAATTTAATCAACCGGTTAAATGGCGCAATCCACCGACAAGCCACCATTCTTTGACGGGCCCAACTATGTCTATTGGAAGACAAGTGTGATGTACTTCATTAAGGCCAAAGATTACAAGCTTTGGGACATAGTTGAGGATGGTCCGTTCGTGCCACAACGAAGCAAGGCGAAATGGAGTGCAAACGATCGCAAGAAGATGGAGCTAAATAGCAAGGCTTTTCACATCCCCTTTTGTGTATTTAGCCCCAACATCTAAGAGAACATGTCTTCTTGTGAAGATGCCATTGAGGTATGGGACAAGCTTGAAGTCACATACGAAGAAACTAATGAAGTAAAAGAAACCAAGATCGGTCTTCTCAACCTCAAGTATGAGAACTTCAAGATGGAACCGGATGAAGACATCACGAAGATGTTCGATAGATTCTCCATCATCACAAATGAGCTCAAAGGCTATAGAGAAATCATTTCGGAAGATAACCCTATGTGAAATTTTCTCTATTCTCTTCCCGAGTCATGAGACTCAAAGAAGACCGCCATCATCGAAGCCAAGAATATCAAGACTTTAAAGCTTGATGAACTCATGGGGTCTCTTCTCACTCATGAAATTATGAAGAAAGGAAAAGAATAGGAGAAAAGAAGGAGGAGATAAAGAAGATGGGGAAGAAGAAAATCATGGAGCTTGGCATCAACACGAATGACATTGCTCTCAAATCCTCCAAGTACAACCATGTTGAATCAAGAGATGAGAAAGATGAAGAAAATATAGTTCATCTCTTCAAGAAGTGTACCTCATTCATAAAAAAATCAATGAAATAATTTGAATATAAAACAAGGAAAAAGAAGAGGGTAAGCACTTCAAGCCATAAGAAGAAGGCATATGTGGCTACATAGAGTGATTAAGACTCCACCGACAATGAACAAGTCAACCTTTGCCATATGGTCATCCAAGAAGATTCAAGGGTAACTTCTAATTCATCCACTTCTACTTCCTACACTTTTGATGAATTACAAGATGCCTATGATGATTTAATTTTGAAATTCAAAAATCACATTTTGAAAAACAAAAAGTTAGTTTCAAATTTGAAAATTCAAAATGACTTAATTTCTAAAACCAAACTTGAACTTAAAGCAAAACTCAACGAGTTTGAACAAAAATGTGCTGACTTACAAAATTTGCTTCATAAAGTTTAAGAGGAAAAAGATTTGATTTGCAAACAGCTTGAAAAGAAAATTAGTTTTGGAAAATCAAACTTTTATGTTAGACAATCTAGTGCCCTTAGAATTTTGAATGGCAAAGTTTTTAGAAGTATTTGGGTCCCAAAAGAACTAAGTACTTCAACCAAAAATGATGAAATTGAAAAATGGATTCCTAAGGGGACTAAATTTTGTGCCACTAACGTCTATGGGTCCAAAGCAATTTGGATACCAAAAATTACTTGATTGTCTTATGTTAGGTGTGATGGATAATGATCAACAAGTCAAAATTTGAGGGGGAGCTCCATACACACAAGGAAGAATACTTGAAGAATGAAGGTTTCACAACCTCCATTAAAGTTCAAGTGTTGGTAAAATTTCTAGTTGTTTTGTTTTTGCTTCAATTAGATTATTTCTTTTTACAACTAGATTATCATATTGTTGGACTAACAATATTTGATGCTTTGAGTAAGGGGGCCAATTTTAAAACCAAAGTTTTTAATTGTGTCAAAATTGTTAACCTCTCATGTTATTTTGAGCTTAAAGTCATTCAAATTCTTTTTGATATAACAATAAGATGGAGAAATAGTTTGAAAAATTGATTTTTCAAGTGAATAATGGGAGCTTTAATTTCATTTAATTTTTAGGATCTCTTATTCAAAATTTAAAAATACTAAGGGGGAGAATCTAAAAAAAATTCAAGTTGGTTTTATCATATCAAAAAGGGGGAGATTGTAAAATATAGATTTTGATATAATAAATTGAAAAATGTTTTGGACTAAATTGAAAAGAATTTAAAATATACTTTAAGTAAAAACAACTTGAAAATAAGTTTGAGGATGTTTAAAAAGATTTTGAAGTGTTTTAAAACGTTTTTAAGTAGCCAAACTTGTAATTTTAATGTACTCGTTTTGATACAGGCATAATATGTATCGATACGTTTTGAAACTGCCAAAATGTGTTTCGATACAAGCCTTAGCCGTATCGAAACAACAAGGGTCGTTTCAGAACAAGACTTCATGTTTCGATACACATACTTGGCAGACATCCCAACAGTCAAAACTCGTCAAGGGCTATTTTCCAACGGTCTTTTGAATTGCAGGAGTTTCGATACGGGACCAAGCGTTTCGAAATGGGCGTTTTGATACAGCCTATGGTGTTTTGAAACGGGATGTTGAATCAGACCCAACAACTAGTTCTGAAGAAGGGCGTTTTGATACAGCTACATGTGTATCGAAATAGACATCCCCAAAACTGCATTTATGGTGGGAAATAAAGGCTCCACGTCTCTAAATCAATCCCAATGGTCTTTAACGGCTACAAACTCAATTGTGAGTATAAAAGTGACCTCCAAGCATCAAGGAAAATTTAATGCTTCAATTGTCAACAAATATATGATGATAAATTTATCTTAGAGCTTCTATTGTTCATTCTTTGTATAGACAACAATTGTGAGCCAAATTTGTCAAATTTGCTCAAGTGTTTAGGTTTGAGTGGGTGCTAAAGAGTGCAAACATCAACCTTGTAAGGGGAATTTATTTTGCTTTTATTCATCTCTTGTATAGAGGGTTCGATCAAGCTTTGGGTTAGAAAGCTTAATCGCTTGTAAGGGGACGAATCAATTAGTGAATTGATTGGAAAATCCTTAATGAGAGCTAAGGTAGTGGATGTAGGTGTTTGTTTAGAAGGCCGAACCACTATTAATCCTTGTGTTTATTGTTTAATTTTTGCTTCCCACAAAATCACCCAAAATCCAACTTCTCCACCACTTCGTTAGTTAAATCGGTGTAAGGAAATCGAGCCTATCAAGACTAACAATTTTTCAAGCAAATGGTTTGAAAAATTGATTTTTCAAGTGAATAAGGGGAGCTTTAATTTCATTTAATAAATTTTTAGATTTTTAGATTTTCTTATTTAAATTTTAAAAATACTAAGGGGGAGATTTTAAAAATATTGATTTTGATATAATAAATTAAAAAATATTTTGGACTAAATTGAAAAGAATTTAAAATATAATTTAAGTCAAAAGAACTTGAAAATAAATTTGAGAATGTTTAAAAAGGTTTTGAAGTGTTTTAAAACGTTTTTAAGTAGCCAAGCATGTGATTTTAATGTACTAGTTTCGATACAGGCATAACCTGTATCGATACATTTTGGAACTGCCAAAATGTGTTTCGATACAAGCCTTAGTCGTATCGAAACAACAAGGGTCGTCTCGATACAAGACTTCATGTTTCGATACGCCTACGTGGCAGATATCCCAATAGTCAAAACCCTCAACGGTTATTTCCCAACGGTCTTTTGAATTGCAGGAGTTTTGATACGGGACCAAGCGTTTTGATACAGCATATGGTGTTTTGAAACGGGAAGCTGAATCAGACTTAACGGCTAGTTCTGAAGAAGGGCGTTTCGATACAGCTACTCGTGTATCGAAACAGATATCACCATAACTGTATTTATGGTGGGAATAAAGGCTCCAATGGCTCTAATTCAATCCCAACGGTCATCAACGGCTACAAACTCAATTGTGAGTATAAAAGGGACCTCCAAGCATCAAGGGAAGGTTAATGCTTCAATTGTCAACAACTATATGATGATAAATTTGTCTTAGAGCTTTAATTGTTCATTCTTTTTATAGACAACACTTGTGAGCTAAAATTGTCAAATTTGCTCAAGTGTTTAGGTTTGGGTGAGTGCTAAAGAGTGCAAACATCAACCTTGTAAGAGAAATTTAGTTTGCTTTTATTCATCTATTGTATAGAGGGTTTTATCAAGCTTTGAGTTGGAAAGCTTAGAACGTTTGTTAGGGTTTCCTCCTAAGCCTAGAAAAGGGGACGAATCAATTAGTGAATTGATTGGGAAATCCTTAAAGGGAGCTGAGGTAGTGGATATAGGTGTTTGTTTATAAAGTCGAACCGCTATAAATCCTTTTGTTTATTGTCTAATTTTTGCTTCCTACAAAATCACCCAAAATCCAACTTTTCCACCACTTGGCTAGCTAAATCGGTTGAAGAAAATCGAGCCTATCAAGCCTAACATGAGCTCTCTCCTTTTAGAAGTTAAAAAAGCTCAAGAGAGTCGAACTACCTTTTTCTTTTTTTCGAATGGCACATTTCCATTTGATGCAGACCTGGCGCAAGGGCGTGTCCTAGGAAATCTACTAGAATAACTTGACAAAGGCCAACTTGTAGTGATTGAGGTTGTTGGGATGGGACGAGAGTTTTTGTTACAGGGCTCGAGGCAATATTATCCTTTTCCTTGAATTCAGGGATGTCATACTTAGTAGAAAAAGATTTTATCCGATCGTCCTGAAAAGGAACCATGGCAAGATTTTCGTCCTCTGTTAGGTCAATAAACCTCGTATCCTCAGGATGCAGGATTGTTAAAACTCGTACCTCTATTGATTTACCCTCTAAAAGCTTGGAGCTGGGCACATAATTTTTGTCGTTTTCCTTTGTCTTTTGTGGAGAAGTCGTCTTTGAAACAAGCGACGAGCTGTTGAACCTTGAAATTGGTTTGTTGTCGATGGACAACTTCTTTTATGTAGGGGAGGCACGGAGCCATGGACCGTAACGAGTTGCCCTGGGAACTTAGAGGTGTCCAACCAACATTCCTTTTCAAGATGGCCTAGTCTTCCACAGCTGAAGCAAAAATCCGGTAAACGTTCATACCTGAAAAAAATATCCATGAGTTGGAATGCCTTCCTTTTCAGCAAAAATCATGTTTTTATAGGATCCTCCACCCACGTTGCCATTTTAAGGTTAGCTGCCAGTCCCACTTAACTTTCATGTCTGATCCAAGGTTCGAACCATAAAATTTAGGAAAGAGCTTACCGATCTTTTCATCATTTTTTAGAGTAATCATTGCCATCGGGAGGTTGTAGATTTGAACCCATAATTCATCAATCGAAAAATCTATTTCTTCATGGGATGCTTCGTATAGCCATTATTTAAGGATGATAAGCTTGCTCTGAACAACCCATGGACGTTGACCCAAAACCCTTAGCTTGTCTTCCACGGAAGGAAAAACAAAGAGAAAAAGGTTTTTCCCCAAGTTATGGCATTCAAGATCATCACATTGTCATGCAGTGGCGGAACCCTTAAGGGACCAGTGGGGTCTACGGCCCCCTAAATTTTGAGAGATTCAATTTTTACTTTAAATTTTTTTGAAAATTTTAATTTGGACTCTTCAAGATTTTTAAAAATTCATATTAAGCTTCAAAATTTTAAATATTTTTAATTAAATTCCCTGTGAAAATTTTAATTTTTTTAAAATCTTTCAAAATTATTAAAAAATTTAGTTAAACCCTCAAGTTTTTTAAACTTTTTCGTTTGAACCTCCAAATTTTTTAAAAATTTATGTTGCCCTCCTGAAACTTTTACTCCAAGTTTTGCCGCTATTGCCATGCCTTTCTTAAGATGGCCAGAATAGCAAGTTCCGCCACTATTGCTATGCCTTTCTTAAGATGGCCAGAATAGTGCAAACGCATTACGGTTTGAGAGAATCTTACCAACCAAAGCATGGTTCTTTATGCCCATATTAACTTCTCCATCCTTATTAAGATCAATAGTGACTTGACTGAGAATATTCTTTCCCTTTGAAGAGTTAATGTTGTCGGGAATGTTTGGTGAAGCCATATGGTAAAGAGATGAAAAGGGAGGGTTTGGAAAAAGAAATTAGGAGATTGTAGGAGACTTGGAAAGAGACAGGAAACGAAAGGAAGAAAACAACTTACGATCACAATCAGCGCTCCTCAAGTCAGGCGACACTTGAAAGACCACACCAAAGGAAAGAAAAATGGAGGTTCAAGGGTTCAAAAGAACGTGCCACAAGACTTCACCAGAGAGAAAAGAGAGGACGGAGCTTTTTCTTCTCTTTTAGGGGAAGGTATTTCTTTAATGGTAGTATTTTTATGCTCTTAAATTCTAAAATCTTTTATGCGTTCAGAGTAGTTAAAAGATGAGATTGATACAATCATAAAATTATTGCTATGAAGAATCAACAATGGAAAGAATGTCTCGATTTGGAGTGACATATGGATACCTCTGACGAAGAACTTCACTTTTATTCAACTCGGCCTGCCCATAGTAATGTTTTCATGATGTCTCACCTTATTACTTTGGAGGAGATAGTATTAAAATGCGGTTGTGGGTGCATATACGGTTGCGGCAGTTGTAGCGTGATTTTTTTAAAAAAAATAATTATGATTTTGTCACAACTGTGATTGAAAATCGAATAGGAAGAAGAAAAGGGACCAAGAGGAGAATGAAGAGAGAAAGGAATTCAGAGAATTTTCATTAATCAGCATAAAAACAAAAACATTCCAGCAAATTGGTTATATGCCTCTGACACAGTACATTATTATTTTTAGACACGTGTCACCAATAAACATCTCCAGCTGTAATTCTGTTATAAACTTGCTCTTCAAGTTGAGGTAGATAGGCCTCCTTTGTTGGGCTGCAACGACCCTTGGCCTGGCATGTGGCCTGTTGCCATTTTGCTTTCGCTGGGCTTCCCGAAATCTGTCTTAAACCCATTTCCATAGAACGGCACCGTCTTGCTCATTACTGAATCCTCCTTTGTCGGTTTCCTTTCAGCAGAATCCCCAATTCCTTCAGCAAAATCCCTAATTTCCTTCGACTCTTTTGACTTTTCTGGATCCTCACTCTTCAAGGCCATGACAATACCCCCCGGTTAAGAGGATCCTTGTCCCCAAGGATCAAAGCCTGGAAACTGAGCCTTCAAAACCTGGTAATCTTCCCAAGTCGCATTTTTCGGAGCAAGGTTAGACCATTGAACTAGTAGTTGTGTCACAGCGATGTTGTTGCGCTTAACCATTCTCTTATCCAACACAAGGGCCGGGTAGACCTTCAATTGGCCGTCATCAGTGAGTTCAGGGGGGGTCTCTAGAGGTAAGTTGCTTGTTCCTGATTTTTTTCTTCAACAAGCTCACGTGGAAAACAGGATGCACGAGTGAAGTGCCTGGCAACTACAGTTTGTAAGCAACTGACCCAATACGATCTATGATTCTGTAGGGACCAAAGTATCAGGCTGAGAGCTTTAGATTCTTTCGGGGTGCTACAGATGTTTGTCGGTAGGGCTGGAGCTTCAGGTAAACTTCGTCCCCAACTTGAAATTCACGTTCAGTTCTGTTCTTGTCTGCATATTGTTTCATACGATACTGAGCCTTGAGTAGCTGATCCTTTAGGACGTTGTTTAGTTCTACTCGAAACTGAAATAGCTCTTCTACGGAGTTGACTGTGGAGGGTGGGAATTCTTGTAGAATAGGGGGCTTGTAGCCGTAGAGGGCTTCGAATGGTGTAATCCCAAGAGTTGTGTGGTATGCAGTGTTGTACCACCACTCAGCTTGTGGTAGCCACTTAGCCCAGTTCTGAGGCCTTAGAAAGCACATACTGCGAAGGTACTATTCCAAGCATTGGTTCAAACGCTCAGTTTGACCATCTGTTTGGGGGTGGTAGGCAGTACTGAAGAGCGTAGTTGTTCCCAATTGCTTCATAAACTCCTTCCAGAATAAACTTGTAAAAGTTTTATCTCGATCAGAGATGGCAATCTTTGGTTGGCCATGTAGCTTGTAAACCTGATTGGTTTGCAATGTCTAGTGCAGTGTAGGGATGAGTAATAGGCAGAAAATGACCATACTTAGTAAATTTGTCTATGATCACCAGGATGCAGTTGTACTTCATTGAAGGAGGTAGGCCTTCGATGAAATCCATAGAGATTACCTCCCAAGCTTGTTGAGGAATAGGGATAGGTTGAAGGAGTCCAGGTTGATGAATGTGTTCAATTTTTATTCTTTGACAAACATCACATTCCTTGACATAGTTGTAAACTGCAGCCTTTAAGCCAGGCCAATAGAAACAAGATTGAATCTTCTTGTAAGTGGCATGCATACCTGAGTGACCACCCTGTGGAGAATCATGTAGCATTTGTAGTAGTTTCTGTCTAAGGTCCCCATTAGAGCCCACATAAACTCTCCCTTTGTATCTGAGGATGCCCTTAGTAAATGACCAAGAAGTATTAGAGTTGGGCTACACTGTTAAAGTAGTGAGCAAATTTTGGGCAAAAGGGTCATTGAGGTAACTGTTCTCAATCTCCAAAATCCATTCAGGAATGATGGTGGTGGAGTGCATCTAGCAAAACTCAGAGTTTTCCTCAAATCTTCTAGACAAGGCATCAGCAGCCACATTCAATTTGCCTTTTCGATATTAGATGACATAGTCAAGGCCCATGAGTTTTGTGAGTCCCTTCTTTTGAATGGAAGTAGTGAGTTTCTGGTCAAGGAGGTGCTTGAGTGCCTCATGGTCTGTCTTAATGACAAATGGTCTGCCTTCAAGGTAATGTCTCCACTTGGAGACTGCCATGAGGATTGCTAGATACTCTCTTTCATATATGGGGAGATCAGCATGTGTGGGGCCCAAGTGTTTGCTAAGGTAAGCAATTGGTCGTCCATCTTGGGATAAAACTGCCCCAATGCCAATATAGCTTGCATCAGTTTCCAGACAGAAGGGTTTAGCAAAGTCTGAAAGGGCTAAGACAGGTGCTTGGCACATCATAGCTTTAAGTGTATCAAAGGCCTCTCGAGATTCAGTTGTCCAGTGAAAGCCATCTTTGCGTAGCATGTTTGTAAGTGGTCTGCTTAGAGCCCCATAGTTTCTGATGAATTTTCTGTAGTAACCAGTTAAACCCAAAAATCCTCTGAGTGACTTCATATTTTTTGGGAGTGGCCAATTTTGCATAGCATCCACCTTTGCAGGGTCTGTTGCTACTCCATTGTAGGATATAATGTGGCCAAGATACTACACTTGTTGTTGCCCAAAAAAACATTTGGATTTCTTAGCATAGAGGTTGTTCTTCTGTAGGACTTCTAGAACTTTCTGTAGATGAAGCATATGCTGAACTAGTGTCTTGCTGTAGATGAGTATGTCATAAAAAAAAAACCAAAACAAACTTTCTAAGAAAAGGGCCAAAAACTTCATTCATTAAGGCGTGGAAAGTTGCAGGTGCATTGGTTAAGCCAAAGGGCATAACCTTGAATTCATAGTGGCCTTGATGTGTTCTGAAGGCAGTTTTGTGGATTTCTTCAGGCTTAATTCGAATTTGCCAGTAACCTGACCTCAGGTCAATTTTTGAAAAAAATTTGCCCCATTCAGTTCATCCAACAGATCCTCCACCACTGGGATTGGAAATTTGTTTTTCACAGTGTCAGCATTAAGCTGCCTGTAGTCCACACAGAGTCTCCAGCTTCCATCTTTCTTTTTAACTAATAGGCATAGGGATGCAAAGGGGCTCTTACTTGACTGTATAATCTCTGAAGAGAGCATTTCCAGTATCTGTTTTTCCACTTCTTCCTTCTGATAATGAGGGAATCTATAAGGCCTGAGGTTTACTGGTTGAGTACCTGGTTTAAGAAGAATAGCATGGTCATGATTCCTCACAGGTGGCATCCCCTTAGGCTCTTCGAACACTTGTTGATACTGTTGTAAAATTGGTTACAATTGAACTGGTATTTCACTGATATTCTTCTCAGCAGTCATCAAAAAAATTTCCCCTACAATTTCATTGTCCTTCTCAGCTAATTTTTGTAATCTGTCCCCTGAAATCAACTTCACACAAGGCATTTTCTTCCCTCCTTGTAAGGTAATGTACTGAGACCCATACTGAAAGCTCAATGTCATCTCATTAAAGTCCATCATCACTAGGCTATACTTCTTCATCCAGTCCACCCCTAGAACCATGTCACTTCCCCCTAATTGGAGCACCCTGAAGTCATGTTCGAACTGGTGACCTTGCATCTTCCATGTCAAATTGTTGCTTTTGGCTGAACTTAGAAGCTTCTCCCCATTTGCCACTGTAATTGTTAGAGGGTCAGTTTTCACAACTTCTAACCCTTCTCTTGCCCACATAGTGGTAATGAAACTGTGGGTACTCCCACTATCAACTAGGATACTCAGGGGTCTCCCTTTAATAGAGCCTTGAATTCTGAGGGTGATGTATCCAGTATTCCCTGTAAGTGCATTCATAGAAATCTCCAGATTTTTTTCACCCATGTCTCGAGTACTGAGCATCTCAGGTTCAGTCAATTCAGCCGTGTCCTCAGTTTCTATGGCTAGTTCTTCTTCCTCCATTAGGTTCAGTTGCTTAGCATTGCACTTGTGCCCTGGGTTGAACTTCTCCCCACACTTGAAGCACAAGTTGTGAGCTCTCCTATAGTCCAGCAGTGCTTGTTTGTTCTGAGTCAGAGTGGTGCTTGTATTCTTCTGTACAGTAGGGGTTGGAACATTGTAGTTTCTAACTGTAGAATTTGAGCCTGGGTAGGAGTTTGGCTTGTTGAAGGACCTCTGTCTCTTAGTGTCATATTCTATAGCTAGTTCATTCAACTTAGCTAATCTATAGGCTTCATCCACTGTCCTTGGCCTATGAGCCTTGACCATGTACTTAAGCTCTTCCTTGATACCACTTATAAAGCTAGAAAAAAAATAGTTCTCATCCAGAGTTGCATTCTGTTGAATCATAAAGGGTTTCAGCTCCTCAAACTTTTCTTGATACTCATCTACTGTGAATTTCTGATGCAGCTTATTAAATTCCTCTATAACATCATTGAGTGTTTTATCGTAGAACCCGTGACACAAGTCTGCAGCAAATTCATGCCAAGTGGCCCTGTACTTCTGCATAATGTATCCATCGAGCCAAGCTTCAGCCTTTCCAATCAGGTACATAGCAGCCACCTCAAGTTTCTGTTTTCTGGTACTGCAAATAATGAAAAGTATTTTTGACACTTTCTCACCCAACCCCTCGGGTTGTCTCCCTCAAAGAATGGTAGTTCGATTCTAGGTCTGAAGGTATACCCCCCTCCTTGACATTGAGTGTTTTTCTCGAACAGATAGGAATCTCTTTCTACTGTTTTCTCTCCCTTATCATCAGGGTCATTACCAAGTTTCATTTTTTGTTGTGAAGAACTTGCATAGCTGTTCATATTGGGTTTAGGAGCTAAGATTCCTAGTCCATCAGGTTTTGGTGAATATTTGCCTTGTTCATCAAATATCATCACTTGTACTGGTTTTTTTCCTTCACTTTTGGGAGGGGTAGTGTTTACTCCAGGTTCAGTAGTAGGTTGAGTTTTACCTGTCTGTTGTTGCTCAGATTCCTCTTCATCTTTCCTGGAGAGCAGTTTAAAAATATTCTCTAGATAGTCCTGGCTTTCCTTACAGCTTCTTTCCAGGGTAGTGAATCGCTTTTCCATGTCTTGCTTTTCTTTAGTCCACCATTTGGGGATGATTGCCCCTTCCATTTGTTGTTCCACGTTGCCTTGTAGAGTATCTAATGTTTCTTCATTGCAGCAACGTCGATCTCGGCCATGACTTGCGTTTTCTTGGGTTTTCCCAGCTTGGAGTAGATCAATAAACCTTGCTCTGGATACCAATTTGTCACAACTGTGACTGAAAATCGAATAGGAAGAAGAAAAGGGGCCAAGAGGAGAATGAAGAGAGAAAGGAATTCAGAGAATTTTCATTAATCAGCATAAAAATAAAAACATTCCAGCAAATTGGTTATATGCCTCTGACACAGTACATTATTATTTTTAGACATGTGTCACCAATAAACATCTCTAGCTGTAATTCTGTTATAAACTTGCTCTTCAAGTTGAGGTAGATAGGCCTCCTTTGTTGGGCTGCAACGACCCTTGGCCTGGCATGTGGCCTGTTGCCATTTTGCTTTCGCTGGGCTTCCTGAAATCTGTCTTAAACTCATTTCCATAGAACGACACCGTCTTGCTCATTACCGAATTCTCTTTTGTCGGTTTCCTTTCAGCAGAATCCCCAATTCCTTCAGCAAAATCCTTAATTTCCTTCGACTCTTTTGACTTTTCTGGATCCTCACTCTTCAAGGCCATGACAGATTTTAGATGTGGTTGCGTTGTCGCGAAAACTTCTAAAACTATTACGATGCATCTATTACGATGTGTTGCGGCTGCAATATAAAACAATGCGAGGGAGACCTTGTCATAATGTTTTGGCTAGGGATGTAAAAACAAGTCAAAACCTGGTAACCTGACTGAAATCTGCCCGAGTCAGAACCTGATTTGACCCGAGTTTTTATTGACCCGAACTCGATCTGCAACCGACTGTTGTTGATCCGAACCCGAATTTGACCTGTTACTGTAGCAACCGAACCCGATCTGCGTCCGACTGAAAACGACCCGAACCCGAATTGGACCTGTTAATTTGGACCTGAAACCCGACATGCGTCCGACTGAAAAGAACCCGAACCCGAAGCCGACCTGGCAAATAACCGAAATTACCCGACTGAATTGACCCGATATCCAATTTTACCCGACCTGAAATGGACCCGACCTGAAAATGGACCCGACCTGAAATGAACCCGACCTGAAATGGACCCGACCTGAAATGGACCCGACCTGTTTTGAACCCGACTGAAATGGACCCGACCTGCTTTTAAACCCGACCTGTTAAGTGACCCGACCTGTTCTTGACCTGAACTGATAAAATACAAGAAATTTGTTTGTAATAATATTAGCTCTCAGATCTTATAGCAAAGACATAATTTATCTCACATAAAATACTTTATTTCAATACAAAGGAGAAATCAATATTGAACATCTGATGGAATTAAAATATTGAATTTCAAAATTACAAGGACTTAATAAGTATTCAAACTCAAAATTTAGGGACAATACATAGTTTATCTAATAATTATACTTATATAGACCTAAATTGTTATTAGACCAAAAAATTGAGGACACATGTGAGTTGTGACATGCTCATCCTTCTTTTAGTTCAACCATGTTTAATTAAATCTAAAGAAACTATACCAAAAGTTAGCACTAAAAAAACAAACTAAAACTTAAATAATCTAAACCCTAAACATCTAATTAAGGAAGGGCCTAAAGGGTAATTAACCCATAAATAACAAATTCAACTCAAAACCCCGTCAATTTTCAATCAATTTGGCGCCCCCCTCCCCCCGCCCCCGCCAATTCTTTTATCGAAATCCCCCCCCCCCCCGCCAATTTGGCTACAAACTTTCCCCAAATTAAAAATTAAAATATTTTTAATTTTTAACTTTCCCCCTAAACTAAAAACTAAAGTATTTTTAATTTTTAACTTCTCCCCTAATTAAAATTTTAATTTAATGATCATAATTAATAAAATGATTTAAATTTTAAATAATTTATTTTTAATTCATCCATCACAAGTTATTAATTTAATAAAATTTAAGTTATTAACGCCAGAAATAATTCACATTAAATGAGTTAGTACTAAGCATATTGAATTATTTAACAAAATTTGAAATTTAGAAGCATGAAATGAATATTTAAATACAATTTTTTATACATATATATTAAATTGATTATATATGTATATTTAACAGAAATATTATTTAACACTTTAAATTGATTTAAAAAATTAATAGTTAATATTTTACATTTATCAACACTTTAAATTCATCAAATCATAGACCCTAAACCCTAAACTCTAAACTATAATGTATATAAGTATGTATATATCTATCAATGTATGAACTCTAAACCCTTGATGAGTTTTACCTTAAACCTTAAACTCTAAACACTAAACCCTAAATCTCAAACCATAATGTATGTAAGTATGTATGTATATACCTATCAATATCTAACGCCTAAACCCTTAATGAAGTTTTCCATAAACCCTAAACCCTTAAATCCACAACATAAACCCCTAAACCATAAACTCTAAACCATAAACCCTAATGTATGTAAGTATGTTTATATCTATTAATATATGAACCCTAAACCCTTAATGAGTTTTCGCTACACCCTAAACTCTAGACAATTGATCGTAAAACATAAACATTAAACCCTAAACCCTAATATATATATATAAGTATGTATATATGTAGCTATCAATGTATGAGCCCTAAACCCTTAATGAATTTCTCCCTAAACCTTAAACACTAAACCTAAACCTTAAACCATAAACACTTAGTGAAGTTTTCATAAAACTCTAAACCCTAAACCCTTAAATCCACAACCTAAACCATTAAAACATAAACTCTAAACCTTAAACCCTAATGTATGTAAGTATGTTTGTATCTATCAACGTATGAACCCTAAACCCTTAATGAGTTTTCGCTACACCCTAAACTCTAAACATTAAAGCTTAAACCTTAAACCCTAATGTATATAAGTATGTATATATGTAGGTATTAATGTATGAGTCCTAAATCCTTAATGAATTTTCCCTAAACCCTAAACCCTAATGCATGTATGTAAATGTACCTATAAATGTATGAACCCTAAACTCATATTCATTATTTTTTAATCCGTCCAATATTTTATAATTTTAATTTGATATTTTCATCATTCTAGACCCTAAAACTTTATTTTTATTCCAATTTGACCAACATTTTTTTTATTTGGTCTAATGTTTTATTATTTTAATTTAATATTTTCTTTATTCTAGTCCTTTAATTTTATTTTAACTCCGTATTGACCCTTGTATATATTTTAATTCATCATGTTTTATAATTTTAATTTGAAATTTTGTTCATTCTAGACCCTAAAACTTTATTTTTATTCTAAATTGACCTCTACTTATTGTTTTGTAATTACTCTAATTTTTATACTTTTAATTTGATATTTTTGTTCATTCTAGTCCCCAAAACTTTATTTTTATTCCAAATTGACCCATTTTCCTTGTTTTTCTTTTAAATTTGTCTAATGTTTTATAATTTTAATTTGATATTTTTGTTCATTATAATCTGTGAAAGTTTATTTTTAATCCAAATTGACCCCTTTTCAGTCCAAATTGACTCATTTTCATTATTTTTTTAATTACTCCAATGTTTTATAATTTTAATTTGATATGACTTTAAACAATTAACTCAAAATCAATGACGATTGACGGAGGCCACCCTAAAGTCTATCAACTACATATACGGTTGTACCGAACTCAAACTCAATACGAATTTCAATTCCGAAAATACCCTGACCTGAATTACCCGACCTGAAACTACCCGACCTGAAATTACCTGACCTGAAATGCACCCGACCTGAAATGCAACCGACCTGAAATGAACCCGACCTGAAATGAACCCGACCTGAAATGGACCCGGCCTGAAATGGACCCGGCCTGAAACGGACCCGACCTGAAACAGACCCGACCTGAAATGGACCCGACCTGAAATGGACCCGACCTGAAGTGTATCCGAACCCGAATTAACCTGTCAATTACCAGCTTCGGACCCGACCTGTTTTGACTCGACCTGAAATGGACCCGACCTGAAATAGACCCGACCTGAAATGGACCCGACCTGAAATGAACCCGACCTGAAATAAACCCGACCTGAAATGGACCCGCACCCGACCCGAGTCGAGTCAAAACAAAAAAATAACCTGAAATGACCTGTATCCGATTTTACCCGACCTGACAGTACCCGGCCTGAAACCCGTCCGATTACCTGTTTTTACATCCCTAGTTTTGGCAACTAGCGCTAACTTTTGTGCCTGATTCTGCCAAGACAGCTCGGTGTGATTCCTGTCATGAGAACTCGGTTACTGCCCTCTCTCATGGACTGAGGATGCTCTTTACTGCATGGTTTTAATGAAATCTGTTTTATGTTTAAAAAAAGACAATATGCATAAAAGAGCACTACAACTATTTTTCCAATTTTAAATGATTTAAGCACACGATCAAGTCAATCTTCTAATGCAATACAATCACAATTTTTTATTATTTTTAGAAGAAATTATGTATTAATTGGTTATTTGTGTCTAGCACAAATATATGGATTTTGAATGTATAGAAGTTTATGAATAAAATACATTTTGGGTTGTTTAATTATGTATTTGGTTATAAACCAGACACTATTTTTCTTCTTATAAAAGTTACAGATTAATCATGCAATTCAAAACCCTAAAAATTTAGTTACTAACCCTAAATTTTAATTCCTTAATTTTAATTATGAATCTAAAATTTTAAACCCTACAACTTAACTTCTAAACCTTAAACTAAAATTTTAAACCCTTTAATAATTTTGTTTGTGAAAAAATTGTTTTTCACCTATAGTGTATAAGATAATTTTCCTTAAAGAAATCTATCTTGAATGCACTGAATAATAATTCATTAAAAGTTGTTCTTACTTGAAAAAACAAAATAATCAAGGGGTCCATTTAATTTTAGCGTTTCAACGTTTTGAAAAAGCTGTTTCAATCACTAAAGCCGAGTTCAACATTCATGTGGCTTGCACATGCAGGAATGCGTGGGGGGTGTCCGGTGAGTTGTATGAATCTCAGCATTTGTCCGGGATATTTGAAACTTTTTTCTCTCAACAAGATCTCCCCACGTGTACGGTCCCCTCTTCCTTTTGCCCACACCAACGTGGGTCAAATCCATTCATCAGATTTCAGATGCATTCTATACATGATGAATGCCCCAACATGTCTGTGAAATGGTATTTTCTAAATGAAAAACTTTGATAATGTAAATATTTATAAGTTTACACGGTTGGGATCTAAAAATTTAAGAATGAGATCTAAAATATTTTTTTTAAATGGGTATGCAAAAATAAAATTTTTCTCTACCTACCAAGTAAAATTATTTTTTCATAAAAATAACACTAAATTAAACCTATTTAAAAAAAATCAAAAATGGGATGCGGATGCATCCTACCAGAGTTGGGTGCATCCGCCACTGGTTTACACAAACTTTTAATTTTAGGCGTTAAGAGTTTAGTTGAACAGGTTTATTTGGTCGGACGGTCAAGCTGCTTATCTTTGTTTTTTCATTTACCTTAAATCATGGGTTCTAGACCCACTAAAAGCACTCTCCTTCCTTCCCCTAGAGTCCCCATCCCCTTTAAGTAAGATTAGAATTAGATAGGATTTTTCAAAGGTGTTAAGGGTTTAGTTTAAGGCTTTAAGTTCTGGGGTTAGAATTTAGGGTTAGTGTTTTTAGAATTTAAGGTACATGGTTTAGAGTTTAGGGTTATAAATTTAGGATTTAAGTTTTATAGTGTAAATATACATGAATTTTACATATCTTGTGTATCAAAAATTTACCCTTTCAAAATATGTACCATTATTAGAGGTGTTCAAATCTGGGTACCCGGACTTTCGCGTACCCGAGGTGTCGGGTACCCGGTTCCCCGAATAACATATTTTTGGTCCGTATCCTGGCCCGCAACTACCGAGTAATCACTAGTTGGGTACTCATAAAACTCAGGTACCGTGTACCCAATTTACATTTTTTATTTTTTAAATATAATTTTTTATTTAAAAAATCACATAGAAAACACATAAAATTTAAAAACTCATAATATATAATTCAAACACAATTTGAAGTTAGTTAAGAAAGAAATATTTAGATATATATATATATATAAGTATATTATCAAAAGAAAGTATTAAAAATATTAATCTCGATTGTAATTTTTTCTTCAAATCTCACATCAACAAATTAATATAAATATTTTTAAAAAAATTTAAAAAAAAAAAAGTTGAATCTAAAACTATGCTAGCTACTGTTGTGGCAGTATACTAAATTTCATCTAATATGCTTCTTTTTTTTATCAAAGGGAACTTATATTACCGAAAGATTACATGAACAGAAGTTCTGGTGGGAAAATATTAGGGGTTCAAGTCATATGGCCCTGCTGATTTTTCGCAAACTTGGCAAGCCAATCGACTGCATGGTTACATATCCTAGGAGCAAAGTCAAAGCTACAATACAAGAAGGATTGTGTTGTCCTCTTGATGTCGTCCTCGATCGCTGATGTCTCCCAGTCAACAGAAGACTCAGCCTTAATTCAAGCAATAACTGCTTGGTTATCCGCTTCAACAATGATATTGTTGAAGTCATAACGATTCGCCATCATAACTCCCAGTCTGATAGCAAGGGACTCCGCCACAGAAGCGCTCGGGGCGATGCAAGGTGCAGAAAAACCATATAGAAGGGATCCTGAGCTGTCCCGTACCACTGCTGCTACAAAGCTTTTTCCTGTATTCCGATCAAAAGCCGCATCACAGTTCACTATAACCTTTTCCGGATGAGGTGGTGTCCATTGCCTTGCTTCTTTCCCATTACTCGGCTTCTCCTGTTCCTTGATACTCACAGTTTGGGAGAACTCCATGAAACTACAGTATGCCCTTAGCCACACCTCCCATGGAGAGTCCTTCCTACCTTCAAAGACCAGGGCGTTCCTCGATTTCCATATAGTCCATAGCAGGAAGGCGATGTGCGCACAATCGTCTCCAAACTGTGCTGAGGATTTGAGTTCGTTGATCTTACACCACCACTTAGGAAAACCCGGGAAACCTCTATCCGAAGGAGAATAGCTAAAGTTAGAGACTTTCCAGATTGCTTGTGCGAACGGGCATAAAAACAGAATATGCTCCACTGATTCCCCCGAGCACCCGCAATGGGGACAAAGGTCTGGTTCTCTTAGCAAACCATGCAGACGGGCTTTTAGAGTACTCTTTGACGGCACAATGTTATGGCACAGTCGCCAAAGAAACGACCGAATTTTTGAAGGTACTCCCAGCTTTCATATAGAGTTCCATAATTCCTTCTTGGTCCTAGGATCGTCGCTTGGTGAAGGATTGGCTAAAGACAATGATCTCTCCTCCAAAAATCTGTATCCTGATTTAGCCGTGTATTCTTCGTTTTTGTTCCCAGCCCAAATGTAGGAGTCTTGTATATCGGGACCACCTATCGGAACTTTCAGAATCGCCTTTGCCTCTTCCGTAGAAAAAAGGTTGTAAATCTTTTGTTCATTCCAAGTTCTTTGATCCGGGTTCAAAAGGGAGTTGACCGTGAGCGTTGAAACTGGTGTCAGATCTTGAGCTGAAGGTTTGAAGCTCGGGAGCTGAGGTACCCAGTTATCAAACCAGGTGGAGATGCTCCTTCAATTACCAACTCTCTACAAAGCTCCCTCATTTATTATTTTGATTCCTTCGCGAATTCCTGACCAAGCCCAGGAGGGATTTGAACATTTAGGGGCATCAAAGATATTACCATTGGGGAAGTAGATCCCCCGGAGGACTCGAGCAAGGAGGGATTCTGGCTCTCTTATCACTTTTCAAGTAAGTTTTGTGACGAGGGCTTTGTTGAAAGTTCTAAGATCTCGGAAACCCATTCCTCCTTGGTCCTTTGGCCTGCAGAGATCCTTCAGTTTATCCAGTGTAGACTTCTTTCCTTCTCAGCACAGTTGTTCCACCAAAACTTAGCAATATTTAAGCTGGTCTCATCACAGAAGGTGACTGGGAGGAGAAAGCATTGCATAACATAAGTAGGGATGGCTTGAGCCACTGCTTTGATGAGAACTTCTTTTCCTGCGCTATTTAAGAATCATGCTTTCCACCCCATAAGTCTGTTCTGAACCCGTTCTTTAATATAGGTCAGAGCTTTTTTTTGTTCCTTCCCCAAAAGGATGGAAGCCCAAGGTATCGTGCGTCCTCTTTCATTGTACGGAATCCTAGCATATTTGAAAGATAGTCCATATTGCGGGTGCTCAAATTTGGGGAAAAGAAGACTAACGATTTCTGGACGTTTACAGTCTATCCTGTAGCCGACTGGAACAACCAGAGGATATCTAATATGCCGCCACAGTTCTCAACATTAGCTTCTGAGAAAACAAGATAGTCATCTGCAAACAATAGATGGCTAAGAACTGGGCACCTCCGTTTGATCCTGAGTCCCTGGAATTTCTGCTCCCCACTTTCCTTTTCAATGATTCAAGATAAAATGTTGGATATAAACGTGAAAAGAAAAGGTGATAAAGGGTCTCCATGTCTCAATCCTCTCCCCGCTTTGAACTCGCAAGTGCGTTCACCATTCAAAACAAGTGAGAAGGATACTGAAGTGATACAGGTCATGACTTTGTTGGCCCACCAGTCACAGAATCCCATCTGTCTCATAACAAACTGTAAAAGATCCCAATCAATTTTGTCATAGGCCTTCTCCAGATCGATCTTAAGGGCCATACTTCCTTTTTTTTCTTTCTTTGTCCGCTTTATTGCATGAAAGGCTTCATTGACCAGAATAATGTTGTCGTGGATTGACCTGCCTTTCACAAAGGTTTTCTGCTAATGTATTACCCTCCCGATTAATCCAGTACAATTTGACCTTAAAAGTACATGATAAAAAGTATTTATGGATTTTTAAATTTAGTTGGTAAAAATATTAAGAAACTTAAAATAAAAATATAATTTATAATATATATTAAAAATACCGGATTAGATCGAGTACCGGTTATAAAAGATTCTGGCCTGATTACCCGGAAAAAATGACGGGTCATGTGCCCAATCCAATCGAATAATATTTTTAAACAAATACTTATTTTTAAGGTTCAGGTCGACATAGCAATAGACCGAGTCATCCGAGTCAAATATTTTTTAACACCCCTAACTATTATCAAGGCTTTTTCATTCCAATAGTGTGTTTCTTTTTAAATTATTGCATTTCTTTTTCATTTCAAAAATACTTTTTTCAGAAATAGTTTTTTAATCCCAACTTTGATATTTTATAGATAGAGGTGAGTAAAACTCGATTTTTTAACTTGGCTCAAATCAGAATTTCATAAACTCTACTCAGCTTGAAAAAATTTCAAATAAAGTTTGTGTTATAAAATGAGACTTTGAATAACTCAAAATTTACAGTAATTAGTAGGGGTGAGCAAAACTCGACTCGACTCGAAAAAACCGAATAACTCGACTCGACTCGAGGCAAAAATACTCGACTCGTTTTGACTCGACTCGAAATTTTATAACTCGAATAACTCAAAAAAAATTCAAATAAAGTTCGAGTTGTGAAATGGAAATTCGAATAACTCGAATAACTCAAAATTTTTAGTAATTAGTGGATTTATTTTTAAGTTCGAGACAAGTCCCTCTATTTTTTATAATATATACATACTGATATATAAAAATATGAAGAAATATTGTCACATGTGAAAAAATATATATGTGCATATCTTAATTGTAGTGACATGAATTTTCTTTGTATGTGATTTTCAGATCAAGGACATTGCATTGAAAGCATCAGGAGCTTATAAAAACTGCAAGCCCTGTTCTGGTTCATCAAACCATAGTCGGAACTATGCTGACTCTGATGCTGCCTCTGACTCGGCAAGTTTCCATTTTCTGTTAGTTTTTTCCCCTTTTCTGTTCTCACATTTTAAAACTGAAAGTAACCCTAAATTCTTAAAATTGAAAATCCTCAAATTGAATTAGCTTTGCATCGGGGATAAAAATCCTCAAAAGCGATAATAGTCCAAAAAGATAAATTGAACAAGAATTCTCCCCGTTGTATTATATGATTTTGTAGTTCAATGAGTTTAAATTTTATGGTCTTATATCATTTCGAGAATTTTATTAATAATATTTATCGATTGAGCTAAAATAAAGTCGTTTAAAATTAGAATGAATTTGTACCATAACATTATAAATAATTACAACTAAGTTCGAATAGAAACTCGAATAACTCGACTCGAATTTCTTCAACTCGACTCGACTCGAAAAATTTTCGAATGAAAGTTTGAATGATAAAATTAGACTCGTCAACTCGAATAACTCGAAATTTTTTGACTCGACTCGACTCGATTCATTCGAACGCTCAGCCCTAGTAATTAGTGAACCAATTTTTAAGTTCGATTTGAGTTACTCAACTTTGCATGATATATGTATATCACGTATGAAAAGTACGAAGATATATATATATATATCCGTTTAAATTAGAATAAATTAGTATCATAACATTATAAATAGTTAAAATTAAATTTGAACAGAAACTCGAACAACTCGACTCGAGTTTCATAAACTTGATTCGACTAAAAAAATTCAAGTATAATTTGAGTTATAAAATAAAACTTGTCAACTTGATTGATTCGAATTTTTTTAACTTAACTCGAATTCATAAACTCAATTCGACTAAAAAATTAAATAGATTTGAGTTATAAAATAAAATTTGTTAAATCAAATAATTTATTTTTTTTTCAACTGGATCAAATGACACCTTTATTCATAGATTTCGAGGTTAATATAGTGTAAAAATGCCGAGTCTCGAGTTTCAAATATCTCAAGATCATTCTATTAACATATTTGACCTATTACTTCGACACAGGCATTCTCTTGTTATCTTAATCTCAAACACTCGTGGATAGTAAGATTAAAATTATTAAAAAAAAACATTTTTAAATATAGTGAAGAAAAAAATCAGTCAACGGCCAAACAGTTGCTCACTCAAACTTGTCGGTTTAAAATGTTTTCATGTTCAGACTCAAATTTGATTCAACCTAGCTCGTTGTCTGGGTTCATTGTGCCTGCATAATAAACTATTAAAAATATTTTCATATTAATATTTTATATCCTATAGTTAAATTTAAATAAATATATTTAATTAATAATAAATATTTGGCCGAAGCGAAGGATGACCCAATCTTTAGACATGTTTAGAATTGGTATTAGTTAAAACTTAAAAATAATATAAATCATTTATGAATACACCAACACCTTAGTTGACTGCATAACTATATTTATCATTTTAAATACACCTTCTTAATCTCCCATATTCATATTAAAGTTCATTTTAAGGCAATTTTAAATACACCAACTCTACTACCTTAGGATGAGACTTTTTGAGCCTTTACACTATTATTTATTATTTTCTTCAACTTAATTTCCTCTGTTTTTTTTTCATTCCTTCGAATCAATTGCTTACGATAATTCTATTTAATCACTTAAACTATCATCAGTCTATTCTTACAATTAATCATTTTAAATAGGTTTAATTATAAAATAAGTGCCTAAATTTTAGGGTGTTTTTTTTGCAACAGATGCCTAAATTATTTTTTGGCTGAAATATGTGCATAGCGTTTCATTTTTATCTAAAATAGGTGTTTAAAGTTTCATTCCGTTATTGTATTAAGGTAACGCCGTTAAATTTTTTAATACCTAATAAGAATTTGACACGTGTTATTTTATTTTATTAATTTTTTCCCAAAAAATAAGAAAAAATATTTTTAAAATTTTCAAAAGTTTCAAAACAGTCCCCAATTCAAACACCCAAATTCAAAATTGTCGTCATTTTCGCCGCCGATAGCCTCGTCGGACCTCCCCACCGCTGTCATCGGAGTCCCCCGCCCATTTCTCCCAACCACCAATTGTTGGTAACCGGAGAGAGGCGCGTCAATCGGACGACAAACGACGAACGCAAAACACTCCAACCGTTCGACAACCGATTGGCACGTCTCCCGCCGGTTATCAGCGATGGGTGATTGGGGGAAATAGGCAAGGGACGCCGACGACGGGGGAGGTGAGGTCCGGCAAGGCCATTGACGGTGACAATGTCATCAATTTTGAAATTTAGAGTTTGGGATTTTAGGGATTTAGGACTGTTTTGTTATTTTTTAGAACTCAAGATATTTTTAATTTAATTTATTTTTTAGTTTGGTTTTGAAAATAAAATGAAAAATAAAATCCACATGTCAAGCTATAATTGAGTGATAATTTTTTTAATAGATTGACTTTAAATGGAGAAAAATGAAACGTTAGACACTTATTTCAACTAAAAAATAGTTTAGGCACCTATTTTATAGTTAAACATTTTAAATATATAATCTTTAAAGTTTAAATTTGAATTATTTTAATTAAAAAATATATTTCATGACTATTTAATATATTTTTTATATAAATAATTATTTAATTATAAGCACAATGATGGTGTGTGCACATGACTAGTCTCTTAAATTACGATGTGATGGGGGTGGATGAGAAATTGCCGACTAATTAAAACGTTTAGAATTAGAAGCAAAGAGCCGTAGTGAATACGAGTAGATGGTGTGTGCTGGTAAACGTGATTTCCTATCCCTTTCCTTACATCCACCACCTACGTTTGGCTTGCATTTAACATGTTTTACTTTCATTATTCTCCCTCGTTCCTGCCCAAATTAAATTATCAAAAATAAAAATATATATATAAATCTATTAAACATGAATTTTGTTATAATTGAGGGTAGAATTTAATAAAGGAATTTGGAAGGACAACTTAAAATTAAAAATATTCAAATGTTTAATTTATAGTTTACTATAAAAAATTGAGATAAAACTAAAATTTTAATCATCGTAAGAGACTTAATGAGAAATTTTAAAAAATTAGGAGAAAATAAAAAACGTTTAAAAGTTTTAAAACTTAATATGAATTTCTAAAAATATAGTGGCGTAAAATTAGTTTTAAATTTTGAGGGACCATTCCCCTTTTGTCTCTAGTACTTTCCGCCACTAATTATGAAAAAAAATTTACAACGCTCGGCGAGCATCGATGAGCACAACTAACAATAAGCACTATTAATTTAATTTATAAAGATTTAAAATCTAAAGGACTCACAGTATAATTATAAATTATTTAAAAATTAAAAGATAAATTAATTAAAATACTTTATTTTTATTTTAAAATAATTAGATCAAAATACTTACCACTAAATCACAAAATCCTAATTTTTTTTTTTGAAATTCAATCGGTCGCTGCTAGTCACATTCGCACCGTCTGTTGCCGCACCTTCGTGGCCGCCATCAAGCCCTGACGCCGGCAGACTCATCCTAATAAAAACAATGGTTCATTGCTTTTTAGGACACCTTAAAATACCTTTAACACACCATATCTAAACATCAATTTATTTGTCCGGATGTGAGTCGCGGAATGAAAGCTCGAGGGGAAATCAAAGTGGTGCGCTTCGAACTAGAAAATGTTTGGAGATTGTTCCACGGAAGGTTTGTAGGCAATGGCACAGGAGGCAATGACGGCAGGGCTCAACGACGGCCATGGAGGTGCGGCGGCGTGGCAGTGCAAATGTGATCGACGGCGATGGCTAGCGGCGGCGGCAGATTGAATTTTAAAGAAAAAAAGTAGCATTTTGTGATTTAGGGGTAGGTATTTTTTTTATCTAATTATGTTTAAAAGAAAATTAAAAAATGTATTTTAATCAATTTACCTTTTAATTTTTAAATAATTTATAATTATATGGTGAGTCTCTTAAATTTTAAATCTTTATAAATTAAATTAATAATACTCATAGTTAGCGATGCTTATCGGTGCTCGTCGAGCGTGGCAAACTCATCCCTAATTATGATATTAATATTGGAAAATTGAAAGTTATTCAAGTATATTTAATGAGTTTTTAAATGTAAAATTAGACATGTCCTTAAAAATAAATTTATTTAAATTCAATTAACATAAACAATAAATATCGTCAAAATGCGAGAATAGATTCTAATATTGTCTTCCTTTTTTAAAAAAAATATGATATCATCCAAATTATTTTTTAAAATATTGTTGTTTTTATAGTAAAATTAAAGTCGAATGCATTTAAACAGTAAAAATTCATTTTTATGATTAAAAAATTAAAGTCGGAGACATTACAATCCGACTTTGAACACTTTTTTACCCTGAAGTCGGAACCCTCTGTCATCGTCTTCTATATTTTTTTAATCTAAAAAATTAAGTTGAATAGTGAATGAATAGTGAAGTCTGGTCCCTTTGCCACGGACTTTACTCCTCCTGTACCAAATATTATAAATTGAGAAATAATTTCACAAGTACTATCTTAAAAAAACTAACTGTCATATTTAAGTAAAGCTTCTGTCAAACCGAAAAATATAATAGAGAAGAAAATAGTTATAAAAATGTTTATAATTAAAATTATTAATATTTAATCCATATATTAATCAGTTAATTACAAATTAGAGAGCTCAAAAGGAAACAAAAGAAGGGTCCGCCTATGATTTACTAATGAGTGGCGTGTAAACTCAGCAGTCAGCACAGATAATTACTTACTGATCACTACCTTTCTTTAATTTGAATCTATTCATTTATTTACTCAGTCAGCAAAGTCAAGTCCCCAAAACAATGGTCTTCTTCACGCGTGTGCCTGACTCAAACAACTAGACATCTTCTTCTTCAACCTTCAACTCTATTCACCCTTTCTTCTTCATTTTTTAATACCGGTTTTGAAGACTAAAACAACAACCAAATTACCAAAATCCAACCTTTGAAAAAGTTGTTAATCTTGTTTCACCAAGCCTTTAAAAGTAAAACCCGGCCTCCACCCTCCTCTACTTCATCTCCCACCTTGGAGTTGGACCTCTCTCTTTCTCCAGGTATTATCATTTATGGGGAATGGATATCTTCAACACCACAACATGCATATTTCTAACCACAAGCCAACATTCTTGCCAGTCCTGTGTTCCAGACCAGCCGTTAAAGATGTCACCCTCCCCAAATGGCAAGACCCATCTGAGTCTGACCCTCTGTCTCCAAAGATCGGTTGCATGGGACAGGTGAAGAGGAGCAACAGGGTTGTCGGCTGTCCTGTTCCTCACAAATTCAGTATCACCGCCAAGAACAACGATGCCTGCTCCAATAATGGCATCAAGTATTTCAAGCTCAAGAAGCTGTTTTCCGGGAAGAATCTAACCGGAAGCCCTGCCCCCACCACCGGTTGCAGAAGAAAGCAAGGGCTTGTAAATAGAACAAGCCGGTCCAAGAATGGTGACGAAAAGGTTGTTTCTTTTGTTATCAACATTGAGAATATGGATCCACCGTTGCCTGTGATCAAGAGAGTTCCGAAACAGGGTGAAAAAGGGGATGTGGATACTATTTGGGAGAGGAGATCGCGTGGGGTTGCATTGAAAAGCCTGCAGCTTCAACAGATTCAACTCAACAGACATCAAGAACCGACCACGGTTTGAAAAGTGAAACAAGGACAAGAACTAGTTCAGTTAATGGTAATAGCTGAAGTCAGTATATTGCAATTTGTTCTTAAAATTCCATTTTTTTTATGTTTGCTTTGAAGTGAGGCATCAAGATTGTATATGAATCATTCACCAATCTTCAAAGATTTAGGGTTTAATTTCTGGGAATTATTATTGGTAGATCCCCTTACCCCACCAATCTTCAAACAGTGTTGAATAGATCTGTGAATGAAATTGCAGTGCCTTGTCAAAGATTGATGCACCTGACAAACCAAACATACAAACCAGACAAAAGCCATTTTCTCAGTACAATACATTTCATCTGTTTTTGCATCCTTTTTTTCTATGATAATTATTTAAGAAAATCTTGTAGTTGAAGATTTGGCTTGTTTATCATCTGCAGAGGCCAGAGAGATGTATTGGCCGACAAGTCATGCATTTATGTTTTGTCTGTAAAATGTTGAAAAATTAAAGATTGTTGGTGACCGGACCCTCCCTAGTGTTAAAAGTGGAATTAGAGAGACAGTACAATTACTCGGGGGTGAAATTATATCGTAAGTCATTTTCGGATGAAAATCGTCTGCTCTTTTATGCCCCTACTTTAAAGTAGTGTGTTTAGGATTTAAGTTTTAATGTTAAGAATTGTGATTAGAGTTTAGAGAATTAGGATTAAAGAAGAGAAATTAGGATTAAAGTTTAAAATTTACTCTTTAAATAATTTTTAGTATAGGACATAGAAAGGAGCATAATTAGAGGCAGAAGATTTTTATCCATCATTCTCACCAAGTCATATATTGTATCAATAATAAAATTTATTCATTCCACTAACTTTTTCCATATAACATTTTTACTGAGTAAATTTTTACTTATATTTATTGTGGTAAAAGGATAATGTGAAAAAATAAATTTGATATCAACTAATAAAATTTATCCATTTCATTAATTTTTTTCATATAATTTTTTTACCGATCAAATTTTAACTCATATTTACTTGGTAAAAAATAATGTAAAAAATTAATAAAATAAATAAAATTTATTATTTAATCCTATAAATAACGTGGGAAAGAACCATAATATAATTTCTCCTCAAGTGGACCTATATAATTCACCTATGACTACTAGATATGTAATAAAGGACATTGAGATGCATGTCCTAAAAGCTAAGACAATGGTCAGCTCTGAATCCAGTCGGTCAAACCATTTAGGAGCATTAACTTCTCTGCCATCTCTTCAATTCAAAACCCAAACGGTTTAACTTAAGGTTAAGAAACGGACATCTCTTTTTCTAGCATTTTCATAATTGCTTTATTAATTTCACCTAATTATTTTTAAAATATTACGGTAGAAATTGTATATGATAATAATTTTGAATATATCATAATGTTAGTAAAAGTATATACAATATTTTTGTTGTCTTCCACTCACCAATCGTACCATTGAGGTTGTTTGTATTTGTTCAGGACACATTCTTTAAACACTTCAAAATGTACCATTATTAATTTATTATGGTAGAGTGTGTACATTCTTATATAATTTCAATAATTTAAAGGCTTAATAGCTAAAATAGTGTGCAACCTACTTTTTTTCAGTTTAGTGCTTAACATATTTTTAGGTTACTTTGATGTCTAAAATTTCATTCCATAACTCAAATTAAAATTTTCTTTTAACGATTGTTAAAAATTTTTCGTTAACCAATTATAACATGACACGTGGCCTATTTTATTCATTTATTTATTTTATTTTTAAATTACTTTAATAATATGAACTTCTTAAAAAACCACAAAGTTTTAATTTCTTTCAATCAAAACCTCAAATCACATTTCCCTCACCGTCTGGCATCCCCACACGTCGACAGTTCGTCGTTCACCACCCAAACATCAGGTATCTCAAATCACATTTCCCTCACCGTCTGGCATCCCCACACGTCGACAGTTCGTCGTTCACCACCCAAACATCAGGTATCTCACCGGTTAGCACCCCCCACCCACTAACCGTCGGTTAGAAGTCCAATCGATCTATTTTTTCTTCATTTTTCGATGTGACGAAGCAATCGACGGTTCATTTGCCGATTTTCGACGACATGATCATAGGACTTTCAGTAGTGGGGGTCAACGAAGGCAAGGGTGGCCGGTGGTGGTTGAATCAATGGTGGGAGGGGAGGAATTTAGGGATCTAGGGTTCGGGTTTTAGAGAAATTAAAAATTGGGGTTTATAAAATTAAAGATTTTTTGATTTTTAGAAAAATAAAAATGAAAGAAAATACCATAATATGTCAGGTGTCGTGTTTTTATTAGATAACGAAAATTTTTAACGTCCGTCATGAAAATACCCAATTTGAATTATGGAATGAAATGTTAGGCACCCAACTGACCCAAGTGGCCCAAAAAAAAACATTAGGCACCAAACTGAAAAAAAAATATAAGTTGAACACTTTTTTAACTATTAAGTCAAATTCAAACATTATTTTTTTAGAAGAAAAAAACGGGTTTAGATATTAAACCGTGGTTTATGATGTGTGATTTCAAAGAGAATTGTTGAGTCAAATGATTTAATTAGTTGAATCTATCAAATCCTATAATTTTTGTATCATGGATTTAAATATAAACTAAATGAGTTTAATGTTATATAAGAATTGAATATAATAACTAATGAACAAAAGTATGCCGTTGATTAAATGACACAAGTATTTTTATAATTCGTTTAAAAGAATTAAAATGAATTCAAGAGACTAAATACTTAAATTTAATCACAGTTTAATAAATGGTTTATAGGATAATTATATAGTAAATGACAGTGTACCATTATTCATATGTACCGCAATGTACCACTAACTATTTTAAGTAGTTTTAAAATTTTAGAGACCGAAAGTGTTATTATCCCCTTTTAGAATAAAATCTTAAAAAAAATTATATTACTTTTTCAAATTTTCTTTTATTTTTTAATTAAAAAATAATTAAACTTTTATTACTATAATAAATCCTACATTCACTTTAATTTTAGGGTAAAGTTCACAAATGGTCATTAAACTTTAATCAATTATTCAATTTTACCATTAAACTTTAATCAATTATTCAATTTTACCATTAAACTTTTAATTTTATTTCAATTTGGCCACTGGCTCGTTAATAACCATTAAAAGAGTGATGTGGCTGTGAAAATATTTTGTATAATAACACACTTAGTCCTCCACGTTTACACATTCAAACAATTTAGTCTTACTTCGAAAGAAATAATAAATTTAACTCTTATTATTTTAATTTGACCATATTTTTAATTAGGGATAATATAATATTTTATTTTGATCCCTCAATTATAACTAATATTATATTGTCCCTTTCAATCCCATCCAATAGCCATACCCAATCCATCCTTTAATTTACCAGAAGCTACCATGGTAATGTATATTCATTTTTTCTTTCAAGAATCTGGAAAAACTCATGGAAGTGTTGTCACTAGATTTTCACATGTCTTTATTTATTTATTTATTTATTTATTTATTTATTTATTATTATTATTATTATTATTATTATTATTATTATTATTATTATTATTATTATTATTATTATTATTATTATTATTATTATTATTATTATTATTATTATTATTATTATTATTATTATTATTATTATTATTATTATTATTATTATTATTATTATTATTATTATTATTATTATTATTATTATTATTATTATTATTATTATTATTATTATTATTATTATTATTATTATTATTATTATTATTATTATTATTATTATTATTATTATTATTATTATTATTATTATTATTATTATTATTATTATTATTATTATTATTATTATTATTATTATTATTATTATTATTATTATTATTATTATTATTATTATTATTATTATTATTATTATTATTATTATTATTATTATTATTATTATTATTATTATTATTATTATTATTATTATTATTATTATTATTATTATTATTATTATTATTATTATTATTATTATTATTATTATTATTATTATTATTATTATTATTATTATTATTATTATTATTATTATTATTATTATTATTATTATTATTATTATTATTATTATTATTATTATTATTATTATTATTATTATTATTATTATTATTATTATTATTATTATTATTATTATTATTATTATTATTATTATTATTATTATTATTATTATTATTATTATTATTATTATTATTATTATTATTATTATTATTATTATTATTATTATTATTATTATTATTAGAGCTAAAAGCCTTAAAATATAACCTATAATAAACTTATCTAAATAAAAACCCACTCCAAAACATAATAAGGGGACCTATTTTATTTTTAGCCCAAAACTAACTCATTTATTTTGTTTTTTTTTTTCAGGTTTATTCGAGACCGTTAGATTTAGAGCTGAAATAATAGATGAATTGGATCAAATGAATGAAAAAAGGGGAAGGGGGAGCCCGCGCAGCCACGCGCGCGAGATCATCTCCCCCAAATCCCCAGCTGCTCAAAATGGACTGATGTCGTCAGCCGTTTCTGCCGTCCTTGGGCCACTGCGGCCGACGAGGTTGGTGTCGATCGACTCATCTCTGTCGGCTGAGTCCGTTGTCGTCGACCATGTCCCTTGCTGCCAATGGTAACTCGCTACTTTGGGGGGGAAAGGTTTAAACCCTAATTTAATTTGGGGGCAAAATTTCCTAAATTCGAGCCAAATCGGATGAAATCCAGCTGATTTTCAATAAGTCAAAGCATTTCTCATCTGAAGGGATGCTTTTTAGGGACGGAAATGAGGATTCCCCCCAATTTGCATTGAATCCCAATCCCTAAACCCAATAAATAGCCCCTTTTTTACATTGTTTAAGACACACAAAAACACAAGAAAGCTAAAAAAAATCATCTGAAAATTGTTTGTAATTGTTTGGAGGTTGCTAGAAATTGTTCGAGTTTGGAGTAGCTTCGGTTCGAATCTTCGAGTTAGAAATAAGTTTTTCCAATGATAATTGGAATCGGTTTAAGAAGAGATAGTTCACGATTTTTACACTTTCGATAATTTTCCTTTTCTTCATGCATTTTAAATTTAATTTTTCTGGTTAAAATTTTCTTTTGTTTATGTTTGAGGTTGCAATTTGGTGTTGGAGATTGAATTTTGTGTTTGGTAAATTTTTCTACTCATTATTTGTGTTTTGTTTTCGATTTAAAAAGGATAATAAGAATTCTTAAAGCATATTAAAATTTTGTTCTTCAACTTTGTTCTTGTTTAATCCATCGCATTCTAAAAATTAAAAAGTATTGTTGTTAAATTAAAAAGTTTTTAGAAAAAAAAACCAAAAATAAAATAATTTTATTTTTTTTAAAAAGAGTTTCTTAAAATATTAAACTATTTTTTTATAAAAAAAAATAATAAATATAAAGCTTTCAAAATTCAAAAAAATGTAAATCATAAATAAATAAACTTTTAATAAAAAAAATCAAGAATAAAAGGGAAAGGAAAAAGTAGGTGAAATAAAAGAAAATTTCAACAAATAAAGGTTTTAGGAATCATTCTTCCAAAATATAAAAAAGTTTAGAAAATATTTAAAGTAAAAAAGTTTCAAAACATGAAAAAAATGAAAATTTAAAAAGGTTCTAAATTTTTTTTGAAAAAACTTAAAAATAAAAAAGGGCTTTGAAACATAAAAGAAAAACTTTTTAAATATAAAAATAATTAAAGTGTTAAAACTAATAAAAATTCAAATAAAAAGAATAAAAATATCTTTTAGGCACAAAGATAATTTTTTTTTAAATGATAGAAATCTTCTCAAAATAAAATTGATCCAAATATATTAAAAAAATTTAAGTTGTGAATTATCTTGTCTTGTTAGCCTTTAGTGATAGGTTGAACCTTAGGAATAAGTCCTTCAAGCTTAGATAGAGATTTTTTCGTGATAAAATTCTCTTCACAAAAATAATATACACTTAATAAAATTTAAACCCTCAAATATGAATAAAAAATGTAAAGATCCTTAGGATTAATAAATTTCAACTTAGAATAAATAAAATCTTCAACGAACAAAGTTTCTCTGTATATTTGAAAAGTGGAACTTAATTAATGTGGTGTTTTATCAAACCGGAATGACGGGTTAGCGCTAGAAGTGTTGGTGGTGATTGGAGTTAATTTCCCGAGCAATAAGGCTGTTAAAATAGATTTATATTCATTAAACGGACAAATAAAATCAAAACTTTTGTGAACTTGTAAATTCCAATTATGAAAACCTTTTTGAAATCAATAAGGTACCAATTTTTGGACGTTGTGGGGTGCTAACACTTCCCCACGCGTAATCGACCCCCGAACTTGTTTTCTGGTTTTCACAGACTAAAAATATTATTTTAATAAATAAAACGTTTTAGTAAAATAACTCCGCTTTAAAGTGATCCAATCACACCTTTTCAAAATGATTGGTGGTAACTCCGTGTTTTGAAAGTTTTTAAAAAGTCGAGCTCGAAAGAATTGCGACAGCTTGGCGACTCCGTTGGGACATATTATTTTTTTAAACAAAAGAGGGTCATGCCACAAGTTGATTTCAAATTGTTTTCAAAAAAAAATTCTTAAAAAATTAATAGAATTTGCAAGTTCACAATATGTTCAATTTATTTGTCTGTTTAACAAATATAACTCTATTTTACGCCTTCTAAAATTCTTCAAAGAAAGTTCTATACCTGAGCTTGTCTCGTTTGTTTAAGTGGGAGAAATACTTTATTCGTGTCAGAATATTTATGAGCATGGCAATTACCTTCGGGACTCATTCCCTTTGTTTTTGTAAGGATATTGATCCTTCGAGAAAGCATAAGTGATGAGTCTTCTTGAGTTGAACTCAATTCGTTTGCAACCTATATTGGGTGAGAATCGAGGGCCTTGCAACCCTTAGTAAGGGACAACAAAGACAACTCGAGTACCCTTTTAGAACCAAATTAAGTTTGAGAATCTAGAGCCTACCCCAATAGAGCCATGTGGAAAACCTTAGGGTTTTAGTCTGGTCAAAATTATTTTGTAAGGATAATCCGTGGAGACATATCCTGGAGTGTTGGAATGCACTGCCCAAAACTATTCGTACAATGAAATTATTTTAGACCTTTTAAGTTTTATTTCTGTTTTTTTATTAAAAAAGAGTACTAACATTTTTGTGTGTATTTTTTGCATATTTGTTTGTTGCATACATCTCATATTTAGAAGGAGCCGATTCTAAAGCACGTTGTTCAAATAGAAAAATTTTCTCCATAGATGGAAGGTACTTCTAGAGCAATAGGTTAATGGAATTGATGACCCTTCGCCTGCATTCATACATTTAATTTTTTTGCTTGTATGACTACTGCATACATTCACACATAATAAGAATTTAATTTAGACAAATTATATGTTAAAATTTCTACAAAAAATATCTCACAAGTACAGTACACGTGCCCAAACTCGAGCCATAAATACTGAAAAAAAATTAACAATTCCGAAAACAAATCAGAAGAGCACCCATGATAAGTTTAAGAAAATGAAAAATAATCTGAAAAAAGAGATTGAGTTATCACACCGAAAAACAATTAGCTCAATTGCAGCTATGTTCACACGAGGATATTTTTTAAAGAAATTATACATTAAATTGAAAATTTAGTTATATTAGATTATAATAAATGAATTTTTTCAGATAAAAATAATAAATAAATAATTGTATAAATAAAATAAATTTATAATATCATGAAAGAAAAGTAAAAACTAAAGATTTCAACACAGATGACGCAAGTAAATTTTGGGCGTAAAATTATGAAAGAGTATAATATAATTTTAAAATTTAATGAAGGAAAATTTAATAATTTTATATTTAAAATCATATCGACTGATCATTCCCCAATCTTTTCTGCCCAACAGATAAGTATTTCTACAATATGAAAGAAAACACCCCCTTCTACTTTTTCTTTCTTTCCAACTTTGCTCATTACCAAGCAACTTATAATTTTATTTTTCGTTCAGTTTTTCTTTATGTTTGCCTATCCTTCTAGTTTCTTTGTTGAACTAAATAGGGCTTCAGAGTGAGCAGTAGTGGAAATAATGGTAAGAGTTTAGGGCGATAACTTATTTTTTTATAAAAAAAAATTGGAAGCTTACACTAATTTTTTTAAATTCTGAGAGTTTAGCTAAATTTTTTTATAATTTTAAAAGATATAATAAGAACTTTTAAAAATTATGAGATGAGATTTAATTAAAAAATTCAAAATTTTAAAGCTTAATATGAAAATTTAAAATTTTTGACAGGGTCAAATTATTTTTTTATTTAAGGGTTAAATTCTTATTTTTCAAAATTTTGATGGGCCATAACCCAAAATCCCTTAAAGGTTAAGAGTAAATTGTCCTGAAGTCATTATCCTCAAAACACATGTTTGATAGGATGTGCATCGTCAACGCTTATACATCTCAAGAGTTTTTTTATATAAAATTATTATCCCCACCTATTTTCAGACGTGATAAAATGCTATAATGTATTCACGTCAAAATGTTAAAAAAACATTTTGAGGAACTATTGTGCTCTAAAATTAAAGAAATGAAGGAAATCATGTTGTAGAAAAAAATTAGTTACAAACATAAAGTGATGTATTTTTCGTCAAAGTTTGATGATGGCTTTATCTTCAGCATCTCTAAGTTTTACAATTTACTTTTAATTTAGTTGTTTTCATTATTTTTATCTTTTTCCTAAGCTTTTGACTTTTTCGAAAGATTAATCGTGTCATTGTTCACTCACTGTTCTAAAGAACTACAGATGAATGGACTTAAAAGTTTCGACTTTATTTCAGCGTTTCTTTCAACCGTTCCTAACTACATTGGTAAATTTTTATGAAAAAAAATGCTTTAAACCATACAACCTCCATAATCTTTCCTCTATCATCGCAGTTAATTTAGACCATTAGAATATCAAAGTTGACTTAGTCTTCGACTAAGATCGTCGACTAAGGCCACACGGATCAGCCAGTCAAATTCTAGCCCTGTGACAAATGGTATTAGAGTAAGTGCTCGAACTAAATTTTCGCACACAACCAAGTTGAGATGGCAGACAATAACAACGGATCCGTCACCAGAGCTGCATAAGCATTTATAACAAAACCAACACTTCCACATGGACTCGGTTTATTGGAAAGATGAGTTGATCTGATTTGAAATTTGTCATCTCGCACAAAACATGGAAAGATGGAAAACCAGAGCTGCAGGGCAGGGGGCAGGGGGCAGTGTTAGATGCCATTGTATGCATCAAAATCTCGGGTTGAGCAACATTTCTTTTGCAGGTTAATGTTAAAAACAGCATGTACAACTACACTATACATCGGACTCGGAGCACGCACAGTAGGACTATCTTTTTTTATATATCTTTTATCTTTTTTTTCAATAAGCAAATCTTCATTCCTTCGTCCCCCATCCCTAGCAACCCTTCAAGACTGAATATTTCTAGCCTCTTTGGCAAAACATGATAGAATGAAATTCTCACCCACTGTACAATTACTCTTGTGAGATATACAACAAATGATATGCCAAAACTCTTCCCATCCCGAGTCGCACGATGCATGGTGCGCCTCATCATATGGCATCAACCAATCCATACATCTCACCACCGGTTCTGCCATTCAACTGCCTTGCCTTAATGAAGATATACCTCAGATTCCGCACCAAAAACAGTTATAGAAGGCAAAGATGGCCATCACCTTTCATAAGGCAAGTAAATCACCCCGGGTATTGACAAGGTCTAACCATTGTGTTCCAATTGTCCATCAGAACAAGCACCCTGTGGGAGCTGTTTCTCCTTAGGAAGACGGTCGACAGGAACATAACAATATCCTTTCGGTAACCGTGAATTCTTCATTGATGCTTCATCCGATGTCATTACCAACTCCTTTTCAAATGTTTCAATAGGCTGAGATTCACAACAAGGCAAGCATCAGTCATTCCTGTGTGCGTAAGCGCCTGTGTGAAAGAGAATATAAGTATAATATTATACCTTTCTGGATTTTGAGTTCCATTCTGCATTAACCAAAGCATTACGAGATGCAAGAGAATATCTATGAGGGATTTGCTTCCCAGAAAATGGCACTCTCTCTGTTGGCTTCCGAACAAAAAGGCTTTGGGAAGTGGAACTGTCATCAGTTCTTTGATAATTGTCCACAGGCATAGGAACCTTCTTCACTTGGTGCTGCACTGAAAGAGTACTGTCGACAGTAACATCATCTGATCGCATTGCTTCGCTGCATGATTTGTTATAATCTGTATGGCCTTTGAGAGATGTTGTTGCAGATTCTGAGCTAACATCCGGATGAAAAAAAGGACTATGAATAAGCACTGAACGAGTGGCGTGCTCTCTTTTACTAGCAAGTATTTCATGTGAGCAAAGAACCAACTCCCGCTGCAAACATAGACAATCACATTCTCAGACTTACTTGTATGAAGTAGAAAACTATCCAACACCAGCAGTCGCATACGCAAAACAAGAGACTAAATTAGAAAAGCAACCTTCAACTTTTCACGTTTGATGATTCTTTCACAAAGAAGGCGTAATCTCTCCAGTTCAACCTGTAGAGAACCCATGTAAAAAAAACACAATTACCACACAACCCAGACAACAGCATGCATTATAACAACAAAATTATTACATGGCACGTATCTAAGCAACCCAAAAGTTGGCATAAAAGTCCTTACCCGAATTTGCTTCATGTTTTTCAACTCCTCAATTCCATATTTTTGAGTTTCAGCCTACACATGTTATTGAACAGATAAAAAATACAGAATAAATAGCACACAACAAAAAGAGTCGGTAACTTTTTAAAAGAAATCAAGGTTTCCAAACCTTTGCTCTCTGTTCCACACTGTGCAGTTCACAATAAGCTTTGTGATGCAATTTGCCACCGCCAAGCTTCACATTCATACAGAAGCCAGCACTTCTAGCACAGGAGGGATGGAAAGTGCTCTGACAGTGACCATGACTACACTGCAAAGAATAAAACTGCATCTGCTTAGCAACAAAGTACATTAATTGCAACAATTTCTAGTCAACAATTTCAGTATAAAATAAGCATTTTTGTACAAAAGAGAAAAGAAATAATATATCTCACCCTAATGCATACACCGTGCTTGGAACCGCATATACAACAAATGTCAACCCCCCTTGAAGACATCTCCTGATATTCCATTCAACATAAATTTAAATAAGATCTATAGAATTCTCTCCAAGAGTTATCTAATGCCTTACACGCATACATACCATTCCTTCGACAGGATTAACTTGTCCCCTTCTGAATGTTGATTCAAGAACCCACTACAAAATATTAAGAAAAAACCACTTCATTTCATTTTATTTCATTGAAAAGAGATGGAATGTTAACGCAGCAAGAAAGAGAAAATCACCTCAGCACAGAAAGCATGTACCCACTGGCCATCCACAGATTTCCTAAAAGCTCCAGTAGTACCACCACATAAGCCACATTCAACAGCAGGATAAGGTTTCTCCCAAAAGTTTAGAGATGGAGCTCCAGAGGATCTAGATGAAAACAGTTCTTCACATAATTCACAGTGCCAAGGACCTGTAGATTCTTTAACATTGCGATAGCAATCCAAGTGAACTGCAACCTGTGAGCAGAAGGGCTAAATAAAAATCCCAAACAAATGAAAGTAAAATTTGTCATTAAAGAAAGAAAAACAATAGTTTTAGGCCACAATACCTTGCACCCAGAACAGACTAAAATAGGATTCAGTACTGTCTCAGATCGCCTGCAGATGTCGCACGACCTAGGATGTCCTTTAGAAAAATCTGTAACTGATTGAACAATATCAGAGTACTTTTCAGATGAAATCCTTGGGACAGCATTCCTAGAAAGTGCATCTTTTGCTCTTGTCTGAGAGTTGATGCCAGATCTTCCAACAGAAGCATTCAACTTCAATACATTCTGCAAAGAGAATATAGTAAGATTTTATCCTTACTTAGAAGAAAGAGAAAAATATATAAAAAAAGGATCCATAAGAATAACCTCTTGATGACTAGAATCTTCCAGGCCATCTTTTCTTGATGATGAAATCCTAGAGGAAGCAGCTACAGCAGCAGTTGCAGCGGCCAACACTGCTTGTGCCTCCTTATGCCTTCTCTCTTTACGGCCCTGCTTCTTTGCTTCTCTTAGCTCATAAAGATAGCGATTAACGAGCACAGTATCCCATATCTTTGTCCTCGCCGTTTCAACCTCCTGTGGTAGACTTTTAGCAACCCTAGAAACTAAATTATCTGCAAGCAGAAAATCACACAAAAATGCAGGTTATAGTTTACATCACACATACACAGAAAGAACCCTAGAGCAGAAAAGATGAATACCAGTAACATGGTTCCTTGCAACTGCATTGTCCAGTAATCTATGCTGATAATATATGATTTCCCCTTCTACCTCATCCTCTGGAGAAAATTTGAGAGCTCCTGACATCCTAGCATTAACCGACGACACCAAATCATCAGATTGACAACTCTTTTCAGTGCACTCTGAATGTTCACTTTGGTGATTGCAGCAAACACTAGCATTTGAAGGTGCTACCAGGCGAGAGAGGTTTCCCTCCCTTGCACCTGCAAAGTACAACTTATTAGACCTGCCTAAAACAACAAGCAGAAAGAAAGAAGAAATTGCAGTCTAAATAATGAGATGAAACTTGCCATCAAACTCCTTTAATGTGTCCTTTCTGCCTTCATACTCACCCACTCTATTCTTACAAAGCATCCCATTCTGCATCTGCAGCATTTGCTTCCGTGTATAGGGGTGAATGTAAAAATTAGAAAATTCTTCAGTTCTGCAATACAAAATTATCAAGAATCATAAATTATCTCATCAAAATAGACGGAAAAATCTCCCGTGGTTTAATAAATAGGCTTTCTCAAAGTTTACATGAGACCAGCAATAATTGGATCAACGATTGGGCAAATGGAATTTCCTTGATCTTGTTTCTTCTCAAGAGTGGTTGCCCTCTCTGATTGACTCCTTCCATAAAGGCTGCCATTTAAGATATCAGTTGAATTTCCTGTCCAATTGTACAATTTTAAGTTATAAATACAATTCACATCAGAACCATAAAAAACAATTAAATTGATTGATGAGATAAATGAAAATAATCACAAAAACTTCATTGCTGATAAGACAGAGGCAAGCATTTTTCACATTTCATGCAGTAGAAAAAAATATCTTGACCACATAAGGTCCTAGAAAACATGGGAGCTTTTTTCCCTTTCAGAGGTTAGTTTAGGTCAAATTTAACCTCCTAAAAAATTTATGAATATCTTAAGACGAATTAAGGGACAAACTGCATGTCTTACAAAATATTGCCAAGGATAAAAGGCAATCTTATAACGTAACTTTTTGTGAATTAGCCTCCAGACGGATGCCAAACTGAAACATTCAACTGACAATTAGAAATGCAAAAAAATCCTTAGAGTGTTGCCTGGTCTCTTTATTTTTATCTAAATTACCCATGTCTGACATCTACCCCACCCATGGCCTGTCTAACACTTGACCGAGTTATAGGATCCTACCCCTTACACTTGTTACTAAAATAATAGCTCAAGGAGTTACCAGCCATCGCATGTTACTTGATTCTACCTGACACAAACTGCATGCCAATACTAACAATGGTTACTAACATTCAACAAATTGACTTTAACATATTATGCAAAAAGAAATATGGGTGGGAAGCCACATCTCTTGAACAAAGCAGCATGGCACCCATTATAAAATCCAAAAGCAAAAGTTGACATTAAATTTACCAAACAAGAACAATCATAACTTGGTACAACTCTGCAAAATGTACAATGAAGAACTAGCTTTGACAAACAAATAAGCATAAATCTAGAAAATAGAACTCATCTGTGATCTGACTTGCGTCGGGTAACATGCAGGAAAGAAGTAATGATATTACATAAAAAGCTAAACATTAGTTGCTTCAAGAAAAAAATTCTGAAAGAAAAGAGAATTTTTAGGCCACTGTATACTGATTTCAACAAAACCCTCTCCCTTGGAACTCATACGCATTTCAGCACCAAAAGAACCAAAAGGGAAAAAATGACATTAAACCTTTTTCCCACAAATAGCTTGCCCAACAAAAGGGTACAGAAAGCAAATAATTAAACAATGAATACCTTCAGATTTCTGAAAATGACTCTCCAAAGAGTCCTTGTAACCATCAGGGTTGGCTGAATTCTACATAGAGGAAACATCACTTAAGAAATGGAAGAAAGAGTTAAAAATAAATGGGAATAAAAATAATATAACCTATGATACAATACTTAAAGTAAACAAATAATACAGGCAGTGCAGGAGCATACTCCCAAAGTAATTTCTTCTTTATATATTGTGAGTTCAGACATAGAAAGTTATATCCACAGATCACACAAAATTTTCAGAGTGAAAGCAGAAAAGGGAGAAATTAAAACACCAGACCACTATCTTACACATTATAAGTTCATGTTTTGCACTTCTCAGTTCATTAAAAGACATTTCAGACTTTGCATGGTATAGTTACATGAGCACATCTTACAGGGCAAAATGCTGAAATTATTCACATGACGAAAAAAATCTAAAACATGATCAACTTCACCGAGGATGAAGCCTTCTCCAATCATTTTAAATTTATTACTCAATCTTAAAATTAATCAACTCTCTACACAACTTGCACCGACGAGTATTAGTGAATAAAAAGAATTGTGCACGTCTTGATCCAATCGAGTATTGGTGAACAAAAAGAACTGGGAAGTGTAGAATAATTCCTAGGCAGCAACATATCTGCCCAAATGCCAGCTTAAAAGAACAACTTTCTAGAGCCATTATATAAACTACATCAACAATGCTCATAACATACAATGGCTTACACAACTAGAACATATTTGGTACAGGAAAGGATATCTAAAAAAATTCAAAACCAAAGGATTAGGTAATAGAAGGCTTTTACATCACAAGAGATCCTACAACAACAAACCAGACATGACACTTAGAAAAAGAATCTGCTATGACTGTGTCTTTTGAATTGATAGTTCAGCTCGTCAAAGGGAGACTGAACCCTTACGACTCTTAAAGAGAGATCCAGACGTTTTAGGGTTTTTTATGTAAAATCTGCTTAGGATTTTATTATTCCATACATCCCTTTAAATATAACAAATAAACCTAAGAAAAGAAACAAAAGTGTAACCTAAGTCTTACTTAAATAAGGCAAATTAAGGCCCTTTCCTAACATAGATTTGGCACGTAACAGGATCCCTTGTGCATCTAAACCTACTCCATAAAACATCAATCTACTATCCCATCAAAAGAAATGAAATGCACAGTTATAATATAAAAATGATATTGATGGCAGATGGGAGCATAAAGCAAAATGCTCAAAAAGAAGTAAAACTTCAAAAAGTAATCATTGTTAAAGATTAAAAAATCTAGTAAACTGGAAAAGTTCCAGCAGTATACAACATGTGCTCCAAAGGCATTATATTAAACATAGATAAGTACTCAAGGAATTTATACATCCAGCCATTCTTAGCAAAGAGAAGTAAACAGAACATGTATATACAAATTCAACATAATGATCAATTAAAATTAAAAGTTAGATTGCCAAAAAAACCCTTTGAAATGAACATTAATGATTTGGAGTATTACCTTTCCAGTGGTACCAAGAATGGATACTTTACTAGAATCATTTGTTTCTTCCTTAGCAAGCAGATCGAAACAAACTTCATCCATCACCACCCCAATATCATCAATAATTTCATCAGAGGAGCATATTACTTTGTCATCCCTCAAAAGATTCACGTTGTTCTTTGTTCTTCTTCGAGGGGGCATAGGCTTAACAGCCACAAGATCTGCTATGTCAGACTTGGATACCATTATGTCATCAGAAATATCTGTTGCTCCAGTCTCATCCTTTGATGAAATCATAGACTTAATATTAACTTTTATTTTTTTCTGGGAAGAGACGGTATATGCATGATTACTAAGCCATTTCACTATTTTGCATCGCAGGTCAGGTGCCAAGCAATCATTCTGAAGAAAGGACCAAAAATAAACATAAAAGAAAATTAAAGGAAGAAGAAAGCACCAACCGAGGACTAAAACTGCTTTCAGAAAACAATTGTTATATAAAGAAACCATGATTGCAGGTATTACATTTAATGAAGCACTCAAAGAATCAGCTGAGAGTCCAATCTCCAACGCTGCATCTTTTACATTGACTTTCCCTCGGTCAATTAGCTGCATAATTTGTAGATTGTAAGACAGAACAATCCGGAGATTTAAAAACTTTGAGAAAATATTATCAACCCATGGATGACTAGATCAGATACCTTCTTCAAAATCATTGCAAAATTAAGAGAGTTAGACAGGTTATGTTCATCATCATTGCTATTCTCCAACACTCCCACATCACCCAGCTGCTGTGTCTCACCACATTCTGATGAAACTCGGGCACTTGATCGGGTATCAGACAAACCTATGCCTTGCAACTCGCCGTCACCAGATTTATCAGAGTTATCATCTGGAGCGTCTATGCCCACAGCAATATTATCTCCATTGCTTAGGCTATTTTTTGAATTTTGAGATTTGTCCATAGAAGAGTCAGTGCCAGAAGCACAAAGTTCTCCATGTGGTGGGGAACTGCTGTTATCATGGATTTCTGAATGCTTGGAGCAAAACACCCGCAACTCGATCTGTAGAAGAATATGGAGTATTTATGATAATAAAACCTCAAAATATGAAGTAGCTGCTAATAAATAATATCAAAAAATCTATGTCAGGAAAAAGAATTGAGACTTGCATTGTCACACCCATATCTACCCCAAACTTCCATTCTATGCCTGGCTTCTCTAGCACATATAGGATGGAATGAGGTTCTGCAAGTTCCTGCAAAAAACACTAACATCCATCACAACCAGAAGCATTACAAACAGATTCAGATTTCAAGAAGATTAATAAAGGAGAACAAAACATGTCAAGACAACACATAGCTCGGCATTGAAGCAAGGAAACCAACCAAGGCATGGAAGGTCAAACCTTTTTGATAATTTATTCAAGATTATTTTTCATTATTAAAAGTTGTGCTCTTTGATAAACAATTGAATGTGCTATGGACTACAGACAGTATAAAATAATAAAAAAGTAAAGAAATTATATTTTGGACATAAGTTATACCATCCATTGAACTGCTAGTTTCCCATTACTCAACACATGATACGTATAAAACTATTGCAACCTTGAAAGTGATAATAGAGTTCGACATCAGAAAGTTGCCCAGAAACTAATAGCAGTTCTATGATAAGATAAATAAATCCATGAACTCATCGGAGTGCATTCAAAACTTCAACAAAAGAATCATTTTCTGGTTACAACAGAAACTATATCATGATTGGACTCCAACCAGAATGTGGGTACTAATTGATTCTACCAACCTACTCGAATTCTTTTCCAAAAATCCTGAGAACAGTTTTGCTAACCCAAAAAAGTAACTGGCAATCAGACCTTTAAGGCATCCAAGCAGTTCTCACAGGGCAGAGGAGCCAAAAACCACCATGCTGCTTATGATAAAAAAACATCATACTTCCTTACCATCAATATTGAGAAGATTTTCAACAGAATGCAAGAACACTTCAAAGTATTTCTATCCGGTATTACTCATCTCTAATCCAAAATATTGGGAAGATAAATTAGACTAAAAGACCACTTCCACAAACCGTGTAGTAACAAGCCAGTGAAACAAAAAAAGTGGATAATATTTTCATGACAACTTCCTTCCACTGCAATTAAACATTGATCAGCTGCCATCACCCTTATAACTTCATCCGAAGTCTAGACAAGGTCCAAACAATTTGACATCACAAGGGAAGGAGAATCACCTAAGGTTCCCCTAAGTTCTTCCAAGTAACAATATTCCCAAGTGAGATCTCACACTTGCATCAAAAGAAAAAACCCCAAAAGTTGTCAGCGTATAAAGCATTCAAACTGTGCTCTCCAGGTTCTTCATAAAATATTTACACAAGGCACAAATTCAGATTTCAGAACACCTTTCCTAAAACAAAGCAGTAGCCTCTGATAGAAAAATATGCTCTTGGACAAACCTGTTAATCTCCAAGACACTAATACTATCAGATGAGGAACTTCTCTATTACGTTTGCTGACCAAGGGAGGAATCCCAATTCTCAAATTACCTCGCTTCCTTCTTCATATACTCAGAAAGTTTCCAGACCAAACATATTTATCAGATAGAGAGTAGAAGTGACACAAAAATGATAAATGAGGTTGCTACGCAAGGAAGTTGGTGAATAGTTTCCGCCAAGCATTCTATTTTTACAAGTTCTCTTACCAAGTAATTTATGGCCAGAAAACAGATCTAATTCACATTTTTATGAGAATAATCCCTGCAACGGCACACCAAATAAGTTGCATATGTTACATCTAATGCAAACAATAAAGAACGGAGAGAAAGAAGGATTCTAGAAACAACTTCTCTTAATCGAACTTCACCAACTTCTGCACCATGTGGATCTAAATCAATCATAAAGCTAAAGGCGCCAATAAACATGAAAAAGCTAAGAGCTGTAAGTTTAAAAACCACAATTTTTGAACAACTTGTATCGCAAGACCCTGAGTCGACATTTTCTTGCTTGTACACAGAATATTAGTTTCTGATAATTCAACAACTGCCCTCACTCTTAGTATTGTTGCTCAAAAAACTTAGTTTATCCCCCCCCCCCCCAATGCAACCAGAAAATCCTCATGCAGATATTAGAAAATAAACTATTCTAAGACGGTTGAAATAAATTGCTGCACCAAAATATGGAATGGAAAGAAGCCCCCAATGCATAGGGAAGAGATGTCCCTCACATGACATAGAAGGCAGCAAAGGATCATTAACGCTTCTCAAAAGGGCAAAAAGTTTTAGGTAGGCTCTTTAATTTGAATAATCCAACTTACTGTGTTACAAACACTCCAGAACAATTTCAGCCAATAATACCCAAAAAAATAACAAGCATAAATTATTTGTAAAAGGCTATGCACAGTGCTGGAAATTATTTGTGTGAACAGAAAATAAAAGGAAAATAAGGTTCTTTGATAATAGGATGCATAAACACGACATGGATAAAAACATATATTTTATTTGAATTTTTTGAAATTACTACTTATAACACAACAAAATGACAGCCGTTATTCTTGATAAGTAGCACTTCAACGAACCCATTTCATTTTGCACTTGCAAATCTCTAGAGTAAAGGGAAAAAAAGTAGCCAAAGATTGTAATAAAAGAATGCCCTCCTTGCACCAACCAAAAAAAGAGAAGCAGAATGATATCAAAAAGGTAGCAACAAACATACCATGACTGCACCGAACACATGCACCATACTTCACCTTGCATACATTACAAACTAATTTCTTTCTAGCGTCATTCATTCCTCCAACATTCATAATTGGTTCCATCTTTGTCAAGTTTTCTATAAAAAACTCAGGCATCCATTGTGAACAAAACAAGTGAGCAAACTCCACAGATGCATCATTTCCATCATTCTTTTGGACAGGCTTTAATGCACCACCCTGCTTTGGACATAGAACACAAGGTTTCACCGTGTCATTTCCATCATTTGCCTGCTTACACCAAGAACAGAGCCAAGAACTATCTACATCATTTTGAACCCCGTAGCACTTTTGATGAACAGCAACTTTGCAAGAACTACAAACAATTAATCTGTTTGATTCTATTCTGGTAACACCCTTGCAACAAAAGTGGCATAAATATGAATTCCCATCACATGGACATGCAATTAACATTTTCTCCAGCCCAGCATCCTCCCCAACAAGCTTCCGCTTCTTTGAAGGTCGCTCTGAAGTTAACAATACCCTATTCCTAGAACCTAAAAGCCACTCTAAACTACTATTTGAATCTGGAGCAAAGCCCACTTCTGCTTCCTTCAGTGAAAACTGAGCTTGTGTAGCCCCGCTATCAATTTCCATCAACTGTCCATTCTCAACACTGACGACCTCCTTCCCTTCTTCACCAACATTACCGTTTTCAACCCTACCATTAAAATTCTCCCCACTACTCACACTCGCCTTCTCATCCACTTCAGAATCCAAATTCAAATTCCCCGTTGGCTCATTACCAAAATAAGGAATCATAAAACACTTCTTCCTAGCAGCTAAAGACCTAAATGTGGTAATATCAGACAAAGCATCGACATCCGGCAATGTGAGGTCCCTAAAATATTCTTCCGTTTCAACCCAAATGTTGGCTTCTCGCGCCTTTTCCCCCTGCTTCGATGACTTCTTATCTGCTCCAGAATGCGACTTCTTATGTTTCTTCCTACTATCAGTCTGCTTCAATAAACTAGCCAATCCACTGGGCAGCGTCGGCATGCTCAACCCGACAACAGAACCACCTTCTGGGATATCAAAGGGTGAACGTTGGCTAAGGGCTTTCCGCGCCTGAGAAAAGAAATCGACACCAATATCATATCGCTTCTCGGAAGTCTCGGGCTGGCTCACCGGACCCCGACAAGAAACCCTAGAAATTGGGCGGCAAGGCCTCTCCTCGGTGCCGCAACCTCTGTCCGCACCCCTACCCATCATCTTCTTCTGCCGGTAATATAAGGCTCCGGTCATCACCGACGACAAGCACAGGCATCAGTGCCACCAAGCCCTTCAAATTCCATAAACGTTGAACCCTAGCCCTAGCCCTAGCCCTAATCCTATCTCCAGCCCTCGGGAAACACAAAACCCTAACCCTAATAAAACAAGGTTCCAGTACCAGTCTTTTCGAGAGAGGAATAAAAGAGAAGGGAATAGATTATTGATTAGCCGTGGAGATGTAAAAACGAAGAGGATAAAACTCGGCGTCTAGGGTTGGGGCGTTTGGGATCCGATTTAAGTGTTTGCGTTGTTTTGTTTGTTTGTTTCCTTTGGAATTTCGAAGAGAGAGAAAGATAACGAGGGAGTGGGTGGAAAATAAGAGAGAGAAAGATTCGCGTTTTTTGCAGGCAGAAAGGACGGTTGGTTTTAGGAGGTCATTTACTTTTTTATTTATTTTGTTTTCTTTTTAAGTGGGGTTTAGATAACATGTAGTGAAACCATACGTGTATGTTTGTGCAGTTGCAGTTGCACCTTTCTCCACGTGGCGTGTCTTTATTGGCTTAAACGGATAAGATGCAACCACCTCCGGTGTAGATTATTTGGGCTCTTACTAGATCCCTCCTTTACTACTGTATATTTAGCCTATTAATTTAAATTTAAAAGGTTAATAAATAAAATGACCCCTAAAGTATACCTCTATTCTCATATTGGCCCTTAATATATCTTTTCAAACGTGATCCTATTGATGTCAAAAAAGTATTTTAAGTAAATAAAATATATATTTTAGATATTTTTTAAAATATAAAAATAGTAGTGTTATAAATAAGGATATATGAGTAATTTTACATAAAATTATTTATGAATAAGCTAAAAATTAAAAATTTTAAATTTTTGAAAATGACTTTTGACCTAAAAAACTACATATTTTTCCTTGCTTTTGGTCTCAAACTAGCTTTTGGCTCTAAAAGTTAGAGTCAGTTTGGCATTGCTTTTGAAAAGTACTTTTAAAAGTGATGTTGGAAAGTGATTTTAAAATTTTAGTAGTTTGTCATTGTTGTCAAAAATTAATTTTGAATAGATAAAATGACTATTTTAAACATGATATTGTAAAATTAAAATAAATAAACCAAATGATATTTTTATTCTTTATTTTTATTTAAAATATATTAATATTTTAAATATTTATTTTAGATATAATATTATAAAATAAAATATTTATTTTAGACATGATATTATAAAATAAAAACTAAATCGTTATTATTTAAAAATTAAAATAACTTAGATGATATTAAATGTCTATATTATAATATGTGAAATATAGTTAATTTAAATTATATTAAAATATAAAAAATATTTTGATAAATTTATTATTAAATTTTAATTATTATTATGTTTATCATAATATCATGTGGCTTTTAATAATTATGAGTGAGTAATGGTATAAAAATTATATATGAAAAAAACAAAATAATAAAGAAACAATTAAACTCAAAATGTGAGGGAAAAATCAACAAAGTTAAAACCATTATCCTTTACCACCCATAACGAATACCACCCTCAACCAAGAAAAAACAAAATTTCGTCTACAATAAAAGGATAACATTGTAAAATCACTCAAACGCAAATTCTTAAACGCAAAAGCACCAATTTCTTAGCTTTTCGTTTGGTTGAATAATCTCGTTTTCCAACGTAATTTTTCATCAAAAGTTGAGCGTTCTTCTCAGCTTATGGGTGTAAACGAGCTTTTGCACCTCTAAAATCGTTCTCGAACGCACTCTACTTGAAAAGCAACGCAACAACCTATAAACACTTTTTTAAGTGTTTTTACTTAAAATTTGTTATTTTTTTTGTTGTTTTTGAAAGTGTTTTTTCACCAAAATTAAAAAGTTAAAGGCCAGTTTGACACGACTTTTGAAAAATGTTTTTAAAAATGTATTTCAGAAAGTGTTTTTAAAAGTGATTTTGAAAAGTTAATTGTAAAATTTTAGTGTTTGATATTATTGTAAAAAATGTTTTTGAAAAGATAAAATGTACATTTTAGACATTTATATTGTAATGTAAAAATAAATGAACGTAAATAATGTTTAAATTGCTTGTCATAAAATTTATTAATATTATTATATATGAAAAAAATCAACTTAAATAATAAAAATATAAAAAACTATGATAATTTATTAGTAGTTTCTTATATATAAAATATAAACTTTAAATATTTCTAAATAATTAATATAAAAAATTAAATTAAATGTAAAAATTTAGCCTTTAAAATTTAAACTATACATTTTTGTATTATTGTAATATAACTAAACTAATTTTCCGTCTAAAAACTATAAATCTTAGCTTTTGAAGAAATATCTTGTTTTACTTAAGCGAATATTTGTTTTCATTATCTAGATACATAATCTCGTTGCAATCGTGATAGACATTAAAATAAAGGGGCGTTTGGTTCACGGAAAAGATTATTACCTGGGGTAATAATCTTTTCCGAAATCTTATTCCCATGTTTGGTTTGTCCTCATTCCCACTAACCCGGAAAAGATTATTACCAACAATAGCATTTTTTTGTCAACATTCCAGGAATGTGATTCTCACCCTTCCCTTAGGTATTTGTCAATTCCCGCCACTTTGGACAAAATTACCCTTAAAGTAATAATTTTTTTTTAATTTGGATCATTTGTAGCATATGTAAATGATGTAAATTTATTAAATAATTTTGTTTCATATTAGTTTGATATTTAAATGGTTTTACACATATTTAAAAGTAGTTTAATATTTAAATAAAAAAATCATGGCTATGAAAATTTTCGATAAAATGTCTAAATACTCTGTAATTTTTTTATAAAATTTTATTAATAAAATAAAATAGACACATAGCATATTACAAAGAGAAACTTTGTGTTTATTGGTTTTATGTTCTAATTTCGTAGAAATCCTCGTAACTTAGTGTTTCATGATACGATCATCATCTCTTATTTATCATTTTCCTTGACTTTATGTGATTTATTATTATTTTATTATTTCAATCGTGCTTTAATATTTGGAGAGTATATTTATTTAAAACTATTTTATATAATTAGTTTAAGATTTAAATGTCGTTACCCATTAAATATTTATTTATTTGAATTTAATTTTAAGAATTTTAATATTAATAAAAATATATATTTCATATTGTTTATAATAATTATATTAGTAGTATGCTAAGTATAACTGTATGAATCTTCAAGCAAATGTTTTTAAACTAATATTGAAAGTTTAACTTGTTAAAAAAAATATATCACAAGGACAATATAGTAAAATTTACTTCCATGTAATCTTATATTCCCTCAACCAAACAATGTAATCTTACATTCCTACCAAATAAACCAAACAAAGTATTTTAATAATCCCAGTAATATCTCAAGTAATGTTACATTCCAGGAATCATATTCCCAAAGGTAATCCTATATTCCGTGAACCAAACGCACCCTAAGGGTAATTGCTTATTTGGTAATTTTTATGTTTGTATTTTGGTCATCGAATAATTATTTTAGTAAATTGTATCTAACATTGTATTTGTCTATTATTTGAGTCATCAACCATAAAATAATTATAATATAACATGGTATAATAACAATTTTATTTCTAAAATTTATATATTATATCAATTTAATCGTAATTTGAAAATTTTCAATAAATCTCCAAGATTTTTATCTTCAACAAGATGAACACATAAGACTAAAAAGGGATTCGAATTTGAGACCTCAAGTCCACCATTCGTGCACCTAATCGTTGAGCTAAGTTCGATTTATTTACTATCTTACAAAACATGTTATTTATATAAATTATAATGTGATTTTTAGGGAAAATATGAAATGGAATTAAAGGGAAACAAATTTGGAACCTAAAATAAAAATAAACGCTTAACCATTAATTACATGGTTAACAAAAAACAACATTTAATTAAAATTTTAGTTGAGACAAGGTTTTTATATTTTCAAACTAAATTTATTATTTTTATAATTTTTACATTTGAACCATTCATTAATAAATTTTAAACTAACTAATAATTTTAAATTTTTATATAAACATGTTTTTACATATTGAAATATATTTTATTAAGGATAAATATTCTATACACAGGCGGGGAACTGAAAGTTTTCACAAGCGCCTTAGTTTTAGGGTATAGGAAGTTAGTTTAGTGTATATGGTTTAAGGTTTTAGGTGTAGGGGGTTAGAATTTAGGGATAATTATTTCAATTTAAGGTTTATGGTTATAATTTAAGGTTTATAGGTTAAACCTAAATCCTTATAATTTTACCCTAAAATTAAACCCTAACCTATAAACCCTAAATTATAACCATAAACCTTAGATTGAAACAACTATACCTAAATTCTAAACCCTACACCTAAACCCATATACCCTAAACTAACTCCCTATACCCTAAAACCAAGGCGCTTGTGGAAACTTTCAGTTTCCACCGCCAATGTATAGGATATTAATTAGGTAAAATATATATTAGATGATTATATATGTAACTATAAAATAAGAAATGGTAAAGAAAAAATAGTAAATTTAGTTTAAAAATATAAAAAATTCATGTATTAACTAAAGTTTTTTTTGAATGGTCTAAAGATGATTACAATGTAGTATATGTTTATAATGTTATTAGTTCTTTGATAATGCACACACATTTTGTAGACAGAACGATTGTATCAACTTAAGTTTTAACTTAGTATTATTTTTGTTAACCAATAACCATATATCAAATGTTTGCGAATTTAATTATATGTTAAGTCCCAAATTCGATTCTCTTTAAACTCGTTTCATAATTTTCTTCAAAACCTAAGTTATAATTTATATAAATAATATATTATAGAAGAGAATAGTATAAATTGAGCTTAGTTCAATAGTTAGGCGTTAAGCAGTGGACTTGAGGTCCCAAATTTATTTTCATTTATTGATCCATGATCATGCCTTGGATTTTTTTCACCGTTGTTATCTTGTTAGAAGTTAAATTTATGAAATTATTAGATAAATTTAAATAAAAATGAGGACCAGATTACAAGAATTTTTAAATATTAATAATTTATTAAATAGTTTTGAATTAAAACTAAAGTGATAGAATATACAATTTTACAAGACTAAAATTATTATTATATTATATAATGTCATTATTTTCGTTAAATCAACTGTCAAATTTATTTGTCAGCGACCAAAATAGAAAAGAAACCTAATATTGGACATGATTTTGCCAAAACAACAATTTAGTGACTAAAACAAACCACGCAATAGATAGATAGATACTAAATAGGTAGTTAACCCTTAAAATAAATATACATAGAGAGAGAAAGGGAAAGGAAAGTACGAGAGAGAGAGTAAACAGTTCACAATAGCCTTTACTTGAAGTTAAAAAAAAAATCGATTCGTTATTTTATTCTGAATAATTGGTTAATTAATTACCAAAAAAAATCAATGGATTTAGGCGAGCTGTGGGTGATATTCGGCCCCGGTGTCGCGGGCGCCGTATTCGGTGCCGGCTGGTGGTTTTGGGTCGACGCCGTCACTGTATCTTTCGTTCATTATTTACCTGGTACAACATAGTCTCTCTCCCTCTCTCTAAATATATGCTATGTTTCGTGTTAATTATATTTTTCGATGTTTAATAGGAATATTTGCATCTATTGCGGCTTTGATGTTCAATTGTGTTAGAAAAGATGATATTGATTACTCTCCATATGACGACAGCGAGTGGAGGTGAGTTAACTCTGTTCTTATATCCCTCAATTTCTCACTGTTTTTTTCAATTAATTTTCCTTTTTGGATCGAATTTGCCTTCCGCCAACAGTGGGAGTTTGATTATGCTTACTTTATAATTGTTGCTAAAATCTTGATTATTTTGCCTATCATTGGAAAGTTATCACTTATCTGTTCCTGGGTGATGGTGCCGTGAATTGTGAAGTTGAGATGCTTTCTTATATTTTAGCTGATTGAATAATATTTGTCACTGAAAATTTACAGAATCGAGGTTTATCGATGTAATGATTACTTTGAAATCCAAAGTCTATATTCTTGCATCTCATCTAATTTATTCCTTTTGGCACCAAAAAATTTAACATTAAAGCAATTGATATTTTAGTTTCTTTAATTCTGTATGAGTGGTTTATTTATTTGCAGACTCGGTTCCTGAAATTCTGTTCAAAATTAGGTTTATGGCATGTAAAGTGCCAACATTCTAGGTTCAAGTTTGGATGCATAATTTTCAAGTGATCCATCTAACTTAAGGGTCTTAATCTTCATGTATAATTAATTAATATGGAACTGTTCCTTAACATCATTTTATACAGTGTACTGATGTTGAACTCTCTCTTGCTCACTCATCATTCAACTGTGATTGAAGTGGTACATTATAATTCTCTGAGCTTGGAATTTTTTTTAAGCTGCCTGTATGGCAATGATGAACTGAGTTTTTGAAACCAAAGAAAGTTCAGAGGATTGCTTGTGTAGAACATTGATGAACATAGTATTTCTTATCCACCTTTTGTGCTCATGTGTTATCACTAAAGTCAACCTTGAGGCTCTATGGGAAAGTGATTGTGGTAAATCACGTGCCTTGTAAACTTCATGCAGTTTAGAAACAGAATTTTTATGCAAAACCCAAGAAGTATCACACATAAGTGCCGAATTACAAGTTTTTTTCCTTGTAACAGATAGAATAAAAAAATTGAAGGAACAGTGTTGGATTTTTTTAACTGTTAGCAGGATGGGTCGGATCATGACAATGAGTCACTGCTGAATTTAATTATGAGACACCAGAATTGCTCTTAATCCATTTGAAGCTTCCTCTTATTTCATGTAGGTTCCATAATTGTAACCTGTGTTGTTCTAGGTCAAATGAAAACTTAACAACCATCTTGCTTAATCACTTCAAAATTTTCATAGTGGTGTAAAGAAAATTTCCAAATATTGATAATATCATCTGATTGCGGAGCGGTATGTCTTTCCAACATGCATTAAACATGATCTGTACAACTGAGCAAGCACATTTGGCTGGTTGGTCAAGTTGTTCATCTTTGTTCCCCATATTCCCTTAGGTCATGGGTTCTAGACCCGGTAGGAGCACTCCCTTCCTTCCCCTAGAGTTTTCCCTTCCCCTCCCCTCTAGATAGGATTAGGATTAGAATTTGTCAAAAAAAAACATGATCTGTATAGCTCACCCTTGTGTTTAGTGATAGTTAATTAAGCTGATCTGTGCATGTGCTTCAGTTGCATGACAATTTCGTAGTCAGCAATCGGGGTTCAGAATTTGTGACTAGGATTTGGCTTTGTATGCATTAAGGCTGCACTGCTGCAAGGGGAATTACTAATAGTGTTTAAAGTTTTGATTTCCTTTTTGTCTTGCTTGCTTGCTAGTGCATTGTTCTTTCTTTTACACGGTTTCAGATAATTTTGTCAATTGCTGATATTTAGGATTTGTATAAATGGGAAACTTATAGTTTTCTGGAAGTTGAATGTGTTGTCCATCATTGCATGGTTTAGCTCTACCTTCTTTTTACAAGAGTTACAACTCAACACTCATTTGGTTGCTTGATTTGGCTAATGGATGCTAATCCTTCATTGCGACAGGTTGAAGCTCTGGCTTTTCCTTGCTTATGTTATCTCCTTTGTCTCTCTGGCTGCCTCAGTGGGCCTGTTGATACAAGACTCGGTAGTGAAATCTGGTCCTTCAGTCTGGACTGGTACTGCAGGTGTCTTACAGTGTGTGTTCGTCTTAATCAGGTAAATGTTATTACAGATTTATAATTATGACCATCATCCATGTTGTGTTCAAGGTTAGTTTTATATAATTGTTTCAAATCAAAGATGAATATCTATCTTGTGGTTATGTGCCTGCATGAGAATGATACACGCAATGTCGTACCTAAGATGTTCTCCAATTTCATTGTCATGTATTAAACATGTTGTGTTGCTATTCTGTCACCATCTCTATTAATTTTGTTTATCTGAATCTTCTACTGCAGCGGACTAATATATTGGACTTCTCACTCGGAATAACAGATTGGCATCGTAGCTTGGATCCACAAGTGAGTCTTGAATCTTATAAGCAGGTATCATCTTTCGTTTTAATTATTCAATGGTGCAATTAGAAATGATTTTTCAACGCATTAAATATTGTATCCTATAGTAGCTGTCTCGAGTGTGAAGCCTAAGATTCATCCTGCTCTTTTGAAATTTATGATTTCAACCACGAAACGATAGCTTGACAAATGCCATTTGTTATTATGGTTTTCTTTTTGCCAGTTCTTATCTATGCCCCCTTTTAACAGAAGCCATTTTTTGTTTGTCTTGGATTGGTTATACCGACCTCTTTGACGATCTGATTTGCCAATTTTAGGATTGCTTGTTTTGATAGGTGGAAAGAAAAATGGTGAAATAAAAGATAGAATTTCTTAGATCGGTATAAACCATGGAAAAGCTGAATAAAAATGTAATTCAGTTGTCATTCATAGTTCAATAGAATTGGAAAAATAAAATCGAAACATTTTACTATTGGTAAGTTATGAAAACAAAGAAAATTTTGAATCTAGGACAAACAATATACACAGTCAACATGCATTTTATTTGAAATGATCAACCATAACCATTTTCTTTTCAGTGTTAGGCTTAGTTCCTAGGGACTTAGGAAACTCATTTTGCCACTTTCCTGTTTGCATTTGTCATTGGACTAGCAACATCTTTTTGACTAGGGGGTGAGACCCCATTCTCCCATCCTGGTTTGAGAACCAAAAGCTTACCGGTTGTCTTTCCCGTATCAGATTTGACATTGCCACTGATGGAAAATTGGTTACCATATTGCTGTTGTCCATTCTTTATAGTTATACTCATGTCACTTGATCTAACTGCTGGTTGGTTTCTGATTTATCCACTGAATTGAGAACCTGGGACCAAAACATGTCTCCTTACACATCATAGGAATCTTTAAAAAAGTTTTAAAAAATGCCAAGTTAGTTGCCGAAATTCTAAGTTAAAACTACAAAAATAACACTAACCTGTAGCCCAAAAGAGTTGAAGGATATTATTATAAATGAGTGCAAACGATTTTGATTTAGGAGGACGGGAGCAAAGCAAGACCAACTTCGGAGGCTATATAATTTAGAGTTAAATGGGGAAAAGACCTGAACCAGTGAACCTATATAGAGAATTAAGTAGAATTAAAAGATTACATGTGAGTTATATTCATGTTTAAAACTTTCCGGATATCTATAGAACAAGAAAGAATATCTAGCTTTATACCTAGATTCCTACAGACATCGACATCAAATAAAGAACATAAATTCACACTTTCTTAAGACTTGATCTTGATTTCTATAGCTTCACCTGAATCATATGAGAAGACTGACACTGAAGCTCCCCAGAGAAGTAAAAACTTCAAAACAAGAGCAGCATATATCTTTGGAGAACAGGAACCTGAGGTAGAAACAGTTAGGGAAGCAGGCAAGGAGCCTGTACCACTACTTGCAACCACAATGTGGCATCTGCCAGAGCTGAGGTCCATCCTTCCGCACCAATGAAAGCTGAATTACCAACAGGCAAACTCTGAGAAGCTGAGCTAAAAGCAGGCAAGGAAACTGTAGCTATCTCAGGCACCCTTTGCCTCTCTTCAGTTCCAAGTGAGGGAAAATCTTTCTCAAATACAGCCTTGTTGATGCTACTCCCAGGCAGCAGTACGCCCAGATGCAGACCATTGCCATTGTAATGGTTACTATTACCACTATCTCGTGTATCAAGTATGACAAATACTAATTGCACAAAATTAATTTTACCATGTTCCTTACATTTTTCGTATATACTGATTATTAATATAGTTGCACTGCATTTTAATTAGTTTAATGAAGTTGCATAAACTTTTAAGATTTATTTAGTTTGTGTTCTATTAAACTTGTACTGTATTTGAATTTTCCTAAACTTTGAAAACTTTTTTACTATCAACTTTGAATACTTTATTTGAATTTATCTTGGTTGATATTTTGTAAGCTACTAAAATTAGTAGTAATAGATAAATATATTATTTATAATACTAGATGTAAAACTCTTCATGGTTAATCGAGTAACTGTAATTGGTTAATCGTTTAGACGAGTTGATAACATTCACCAAAATATCAAATCGATATTTTTTACAACCGTATTGATAAACTGAATCGGCATGATTAACAGTACGTGAACTCCCCTACCAAATACTCCACTTCACATTAAAAATCTAATATTTTCAAAGATTAAAAATATTAATAAATACCTTAACTTAAAGCGATTAAAAACACGCAATGTGTTGATACAAATTTTTAATCATTTGATAATGACACACTTTGACGATTAAACGAATCTTTTAGAATAAACATCATCCATTGGACCATTCACTGAGTTTAGTATATATTTAATATTTAAAATCTGTATTTAATGAAGTTTTTCATGATGAACATTTTCATAAAAAAGTGTATAGTTTTTTTAAAGGGTAATCTTAATCAAAGGTCACTTTTGTTTGGGGTTTGTTCTGTTTTAGTCACCCGATTTGAAAAAAGATTAAAATGACCATTTATATTTTCGATCGTTACTGTTTTAGTCACCCGACCGTTAACCTCCGTTAATAAAAATGTTAATTTTAATTTTTAGCCCCCCAACTTTTGAAAGTTTATTATTTTCACCCCTATAAAAAAAACCTCGTCGAGAACCACAAGCTCTACTCTGAATCAACAAAAATTGACTTCCACTTTGAATCTTTCTCATGCCGGATCTCCACCGTCCATTGCCGACTCCGGTCAAGTGAACCACCGGATGAATCCTTTTCTACTTCTCTTCTTCTTTCTCGGTATGACCTCACCAGGAACGGATCTGGATGCCTCGAAACAAGACCAAGCACCCTCGCGTTTTAGGGTTTTGATTTGACGTCGTTCACCGTCAATCTTCACAAAATCAAAATATGTCTCTCATTTCGTCGAATGAGGGTCGTTCGCCGTTGGGATCTGTCTGGTGTGCTCTATTCGTTGAAATCACCACGATCGAGAATGGGTAAGGATTCTTTCTTTCCTCTCTACGTTTTTTTCTTTTGGTCTAAATCTGTGTTGTTTCTTTTGGTTTTGGTACTGGTTATTTGTTGGTTTACTTTTTATTGAAGGAAATGTTGGATGGGTAACAAGAAGGTGGCTTAAGGTGGTTTCAGTTAGGGGAGGTGTAGAGGAGGGATGTTCGGTGAGAGGTTGTGGTTTCGATTAGGAGTAATGGTGGTGATGAGGTTGAAGGGTGAAAGAGTGAAAGGGATGAGTCAGCTGCTTGATTTAGGGGCATATTTGATGTAGGTGTGGGCTGAGTGATTGGTGGTGAATGGTTGTGTTGGCCGAGTGGTAGTGTTGTTTATGGGGATAGAGATGGTGATAGGTAATATTTTTTGTTTGTAAGGGTGAAAAAAATAAAGTTTCAAAAGTTTAAGGGTTAAAATTAAAATTAAAATTTTTTATTAACGGAGGTTAACGGTCGGGTGACCAAAACAGTAACGATCGAAAACATAAGTGGTCATTTTAATCTTTTTTCAAATCGGGTGACTAAAACAGAACAAACCCCAAACAAAAGTATCCATTCATGAAGATTACCCTTTTTTAAAATAATAATGGAATAATCTTTAATTACCCTAGTTAAAAAACATTTAAAAATAAACGGGTTAATTCAAGACTTGGTATCGTTTAAACATGTCTCAAATTTAAAGTGTTGCGTAGGTAAAAAATTTCTCATTAGGACACACCCACCAAAATCAGATATTCGATGTGTATCGATTTAAATTAATTACGACGAAAATCGAGGGGACAACTTAAAAACCCTAAAAAAGTAAAAAGAAAAAAATCATCTAAAATCCTCGTTTGTACAGCACAAGAGGCAACTGAAGAAGCAGCAGCAGGGGAAAGGAGACATCGGCTTTCCTACGCTAACGCTATCTCACTCGCTCCTTCCACAAACTTCGGCTTCCTTCCTTTATCCCCAATTTTTAATCTCCAAATACTCCCATTTTCCCCCTTTCGTCTTCAATTCATTCAAATCTAGGTATGCTTCATTCCGATTTCCCTTTCCATCTTTACTCTACATTCATATTTGATGATCATTTTCCTTTTCTTTTCTTTTTTTCAATTTCGCCTATATATGCTTTTGGAAGATGTTGCATTTTAAAAAATATTCAATGTTCTGATCGCGCTTTACAAATTTCAAATGTTTTAGCCTAGGGTTTTAAACCATGATTGCTTTCTCTGCTCTTTTATATGTGTATAATTTCTCCGCTCTTCTATTGCGTATCTGATTAGAAATTAGGCTTCTATATATACGGGCATCTAATTACGTTAGTGTAAAGCTGAATTAATTAATATTACGAGCTTTCATTATTTTTATATAATTTATATTTATTTAACTTGATTCCAATTCGTGCACCTAAGATTTCGAATCTGTATGTTGTCTCGAGTAGATAGTTAGATGTAAGTGTGCAAGGATTCCATAATTTTACAACAGTGTAAGCATATTTGCCTCGTATATATTTGTATTTAGTAAAAATATGTAAGTTATTTTCTTTCTTTTTTAAATTTATTTTATGTAAATTATTTTAATCAGCGATTGAAATTTTACAAGCTAAATGCTGAAAAGAAAACCTTCATTTGATTGGAGGAGAATTGAAAAAAGTTTGATTGCTTTCAACAATTATAGAGTTGCACTTCAGTTTTTTCTAAGAGTAATGAGAAATGATTTGAATAGTTCATGCTGTAGCATTTTAAAGTATAGAATTTACACTCGAAACATTGGTTTGCTGGTGCTAAATAGCTTATTCTTCTATATATTTTTTATAATGTACATGTAACCCCCTCGTCCCGATCTGGCCGGATGACCGGTCCAAAAGGGCTACACGGGGAAAACCGAAGTGAAACCCGTTAAGGCTCCCATTCGGTTAGTAACCCTATACTTTTTTCATTTTAAATCTCGTCTAGATGAGTATTTAATCCTATGTGATCATACAGCGGAACATCATAAACAAAACAATCGAACGAACTCAAAACCACAACCAAAAGACCAATTTTCAAGTTTATCTGCAGGAGGTATCGATACACCTAAGGGGTGTATCGATACACCTTGACTAAGTCAAAAGGTCAGAGTCAACCCGTGGAGACCGTATCGATACACTTAGGGAGTGTATCGATACCCTCCTCAAAGGTTGACTTCCCACGGTCAACGCTAGTTGACCGTACCAATACGCCTGAGGCCGATATCGATACCAAGTTGGACAGTGGCTCCAGTGACCAAAATGGTATCGATACGCCTCCCCGCGTATCGAAACAAAAGGCCTGGAATGAGAAGGCCGTATCGATACGGGTCTAACCGTATCGATACCCTTGCTCTGCAACATCTCATTTCACTACTTGGTAACATCATGCAAGGCTCTAGATGCACATTTGGACATTCCTAAGCACACACAATCATACTTCCAACAACCCACAATCAGAACTTGACATGAGAGACATTTAAACTAACGAAAACATACAAATCAAGGCTCCATACAAGTCCACAAGAAGCATACTTAGCAAGCATAAGACATCTTTCACAATGTAGCTAACATAAGGCATACCTAGGCCAACATCATACAAATCTAGGCATATGCAAATAAACCACATATGAAACATAGGTCATGATCCAAGATGCAAAAGCATAACACACAACATGAGTTTAGCAATTTCAAACATAACCTCCTAAAGAGTTTGACTCCAACTCCTAACACTCTATACCCCATTGTCTAGGCATTATTACAAAAGCAAACCATACTTAAACTTGCTTGAGAACTCCAAAAGCTCCTCCCTCGCCCGCTCGCCTCCCGAACTCTAACGATCTGCACGTTGGAAACAAAAGAGCATAAGCAATCTAGCTTAGTGAGAGAGAGGCTCTACAATTCACAACATGCAGTTTTTCCAAAATACGATTTGTATGCAAGAAAGCAATGGATGCATAAGGGTCTATCTCAACCACAACATTTGGTTTGCACAAGCACAACCAACACACACTTACGGTGGGACTACACATCACCGTTTCGACTAGTGGATTTCCAATGGGACTACACATCAAAGTACTACCCTACTAGTCACTATCGGTGGGACTACACATCACCATAGTTTAGACCACCATCACGTGAGGCACGAACTCAACACGACTACAACATTAACAACTTAAAATGCATTCAATGATCACAACGTATACACAATCAACATGTCACAACAACATAAGAGTAGAGAGGCTTACACACGGGTTTAGGTGACCTCTCAAGGTTCCACCCAAACCCCAAAAGGGTCCTTATCGTGCACAATGTAAAACCAATAATTCTACTCACCGTTGCTACCCAAGAGAAGATCGAAGACCGAGCTCAAGACTCCGCAATCCCCGGATTTGCCCCCGAAGCTTCACCAACCAAATTCCTTGATTCTAAGTATTCCAACACCAAGCAAATAACCCCAAATCAGTCCATGTTCTAAAATACTCAACCCGGATTACAAACCAATTACAAGATATCAATTTTCACATTGAGAACAAGCCCAAAATTCCAAAATCCGAGCAGCCCTCAAGCACCCCTTAAAACCATTGATTTCAACCTTCAAACTACTCCCTAAAGCTTCCAAAACAAAGCTTACATATACCCTAACCATTGGCCCTCTCATTTCTACATAGAACACCCCCATATCTCAACCCAAGACCTCCCTAAAACCTCCCAAAAACCCAAGTCTGGAATTTAACAAAACTCTTTAAAAAAATCATAAAAATTTGACCTTATGCTTCCCAAACCACATGTCCATCATCAATCACTTAAAACATTAAGTCAAGAACATTAAAGACACCATTTTTACATCCACACTTCCAAAAACTCCTATTTCAAAACATGGGTAAAAATGAAAAATAGTAGTACTTCCAAAGAGGGGAAAGGGAGAGCAAGTCAAAAACGTCCATACCTTTGAGGAAACTTCAAAAATGAGTGAGCTAGAGAATGGAATAGTGATTCAAGAGGGAGAGGGGTTTTTGTCGTTCAAGTGAATATTGGGGGGGGGGGGGGAAGAAGATGACTCCAATAAACATTATTTTAGGTTGATTTTAAAATCAAAGGTCCAAAGACCTAAATGCCCTTAATGAAATAAGATAACTACAAAGGATGACACCCATGGCTATTTGGATTTGTTTAGAAAATGGCCCAATTAAATTTTACATGTCTTAAAAGCCCGGGGCCCAAGCCATTATTTTATTATTTAAAATTTGGAACCGAAACCCGAACTATTTTTAAATTATTATTTTCTCCCGACCCCCGAACCCAGGTGTTACAGTACAAGCAACAATAAAAGGCAAAACTTTGATAAAAATAAATAAGTAAAATGTAAAACCATATTTGCTTTTAGGATTTTTTTGAATGATTGTTTTAAATGTGATCAGAACATGGTTGTGTACATTTTCAATTCCAGTGTTATGTTTACCCCACCTTTTCTTTTTCCCTAAAATATTTATGTTCTATCTGGTCAATAAGATGATGGAAATGGTGTATATTATGAAGTTAGTTTTATGCGTCTTCCTTTATTTCCTACTATCTTTATTTGTAATGAGCAGGCTTTTTACTATTTTTATAAAACATGTGGAATCATTGTCTTGTGTTAGTTCTTTCATTTAAAATTTTTCTTAAATTTTGACAAGCTTCATCATAATCTATATTAGGAATTCCGTCAAAGATGATATATCCTTAAAAGATGTAATTTAGAAGAAAGTTTTTGGATATAATTTGAATGTGGTTTCCAGATTATTTGTAAAAGACACCATGCGGGTAGATTATGTACTTGCAACCAACAATTCTTTGGTAACCTTGATGGAAACTCACCAAGAGGTCAAGGCTTCAAATGGATAGACCGTTTCTTGATCTGGTGGCTGCCATCAAATTTATGCTATGAGGTGGGTTAGGATAGCCTGGGGTGTAGGGCAAGGTAAGGGTGCTAACTATGTAACGGTAAAAGAATAGAAACTGGTGGTGAATTTAAAACTTTATGCACTTTGTTGAGTGGATCGAAAGATCGATATTTACCAAGAGGGGGGTGAATTGGAAATTTGAAGGATTGTAGTGGAAATTGGCAAATTAAAATTGAAGAACAAGGAATTTAGAGTGGTTCAAGTTCCAAATGAACTCTACATCCACTACCTTAGTCTCACTAAGGATTTGCAACAATTTCACTAAATTGATCTTCCCCTTTTCTAGGACAAAGAGGCAACCCTTTACAATATCGGTTGATTTTTCTACCCAAAAATCAACCCAACCCTCACACAAGAGAGCAAAGGAATTTGTAGGCTAATTAGGTATCTCTCAATACAAATGATAGCCCCAATACAAGCACTCAACCCAATTTTACAAAATATGAATGAAGAACACAAATTGGGATTTTACACAAATTTGGGATTTTTGCTCAAATGCTTGAATTTGATGTTTGGATGTTTGCTTGAAGTTCAATAGTTGTTGCTGATGCTTTTGGATGTCCCTTTTATACCTTCTCATTGATTTCTAGCCGTTTGAGTGGTTGGAGAAGTAAATGGAGCCGTTGGAACCCTCTCTTACCACCATAAATGCACCTCTGCAGCTACGAGTATCGGTACTCGGGAATGGGTATCGATACCTGTCTCAGAAAAGAAAGAGCCGTTGTATGCAATTAATAGGGCGTATCGATACGCACGTAAGCGTATCGGTACGGGGTATCGAAACGGCAAAGGCCGTATCGATACCTTTTTCTAAACTTAGCTCACTGTCAAAACGCGTATCGATACGGGGGTTAGGCGTATCGATACCGGTCAACGGCCTTTTAAAATTTGGTTACCAACCAACTGACACCAACGGTCATATTTTTAAACCGACTTAAATGCTTTAAAATTCTTTAAACCAGTATCGATACTGGTGTTACCGTATCGATACACTCTTTCAAACTCTTTGAAGTTTAACACAGGGCGTATCGATACGAGGGTTTTCCGTATCGATACGTGTTCCGACAGTAGCCAATTTTGGCAAAAAGGTATCGATACGCCTCAATGGGTATCGATACTCTATGACGATTTTCAATAAATTTGGCTTGGAACACTTAGAAAATATTTTGAGTTTGAGTTTTACAAATCAGTTTTAAAGTGTTGGTGTTTCAAAACTTGTTAAGAGACTTGTAAAAACAATTTTAAGTTTTTCAAATTGATCCTTAAAGATCTAGTTATATCAAAATCAAACATAGGTTTTACAATCTCCCCCTTTTTGATATAACAAAACCAAAACTTAAAATTTTGACACTTTTGAATAACCTTTACAAAGTAACTCCCCCTTAATATAAGCTTGGTAACCTTTGAGTTAAAATCAAAATATTTTAAAGATGTGAGCAAGTTTCTTCTCCCCCTTTTTGTTAGATCAAAAATGCATGAAGACAATAAAGTGCATAATGAAATCAAAGGTATAATAATAATAAGCAACATAATTTTATTCATCATAGCATAAGAAAATCCAAACGAAAACAAACAAGAAATTAAAGCATAGGTTTTTAATCCTAAAACAAACTTAGTCCTAAAAACAGAAACATAGGTGCATAAAAATAGAAAATCCTAGATGATTATGAATGATATGCAAGAAGAGATGTCTAGGCATTGTCTTCGTCGTCTTCATCATCTTCATCATCATCGACCATAGGCTCATTGCTCCGCATGCTATTACGCCATTCATCATGGAAAGCGGCAACGGAAATATTCAAGGAATTGTGCTCACTTTCAAGGGATGTAAGGCGATTCTTCATACCCGTCATCCTTGTATCGAAGGTGGTTTCCATGGAGGTTAGACGAGTGTTCATGTCCGTGCGTAGCCCGGTAAATTGCTCATTGAGATATGTCATGAGAGCGTCCAAATTGGGCTGTGGGACTTGAGGAGCCGGAGGAGCTTGAGGAGCTCGTGGTTGTTCCAATGCGGCTGCGGCCTCGGGTGGAAGTTCGGAAAGACGTAACCAACTTCCATTAAAGTAATGGAACTTTCCCCGAGCAAGGGATCGCTCATCAATAGGATCGGTAAGAGGAGATGCAAGATCAAATGAGCAATCAATATCCTTTTTTATAAAATAGTAACTTAAAGCCGTACCGTAAATAAAGGATGTGATGAGAGAGGTTTGGCGATTTTGAACATGATAGGCGATCTCATCGAACATGATTCGAGCTAGGTTTGGGCGCTTTCGTTGACGGAAACAACAGATCCAAAAATCATCCACTTGACGGATGGTAGAGTATTTGCCACCGGAGGGACGTAACCACCAAGACACCATCAAATGTAGGATTCGATCGTGAGCATTGAGGACGGTGACGGAACCACCGAGAACATGGCCCAAGGCATTCTCATCATTTAAGCCTACATCCTCTAACTTAAAAACCTCACAAATCCCTTTGACATTGAGAACGATTTGCTTCCCCATGAGATAAGAGCGGATGGCAACAATTTCCCCATTGCGAGAAATAATTTTGGCATTAGAATAGAAAATTAAAACCAAAAGACGATAGTAAATACCGGGGATAGAAAGAAACTCCATGAATTTCCAAGTGCGAAGCAATGGAAGATATTCAAACTTGAAGCGCTCGGAGTCGAGAAAAGGAATGGAGACTACCCTTTCCGCACGAATTTTGTAGTTCTCAAATTGGCGAAAATAGGGAAGACCCGCGGAAGTTTCAAAGGATTTGTTATAAATTGTAGCATAATCCGGGCGTGCAACCATTCCGGGAGTTGAAGATTCACCGGCATGAGTAACCCTCGGTCGCTTCCTCGAATGTTCTTTAGGTGCCATAATCTAAAAGAAAATTAAAGAAGGTTTCTTCAATTTGAGTAAAAATCAAGGTAAAAAGATTTTAAAAATTTTGAAAAACAAAGAGATTTAAGAAAACAAAGGTTAAAAAAAAAGAGAATAAAAAAGAAGAGATTACCTTGAAGGAAACTTTGAAGATTGAAGAAAAACTTGAGAGAGAGCACAAAACTTTTCTTGATGCAAGAATTCTTTTAGAATTGAGTTGTAGTGTGGAAGATATGAAGGAGGAAGAGCCTTTTTATAGCCAAAAACGGCTAGGGTTTGTTAGGGTTAAAGAGTTTTAATTTTGGTAAAATTAGATCTCATTTAAGACTGATTTAATGCCATCTGCGCGATAGGGTATCGATACTCCTGAGGGGGTATCGATACGGGGATAGAATTGTCTTTTCTCAAAAATGCCCGTTGGAAAGTCGTATCGAAACGGTGGGGCCCGTATCGAAACGACCTGTATCGATACGATTTTAAGCGTATCGATACCTGTGAAGCGAGGAAAAAATCTGGGAAACAAGATGAAGAACACGTATCGATACGCGTATATCCGTATCGATACCATATGAAGCGAGGAGAATTCTGGAAAACAAAATGAAGAACACGTATCGATACGCGTATAGCCGTATCGATACCATATGCCCAGAATGACCTATTTGGTTCTAAGAACAACCAAAGGCTCGAACTTAACACCTCCTAAAAGTATGCAAATGATGAATGAACAGTTCTAAGCATGTTTTAACAGAGGCATACTCCCCCTAACTATAGGCATGGATAAGATTAGGAGTTTAAACACATAAACATGGCAATTTCACAAAATCAAGCATTTTAAGCACAAAAGAGGTCCTAAAAGGTCAAGATAGGCTAGCTAGACCTAACTCTCTCCTAAGGGACCAAAAATGCTCTTTGTCTAAGGGTTTTGTAAAAATGTCCGCTAATTGATTCAAGGTGTCTACATACTCTATAACCACATCTTCCTTAAGGACATGATCTCTAATGAAATGATGCCTTAATTCTATATGTTTGGTTCTAGAGTGTTGGATGGGATTTTTAGTTAAGCATATTGCACTAGTGTTGTCACATTTTAGGGGTATGGTTCCAACTTTAATTCCATAATCTAAGAGTTGTTGTTTCATCCAAAGGACTTGAGCACAACAACTCCCTAAGGATATGTACTCGGCTTCGGTGGTAGATAAGGCTACACTATTTTGTTTCTTAGAGAAACAAGATATGAGCATACTACCTAAGAATTGGCAAGATCCCGAAGTACTTTTCCTATCAATTTTGCAACCCCCATAATCCGCATCCGAGTAAGCATGTAGGTTGAAGGTAGAGTCTCTAGGATACCAAAGGCCTAAACAAGGAGTGTCTCTAAGGTATCTAAAGATTCTCTTAACGGCTATAAGGTGAGACTCTCTAGGACTAGCTTGAAACCTAGCACACAAGCAAACACTAAACAAGATATCTGGTCTACTTGCGGTAAGGTAAAGCAAAGATCCAATCATAGAACGATAAAGCTTAGAGTCAACACACTTACCTCCTTCATCTTTGTCAAGCTTTGTAGATGAGCTCATAGGAGTGGCTTGAGGCTTTGCATTCTCCAAGCCAAACTTCTTGAGCATATCCTTTATGTATTTTGCTTGGTTAATGAAGGTGCCATCCTTCTTTTGCTTGATTTGGAGTCCCAAAAAGAATGAGAGCTCCCCCATCATGCTCATCTCAAATTCACCTTGCATTAGCTTAGAAAACTCTTGACAATGACATTCATTAGTAGAACCAAAAATAATATCATCAACATAAATTTGAACTACTAAGATGTCATTTTTATACATTTTTATGAAAAGTGTAGTGTCCACCTTACCTTTTTCAAATCCCTTTTCAATCAAAAAATTTGAAAGCCTTTCATACCAAGCTCTAGGAGCTTGTTTTAAACCATAAAGAGCTTTGGTAAGTTTGAAAACATGATTTGGAAATTTTGAATCTTCAAAACCCGGTGGTTGTTCCACATACACTTCTTCATTTATAAAACCATTTAAAAATGCGCTTTTAACATCCATTTGAAAAAGCTTGAAATTATGATAACATGCATATGCAAGCAACATCCTAATGGCTTCCATCCTAGCTACGGGTGCATAGGTTTCATCAAAATCTATTCCCTCTTCTTGAGTGTAACCTTGTGCTACAAGTCTAGCTTTATTTCTCACAATGTTACCACTCTCATCTAGTTTGTTCCTAAAGACCCATTTAGTTCCTATTGTAGATTAATTACTAGGCCTATCAACTAATATCCATACATTACTTCTCTCAAATTGATTTAACTCTTCTTGCATAGCCATAATCCAAAAGTCATCTTTCAATGCTTCTTTTATGTTTTTAGGCTCTATGCATGAGATAAATGCAACATGGTTCATTAATTTAAGAGAAGAACGAGTGGTTACCCCCTTGGATGGATCACCCAAGATTTCACCATCTTTGACATAGTTCAACTCCCTTGGGTAGCTCACTTCCTTTTCCTCAATAGCCAAGTCCTTTAAGGCTTCAAGAGGTGGATCTTGTGTGTCTTCTTCTTTTGGTTGAATCTCATCCTCCTTTGAAGTTTGACCTCCATCAAAGGCATTTATGATTCCTACATCATCATCATCACAAGAATCCTTCCTAGGAAGGAGGTTATCATCGAATACAACATGAATAGATTCTTCTACTACTAAAGTTCTTTTGTTAAATACTCGATAGGCTTTAGAGGTTAAAGAGTAACCTATAAAAATAGCTTCATCACTTTTTGCATCAAATTTACCTAAGTTATCTTTTCCATTATTTAAAACAAAACACTTACACCCAAAAGGGTGAAAATAGCTAATGTTAGGCTTTTTAGATTTTAAAATCTCATAAGGTGTTTTCTTTAAAATTGGCCTAATCATTACTCGATTTACAATATAACAAGCGGTGTTTGTGGCTTCCGCCCAAAAATATTTAGGTAAATTATTTTCACAAAGCATAGTTCTAGCCATTTCTTGTAAAGTTCTATTTTTCCTCTCAACTACCCCATTTTGTTGAGGAGTTCGAGGAGCCGAAAAATTATGGCTAATACCATTTTCATTCAAAAATTCTTCAAACCCTAAATTTTGAAACTCGGTTCCATGATCACTTCTAATGTGTGAAATTCTAAGTTCAAGATCATTTTGGGTTAATTTTGAAAATGTGATGAATTTTTCCAAAGCCTCATCTTTAGTACTTAAAAAGAGAACCCAAGTAAATCTAGAAAAATCATCAACTAACACAAATGCATAAGATTTACCACCCAAGCTCATAGTCCTAATTGGCCCAAATAAATCCATGTGAATTAATTGTAAGCATCTACTAGTAGAAACATCATTAATGGATTTAAAGGAAGACTTATGTTGTTTACCCTTAGAGCATGCATCACAAATTTTTTCATTTGAAAATTTAATTTTGGGCAAACCTCTAACTAGATTTAGAGAGACTAGTTTTTCCAAAACACTAATGCTAGCATGTCCTAGCTTTCTATGCCACAACCATGCATCATTTTCATTTTGAGCAACTAAACATGCATGAGATGTATGTATGTCATCTAAATGCACCATGTATATGTTTCCTATGCGATGACCTATGAGCATGATATTATTAGATTTAATGTCTACAATTTTACATCCATTTTTATCAAAAAGAACATTAAATCCTTTATCACACAATTGACTTATGCTCAATAAATTATGTTTAAGACCATCGACATACAAGACATTTTCAATAAAAATGGTAGAGTGATTACCTATGGAGCCAATACCTTTAATGTGGCCTTTGGAGTTGTCACCAAATGTTACTACTCCTCCACTTTTTGGCTTTAAATCCATGAATCGACTCTTGTCTCCGGTCATGTGTCTCGAGCATCCACTATCAAGGTACCATGAGTTTTGACTTTGTGCTTTGGCCTTGTAGCAATGCTCCCCCTACAAACAAAGATATTAAACCTTGGTTTTTGGTACCCAAATCATTTTGGGTCCATGAGTGTTAGCTCCCAAAACCTTGGTTCCCTTAGGAATCCAAGATGACATAGCAATAATATTATTAGATTTTACAAGTTCCTTAGGAACCCATACACTTCTAATTCTTTTAGCTCTACTATGTCTAGGGTAGCTACCTTGTTTGTAGTAATTAGTCCTTTTCTTAGGTTGGTGTGTTCTAGAGGATTCTCCTACTTCATGTTTGACACTACCAACATTTTTTAAGGACTTTTTGAGCTCATTTAGCTCACCTAACACCTTTTGGTGTTCACTATTGCATTGAGACAAAAGATTATTAAGATCAACATTTTCATCTTGAAAGAATTTAAGTTCATCTTTTAATCCTAAAATCTTTTTCTCAAATTTAGAATTAGCTTGAGTGAGTGAGTCATTTTTCTCATTTAGCTCTAAAATGATTTTCTTGTTTTTAATGACCGACTCTTTAAACTTCTCAACTAATTCATCATATACCTTTTGCAACTCATCATATGCATCATTTAATTCTTCATATGAAAAATCTAAAGTAGATGAGTTAGAGGTTACCAAGGAGGAATCTTCCTCAAGTGCCATGAGACAAAGGTTGGCCACTTCTTGTTCGTCATCCTCCGATGACTCCTCATCACTCCAAGGAGCAAGCTTGGCTTTGAGTTTCTTCTTCTTCTCAAAGCCCTTCTTCTTGAGTTGAGGGCACTCCGAACGGATGTGACCGAATTGTTTGCACTCATAGCAAATGATGGGATCCTTCCCTTCTTCTTTGTTCCTTCCTTTGAAGTCCATCTTTCTTTGGATTTTTCTTCCCCGGTTGGACCTCATGAAGCGTGAGAATCGTTTGGCTATCATAGCCAATTCTTCGAGTTCATCCTCCTCACAAGATGAGCTCTCATCATGTTGTGAAGCTTTTGCCTTGAGAGCTATTCTCATCTTCATCTTCTTTTCAACTTCAAGTTTCTCTACTCTTTTCTCTTCTTTCTTTTTCTCATCTTCCCTTCCTTGCTTCATGATCTCATGAGTAAGGAGAGAAGCCACAAGCTCATCAAGCTTTAATGTCTTCAAGTTCTTTGCTTCGATGATGGCGGTTCTCTTCCCATCCCAAACTTCGGGAAGTGAATAGAGTAGCTTCCGGACAAGCTTGTCTTCCGGTATGATTTCTCCATATCCCTTTAGACCGTTGACGATTGTGGAGAATCGATCAACATCTTTGACACCGTCTCATCGGGCTCCATCTTGAAGTTTTCATAACTAAGATTGAGAAGTCCAATCTTAGTTTCTTTGACATCGTTGGTGCCTTCATAAGTGGTCTCAAGAGTGTCCCACACTTCTTTGGCATTTTCAATGGAAGAGACCTTTGAATAGATGTCAGGACCGAAAGCACAAAAAAGCATGTGGAGAGCTTTATCGTTGACTTGAATCTTCTTCCTCTCCTCTTCACTCATTTCGGCTTTCTTCTTCAACACCATCTTGCCTTCACCATCTTGCTTCAATGGAATGTATGGCCCATCCTCAATGACATCCCATACAAGGTAGTTACTTGACTTGATGAATAGCCTCATTTTGTTCTTCCAAAAGGAGTAATTGTCACCATTGAAGAAAGGAGGCTTGGTGGTTGATTGCGACTCGTACATGCCGGAACCGGAGGTTAAAGCCATCTCTTGATATTTTGATGATCACACTCTTCCAAGGATCTCCTCTTGTGGTTGTTAATCCTCAAAGAGTTAAGCTCTGATACCAATTGTTGAGTGGATCGAAAGATCGATATTTACCAAGAGGGGGGGTGAATTGGAAATTTGAAGGATTGTAGTGGAAATTGGCAAATTAAAATTGAAGAACAAGGAATTTAGAGTGGTTCAAGTTCCAAATGAACTCTACATCCACTACCTTAGTCTCACTAAGGATTTGCAACAATTTCACTAAATTGATCTTCCCCTTTTCTAGGACAAGGAGGCAACCCTTTACAATATCGGTTGATTTTTCTACCCAAAAATCAACCCAACCCTCACACAAGAGAACAAAGGAATTTGTAGGCTAATTAGGTATCTCTCAATACAAATGATAGCCCCAATACAAGCACTCAACCCAATTTTACAAAATATGAATGAAGAACACAAATTGGGATTTTACACAAATTTGGGATTTTTGCTCAAATGCTTGAATTTGATGTTTGGATGTTTGCTTGAAGTTCAATAGTTGTTGCTGATGCTTTTGGATGTCCCTTTTATACCTTCTCATTGATTTCTAGCCGTTTGAGTGGTTGGAGAAGTAAATGGAGCCGTTGGAACCCTCTCTTACCACCATAAATGCACCTCTGCAGCTACGAGTATCGGTACTCGGGAATGGGTATCGATACCTGTCTCAGAAAAGAAAGAGCCGTTGTATGCAATTAATAGGGCGTATCGATACGCACGTAAGCGTATCGGTACGGGGTATCGAAACGGCAAAGGCCGTATCGATACCTTTTTCTGAACTTAGCTCACTGTCAAAACGCGTATCGATACGGGGGTTAGGCGTATCGATACCGGTCAACGGCCTTTTAAAATTTGGTTACCAACCAACTGACACCAACGGTCATATTTTTAAACCGACTTAAATGCTTTAAAATTCTTTAAACCAGTATCGATACTGGTGTTACCGTATCGATACACTCTTTCAAACTCTTTGAAGTTTAACACAGGGCGTATCGATACGAGGGTTTTCCGTATCGATACGTGTTCCGACAGTAGCCAATTTTGGCAAAAAGGTATCGATACGCCTCAATGGGTATAGATACTCTATGACGATTTTCAATAAATTTGGCTTGGAACACTTAGAAAATATTTTGAGTTTGAGTTTTACAAATTAGTTTTAAAGTGTTGGTGTTTCAAAACTTGTTAAGAGACTTGTAAAAACAATTTTAAGTTTTTCAAATTGATCCTTAAAGATCTAGTTATATCAAAATCAAACATAGGTTTTACACACTTCCATATCATGTTTGACACCATTTTACTTGTAAATTAGCCCCTATTTCTAGTTTCAGCGACCAAGAGTGTTTCCACTTTGAAACAGTTCTCTGGAGGTGATTTCTGCAACATATTCTCAGTTGTAGACTTGGTTTTAAAAAACCGTGAGGCGGTCCGAGGCGTAAAAGGTCCCTAGAGCCGAGGCGTGAGGCGTGAGGTGAAGGCGCTCGCCTTTCGTAGGTGAGGCGCCTTTTTATCCTAAAATTTATAAATTAATTATATAACATATTTTGTACTTAAAAATATGATAATTATATTATAAATGCTTAAAGATTAAAATATTTCAATTATATGTAAATTTCAAAATTATTAAAAATAAATATATTATAATATTAATAAATTATATTATTTGAATATGTAATTTTAATATTTTATTGAAATAAATAAATATTTAAAAATAAATCTTATTTTATCATATTGATTTATATTAAAATCAATAGGGCAATCTTCGCCAGTAGTCCCTTTCGTTTAGGGTGTGTTCTATTTTGGTCACCAGAATTCAAAAAAGATTATTCTGGTCACTCACGTTTAGAATCGTTTCTATTTTGGTCCCTTAGCCGTTAGTCTCCGTTACTTTAAAAAAATAGTTTCTAATTTAACCCCCAAACTTTCAAAATTTTATTTTTCACCATCTTCCCCAAAAACTATAAAACTAAAACCCCATAAAATTAAATCAATGACTATAACCCACAACTACAACCCATTCCCCCAAGATTAAAAGTATAACTTCCACGATTTTTATTCGAGAATCAGTAGGGTTTATGTTCATTTTGATTCATTTCTTAACTGGGTTATGTTGTTTGCTAATTTTTCTAGGTCTAGTGTTCTATTTTGGGAGCCGATGTTACTTAGGGTTTTGAAATTTTGTGCTCATTCGATTGATTAAGTAGAATGATTTGCTCTAATTTTCTTCATTTAAATCTGAATTTTTTTACTGTAGATTGTTTTCACATTAGTAATTTGTTGTTCTTTTGGGTGCATTGCAATTTGTAAGCATGTTGAAGTTTGTTTGAATGTTGTAGGAAATTTGTACTCTTTAGGGGTTGTAGTGTGGGAAGTTAAAATCCCAGAGTGACAGCCTGCATTTTTCTTACACTTAAATTTGGATGGAAACAATTCTAAAATGAGTAAAAGGTGACTGTTTTGGGTAATCTAAATCAGTTTAAGCTAGACGTTTGATATAGCTATTGTTTTAATTGTTTCAGTTTACATTAAACAGTCAGAGCATGTTTGAGAGTAGTTCCATTTTATTTCTAAAAGTTTTATTGTATTTTAAATGCTTCAAATTTGAATCATAATCCTGGGAGTTTAAATTATTTAATTCAAGAACACTGGGTATTGATATTGTCCTGAAGATTTGGACAGAACTCCTGGTCCAATGCAAACAAAGAAACAAATTTTCGGAAGAATTAAATAATTTAAACTCGGTATGTTGCTAATTTTATCTCAGAACTCGTTGATTAAAAGGAAAGCGTAGCAGTGATAATGTATTTAAAACCCCGTAGTTTTGGAAGTTGACGCTTTTAATCTTGGGGGAATGGGTTGTAGTGGTGGGTTATAGCCATTGATTTAATTTTATGGGGTTTTAGTTTTATAATTTTGGGGAAGATGGTGAAAAATAAAATTTTGAAAGTTTGGGGGTTAAATTAGAAACTATTTTTTTAAAATAACGGAGACTAACGGCTAAGGGACCAAAATAGAAACGATTCTAAACATAAGTAACCAGAATAATCTTTTTTGAATTCTGGTGACCAAAATAGAACACACCCTAAACGAAAGGGACCACTGGTGAAGATTACCCAAATCAATATTAATTTCTTGGTTAGAATAAGTATTTGGGTAACAAAATTAATAATAATAATATAATAATAATAATAATAATAATAATAACAAAATGTAACACCCGAGTTCGGGGGTCGGGAGAAAATAATAGTTTAAAAATGGTTCGGGTTTCGGTTCCAAATTTTAAATATTAAAATAAAGGTTTGGGCCCCGGGTTTTAAGACAACAAAATTTAATTGGATCATTTTCTAAACAAGCCCAATTGGGCATGGATGTCATTCATTGTAATTCCCTTGTCTCATTAAGGGCATTTAAGTCTTTTAACCCTTTTAATTTCAAACAAACCTAAAATAATGCTAGAGTCATCTTCTTCCTCTAACTCCACTATTCACACCATCGTTAAAACACCCCCTCTCCTTGGATACTATTCCATTCAATAGCTTGCTCATTTTTGAAGGTTTTGCAAAGGTAATTTCGTTTTTGACTTACCCTCTTTATCCTCTACAAGTTGATGTCTTTTATTTTCATTTCTACTCATGTTTTGAAATTTTGGAGTTGGAGGGTTTTGAATTAAAAATGTTGTCTTTGAGGTTTTTGATTCTAGTTTTTGATTTGTTGAGGTTCTATGGGTAATCTACAACCAAAAAGGGGCAACCAAACTAATTTTTACAAGGTTTTGGGTATTTTCCCGAAATGGGGTTTTGGGGAGGTTTAGGATTGAAATATGGGGGTGTTCTATGTAGAAAAGAGAGGGCCAATGGTTAGGGTATATGTAAGCTTTGTTTTGGAGGCCTAAGGGAGTAGTTTGGAGGTTGAAATCAATGGTTTTAAAGGATGCTTGAGGGCTGCTCGGATTTTGGGATTTTGGGCTTGTTCTCAATGTGAAAATTGATATCTTGTAATTGGTTTGTAATCCGGGTTGAGTGTTTTAGAACATGGACTGACTTGAGATTATTTGCTTGGTGTTGGATTGGCTAGAGGCGAGAATTTTGGTTGGAGAAGCTTCGGGGACAAATCCGGGGATTTCGGAGTCTTGAGCTTGGTCTTCGATCTTCTCTCGGGTAGCAACGGTGAGTAGATTCATTGGTTTGTACTTTGTGCTTGATATGGACTCCTTTGGGGGTTTGGGTAGAACCTTGAGAGGTTGCCTAAACCCGTGTGTAAGTCTCCCTACTCATAAGTTGTTGTGACAAGTTGATTGTATATACATTGTGACCATTGAATGCATTTTAAGTTGTCAATGTTGTAGTCGTGTTGAGTTCGTGCCTCACGTGATGGTGGTCTAAACTACGGTGATGTGTAGTCCCGCCGGTAGTGACTAGTAGGGTAGTACTTTGATGTGTAGTCCCATTGTACATCCACTAGTCGAAACGGTGATGTGTAGTCCCACCGTATGTGTATGATGGTTGTGCTTGTGCAAACCATGTGTTGTTGTGAGATTAACCCTTGTGCATCCATTGCTTTCTTGCATATAAATCGTGTTTTGGAAAACTACATGTTGTAAATTGTAGAGCCTCTCTCACTAAGCTAGTTGCTTATGCTCTTTGTTTCCAACGTGCAGATCGTTAGAGTTCAGGAGGCGAGCGGGCGAAGGAGGAGCTTTTGAGAGTTCTCAAGCAAGTTTAAGTATGGTTTGCATTTGTAATAATGCCAAGACAATGGGGTATAGAGTGTAGGAGTTGGGGTCAAACTCCTTAGGAATTTATGTTGAGTATGTTAAACTCAAGGTTATGTTATGCTTTGCTTCTTGGTTTGCTATTTATGCTTGATACGTTGCTTATGTGAACGTGCCTTATTATGTATGTTGCTGGCCTTGTATGCCTTATAATTGACTATCCTTGTGAGAAGTTCATGCTTGTTAAGTATGCACTTTTGGGTGAAATTGCATGAAGCTTTGATTTGTATGAATTTCATTAGATTAAATGCCTCACATGTTAAATTGTGGTTGTGGTTTGGTGTATGTATGTTGCTTGTGCTTAGGGGAGTCCAATAATGCATTTAGAGTTGGGTTAAGGGTCACCTATGCAAAAATCGTGGAGTTGCAGTGCAGGGGGTATCGATACCCTAGCTAGGGTATCGATACTGTCTTGCCCAAAGGCCTCAGATTTTGCCTGGGGTATCGATACCCTAAGGGTATCGATACCCTCCAAAGTCTCTGTAATTTGGGTTTGGGGGTTAGAATAGAGCGTATCGATACGGGGTCCCCGAGTATCGATACGGATCTATTCTGTTGACCAAGGAAGGTTGACCGAGGAAGAGGGTATCGATACCCCTGGTAAGGGTATCGATACGGTCTTCTTGTGTTGACTTCCTGGGTTGACCTAGAAATGGGGGGGGGGTATCGATACCCCTGTCAAGGGTATCGATACTGCCTGCCTGTAAACTTAAAAATGGACTGTTTATGCATGGCCGGAGTTCGAATGTGTTTTCCTTGTATGTTTCCGCTGTTGTGAATCACTTAGGGTTTAACCATCCTCTAGACAAGATAAAAAAAAATAGGGTTGTTAACCGAGGGGGAATCCTTTGGGTTTCGCTTCGGTTTTCCCCGTGTGGCTCACTCGGACCGGTCATCCGGCCAGACCGGGACGAGGGGGTTACATTTGTTGGTATCAGAGCCTGAGGTTTCCGAGACCTCGGGCAGGTAAGTGAGGTAAGTTAAGGTATTATGAGTGTTTTGCCATGCCTGTCTAAGTTTTGTTTTAGCACGGTGTATATATGCATGCTATGGTGACTTCTCTGTTGTTTGAAAGTTGGTTTGAGTCCCCATTGTTAGGCATTGTTGTCAAAATAAAAAGGGAAAATTGTTTTGGTTTAAAGAGCTTGAGAACCGGAGTCCTTTGCCCCCTGCTAACCTAACGTTTCCTTGTTGTTGTGTGTTTGTTGTTTTAGATTACATTAATTGCTATGGTGAGACCGAGGGGACGGCCTAGAGCGGGTGACCAGGCACCCGAGAACGCGCCTCCTGCTCTTAATGCTCCGGGTGGTAATGGAGGGAACGTTGGAGGTGATGGTAATGGGCCTCAGGCTGGGGCTAATGTGGGAGGTAATGGGGCTCAAGCGGGCCAAGGTCAGGCGGGTCCAGATGTGGCTCATTTGATCCAGACTATAGCCGGAGCTTTTCAGACAGCTTTGGCCGGAATGCAAGCTGCAGCACCACCTCCGGGTGCGGGGACAGGATTACCCCTAGAGAGGCTTCGCAATTTGGGGGCAGTTGAGTTTCGTGGGTTGTCTCCGGAAGGTTCGGAAGGGTGGCTTGAGAGCACTACTCGCATCTTGGGTCAGATGGAGTGTTCGGATGCTCGTAAGTTGGGATGCATTGTCTCATTGCTTCAGGGAGACGCTTATACTTGGTGGATCACTGCTACTTCTGGTATGGCCGAGGTGGATGTCACATGGGAGTTTTTCAGGAATGCTTTCAAGAGGAAGTACCTCGGAGTTCGGTACTTGGATGAAAAGAAAAGGGAGTTCATGGCTTTGGTTCAAGGCAATAGGACTGTGTCCGAGTATGAGATCCAATTTGTGAGGTTGAGCCAGTACGCGCCAGAGTTGATTCCGGATGAGAAGGAGCGTTGTGAGCGCTTCAGATATGGGTTGACTACTGATGTGAAGACTTACATGTTGGTCGCCGACTACACTGAGTTCGATGTCTTGGTTTCTAGAGCCAAGGATGTAGAGCAAAACCTAAGCTCTAGTGCACATGCTAGTGGGTCTGACTCCGGGAAGAGACATGCGAACTGGGATAGAGATCATGCCAAGAGGCATAGGGATAGGAGGTATCAGCCGGATACGAGGCCTAGGGGTGGTAACCATGGTCAGGGTCGTCAGGGCCAAGGGGCTGTGGGGCACATTCCGGAGTGCACTAAGTGCGGGAGACGCCACCCAGGTGAGTGCATGGGTATGTTTGGGGCGTGTTGGAACTGTAGCTCCCGAGATCATTTGAGACGTGATTGTCCACACCCAGTCAGAGGAGGACTGGCTCCAGCGAGGGGATTTGAGCATCAGAGAGGTCGTGGGCGCGGCCGTGGGAACTTCCAGCCAAGGAATGAGGGTCAGAGGAACTTGGCTCATGTGGTAGCAGTCCAGCCCGAGGGAGGAGGACCGGCTAGGGTGTACGCTCAGCGGGAGGCTGGGAATGACACTGATGTCATTGCAGGTAATTTCACATTGCAATCTTTGAGTTTGCTTTCTCTGATAGATTCGGGGTCAACGCATTCATACATTTTGGGTGAGCATGCGAAGTCATTAGGACTACCTTGCAATTGGCTAGAGGTAGGTGTAAATGTCACTAGCTCTTTCGGTGATACAGTGGTGGTTAGGAAAGTGTATAGGAGGTGTCCATTGATGGTCCAGGGCCACGTATTTCCAGTCGACATGATGGAGCTACCCTTTTATGGCTTTGATGTGATTTTGGGCATGGATTGGCTTGTAGAGCATAGAGCTAGGGTTGACTTTGAGACTAAGAGAGTCTCTTTGAGGTTTACTGATGACTTTGAGGTTGTGGTAGTTGGGGAAAATGCCAAGTTTTTGTCCAATGTGGTTTCGGCTTTGGAAGCTCAGAGGTTGTTGAGTTCAGGGTGTCAGGCTTACTTGGCTTACGTAATGAACCCGGATATGAGTGAGGTGAGACCTCAGGACATCAGGACTGTGTGTGACTTTCCGAGTGTTTTTCCGGAAGAACTACCAGGCTTGCCACCAGATAGAGCAGTTGAGTTTGCTATTGAGACATATTCTGATTCTGCACCGGTGTCGATTGCTCCGTATAGGATGGCACCGAAGGAGTTGAAAGAGTTGAAGACACAACTCCAGGAGTTGACTGACAGAGGCTTCATTAGGCCTAGTGTTTCCCCGTGGGGTGCTCCGGTCTTGTTTGTGAAAAAGAAGGATGGTAGCATGAGAATGTGCATAGACTATAGACAGTTGAATAAGGTGACGGTGAAAAACAAATACCCCTTGCCAAGGATAGATGACTTGCTAGACCAGTTGAGGGGTGCTTCCGTGTTTTCAAAGATTGATTTGAGGTCGGGGTATTATCAGTTAAAGGTAAAGGATGTGGACATACCGAAGACAGCTTTTCGTACACGTTACGGACATTATGAGTTTTTGGTGATGCCTTTTGGGTTGACCAATGCTCCAGCGGCCTTCATGGATATGATGAACCGGGTGTTTCATAAGTTCTTGGACAGGTTTGTGGTAGTGTTTATCGATGACATCCTAGTGTACTCTAGAACCAAAGAGGAGCACGATGAACACTTAAGGTTAGTGCTTCAGACCCTACTTGAGAATCAATTGTATGCCAAGCTAAGTAAGTGTGAGTTCTGGATTAGAGAGGTGGTCTTCCTTGGCCACGTGATCTCAGCTAGTGGGATTAGTGTAGATCCCAAGAAGATTGAAGCCATTGTAAATTGGAAGCAACCGAAATCAGTGACAGAAATCCGCAGTTTCCTAGGTTTGGCGGGATACTATAGGAGGTTTGTTGAGGGGTTCTCAAGAATAGCGGCTCCGTTGACTAAGTTGCTACAGAAAAATGTTCCGTATGAATGGTCAGATGCAAGACAAGAAGCGTTTGAGAAATTGAAGAAAGCTTTGACCGAAGCTCCCATTTTGATTCAGCCTGAGCCGGGGAGAGAGTTCGTGATTTTCAGTGATGCATCTTACGTGGGGCTAGGTTGTGTGCTTATGCAAGAAGGTAAGGTAGTGGCATATGCTTCACGACAGTTGAAGGTCCATGAGAAGAATTACCCCACACATGACATAGAGTTGGCTGCAGTGGTGTTCGCGTTGAAAATTTGGAGACACCATCTTTATGGTGAGAAGTGCATTGTGTACACCGACCACAAGAGCTTGAAATATTTGATGTCTCAGAGGGAGTTGAATCTTAGGCAACGAAGGTAGTTAGAGCTCCTTAAAGATTATGACCTTACCATAGAGTATCATCCGGGCAAGGCAAATGTGGTGGCCGATGCCTTGAGTAGGAAGGTGGCCGTGGAGTTGCGAGCGATGTTTGCAAGGTTGAGTGTGTCTACGGATGGTGGGTTAGTGGCCGAGCTTCAGGTTAAGCCATCATTGGTTCAGTTGATTCGTGAGAAGCAGTTGCGAGATGAGTCCTTGGCACCTCACGTGCAAGACATAGCGGAAGATAGGCCTACCAAGTATTGTTTTGGAGAGAATGGGATCCTATGTTTCAAGGATAGGATAGTGGTTCCAGAGGATGCCGAGTTGAGGCGTACGATCTTGAGTGAGGCTCACAATAGCCCTTTTTCTATGCATCCGGGTAGCACGAAGATGTATCGAGGATTAAAGGAAGAGTATCATTGGGTTGGTTTGAAAAAGGATGTAGCCGAGTTCGTAAGTAAATGCATGGTTTGTCAGAGAGTCAAGGCTGAGCACCAGTTTCCCTCAGGGTTGTTGCAACCGTTGAAGATTCCAGAGTGGAAGTGGGAGCGTATCACTATGGACTTTGTATCAGGACTTCCGTTGACTCCTTCGAAGAAAAATTCAGTGTGGGTGATTGTAGACAGATTCACCAAGTGTGCACACTTCATACCGGTTCATACCACCTATACATTAGACAAGTTGGCCGGATTGTATATTAGTGAGATTGTGAGGTTACATGGGGTACCGAAGTCGATTGTGTCAGACCGAGACCCGAGATTCACCTCTAGATTCTGGGAGTGTTTGCATCGAGCTTTGGGTACATGGTTGAATTTCAGCACTTCGTATCATCCACAATCAGATGGACAGTCAGAGAGGGTGATTCAGATTTTGGAGGATATGTTGAGGTGTTGTATCATTGACTTTCAGGGGTCGTGGGAGAAACACCTACCATTAGTAGAATTTGCGTACAACAACAACTTCTAGTCAAGCATTCAGATGGCTCCTTATGAGGCCTTGTATGGTAGGAAGTGTAGGACCCCGATTTGTTGGGCCAAGGCCGGATAGAAACTTGTACCAATGCCTGATTTGCTTAAGAGAACCACCGAGAAGGTGAAATTGATTTGTGATCGCTTGAAAGCGGCTTCAGATCGGCAAAAGTCCTATGCCGATTTAAAAAGGAAGGAGGTGGAATACTCCGTGGGGGATAGAGTGTTTTTGAAAGTCTCACCGTGGAAGAAGGTGATGAGGTTTGGAAGGAAGGGCAAGTTGAGCCCAAGGTACATAGGGCCTTATGAGATAGTTGAGAGAATTGGTCCGGTTGCATATAGATTGAGACTCCCAGTTGAACTAGAGAAGATTCATGATGTATTTCATGTATCGATGCTTAGGAGGTATAGATCGGATCCGTCCCATGTTATGCCAGTGGAAGAAATAGAGTTAAATTCGGACTTGTCTTACAATGAGGAACCAATCGAGATACTTGCTTCTGATAGCCAGGTGTTGCGTGGCAAGACTATAGAGTTAGTCAAAGTATTATGGAGACATAGAGGTGTGGAAGAAGCCACGTGGGAGAGGAAAGCTGACATGCTTGAACAGTTTCCATTTTTGTTTCCGTCAGGTAATTTCGAGGACGAAATTCCTTAAGTAGGGGAGAGTTGTAACACCCGGGTTCGGGGGTCGGGAGAAAATAATAGTTTAAAAATGGTTCGGGTTTCGGTTCCAAATTTTAAATATTAAAATAAAGGTTTGGGCCCCGGGTTTTAAGACAACAAAATTTAATTGGACCATTTTCTAAACAAGCCCAATTGGGCATGGATGTCATTCATTGTAATTCCCTTGTCTCATTAAGGGCATTTAAGTCTTTTAACCCTTTTAATTTCAAACAAACCTAAAATAATGCTAGAGTCATCTTCTTCCTCTAACTCCACTATTCACACCATCGTTAAAACACCCCCTCTCCTTGGATACTATTCCATTCAATAGCTTGCTCATTTTTGAAGGTTTTGCAAAGGTAATTTCGTTTTTGACTTACCCTCTTTATCCTCTACAAGTTGATGTCTTTTATTTTCATTTCTACTCATGTTTTGAAATTTTGGAGTTGGAGGGTTTTGAATTAAAAATGTTGTCTTTGAGGTTTTTGATTCTAGTTTTTGATTTGTTGAGGTTCTATGGGTAATCTACAACCAAAAAGGGGCAACCAAACTGATTTTTACAAGGTTTTGGGTATTTTCCCGAAATGGGGTTTTGGGGAGGTTTTTGGGAGGTTTAGGATTGAAATATGGGGGTGTTCTATGTAGAAAAGAGAGGGCCAATGGTTAGGGTATATGTAAGCTTTGTTTTGGAGGCCTAAGGGAGTAGTTTGGAGGTTGAAATCAATGGTTTTAAGGGATGCTTGAGGGCTGCTCGGATTTTGGGATTTTGGGCTTGTTCTCAATGTGAAAATTGATATCTTGTAATTGGTTTGTAATCCGGGTTGAGTGTTTTAGAACATGGACTGACTTGAGATTATTTGCTTGGTGTTGGATTGGCTAGAGGCGAGAATTTTGGTTGGAGAAGCTTCGGGGACAAATCCGGGGATTTCGGAGTCTTGAGCTTGGTCTTCGATCTTCTCTCGGGTAGCAACGGTGAGTAGATTCATTGGTTTGTACTTTGTGCTTGATATGGACTCCTTTGGGGGTTTGGGTAGAACCTTGAGAGGTTGCCTAAACCCGTGTGTAAGTCTCCCTACTCATAAGTTGTTGTGACAAGTTGATTGTATATACATTGTGACCATTGAATGCATTTTAAGTTGTCAATGTTGTAGTCGTGTTGAGTTCGTGCCTCACGTGATGGTGGTCTAAACTACGGTGATGTGTAGTCCCGTCGGTAGTGACTAGTAGGGTAGTACTTTGATGTGTAGTCCCATTGTACATCCACTAGTCGAAGCGGTGATGTGTAGTCCCACCGTATGTGTATGATGGTTGTGCTTGTGCAAACCATGTGTTGTTGTGAGATTAACCCTTGTGCATCCATTGCTTTCTTGCATATAAATCGTGTTTTGGAAAACTACATGTTGTGAATTGTAGAGCCTCTCTCACTAAGCTAGTTGCTTATGCTCTTTGTTTCCAACGTGCAGATCGTTAGAGTTCAGGAGGCGAGCGGGCGAAGGAGGAGCTTTTGAGAGTTCTCAAGCAAGTTTAAGTATGGTTTGCATTTGTAATAATGCCTAGACAATGGGGTATAGAGTGTAGGAGTTGGGGTCAAACTCCTTAGGAATTTATGTTGAGTATGTTAAACTCAAGGTTATGTTATGCTTTGCTTCTTGGTTTGCTATTTATGCTTGATACGTTGCTTATGTGAACGTGCCTTATTATGTATGTTGCTGGCCTTGTATGCCTTATAATTGACTATCCTTGTGAGGAGTTCATGCTTGTTAAGTATGCACTTTTGGGTGAAATTGCATGAAGCTTTGATTTGTATGAATTTCATTAGATTAAATGCCTCACATGTTAAATTGTGGTTGTGGTTTGGTGTATGTATGTTGCTTGTGCTTAGGGGAGTCCAATAATGCATTTAGAGTTGGGTTAAGGGTCACCTATGCAAAAATCGTGGAGTTGCAGTGCAGGGGGTATCGATACCCTAGCTAGGGTATCGATACTGTCTTGCCCAAAGGCCTCAGATTTTGCCTGGGGTATCGATACCCTAAGGGTATCGATACCCTCCAAAGTCTCTGTAATTTGGGTTTGGGGGTTAGAATAGAGCGTATCGATACGGGGTCCCCGAGTATCGATACGGATCTATTCTGTTGACCAAGGAAGGTTGACCGAGGAAGAGGGTATCGATACCCCTGGTAAGGGTATCGATACGGTCTTCTTGTGTTGACTTCTTGGGTTGACCTAGAAAGGGGGGGTATCGATACCCCTGTCAAGGGTATCGATACTGCCTGCCTATAAACTTAAAAATGGACTGTTTATGCATGGCCGGAGTTCGAATGTGTTTTCCTTGTATGTTTCCGCTGTTGTGAATCACTTAGGGTTTAACCATCCTCTAGACAAGATAAAAAAAATAGGGTTGCTAACCGAGGGGGAATCCTTTGGGTTTCGATTCGGTTTTCCCCGTGTGGCTCACTCGGACCGGTCATCCGGCCAGACCGGGACGAGGGGGTTACACAAAATCCTAATAAAAATATAATTAAAAGACAATATTAGACTTGAGATATTTTTGATGGGAAGTTCTTGTTGAACAATGTATAAGTAGGGGTATTTTTGTCTATTCGTTGATTTTGATGGCCCCAAGGCTTGCTTCTGCCATGTTGATAGGAAAGTAAAACACGACTTTTTTTCTTCTTCAAAAGCCATCTCTTGTTCATCTTCTTCAATCAGATTTTTCTTGTTCTTTTTTTTCACGTTTTTTTTCTTCTAATTACAAGAAGCGCGAAAGCGCTCGCCTCACGCCTCAGGTGAAAAGCCCTTGAGGCGCGCGCCTCCAAGCGCCTCTCGTACCTTGCCCTGCCTCGGCCATTGGAGGCGTTTTTTTCCTGCGCCTCGCGCTTACTAAGGTTGTAGATGGGACTTTGTGTTGTGCCTTTTCATGTTATTTGCCTCATTATATAGCATGAATATTCAGTTATGTTACAGAAAGATATTGTAGAAAAATAGAGATTTTGAGGTAGAGAAAATTGTTCGCTATATCCTGATTATTATTGATAAAATAACACTTATTTATAGGTTACAAAGAGAGCCTAATCTAGGCAAAACTACACAAAATCAACAGCTACAAATCTGTGCACCTATTTATTAATAAATTCCCTATATTCCCTAATTTTTCGCAATCTACACCAATCAACACTCCCCTAAAGAGCAATTGTGTTGTCGCAAAAAGTAAAAAATCCTCCCTTAATTTGGGAGTTGTTGAGTTCTCCCACAGTCATTGTTGATAATTTGCAGATGTTGTGGCTGGTTTTTGCACCCTCCTGAGATGTCTTTCAACTTTCCTCTGCTAGGATTTTATGGTTTTTGCATCTTCTTCTGAGATGTCTTTAAGATTTTTTTTGGTTTCTACATCTTCTTTTGAGATGACTTCCAGCGTTTTTGGTTTTTGCATCTTCTTTTGAGATGTTTTCTGCCATTCATGGACTTAGTACCTGTTGCCACTAATTTATAGCATGTGGTTGACTTAACAACACTATCTTTTCAAGGCTTAGATAGAATCTTTTCTCATACCTTTTACAATGGATGACTAAGATAGAACCAAATAATTTTTTTAAGCTTAGTTGTAAAAGCGTGTCTCAGGCGCGAGGCGCAGGAAAAAACGCCTCCAAGGGCCGAGGCGAGGTACAAGAGGCGCTTGGAGGCGCGCGCCTTAGGAGCTTTTCGCCTGAGGCGTGAGGCGAGAGTTACCGCGCTTTTTGTAATTAGAAGAAAAAACGTGAAAAAGAAGAAGAACAGGGGAAGTCTGGTTGAAGAAGATGAACATGAGATGGCTTTTGAAGAAGAATAAAAGTCGTGTTTTACTTTCCTATCTATTGAGTGGCAGAAGCAAGCCTTGGGCCCATCAAAATCAGTGAACGGACAAAAACACCCCTCCTTATACATTGTTCAATAAGTACTTCCCATCAAAATATCTCAAGTCTAATATCGTCTTTTCATTATCTTTTTATTAAGATTTTGTTGTTATTATTATTATTAATTTTGTTACCTAAATACTTATTCTAATCAAGAAGTTAATATTGATTTTAATATAAATCAATATAATAAAATAAGATTTATTTTTAAATATTTATTTATTTAAATAAAATATTAAAATTACATATTCAAATAATATAATTTATTAATATTTTAATATATTTATCTTTAATACTTTTGAAATTTACATATAATTAAAATGTTTTAATCTTTTAGCATTTATAATATAATTCTCACGTTTTTAAGTATAAAATATGCTATATAATTGATTTATAAATTTTTAGGATAAAAAGGCGCCTCACCATACGAAAGGTGAGTGCCTTCGCCTCGCACCTCGGCTCTATAGATCTTTTACGCCTCGGACCGCCTCACGCCTTCTAAAACCAAGTTTTTAAGGCTAAACTATAACTTTTCCATATCTTTTACTATGGATGGCTAAGATAGAACCAAGTAGTTTTTTTAAGGCTAAACTATAATCTTTTTATCTTTTACATTGGCTAAGATAGAACCATTAAAAAGAACACTACCAAGCATCTTGCTGGGATTTTCCAGCCTTTCCTAGCTCAGATACCATGTAGAAAAATAGAGATTTTGAATTAGAGAAAATTGTTCTCTATATCCTGATTATTATTGATAAAATAACACCTGTTTATAGGTTACAAAGAGAGCCTAATCTAGGGAAAATTACACAAAATCAGCAGCTACAAATCTGTGCACCTATTTATTGATAAATTCTTAAATATCAGCAGCTAGATATTAGGGAATATAATTCCCTAATTTTTCGCAATCTACGCCAATCAACAAATATAAAGAAGCTAACTTGGTCATGCAAATAATTTGTGCTTGTGCTTAAATTCTAGAGTGTCTTTGTGATGTAGTTAGTGGTAGTATTATTAATAATCTCAATCGTCACATGTCATCCACCAACAACTAAATTGGTCTCAGATACTGCAATGCTCTAATTTTGTTCGGAAACTTGAATTTGGAGATTTGGATTTCATTTGTAATCATGAATGTTACGTTTACATGTGTTCTATCACCCAACTTATACTATTTTTGAATTCTATGTCCCCAAACTTTACTTCAGTGAACTGCCCTATGTGGATTTTCATAGTAGTGGCATTTTGTGTATGCTATCTAAGAACAAATGAGGACAGCGGCAGTGCTGCATGTTTTGACATGGCCTAGAAGATCTCTTTCATGTTCTTTTGTCTTCTCTTGACAGACCCATCTGTTTATTATCAACTAAGATTCCAGATGTTACATTGTTGTTTGTGCTGAGGATATATCTTCTAGCTGCCTGATAACAATCTCTTATTCTTCTTTAATTAGAGATCTTACTGTCACTCGAAAGTGTGTGCATTTTCAGATTTTTGGTATCAAGAACAGTACATTTGCTACTCGCGAAAGTAGGAATAGCAGTAATTTTCAAATAGTTCAGCTTTTTAGTCTGAGCCAACAGGCCAACTAATATTGGTTTTTAAATTTTTGGCTTTGGATTCTTTGTTTGTTGCCTTAGAAGTGTGAATTGTCATGTAAGTTAGGTGCCATTTTTTTTTTCTAAGAATGCACAGCCATTCTAACTCTCATTCCCTAGAGATCCTACCTTTTGGGGGTATTAAAACAAAACATAAATGTACGACCGACCTAAGGCCTGCTATAAGATGTAATTATGTAAGGGGTAGATATAGCCAGTTTATAATCTAAGCTATAGCATGTATGGTTATTGTGCAAAATCTTGACGAACAGCTCCTTGCACATATAACTAACATAAAAAAACCAATTGCCAATGAACTTTCTTTTCTGACGCTAATATACTTTCATATTCACATCTACTTAGTTGTCTTAGGTTTTAGTCCTGTTCTGTTCTGAAAACAAGGAACATTGTTATTGTTGTACTGTAAAATTTGAAGTCTGCATTAAATTCATGCACTGCACTTTGTGTTCTGGCATGAAAAAGTTTTTATTAGGCTCTTCCATAGTCCCATTAGAAAATGTGGAATATGGGATCAAGTTGTTAACTCCGTGTAAAGTGCTAGTCATATTATTCTTGATTTTTTTTACAAAAAAATGTATTTTTAAGTGGATCTGATCTCATTTGATCTTTCCATTGCTTTAGGTAAAATTACAAATGGCCAAAGTTAGCAAAGTGCGTAAGTCTGATTCACGTCAAAAAAAGGTGAATCCTCACCTATTGCCTTCTTACCCTAAGAAGGCTGGCAAAGGCACCCAACAGAAAAATTGTTCAAAAGCTGCGGAGAAGAAAGATTGGGAAGCTGCAAAATGTTCCGTCTGTCTAGAGTTCCCTCACAATGCTGTTCTCCTCCTCTGTTCCTCTTATGACAAGGGTTGCCGCCCTTACATGTGTGCTACTAGCCGGCGCTTTTCCAATTGTCTTGAGCAATACAAGAAAGCCTACACTACAGTAACATCAGTGGACGGTGGTTCGGTAGATAATTCAGGTCTTGTTTCAGGTGTGGGAGAGCCGGTTGAAAAGATGGAAGTACCGGAGCTTCTATGCCCACTCTGTCGGGGACAAGTGAAGGGGTGGACGGTGGTAGATCCTGTACGGAAATATCTCAATAGGAAAAAAACATCCTGTATGCAAGACAAGTGTTCCTTTGTTGGAACTTACAAAGATCTCAAGAAACATGTTAAGGCAAAACACCCATTGGCACGACCTCGAGAAGTGGACCCTGTACTTGAAAAAAAATGGAAAAAGCTCGAGAATGAGAGAGCGCGGGATGATGTAATCAGTACAATCATGTCATCAACGCCAGGGGCTGTGGTGTTGGGGGATTATGTGCTTGAGCCTGGCTCTCATGGTATCTACAGAGACGAATATGATTCGGATGACTCTTTTGATGATGGTTTCCTTCACCTAGACTCATCTGTTCGGTTGCATAGCAGATTCATGGATTATGACCTATTCGAGGATGGAGGTTTCGGGATGCACCGTGCTTTTCGTGCGGTTTCCGCAGCAGCTCGATCTAGGCCGTCTCGTTTGTTGGGGTCAGTACGAATAAGGCGAATCCCCTGGGTCCGAGGGCGTAATGGAAGCCGATAACTCTGTGTTGCCTATACAAGGACTGGACGTTTACTTAACAGCACTTGAGAATAAGTAGATGTATTTTCAACTGCGGTCACATGGTGAAATTTATTGTAACTTGATGTGATGCGGCAGGTAAATGAACAATTTGCAGGAGAGTAGGTCATTGGTAAGGTATTTTGGCCGTAGTTTCGTTCGTTCCATCGTAGGTAATCTGTTGGTAGGCAACGTTTCTGATGTTTGCAGTTGCACAGGATGCTCATCTTTTCTAGTGTTACGGATGGATATGATATTAAATCTTCAATTTTACACTGATATCGAGTTTAACCCTGTTTGAAATCATAATGTCTGGTGTAAATACAGGCAAGTCGTAAATTGATGCTTAAGATTACACAACAATGAAAAAAACGTTGACCGTTTTAATGACAGATTGCAGGCTGGCTATCGAGAAGAAGGTGAACATAGATATGTGGGAAAAAGTTAAAGGCATATTTTTGGGTCAGAATAGACTTTCTGCGGATGAAAATTGTTGGACAACTTTAATGACTTTAAATGACATGACAAATTTACATGTCAATGTACGCTGCGATAACAGTGTCATATAAAAAATATGATGACTTTATATAATGACACATTAGTTAAAAATAATTTTATAAATTGTAAAAAATATAGATTTTTCTTCCTTCTAACGTATCATTTCATTTGAAGTTGTTTAGCGCTAATTGATTAACCGTTTTCATTCACGGATGAGTTATTTTGACTCAAAATAAAATATTAAAGGTTAAATTACTTCAATAAAACATAGGAGCTAAAGTGACGTTCAGTCAAACATTAAGAGTAATTTTGGACATTATGCCAAAAGTTAACTGCCATGACATCTATTTTCATCGGAAGTTGAGGACAATGACATTTTAAAAGCAAAACAAAATTTAAGTGATTGTGATACAATTTTTAAAAATTAGATAATCATAATAAAATGTCCTAAAAATTTAATTACCATTTATATGGCTTTACCCTATATTTTAAGGTCTCTTTTCTCTATCATTCATTTCATTTCGTCGCCTCCCATTTATTCTTCTCCCGTTTTTTTTTTCGTTTTCTCCTCACCATTTTCATTCTCAAATTTTGAAACTGTAATTTTTTTATTTTCAATAATTATTTTTCGTCTATTTTTGTTATATTTTTCTCATTTTTATTATATTCATCTCATTACTTTTTTTCCTTATGAATTCTTTTAGTTTCTTTTCTTTTTTTATAAAAATAAGGGAAAATTACATATTTAGTAACCTAGCTATGTTTGTGTTACCGTTTTGGTATCCAAACTATTATTTTTAGCAATATGATACCTAACATTACGTATTTATTATGTTTTGGTACTTTCACCGTTTAAAATTGACAAAAATTGTGACATGACTTGAGTCAATAAAAAATTTAGTCTAAAAATTTATACAATCTATCAATAAGTCTAAAATTCTATCAATTTAAATATTATTTTAATTTTAAATTAAAATTGTAAACTCCTCATTTTCTTCTTCTTCAAGTCAAATCTTTTTTTCAGGTTTGGAGTTTAAAAAACGCGCTAGGTAAAATCAAAACTTTAAAATTTGCGGATCAATGAGGGCTAATGTGGGGTCCATTGGAGGACCCAAATTCTAAGATCGGGATACCGGCAAGAATACGAAGGATGGGAAAGAGATGAAGCAAAATGCAATCAAAATTAAGATGATGATTTACCCCAAAACTAAGATGATGTTTTTAAATTGATGAGTTCTTGACTAAATTAATAATATATATAAGTATTTTGGACTAAAATTGTAATTATACGAACCCATGTCATCATCCCCGTTAGTTTTTAACGGTTAAGGTACTAAAATAGAACAATAACGTAACGTTAGGCATCATTTTACCAAAAGAAATAGTTAAGTACTAAAATAGTAATGCAAGTATAGTCTATGTACTAAATATGTTGTTTTCCTAAAAATAATTGTCATGATATTTGTTGCGCTCTACTGTTAGGCTTTGATATTGTTTTTGACTTTCGAGTTGATTTAGATATAAAAAGAATCTAATAGAAAATTTTATAATTATATCCGAGACTTACTTCTATGAAGCTAATCTCAATGAAAAATTCAGCAGTCAACAACGAATATAATCAGTCAATCACTCTCTCTGTGTTAAATCTTCAAACAATTGAATGAATATGTAAATATGGAAAGGATCATCCAAAAACTTCAGTCTTAAATCTCCATCTTCAGTTTGAAGAAAATAATCTTTAAAACACAATCTGATTAATAAACTAAAATCTTTGCAAATGGAGAAACAATCTCGCAAATAAGAAAATTGTCGTTATGCTAATTTTTGAAGCTCCGTCAATCTCATGTTAAATGAGATAAATCAAAATCTCAAAAAAAAAAAATCTTCAAATTGTTATGAATATTTATCGGATGAATTTGCCACGCTCGACGAGCACCGATGAGCACTACTAATGACGAATACCGATGAACACTATTAATTTAATTTATAAAAATTAAAAATTTAAAAGACTCAACGTATAATTATAAATTATTTAAAAATTAAAAGATAAATAACTAAAATATATTATTTTAATTTTAATTTTCTTTTAAACATAGATCAAAATATCTATCTACACCTAAATTACAAAACTCTAATTTTTGTTCATTTGAAATTTAAACCGACACCGCTGACATCACTGCCACCTCTGTCATTAGGGTTCATGGTCCATTAGGGTTTTGAGCCGCTGCCACAACAAAATTATATTATATTTTATTAATTCTCATAATTAAAGGGTTCATGGTCCATTAGGGTTTTAAGAGGCAACGACGGTGGAGAACATAAACGTTGGAGCGTCGGTTTTTCTAGTTAGGCAACGACGGTGGGAAACCTTCCAAACGTCAAGCAACATATTCAAATACTGTTCATCGATAGGGAACGACGATCGTGCAGGAAGCAACGACAGCGACACAAAAAAAGTTAAGGGGTTATAAATTATAATCAAGGTTTAAGGAATTTATGGTAGATTGTATTTTTTAGGGTGTTTAGTTTAAGATTTAAAATTTAGATTAGAGAATAGAATTTATTTTTTTAATATTTTTAGTAATTAAGGCAAAAAAAAAGCGCCGAAAAATGTCGAAATTTTTGTCCATATAAAAGCAAACTACAAAATAATCCTCCTCGCAAATACATTGTTTCAAACAAACTAAACAAACATTCGCGTAAATCCAGCAATCTTCCCCTTAAACCCTTATAGTTCTCTGACGATCGTAGTATTATCTTAATTGTCCATCAACCCTTTCTTTCGCCACCAAACAAAAAATAATACTCTCAACACCCACTTCAATTTGCTCTGTGAAATATAAATTTTAAAAAATAATTTCAAAATTATATTATGATTGAAAAATGAACATAAACAAACAAATACACAATGCATTTACCCAAAATTTTCTTCTCCCAAGGCAAAGCATTGCTTTCTTCCCTCTCCTGTAACGTTCATTATCCTCCTCCAAAGGAATACATTGATACCTCCATCGCCGCTTCGTCTTCCGAAAAATCCCCAGAAATGAAATCCCTATTCTTTTTGGTGTGATCAGGCACTTCCATTTCTGTTTATCGTATCATTTTTCAACTATGTAAACTATGATCATACAATTCTAATCCTATCACATAATCACACCAACCTATATTAAAAACAATTATGTTTGCCAAAATGACCTGCATGTATTGTTCTTTCTCTTCTTTTTATTGACAAATCTTAAATTTAATCTTAATACTATCTAAAGGGGAGGGGAAGAGGATTTTACGAGAAAGAAGAGGTGTGTTTTAGTAAGTACGAGAGAACAAAGATGAGTAGTTTAACCGACCGTTGAACTACTTAAACTTAAAAGGAAGAAAATTTCAACATCATGAAAAAGGAGTGAAATGCAAGGTGGATTTGGTGATTAACTGCTTAATTGTTTTTGTTCTCTTTAATATTTTGTTACGTTGCAATGCAACTTTTTTTTTTTTTAGGAAAGTGATAAATGTTGGGATTTTTTCATTTGTTTTGGGACCAAACCCAACATTTGATCAAAGGCTAATCATGGGCCGAAATGGATGCCGAGCCTCGTTTCATAAGAAACCCAAATAGAAACCCACTAAAGAATCATCTTGGGTGCAAACGAGCGTTGCCCAAAAACAAAAAAAATCTGGTTGTTTTGAAACGGCCGTTTGTCACCGCAACTACAACTAAAAACACGACCTAAATAAGAATCTTTCAAATCAATTAAGAATTAGTTGAACCAATTTTAGAAAACCATCCAAGAACCCCTTGTTTGGCCTAATTTACTTGTTTGTGATGTGTAAGTGTGTAATAATGATTTGTTTCATATAAGAATATATGAAACATAATATCTAATTTCAGCATTACATTTGCTCAAGGATTTGGTTAATTAGTAACTAATAAACAAACCCATGTGCTTCACAATTTTATTTCTTTCCACTTGCACTGTTGAACCTAAAAAGTAATGCAGCAAAATAACAAGGGCTTTGAAAAACTTGGTTCAAAACAATTTGGCCCCATGTATTGGCAAACAACAGCATTGTTCTGAAATGATTCTAAAACACCATCCCAAAATATTCACCCAACTTCATATATAATAATCAGAAAATTGCACTTTTTCAAGTCACGTGTATTGCCTCTTTACCATCATGCCTTGACCCTGGAAAATCTTTAGTTGTTTTATGATTCAAAGTGTCCATAATTGCTTCATCAAAATGTCCCGTCTTTTCGGGGCGTGATATTTTGTTGTTTGTGATTACATATACATGGCAAACTGTGTATGTCAACGTGAACAACTGAAACAACTTTACCACTTAAATTTCTCGAATGAAATGTGCATATTTATTAAAAAAAGAAGCAGCTAGGAGAATATAGACGTGTGCATATGAACGGTGAATATGGACCAAAAATCATATGGCGTACGAAGTTTAGTTATTTATTTCGTTATTTTAAGAGCCAAAAGCCAAAGGGAAAGGGAAAGGGAAAGAGACCAAATGGATTATCCTCCGAATCCATTTTATTTTTCGCCCACATTATCTTTGGAGATTTTTCTGGTTAATTTAATGAGCCTTTTCCAGTACAATCGATGTCACACACAGAATGTGAAGAGCAGGGTTGTTTTCCAACAGAAATGAATTAAATAGAGAAACCCAATGGAAAGTTGGCCCTCAATCTATGGACCTCATTCAAGTTTGACAAAACACAATTTTGTCCGCTGGCGGCAGACTGCGCGGCCACCAGAAACAAAGGTGGCTCAATGCTTATGCTAAGGGCCAACGTCTCTCCCCAACTTTAACCCATCAATTCCCAATTAGCCGCGCCCGGTTGAGTTATTAATTTCTGCGGCTCTATCTCCATGGAATAAATATAGAATAATGGTTTCAACTCAGTTTATCTTATTTTTAACGTTAAGATTTAAACTTTTAATCTTAATTAAAATAAATTGAGATATGATGTCAAGAGATGATTTTTACGTTCGATTGTGTAGTCACTTTGGTCTTTATTCTTTTTTAAATCACTTTAACTCTAAATATTTTATTTTGGATCAAAATAACTTCTCCCTAGATAAAAATGTTAATCAACTAACAACAAATAATTTGACAGAATGACACATCAGCATAAAAATAATTTTATAAAATTATATTTTGATTGATGTGCTATTAAGTCAAGTCAGCACATTTGTCTATCTGACACTGTTATGTCAACATGCACTTCATGTATGTTTGACACGTCATTTCAAGTTATTTGCTGTTAATTGACTAACAATTTTTATTTATAGATGAGTAATTTTGGCATAAAATAAAACATTGAGAGTTAAAGTGCTTAAAAATAATATGACCAAAATGACTATCTAATCAAACGTTAATATTATTTTTTAGTATTATGTCAAATACTAATTTTAATCTCCGAAGATCAATTGATATTTTATTAAAAAAATTGTTAATTTTTCCCGTTTACCCGTCTTTTCTTTCCTCTATGCATCATCGTGGTTATGTTTCTCTTCATTAATTGGTTGTTGGCTCTCCTGTGCGCCACTTCTCAACGTGACTTTGTCCCTTTATTCATTATACCATCTCCTACTTATTCCTGCTTCCTCTATTATTAACTTTTACCCTTTTCATTAGTTATATGTCAAAAAAAATATGGTTTGACTGAATAATTATTTTAATACTTATTTTTTTTTGAAGTAATTTAACACTCAACGTTTTATTTTGTGTTAAAATGGCCCTTCCGCGGATGAAAAATTATTAGTCAACTGACGATAAATGACTTGAAATGACATGACAAACCTACATGAAAGTGCTGGTCGCGATAGCAATGTTATATACACAAATATGCTGACTTTACAGAATGACACATGAGTCAAAAAAATAATTTTAAAAATTCTATAAAACATAAAATATTTTTTTATGACGAATCATTCTATCAAGTCATTTCAAGTTGTTTATCATTAGTTGAATAACAATTTTCATCCGTAAAGGGATCATTTTGACCGCAAATAAAACGTTAAAATAAAATAAAAGCCAAAATGACTATTCAACTAAATGTTAGAGACATTTTTTTTGGCATTATGCCTTTTCATTAAGTTAAACCTATTAATTGTTCGTTGTGGTAAATTGGTTTAAGATCAATTACTTAACATGATGTTAAGTTAATTACATGATATTGGTGAGTTTGATTCATTAGCATTTATCTTTTTTTTTTCATCTTGTTTTAAAGTCATTAAAAATTAAATTAACTTGTCACAAAAACCCGGATAATGTATAATTTAGTATATGGGGTATTGAGATTTTTTCACATCATCAAATCTTGATATTATTGATAATATCACATTATCTACTCAAGCCTCAAGGTAACGTTGTTAGACTAAATTTGATGAATGATTACTGAATGTAACATTTTATTTTTGACCCCGAAAAATGATAGAATTTCAACTTAATATTTTGCACTTTTGTCATCTAAACGATACTAAACGACTGATAAATTATCGATTCGGTGACGAAATGACCAACAAAACTTCAACTTTTAAAAGTTGATATCGATGTCTAATTCGAATTTTGTGAAACTCATCCCCACTCTACTTGATATTTGCATGTAAGTTTTAAAACCCTAATAGTATAAAAAATTCTGAGATATAAATTAATTTATTCCATGCAGGTGACGTCGATTTTGCAAAATATCTACTAATATGTATCTGTAAAATATTGTGGTTGTATCTTTCAACTTGATGTTTTATTTTATTAAATCTTAGTTTGGTATTTAATCCAAGTTGTTAATTAAATAAGCAAAAGTGTTGATCCGAAAGCAACTTATTGGTAATTAATTCTATGGTCTTTAGTATTACAAATTCGCCTAACCAACGGGCACAATTGGCTTTTATTCACTTGCAAAATGTTAATGGTCATAGAAACGTTATTTTATGTAAATTAAACAGCAATAATCTTCTTTTTTTTTTTTTTGTCTTTTAGAAAGGAGATTGACATATTGTAGTAGTTTGGGGAAAGAAAACAATATAAAGATTGAGATTTGAATTTCCCAGATGTTATTAGGGATGATAACAGTATGGTGTTCGATATTTTTTGTTCATCTCGCGGTTTGGTAAATAGCGGTTTGAGCTAAAACTAGAGGTTTGATTAGTTAAATCTGTTAATTTGAATGTTTGGTGAATAGCGGATTGTAAATTAATATATAGATCCTTCAAATATGCTTAGTAATGTTATATTAAAAAAATATTTTTCATAATTAAATTAATTAAAAAAGTATCAAATATAATCATATCCTTATATGTCATTTTATTTGTTTAAAGGCTAAAGGGGTACTTTTGCCCCTGAGTTCGACCCAAAAATGCAATTTCACCCCTCGTCGAAAAGTGCACTCAATGTGGCCCTCCAGTCCATGAAATCGATCAAATTGGCCCTTTGACCGACGTTGACCGTTACGGTGCTGACGTGGCAGTTAACGGTGATGACGTGGCAGTCCATGATGATGACGTGGTGGTCAACGATGCTGACGTGGCAGTACACGTGGGATGATGACGTGGCAGGAGGGGCTGAATTGATTATTTTAACCGAATTCAAGGGCATAATTGATTTTTTTTCCTGAGTTTAGGGGCAAAATTGAAAGTTCGATACTTATTTAATCTTTAAGCTAAAAAAATAAAAACTATTAATATTTAAATATTCATAAAATATTAAAAAAATAAAAACACCATAATGAATTAAATATAAGTAAAAACATTAAAGTTATAAATATAAAAAAATTAAAAATATTTATAAACTATTAGAGAATCTTTTGATTGTTTCTCGTTATGCTACGCGTACTAATGTTTTTTGAACATATTTTCAATTGAGACATCCTTGTATTAAAGTATTAATAAAATCAAAATTATCTTTCATTTATGTACATCAAATATTAATGATCATCAATTTGATGTAAAAAAGCGAGAAAAAAAATTGAATTCTATTGTTACTTTAGTACAATGTTGATTCCACTTAGAAAATATAATGAATAGTAATACTCAAAATGACAAAGTCGAATTTTTTTCGATAAAAGTGTTTAACTTTTTAATAATTTATAAAAAAATTATTAAGTTTTTAGATTAAGTTTTATTTTTTTAATTCATAATATATTTTAATTTTTTTATATAATTTTTATTTTCAGTAACTTTTAGAATATTTTATTTATTTTTATTAACTTTATGAATTTTTATAAAATAAATGGAAGAATATTTTTATCTTTTGTAAGAGTTTTCATTTTGTTTTTTTTAATTATTTTCACTTAATAAATTTATTTATCTAGTTTTAATATTTTAAAATTTAAATAATTTCATAAATTCTTATTTTTCAACTTAAATATTAAATAAGTTATCGAACTTTTAATTAAATCAATTATGCCCCTAAACTCAGGAAAAAAATCAATTATGCCCTCGAATTCAGTTAAAATAATCAATTCAGCTCCTCCTGCCACGTCACCATCCCACGTGTACTGCCACGTCAGCATCGTTGACTGCCACGTCAGCATCATGGATTGCCATGTCATAACCGTTAACTGCCACGTCAGCACCGTAACGGTTAACGTCGATCAAAGGGTTAATTTGATCGATTTCATGTACTGGAGGGCCACATTGAGTGCACTTTTCGGCGAGGGGCGAAATTACATTTTTGGGTCGAACTCAGGGGCAAAAGTACCCCTTTAGCCTTGTTTAAATAATCAAACAACTATCAGTTATCGGTTAATTTTACCAAACACTTTTATATAATCAGCTAATACAATCCGCTAGTCAAATAAGCTAATGCAATCAACTATCAGCTGTCAGCTAATATAATCCGCTATCAGCTATCCACTAATCGTCAAATTTAACCATAAAATATCATTATACCCAAAACATTTGAGAGAACAACGACGCATTTTATCCACTAAATGGCTCCGCCCCGCCTTTAACCGATATCTTTTAGCATTAAATGTATTTTTTTCGTATCTTTTGGCTGAAGTTGTGTACATATCAATATACTTTCACCTAAAGTTATGTTTCTTCCCAACATAGTTATGTCTTTATATAACACAATACTTTTGACAAGAAAAACATTGTGTTTTCACAACATTAGTAATCAAATATAATTATTATAATTATTCTTTGTATTGTCTGAACATGTATCTTTAATGAATTATTCTTTCATAAGATAACTTTACATACAAAAATTACTATATTTTTCATCGTAATTAATCATGTCTTTACAACACAATTATTCATAAGTAATTATAATTTATTAAATCCTTTAAAATATTAATTCAGACTCAATTGTAATTAAACATATTTAAATTTCTAATTTGCTAAAACTTAATCAATACGTTTATTAAACAAAAAAGATGTTTCTTGAGTAATTTGGACACTATAATGTTTTCTTCTTTTTACAAACAAATCCTAACTTTGCTACTATTAATGACATAAATGCAGGTAAAAATTTACCGACTCTAAAACATCGTAGAAACGATGCCTTGTTTGTTAATTGGACAATTGCAACATGTCGTGTAACAACTGATAGCACTAAATATTAATCATGCCTTTAAGCTTTTTTATTTTCCGGTAGAAAGTAGTAAATGGAAATTAATCGAATATATATATAACTTTGAAAATTTTATATTACTTTAAAACTATACATATATGTGTGCGTGAGAGGGGAAAATCCACTTATACTAATGTAATTTGTAAAAGTATATATTAGTATACACACATTTATAACTTTGTATATGATATCACTCAAGTTTGTGGTAAAAGAATGTATCTTTAATCGTGATTGACATTAGATTTAAACTTTTTTTGAATAATTTTGACGTGATTACAAGGTAGTATTTACTTATACATATTCTTAACTTTTTAATAATGCACACATTTTACAAACAAAATGATTTGAACTCGAGTCTTTTAGGATGTACATCGTCCTCTTTTCCACTGAGAGTACTTGTTGGGTTCATTGATTGAAACTTTTAGATGTATACTTAGTATAGTTATATTACTAAATCTAATGATTAGATTGTAAAATAAAACTGAATTAATTTTACACTAAACTTTCATCCCAATTTGAAAACAAATATATTATAATTCATTTTTATATTCAATTAATGGCACTCAATCATAATTTCATGTCAAGGTGGGTTAAAAATAAAAGAAGAACCATAAGAAGGAAGAAAGCTTGAATGTACATTTTGACAATTTGAGGTTGTGGAAATGACCCCAAAATTGTTTCTTCCCCCAAATAATAAAGTTTTTGTTTAATTAGATTTTCTTCAATTAAAGTAAATAAACTTGATTAAGTAAAAGGTAAGGTCATCTTTGTTTGTCCTATTGAATTTTCACTATACGTATATATGACTAAATTAACACATATTATTGCTTATAAGAAAGGATTAGTGATGCAACAACGATCCTTGACCGTACAGCTAGTAAGTTGATTAAAGTAAACACCATAAACATATGGAAACAAGGCTAATTAAATCCGTATGCTCTTCATGTCACATTCTTCACTAATACATCAAATTGCTTATTTAACCTATTTTCTATTTCTTTTAGTTTTTTTTGTCATCCCAGTTTCCTAGGGCTTTGTCCTGATAATACAGGCCGACTCACGTCGTACATCTAGTTTTGATTGATGAGTCTCTCATCGAACATTTTTTGCATATACAATGCCTCAAACTCGAAATCTACTTAAGCGATACTATGTTATTTACCACTTGGACCAACCCATTGTTAATTATTTAATTTTTTAATTCCAATTTTTTTTTTCACTTGATCGTTCAATGCTTTATCGTCAGCTAAACTACAACCTTAGAATATGGAATTCAATAAATACAACAAAAGCTAAAGTTGAAGGGATTCTTCCCCCTTGCTTTGTTTTGAATTTAGTTAATGTGTTTAAAAAATATTTTTAAATTTATAATGTAAATAAATTTAAATCATTTTTAAAATCATTATATTAAGTCATATCTAATGCATCGAATTTATAATGCTAACTAAGGATACAATATAACTCTTTTGAAATGTTATTTATCTTTTAATTTCTGGTGATTTATATTTTATATCACTGAACTTAACATTCAATTTTATTTACATCATAAACCTTTAATTTAATCAAATTTTATTATTAATAAACTAAATCACTTATACTACTATTGTTAAATAATTTTAAAAAATGAAATTGACACTTTTGCTTAACATATTTTTCACATATCCATCAAATAATGTTTAATTAGTTATTTTAATAATTTTCTGTAAGAAGTTTATAAAATATTTCATTTAAATCAATCAAATGAAAACAAATTGTTAGGCTCGATATGATCAACCGAAATGCCAAGAGAGGTGAATTGCATTATAAAAAATTTGTGGAAGCAACCGAAAATGATAGACAATTTTGCATAACGATTTTAGAGTAGTTCGACTTCTAAACCAAGTATACATCCACTACCTTAGTTATACACACCAAGGATTTCTTAAATTCTTTAGATTTACTTTTCTTTTAGGCTAAAAGAGATAACCTTACAAACTCCCTTAAGGTTTATACCCCAACACCTTAAGAACACTTTCAAAGAAAAAGAAATAGAAATTTAGCAGACTAAGAAAAACTCTCAAGACAAATAAGTTTGCAAAATTAAGCTCTCACACAAATGAATATTTGAGCATAAATTAAACAATGAAAGCTCACAAGTGTTCTTACAAGAAAAAAATAGATTTTAAAGCTCAAATACAAGAAATCTTTTTGCTTGATTGTTGGTATGGACTTTCTTGATGATCTTCAATCAGTTGGAGGTCCCTTTTATGTCATATAATCAGTTTTTAATCGTTGGAGGAGTTTGTAGCCATTGGGTGTTATAAAATCGGGCATTTATTGCTCACATGCACAGAAGTTTCGAAACTTCCCAAAGAGTTTCGAAAGTCTTTGAGTAAAATTCATAAATATGACTGTTAGAGCTCAGAGTTTCGAAACTAACACAAATGTTTTGAAACTCTTATAAAATTTTCGAAACTTAAAAGCATTTTGTTTTTCCAAGTTTCGAAACTAAAAGAAAGAGTTTCAAAACTTTAGGTGAAGTTTCGAAACTAACAACATAGTTTCGATGCTTTTCCCAAAAAATAAATTTTCAATTAAGTTTTTGACTTGTGAAGATGTTTAAATTGTAAGAATGAAGTTAAAATACTTTGATATTATTATTATTGACATGAAGAATACTTTAAAAAGCTTTTTTTTAAATTTTTGGACAAATTTTACAATAATTTATTAAGTTATATCAAAATTAATCATAAAACTGCCATAACAAAATTTCCTATAAATCCTAAAAAAATATTTAAATTACCAACTAACCATTATTTATTGATGATGTGTAAAAAGTATTTTAAATAAAAGTGTCAATTTCAGTTTTTTTTCATAAGAATTATTTAATGGTGTTAGTAGAAGTGGCTTAATTTATAAATCATAAAAGTTGAATGATGTAATTTAATTAAATTGAAGGTTTGTGATGTGAATGAAAGTAGATATTAAATTTAGCGATATAAAATGTAAATTACCCTTTAATTTACCTTCAATCCAAAATAATAATAATAATAATAATAATAATAATTTCATTACTTTTAAAATTATTTTATTTAATATTAATTTAGCTCCAAGTAAACTATACTCTAATTCAAGTTTATTTTCAAAAAATAATATATAATCTGTAATTAGTTAAATTACATATGAACTTGAAAATGGAGATGATATGTTTTATACTTTTTTATTTGAAATAATTTATAATTAACATTTTTAAAAGTGAGAAAAAAATAGGTTATGGATCCTACGTTACTTGCTTTTTCAAGAGAAATATAATTTATTTTTCAACTCACTAGAATAAGCTTATTTTAATTAAATTTTTATGGATGATAATTATTTCTTCAATTATCTTTGGTTTAATTTTTACTTTAAGAAGTTTATCACTATTTTTTAAAATAATGAGATTAATTTATTTTAAATTGAAATATTTTCATTAATTAATTTTAAACTTTTTTATACAAAATGTCTAAGCTACCCAAATCTCTTTCATCAATAAATTGGAGCGTAATACGCGTTTAAGCAAGCTTAATCCCACGTCCTCCTATGTATGTATGATGAGGGAATAAAAGTATTCAATTTTAGTCCCTAGTTTGTTCATATTAAGCACGGTTCTTAAGTAGTTTTACATCATAATTAGTGTTTTTGTATTTCCTAGTCTTAAACTGCATTTTTTTTTATCATATTTCATCATATTTTTCTATTTTTTTAATTATCAATGTCTATTTGTTTAACCACCGATATCTGATTCATTGGTTTATTAATCTGGATCATGTTTTGCAGAAGATTAATATGGGGCGATTCTCCCAACGCAACTTTCCTTATTCCCAATGTTAAGATTCGAACCTCTAATTTTACATAAAAAACTTAATGTCTCATCCTACTAAAACAATTTGTCGTTGGTCGCTAAATAAACAATTTGAGTCTTTTTCTTGTTGCCACAGACGATGCGGTATAATTTAATATTGATATCAATACAAGAACAAAAAAATTTACTTGGCCAGGTAAAAATCTTTAAATATAAACTTTACTTAAACCCGCATAGTTATTAAGGGGGTAATTTATATTTTAGATCACTAAACTTAGCATTCACTTTTATTTACATCATAATTATTTAATTTAATCAAATTACATCATTCAATTTTTATTATTTATAAACTACGTCACTTTAATTGCCACCATTAAATAATTCCAATGGGAAAAATGAAATTGACACTTTTATTTAACATTAATTTTCACATATCATCAATAAATAATGTTTAATTTGGAATTTAAATATTGTTTTGTTAATATTTATAAGAAATATGGTTATTTTTTCTTTGAATTTATTTAAATAAAATATTTCAGATTTTTTAAAAATATATATTAAAATTATCAATTAAACATTATTTGATGATGATATGTGAAAATTTGTTAAGTAAAAGTGTCAATTCCAATCTTTCGTTAAAATTATTTAACGATGTTAGTATAAGTGACTTAGTTTGTTAATAATTAAAATTCAATGATATAATTTGGTCAAATTAAAAGTTTGTGATGTAAATAAAAATGGATATTAAGTCTAATGATTTAAAAAGTAAATTACCCTTATTAAGGGATGTCTTTAGACCTTCTACACTTTTCAATAATATATACAAGGTTTTATTATAATTAACCGGATGGTGAAGTAATTTATTGGCTCAAGGGTATTTTTGTCATTGAATTTATATCAAATAATTAATTTAGTCCCTTTACGAAAAGCACATATAATATAATCTTCGAACTCGCGAATTGTATCGATTTAGTCATTTGACTAACATTGACCATTAAAGTGCTGATGTGGCCGTTAATAGTACTGACATGATAACCCACATGTATATATTGACGTGGTATAGAGACAATATTTAATTTTTAGGGAGTTTGAGGGTAAAATTAATTTGTAGGGTGTTTGAAAACTTATATGATCTTTATGTAACATTTAAAAAACAAGAAATTAAATTTTAATTCAAAATATTAAAAACATCAAAAATATAAATACTATTAAATATTTTTAAAAATAGTGAAAATTTTTAAAAATCAAAATCTATAAAATTATAAATTAATAAAAATAATTACAATCTAAGCTTGAAAGCAATGGGATCGATTGAGTCAATGGGATTGGGTAATTATGGTACTTGCTTGCTTTGCGGATCTGAGCTTGAAAGCAAGAACCATTTATTCTCAGATTGCTCGTTCACCTGCAAGGTGTGGAGGAAAGTCGCACAAGCGTGCAAAATTTGCAACCGGGACTTACACTGTTGGGATAACAAATTGTGTTGGATTGTGGACAGATGCAAAAAGAAATCTTTATTGGTTTATATTTTGAGACGGTCTTGGACGGGATTACTGGCAAGAACGTAACCACAAATTATATAGGGATGCCGCTCATTCGAGTGATGATATTTTGGGGCATATACAAGACATAGTTAGTGTTAAACTGTACAGATTATATATAGATAGATCTGATAGATATTCTAACCAATTATGTATAGCTTGGGGAATTCTAACCCCTGATTATTTTTGATTATTTACGTCTTTTGTAGCAGACTCTTCTTCCTGAATAAATAAAAATTACCATTTATTCAAAAAATAATTGAAATTGTATTGAAATTGACATTATAAAACATTAAAATTCAAGAGACAACACCTTTGCCTTTGTGCATTTTATATTTTTAATATATAAAATTTTAATTTCTTAATCTCTTAAATTTTATTTAAATTTTACATGAAAAATAGTCAACCCTCAAACTTCCTAAACATCAAATTTACCTTCGAACTCCTTAAAAATCAATTCTTCTCTCAAACTCACCAAAAAATCAAATGTTACCCCATGCCACGTCAGCATATACATGTGGGTCAGCTTGTTAGCATTATTAATAAGTACGTCAGCACGTTAACGATCAACGTTGGTCAAAGTGTTAAATTGATATAATTCGTGAGTTCGATAGTCAAATTAGTTGTGTTTTTCATAAAAATGCTAAATTGATTATTTAGTATGAACTGAAAGGTAAAAATACCCCTTAAACTTAAATTATTTTACATAAAAATATAAAGAATCTTTTAATCTTTTCTTAATTAATTTGGTATCACAAATTACACAAGACATAATTTTTTTAAGTTACAATTAAATGTACAAATAAACAAATTGATAATCAAAATATATCTAGATCTAAATCAAAAGAAATTTGGATAGGATCCACACATGTCAGGTTTGAACTAAAATAAAATTTAGACTAAGAATCCACACCAAAAAATTACACATAACGAAATTCGAACTTGACCACTCAAACCCCAAAGACTCGGTCTTTACCAATACTACGGCTGAGCAAAAAAAATTCAATTCAAATCGTAGTATTTGAATTATTATGGTTCATGAGTTTAAAAATCATGGCTCAAATTGAACAGATTCTATTTTTAATTTAATTTATAATTCATTTTTACATATTAAAATAAAATAATTTATTTATTTATTTTTGAATATGTTGGTGTGATGCAAGGATAACATATGTTTAACTTTTTTAGTTTTTTTAAAGACGATACACACAACATGTATTACTAATGCTCGAACCCGAATCCTAAGGGATGATGATTATTCACCTTTACCACTAGGACACAAGAGGATGAGCAACTAATTTATATTTAAAAGTGTACATATAGCTAGAAAGTTGTTTTTTAAATAAATATTTTATGAAAATGAAAATAATCTTTATGAAATAATGTCTAAAACCCATAAAAGTAATGTCCAAATCAAATTGAATTATAGTGAACGGTTCAAGAAATTCAAAATACACGATTGAACCAAATCAATCTCAGTTCTAACCAACACAACGAAGATCCCATAAAACTTACATTTTTAATTAGGCTTAAATATACCTTTCGTACCCGAACTATACACATTCTCATTGATACTTAAAGAAATTTTGCTCCTAAGTTGTTACCTGAATTAAGCATATTCTCCCAAATTGGTATTTAAAGAATTTTTACCCCTAAGTTGGTATTTGAACTAGGCACTTTCTCTCAAGTTGATGTCAAACTTATACATTCTATCAATTTGGTCCTAATTCAAAATAATTCAATAAATTTAACCATTTATATTTAGAAATCTTATCAATTTACTCTTTGTTATGTTCTTAAATTGTTTGTTTTTCTCCTGTAAATGTTTATATCACTTTCCTAGTATACAAATTTTAACTGTAACTTGATGTTATTTTATGGTAGAATGCAGTTATCTCATTGTTGTTTAGATCTGTTAGGCTTGTTTAATTTGAAAGTATCGTAAAAATGACTAAATTGATGGTATTTTTAAGTACACTTGGTTAAATTTAATGTATTATTTCGAATTAGGACCAAATTGATAGAATGTATAAGTTTTGGGACTAAGTATGTTAATAAAAGTATTAAAATAGTTGATGGAATTAAAGTTTGGGTATCAAAATGGGAGGAAAATTCTTTAGGTGTCAACTTGGAAGAAAATGTTTAATTTAAGTACCAATTTAGGAGTAAAAATTCTTTTAAGTACCAACTTGGGAGAAAAGATATAATTCAAGTACCAAATGTATATTTAAGCCTTTTAATTAAATAAAATGTAATTGCTTTTATACGAACTAAAATTTATGAAAAACACTTTGTGGCTATTTTTTAATTATTATATTTGGGGGGAGAGGTTAAATATTTTTTTCCAAAACGGGAAAAAGTTAAATGGAAATGTTAGAGAAGTGTTTTTTTGAAGTGGATATTTTATCGGTAGGTTACTATTTCTAAATTTGTAATATTTGAATGGAATTATTATAAAATAAATGTTTAAATTATATTTCTTTTTACTTTAAGTGTTTTTAATTAAGGTGGGCGTCTTTATTAAAAAAAACATTTAAGGGGTGTTTATTATTTATTTTTGTTAAAACAAATATTTAACATTTTATTTTAGGATGAGTCTATCACGTTCGACGAGCACCGCTAAGCACCACTAATAATGAGTACCGCTGAGCACTATTAAATTAATTACAATAAAGATTAAAAATCTAAAAAACTCAACATATAATTATAAATGATTTAAACATATAAAATAAAAAATTAATTAAATTATTTGTCATATATATAATATTTTTAATTTTTTAAATAGTTGGATCAAATACCAACTTTGGTCAATTTTAAAAAAAACTTAAAACTTTAACCCTAAACTATAAATTCTAAACATACAACCCAAACCATAAACCCTAAACATAAAACACTAAACCATAAATCTTAAACATTAAATTTGAACATTATGTTTGTGCTTTAAGGTTTAGGGTTTAGGGCTTCATGTTTAGGGCTTATGATTTAAGGTTTAGTGTTTTGGGTTTAGGATTATAGGTTTAGGGTTTAGGTTTTGAGTATATGGTTTACTTTTTACTATTTCGAGTTTATGATTCCAAGTTTATGGTTTAGGGTTTAAGGCTTAGGTTTAAAGTTTTTTATTTTTTAAATTGACTAAGGTTGATATTTGATTCAATTATTTTAAAAAAATAAATATTATATATATATAGAAAATAATTTAATTAACATTTTATTTTAAATAATTTACAATTATACGTTGAGTCCTTTATATTTTTAATTTTTATAAATTAGTTTAATGGTGCTTAGCGGTGCTCATCGTTAGTGGTGCTCGTCAAGCATCGTAAAATTTTCTTTTTATCTTATTATCATTTTAAAGTCAATATGTCATGTTTGACAATTAGCGAATAACTGATAGCGGATTACATTAGCTGATAGCTGATTGCATTAGCTGATTTGACTGGAGGATTGTATTAAATGATTGTATAAATGTGTTTGATAAAATTAACTGATAGCTGTTTGATTATTTAAACAAGCAAAATAACACATAAGGACATGATTATATTCAATACTTGTTTAATTAAGTTTATTATGAAAAATATATTTTTTTAAATAGCATTACTAAGCATATTTGAAGGATATATATTAATTTATTATTTATACAATTATTTTTAATATAATTTAATTAATTATATAAACGTGTGAGAATAAAAAGAAAAAAAATGAAAAATTATTAGTCTACAAATGTCACAATGTAAATACGTGAGAGTGTATAATTAAAATAGAAAAGATTAAAATTTGGATTATTGATAATTATTAAGGGTAAAATAATTTTTATAGCTCTTATGTTAAAACCTTTAATTTTAAAAAGCGCATATTAGTAGCTTTTTCAAAATTAGAGACTTCACAACAATCCACTATTCACCAAACATACAAATTAGTGAATTTGACTAGTCAAACTTTTAATATTAGCTCAGAAATAAGAAGAAAGCACGTATAAATTAATTTCATTGTCTTGGTTTTTTCCCTCTGCTGAATAGCACGTTTTTTCCCTCTGCTGAATAGCACGCTTCTTCCATTGCTTTCTGTTTTCTTTTGTTTATCTGCCTGTTGGCACGTTTCTTGGTGATCTGTTTCCTCGGTTGTTTTCTTGATTCATGGCCATTGTGGAGAATGAGATGGCAGGCTTGACCATTGGGGATGATGAGGATGATCTTCTGGATCTTGATTTGCAAGCACCGTCTCCTTTTGCGGATTATGAGTTTTGCTTGGTTGGTATTTTTCTCACAACTAGTGTGATTAATTTCCCGTCTATGCGATCTACCTTGGCGAATCTCTGGCGCCCTGTCGGTGGTATTTCTGTTTCTGATCTGGGTGAAGGGCATTTTTTATTTCGTCTCTACAATGAAGTGGATTCTACGTGTATCGATTCTGGAGTCCCTTGGAACTTTAATTCCCATCTTCTGATCCATCATCATCTTCAACAAGGAGAGGATCCTATGCTAGTTCCTTTGACTCATTTATGTTACTGGGTTTTGATTCACGAGGTTCCCCATGGTTTCATGTCCGAACGGGTTGCACGATCGCTTGGGAATTTCATTGGTTCTTACATCGAGTATGATGTTAAAGCTGTTTCTTTGGAATATAAGGGCATCACGCGTGTTCGTGTATGGATGGACATCCGAATTCCTCTCAAAAGGCGTAAGAAAATCCTTCTGGCAAATGGCTCGCATCATTTTGTTCGATTTGAATATGAAAGACTCACTCTTTTTTGCTTTATTTGTGGGAGATTGGGGCATGGTGAGAATTTTTGTCCAGTTCGAGTTGCTAAAGGTGATGCAAATATTTCCCGTGAATGGGATTTGTCCATACGTGCTCCTCATCGTCGGGCAGTACCTCCGACCAGCCTTTGGCTACGAGACCCGGTAGCTTTTGTTGCGCCTGATTTGCAGAATTCAGTAGCCCCAAATTCTGCTGATGAGAATTTAATTTCGCGTGCATTTAATTTCCCATCCCCCAATTTAATTGGCGTTAAATCAGGTGGTGCCAATTTAGGAGGAGATATTTATCCTGGGCCATCAAATTCAGCGCATGTGCTAAAATCCAGGGATCCCAATCAGCTTATTTCCTTTAATGATTGTAGTGATGGTTTGGACGTGTTTATGGACCCCATTGGAGAAGATAATCCAATTGAGCCCACTGAGAGTACCAAACGTCCAAGAGTTCAGTCCAGTTCCTCAGGAGTGTCTCACGCATCTGATTCGACTGAGGGTTTTACTATTTTATCGGCAGGCCTTGCTAAACAGGCCAGCCGGTCGCAATGAAAATTCTTAGTTGGAACGTTCGTGGCCTGGGGAAGCTACGAACGATGAGACGTCTCAGGTATAAATTGAGAGATATTCGTCCTCAAATTGTGTTTCTAATGGAGACTAAATTATCTAGTAAACGAATGGAGAATGCTCGTAGGAAATGTGGTTTTCTTTCTGGTATAGATATTTCTGCAGTTGGTACAAGGGGTGGGCTTTGTCTATGCTGGTCTCAGGATGTTCAGGTTACAGTTTGTAGTTTTTCCAACAACCATATTGATGTTGTGGTAACAGATTCGTTTTCAAATATTTCGTGGCGTCTGACAAGTTTTTATGGGGATCCAATTACTAGTCGAAGGAACGATTTCTGGAATCTTCTTCGATCGCTTGGGGCGAATCAATCTTTGTCATGGCTGACAATTGGTGACTTCAATGAGGTGTTACTCGCTAGTGAAAAGTGGGGTGGTCGTATCCGATCGAGTAGTCAAATGAATAATTTCCGGTCAGCAATTCAAGATTGTGATTTATCTGATTTGGGTTACATTGGAAGATGGTATACTTGGGAAAAAGGTTGTTTCTCTGCCTCAAATATTCGTGAAAGGTTAGACCGTGGTCTTGCTACACCTAGTTGGTGGAGTTTATTTCCGGATTTTACTCTTCGGCACCTCTCGCACACAATCTCGGATCACTGTCCATTACTAGTTGATACTGTGGGTAGTGTTGGCCCCTCATCTGATCATACTCTTCAAGGTTTTCGCTTTGACACCAACTGGCTTTTGGAACCTGATTTTGAGAAAATTGTTGAGCAGTCTTGGAACTCTACGTCAGATGATGTTCCTTCGAAATTATCTACGCTGGTTGTCGCTGTTAAGAAATGGTGACGCTCCTTAAAAGGCCGTCGTAATAGGCAAAGATCGTTGCTGCAATCCCAGCTTGAGGAGTTGTCTATGGCTGATCCGGATGATGAGGTTTTGGCTGAACTGTTAGATGTTAAGCTTGCTCTTAATTGAAAGATGACAAGGATGAATTGTTTTGGGAACAACGTGCTAGAGTGAATTGGCTCAAGTATGAGGATAGAAATACACGATTTTTTCATACATAGGCCTCATTTCGAAGGAAAAAGAATAGAATTTCAAAACTTAAACGCGATGACGGGAGTTGGGAATCGCATGAAGAAGCAATGGCCTCAATTGCTTCAGCGCATTTTCAGCAACTTTTTACAGCCCAGCAGGTTACTAACCCTAATGAGATTTTGAGGAGCATCCGGCCATCTATTACGAGGGATGATAATTTAATGTTAAGAAAGCAAGTAACAAAAGATGAAATCTTTTGTGCTGTCAAACAAATGGCCCCTTTGAAAGCCTCGAGTCTTGATGGTTTCCCAGCTCTGTTTTATCAAAGCTGTTGGCATTTAATAGGAGATGACATTACCAACTTCTGCATTTCACTTATTGACGGTACAAATGATTTACAGTCAGTTAACTTGACAAGTATTGTGTTGATCCCTAAAGTTGAATCTCCTACGTCTATGGATCAGTTTCGTCCTATCAGCCTTTGTCAGGTTTTGTATAAGATTGTAGCCAAGACTTTGGCTAACAGACTGCGATCTCTTCTTGATAAGTGCATAGATGAAACTCAAAGTATAACACCCCTCACCCCGAATTAGGGGCAAGGAGCGTTATGTTAACTTATAACAGATTCGTATTAGGCAGCGGAAGGGGTTATCAAATTCTTGTAACATTTTTTTGTCATTCAAATACATCTATTCAAATTACTCTAATTGCATTTACTCAATTTTGTGTAACACATATATAAATCCTTATTACAATCGAACAATAGCATAGTGAACACATATTATTTTTATCCAATTCGAGTATCACTTACATAGTCTAATTCAATTATTATAATTAATCTATGATTCAATTAGTACACACTTTAATCAAGATCTATTTAAAAGTTTCTAGTTCCATTTGGAATCTATTTAATCGATCTATTTCGGTTTACAAATACCAATTTCTAATCTCCACAAATTAGACCATTCGATTGTACCATAGCCCTTTTTGACTCAATTTTCATGAAAATTTATAAGCACAATACAATTTATATAGCTAACCGATTCATAACACATTTATATAATCATATCCGAAAATATCAACCATAGTGTTTGTTTCCCTTATACAAGATCATTACCCGGGGTAACTACAAATGGCAAACCTATAAGTTGCCTATACAAAAAGAAATTTCCACAAAAAGAATCAAGCCCCGAACATATACTTAGGCGATCTATACCTCAAAATATTTACCCCTTAAATACATACCAAAATGAAGGGAAACGTCTTATAAAGTTCATACATAACTAAAGTAGTAATTCATAAACATCACCATTAAACCGAACTGAACTAACATGTAGAACGCTAGGCCACCCAACATAAGCACGACAAAGATAGGAAAAGGCATACTTAATCTTCGTGTGAGGAGAATACGGGTGGAGGATCAAGAAGCTAGAACCTGAAATTTTTGGGAAGGAATGAAGGGTTCGAGTGGTAAGTACTTCTCTTACTTAGTGAGGAAACCCTAATCTATTCGATTTCCATATAATTACTTATGATCATACATTATGATTCACTTTGCACATTATTTCGTTCGAATGGTTCAAGCAATACAACAAATTCACAATTTATTGATACACACTAGTAATCATTCGAACATGTGCATAGTAAGGCATGTAAATTCCATTCGAATACAAGCAAATTTTCACGATCATATCATTGATATACATACAAGTCATGAATCCAAAATTAATCTTCCAAATTATCAAATCATCATATTCGAATTGCAAAGCATAACAAGGACAATAATTCATGTTATCTTAAACATCATAACCGAACATTTCAAACCCATCAATTTCATAAATTCGAATTAGGCAATTACATTTAACAAGCAGCAGCAAACTGTAGCAGATAATTAATAAATTTCATAATTCGAATTTATCTTGTTGCCATCTAATTCAAGGAATTACACCCAATCGAAAGTTCAATTTCAGATTCCAATGCTTTAAATTTTCTTATTAACTCAATCAGCAATGCCTTGGATAGTAGAGTATGCTAGGTAATCAAGTCACATGTAACTGAATTGTGAATCAAAATTCACCATGTAATGGGTACCACGTAGCAAATCGTGTCATCTTATAACATATCATAATGTCCGCAGACATTAAGCAAGAAGGTACACTTACGTACCACAATATCGAGTACACTAACGTACCGATTTTCTTATTGAGCTCAGACTCTAGGCTAGCCGTACTACCTGGACAGACTATACACACCAAGGGCTTTGCTTATTGACATTTAATTTAAGTCATATAATTATTCAGAAATTTTCAAAATATATTTCTCAATCCTTTCGATTGTGATCATGAAATTTCAATTTCAAATGTCTCATGATATCACAAATAGCATGTAATGAATCTCAATTCAGTTTCCATATCATCAATTCAACATTTATAACATCAAATTTCATCTCACATAATTCAATCCACATATCACAACTCAATTTCCAATCGAGCTTATCAAACATACACATGGTATCAATCAATTTAATCAAACATTGATCATTCGATCATCCTATCAATAATGCTAACAATCACATAGTTCGAGTGCGTTTTGACTAGGCTATGTTATTGGATTAAAGCAAAATGGCCTCTCGTCTCTCCCCCAATTTCAGATATGCCGGCTAAACCACAAATGTTGAGGTTACTTGCAGCTGCCCCCAAAAAAAGCGTGCGCCCTAGCAGACCCACTCCTCCAGCTGATACTCTCATCTTTCAGGTGGATGGAGCGACGATGGGGGGCTTCAGTAAAGCTGGCATCGAAGGGGTCTGCTTTAACCACACTAAGTCGCTGCTGCTCCAGTTCTCAAAGTTTGTGGGTTGTTTCGACGCTACCACAACGGAACTTAAAGCCATCCAGGAAGCCTGCTCTTTGGTTCGCTCTAATTCTTGGTTCTCCGGATTCAAAGTAATCTTGGAATCAGATTGTTCGATGGTTGTAGACTAGATAATCAAACCGCATTCTGCACCTCCTATCTTTCAATCCTTAGTAACTGATTGTGCTAATAGTTGCCGAGAGGTTGGTGGTTGCATTCAGGTTATATCCAGGGAACATAATGTCCTAGCTGATAGTCTAGCTAAGGCTGGAATCTCTAGAAAAGCCCCCCTTCTTTGGATCAATCCTAAGATGATGCGTTCGAATTGAGGTGTCTCACAGGCGCTGTTGTATCATCACGGTGCCTCGATAGTGGTCAGATACTCATTTTAGCTCTGGATCCGAGTGTGGCATGTTATCATTTAGTTTGTTGACTGAACTAGTGTTGTATTGTATTTCAGCACATTTCCAGGGCACTCTTTTTCCTCCATCCTAGGGTAGGGAGGTTTTTTAACGAGGCCTGAGAACTGTGCATTCATCAATAAAAACTGCTTTCAAAAAAAAAATATAAAACAGTCCAATAAACCTCAATTTCAATTCAAAATCAGCATAGCAAACAACACTTCTCAATTCAAGCATATAAGTCACCAAAAATTTCATATCACATGCATCTTATCCAATTTCCTTATTTCCTTCTTCCCGAATTAAAATCCAATAATTATTTAGTCCAATTGCATGCTTAACATAATTAAAAATCAATTTAAGGCAGTTGGGACTCTAATCCCAACTCTAAGGTCGTTTCACTCACAATTCGCCGAGCTAGTTCTGTATCCGAATGCCTTTTGCTTGATCCGCAGTTGTCCCCGGTACAATCTCTTCCTCGACTCTTTCACTTCTAGGATCTAAGGCATTTAAGCCAAACAATAGGAAACTTTCAGAATTTATTTCATAATTTCAAGGCTGAGTTTTATCTCTTGTTCAAAACAGTCCCTCTACTAATATGGTTCGACAAGGCCAATTCCCATTTTTACCAATTTCTTTAATTAAATGCTTAAACCTTCGAATTTATCATTAAAATTGGTGGATTTCACTTTCCACATATTGTTTATCAATTTACCACCATTCCATTTTATCCAATTTTACAGATTCAATAAGTCACATGTTCTTAAATTTCCTTCTTTCCATTTACACACAATTCTGACCACCTAACTTAATTCGTTTCTTATTTCTTGTACACAACTCTAAATCGGTCACCGTTTGTTCCTAAATTCAGTTAACATACCCAATTTCATCATATCAAAATTTCAGCTCGAAAATCCTAACAGATTATTTTCTACAAATTTCCAAAGTTCACTGTCCAGCTAGAAGCATTGCTGGACAGTTTTGCATGCTGTTCGAAATGAGTTTCCAGATTTTACTACATTCATCAAAATTCCTTTTTATAATTTTTCTACTACTTTAGACATGTCAAAGTAGAACATATCAAAAATTCATCACTAAACTCTTACTAGTGAATTTTCTACAATTTTCTAAAGTTGCATGTCTTGTAACTTACCAAATCTGTCCAATTTAATTCTTGCATGTTCATAAGCTTTCATCTTTTAAATTTTCTTAAGAATTCTTATGAACTTAGAAATTTCTAGCAACATCACATTTAGTATCATCCTTTTCATGATTTTCTAAACACATTAAAACCATTGATCTATTAAAATTTCCATCATATTCGAACTAAAGAGGGAATGAGCTACTTACTTTCAATTTTTCTTTGAATTTTCTATGAAGATTTCAATGCCATGCAAGCACTTCTTCCTCACCACCGAAACTCTCAAGCTTTCTCTCTAATTTTTATGTTTGTGATTTTGGTGTAAATGAACAAATGACTTAGATGGTTTTGGTTTGGGGTAGCCGGCTAAGGAAAGAAAAGAGAGGAGGGAGACAAATTTAATGAGATATGACTACTAGGTCATGTCTCAACCAATTTCCTTATTAACATCTTTTAATTATCTTTTAATTATGTCACTTCACTATATACAAGGTCTTAATAATCCTATCATTCCATGTTAATTTAAGGGTTAATCTACACATTTCAACTTTAGCATGCAAACCTCATGTTTGATGCATCATTCGGTTTGGTCACTAGACCAATTACCCGAATTTATCTTGAACATTTCTTTTAAATTCAATTTGGTCCTTAATGAACCTGTTTCCAATTCGAATATTTAGGAAATTAATCTAATAAATCATTTAATTATTTAATTAAATCTCTAATCTTCTAGGCTAATTTTTGGGATGTTACACAAAGTGCCTTCGTTCCTGGTAGGTCAATTTCTGATAATGTGCTTATTGTATATGAACTTTTACATTCGATGAAGATCAAGAAAAGGGTCTTTTGCATTGAAACTAGATATGGCGAAAGCCTATGACAGATTGAATTGGAGTTTTTTGGAGAAGATGATGCTGCAAATGGGCTTTGATTCGAGTTGGGTATCTCTGATTTTACGGTGTGATTCCTCCATTACCTATTCAGTTAATTTTAACGGAAGAAATTCGGAGGTTTTTTCTCCATCTCGTGGTACCCGTCAGGGTGACCCACTTAGCCCGTATCTTTTTCTTTTCTGTGCTGAAGGGCTATCTTCCATTCTCCATGAAGCAAGAACGGTACGTATTATTTCGGGAGCTAAAACGGGGAGGTTTGGATTACCGATTTCCCACCTCTTTTCGCAGATAACAGTATTCTATTTGGCAATAGCACGATTGAAGAGGCCACTAGAATCAAAGATATCGTTGCTAAATATGAGTTTGCTTCGGGTCAGTTAGTCAATTTTAATAAATCTGCAATTTATTTCAGTGGCAATGTGCCCCACAGTTTAGCTATCTCCATTAGCAATCTGTTTAATGTTCGTATTTTGGTTAACCCTGAAAAATATCTTGGGCTACCGAATATGGTCGGGAGGAATAAGAAAGCTGCTTTTGCCAACTTAGCAGACAAGATGAACAAAAAGATTGGTAGCTGGAGTATTCGTTTTCTATCTATGAGTGGGAAGGAAATATTTATCAAATTTGTACTTCAAGCGATTCCTATCTACGTTATGCAATGTTTTCTGTTTCCTAAGACTTTATGTATGAATCTAAAACAAGTTATGAATAAGTTCTGGTGGCGCAATAGTAATTCAAAAAAAGGAATCCATTGGACTGCTTGGAGTAGCATTTGTCTCCCAAAAAAGTTGGGAGGACTGGGCTTTCGTGACTTAGCTAAGTTTAATAGTGCCTTACTTGCTAAGCAAGGTTGGAATCTAATCAGCAACCCTACTAGTCTTTTGGCACGTGTTTACAAAGCTAAATATTACCCAAATGGAGATTTCATGTCAGCAAGGTTAGGTCCTTACCCCTCTTATACATGGAAGAGCATCTGGTGCTCTCGGGGTCTTCTTGAACAAGGTCTCGGATGGAGAGTGGGGAACGGCCGGTCAATCAACATCTGGCAGGATTCTTGGGTGGCAAGACCTGGCAATGGTAAAGTCAATTCTCCTATAGTTCAGCACTCTATCAGTACAGTTGCGGATCTTATAAATGTTGATAACCATACCTGGAAGAGTGACTTAATTCATGATCTCTTTGACCCTCCTACTGCACACAAAATCCTCTGTATGCCTCTTTCTTCCTCTTTTACTCCAGACTGTAGGATTTGGAGAGGGGAGGGTTCGGGCCTGTATACTGTCTGCAGTGGGTATCGGTGGCTTGTGAATGTCTCTCTAGGTTTGAGTGGGAATCCTGATGATTTTGAAGACGATTGGTACTCAAAGTTCTGTGGTACGTTTTGGTCTTTGCTTCTTCCTTCAAAGGTTCGGATTTTCTTTTGGCGCTTTGTGCATAATTTGATTCCAACCTATCAAAATCTTTTAATTAGAAAAATACAGACTAATGGGCAGTGTGTGCTTTGCCAATCTGGTTTAGAATCTGTGCACCATTTGATTCAGGATTGCAGTTTTATCCAACAAGCTTTATATGCCTTCAATATTTCAGTTCCTACAGTGACTAGTGAGTTAAGTTTTCTACAGTGGTTTGCTAATCTTTTCGAGACTTTATCTACTACCCAGAAACGCTCTCTAGTAGTAGTGCTATGGGTTTCATGGACTACGCGCAACAAGATTATACATGAAGGTTTCTCACAATCCGCAACTGATCTAATTGCTTTTTCGAAATCCTACACTTCGGAGCTTGATGCATCTAAGGCTACTACCCATACGGTCTCTAGACCCAAAAATCTTAATTGGAGTCCCCCTATTGAGGATACAGTAAAAGCAAACTTTGACTCTAGTTTCTCAGCAACATCATCAAGGTCAGTCTCATGAGTTATTTTCAGAAATTCAGAGGAACTCGTTATGGCGGCAAGAACTTACTTTCATTTGAATGTCTGTAATGTCGAACATGCGGAAGCCCTAGCTTGCGAGTTAGCCGTCACTTTAGGCCATGGTCTGGGCTTTCGGCGTCTGATAGTGGAGGGAGATTCTCTGGTGGTTGTTTCGAACCTCATCTCGCGTGCAAAGAATTTATCGCCGCTATGTCACTTGTATGGAAATATATTGCGCAAAAATTCTCTTTTTGATTACCTGATCTTTACCCATGTCAATCGGGAGAGGAATCGAGCTGCCCATCACCTCGCTCAGCTTGGTCATTCTTCGCCGGAGCCATGCATTTGGATTGAGGAGGTTCCGTCGGCTGTAGAAGCCACGGTAGCGCGCGATAGACAGTGGCTTGGTCCTACGGCTTGATCAATGATTGTGCTTTGGCTTTCTCCCTTGTCTAATCGGAGTTTTCATCACATCTTTCTCTCTGATTGATTTCAAGGTTTCCCCTTTTCTTTGGGTTATCTCTTTCCTCTATTCCGATTTGCTTTTCGGTGCGAAAGAAGGGGTGCGGTTTGGCTGGACGGTTCGTGTTTTTTCTTCAGTTTTTTTACTTCTGTCTTTAATCTTTGTCTGTTTATTTTAGCCGCACGTGTCGTATGTTGTACTCATTTTATTTTTTAATAATAAAATCCAGCCACTCCACTGTTCAAAAAAAATATTAGCTCAAACCTCTAATTTTAGCTCAAACCGTTATTTATTAAACATGACCACCACTCAATCTTTATTTGACATGTGACTTTGATTTTTAATCCCTTTTAAAAATTTACGAGACTTAAATTTATCAACAAACCCCCTAAAATGTTATAATTTCTCACAAAAACTCTGTTAAAAGAGGTCTCATGTCATACATTCATTAAATTCCAACTTTTTTAATAGGCTAACTTTAACATATAACGAAATAGAGCGTTAAACACATAATTTAATAAAAAAATATTATTATTTGGATATTTATTTTGTAATAAAGTATTTTAAAACCATAATTTTAATTTCATATTATTTTAGTTGGGTTTCTAAGTAATAAATGTAAAATTAAGAGAGTAATTATTTTTTATTAAGTAGAGAGATAATATATTTTTAAAATAAATATTAAGATACGAAACTACATAAAATGAGATAATATAAACATACATGATTATCTTAAAAAATATGGGAAAACAAAGATGAGTGACTTGACTAATCGACCAATTCTACTTGTTCCATGTAATTATCTTTTTAAACTTATACAAAATGATTTATTTTTACTATCATACTGCTTAAATAACTTGTGGAATAAACAAATTAAACAAAGGAGCACCACCAATTTTAGTATTTATTTTTAATAAGTAAATAAATTGTAGTTGTACCATTTTGTTATTGTGGGGGGACCATTTTCACTTTGACAAGCTTCTGCCCAGAAAGCCCCTCCACGAGCCTATATAAACACTTCACCCCTTCCCCACTACCTTCAATTTCTTTCACTCCAACACATCCCCAATACCAGGAGAGGGAGGAAAATAGAGAGAAAAAGCAGCTCTTTTCTACTTCTCTTTTTTGAGAATCTGTTCAATCATGGCGGCTTCCGTCGATAATCGACAGTTCAGGCGCCTTGAACCGGCTTTGAACGGTGCTTTCACCCCCTTGAAGCCCGGTCCAAGTGCCCAGACCCTCCGCCCTGTCAAACACGTCTTTATCGATCATGATTACGATGACTCTTCCAGTGAGGACGAAGGAAATGAGTTCAACAGCTACAAAGATTTGATCGTCAAGTCCAATAGCGAGCTCGAACCTTCCGTTCTGGACTCTCGAGATGAAGCCACCGCCGATAACTGGATAGAGCGTAATGGTTCCATGGTCCGTCTCACCGGGAAACACCCTTTCAACTCCGAACCTCCCTTGAACCGCCTCATGCACCACGGCTTCATCACCCCCGTTCCTCTCCACTACGTCCGTAACCATGGTTCGGTTCCCAAAGCCTCCTGGGACGACTGGACCATCGAAATCACCGGCTTAGTAAAAAAGCCGATGAAGTTAACGATGGATCAACTGGTTAACGAGTTCCAAAGCCGTGAGTTCCCCGTCACCCTGGTTTGCGCCGGGAACAGACGTAAAGAACAAAACATGGTGAAACAAACGATAGGTTTCAACTGGGGAGCTGCCGGGGTTTCCACTTCGGTGTGGAGGGGTGTACCATTGCGTGACGTGCTCAAAAGATGTGGGGTCTTCAGCAGGAAACACGGCGCCCTGAATGTGTGCTTCGAAGGGGCGGAGGATTTACCAGGAGGCGGTGGTTCCAAGTACGGAACCAGCATCAAGAAGGAGTTCGCCATGGACCCTTCTCGGGATATCATCTTAGCTTACAAGCAAAACGGGAAAGTCTTGAGCCCCGATCATGGATTCCCGGTCCGGATGATCATCCCGGGGTTCATCGGCGGACGAATGGTGAAATGGTTGAAGAGAATCGTTGTCACCACCCAAGAATCCCAGAATTATTATCACTTCAAAGATAATAGAGTACTCCCTTCTCATGTTGATGCCGAGCTAGCCAACGAAGAAGGTAAAAAAATAAATAAATAAAAAAACAAGTCAAATCTCATTTTTATTACTTTGTGCATGGGGAATACTGAAACATTGTGACGTAATGTTTGAAGCTTGGTGGTATAAGCCGGAATACATCATCAATGAGCTAAACATCAACTCGGCGATAACGACGCCTTGCCATGAAGAGATCTTGCCAATCAACTCGTGGACCACTCAAAGGCCATATACTTTGAGAGGCTACGCATATTCCGGTGAGTTTCTTCAAACTTGGTTTTTCAAACGGAATCTTATTCTTTTTTATTTATTTCAAATCATGTAAATCTCGGTTTTACATTCATTTTGAAACCTGTAAAAACGAAATCAGACCCCGACAAAGTTTGCTTTTAGCTTAGACGGTGAGCATCACAGATTTTAGGACAAATAGTGAACATGTTCTCAATATAAAATAAACTAGTAAAAAAAAGCCACTTTTGTTGGAGTGAAACCCTTTTGTCTTTAGGCTCGAGTTACAATGTTACATCATTCATGCCTCTTGGAATTTCTTAGAGTTTGGAATATAGGACGGATACAATATGATATTAGCTCCTTATCATTTAGGGAAAAGTGCTGCCCAAATTCTAACAAGGCCTGTAAATTTTCCAAGAGCCAATAAGGCATTACAAGACAAAATGAAAGAGTAAAAAAAATGGAAAAAAGGGGTAATGGCATAAAGTTTGATTGAAACTTGTGGGCTGGGGAATACAACTACAAGTGGTGGGCAATGGTAGTCTTTTTCCTGTTTTGGGAAGAGTCGTGGAAATGATGCTACTTAGGTAGTTGAATTCTATTTATAATTAATTAAACTTCAAGTGCATTTATATTCAAAAAACTTTAAGTACATTTACTTATTTGATTTTGTATGAATTGACAACAGGAGGAGGGAAGAAGGTGACACGTGTCGAGGTTACTATGGATGGTGGCGAAACGTGGCAAGTATGTAGCCTGGACCACACTGAGAAACCAAACAAATATGGGAAATTCTGGTGCTGGTGCTTCTGGTCCCTGGAGGTCGAGGTTCTTGACCTGCTGGGAGCCAAGGAAATTGCGGTTCGAGCCTGGGACGAGACACTCAACACGCAACCCGAGAAGCTCATTTGGAATGTCATGGTGCGGTTTCTTTTTTTAGTATACTATGTGTTTTATTTGCTTAAGGGAAAGAATTCAATGCAAGTTTCACTAATGGTTTAATTATGTTTGTAACAGGGAATGATGAACAACTGCTGGTTCCGTGTAAAAACAAACGTTTGCAAGCCACACAAGGGAGAAATCGGGATCGTTTTCGAGCACCCGACGTTGCCGGGCAACCAATCCGGAGGGTGGATGGCTAAGGAACGCCACCTTGAAAAATCAGCCGATGCAAACCCCACTTTAAAGAAGAGTGTTTCATCTCCTTTCATGAACACTGCCTCCAAAACATTTTCAATGTCGGAAGTTAAGAAACACAACTCCGCTGATTCGGCCTGGATTGTCGTCCACGGTCACATCTACGATTGCACTCGGTTCCTCAAAGATCACCCCGGTGGCGCTGATAGTATTCTGATCAATGCCGGAACCGATTGCACCGAAGAATTCGACGCAATTCACTCTGATAAAGCCAAGAAACTACTGGAAGATTATCGGATCGGTGAGTTGCTCACATCCGGTTATGGCTCCGACTCGTCGACATCATCGCCGAATACTTCCGTGCACGGGGCATCGAACATGATGAGCTTTTTAGCACCCATTAAAGAAGTTGCGCCAACAAGACCCGTGGCCCTAGTTCCACGTGAGAAAATCCCATGCAAACTCGTCGAAAAAACATCGATCTCTCATGACGTTCGCTTGTTTAGATTCGCATTACCGTCGGAAGATCAAGTGCTAGGATTACCGGTTGGGAAGCACATATTTTTGTGTGCCACTATAGATGATAAGCTTTGCATGAGAGCCTATACCCCAACAAGCACCATCGATGAAGTAGGCCACTTTGATCTAGTGGTCAAGGTTTATTTCAAAGGTGTGCACCCCAAATTCCCCAATGGAGGACTAATGTCCCAGTATTTGGACTCTATGCCAATTGGGTCACTTTTGGACGTAAAGGGTCCTTTAGGTCACATCGAATACACAGGCAGAGGAAACTTCATGGTTCATGGCAAACCCAAGTTTGCCAAGAAGCTGGCAATGTTGGCTGGTGGGACAGGAATTACCCCAATCTATCAAGTCATCCAAGCGATTTTAAAGGACCCCGAGGACGAGACGGAGATGTATGTGGTGTACGCGAATCGAACAGAAGACGACATTCTGCTGAAAGAAGAGCTGGACGATTGGGCAAAGAAGCATGACCGATTGAAAGTGTGGTATGTGGTCCAAGAATCAATAAAGGAAGGATGGGAATACAGCTTGGGTTTCATCACCGAAACCATCTTGAGAGAGCATATCCCGGAGGGCTCCAACGACACTCTTGCGTTGGCTTGCGGACCGCCGCCGATGATTCAGTTCGCAGTACAACCTAATTTGGAGAAGATGAACTATGATGTCAAGGATTCTTTGTTGGTTTTCTAGACAAATAAAAACTGATCGGTATGAGGTATTGTAGTTTGTGTATGTACAGAAATATATTTATCCCACTACATTGTTCCTTTTTTGTTTTATTTTTATATATAAATTGATTTTACTCAATGTGTTCGGTGTTATTCTTTTTTTTTTCTCCTTCAAAAGTGGAAAGTGTAGCTAAAAATTCTGTTTAGCCTTTTCCTCGTCGACAAAGATGTACATATGTCTTATATGATAAATAAAGGGACGCCTTTTGTTCAAAAATGGATTTTTTCCTTTGATCTCATCCTGTATATTTGTTGAATTTTTTAGCCAATCAGCTGACTCCTTCGAAAAGTTCTAGGGTGAACTCTATTAAAATAAGGTTAAAATGGGGCGTGTACATAAATTTTTAAAGAAAAATTATAAGGATTTATGCATATGTACATAACTTCCTACAAAAAATAGTAAAAAATTCAGTATATACATAAATGCTTACGACTTTTATATACATATACATAAATCCTAACAAAAATGGTGAAACTTAAGGTATATAGACAAATGCTTACAACTTTTGTAAGAATTTCGGTATGTACATAAAAGTGGTAACTGGTAAGCATTTATGTATATACCGAATTTATTACTATTTTTGTAAGAATTTTGGTACATATACATAAATCGTTATATTTTTGTAAAAATTTATATACACGCCTCATTCTAGCCTCATTTTAACGGATTTTTTTAAAATTTCCCGGCTTCGTTAGATTTCCGGAGTTAAACTTTCAACAATGAACGCACAGTATGTTCATTAATTTGTATGATTGAGATTTGTAGTGGTCATAAAATGAGAAAAAGACGTAATATAAGAAAGCAAATTCCATACCCTAAATAAATAAAAAACAATGAACCTTTATATATATAAGAAAAAAACTTTATGAAAACCGAATCATCAACCGAATCATCGGTTCAGCTCATTTACTATCCATTCTATTTTACTACGAATGTTTAATACATCTCATTCAAAAATACTTTTTTATTAATTAAAATATTTATATTTTTAATATAAATATTGAGATTTAAATTCATATAAGATAAAAAATACGGCCACCTACAACTTCTTTAACTAAAGGAAAAAAAACTTTTTGTATCTACGTTGTAAACTCTTAAAGTCGACGAGAATTATTTCGGTTTTGTTTCTGTATTATTTTTAAAACATATCATGTCCAATTAAAAATAATTTGTTAAAAACACAATCTAATTAATTAGAATATGCCAAAAAAATCACATAAAATCATGATCGAGTTGCCTAGACAATTTATTGAACCAGTAGATAATGTTTCAGTCGCTTAGTATTAAAAGTAATAAATAAATAAAATGTTTTTAAAAATGTAATCCACATATTTTTTCTTCAAAATAATCTTTCGCCATTGTTATTGTTTTCCTTTTTCTTTTTGAAAAGATTTTTTTAGTTTTTGAATTAGACTTCTTCAATAAAAATTCTAGATTTTTTTTATTTTAATTTTTTTAAATAGTCTAAAGGTGATTACAAGGTAGTATCTACTCATACATATTATTAACTTTTTGACAAAACAAAAATACTTTATAAACAAAGCAATTGAACCTGAGTCTCTTAAGATGAACATCATCCGCTATTCACCCAATAATGCAACATTTATATACTATTTTTTATATCATGTTTTTATTGAAGGCTTTTTCTCAAGTAAACCATATATATAACATCTTTAAAAAGTTTTCCTAGTTCATACAAGGCTATGATTAGGGAAATAAAATCCATCTCTAAATGATATCTAAGAAATGCTACTCCATTAATCAATTTTAGGAGTCTTTTCTAACAATAGGCTATATAATATATTAAAGATAAACTAGTTTGAACATATTTTGTGAGGTTAATTCAAGTATTTAGTTATAAGATAAAAATTTGTATATTCATGTGCATCTTATTTTTTAAGGATAAATATTCTATACACAGGCGATGGAAACTGAAAGTTTCCACAAGCGCCTTAGTTTTATGGTATAGGGAATTAGTTTAGGGTATAAGGTTTAGAGGTTTAGGTGTAGGGAGTTAGAATTTAGGGATAGTTGTTTCAATTTAAGGTTTAGGGTTATAATTTAGGGTTTATAGGTTAAAACCTAAATCCTCACCATATTACCCTAAAACTAAACCCTAACGTATAAACCTTAAATTATATCCCTCTGTTGCAGCTGAAGAAACACTTCGATATTCAGCTTCTGTCGTGGAACGGGACACCACAGATTGTTTCTTCGACTCCCAGGCAACAAGATTACTTCCAAAAAAAAACACAGAACCCTGTGGTGGAGCGTCGATCATCAAGGTCAGCTCCCCAATTTGCATCCGCAAACGCTGAGATGGACAAATGTGGTGTGGACACAAACCGTATACCATAATCAAGAGTCCCCTGCAGATACCTCAAGATTCGTTTGACAGCCTAAACATGAGTATCAAGAGGATTCTGCATGAACTGGCAAACACGATTAACATCGAATGCAATTTCAGGCCTAGTAATAACAACATACTGCAATGCCCCAACTATACTTCTGTAATCAGTAGAGTTATCAACAGGACTTCCAATTGTCGCAGACAAACTACAAGTAGAAACCATAGGTGTGGGCAATCCTTTTGCATCAGCTAACCCACTGCGACATAATAACTCAGAGATATACTTACGTTGATTAAGTGTCAATCCTCCTTTAAAATAACATACCTCAATGCCTAAGAAGAAGTGCAGTGAACCAAGATCTTTCAGAGAAAAGGTTTCGTGCAGCCTGTTAATAACCCTTTGCACCTCTTGACTATCACATCTTGTGATCACAATATCATCAACGTAAACTAAAAAATACATGACGGTTGAGAAAGGCGTAATATGGTTTATGGTTTATAGGTTTGTTAAGCTTACATACTACCTTACTGGAATCTCCTTGTTCATAGCTTGGAGGTTGTATCATATAAACTTCCTCCAGCAAATCGCCGTTGAGAAAGGCGTTGTTTATATCAACCTGTCGCAAACACCAGCCCTTTGAAACAACAATAGAGAGAATGGTTCGAACAGTGATGGGTTTAACCACAGGACTAAACGTCTCATGAAAATCATACCCAGCTTGTTGTAAATACCCTTTCGCCACTAGTCGAGCTTTATAACGAGATATAGAACCATCTGCATTTCTCTTTATCTTGAAAATCCATTTGCAGGATACTGCCTTCCGGTGAGACGGCAACTCAACCAAGGACCATGTGTTATTACGAACAAGAGCATCGTACTCAGCCCGCAGCTTGCTTCCAGTTAGAATCACGAAACGCCTCTTTAATAGACTGTGGTTCAACAACAGAATCAGAAGATCCCAAACTCGCAACAAAGATTTTTGGTTTACGAATTCCACTCTTCCCTCTTGTAATCATCGGATGAGCATTTGAAACTGGAAAATCAGAAATTCCAATTGGACCAGGAGCTTCAACACACGAAAACCCTTCAGTAGATTGAACGGATTGAAACCCATCAGTGTGAGCATCAGGTTGCTAAGAGAGACCAGCCGAATCACACTCTACACCTGGCGGTGCATTCAACCCTAGGGGTACCAAAGAGGAGAAAGGAAGCAGGTCACCGTTAGTAACACCGGGATCTGGGGGTAGAGACAAGCCACCAAACTGTTCGATGGAGGCAGACTCATCACGAATCGAAGCAAATCGGAACGATAAACTAGCCGTGTCAGAGAAATGTGGGGAAGAGGACAAAATAGGAGTTACAGCCCGACCTTCAGAAATGTGGGGGTGTGGAGAATGCACGGGACTAGAGCAATTGGGGGGACACGACCCACCACTAGCAGGCCTATCACCAGCAGAAACAGACAAGTCCAATAGTGACACCAGACCAGACCCAGAAGTATCGGATGATACATGGGCCACAGGACTAAACCCACACGCCTCGGCCGGGTCAGGTTCATCGTGGACCACTAACGGTCCAGGCTCGTCCTGGACAAATTGTGGGTTACTCTCATCACAACCAATTGGGTCACTCTCATTGCAACCAAGTTGTGGATCAGGCCCATCCTGAGTACCTGGAGAGACTGACATAGCACGGGCTTCTGAAACTTCTCCTTGGACCAACGTATTTGGAACAGTAGTATCATGGGTGGATTTGAAACCAGGCTGAACAATAGGCCCAGTGGCAAGAGAGCTAGCGGAGTGATCCAAACCATTTTGTTCAGGAAATGTAACAACCATGAGAGGAAACTCACTGGGTAATGCACTCGAAACAGTACCCGAACCTTTGCAGAGTTGAGAGTAAGGAAAAATAGTTTCGTCAAAGACAACATGTCTAGATAAAACCACCTTACCCCCAGGAGTAAGACATTTATAACCCCTATGTGACATGCTATACCCGAGAAAAACACACTGCTCAGTACGAAAATTAAGCTTATGTTGAAGAAAATGACGCATCAAGGGGTAACAAGCACAACCAAAAGTCCTTAAAAACTCACAGTCAGGAACGCTTTTGAACAAGACCTCATGTGGAGATTTTCCTTTAAGCACAGGGGTTGGTAACCGATTAATTAAGCAAATGGATGTGACAAACGCATAACTCCAAAATTTCATTGGTAAGCCTGCCTGAACTAACAACGCCAGACCAATTTCCATTATATGACGATGTTTCTGTTCGGCTTTGCCGTTTTGTTCAGAGGTGCTGAGACACGTTATCCGATGAAGAACACCATGTGAGCGCAACCAACTCGCAAGAGCTTGAAATTCTCCACCACCATCCGTTTGAAGAGCCTTAATTTGGCACCCAAATTACACTTCGACTAATTTGTAGAAATCAAGAAAACACTGATACACATCCGATTTTTTCTTCAGAAGATACAACCAGGAGTACTGACTATACACATCAACAAAGGAGACATAATAACTAAAATTTTCAGAAGCAACATGGGCTGGGCCCCAGACATCGGACACGACAAGTTGAAAAGGAGCATCGTATGTGGTAGTAGACAACGAAAAAGGGAGTTTGTGAGCCTTTCCATGTAGACAAGGAGAACAAACAGAATTAACATGACTTTCATTAGCAACAATATTAGCAGAGCGTAAAGCTGCCTTAAGCACATTTAAGGACGGATGTCCAAGGCGTTTATGCCACAAATCTAGAGGTAAAACAGACCGAGATGCACTACAAGCTTGTGCATCAACTTTATTAACAGAACTGGAAACAAAACATTTATTACTATCAGAACAAGAATTCAACGAAACAGCAACTACCAATGGAAGGACAGAGCGCAACTCATAGAGTCCATCAGGAGTGAGCTTCCCCTCCAACAGAACAACCTTGGTCTGAGCATCCTTCACAAAGCAATTAAAAGGATGAAACTCGAAAAACACATCATTATCACGTGCAAAATGAGACACTGAGAGCAGATTTTTCGTTATATCAGGAGCACACAGTAAATCACGCAAAATCAAAGACCTATTCGAAGCAAGCAAAGTACCTTGCCCCACACGAGTCACCTTTATTTCATCACCATTACCCATTAGTAAGGAAGTCATACCTGTGTAGGGAGCATCCGACTGCAGATTAGCACGATCACTGGTTATGTGATGAGTAGCACCAGAATCGGGGTACCACACAACATCCTTAGAGCCAGACGACGTTCCAGGCACATTGTTATTAGCATATGAACCTGCCAAGAAGGTACTTGCTACGGGAGAGTAAGTGGGAACAGGACCAAAACTGTGAGAAGTAGGGGAGGAATGAAATCCTGGAGAAACAGACGCAGGACGCAAACCAGGTGAAGTTGCCCCCAAACTGTAACCTGAATGAACTGAACTACCTCCTCCAGAAGATGGAAGATGAGAGGGATGAGAAAGAGCAAAATGATAGGGGGAACTGTTGAACAGAAACCAGAAGAAGATGCAGCAACCGAAGGAAAGGACTGAGCAGGTGAAGGGGAAAAACTTTGCTGAAACTGCTCAGGCCGTGGACTGAAAAACGTATAATTGGCTGTACCAGCACTCCGTGGAGAAGAACCTCTCCCCTTGTTGTCAGTAGAATTTGTAGAAGTACTGTTATAGTTCTGGTCAAACCTATACCAACATTTTTGAGCCATATGACCAAATCGATCACAGATTTGACATTATGGGCGATTGAAGCTGTTTCGACCTCTCCCTCTTCCTCAAAACGAAGAAAAATTGGCATTTGTGTGCTGAGATGTAGAGAAGCTTTCAGTGTTGTGATCTTCAGAGAGATCTTCTTTTTCCTCAGATTCCTCAATTCGAGCACCTCGATGAGTAGCAACATTGGCCTGGACTGAGAATTGATCAGATAAAAACTCCCTCTGTCGAATCTCGCAATCAACTAACATCTCCGTGAGAGTTTCAAGAGTCTGAGGCTCTCGTGAGGCAAAGGTAATGACAGAGTCAAACTCAGCTGTTAACCCAGCTAAAATAACACTAACTTGCTCCTGCTCGGTTACTGTATTACCAGATGCATTCAAAGTATCACATATTAGTTTTATTTTAGCAAGATATTCATTAATAGACAACCCCTTTTTTCTGCGAATGAAGACTATGCCTCAAAGACAAAATTTTAGCAATAGACTGAGTTGCAAAGAACCTAGAAAGTGCAGTCCAAATCAACAACGAAGTAGTAAGTCTTGTAAGACGAGGTAAAACATCGGAACTAACTGTGGATAACAACCATGATGCAAGAAGCTTATCCTGTTTATGATAAGCAAGAAAAACTGGATTCTCTACAGACTGACCAGCTTCATTAGTAATCACTTTATCAGGCACCTTATGATCAGTTATATAAGCAGACAACCCATAACCATCTATGATAAGCATAACTTGATGCTTCTAGAGAATATAATTGTGTTCATTTAGCTTAACTGTGTCGAGTTTAGGGAGCTGTTGAACAGAGAAAATAGCAGACGAAGAGGATGCCATACCAGAGACTGAATCAGAAACGGAAGGAGAAGAGCCAGATTGCTGAGAGTTGAAACCAGTTGTCTCACCAGTCATTGTAAACACCAGCACAAGAACCGCAGGGGTGCAAAACCACACAGAGCTGCAACACACTACCGGTGTCTAGAAACTTTCCTCGGCGGCAATTTATCGAACACATAGTGCTCACAGAAACAACAGCTATTCTTCAGAAAAACCAAAAACGCAAAAAACCTCTTATACGAACAGCAGATCAGACAAAAACCTCAATCAATCATCAAATCAAAAATGAAGCTCAGAAAAGCTCAAGAATCACGACACTTAGGACATACACACAGAACTAACGAATCACACATCAAAGGCTTAGAAGAAATGCTGCGATGTTACAATGTTCTAAACAAACAGAGAACACAATCCTCGATCCATCAAAGTTACATACGAATCACTAATTTGTCCTTTTACTAAAAGTAACACGGTACAGATTTCCTTACGACTCAATCAGTAACTTTGCAACCAGCTCTAGATCTGAGAATTGAAGCAACACTGATAAAACGACAAGTACATAAACCTTTACCTCTTTCAGATTGATTGTCACCACAGCTTCGTTTAATCCACGGTTGATCGGCGAATCATCTGTCCCTGAGGAATGATTATTGAGTTGAAGTTTATCAATCGCAATCGCAGCAACAGCTAGAAAAGTAACCAGAATAGAGACGCAACACCGGACTCAGGAAACAACAATTCAGACTCTGTTAACAGAGAGAAAAAGCTCTGATACTATGTAGAAATCCAGGTGGAGTGAGAGATGAACGGTTAAAGAAGAAGGAAGAAGAAATAGAAGAAGAACGAGAGAGAGAATTTAGAGAAGAAAGACGACACTCTTGTAAGTTTTATTAAGAACACTCGTAATATCCCAAATAGGATCGAGTCATATTTATACACTGTTAGAGACCTGCACAGCTGTACAACTCAGTTATAGGATACTAACAATGACCTAACTATCTTAACTGAATCATAACAGACTGTAACAGTCTCAAGAATACAAGCAAGATAAACCTATGTAAAGCTATACTTGTAACATATACATGTTATATATATTTACGTTTCTTTTCATATTGTGATTCTATTTAGAGAAAATTTTATGTTTATGTCACGTCTTAATTTATTACATATTTTATACGATTAGATCTAATGATTTAATTTAAAACGAATTGTATGTTTGTATTTGTGTGATTCGTTTTGTTTATTCAAGGTATTATAAATTTATATAGATTGCATCTGTGTATTCACAATGTATTATATTAGGTTTTTATTATGTCATGCATAAATTATGTTTCATGTTGTATTTGTACCGTGTCTCAACCCGTTTTATATTTGGTATAATTTATTTTAGGCATAATGTCAAAAATGCATGTAACATTTAAGTGAATAGTCATTTTGGCTCATATTGTTTTTATTTTTTGAACCAATTTAACACTCAACGTTTTATTTTGAGTCAAAATGACCACTTTGCATGAAAATTGTTAGTCAACTGACGGTAAACAGCTTGAAATGACTTGACAAAATGACACATCAGCAGAAAAAATGACTGATGTGATATTCTTTCAAGTCAAACACTATTGTATTTGTCTATATGACATTGTCATGTCAGCGTGAACTGTCATATAAATTTGTTACATCATTTCAAGCCATTTTCAGTTAGTTGACTAACAGTTTTAATCCACATAGAGATATTTTGACCCAAAACGAAATGTTTAGGATTAAAATACTTTTTAAGAAAGAGTAAAAGGAAAAAATGAATATTCTATCAAACGTTAGTTACATTTTTATGATTTGATTTTAAATTTAAATTTAACTTTTTCTAAAGAATTATATATTATTAAAATACATTTAAAAGTAATTAATATAAATGTCAAATTCAAAACTTTAATATGAAACACAAGGCCATACATTTATAAAAGGCAATTGAGATGAGACAAAAAGGCCACAGTACAACAGCTGGATCGAACAGTATTAGAAAAACACGAGCCACAATGGGGCGTGGGTCCGAATGAGCCGCCGCCGCCGCGTACACGGGGGCTGCATGGCCGTTGCCCTTACCGTGAGCCAAATCTAAAACAACCTTTGCTGCTTGGAACGTCCAAGGGTCACCTTCCGCACAGTTCACGCTATCGCGTTTTCATTGGCCCCTTGCCCCCTCATTTTTCTATTCATTAAGATCTTTAATCTCGGCTTTCTCTTGTTTTAATATGACTAAACTCGATTAATTAAGCTTCAAATCTTTAATTAATTACCAAGTTGGATCCATTTTCACGTTCTTTCTCACCTGAGTTTGAGTGTTATGGTCAAATACCATGTTAAACAATAGGATTCTATATTAATATTATACCAACTCCCTTTGTGTATGTTCTTTTTCTCTTTTTTAATGGTCACCCCATTTATTTTACATTATTTTTTACTGCTGGATCTCTAACACCTCTTCCTAATCTCACCTTTTTTTAAATCATTATGTTGTTTTTCGAGAATCTTTCGATTATTATTTATCTGTTCTATTGGGAATATATTCCCGAACCTTGATCGTCAGATGTAATTTAAGTTTTAAATATTATCATATTTTAAGAGCTATTGTATATGAATCGACTGAATTGAATCGAACTAGATGAATTGAATATAAACAAAACAAAAGTTTCCAATGTCAAACAGTTGTTTACAAACCTAGCTAGCTGGTATGTGGGAAAAAACCAAACGTGGTTTTTAGTTCTTTAGTTTTGATTGTCTTGATGCAATGTTTGAATAATGAAACATCAAATTCTAGTGGAACACTAACACTTTATTCATAAAAGTGGGTTTGACTAGCAGAGAAGAATTCACTTTAATGACCTAAGCTAACAACTAAGAATTCAAATCAAGTTTGAAGTTTAGGGTTTATGGTTCAAGTTTAGAGTTAGGGTTTAGGATTTTAATTTATAGAATTGAATATATGGATTTTTTAGGGTTTAATGTTTGTAATTTAAGATTAGGATTTAGAATTTAATTTTTAAGTGTTAGAATATAAAAATAACACAAAAAAACAGAAGATTTTAGTTCACCAATAATGTGACCAATAATGCGATGACCAACGCAGATTCCTTTTTATATTTCCCTAAAATGGTAGGATATTTTGGGCACCATGGAACCTAGTTAGGATTGAAAACTCATAGGCTTTATATTCTATGGACAATTTGATTACATGTATGATGTATAGAACAATATAAAAATTCAAATATGAATATAATATGGGCATTAAGTTCATTGTGAAAATAATATATTTTATTAAATATCTCATTTATATTTTGTGACAACATTTTGGGTTTATTGTAACAACAGCTTGAGTTAGGAATATAAAAAAATAAATAAGTTAGCAAATTGGTGAGATCAAAAGTCATAGGTAATTAAATTTTGATTTCTTTCTTAGTTGGGAATTAATTTAATTGGGTCGGAGGTAGGGTATAAGATTGGAAGTCCGCACAATTTGGAAATGGCCTCCAAACACTTTGGGTGGTACCAACGTTTTAATATTTATAAATTATGTTTATTTCTCTCTCTCATTTGTTTTCTATTTGATGTTTTGCTGTCTAGTGGCCTAGTACTGCAATTTGTGCCTTTAGTTAATTAACAATTAACAAAATAATTATAGTAAGTTGGATTGCTTCTAATTTTATAATAATTATTGTATTAAATAACACAAATCATCAAAGGAAACTTTTTGTTGAAAAATTCAAGTTAAATAGCTGAAAATAGATCAATTAAACTGATATAAATTTATTAAGATTTTAAACTTTTATTTGTAAAAATCAAATTTTATTTTTTTTATAATCACCGTTATTCAATCTACTGGTTCACTAATTCAAATCATGTATTATATAGACTAATTTAAATCGTCGTTATTAAGATTTTATACTCATTGTGGGACAATTCTTCAACCCAATTTATTTTATTCACAACACCATGATGTGAGCTTTTGACATTGCTTAAGGGATTCAATGTTTCATCTAGGGGTGATAACTATTTTAAGCATCTCACGAGCAGTTCGAGCTCGACTTGAGTTGACTTGACTCAGGATCTTAACGAGTTGAGTCGAGCAAAACCTAACTCAACTCGATAAATTCACCAACAACTCGTTACTTTTTCTTTCTCTTTTTTTTACAAAATGTTAGTTTGGTGTTTTATAGAATGTTACTTTAGACTTTGAATTTTGAAATTGATTCGCACACTATTTTCATCATTTATTTTGTTAAATATGTTAGTTTATGTTTATATTTACTAGATTTTATATATATTAAAAATAATGAGTCTGTCACGCTCGACGAACATCGATGAGCACCACTAACGACGAGCACCGATGAGCGCTATTAATTTAATTTATAAAGATTAAAAATTTAAAGGACTCACCGTATAATTATAAATTATTTAAAAATTAAAAGGCAAATTAATTAAAATATATTATTTGATTTTTAAATTTTCTTTTGAACATTGATTAAAATATCTATTTACCCCTAAATTATAAACCCTAATTTTTGTTCATTTAAAATTTATGTCGTCGTTGCCGCCGTTATCTACTGTCGTTGCTGCCGCTACCTCCTGCCGTGATGGTGAAAGTCACGATGGTTAAACTCTTCGATCATCATCATCATGCCACTGGAGTTTTTACTTTTTGTTAATAGTTGCCATTAAACTCCAGTTTAGACTCTTCGATGGTCAGGTGCAACAAATCAATGCTGCAGCAGCGACGACGGTTTGAATTTCTAATGAACAAAAATTAGGATTTTCTAATTTAGGGGTAGATAGGTATTTTGATTCATGTTTTAAAAAATTAAAAATAAAATAATATATTTTAAATAATTTACCTTTTGATTTTTAAATAATTTATAATTATACTGTGAGTCATTTAGATTTTTAATCTTTATAAATTAAATTAATGGTGCTCCTCGTTAGTGATGCTCATCGATGCTCGTTGAGCGTGACAGATTTTTGCTATTAAAAAACAAGGTAAAAATTATGACGAACATAACAAGCAACGAGTCAAGCAAAATTTTATCGAGCTTATTGAATATCGAATCGAGCATGAGTCAAACAATTTTCGATTTGATTTGAGTCGAGCACTACTCAACTCATAATCGACTCGCTCTATAAGCACCCTTAATCTAATCTTATTAGACCAAATGATTGTTGATAAAAATTTAACTTTACTTTTTTGAATTAAAGTTGTGTTTTTTTTTTCTGTTAACGTTAGTTAATCAAACATACTTTTACACATTTTGAAAAAAAAAAGAACATACTATTACACATAAAATAAAACGTTTGCTAAGGTACATTATATTTCTCAAGAAAACAATTTCAATAAATTCGAGGGCAGATGGTAACAAGACCGTAAAACCCTCAAAGTTTCGAGAGAAAAAATTGTATTACACTCCTTCAAAGTTTTAGAAATTCTAAGCGGGGGATATCAACTTTTTAAAAAGTTCTCATAAAATTTTAAATTTTTAATTAAACCCTCTTGATTTTTAAAAATTCCTATCAACTCTCTAATTTTTTTTAATATTTTAATTTAACCCCCAAACTATCTCTTCACGATCTGTTATTGGCTTTAAAATATAATATTGTTGAGTGGAACAACTCCAAACATGTTATAGACATGGCTTGAGTGTTTTTCTTTTTACTCCATTGCTAATAGACTTGATAATGATTTATAAGTACTGTCGTGAACACTTCAAATGGGCTTGGTTTGACATCAAAATCAATTCAGCAGGAACCGAGAAAAGAGTTACGCTCAAAGAAGCCTTCTACCAAATTTGCTGATTTTGTGATAGGCGCCACATCAACAAAGAAATAACGATTTTGAGAAAGGATATAGAGAAGAAAAATAGAATTGAGAAGTTTTCGAATTATCTGGATGTTTTAATTATTCTAATCTCATTCTCTTGTAATTCTCATCTTTTCTATATTTTTTTAGTTGCTTTCAACAATAATCAAGTATCTTCTTCCTCTTTAATTTATCCAAATTCATTTCAATTTACAGTTTGCAACAAAAAAACTTGTGTAACCATGGTTAAACAGATTTTGAACATTCCTCAGTCGGGAAATCAACAGTACGAGGTATATTCCCAACATCAACATCCTTGCAGCACGTTCAGCTTCAGTCTTGGGCTTGGCTATAGCAAGTTTGGGACAAGGTGTTGTTAAAATCTTGATATTTTTTTTGTTGTCTTGGTCACTGATATTTATGTCAATGAACATGGACGATAATCAAAATGATTGGCTGTGAATTATTTAAATCCCTGTTTGAAAACATCTCCAAACCAGACAATCTTTGTCTCGTTAACTGTGTTTGATAGAGACAATTGATGGGGAAAAAAGATTTGGAGAAAGATTTGAGCAGAGACGGCAATTACATGGATGATAATGGTTTATGTAAATTTGTGGTGGGAAATGGGGATAAGGATTAAGGGGAGAGTATTTGTACCAATGTGATTGGTTTAAGTGGTGAACAACATGGTATCGTTTAAATAAGATCTTGGGTTTAAGGCTTTGTGTATGTAAAAAATTCTCACCGAGAGATTCACTAATTAAAATCAGGTGTGCGACAAAAGTCGATCCGAATTAATTAGAGCGAAATCTTAAAAACCGGGGCAACAAGAAAAGGGGAGAGCATTTGTCTTTTGCTTTCACGTTTGTTACAACTTAGAATTAGGTTTGAATTCTTTCTAAGAAATTTGCTGCTCCGATATTTTTTCAAGATTTTTTTAAAAATAATCCAAGCATTGTGATTCTACTGGTGATGGATCATATGTTGATACAAAGTTAAAAGTACATAAATATAACTATTAAACTTTGAATTTTTATTTAATGTGACCAACATGAAATACAAAGCCTCAAGCTTACTATGGTAGAAATTAGTACTAACCCTTTTCTACTTAAATTTAACAAACCAATATATATACTAAATCGCACAACAAACCAATATATAAGTTTCTACTTTCTACACTACAATATACTAAATCGAAAAACGTTGAGGTTCAAAACAGTTACGAAAAGCATATATAATGTCTAAATTATGTAGATTATTTTCATTTTTAAATCGAAAGATATTAAGTGTTTAAGCATGGTTGGTTTCACGTTCTCTTGTATGTTACACCAACAACTACGTCAATCAAATAAAACTCAATTGATCGTTACCAACATATTAAAAAGAAGTGTTCGATTAATAAACATGAGTATATGTAGATATAATATATGATTCAATAGAAGTGAGTCTTATGTACCATCAATAAATAACAATACGGTACCTCATCGTTTATCCCAAGAGGAAATAAAAACACAATAATTTTAATTAATATTTAATTATGTTTAAGCAAAATTATTCAATAAAATTGAGGAGTGAATCAAATATTATCTTTGGATTACATTACGATAATGGTGATTATACTTTATATTTTGGAGATTGTACAATATTTTTGATCCAGTTATTAACAGGCTATTGGGTTGGAGAAAATAAAGGAATATAGTCCAATCTAATTTTACAAAATATGAATGGCAGAGAGGAACGAACCTAATGCAGAACCCAGTCCAATTATTGCCTTAGGCAAGAGGAGAATGTTAAATCCAAGGTTCGGAGCAATTAATGAGGGCTCCGAGGCTCAACCTTTTTTTCTTATATCAGCCCAGACCATTGTTTTTTTAAAAATACCTTTTAAAATATTAGTACTAAGATTTAAATGTACTAAGATTTAAATGTTTAGAATCATTGTTCGAAAATTGATTTTAAAAAGATGGTGTTTTAGACGGTATGTTGTAAAATTCAAAATATATGGATTTGAATAATATTTAAATTTATTAATATTGTGATATATGAGATATATAAACCTAAAATATAATAAAAATATAAAAATATTTTTATTGTAAATCATTATTAATATTTCTATATATAAAATATTATGTAAAGGAAAGCATAATTTTTGAATACATTGGGTCATACCCAGAATTCAGGTAACTAGATTCGGGTTAGTAAGATGGGCAGTAGATTCGGATTCCAAAAGAATTTCAAATTTTTGACTAAAAAGAGAGATTTCTTACTATTTTATTTTAAGATATTAATTCGGTTCAAATTTTGATAATTAGAATATGGTTTGAAGTTGTACCAACCGGTTGGTCTAAGTGGTAAGCAATTTGACATCTCTTAAACAAGTCTCGAGTTTGAGACGTTTTGTATGCAAAAAAACATCGATAGGAGACTCACCCACTAAAGTCAGGTATGCGATGCAGGTCGGTCCGAATTAGTCATGGTAAAACTTTGGTTATGAGTTTAAAATGTTTTATATTAAATCAGATTTTATAAAGGTTCAAATTTGATAACTTCCAAAAGTAATGTACCCAATTTTTGAATAGTTAGTAAAATTCCTAGAGTCTTTTTAAACTACATGTAGTTTTCCCTGCAACATTCATTCATTTCAATTTTAGTCCAACAACCTATTTTTCCAAATTCCAGAAAATCTATTCAAATCTTCACTTCACCTTTTCCCCTCTTTTCTAAGTCTTTCATAGAGCATTTTTAAGCATTCTCAAACTCATTTTTCTTCTTTAACAATGGTAATAATATATTGATTGTTTGTCATATTTTTAAATATTTTTGTTTTTTGAAATCATGATTTCCAAAATTCTATGAAAATTCTAATGTGAATTTACTCGAAATTTATGAAATCAAAATTTATAAGTTAAACTTCGAATTTAGATTGATTTATATCTTATAAGTGTTTTACAAGATTCAATTCTCCTTAGTGTTTTAGAGGCATTTTGGGAGGAGGGGGGAGGGGGGGGGGGGGGGGGGGGGGAGATGAGTTTTAGGTTGAGAGCAATCCTAGATGGTTTAAATAATAGGGAAAGCTACATATTTAGTACTCCTAATTATACACGTGTTGCTGTTTTGGTACTCCAATTATTAGTTTTAGCAAAATAGTACCTAGCGTTATGTTTTTATTTTGTTTTAGTACATTCGCCGTTTAAAATCAACGGAAATGGTGATGTGGCTTGGATTAATAACAGTTTTAATCCAAAAACTTATACAATCTATTAATTTAGTCTAAAATTCTATCAATTTAATTATTATTTTAATTTTTGGATTAAAATTGTAAATTTCTCATATTTCTTCTTCCAGTCGAACACTATTTGGGTTTTGGAGTTTAAAAATTGTGGTATGGACAATTAAAACTTCAGGATTTGGGGATCAATAGGGCTAATATGGGGCCTATTGGAGGACCCAAACTTCACGATCAGGATACTAGCGAGAATGGGAGGGGATTGGAAAGGGATGAGACAAAATTCTATCAAAATTAAGATGATGTTTTAAATTGATGAATTCTAGACTAAATTGATATTATACATAAGTGTTTTAGCCTAAAATTGTGATTATATCAAGCCACGTCATCATCTCCTTAGTTTTTAACGGCCGGAATACCAAAACATAACAAAAAAACATAACATTAGGTACCATTTTACCAAAAATAATAGTTGAGGTGCCAAAACAATTACACAAGAATAATTGGAGTACCAAATATGTAATTTTCCCTAAATAATATTTAGAATAAACTTTAGTCACCAGAAACATGATTTAACCATGGAATCAAGAATATCTCTAAACTAGTCTTTTTCGGTTGTATGAGAGACTAGTGTAGGTATACAATTTTGTTACACTTAAACTTTGTTTGGTAAAGAGGAAAAAAATTAAAAGGATGAAATATTTAAGTGATAGAAAAATAGAAAGATAAAAAAATATAATTTTTTCTATCTATATGCTTGGTTAAAAGATAAAAAATTAGAAAAAAATGAGTTTTTTTCTTCTCTATTCAAAAGATTTTTTTTCTTCACATTTTTATAAATAAATAAATCTTAAATCGACTTAATTTTTTCTTGAGATGTCAATAAATAAAGTCAAGATAACTTTTTTACTTGAAAAGAAAATTATTACACTAGGAATAGTCTCATGACATTTTACATATATGAATGACGATGGGAGTAAACAGCCTACAAGACATGATCCCAACCCCAATCCAAGGTTACAAGCATGCGATGTGGGATCGGAGGTGAGACTCAACCCTATCCAAGAGTTTGATCATTGGCATGAAATGAAAATAAATTGTCTTTGCCTGATGCTCCTATTTATGTTCTCGCTCTAAAAAATAAAATTAAGGAGTCCAAGGTTTAGGTTTAAAATTAGGATATAAGGGGTGAAGTTTATTTTGTTGAAATTTAAGATTACAAATTAGGATTTGAAATTTGTGTTTGAACATAAATAAAGAAGCCAAACGTTGACATATTTTTGTTCGCATGAAAAATATATGCTTTGATGTTTGGTGCAAGGGAAGATTGCTAATACAATAAAGCAGCATTATGTGTAAGCTAAGACATCCAAATGTTTCAATATTCATACACAAAAACCAGTTCTAATAGCAATGTCCGATCATGCAAACTGAAAATATAATACAAACCCTAGAGTTGTACTTAACTTCAACACCAAGTCACCTGTCGCCATAAAATGAAGTAGGGAATTCTATTGTAGGAAAAAGCTGGGTGAAAACAGAAGATTGTTTCAATTTCACCCCAGATTATACATCCGGGGAGATAATTAAAACAAAAGCCATCTTCACCTTACAAAGATAAATTAGCTTAAAACGGATTCAAAATTTCCGTATCTTCCTCTTCGTCATTATCATTATCTTCTCATCGTTGGGAGCTGCCGTTACACGGATTCGCCGGCCAACAAGGCTTGGCCTTGCGCGATTGAATCCATCGCGTGCAGGAGAATAGACCACTGGCAGGTATTCATTTGAATGGCATGCGAAGTTTGAGTACTGGAAATTTTCCTTCAAAGCATCTTTTCCCTAGAAAATTTCAACCAATAAAAAAAAAAGAGAAATGATGATGAAAAGTAAAGGGAGCGCAAGTTTTACTATAAAATGAAGAATTTTACCTGGTGTTTTGCTATGCCAATTCTACAGATTTTCTTCCTACCGTTTCTGCAGTTCCATTCTAGGCTGTTGAAGGCTCTACAGAACCTCCACGCAGCAACATGAGTCGTGAAATTCACAAATGCATACCCCAGATTTAAACCAAACCTGAACCAAACTTTCGAAAGTCAGATGGATTGAGAAGCCAAAAACTACAAGCTTTAACAAATTCAAATAATGAAAGAAAAATTGTAAAGATTACATAAAATCCATTGGCAGGTACAGGAAATCATATGCGGATTTGCAGAAATTAGAGCCAGGCTTAGCTTTCAAATTTTCATTCCGACAGTGTTCATCGAGCAAGAGCTGCAGATGATGCCTCCTGTTTCATATATCAAAAAAGAGAGACAGACATGCATCAATGGTGAAAAAGAACCTTCATGCATGTCGAAAAGTGCTGTGTGCATGCATACACATGCAGTTTCATTCATGATGATACATGCATGTTGGAACTAATGCCATACATCGATGGACGTAAAAGAGATTAAAAAGAGAAACATCGGTTCCGTACGGGAAACAGGCTACAGAAGGGACAAATAAAACTAAAGAACCAATGGGGGAAAACTGACACCTCCTCTACCAGCTTTTGCACAAGAGGTCAAAAAAGTCCCAAAAAGAAGCATAATGAACAGACAGAAAACTCAACTCCGGCGAAAGAGGTACCCAGAAAATGAAAGAAAAAACATGAATCAATCAAACAAAATAATACGCGAAAGAAACTTGACTAGAGAAAGAGGAAGTACAGAAAGTGATTGGGGATGTTTTTGATCATCAGAGAAGTCTTTCCATCAAGTTTCTTCTGTTCCTCAGCGGTCACAGTAGGTAATAAAGGAACACCAGCTTTGAACTTGTTGGCATCTTTCTTCACCCCTACCATGGGATTATCTCTCGGTTGCCTCAACCTAGGAGGAAGACAAACCCTACTCTTCTTCTTTCTACAGTCATTTGGAATGGAATTTGGGACATCGAATTCTTTACACCATGGACGCGGCTGCAGCCCTGGGTTATATACACTCCATGGGGAACAATATACAAAGCTCGGTACGTAAGCTTGGTAGAAGTGAGGCGACTGGAAGGGAAACTGATGTTTCGAACAACGGGGTTCGTAGCTTAAAGCTGATGGGTTTAATGGTTTAGAGACTGAAACTGGTAGCGGAGGCGAAGAAGCAGACATCTTCGGAGAAAGGGTTTTGAAAAGGATGAGAACACATGGGGAAGAACTTATAATGAAGAGGAAACATATATGGGGCATTTGGACAATTGGACTGGAAAGGAGGTTTCACCATTTAGGATATGGAGAATCGGGGTTATGATGAAGATGGGAATTGGTGATTTCTTGTAATGTCTATCCCATTAAATGCTTGCCCCCCGTTTTATGGCAATCCATAGTGTGAGCTATGGCGGCGAGAGAGAGGGTCAGGGTCAGACTTCAGAGAGATTAACCTTGATTGAATCTCTCTGTCCAATCTGTTCCTAGTAGACTGTAGGGCTAGGCCATTTTCAGCTATGAAAAATGTTTCCCATTCTTATTTTTTTGACTTCTTATTACTGTACATAAATTAAAAAGGCAAACTATTTCATTGAACACTAAACTTTTAAAAAAATTGTGATTTGACCATATTATTTTTTAGAAACAGTTAGACCACTAAACTATTTAAATGGTATGAATGTGAGTATCAGCTGTTAAAAATAACAGGAAAGTTGACGGTGTTATTAAATAAAATTAATATAATTACACATTCGGTCCCCTATATTTAAAAAATCTATCAATTTATTCTTAATTTTAATAATAAAAATGGCCTTTGGGGGATTCAAACAAGTGCTCTTAGAGTAAAAGTAAAGCATGTTTATCACTAGGCCAAATGTATTTTTAAAATATAGCATACAACATTTAATATATGTCTTAAATAATTGTTAATGCCCAGAAAAATAATAGAAAAGAAAATGTGGTTTTAAGAAAATCGAACATAAAATATTTAACCCAATATAATTTTGATTTGTTTAATTAGATTTTAATTTATTTAATTGGGTTAAATATTTTATGTTAGATTTAACCCAATATTTAAACCACATTTTATTTCCTTTTATTTTTCCAGAAAAATATATGTCTTAAATAAATCAAAATTATATTGGATTAAATATTTAACCCAATTAATTAAATCAAAGTTTAATTAAATAAATTAAAATTATATTGAGTTAAATATTTTATGTTCGATTTTCCTAAAATCACATTATTTCTTTTATTTTTTCGGGAATTAGCAATTATTTAAGACATATATTACATGTTGTGCTTTATATTTAAAAAATATGCTTAACTTAGTGGTAAGCATACTCTACTTTTACTCCAAGGGCATTGGTTCAAATCCACCCAAGTCCAGTTTTTTATTTTTATTTTTCCAGACATTAATAATTATTTAAGAGGGAGGTCATGGGTGGAGAGGGAAATTAATTAATCAAATTAAATAAAACAATTAAAATCGTCTAATAAGATGGCTACACATGTTACCATCGTATTAAATAATTAATTTATTTTATTAGATTAAAATTAGGACCAAATTGATAAATTTTTTAAATATAGAAGGCCAAATGTGCAATTGTACCAATTTTAATTAACAGCCCCGTCAACTTTTCTGTTATTTTTAACGACTGATGGTTACATTAATACTATTTAAATAATTTAGTGGTTTAATTGCTTAAAAAAGGCAATGTGGTCAAATCATAACATTTCCAATAGTATGATGGTCAATGAAGTAGTTTACCCAATTAAAAGTTATAAAAGAAAAAAATGAATTAAATGAAAGATTACGAAAAAAATGAGAGAAACATATTCGAGTTAGGAATGGCAAAATTACTATTCTACCCTTATTTTTTATTTTTTTAGATATTACACCATGATTTTTATTTTTTTTATTCTACAGTACTTTGTTATAGTTAGAGTGAAGTTGGCATGTTTGTATACTAATTTCATTGTTAATTCTATTTTTTAATTAAACAATTAAAGCCGGTGACACTCAAGTTTATGCAAGCATGTGACGTGAATATGGTTAACATACCGACTGTGAAGTCGGTATGTAACCACTCCATTTTTAACATTATTAATGAAATGAAGAGATACACAATAAGTCGTATGCAAACATGTCGACTTCACTTTCAATGTAGCAAATATTATTAGATAGAGAAATAAAATACGAGTGTAATACTTGGGAAATAATTTTCCCCACTACAATATCTAGAAAAATTAGCCGTTAGGACTTAGGAATGGATCGGTATGTTTAGGGTTGTATACTTTAATAATTTTAATTTTCATAAGATTTAAGTATTTTTAAATTTTTATTTAACGTCTAATTTTACAATTTTTAACATATTGAATGCATTAAGTGGTAAACAGTTGATGTTGTTTGTTATAGGTGATTCGAGTTTGAGTAGCGTAGTCTATACAATCTGTATACGTTTTTAAAATACTAAGAGTAAACAATATATATATATTACCATATTATTACACAAAAATAAATCCAATTTTGTGCGTATGATACAAATTTAAACTTGTTCATATTCAATAAATAAAATTGTTTTCAATCAAACTTTACCATTTATTATAAAACAAAATTGTATGTATAGATTATAAAAAATTATAAATTAAACTACTTTTATATATAAGTATTATTGATGAAAAAAAGAATGATGGAGGTTATCATTATTCAAGCGGTTCACCAATTCTAATTTGAATGGAGAGTACTACAGTCAATAATAAAATAAAGGTAAACTACTGCAGGGGTCACTTTCATTTCTCGTTTGTACATATTTAGTCACTACTTTTGAAAAGTGTCAATAAGTGGTCATCTACGTTTTCGATGTGTAAAGATTTGGTCACTCCGACGTTATAGTCCGTTAGTCCCCTAACGGATTGCTGATGTGGCGGAATTAATTAACGAAAAAATAAGGGTAAATTACTGCAATAGCCATTAAAATTTATTTCATGTACATTTTTTCTCCTCAATTTAGAAAAGTAAACATTATAGTCACTAATAAAAATGTTTCTTTATAATTTCACCCTTAAATTTTTAAAAATTTTATTTTGAATTTTTGAGTCGAGTTTATGAAATTATGAGTCGAGTAATTTCACATCAAACCAAAAAATTTAATTTTTTCGAGTCAAGTCGAGTGTTGCACTTCCCTTCACTGATTACAACCCAGGGGGAATACAAAAGCAAATATTCCTTCCAAAAACATCTCCAAAAATTAAATTCAGTTCAAGTCATCTCTACCCAAACAGAAGGAAATGTTATACTGAACATATTTTTATTCTAGTAGAATGAGACACTAGGCCCTTTAAGCAAGATAAGATGTTCACTAACTTAGGTTTGTGTGTAGGGAAGAAATATAATTTTTAATTTTAATCCGTGTTTGTATGTAGGGAAGTGCAACACTCGACTTGACTCAAAAAAATTAAATTTTTTGGTTTGATGTGAAAATACTCGACACATAATTTCATAAACTCGACTAAAAAATTCAAAATAAAGTTTGAATTATAAAATAGAATTTCCAATAACTCGAATTTTTTAGTAGTTAGTGGACTAAATTTTTAAGTTCGAGTTATTAAATAGGAGCAATTTGGGCACCTAAGTTTCAAAGGGTATACTTTGGGCACCTATTTTTCATCTAAGCATTTATAATATTATTGTACTAATTGATTGTAAAGTTTTAGGATTGAAAAATGAATTTTTAAAAATTTAAGGGTGAAATTATAAAGAAACATTTTTATTAGTGACTATAATGTTTACTTTTTTAAATTGAGGATAAAAGATGTACATGAGATAAATTTTAATGGCTATTGCAGTAATTTACCCTTATTTTTTCGTTAATTAATTTCGCCACATCAGCAATCCGTTAGGGGACTAACGGACTATAACGTCGGAGTGACCAAGTCTTTACACATCGAAAACGTAGATGACCACTTATTGGCACTTTTCAAAAGTGGTGATTAAATCTGTACAAACGAGAAACGAAAGTAACCCTACAGTAGTTTACCCTAAAAAAATATATAGAAAGAGAAAAAAGTGAAGAAGAATGGTGATTCCTCCTCCTCATTTGTTTAACACATATGTGTAAATCTAATGACTTTTGGAATTGTATTGCAATAGGCTTGATAGGTAATAATGAGCGTTAATTGTAGGAAAGAATAGTTATTGACTTATTGATTTGATATAATGATAAGTTGTGATGTAATGGTGCAATAAATATAAATATCTTATATAAATTAATTTTTTATCGAAATGTATAAAATAATTATTTTAACAGTATCTATGATGTATGAATATTAAATTAAAATTAATTTTTATATTATTATTTTAAATTGAATTTATTTTATAAAATTATATAAATCTACTGATTTTTTAGATTATGTCATACTAGACTTGATAGATAATAATGAGTGTTAAAAGCAACAAACGATGAATATTGTCTTGATGTACTGATAAGTAGTAAGGTGGTGGTACAATATGTATACATATTTTGTATAAGTTAAATTACATTAACATTATCTATGATGTATAAATATTAAATTAAAATTAATTTCAGTATTATTATATTATATTCAAATTTATTTATAAAATCATATATTAAATTTAAGTTTTATAGTAATTTATAAAATTGAATTTTTAATGTTTATTGAAATATGTGCAATCATGAACTTTTTACTGGGGCTGGAAAGATGACAAGGTTGTAGTATTATGATTATTATTTCTCGAAACTTAAAACTAATAATTTTTAAACAGTAATAAACTTTTTTAGCGTAAACTATATCAGATACTATTAAATTATGGTCTCTCAGTTAAAAATACTATCAAACTTTAAAATTAGCATTGAACTTTAATATTTGAGTCGAAAATGCGACTCTGCCATTAAACGTTAACTTTTCCGTTAAATCAAAATGATATTGTTTTAGTGCGGCTGTTTTGAAGCATAATTTAGCCTAAAACGACGATGTTTTGCTAGAGGAAAAATGTGAGAACCATGCGCTTAGGGTGTTTTGAACCCAAAACCTTTTGGAGAAAGAGCTAAGCTTTAACCACTAAACTAACATAACATTATATAATATTTTACCACAAATATTATATATCTCAAACTAATTCAGATTAATTCAAATTATTTTATAAAATAAATAATATTATAAATTATATTAATTCAGATTAATTCTTGGAGCGTCCGTGTTCACCTCGGGGGACATTCTGTATGTGAAGCGACTACACTATTCAGGGCAGATTTGTTTCTAAGGCAGTGGCCAACATACCACGACACAGTTCATCCTGTAATCACTAATTTTATCCGGACCTCGAACTCTTTTAATTCGTGTCTATCTAAGACTTATCGGGCTATTAAATAATTTTTTTAAAAAGAATAATAATAAGAAAAAAAGGAAAAGAAAAAACAAAGCAAAAAAGAAAAAAAGAAAAGAAAAGATTATACTATTATTATTATTGCTACTATGGTATATATTAGTGTGTGTATTATTGTTAGTATTAGTATAATATTACCATTGTCTTATATTAATTATCATCATTGTTTTTCATTTTTATTATTATCATTATTGTATACATTACTATATTTATTATTATTATTATTATCATTTGTATGTTATTTTATATATAATATATCATATTATTATTATTATTTTGTTATTTATACTATTATTAATTATTATTAATATTATAATCAGTATGCTTTTGTTTTATTTATTATTATTATTATTATTTATATCATTATTATTATGATTATTATTATTGTATTTATATTATTATTATCATAACAAGATAAAGAAGATAAATAATAATAAAACATAAATAAATAAAGGCACAATATGTTTATTTAATTAATATAGTCTATAACCTAAAATAAAATACATTAGGCCCGAGCCCGGTAAGCCTTTACAACAACCCTAATGAAAAAAAAAACTATAACACCCCCTCATCCTTTGTGCAGCCGCCGCGCATCAGGAGCCGTCAGATCTATAACACCCCTCACCTGGATTAGGGGCAAGGAGCGTTATATTAACTTATAACAGATTCGTATTAGTAGGCAGCGGAAGGGTTATCAAATTCGTGTAACATTTTTTTTATTTCTTTCGAATACAACATGTATTCTTAGCTATCTATACTCAAACAATACATATGTATATCATACATAACAATTCCAATCATAAAACATATATTATACCAATTCTAGTGTGAGCTCATACTATTCGGCCAACCTTTTAAATCTATAATCCATTCTAAATAAAATACCACTTGTATACAAATATCAATTTTCATGTGAATCATATATTAAATTTCTAATTTCATTAGCTATATTCAATTCGAATAGATTGCTTCATTTCCTACCAATTTGGATGTCATAACTATATCTAATTCGATTAATAGCCAATCACGTTACAAGTAAAAATACTAATTAATTAAGATCAATCATAAAGTTCATATTTCATTCGAATGTCATGTACTCAATTCAATTCGATTTACACAATTTTTAATTCTAATTCTTTACTTTATCCATTCGAATAGCATACATAGGTTTCATTCCAAGAATAATTAATCTAAATTGCAAGTCAAGGTTAATCCAATCCATATATATATATATATATATATATATATATATATAACCGAAACATTCATATATATATATATAATGCATAATCCGATACGTACAACCATAGCGTTTTAGTTTCCCTTTTTACAAAATAACCGAGGTATCATAACGGCTAAACCTAACGGTTGCCTATACAAAAAGTGACTATCAACAAAAAGAATCAAGCCCTAACATATATACGGGCGATCTATACCCCAACATTTACCCCCTTACATACATAACAAAATATAGGGAAACATATTAAAAGTTTATATCGAACCAAAGTAGTAGTTCATGAACATAACCATTAAACCAAATTGCACTAACATGCTGAACGCTAGCCCACTCTTCATGAGTACGACAAAGATAGGGAAAATCATACTTAAGCTTCGTACGGATAGATTACGGGTAGAGGTCAACGATGTTAGCACCTGAAATTTAGGGGAAGGCAGGAAGGTTCGAGTGGTAAGTACTTCTCGTACTTAGTGAGGAAACCCTATTCTATTCGATTTCCAATTAAACATTGTGATCAAACAAAATTAATTCCACTTTGCACATTAATTCATTCGAATGAATCAAGCAAGGTAAGCAACAACATTTATCAATGCACTATAGCAATCATTCGAATATATGCACAAAGGAGTCAAGTAATTCCATTCGAATATATGTAATTAATTTCACATCATTCATATTTCAATTACACATACAAGCCATGAAACCTAAATTGACTTCCAAGTATCAATTATCACAAATTCAGTTTCATAGCATATTAAGAATATAAATCATGAAATTCAACATTTCAATCGAAAGTTTCAATAATCAATTTCATGAATTAATTCCAAATTTCAGATTTCATTCTTTCAATTGTTCATTTAATCATTTAGCAATGCCTTGGATAGTAGAGTATGATAGGTAAGCAAGTCACATATAACAGAGGTTGTGAATCAAATTCACCATGTAAAAGTACCACGTACCAAATCGTATCACATATAACATATCATAATGTCCGCAGACATTAAGCAAGAAGGTACACTTACATACCACAATATCTAGTACACTAACGTACCGATTTTCTTATTGAGCTCAGACTCTAGGCTAGCCGTACTACCTAAACAGACTGTACACACCAAGGGCTTTGCATTTAAATCTTTATTTTAGTCCGATACATAATCAATTAAATTTTCAGAATTCTCAATTAATCCTTTCGATTAATTGCTTATGGTTCCAATTTCATGAACATATTAACATACATGATCATATAACAATTTACATGCTCAATTCGTATTTTTCAGATCAGCTCTCATACAATTCCAAGCTCATATCACATAAATTAGAATCACATATCATAGTTCAATAATCAATTGAACATATCAAGCATAATCATACATGAAATAATCATCATATAGTCACATCTTATAATTCATTGCCATGATATCCAAAATAAATCAATATTACCACAGCCAATAATCAACATTGCTAAAATCATACAAAGCAATACAAATAGCAGAAAATCCATTTCGGAATCAAACATGTCAATCACCAATTTAACTTTAATCACATACACATCAAAATCACATAACACAAGTACCAAATCCAAATTCCATTATTCCTTCTTCCCTTACTAAATCGAATAGTTAATTAGTCTAATTTGCATGCTTATTATAACTTAGAATCAGAATAAGGCAGTTGGAACTCTAATTCCAACTCTAAAAATCGTTTCACTCACAATTCGCCGAGCTAGTTTTGAATCCGTATGCCCTTCGCTCGATCCGAAGCCAATCCCGGAGTAATCTCTTCTTCTACCCTTTCGCTTCTAGGATCTAAGGCATTCAAGCCAAACAAATAACAATTTTTTAGAATGCAATTCATGCAATTAAAGACTGAATTTTGCATTTTTATTCAAAACAGTCCTTTAACTAATTCGGTCCAATTCGACTAGTTTCTAGTTTTCCTAATTCCTTCAATTAGCCCTTTAATCCTTTAAATTGACCACCAAAATTACTAAATTTCGTATCTTACAGTTTATGACTTGACTTAACAATACTTCATATGCTTCAATTTTACCAATTTTATAAATTCCAATTCCTAATTTCACATATTTCCAATTAAACTCATTTCTGACCACCTAGATTGATTCACTTCGTATTCCTTGTGTACAACTCCAAATCAGACACCGTTTGTTTCTAAATTCAGTTTACATATCCAATTTTAACATATAAAAAATTCAGATCAAAACACTTATTAGATTAATTTCTACAAATTTTTAAAGTTCATTGTCCAGCTCGAATCAGTGCTGGACAGTTTTGCATGTTACTCCATTTCATGCTTCCAGCTTTGTACACAGCCCTTAAAACCTTGTTTTATCATTTTTACATTATTCTAAACATGTCAAAGTGAAACATATCAAAAATTCAGATCAAAACTCATATTATAGAATTTTCTATAATTTTTCGAAAGTGCATGTCATGAACTTTACAAATCTGCCAACATACTTTACATGCATGTTCTTAGTATTTTATGACCCTTAACCTTTAAGGATTCATATAAATTTCCATATTTCCAGCAACTATACTCAAGAATATCATCCTATAATTTTCTAGACACCTCATTTCACATGATCTATTATAATTTTTACCATAATCGAATCAAGAAGGGAAGGATCTACTTACTTCCGATTTTCTTCTTAATTTTCTAAGGATTTTACACCACCATGCAAGCTTCTTTCTTCTCCACCGAGCTCTCAACCCTCTCTCAAGTTCTATGTTATGTTTGTGTGTGTGTGAAAGAGCAAATGAAACTTAGTTGGTGGGATTTGGTGTAGCCGGCTAAGGAAGAGGAAAGAGAGAGAATGGTAGACAAATGAAATGGGATATGACTTTCAAGTCATATCTCAACTAATTTCCCCTATTATTAATCTTAATTATACCACTTTAGTCATACAAAGTCTTATAAATCCTATAATTACATGGAATCTCATGAGTTAATCCATGTTCTTTTACCTTAGCATGCAAGCCTTTTATTTTCTTCCTTGTTCGAATTAGTCACTAGATAAATTGACCGAATTCTTCTTATGCATTTACTCACATTTCAATTTGGTCCATTATGAACCAATTTTCAATTCGAAAGCTTAGGAAATTAATCCAATAATTCCCTTAATCATCTAATTAGACCTCTAATCTTCTAAGCTAATTTTTGGGATGTTACATTTCTTCCCCCCTTAAGAAAAGAATTCGTCCCCGAATTCTTACCTGAATCGAACAATTGAGGGTATTGGTTTCGCATCGTTTCCTCAGGTTCCCATGTTGCCTCTTCCATCTTGTGATTTCTCCATAAGACTTTAACAAGTGCAACATTTTTGTTCCGAAGTCTTTTAATTTCCATATCCAGAATCTGAACCGGTTCCTCTTCATAAGACAAATTAGGATTCAGCTCTACTTCTTCTGGCTCTAGGATGTGAGAAGGATCGGATCTATACTTTCTGAGCATTGACACATGTAAAACATTGTGGATTTTATCGAACTCACTAGGGAGTGCAAGTCGATAAGCCACTGGGCCAGTTCTTTTAGTGATTTCAAAAGGTCCAATAAAGCGAGGACTGAGCTTTCCCCTCTTTCCGAACCGAAATACTTTATTCCATGGAGAGACTTTGAGAAAGACTTTGTCTCCCACATTATGCTGAATATCTCTTCGTTTTAGATCAGCGTAGGCTTTCTGTCTATCGAAGGCTTGCTTTAGACGAGAATGAATGATTTGGACTTTCTCTTCCGTTTCTCTAAGCAATTGGGGTCCCAGAACTTTATTTTCACCAAGTTCGGACCAGCACAGAGGTGTTCTGCATTTTCTGCCATACAATGCTTCAAAAGGAGCCATCTGAATAGACGACTGATAGCTATTGTTGTAGGCAAATTCAACTAAGGGTAGGGATTTCTCCCAATTCTTCCCAAAGTCAATTATGCAAGCTCTAAGCATATCTTCAAGAATCTGAATTACTCGTTTAGACTGACCGTCACTTTGTGGATGGAAAACAGTGCTTAGATTCAATTTAGTTCCCATAGCTCTCTGTAATGTTCTCCAAAATCTAGAAGTAAATCTTGGATCACGATCAGAAACAATGGAGATAGGAATTCCATGTAGCCGGATTATTTCTTGAATGTACAGATTGGCCAAGGTTTCCAAACTGTAGTTAATGCGAATAGGAATGAAATGTGCAGATTTGGTGAATCGATCAACAATCACCCAAATAGCATCATATTTCCCTGGGAGAACTAGGAAGACCAGTCACGAAGTCCATAGTAATTCGTTCCCATTTCCACTGTGGTAGTACAAGTGGTTGGAGTAGTCCAGTGGGAACTCTATGTTCAGCTTTGACTTTCTGACAGTTTAGACATTTGGATACGAAATCATTGATAGCCGCTTTCATGCCAGACCACCAATACAAAGATTTGAGATCTTTATACATCTTAACCGATCCAAGGTGGACCGAAAAAGAACTCTGGTGTGCTTCCTCCAGAAGATCTCTTTTCAGACTTTTATCATTTAGAATACAGATTCTATCTTTGAAGTAAAGGAGACCGTTTGTATGAATACGGAATCCTTCGCTAGACTTTGTATCCAGTTTGAAAATAATATCCTGAAGTTCTGGATCAGCTTTCTGAAGATTTTCAATCCTTGATATTAGACTGGATTGAATTTGAAGTTCGGACAGAAATCCTTGCTTCTGATATACTCGAAGATGAGCATTGATAGCAGTTGGAGCTACAAGAATAAATACCACTTTCTAATCAAACTCTTATTACAGACATGTTAAATTTTTTTTAAGGTTCAGGGATTAGAGATTTTACCCAATGTCGGTTTACGACTCAAGGCGTCTGCAACCACATTGGCTTTTCCTGGATGATAGTCAATGACTAAAGCATAGTCTTTCAATAACTCCATCCATCTGCGTTGTCTCAAATTCAGATCTTTTTGAGTTAGGAGATACTTTAGGCTCTTGTGATCGGTGAACAGATAACATTTCTCACCGTACAAATAGTGTCTCCATATTTTGAGAGCAAACACAATTGCAGCAAGTTCGAGATCATGCGTTGGATAGTTCAATTCATGAGATTTCAGTTGGCGTGAAGCATAAGCAATCACATTGTCACCTTGCATTAGAACACATCCAAGACCCGCATGTGAAGCATCACTGTACACAGTATAATCTTTGCCCGGTTCTGGTTAGATCAAAACTGGGGCATGAGTCAAGGCTGCTTTAAGTTGGTCAAAGCTTCTCTGTTGCTTATCAGACCATTCAAATGGTTGATCTTTACGAAGAAGTTTAGTCAAAGGTAAAGCTATAGAGGAAAACCCTTTGACAAACCTTCTGTAATAACCAGCAAGACCAAGGAAACTTCGTATTTCACTGACATTTCTGGGAGATCGCCAATCCATGATTGACTGAATTTTCTTTGGATCAACTTTAATTCCTTCTGCAGAAATTACATGACCAAGAAAAGAGACTTCCGATAACCAGAACTCGCACTTGGAAAATTTTGCGAATAACTGGCGTTCCCGGAGAGTTTGCAAGACAATGCGGAGATGATCAGCATGTTCTTCTCGATTGCGAGAATAGATCAGAATGTCATCAATGAAGACGATGACAAATTTATCAAGATAGGGCTTGAATACTCTGTTCATGAGATCTATGAATGCCGCTGGAGCATTTGTCAATCCGAAAGGCATTACCAGAAATTCATAGTGGCCATAACGGGTTTGGAAGGCTGTTTTGGACACATCCTCCTCTTTGACTCTCATTTGATAGTATCCAGATCGCAGATCGATCTTTGAGAATACCGAAGCATCCCTAAGTTGATCAAACAGATCTTCTATTCTTGGGAGCGGGTATCGGTTCTTAATTGTAATCTTGTTCAATTGACGGTAGTCAATGCAAAGACGCATTGCTCCATCTTTCTTCTTTACGAACAGAACAGGTGCACCCCAGGGAGAAGTGCTAGGTCGAATGAAACCCTTGTCCTGAAGTTCTTGAAGTTGCTTTTGCAATTCTTTTAATTCAAGAGGTGCCATCCGGTACGGAGCGATAGACACCGGATTTGAGCCAGGCTGTACTTCAATCCCGAATTCAACTTCTCTAGTCGGAGGGAGACCAGGTAGTTCCTCGGGAAACACATCAATGAATTCAGAAACAACAGGCATTTCAGACATTCCAAATTCAATTTGATCCCGTAAGACCATGGATGCAAAAATGGAAGTGGGCTTTTTATCAATTAGGAGTATGGATTCTTTTCCTAAACCCTGAAGATACAATTTTTTATTTTGACAATCTACCCAAGCCTCGTGTTTACTTAACCAATCTAAACCCAGAATTAGATCGAATTCACAGGAGGGTAATATGTAGAGATCAATAAAGAATGATAAATTGCTAATATGCAATGAACAATTTCTACATATTAGGTTTATGATCGAAGTTCCTCCTAAAGGGTTTGAGACTATCAGACTTGTTTTCACAATTTCAGGTTCTAAATTCAACCTTTTCACTACGGATAGACATGTGAATGAATGAGTGGATCCTGAGTCTATCAAAGCATAAACAGGATGTGAGTTTAGCTCAACAGTACCTGCAATCACTTCAGGAGACTCTTCATCATCTCTACCACGAATGTGGTAAACTCTAGCAGGAGCTCTAGATTCCTGATGAGTGGTAGCATTATAATGAGTACCCTTGCCTTTCTTCTGATAACTCGGCTGGGCTGACTTGGCATTCCTATTCCGATTAGAGGATGTCGGACTAGGAACTGCAGTGTTACGAGCTGGCATAGATTCATGCTTCTGAGGACAGTCTTTGATGTAGTGATCATCACCACCACAAGCATAACAGAGATTTGCCTGAAGTCTGCACTGACCTCGATGTGGTTTCTGACAGAACTTGCAAGGAGATATCTTTTCAGAATTTCTCGTACTATTAACAGACATAGTCGGTACTGAGGATCTGATCACTGTAGCTGGTTTAGAAGTGTAATTGCTCCTCGGAGCAGAAGTGAAATTAGAAGACCCTTCTTTCTGAAATTTAGGCTTCTTGAACTGCCATTGAGACTTGTCGTCTCGTTTCTGCTTTTTGTCAGGCTTATTGCCCCCTTTTCGCTTTTCAGCAGCTTTCATTCTAGCTTCGGTTGCAATAGCCCGATTAACAAGATTTTGGAAATCATTGATTCCCAAAGCAGTGAAGATTGGACTCAATTCATCATTCATGCCTTCAATGAACATGCGGCACTTATCAGATTCAGTTTTGATGTATTCTGCACCGTATTCGCAATACTTGCAAAAGTCTGCAACGTACTGCTCAATAGGACGGTTGGCTTGTTTAAGGTGCAAGAACTTCTTTCTTCTTTCAGCCAAGTACTGTTCACTGATGTACTTCTTTTTGAACTCTTCGAGGAAGAATTCCCATGTCACCAATTCATTCGGAACAATAAGAGTAGTGGTTTCCCACCAATTCATAGCCTCATTAGCTAACAGAGCCACATCACACTCTAATTTATGGTCATCGGAGCACTGTAATTGTCTGGTTACCACCTTTGTGGTGTTTTCAAGCCAATACTCTGCATCTTCTGGTCTTTCTTCATTAGAACCAGTAAAGGTATAGGCTCGATGCTGAGAAAGCTTATCTATCGGAGCTCTGCTAGGTGCAGTAGGGACAGAAACAACAGGTTGCTCTTGTTTCAGATTTGTCAGAAGTTGATTGAACATCTCCTTCATGCTGAGGAGACACTCTCTTTGGGCAGACTGAACCATAGGATTTTCAGGTGGAGGTTGTTCTGTGTCCTGAACAGGTTCTTTATCAGATTGCTCAATGTTCTGAACGGGTTCAATGACTAGAGCAGGCTTTTTAGCAATTTGCTCAGAAGTCTGAGCAGGCTCTTTGTTTCTCTCCTTTCTCGGAGTTTCAGTTCGAGTAGGAGAATTATCACCCAACCTCACACTTTCACCTTCGCTCGAAGATTCGTGCGAGCTCCCATTCTTTGGGTCTTTTGGGTCCGTCATATTCTATCATTCAGTCAAATAACAGAAGATCAGAAAGCTCAGTAACCGATATCTTATCATACAATATATGGGTGGCAAACCTAACAATGCAGATGTATGCAGACTCAATTGAAATTTTTAGGACTTAACCTAAAAAGCTCTGATTACCACTTTATATAACATCCCTCACCCGGATTAGGGACAAGGAGCGTTATATTAACTTATAACAGATTCGTATTAGTAGGCAGCGGAAGGGTTATCAAATTCATGTAACATTTTTTTTTATTTCTTTCGAATACAACATGTATTCTTAGCTATCTATACTCAAACAATACATATGTATATCATACATAACAATTCCAATCATAAAACATATATTATACCAATTCTAGTGTGAGCTCATACTATTCGACCAACCTTTTAAATCTATAATCCATTCTAAATAAAATACCACTTGTATACAAATATCAATTTTCATGTGAATCATATATTAAATTTCTAAGTTCATTAGCTATATTCAATTCGAATTGATTGCTTCATTTCCTACCAATTTGGATGTCATAACTATATCTAATTCGATTAATAGCCAATCACGTTACAAGTAAAAATACTAATTAATTAAGATCAATCATAAAGTTCATATTTCATTCGAATGTCATGTACTCAATTCAATTCGATTTACACAATTTTTAATTCTAATTCTTTACTTTATCCATTCGAATAGCATACATAGGTTTCATTCCAAGAATAATTAATCTAAATTGCAAGTCAAGGTTAATCCAATACATATATATATATATATATATAACCGAAACATTCATATATATATAAAATGCATAATCCGATACGTACAACCATAGCGTTTTAGTTTCCCTTTTTACAAAATAACCGGGGTATCATAACGGCTAAACCTAACGGTTGCCTATACAAAAAGTGACTATCAACAAAAAGAATCAAGCCCTAACATATATACGGGCGATCTATACCCCAACATTTACCCCCTTACATACATAACAAAATATAGGGAAACATATTATAAGTTTATATCGAACCAAAGTAGTAGTTCATGAACATAACCATTAAACCAAATTGCACTAACATGCTGAACGCTAGGCCACCCATCATGAGTACGACAAAGATAGGGAAAATCATACTTAAGCTTCGTACGGATAGATTACGGGTAGAGGTCAATGATGTTAGCACCTGAAATTTAGGGGAAGGCAGGAAGGTTCGAGTGGTAAGTGCTTCTCGTACTTAGTGAGGAAACCCTATTCTATTCGGTTTCCAATTAAACATTGTGATCAAACAAAATTAATTCCACTTTGCACATTAATTCATTCGAATGAATCAAGCAAGGTAAGCAACAACATTTATCAATGCACTATAGCAATCATTCGAATATATGCACAAAGGAGTCAAGTAATTCCATTCGAATATATGTAATTAATTTCACATCATTCATATTTCAATTACACATACAAGCCATGAAACCTAAATTGACTTCCAAGTATCAATTATCACAAATTCAGTTTCATAGCATATTAAGAATATAAATCATGAAATTCAACATTTCAATCGAAAGTTTCAATAATCAATTTCATGAATTAATTCCAAATTTCAGATTTCATTCTTTCAATTGTTCATTTAATCATTTAGTAATGCCTTGGATAGTAGAGTATGATAGGTAAGCAAGTCACATATAACAGAGGCTGTGAATCAAATTCACCATGTAAAGGTACCACGTACCAAATCGTATCACATATAACATATCATAATGTCCGCAGACATTAAGCAAGAAGGTACACTTACGTACCACAATATCGAGTACACTAACGTACCGATTTTCTTATTGAGCTCAGACTCTAGGCTAGCCGTACTACCTAAACAGACTGTACACACCAAGGGCTTTGCATTTAAATCTTTATTTTAGTCCGATACATAATCAATTAAATTTTCAGAATTCTCAATTAATCCTTTCGATTAATTGCTTATGGTTCCAATTCCATGAACATATTAACATACATGATCATATAACAATTTACATGCTCAATTCGCATTTTTCAGATCAGCTCTCATACAATTCCAAGCTCATATCACATAAATTAGAATCACATATCATAGTTCAATAATCAATTGAACATATCAAGCATAATCATACATGAAATAATCATCATATAGTCACATCTTATAATTCATTGCCATGATATCCAAAATAAATCAATATTACCACAACCAATAATCAGCATTGCTAAAATCATACAAAGCAACACAAATAGCAGAAAATCCATTTCGGAATCAAACATGTCAATCACCAATTTAACTTTAATCACATACACATCAAAATCACTAGGGGTGTGCAAAACCGGGTTCGGTTAACCATTAGCAAATTATTTCGGTTAACCGATAAGTTTGGGTCACTAAATTCTCGACCCTAAACCGTATCCATTCAACCGGTTAACCGTATAGTCGGTTAACCGAAAAATTCGGTTCGGTTCGGATCGGGTAACGGTTTTTTATTTTGTTTATTAAAAATATAAATTTTAATAATATGTTAGAAAAAAGTACATACTTTTTAAAATCGACACATGATATTATTATCTTTTCTAATACTAGCAAGTTAAACACTTAAACTTGATAAGATAAAATTATGGTTTTACTTTTTGGGGAATGAGAAAATAAAATAAAATTTAAAATTTTAATATAAAATAATAAAATAAAATAACATATAATATAATAATATATATTATATAATCGGTCGGTTCGGTTACCCGATTTATCCTAAAACTATAAACCGTAACCGAACCGGTTTCTTTTTAAAAAATAAAAACCCGAACCGAAACTGAATTTTTCGGTTCGGTTAACCAAATTTTCGGTTCAGTTTTTTCGGGTTTCGGAATCGATTTCGGTTTTTCGGTTTTTTTGCACATCCCTAAAAATCACATAACACAAGTACCAAATCCAAATTCCATTATTCCTTATTCCCTTACTAAATCGAATAGTTAATTAGTCCAATTTGCATGCTTATTATAACTTAGAATCAGAATAAGGCAGTTGGAACTCTAATTCCAACTCTAAAGATCGTTTCACTCACAATTCGCCGAGCTAGTTTTGAATCCGTATGCCCTTCGCTCGATCCGAAGCCGATCCCGGAGTAATCTCTTCTTCTACCCTTTCGCTTCTAGGATCTAAGGCATTCAAGCCAAACAAATAACAATTTTTCAGAATGCAATTCATGCAATTAAAAATTGAATTTTGCATTTTTCTTCAAAACAGTCCTTTAACTAATTCGGTCCAATTCGACTAGTTTCCAATTTTCCTAATTCCTTCAATTAGCCCTTTAATCCTTTAAATTGACCACCAAAATTACTAAATTTCGTATCTTACAGTTTATGACTCGACTTAACAATACTTCATATGCTTCAATTTTACCAATTTTATAAATTTCAATTCCTAATTTCACATATTTCCAATTAAACTCATTTCTGACCACCTAGATTGATTCACTTCGTATTCCTTGTGTACAACTCCAAATCAGACACCGTTTGTTTCTAAATTCAGTTTACATATCAAATTTTAACATATCAAAAATTCAGATCAAAACACTTAGTAGATTAATTTCTACAAATTTTTAAAGTTCACTGTCCAGCTCGAATCAGTGCTGGACAGTTTTGCATGTTACTCCATTTCATGCTTCCAGCTTTTTACACAGCCCTTAAAACCTTGTTTTATCATTTTTCCATTATTCTAAACATGTCAAAGTGAAACATATCAAAAATAAAGATCAAAACTCATATTATAGAATTTTCTATAATTTTTCGAAAGTGCATGTCATGAACTTTACAAATCTGCCAACATACTGTACATGCATGTTCTTAGTATTTTATGACCCTTAACCTTTAAGGATTCATATAAATTTCCATATTTCCAGCAACTATACTCAAGAACATCATCCTATAATTTTCTAGACACCTCATTTCACATGATCTATTATAATTTTTACCATAATCGAATCAAGAAGGGAAGGATCTACTTACTTCCGATTTTCTTCTTAATTTTCTAAGGATTTTACACCACCATGTAAGCTTCTTTCTTCTCCACCGAGCTCTCAACCCTCTCTCAAGTTCTATGTTATGTTTGTGTGTGTGTGAAAGAGCAAATGAAACTTAGTTGGTGGGATTTGGTGTAGCCGGCTAAGGAAGAGGAAAGAGAGAGAATGGTAGACAAATTAAATGGGATATGACTTTCAAGTCATATCTCAACTAATTTCCCCTATTATTAATCTTAATTATACCACTTTAGTCATACAAAGTCTTATAAATCCTATAATTACATGGAATCTCATGAGTTAATCCATGTTCTTTTACCTTAGCATGCAAGCCTTTTATTTTCTTCCTTGTTCGAATTAGTCACTAGATAAATTGACCGAATTCTTCTTATACATTTACTCACATTTCAATTTGGTCCATTATGAACCAATTTTTAATTCGAAAGCTTAGGAAATTAATCCAATAATTCCCTTAATCATCTAATTAGACCTCTAATCTTCTAAGCTAATTTTTGGGATGTTACAAGATCTGACTGTCGAAATTAACTCCGCGAAGGAAAAACCCTAAGAAGCCCTGATGGACTAGCGCCGTAAACTCCCACAGCCGTCGAATAGAAAACTTGATCAACGGTCCAGATTACACTTCGACGCGGAAACCCTAGCAAGCCTTGCTCTCGTCGCGCGCCGCACAGGCCTCAACTGTCTGATCTCAAACGCACCGTACGGCTGAGATGGACCCAGAGACCCCACGTCTTTCACACACAACCTTTCGGTGACCCGCGCGTGCATCAGACACGCCCATGACCCCTCGTCTGCCACGAACACGCCCTCTGCCACCACGATGTCGTGCCTCTCCCCGTTTCGGCCAAGACCAACAAACAACAGAGAAATGCAACCAGATCAGATACCCAAAATAATGTTATGACCCGAGGTAGAATTTAGGTTAAGAAAGAAGAAGAAATGATTTTAGAAGATTGGAGAAGAAAGAATTTCAGAAGATTGAAGAAGAAAGAGAATATAGAATTTTCATTAAACATTTCGATAGGGTTTTCAATACCAGAATCTTTACATATAAATATTGCACTAGCTAATATCTAGCTGACAACTGTAAAATTCATTCTCATCTTCATTCTTTTACGAGTTCATCTTTGGGCTCGTCATAATTATCTGCAATAGTGGGCCCTAAGTCACTGGAATAATTCCCAATTGCATTCTTGAGCCCTAATCCCTTTTCTTCCTTTAAAATCCCTAAATCTTCAGTTATTGTCATGACAATACCCTCCGCTGCAGAGGATCCTTGACCCCAAGGATCAAAATCGAAAAATTGAACAGTCGGTACTGTGAAATCTTCTCCATTTGCACTCTCCACTTTCAGGTTAGACCAAAGTCTCAATAGTTGAGTTAGAGCTTGATTTTTCCTTTTGAGCATATGTTTGTCCAACATTTCTGCACGGTATTTTTTAAGTTGATCTACAACAGCCATCTCTGGTGGTTCCTGTGTGTATGTAACTCTATCGTCAAATTTATAAGCAACTGAATTAAACTTGTCGATGATCTTGTAGAGAGCAAAACACTAGGCTGTGAGTTTCAGATTCTTATGAAATGCTACAGATGACTGTTGATAGGGCTGATCGTCACCTTCTAACTCAAGAAAATCCTGAGAGGTACTCATCTTCCTTTCTCTTTCTTTTCTCCCTTCCCTCTTCAATTCCTTTGATAAAGTAATGATAATATCTGATAAAATAATGATAATACCCTCCACAACAGTAGATCCTTGTCCCCAAGGATAAAATTCAAAGAGTAGAGTCGATAATACCATGAGTATTTCCTCAAGTGCACCTTCAGCTCTAAGATCGGACCACTAGAGCCACAAGTGAATTACGGTCGCTTTATTACTCTTGACCAAACTTTTATCAAATATTCTTGCAAGAGAGACACACAACTGGTCATCAGTATCCAACCCATGTAAGTATAAGGCTCTAGTGAATTTGTCACCTGAATTTTTCCTTTGAAGGCTCTAGTAATATGTGGGGTGAATTTTTGAGTTAGGCTGCAACTCCCATCCAAAAACCACTATCCAAATTTTGTTGGTAATGTTGTAGATGCCATGGAAGCAAACTGTAAACTTTAAGTGGTTCTTGAAGGCAATTGATTTGTGATGGCACTGCTGTAGCTTTAGGTAATTATCGTTTCTCACTTGAATTTTTCTCGCGGATTGTTTCTTATCTGTGTATTTCTTCAATCTCTGCTGGATTTGCAAAACAAATTCCTGTAACAATTTGTATATTTTTTGCCTCTGCTGCATCATTGTTGCATTTTCATAATGTATGTGCACCCTGCTTTCTTCTCTTTGTTACTAGTGATAAAAGAAGTTAATTGTTGATTGAAGTCATCAGACACATAATTATGATCATCAATATGCAACCCTTTGAGAATAAGCAGCCCTGTAGCTATAGCAAGAAATTCAGATTCAGCTTCATAAGCACATAAAGGAACATTAGCTTTGACATTAGGCTCATCTGGTATGTGTTTATTGACATAACCCCTTTTTAAAAATTGATTAAATCTTCTAGAAAAATAAAAAGCCCTTGCTAATTCATCAAGTAGAGTGGTCACCACTGTAACATGAGATTTGTTATTCACTGAAGTTTTAACTTCCATGGATTCTGCATTTAGAAAATACACCCCCTTAACATTTTCGTATCTATGCCGGTTAATGTCTGCTCTGATACCAATTATTATGACCCGAGGTAGAATTTAGGTGAAGAAAGAAGAAGAAAGGATTTTAGAAGATTGAAAAAGAAAGAATTTCAGAAGATTAAGGAAGAAAGAGAATATAGAATTTTCGTTAAACATTTCGATAGGGTTTTCAATACCAGAATCTTTACATATAAAGATTGCACTAGCTAATATCTAGTTGATAGCTGTAAAATTCATTCTCATCTTCATTCTTTTACGGGTTCATCTTTGGGCTCGTCATAATTATCTGCAATAGTGGGCCCTAAGTCTACCTTGGTCCAATAATGTTTTTACCAACCATAATGTGTTTAAACCAGCCTCTATTATTCATCTTAACGTTGCGTTTTGCTCCTCTCCCTTCTTTGTCGTTATCTGAACCATTCTTTTCACTGGAATAATTCCCAATTGTATTCTTGAGCCCTAATCCCTTTTCTTCCTTTAAAATCTCTAAATCTTCAGCCATGGTCATGACAATACCCTCCGCTGCAGAAGATCCTTGACCCCAAGGATCAAAATCCAAAAACTGAACAGTTAGTACTGTGAAATCTTCTCCATTTGCACTCTCCACTTTCAGGTTAGACCAAAGTCTCAATAGTTGAGTTAGAGCTTGAATTTTCCTTTTGAGCATATGTTTGTCCAACATTTCTGCACGATATTTTTTAAGTTGATCTACAACAGCCATCTCTGGTGGTTCTTGTGTGTATGTAACTCTATCGCCAAATTTATAAGCAACTGAATTAAACTTGTCGATGATCTTGTAGGGAGCAAAATACCAGGCTGTGAGTTTCAGATTCTTGTGAAATGCTACAGATGACTGTTGATAGGGCTGATCGTCACCTTCTAACTCAAGAAAATCCTGAGAGGTACTCATCTTTCTTTCCCTTTCTTTTCTCCCTTTCCTCTCCAATTCCTCTGATAAAGTAATGATAATATCTGATAAAATAATGATAATACCCTCCGCAACAATAGATCCTTGTCCCTAAGGATAAAATTTAGAGAGTAGAGTCGATAATACCATGAGTGTTTCCTCAAGTGCACCTTCAGCTCTAAGATCGGACCACTAGAGCCACAAGTGAATTACGATCGCTTTATTACTCTTGACCAGACTTTTGGCACCGACGACAAGGTTTCTCTAGGGCTGATGGGGGTGTTTCGACGAGGGATAACAAGGAGGATAAGACAGCGGCTAGTGGTAATACAAAGGGGGATCAAATGGCGACAACAAAAGAATATCGTAGGGTTGAGGGTGTAATTGATACGGACAAAATGGCTATACTAAAGAATTGTGCAGTGGGATTCTGTCGACAACCGCGATCAATAATGGAATTAGCATCGGAGTTGCGAACAACCAAGAGGGAGTTCTTATTAATGCGCGTTGCGGGATCACTCGTGCTTTTAATGTTTCCCAATGGGGAAACAAGGGATGAGTGCATTAAATCTGGGTGTTTTACACCATGGTTAGAAAATGTTTCCGAATGGTCGCCTGAGTGTGTGATTCCCAATAGACGCGTATGGGTGTCAGTATGTGGATTGTCGATACATGTCTGGTCCGAGGGCACATATCGAAACATTGCAGCGCTGTGGGGTGAATTGATTTGTGTAGACGATAAGACTGAAGCACCTGCATCGTTTGAGAAAGCACGATTCCTTATCGAAACGGACTGGTTCTTCCCGATAAAGGAAACAATTGATGTTTCTATTGGCGACAAGCAATATCGAATTCGGGTTCATGAAGTCTCTGACCCCAATTTGATGGATCAGAATGGGGATGAAGAGGGGAGTACTGAAAATTCAGAGGGGGAGGAACATACGATGGAAATGGAAGAGCAGGATGCGACAAGGGTACCAACAGCAACCAAGGAAGGTTGTGATGACGAGGAGGAGACAGTGGTCCCAAACTCGGTCAGTATGCCCTCACCGAAAAGTTGGATGATCAATAAATTATGGGACGACAAGAAAAGGCGAGATGATCGGGTAATTGAACCAAATCCGAATGAGGAAGTAAACTCGGGAAGGGCAAATTCGGGTATGGTGGATGAGGAGGTGGGCATTGTTGAAAGGGAGATAGTCGACTACCATAGCATGGACATTAGTGAATGTGAATTACACGACGGCAGTGGCGATAAGGTTTTGGCCAGGGAAAATAGCGAGGGGGAAGTACCCGATGGCAGTGGGAATAAGGGTTTGGAGACGGAGATGGATGCGATGCAATATGAGAAAACAGTGGAAACTGGGCCTAAATTTGATTCATCTAGGGCTGGGATTGCCGCATTAATAGAGTATAAAGGAAGACAACGACGAGTACGACATCTTTCGGAGATTTTACACTCGTCGGGGAAGGAAGTTAACGCGGAGGAAAAAGGCGTGGCAGTGGAGAAGAGGGGAAGAGGCCGCCTACGGAAAAATCCAAAACCAGCTTCAACGGAATTGGCGAACGGGTCTCTTTCGGATTCAGATTTCATACAACGTAAACAGAGTATTCTTAGGGAGGCACAGGAAACGTGGGAGTTGGGAAAATTGCTGGGTGCAGAAACAATTGGGAACGAAGAGAACGTCATCAAAGACATTGCTCACCTTATTGAGGCGAGAGAGCCGATCCAATTGTAATCGAACTATGTAGATGTTGTCGTGGAATGTGCGGGGGTTGGGTACTGCAGCGAAGAGGAGAGGGGTACGTAATATAATACGGCAACATCGGGGGGAATATGTGACCATTGTGGAGACGAAGATGGAAGATATCACAGCATTGCTGTTGAGGAGTATTTGGGTATCAACCACTTTTGATTTTGTTTTTTCGCCATCGATAGGGCGATCGGGGGGAATTTTATTGTGCTGGGATACGGCTAGATTTAAAGCTGATCGGAAGATTGTGAGGGAGCGCTTCGTGGCGATTGAGGGTTGTTGGACAAACGAGAATTGGAAATGTGGGATGGTAGGTGTATATGCACCATGTGATGCAATGCAACAAGGACTGCTTTGGACCGAACTTGAGAGGGAGATATTGTCTCGTGACATCCCGTGGTGCCTAGTTGGTGACTTTAATGCGGTGACAATGATAACGGAGCGACAAGCCTGTATATCGACGGATAGAGGTATGGAATTGTTTGTGAATTTCATTCAAGATAATGGATTATGCGATTTACCTTTGCATGGCTTATCATATACGTGGTTTGGTCCGGATAGTAAATGTAGCAGAATTGATAGGTGTTTGGTTTCATTGCATTGGGTGGATAAATTTACCAATTTGAGGTTATCATCTTTACCGAGGAGTTTGTCGGATCACACGCCATTATTACTTGTGAGTGATATGTTGGATTGGGGACCGAAACCGTTTAAATTTCTTAATGTTTGGATGGAGGATAGAGGCTATTTACGAGACTTGGAAATAGAATGGGGGAGGTTGTCGAACATGCTGGAGGGTGGGGATGTGATTTCAAAGCTACGAGGTATGAAAATATTTCTACGGGATTGGAACAAGAGGGTGTTTGGTAACATAGACCATCGGATTGAGACCACGACTAATGCTATTAATTTAATTGATGGGTTAATAAGCACAAATGCAGTTTCGGATTCTCAATTGAAGCAACGTCGAAGCTACCAACAGGATTTGTGGTCTTTAACACGGATGCGTGAGTCGATATGGAGACAAAAAGCAAGGGTCAGATGGCTGCGAGAGGGGGATGGGAATACGTCATATTTTCATCGATCAGCCAAATTGAGAGCCCTAAAAAATGGCATTACGGGTCAGCTAGTTAATGGCGTATGGGAAACAAATCCGGAACACCTTTGACACATGGTTTATGACGAATTTAGAAAACATTTTGCTGCTCCGCTTTGTTTAGGGGATATAGATATGGCAGTGGTGTTTAAACAGTTACCCGGGGAGATGGCAGCGGGGTTAGAGGTTGCTTTTAGTGAGGAGGAAGTACGTGCCGTGGTATGGGGTTGTGATGGGACGAAGGCGCCGGGCCCTGATGGTTTCACCTTTGATTTTTTCAAGAAGGGCTGGAACTTTTTGAAGAATGATGTGATGCAAGTTTTGAATGAGTTTCATGTGTCGGGGGAGCTACCAAAGGGCGTGAATTCCACATTCGTTACCTTGATAGCGAAGAAAGACAATCCGAGAGAAATTGGGGACTTTCGGCCAATTTGTCTTTTGAACTCTATATATAAGATTGTGGCGAAGTGCTTAGCTAAACGGTTACAAAAGGTGCTACCGTTGGTTATTAGTGATGTTCAATCCGCATTTGTCCGAGGACGTCAAATTGTCGATGGGATTATGCTGGCGAATGAGGTGGTACACTCTTTGCAGTGCAATGCCGACGGAGAAGGTGGGGTATTGTTGAAGCTTGACTTCGCCAAAGCCTATGATTGTGTGAAATGGGGATGTTTAGAGAAAATTCAGCAGCGGATGGGGTTTGGGAAAGTATGGATGTCTTGGATGCGCACATGTTTTAGCACAGCACGTTTGTCGATCTTACTTAATGGCTGCCCGACAAAAGAATTTCCGATGAAGCGGGGAGTGCGACAAGGTGATCCTTTATCACCGTTATTATTTGTGATGGTGGCTGAGTTGCTGCACGTCTTTTTGATAGAGGCGGAGAAGGGGGGTTGCTAAGGGGAGTGCATGTGGTGGATGAGTGCTTTGTGTCGCACTTGCAATTTGCGGACGACACAGTCTTGTTCTTTCAGGGGGATTTATGGATGGCACAAAATTTGAAGAGAATTCTTACTTGCTTTGAGTATAGCTTAGGTTTGAAGATCAATTACGCCAAGTCGTGCTTGTATGGAATAGGCATCGAGGAGGGTATTTGTGTGCGATGGCCGATGTTTTGGGATGTGGTTTAGGGAGCTTACCGATGGCGTACCTTGGACTGCCGTTGGGTGTAAATCCATGCAGTGTTAACGTGTGGGAGCCTTTGATACAACGCTTTCGGAAAAGCTTAGCAGGTTGGAAGAGGGATTCATTATCCTTTGCCGCTCGTTTGACATTATTGAATTCGGTGTAATCTGCTCTTCCTATCTACTACATGGGTGTATTTGCCGTGCCTAAAGGCGTTATTAAACGACTGGATCGTATCCGTAAAAGCTTTCTATGGGGTGGCACGGAGGAGAAGCGTAAGATGAGCAGGGTTAGCTGGAAGGTGGTATGTCGGCCGCGACAATTTGGCGGTTTGGGAGTGGTAGACTTGAACAAGAGAAACTTGGCTCTTTTGGCAAAGTGGTTGTGGCGATTTACGGTGGATGATGGATCGTTGTGGAAGGATATTCTGACTGCGAAATATGGGACTGATGTATTACATAGAAGGATGACGATAGGCCAAAAGCGAGCTATGTCGACTGTATGGCGACAAATTGTGGAGATACAACATGAGGTTAGTCTAAATCGTTTTATGGGACTGTCTAATTTCTTATGGTTGATTGGTAATGGGAAGAAGGTTCTGTTTTGGCGTGATAGATGGTGTTTGGAGGTTCCGTTATGTGAGGTATTTCCACGCCTATATCGGATTGCGATGAATAAATGGGCGTTGGTATATGATTACTCACTTGACAACTCACTGGGACATACGAATTGGGATAGATTTTTTTCACGACAGTTGCACACGTTTGAGGAGGCACAATTATGTGAATTGCGAAGTGTGGTGGGAGCGTTACAACTTGTTGAAGAGGTGGTGGACAAATGGGTTTGGAAACATACCCCGACTGGTACGTTCTCGGTGGCAAAGTTGTCAAGCTTAATGGCGACATTTGGGTTGGAAGGGGAAGCCGAATGGGATAGTGTAGGTATTTGGTTGTTGTTAACACCGCCGAAGGTACAGTGCTTTCTGTGGTTTGTCCTCCTTGACCGATTACCCACTTTATGCTTGTTACGGGACCGTGGGATGCAATTAGAGGTGCATGATTTCTCTTGTCGATGGTGTGGGGAGGGGGAGGATGAGGCGAATCATATTTTGCTTCATTGTCGGTGGATGTGTGGTCATTGTTTTTTGATTGGTGGAAGGTGGAGGTGGTTCGGCCGGCGTCGGTAGTGGCATTCGTGCATATGGTCCTTGATGGACCTTTTCAAGGAATGGTTAGACAATGGTGGATGTCGAGCTGTGCAGCGGCATTGTGGTCGATGTGGCTTGCACGCAACGACTTGTTGTTCAATGGTAAGAGGGTTTCGTCGTCAGATTTATTCTTTACCATTAAATTGCGAGCATTCTCTTGGGTGAATGTGTTGGACCACACCGCAATGCTTGTGGAATCGGTGTGGTGGGATTGTCCTTGGTGGTGTGAGAGTAGGGGACGTGTCAATGGCCCTCGGGTGGGAGTGATGTGGGTGCCGCCATTGGTAAATATGGCCAAGCTTAATGTTGATGGTTCAGCTAGAGGAAAACCGAGACTAGCGGGATGTGGTGGGGTGTTACGCGATGCAGGGGGTAAGGTGTTGGCGATGTTTGCAGGTCCTTTGGGGATTCTTGATTCGAACAAGGCTGAACTTCATGCGATATGCTATGCCCTTGAGGCATTTGGTGGATCGCAATGGCGTGCATGGCCTTGCGTACTTGAATCTGATTCGTTAGTAGCTCTTTCTTGGGTTTTAAATATTGAGAATAGACCATGGAAATATAATTGGTTGTTTCGGAGGATTGATAGAGCATGTCTTGAGTTGAGTTGCACTTTTCAACATGCGAATCGTGAAGCTAATGGTATTGCGGATAAGTTAGCCAAGGGAGGTGTCGATCGGCGGGATTGGTTGCGTGTGGGATTCTAGTCGACTGCTGGGGGAGCAGTACGTGTGGTCGGCAATTGTGCAGGGGGTCGACTGTAAGGCCCCTGCGCCTGGGAGTGGGTGTGGTACCGCAGGTGGGGGTGTGGGGGAGTACAACAGGGTACAGGTGCTGCAATCGGGAGGGTGGGTGTGTTGTGTGCGTTTTCCTTTTCTTTTCGAGGGAGGGGTGTCAATTACTTGTTATCGAGTTTTGTTTCCGGGTTCAACTTGGGTACTCTTTTCCTCCATTTAGGTGTAGGGAGGTTTTTAATGAGGCCCGAGTTTGGACATTTTTTGTATGATTTCTTTCTTCAATAAAATCATACGATTGAGCAAAAAAAAATAAGACTCTCGTGAATTTGTCACCTGAATTTTTCCTTTGAAGGTTCCCGTAATATGTGGGGTGAATTTTTGAGTTAGGCTGCAACTCCCATCCAGAAACCACTATCCGAATTTTGTTGGTAATGTTGTAGATGCCATGGAAGCAAGCTGTAAACTTCAAGTGGTTCTCGAAGGCAATTGATTTGTGATGGCACTGTTGTAGCTTTAGGTAATTATTGTTTCTCACTTGAATTTTTCTCGCGGATTGTTTCTTATCTGTGTATTTCTTCAATCTCTGCTGGATTTGCAAAAAAAATTCTTGTAACACTTTGTATATTTTTTGCCTCTACTGCATCATTGTTTGCATTTTCATAATGTATGTTCACCCTGCTTTCTTCTCTTTGTTACTAGTGATAAAAGAAGCTAATTGCTGATTGAAGTCATCAGACACATAATTATGGTCATCAATATGCAACCTTGTAGCTATAGCAAGAAATTCAGATTCAGCTTCATAACCACATAAAGGAACATGACATTAGGCTCATCTGGTCTGTGTTTATTGACATAACCCCCTTCTAAAAATTAATTAAATCTTCTAGAAAAATAAGAAGCACTTGCTAATTCATCAAGTAGAGTGGTCACCACTGTAACAGAAGATTTTTTATTCATTGAAATTTTAACTTCCATGGATTCTGCATTTAGAAAATACACCCTCTTAACATTTTCGTATCCATGCCAGCTAATGTCTGCTCTGATACCAATTGTTATGACCCGAGGTAGAATTTAGGTTAAGAAAGAAGAAGAAATGATTTTAGAAGATTGAAGAAGAAATGATTTTAGAAGATTGAAGAAAGAAAATATAGAATTTTCATTAAACATTTCAATAGGGTTTTCAATACCAGAATCTTTACATATAAAGATTGCACTAGCTAATATCTAGCTGACAGCTGTAAAATTCATTCTCATCTTCATTCTTTTACGGGTTTATCTTTGGGCTCATCATAATTATCTGCAATAGTGGGCCTTGAGTCCACCTGGGTCCAATAATGTTTTCACCAGCCATTAGGGGTGAGCAAAACTCGACTCGAATCGAAAAATTGAATTTTTTTTTCAATTTCGAGTTATTCGAGTTAAATCGAATAACTCGAAAAAATTTCGAGTTCGAGTCGAGTTGAAAAGTTAGAATTTCGAAAAATTGAAAATTCTATACGGTGCGTTTTAGTTTTATAATTATTTTTTTATAAAAAAATTCCCTCCCTTCCCTTGTTTAATTATACGTTGTGCTTAGCCGTTTAGGCCTTAGGGCATTCACAGTTTCACACCAAGCATTGCAATTTGCGATTTTTATTTCCCCTAATTTCTGCCGACTGCCTTAGCACCACTGCGCCAGGTGATTTCAACTATGAGTTTCAATGCTTCTTCAGATTTGAATGTATAGCCAGAAACCCTTTTTTTTCTTCATTCTTCAGATTCCTTCCTTTTTCTTCTTCTTTTTGCATTGGTTGTGAAAACGAAGATGTGTTGAGATGCTTTTTGAGAAATCTAATCACATCCTTCTGATTTTTGAGATTTTGCTGCTGTTTTGATCTTGTATTTAATGATTAAGGAGTAAAGCTAACCACTTTTACATGTGTTTTTTCTATGGGAGATTAGACTACATGATAATATAACAACCATTGAAAATTTACTTTAGTTTATAAAGATGCTTTATCTATAGGGTGCTTTGAAATTTGAAGGTTCTGGAGATCCTCGTGTTTAAATGCTTTATTCTCTGTTGAAATTGAACCGTTCTAAAATTTTGATTTGGTGTTTGGATTCTTGATCCACTTTGTTTGTTTGTTTTCTGTTCAATTCATGGAAAATAGGGTAAAAAAGTCCATTTCCTCACGGTGGGTTTTAGGGAGTTGTTCAAATTGTTCTGAAAAGAACTTGCGGGATTCGAATAGTAGAAAATTATGTTTGGTAATTTGACAATTAGGGTAAAAAAACCTATTTCCTCACGGTGGGTTTTATGTAAGATTTACTAATCTTACATGTTAGAAATTTCATTTCTTGTTGTTTACATGTTGGCTAAATTCATGCTTTGTATGCTATACTAACCGTGTATATTAAAGTGTATATTAAAGTGTTGGTGTCTTTATATATTTTTATATGGTTAAATTATGATTTGTTATGTGTATATTAAAGTGTTGTATTTTGATATAGATGAGTGAATCACAAGGACAAGGGACTCAAAGCTCGCAAAGTTCTTCTCCTTCTAGAGTTAGTGACCCAACGTCAACGGAAAAAAAAGTGGCCGAAAGAAACAACAACCAAGAGCACCTTGTTGGAACCATTTCAGTAAATATGTAACTGAAGATGGAGATAATAGGGCAAGATGCAATCATTGTGACACAAGTTACACCATGGAAAATCGGGGTTCCACAACCAGTCTGAATAACCACTTGAAGACGTGCTTACAAAAACCTAAAGGTAATACTTCAGATCTCAAGCAATCAGAATTAGCATTTTCTAAGGTTGGGAGTAGTTCTGAAAGTGAAACGACAATTTTTTCAACTTGGAAGTTTGATGGAGATGCAATTCGAAAGGCATTGATTAATATGATAGTTGTTGATGAGTTACCTTTTAGAATTGTAGAAGGAGATGGGTTTAAGTCATTTCTTTCTATTGCATGCTCGAGGTTTCATCTCCCATCTCGTTTTACAGTTAGAAGGGATTGCCTTGATTTATTCAATTCTATGAAAAGGTTGTTGAAGAATTCTTTTGATAAAGGGACTAGTAGAGTGTGTTTGACAATCGACACTTGGACTTCACTTCAAAGGGTATCTTACATGGTTCTAACAGCACATTGGGTAGACGATGATTGGTTGTTGCAAAAGAGAATCATAAATTTTTGTCCGATATCTGCTCATAGAGGTGAAAGCATAGGCCAAGCCCTTGAAAAGTGCATTCGAGATTGGGGGATCGAAAGAGTCTTCACTGTTACAATTGACAATGCATCCGCTAATGGTGTTGGTATTGAGTACTTGAGAAAGAAATTGAATCATCGAAATACTTGTGTTGCAAATGGGAAATATATGCATATGAGATATGTTGCACATGTTATTAATCTCATTGTACAAGAAGGTGTTAAGCATGCTTCCCGTTCTGTTGATCGAGTTAGAGCTGTTGTGAGGTACATAAGAGCATCACCATTATGGATGAAAAAATTCTATGATCGGGTAAAAGAGGAAATGATTGATACTAAAGCTCGCTTGCAGTTAGATGTGCCTACTAGGTGGAACTCAACATATATGATGTTGGATGTGGCTGCAAAATACGAGCATGCATTTGATTCATATGTTCGTGACGACAATAGTTTTTTTCTTGACCTCACAGTTGGAGATGGAGTTCCTACTTTTGATGATTGGGAAAATGTTCGAAAAATTTCAAAAATTCTACAGCCCTTTTATGATATTACATTGAAAGTGTCCGGATCGTTGCATGTCGCCTCTAATTTGTTTTGGGAAACATTGATAGAGGTACATTGGTTACTTGATGAATGGATGAATTGTAATGATTTAGACATAGTCTCCATGGCTTCTAAAATGAGGGACAAGTACAATAAGTACTGGGGTGATGCCACAAATATGAACTTCCTGGTTTATTTGGCAATTATCTTGGATTCGCGACGTAAATTGGGCTTTGTGAACTTTGGGGTTAACTTGCTTTTCCATAATGTTGCTAATGAGGTTATGAAGATGATTGAAAGAGATTTGCATTGCTTGTTTGATGAATATTCTTCTATTGCTGGGAGAGTTAAGGTCCACGAAGCCCAATCAAGTGTGCCGACGAAATTTTCCATGTCTATGGAATTGCATCAATCAAAGACAAGTTTGGCTGTGTAACAATATCTTTTGAAGAAGCAACGAGTTAGTTCCGAAAGTAAATCTGAGTTGGATAAATACTTGACTGAGGATGAAGAAGAAAACGATTCAGCTTCATTTGATTTGTTATTGTGGTGGAAAGTGAATAGTCCACGATACCCTATTCTTGCACAAATGGCTCGAGATGTTTTCTCTATTCCTATCTCAACAGTTGCATCAAAAAGTGCATTCAGCACAGGTGGACGTGTTCTAGATGGTTTTCGAAGTTTATTAACTTCAACCATGGTTGAAGCTTTGATTTGCACTCAGGATTGGCTTCGAAAATCTAAGGATTCCATGACCATCAACCTTGACGAGTATGTTGTGGAACTTCAAGATATGGAAGATGGTAATATTTTATTTTGATTAATAAAATTAATTTTTAGTTCATTTATGTTATAAAGTTATTTATAATTTAACTAACTTATATATTTTTAAATTTGCTAGATTTGTCTAGAATACCTGTAAATCAATAAGCTTTTTCAAAAATGCCAACAGTGCACGTGGAAGAAGAAGAAGAAGCCTAAGGTATTCAGCAATATTATTCGGGAACTCGAAAAAAGTTTGTTGCAATTCTCTTTTTTGAACTATTATGTTTTTGTTTCATTGGTTTGTGTCTTTTGACATGTGATGTTGGATTTTCTAAACTCTACTGTGTTATTTGCTTTAGTTATTAATATATTTTAGGGTACTCTTTTCCTCCTTCCGCTATCTTTGGTCTCGTCTTGGCGTTACTTAGATAAGAAGGAGGTTTTTAACGAGGCCCGTAGTTTATAATGGAATGTTGAGTTTTCTTTTTGTTGGTTTGATTGTTACAATTGAAATTTGGACAGGTTGACCTTGTTTGATGAAAAATGTGTTCTTATTTTTGTGCTTTTAGAATCATTGTATTGTTTAGTTATAAGTCAATTTATATGTATGTAGATATAATTCAAAATCTTTTTTTATGCATGTGAAAAATAATATGAAGCAATATATATGTAGATATAAAATATTGGTGGAATATGATGCTTTGCTTTTGGATCGGTTTCTTGATATTCTTCAAGACTTGCAGTGTATATCATTCTTCTCTTTTCACTTTTGTGTTTTTGAAATTTGGTTTTTTGATGGTTTGGTCAGTACCCTTGTTTGCTGAAACCGGTCTAAGTTGGAGTCTGAAGTTTTAATGGTTGGAGGTGTTTGAAACGATGATGAATTTTCATGGTAGTATTACTCTTTGTATGAGACAATAATTTGCTTCATTATCCATTTAGTGCTAAAGTGTTTTAATGGCTGGAGTATATGATTTTCAAATATATGAAAAAACAACAACTATACTCCAGTGGTACTCTTACTTGTATGCAGTGCTTGTTACAGTTTGCAAAACAGAGATTGAGTGGTACTCTAATTTGTACAAAAACTCGAAAACTCGAATTGACTCGAACTCGACTCGAACTCGCTAAAATCGACTCGAATCGAAAAAATTTCAATTTAAGTTCAAGTTGAAAAATATGACGATTGAACTCGAATAACTCGAATTTTTTTTGACTCGACTCGACTTGACTCGACTCGCTCGAACGCTCACCCCTACCAGCCATAATGTGTTTAAACCAGCCTCTATTATTCATCTTAACGCTGCATTTTGCTTCTCTCCCTTCTTTGTCGTTATCTAAACCATTCTTCTCACTGGAATAATTCCCAATTGCATTCTTGAGCCCTAATCTCTTTTCTTCTTTTAAAATCCCTAAATCTTTAGCCATGGTCATGACAAATAACAATTCAAACAAAACACCAAAAAATGTCAACGAAGATAACAAACAGATAGCAGAACAGAGAGAGAAAAAGTATTGCATGTAAACATCGGATATAAATTCGAACAAAAAACCATTGTAATTGGATGGGAATTTTTACAAAGAAACCAATAACAAGAAAAAGGCTTCTGGGGTAGCTTTTGTCTTTTTTTCGATTACATGCAAATAAAAAAAATCAATCCCGAAAGAAAAATAATAATAAAAAGAAGTTCTTTCGCTTTTTCCTTTCGGAAGCCAAATCCCCTTTTCGTTTCTCAAGCCGGGCCGGCAACAAGCCCATCGACGTCCTTCTAAGCCGTCGGGGTGAGCCATTAGAGCTTCAATGGAGAGTTTTCTTTAGGGTTCCGAGTCGGTTTTCAAAGGAAAATGGGGGCTTTCGGTTTTGGTTGTTTCTTTGGGGTTTCATATCGACACTGATTCACCGTTTTCAGGGGGAGAGTTTGGTTTTGGTATTTCCTCGCCGTTGCCGGCTAACGGCAACCGACCGATTTTGCTTGCCGGAGCGGAGAAAGAGAGAAGAAGCTCTCTAGTTTTACTCAAAATTGGCAAAATGGGAGAAATGTGTTTTTTAATGCGTATTTATAATATTTCCACGTTTTAAATTTGGTTTAACTCCCTAAAGAGTCATTCCGTGTTTTTGTATTACACGAGCAAGGGTCTCCGCTTTCTGCAATCACGCCCCGAACCCCTCAAATATTTTAAGCTTTTCCAATCTCGTCCCTTAATTTGTTTCGACCAACTTTGAATGGTTTAATAACCATTTCGACCCTTACAGTTTTTCGCGAAGCTTTAATTTTGGTCCTTTTTTTGACGGTTTAATTCTCCTATTGGTCCTCAGAGTCTGTCTTGAGTTCATTTTAACCCTTTTCAGCCTTGTTTTCTTCTTTTCTCGTGCATTTAATTTGATTGCCTTGTATTTACATTTAAGGTAAACTACATAAATGACCACCATAGTATTAGTAAAGTCGCGATTTGACCACCTTACTTTTTTTCTAAGCAATTAAACCACCAAACTATTTAATTGGTTGCAATGTAACCACCAGCCGTTAGAAACTAACGGAAGGAGTGACGTGGTAGTTAGTAAAATTGGTATAATTACATATTTGGTCCATGCTATTTGTACATTTTATCAATTTAGTCCTAATTTTAATAAATAAAATAATTTAATTATTTAATTAGACAGCGACACGTGTCGACACCTTATTGGAGGACTTTATTTATATATTTTTTATTTAATAATTTTTATTTTGCTCATCCAATCAGGTGGTGACACGTGTTACCAGATTGGAGGAGCAAAATAAAGCAAGAAATACCTTGCGTTTGATAAGATTCGAAATCGGGTTGGCTAGGTGGAGAATAAGCATGCCTACCACTAGGCCAATACTATCATTGTGATATATTGTACAAAATCTAATATATATCTTATATTTTAAACAAACCATGTAATCCTTTGTTGCAACAAATTCAATCGTTCCTCTACACAGCTCATGCCTCTCATCAGCATCTCTACGCCTACCATCAGGACCTAGGTTGCAATGGTAGTCACGAGGAGTATCATCGGTAAATCTTGAAAGAGACAAGCACAACTTACTACATTACATCAACGCAGTCAAAGAGCAGAAATAGACAAGAACATACTAAATTACAGTTTTTGGCTTACTATTGCACACCCTTTATATCCTGTGAAGTTAGCTATTACGAGTATCCCAACTGATAGGTGAGTGAACTCTATGGGAAATTGTAAATCCCCCAAATAAACTTCCAGTTTATTTATGTGTGATAAGCATTGTATGCTTTATATGTGATGTTTTGTGACTCTTCCCTTATTAGTTTGTTAGTTAGTAATTCAATCCACCATTTTACAGTACAAATCCAATGCGAAGTGTGGAGAAAACGTTCCAAATTGCTAGAGCAGACAAGGACTTATTGACAAAACAAGATTATGATGTCCAGGTTGGCTAGTGTAAAAAATATGTAGGAATTTGATGGGTTTTTTTTGTCTATCTTGATGTTTTTGTTTCTCATCTTGTCAAATAGGCATGGTGCATGATTCTGAATGACAAAGTTCCATTTAGGATGCAGTGGCCTCAATATGCAGATTTACAGGTCAATGGTATGGTTATTTATGCTTTGCTTTTACTAGTAAGCCGTTACTCAAACCTTTTACAGCTTAATTGCTAGCTACTGATTATTGAACTTGTCATTGAGAAGTATGCTTGGATCTAACCAAAAGAAGAAAAAAAAGATAGTAGCATGCTTAGCTTGTTTGCTTTTCTAATTGAAACATTGTTGCTGACATCATGTCCTTGAGTATTTTCTATGCACTTCTTGATTTTGATATTTTTACCTGTAATAATTTTTTGGGATCTACAAGTGACAAGCTTTTTAAACAGGTGTATCTGTTCGTGCTATTAATAGACCTGGCTCGCAGTTGCTTAGGGCTAACGGTCGTGATGATGGTCCAATTGTGAGTTTTTTCCTTCTATGAACAAGATGAATTTTGATTTTTGATCTTGATGTATATGGAATCATATTTTTCATAGAGTTAACCTTTACATGTTCATGCATGTGGTTTGTATGGATGAGGAAGCTGATAGTGATTCTGTTAATATTTTTATCTGTTATAAAACATCAATTCGCTAAACACTCTTTTCATTATCTTTGCTTTTGTCAGATAACCCCATGTACTAAAGATGGAATTAATAAGATAAGTTTGACAGGATGTGATGCCCGGTTTAATCTTTTTTTGACGGTTTAATCTGTTATAAAACTTCAATTCGCTAAACACTCTTTAATTTTGGTCCTTTTTTTTACGGTTTAATCTTTTTTTACGGTTTAATTCTCTTATCGGTCCTCAGAGTCTGCCCTGAGTTCATTTTAACCCTTTTCAGCCTTTTTTTCTTCTTTTCTCATGCATTTAATTTGGTTGCCTTGTATTTACATTTGTTTAACTTCTGTCCATATTTTGCTTATGAGTTTTATACATGCTCGGTTAATAATATGCGAGTAACGTGGTAAATTCTATAGTATAATTTAATGCATAGTTTATGATGTATAGCGTCACGGTATGTAATGTATGCATATATTTGTATATTTTATGCCTTCTTATATTTTTATACCCTTTGACTGGCTTTGCGTATATTTGTATGTCCCGTTTATGAATTTATAAGTTGCATCCCGATTTATAAAATGCAATGCGAGCGTCTTTTTATTCGAGAACGAACGAGACCAGTACCAGTCGTAGTGGTGGTGGTTCAGACGTTCTTTCTCGAATATTAAGACCTTTAAAATTCACTCAATCGTATAACCACATTTCGATACAAATCGTCACCTTAATTCGCAAAATTTAATATTAATTAAGCGGTAATGTTTTTGGTACTGATTTTCGGGCACGACGGGGGTGATCATCCTTCCCCGCGTGTAACCGACTCTCGAACCCATTTTCTTAAGAAAAATCTCTGGTTTAGTTTTCGGTGTCCGGCCTACCATTTTTTGGCCGGTGGCGACTCCTCTATTTTTACACAAATATGACTAAATTTTCAAAACCAAATTGAAACCTGGTTCGTCCAAGCGACACTGGTATTTTGAATTTTTTAGTCGCAACACATCCTATTTTCATTTCTGTTTTTATTATTTCCAGTCAGTACTAATCAGCCAGTTTTGCATTCCTATTTCACCAACAATGTGTACCATCTTGATTGGTGTTGTAGGCACCTTCTTGTTAGATACATTGGGTATCATCTTGCTAGGTACCTTGTGTACCCTAATATGTGGTGTAGCAAACACCTTCTTGTTTAGGTACTTTATGTACCCTAATATGTGACTCGATTACCTAGTCCTAGCTAACTACCAAGGCAAAACAAGATTAAATGAAATTTGAAAGAAAGACTTGCAATCATGAATGATGAATAAGCAAACTTTCCTCTTGAAAATGATCTTGTAATGAAATGGAATTACATGAATTAAATTGAAGTGTATGCTATCTTAAAATGCTCATGACTTAAAAGATAAATCAATGATAAAAAGGGATCATATTCAAATGACATTGGATGCTCACCTTACTTGAATTGTTTGATACTTGCTTGACTTATTCATTGTGTGTTTGATATGAAACCTTGCTTCCTTGATCTATTGTGTGTTCGAATGGAATATGGAAAACTAGCTAGGTTAAACTTGATTAAAATAGACAAGGATTCCTAATGCTAATAAACTTTATAACTTGTTAGGTAGTTGTTACTTCACTAAGTACACTATGTACTTATCATTCTCGTCTTTCGTTCTTCCCAAACCACAAGTTGAAGATACTCGAACCGGTTACTTGATCGTAAAGCTACCTTACTTGGGCTCAAAGCAAAAAAAACAAGCATAGTCTAAAGTATGATTTTGGTGCTCGTTTTCATTACTTCTAGATGGTGGCTTAGATTGTGTCTAGTCTTGATAATCCATGCATTTGGCTTATATGTATAAAGTGTGTGTATTGAACTTGGAAAAGTCTTGTAATGAAATGTACTTTGGATTGTAAATATATGTTTGTAAGAATGGTCTTTTGTGAACTTTATGGTTAAGGCTAATGAATGAATGAACTAGACCTTGTTTACTAGCTTATTTTGATCTTGTATTGTATTAAATTCAATTGAGTAAGCTTAATATATCGAACATGTATATGGTCACCATATATGAGATTCTATTCGAAATGAGCTATGTGTCTAACTTGATGGTATATTTCACTTGAATGTTTTGAGTATCATGGCTTGCTAAAATAAATTGTAAAGATCACAAACCCTCCTATGTTGTATTCAAATGCTTAGGTAAGGATTGAAACTAGTTAAATGTTTATCTTAAGTTAAATGGTTGTCATTATAGAATATATAAGATTCATTCAAATGGTGTAATGAATTTGCTTGCTTGCTAAGTTGATGAAAATGAACAAAATTGGCCCTAAAATTGTAAAGGTTAACTCGACATATTGTTTCTTGCCCCGGTAACGCTCCTCACTCCTAACTCGGGAGAGGGGGTGTTACAAGTTCATTTAGTATAATTTCCATCAAACATGCCAATTCATATCTCAAGCACTTAAGCAACACAACATGTAAATCAACCAATAAGATAATTATACGAATATTCAAACGATCCTACACGGTCTCTAAAGCTCACATAGTGTCGAATATTCTCGAACTCATCAGGAATCTAAATATTTATCAAGTCTCGTAATATCGGTCTCAACACAAGTTTATTTCATCTACCTATTTTGCAAACACTAACAAGCAAGGCAATTACACTTACGATGCTAATGAAGCTTTTTGGAGTTCGAGGTGTACTAACCTCAAGCACTAGCGATAAATCCTCATATAAGCTTCTAGATACTCCACTTGGTCCGATATCCGATCCTGAATAATCCTCATATAAAAACGAATACGAAAATACATTAATTTGCGCATCCTCTATTCAATTCACAAGGTCAGACGTCTAAAAATAGCTTAACGAGTTTGGATTTGGTGAAACAGACTGTGCCAACAGACTCAGAACGTCGAGAAACCTCTAAAAAAGTCAACGCCCTGGTCAACAGTGAACACAGTTGTCAAAGTCAATTGTGATCATGTGCGACGCGGTGCATAGAGCTTATGGTGCACCAAGGTGAGCGTGATTCGGTGTGGAGCGGCGCATAAAAGCTTTTGTACACCCTAAAGACCTGAATCTAGTGTGGCATAGTGTAGGGAAACCCTTATGCATCCACCTACTGCTGCCAGCACACGCCTATGCGTAGGCAGCAGTGTGTGGGACGCGTGTGGCGGCCTCTAGTGGCCGAACGACGACGTCAACCTCCAAATATGCATTTCTTCGACCGATGGATCCAATGGAGGCGACGATTTACGGTGTAGGACGTCGGACCTTGGCATTTTGAGCTAGGCCAAATATTCTTTTCCTTTACCCCGACGAACGGCGGCGGTGACGGCGACGAGCCCGACCCAATGGTGCCAGCAATGAGACTTCACGACGACTGGATCACCTTCAAATCGAAGTAAACCCCCTCTCTCTCTATAAACCCCTTTTCTTTTTCTCTCATTCTAACATGCTCTCTCACCCATTGTTATTCTGATTTCTCCCATTTCCATGCCAAAATCTGAACAATTTAATGCCCACCAACAATCAATGGGTAAACTACACAGAATGCCGTTAAACTATTTGAAAACTCACACTTGAACTTTTATTTTTTTAGTCTCCAATATAAATTCTCCAAAACTCGAATATCTTATCCGAATTACTAACCCAAAAACTGTGTCGTTGCAATATTACTATTTTATATATTTTTTTAAAAATAATGCTTAAAGGAAAGACTTTTTTTTTGTTCAAACTTAAAGGAAAGATTTTATCTACTGAAAATAATTTTTGACATTATTGACATTAGCTCCTAAGTCCTAAGGTTGAAACAGAAAATAAGAATTGTTTCTTATTGTCAACAAGTCTCCACACCACAAAGCTGAACTTCCATTTAGGACACAGAACATACATAATGTATTGTTTTTGTTGTAATATTTATGAGATTATGAATTTAAATGTTTTTAAATATATTTATATCTGATTTAAAAGTTAAAAGCGACTTAGAGGTGACACTAAAAAATATATATTTAAATCGAGTATTGAATTTCTTATTCATATTTTACTGCAAATTACCTTTTAGCCTTGTACAAGTTTGGGAATTTTGGATATCTGCACCGGACAATGATTAAAGCTACAACTGTTATTTGCTATTGGTCAAAGGGTTAGCCACTTTCTTTCTTAGCAAATATATATATATAAAAAACACACACAGCAGATTTGATATACGTTTTTAAAGTTAAAGTACACAGACGGTCACTAAACTTTGGTAAAAAGAATAAAATGATAATCAAAATTTCAAAAATCACAAAAATACTAATTAAATTTTATGTTTTATAACAAAATGGTATCTAGACATTAAATGTCGTTAAGTGACTGTTATAAAATTTGGTATAATAACACATTTAGATCTTCATATTTATACATTCAATTAATTTAGTCCTAATTCGAAACAATTCACTAAATTTAACCCTCGTTATTTACGAATTTTTTCAATTTGGTCCTTAAAGCAAAATTCTAAAGTATGGTAACATGATAAATAATTACAATTAAATTTTTATAGGAACTCGAAAACTCAACTCGAATCGAATCGAAAAAATTCAAATAAAATTTGAGTTGTAAAATATGACGCGTCAACTCGAATAACTCGAAATTTTTTTACTCGACTCGATCGAACGCTCATCTCTATCTTAAGATATGATGCGTCAACTCGAATAACTCGAAACATTCGAATATTTTAAATCATTTTTCTTTTAAATCGAATATTTTTTAAAATAGAATATTTAATATTTTCATATTTAAATCACATCAATTATTTAATAACAACTTTAAATATTAGATTTAAAAGAAAAAATAATTTAAAATATTTGAATATTTAATTAAAATTTTATAGGAACTCGAAAACTCGACTCGACGCGAATCGAAAAAATTTCAAATAAAGTTTTCAGTTGTAAAATATGATGCGTAAACTCGAATAACTCGAATTTTTTTGACTCGACTCGATCGAACGCTCACATGTATCTTAAGATATGACGTGTCAACTCGAATAACTCGAAATATTCGAATATTTTAAATCATTTTTTTCTTTTAAACTAAATATTTTTTAGAATAGAATATTTAATATTTTCATATTTAATCACATCGAATATTTAATAACTACTTTAAATATTTGAATTAATTTAAAAATATTCGATTCAAAAGAAAAAAAAAATTGATTTAAAATAGTCAAATATTTAATTAAATTTTTATATGAACTCGAAAACTAGACTTGAATCGAAAAAATTTCAAATAAAGTTTGAGTTGTAAAATATGACGCGTCAACTCGAATAACTTGAATTTTTTTGACTCGACTCGATCGAACGCTCACCTCTATCATAAGATATGACACGTCAACTCGAATAACTCAAAATATTCGAATATTTTAAATCATTTTTTCTTTTAAATCACATCGAATATTTAATAACTACTTTAAATATTCGATTTAATTTAAAAATATTCGATTTACAAGAAAAAATGATTTAAAATATTCGAATATTTAAAGTAGTTATTAAATATTCGAATATTTAAAAGAAAAATATTTAAAATAGTTATTAAATATTCGAATATTTTAAATCATTTTTTCTTTTAAATCTAATATTTTTAAATTAAATTAAATATTTAAAGTAGTTATTAAATATTCAACGTGATTTAAATATGAAAATATTAAATATTCTATTTTAAAAATATTCGATTTAAAAGGGAAAAATGATTTAAAATATTCGAATATTTCGAGTTATTCGAGTTGACGCGTCATATTTTACAAATCAAACTTTATTTGAATTTTTTTTGATTCGAGTCGAGTTTTCGAGTTCCTATAAAAATTTAATTAATATTCGAATATTTTAAATCAATTTTTTTCTTTTGAATCGTATATTTTTAAATTAAGTCAAATATTCAAAGTAGTTATTAAATATTCGATGTGATTAAATATGAAAATATTAAATATTCTATTTTAAAAAAATATTTGATTTAAAAGAAAAATGATTTAAAATATTCTAATATTTCGAGTTATTCGAGTTGACGCATCATATCTTAAGATACAAGTGAGCGTTCGATCGAGTCGAGTAAAAAAATTTCGAGTTATTCGAGTTTACGCATCATATTTTACAACTTAAAACTTTGTTTGAAATTTTTTCGATTCGAGTTGAGTTTTCGAGTTCCTATAAAATTTTAATTAAATATTCGAATATTTTAAATCATTTTTTTCTTTTAAATCTAATATTTAAAGTTGTTATTAAATAATCGATGTGATTTAAATATGAAAATATTAAATATTCTATTTAAAAAATATTCGATTTAAAAGAAAAATGATTTAAAATATTCGAATATTTCGAGTTGACGCGTCATATCTTAAGATAGAGATGAGCGTTCGATCGAGTCGAGTCAAAAAATTTTGAGTTATTCGAGTTGGCGCGTCATATTTTACAACTCAAACTTTATTTGAATTTTTTCGATTCGATTCGAGTTCCTATAAAAATTTAATTGTAATTATTTATCATGTTACCATACTTTAGAATTTTGCTTTAAGGACCAAATTGAAAGAATGCGTAAATAACAGGGGCTAAATTTAGTGAATTGTTTCGAATTAGGACTAAATTAATTGAATGTATAAATATGAAGGATTAAATGTGTTACTATACCAAATTTTATAATAGCCACTTAATGGCATTTAACGTTTAGTTACCATTTTGTTATAAAACATAAAATTTAATTGTCATTTTGTGATTTATGAAAATTTGGTTACCATTTTATTTTTTTTACCAAAGTTCAGTGACTATTAGTGTACTTTACTCTTTTTTAAATGTGTAATTTTAACGTATTAATGATGCATGATTTATTATTAAATTATATATGATGTAGGTTATAAAATTTCAAAATTAAATTAGAATAATATATTATCATTTGATTTATTGATGGTACACAAAATTCTTAATCGACCATATATCGATTATTATTTTTTCTAATGCATACTCGAGACAATGTAATTAAATGAGCTAACAGCTCTCTTTCTGCACAAATTCGAGCAACTCAGCAGGGGCATGGACGGATCTATATACATGGTGGAAGAGGCAATTGGCCCCAAATATTATGGTTTAATTGTATTTCAAGCTTTAATAATTTTGAAACAATTGCAATTAAGCCTTTGTCTCTTTCTTACCCTCCCAATTTTTTATGGTTTATTCTTTTTTTAAGACCTTGTAATTTAAAATTAATAAAACCAAAATTTATCCCCTCAATTTTTTCCGGTTTAATTATTTTTTAAGACCTTTTAATTTTAAAATTGTAAAATCAAATCTAAACTTCGCTAATTTCTACGATTTAATAACCTTTTAAGATTTTATTTGTTTTAAAGTTATCCGATCTGCCCCTCGTAGTTCAATCATGGCTCCGTCTCTGGCGGGGTGCATCAAAGCAAATATCTTCTAAGTGAGCACCACGATTTAAGTCCCGTCTAGAAATGAGATTTTAGAATGCCACCGAGAAAACTGCGCCGAACGAAAAAAAAATCACACGTTTTCAACTAGCTTCTGCACCTTATTTATCTCTCAAACACAACTTTTGGAAATGCTGAAAATTTCAGTTTCTCCCCAAATTACTATTCACGCAGTTTCCCCCTAAAATCTCGTTCTAAAATCAATCCTGAACGGAACCTTAAAGAGGCTAGCTTATCTGCAATATTATTGTGTTTGTGATGGACGTGACCATATATTAAATATTAATCCATCTTTAATAAGTAAATTCAAATTTATTAGGGTTATATTTAAATAATTTGTGTAAAAAATATTATACAATCTTAAATTTTTTAACATAAAACTTAATCTCTAAATCTTAAATCTTAAACACTAACCCTAAAATCTTAAACTCTAAACTTTATAACCTAAACCACTAAACTATAAACCCTAAATATTACAAGCTTGTGTAAGCTTTAACAAATTTATATTTCAAAGTTTATTTATTTATTTATTTATTTATGAGTTATATTTTGATACACAAGTTGTATAAAAAATATTACTCAACCCTTCTTTAAAATCTTAAACCTAAACTCTAACCATAAATCATAAATTATAAACCCTACAACCTAAACTCTAAATTTAACAAGTTTATGTAAACTTTGTGAATCAATTTTCCCCTTTATTTATTACTGATGTTATTTTTAAATAGTAATATTTGAATAAAATCTAAATTAAATTAATTAATCTTCCTAGAAAAAAAAAACAGAATCCTCATAGTATTATCCCTAAACCGATGGTACATATCCTCTCCCTCCTCTTATTGGTCCTGGTTTAGGGTTTTGATTGGATCTGATATGCAGTGAAATCCCGTAGAGGAAGACCCAAAGTAAAAGGACGATTTTCTGATTAATTTTGTCGGGAGGATTTCCATTTTCTGGGTCTGTTCCCTCTAACAATCCACATATCGAAATGCAGACTGTCATGTTTTTGCTTCAAAGTAAAAGGATAACCCATGCAAACAAAGAAACACAAGCCTACGATATCTGCCTAGCCCTGTGTTCTTGGCTATGTTTACTACTATAAGAAGATCCTGGGTTTTGTTTAGAAAAAGATATTCAAATCTCTACTTGAAAATTGTAATATTTTGTTTGATTTGGATTGAATTGTGTTTTTTCCCTCTCTTCATAATACAAAGTGAGAATATTAAATAACCCAATTAGATTGGAATTGGATTGTGTTGGGTTGGGTTGGAGAATATATTTGAAAATTTAAAAAATATTTGAACAAAATTTTTAAAACAAGGACTAATTTCATTAGGGTAAATTACAACGTAGTTCACTCAATTATAGATAAAGTTATATTTGGATCACTCAATTATTTTTTGATAAAGAAGAGAAATAAACTACCCTGCTTATGAAAGTGGAACCAAATCCATAACCAGCAGACTTGCGATCACCATAGGAGGAGTTTCGAGTATCCGACAGTCCAACGAGTCCGTGGAGGCCAATTTAGCTAACGAGTCCGCCACTTTATTCATCTCCCGACACACATACTGAACATTGACTTCCCAACCTTGCCGCAATAAACCCCGAATGTGCTGACACAAAACGATGGAACTCCCCTTTGCCGAAGAGTCGTGAACAAGCGAAACTGCCTCTTTACAATCCGTCTCTAAAATAACTCGGCGATAACCCCTAGACCACGCTTGCGATAAACCAACATACATACCCCATAGTTCCGCCTCCAACGCGGAACAAATCCCTATCGATTTCGTGAAACCAAAGATCCAATCGCCCCTCTCATCTCTACCGACACCACCGCACGACGTCAACCTGGTAGCAGCCGTGCGTGCGCCGTCCGTGTTGATCTTCAGCCAGCCGCAAGGAGGAACCTCCCAAGCCGTAACCTGCTGTCCGATACGCACTGCAGGAGAGGATAAGGCACGCGATAACGCCAAAGCTCGGACGCTCTCATCGAACACAAAATTGCTATGCGCCGACACATCAAATACCCCAGCAGCGTCCTTATCAAAAATGCAAGCGTTGCGATGTTTCCATAGAGACCAAAGCACCGCGCCAAAGCGAAGATCCCAATCTTTCGACTCGCGCGCAAAATATTCCGGAGACGATAAGTTAATGCGCAACCAATCCTGAGTATTCATATTAAGGAACTCAGTAAGTTTGGAAGGAACAATCAACCTAACCCAAAGCGCCATCGTCGTGGGACACAAACGAAACAAATGATCCACGGACTCCACCATCGAACCACACACACCACAACTAGAAACATCACACATATGCCTCCGAACTCTCTCGGCATTAGTGAGCAACTTGCCGCAACCAAGCAACCATAGAAATATTTTAATCCGTTGCAGCCCTCGGAAACGCGCAATGCATCGCCACAACAACCCCGTTTGCCCCTCACACTCCCTTGCGCGCACACGGTAAGCAGAACCGACAGAGAAAGAACGATGCGCCGTCCATTTCCAACCTACTCCATCCGAATGCGCGACTTGCTGCGGCGACAACGTCGCGGCCAAACGTAAGACGATGTCCCGCGGCACCAAGTGTTCTATCGCTGCCCAATTCCATCTGCCTCCGGGCGTTGCCATGTTGGCGACGCTAACGTGCGGAAGACACGCACGAGCAGCCCCATCCGCCACATACTCCGCAAGCACCCCAACATCACTCAACCAAGGGTCATGCCAAAAATCTACAGCGCGCCCATCACCCACCGACCAAACAAGACCGGAGCGGACCTCATCCCAAACTAAACTGATACCCTTCCAAAGATGAGAACAACGGGGACGAACCAGGGTATCCGGAACAGCTTCTACCCATTTATACTTGGACCGTAAAACTTGCGCCCATAGTTGATCCGACTGTCGTATTAAATTAAAAGCAAGCTTCATTAAAAAAAACTTCATTTTGAACTGCCAACGACCTAAAACCAAGGCCTCCCTCCTTAATAGGCGAACATACAGATTTCCAGTTCACAAGATGCACACCACCTCGCCCTTCATCCTTACCCCAAATGAAATTCCGAATTAAACTTTCAATTTCACGACACGTACCTTTAGGTAGGAAAGAAGACTGCATAGCATAATAGGGAATCGCAGACAACACCGATTTAGCAAGTGTAATTCTCCCCGCGAGCGAAAGGGATTTAGCCATCCACCCCGAGAGCTTATCCCTCACGCGTTGAACAATAAAATGGTATGAAGCCCGAGTCACGCGTTTGTGTAACAAGGGTACACCCAAGTATTTCCCAAGGTCCGACACACGACAAAAACCGAACAGAGAACTGATAGCTACGCTAAGGTCATACTCCACATTCTTCGAAAAAAAGATACAAGTTTTGGCAATGCTGACCTTCTGACCCGAAGCCGCACTGAAACGCTGTAGCACCTCCTCAATAATAGTAACCTGAGACGATGAAGCTTCACTGAACAAAATCATATCGTCAACAAAGAAAAGGTGTGAGATAGATGGCCCCGAACGAACCAAACGAACCGGCTTCCACGCACCGCGCGCTACCTCCGCACGGATTGAGTGAGCTAAGCGCTCCATGCAAAGTACAAACAAATATGGCGACAACGGATCCCCCTGTCGGATACCCCTCGACGACGCAAAGGAATCCGATACAGAACCATTCCAAAGCACTTGGGTAGAAACCGATGAAACACACCTCATGATTAAACTACGCAACTCCCCCGGAATTCCAATCTCCAAAAGAGTGTCCGCAATAAAGTCTCATTCAAGTCTATCATAAGCTTTTTCAAGATCTATTTTGATCGCCATCAAACCCACCTTTCCTTTCTTTAAACGCATAGAATGAATAACCTCCTAGGCGATAATTATGTTATCAGTAATGGACCGTCCAGGGACAAAAGCAGTCTGACTATCCGAAACCCAGCAAGGCAAAAGAGGTTTAAGCCTATTAACAATAGTCTTCATGATGACCTTATACAGCACAGAACACAATCCAATTGGGCAAAACTGGGAAATCGATTCCGGGTTGCGTACCTTAGGTAACAGAACAAGAAGAGTGCGGTTCAAAGAAGGATCGAACGGCTTACCCGCGAGCACCTCTCGTACAAAGCGACAAACCGAAGGACCAACGACATGCCAATTACGTTGATAGAACAACGCGTGTACGCCGTCCGCCCCAGGGGCCTTCAGCGGCGACATGTCGAACACCACCGTCCGAACTTCATCGTCCGTTACCGGGCGGGCCAAATTCCTGAGCAAACCAGCGTCCACCGTAGGAAAGCAACCCCTCCCCGCATACTCCACATCAATACTCCCCGACGATGTGAACAAGTCCTTATAAAAATCCACCACCAGCTTTTGCAAAACACTCTGATCGGAACACCATCTACCGTTAGGGAGTCTGAGAGCTTGCACATAGTTCTGTCGACGATGCTGCATGGTACAATTGTGAAAGTACTTGGAGTTTTTATCACCAAAACGAACCCACTGTTCCCTTGACTTCTGCACCCAAAGGCTTTCCTCTTGAAGAAGCACAGCATCTAGTTCCGCACGCAGTGACGCATCGAGCTGAACAAGGAAATCAGAGTGCGCAACTCGAAGGGCTTTATCAATCCCACGAAGTCTCGCAAGAAGCTCCTTCTTTTTCTTGCCAATATGCCCAAACACGTTGACATTCCAATCCTGAACATTACGCATGAAATTGTCCACATTATCTACAACATCAAGCGATCCATCCCACATGCCCCGCAAGAAATCCTCAAACTCAGGATGATCTTGCCAGGCCGCAATGAAACGAAACGGGCGCCTACTCCGTGAACCGTCCTGAGAAAGAGTATGGAACCAGAGTGGGCAATGATCTGAACCAACCCTGTCAAGATGGGAGACCACCGCCGACGGGAACAAACTGGCCCAGGTGACATTATACAGACATCTGTCCAAGCGCTTATGAAGATCACCGCGCTTCCAAGTAAAGTCGCAACCCTTATACTCTACTTCGATTAATCCCAAGTCAAAAATAAGATCCCGGAAAAGAGTGCAAACGCCATTACCTCTAACCGAACCTCCAAGTCATTCCTCCCGTCGCAAGATAGTGTTGAAGTCGCCTCCTAACAACCAAGGCACCCCATCTCCCGGATTCAAACTAGCCAACAAAGGCCACAAAAGTTTACGCACAGAAACAGTTGGGCTAGCATATACAGCAGTGAAATAAAACCACCGCATAGAACCAACATCACGAGCTCGACCATGAACAAACTGGTTCGACACCCTAACAATCTTAACCTGAACCGTGTCTTGCCGAAGAACCCAAACACCACCACTGAGCCCTCTCGCCTCCACTCTGAAAGAATTAGGAAAACCCATGCGTGCAATAACCCTATCAGCCGTACCACCACTAATCCGTGGTTCAAAAATAGCAAGCACCTGAGGTCGACTTATCCAACAAAAATCCTTCAAATGTCCACGGAAACAAGGGCTAGCCGCCCCTTGACAATTCCAGAAAAGAAAACTAATCATCGGGAAAATACGATAGGGGAAATACCACAAAACTCACTAATTCGACGAAGGAGCCGTTGCGGCCTTGCTGCCACGAACACCACTACTCCTCCTCCCCTCAACGCCACCCGAGCTGCTTGCCGAAGATCCTGCAGCCGTCACTGTCCCGTTCGGAACGGAGGGTCGTCCCCCGCCACCATCTAATGTCGGCTCAGGCGCGAAAACCGGCATCCAATCCGATAGACAACGGGTAGGTGGAGAACGATTCTCTTTGCCCTTCTTCGGATTAGAGGCCTTTCGAACACCAACCGAAATCAAATTTTTGGGACCTTTAGAACCCCTTTGCGATCCCTTAATTCTTTGCTTCTCATTAACAGCCTCGAGGATAGAAATGGCCTCATGTTTACCGCCCATCGGAGGCACGGAGTGTGCCACAACAGTAGGAACAACAGTGGCCACGGACGCCACAACCTCGACTGCTCCTTGTTGACTCCCTTGACTTGCTGTAGCTCCCTCGACCTCCCCCGATAAATGCACCTGATCAGACACGACCCCCCATCCGTAATACCATCGACCTGAACATCCATGACATCCTGCAGTATAACCTTCAAAGCAACCTTCGACACGGGCACCTCCCCCACACGCTCATCGTTACCCACTAACACTGGCACCGGGGCCACGGGCTCAACAACCTCATCCGCAGCTGCACGATTGACCTCCTGGAGAATAGCAAATCGCGAACCGCCCTCCCCTACCGAGTCCGAACCCTTGTTACTTTTACGACTTACACTATCGCGTCGAACACGCCCGCGCCTTTTGTCCGCTATCATCCACGGACCATACACCTCATCACTTCCCTTGTCCACCTGGCCTTCCCCCGCTGCAGCAATATCCGAAGTGGACGGGGCTGCCCGATCAGATTTTCCGAAGAATATCTTACTGGCCTCCTTAACATGGCCATACACCCCGCACTTAAAACAAATATTTTGAAGGCCCTCATACTCGAGATTTTGCATGACACCATCGATTTGAACACAAGGAATCAACGGTTTGCCCAAATCAACCAAAACCTCAAGTCTAGCAAACCTCCCCCTATCACCGGCATGCGTACTATAATCAATCCGAATAACTTTGCCAATGAGACTCGCAATATAACAAAAGAGAGCCTCGGAATAGTACCGATAAGGGAGACCCGGTAACCTCACCCAAACCACAACCTTCGATGGATGACTCTCTGATGTAGAGAATTTCCTATGCCACGGTTGGACCGTAAGATAACACCCGAAAATCGTCCAAGGACCCTCGGTTAGGACATGAACATAATCCGCTTCCAAAGAAAACATGACCAAAAAATATTCATTATCCAAATACACAACTTGGAACTGACCCTGCAATTGCCACAATGTACGGATCCTACCCAACAACGTACGATACCCTATGGTCCTCCCCAACATCCGTATGATAACCGACGCTTCATACTTAGGTCGATCTGTTCATGAACCCTCTCCGAAAAAGTCACCGATGGGAAGGGACCACTGCGATCCACCACCACATCTGAATCTTCCACCACAACAGCATCCAGCCCCAGCAGCGGTGCTGAATCCACGTTTTTCTTCTCCGCACCCCTCACTGCCCCTGCGTACGACGGTCGCGGAATAGATGAGGGACTGCCCCCCCCCCCCCCCCCCGACGTCACTTGCCTTGCCTTCCTCCCCAACAGGAGTGTCACCAGCATCCGCCATGACCGAGTCCACTTCCCCTTTGCCATCCGCTTCAAACAAAGGGTTCACATGATCGTGCCTACCCTTCTTCGTCGCTCGAGCCTCCTCCACCTTAAGCGGCGAACCCGGCCGTTCCAACAACGGAGGGAAGTCTAAAGAGTGCACACTCCCATCGCCCCCACCGGACCGATCAGGGGGAACTGCCGGCGGAACAAGGGGCGGGGTCACCGTGGAGATAGACAACTTAGGGTTTTCCGTAGGGTTTCCGTTAAAAGCGGTTTCCATCGATTTTTTAAGTATAAATTATTTTATATGTTACATTTGGGTCACCAATTATGAGTAAGATTACATTTGGGTCACCAATTATGGGTAAGGTTACATTTAGGTCAATTTGTGTATTAGATTAATTAATGATTTCAAATAAAGCACTCTAGTGCTAATAAGTGTATACAAGTGATTTCAAATTAATCTTTATTATTATTGTTGTGAATGATTTGTCGATTTTACCCCAACTTTCAACCTATAAATAGAAGGCTTCTGACTCACTTTTGGTGTATCTCTCTCAAACACTCTCTTATGTGTTTCATGCTTCTGAGAAGAGAGAGGCAATACCATTTTGTCGAGTGTACGGATTTTGAAAGTGTTGTGTTAACTTTGGGGGATTCGTCTAATGCAACGATTACACCAATCAATGTAGATTTGCTTCTAAGGTAGTGGTCATACCACGACACAACAAAGGGCTCGATCTTTTTCAACTTGCTTTATTTTTCGGTCAATGCTAACAATTTCATTTCGCATTAATTATTCCAACAACTTATACATAAAGAAAAAAAACATGAAAACTTAAAGAGCGTGAATAAAACAAAATTCTTTGAACTTGACCTTCAACTTTCTTAGAAACTCAACAATCATCATCAAATTCTCATTGTCTCAATTCAACTAGACGTTTAGTGATGTAGGAGAGATAATAGTAATACCAATCTTTCATATATGTTCCTCTAATAGTTTAGATTACATCGACAGACTGCAACAAAAAGAATCTAACCATACTAGACCATCGATCTTCCATGACTAGGGACGTACACTATAATAATCGTTACACGAACACAAAACTACTATAAAAATAGATGAAAATCGTGCCATATTACAGTAAAAATCATGCAAAAATGTTTACCCATAAAACAATTACATAAATTAAGTGAAATTCGAGACCTTTGTTGTGACCTTAATGATTGAAATATGGTGAATGGTATGTAGTTTCATCTAATTCCTCAGCTTAGAACGGATATTTCAATTTAATAGTTTACGAGAATTATTTCTCGGTGTCTTTAGATAAATAATGTCTTTTAATTATGTAAAGAAATAATGTCCTTTTTGAATTATTTGCTGAAATAATATCTATTTTGGCCATGTAGAAAATACTTTGGAAGGCATGTTTCTTAAAAAAACGTCTTCTTTAAGTTCCGTCTCTAGTACCGATAATATATTGCTAAGTGATTTGGAAGGCATGTTCCTGAAAAAACTTTTTTTTTTTGCATTTTAGGGTTTTAAAAACAAAATAATTAGTCTACTTTTAATTTTTATAATTTTTTTTCATTTTTAAACTTGTGATTTTATTATATTTACTCTTTAGTTATATTATAAAACTAGATGCTCGCGTTAATTAAAAATAGTATTCTCGCAGGATTCTATTCAATCGGTTCATTTCCGAAGCTTTCGGCCGTCTTTTAAAATCTAGATTAGATGACGAAAAATTAAAGAATTTAAAACGATTTTAATTAGGGGTGTCTGTTTTATCAACTTGAGTAAAAAAACTTCGAGTTAGTGGAGTTGATGAGTCATATTTTATAACTCAAACTATATTTAATTTTTTTTCAAGTCAAATCAAGTTGTTCGAATTTCAGTTAAAATGTAATTGTAATTATTTTTAATGTTAAAGGTACTAATTGCTTTCAACTTAAACAACTTTTTATAACCATATACGATATACATACATATATCTTCATATTTATATATGGAAGATTTGAGGGACTCGACTCGAACTTGAAAATTGATCCATTGATTACTAAATATTTCAAGTTATTTGAGTCCCATTTTATTACTCAGATTTCATTAAAAAAAATCGAGTTGAACTTATAAAATTACATTTCTATTCGAGACGAATTTTGCTCACCATGATTTAAATGGGGTTTAAATGGAGAGTTATTTGTCTTCTCCATCCAAACAACAATTGGGCAATATCCAACTAAGATCCATGAACCTCTCTTGTTGGCAATTAGACCAAGGCCCACTAAAAACACGTCTAAAGTATTGTATTTGTATCCATGCAAGTAAGGATTTTCTTGCTTTTGTTGAAACATGGAGTAGACGAGTACATGAGCCTAATTCCATTATAATTGCCAAGGAAATTAAGAGTCCATTAATTTGAATAGTTTCATAGCACAAAGAAGTGGCTCAAACTCATTCAACCAACCTCTAAAGCTTAAATTCATAGCCCACTTTGTAAGTCCAAGTTTGGGCCAGTGCCCATTCTAATTTCATTCTAGTCCAGCATTGGAAATAATCTTTACATTCGAGTCATATTTTATAACTCAAGTCGAAAAGGAAAAAGATGATTCCGATTCGTAAACAGTTGGGGACATGTCGGTCCCTAATTTGAAGTGGGAGTTACAAGCAATCGCACGATTAGTATAAATAAAAAACTAGAATGACAGTGTTGACATTTTGTAGCACATTCGGCTCCCTTTCCCGATTTATAAACCATAAGCAGCAGCATCAATCCCTTTCATTTATGCACTTGTGGGTTTGCTCGTCACTGTTTCATCGCCATGTACCGGTGCTGTTCAGTGTTCAATGATGTTTACAAGCTTCAAAAATCAAAGGCAATCATTGTTCATCCAAAAGGTATTTTTTACTCACCAAATTAAACCAAGACAGTTCTCAAAGAAAGCTATTTCACACTTTACTAACAAAATAAGCAGATAAAACAAATGGCAGGCAAGTAGGGAAAGAAAGTCTAATTGGTATTTCTACACTTTGAGACAACGTTCCATAAATTAGTAAAGGATAATGGTATTTATTTTCCTTAAACTTTAAATTAAAAAGATAACTAAAAAGGAAGAAATGATTAAAGGAATAGGTGTCCGTGTCCCCTGCCAAACTTTCTATTTTCAAAACCGGACAGCTTAGCCACCTGCGTGCTCCATACATTTGATTCTCAAACTCCAAACTTGGCTGGTTTCATATCAGAACTTGTCGTGTTATGTGGTCAATATTTTTGAACTATTAGAGAAAATATTTTGCTAAAACCATTTCTGTTGGATTAGACTGAGCTTTGAAATAAGGAGTGTAAGGTTACAAACTAGCAGACAAAGACAGTGTATTGATTAGACTTTACATGCCTTAATGAACTACGAAAACAATGAGGTTGCCTTTGTTGTAAAGTTTACAAGTTCCCATGGAAATGAACGGGATAGAAAGTAGAACTCCTTGATAGATTACTTTCTCATGAAATCAGTAAAGATAATATACTAAAATGATCTCATTAAATGCTGATAACAATGATTAAGCAATACCCTAATGAAGTGGAAAGAATTAGGGCTTAATCTAATATTTTATGTTAAAAAATGATGTAGAATTCAAATTCTTGATAATTATAAACAAGAGTACATGGCCTCTGGACATTATAGAGACACCATAATCAGGGTTTCAAGCTATTTTTTTTCTTATACATGATTTGCATGATGTATGTAGGTGCAAAGTTTTGAAATGGGTAGAAATATAAATGGTGCATTAAAGTAATTAACTATGAGAGGGGAGGCCTTGTCCCCCTCTAAACAAGCCTCATGTTGGTCATGATTATGCCTTTTTCCCGACATAGTGGCAAACCCCATTTAAAGAAATGGAAAGTATTGGAAACCATGATCCCACCACTAGGCATCATCAATCTCACTCATTATGCATAACTTGGACCATTTCATTTATTGTTGGCAACATGTTACACAACTTTCCACGTTAGCTCTCTCAAGCTAATTTCCTTAACAAAATCCACCTAATTTCGAATAAAAATTCTTTATCTCTCTTCGGTGCCTCTTTCTATGTCCAATAATAAAAAATATAAATAAATAAATAAATTTTAAGCCCTAACTCTAAATTCTAAATCTTAAACCATGCATCCTATACCCTAAAAAATATATCCTACCCCAAATTCTCTAAACCCTAACTACAAACTCTAACTTTGTGGATCACTTTTGGATTAGTTGATTAGTTGATTGGAGGAAAAAAATAATATTAAATAAATAATTAAAAATTAAAATAAATTCATCCAATTGGGTGATGACATATGTCGTTATCTGATTAGTTGATTAATTTTATTTAATTAAATTAAAATTAAGACCAAATTGATATAATAGGTAATTAATAGGACTAAAAGTGTAAATATACAAATTTTACTTTAACTAACACGTCACCTTTCTGTTAGATTTTAGCGGCCGATGGTCATAATAGGTCTATTTAAATAGTTGTGTGATCAAATTTTAAATTTTTTTAGTTGAGTGGTCACCGGAGAAGTTTATACATTTTTTTAAAGACTTCATTTTGAATTAATTTGAGCTCAATAAAATATATTCTTGCATTTAGAGGATGCTTTAGAAGGTAGAAGTTAAAATTTTGATTGAACAAGTAAAATGACATAAAAGGATATGATTATAATCAATACTTGTTTAAATAATTTATTAGTTGTTAATATTTTATATCTATTAATTTCATTAGATATGATTTTTTTAAATATCATTACTAAGCATATATGAAGGATGTATATATTAATTTCTTATTTGTAAAATTATCTTTTTAATATAATTCTAATAATTATTAAATTTAGATGTATATATTAATTTTTTATTTATGAAATTATATTTTGAATATAATTTTATAATTTTATTAATTTATAAAGTTTATATGTATATATTAATTATTATTTATGAAATTATCTTTATAAATTTTTGTAATTTTTTTATCAGCAAGAAAGTATGATTTTATTAAGTGAAATCATACAATTCGAGACATGGTCATAGGCCTCATTAAAAACCTCCATAAGCCTAAATGGAGGAAAAAGTACCATATGACCATGTTATACAACGAAAAAACAAAACACCGAAACACAAACACAGACAAACATTTGAACCAAACAACAACAACACCACAATGCCAATCCCAACATCAGACGCCCAAAGCCAAAAACAGCTCCACTCACCCAACACCCCTTAACTTCAACATCCTTTGCAACCGAACCAGACCACCCACAACCACAACCCCACACGTTGCAGCAAAACAGAACCATGTCGTAGCTGGCAACCATGACGCCCAGCTAAGGCACTCAACAGCCACACAATACCAAATGCCGCAGCAAGTTAAATACCGAGGCAAGTCCATTGTCGTGACAAGTTAATTGCTGAGACAACTGGGAACCCCACATTGGCAAATCCATATGAGAGTCCAACGTAAATTTAGTTTCCAACATCTCACCACACTTCAATAAAATCAGCAAAGGTCGCCATCCCTTGCCTACTTCCTTCGCAACTATGTCTTTCCTCGTGCAATCTTAAAACGTTAAAGTCCCCCAATTAACCATGACACATCAATATTTCCAAAAACAACACGAGCAATCCCACAACAAAGCTTAAAGCAGCCTACAACACCATGAACCTACACGCACGCACAAAGGCACACCCAACGAATCAACCAAGTTGTCAACCACATTGCACCCTTCACCAACCACATCGCAGCCTACACCCGAACGAAGCCACACACACCCATCCTCGATACAACCAAACCCAAAAAAACTCATAGACTCGCTTGAAAACACGCTCGATCGCGTCACACCCTTATCAACTAAGACATCAGCGAGAGAGCTGCCAAGGCCTACGCCGAGAATGTAACACCCACCCAATGGCGATACTCGAGTCCCAAATATTTTATGATACTACATGTATGATCAAAACACCGCCCCACTCCTTGAGATAACACGACGAAGATCACGAACAATGTCTTCTTCCCTCCCAATCGTCTGAACCCCAATCAACTTGCTAAATTGAAGCATAGCATCCACTTCGTGACACAAGGTCTCTTGATACACACCAATCGATTCACCACCGAGTCTTTCCCTAGATTTTTCCCAGATTTTTATTTCCCAACGCCTGCTTTGATGTTTTTAATTTCACGCTCAACATGCACCACCAAGTCCAGCAATTTCACGGCACTTACTTTAGGTTGAACTTCCTCAATTATAGGCTCAACAAGTACCACACATCTCAAGTCTATTGACCCAATTTCCCTAGCCCGTACCAGCAACGACTCAAACTCCATCAGACAATCCACCAACGTCATACCATCCAATCCAATCCATCTATTTCCAACATGAGATGATGGCTCTTCCCTCGAGACCATTCCCACTTCTTCATCCAATACCTAACCTCCTGAACAAGACGAGATTTCAGCAACTCTCTTATCTGACAAACTTGGCTCATTCCATAACGCGTTTAACTGCCACAAAGGGGACTTTTGTGCCACAACATGCTCTGCAATGTCCTTGTTACGCTGCTCATCCTCCCTAGAGTCAACCCACCCCAATTGATCCGTCTACAATTCATTCGACCCTACATTGTCTTCATCCTCGCTATCAACCTCGGAACTGCACGCTAGCTCGCAATTAGAACAGAATTGAGACTCCAGCGACAGTTCAAACTCCACCAACCGCACCCGAAACATCTTACCACCACATCCAATTGTATGATCTCCTCAATACGTTCTAGGCGCTCAGTTTCAATCAAGATATACCCCTTTCAAAAGAGTTAGGTTCCAACATTGAATCATCGCATCGAATCAATACTCCCCATCTTGACGCAATATTATCAAAAGTACCACGCGAACACGCGAGCATTGGCAAATCGTTGATCGAAATCCAGGCACAACGACCATTTCTATCACACGAAGGATCCATATTCACCACCTTCGCAAACCATTTACTCAGCTCCTCATTCTCTACGACTCTCCAACGTGTATCCATACTAGAGAACATCAACAACATTCGTGATCCGACAATTCTCATTAATGAAAACCCCCCAAGATCTGTCTCTTTTAATTGACTAGCCAATTTCGCAATTCCAACTAGGACTCGACACCATGCCATGACACAGCATTGCAGGATCCCTATCTTTCCCTCATCCTTTACACCCTAAACCATCTCATTCGACCTTTTATCCACTATTTCCCTCCTTTACATACTGCAACCTCTTTCATTTTCAATCGACCCATTTCGTTTCCAATACACATCCCGTATCCCTCTCATCGCAAACGCAACCCTCAATTTCGCTCCACAAATCCACTTACCATTAAGCCTTTCAATTGCCCGCAACGCCTCCTCCTCCGTGCTCATACGTACAAATCCGAATTGCAAACCATGGTGTGTACGTTTTGCTGGCACAAAAACATCAATCACCTGACCATGGCGATCAAAAACCTGACACACACCCTTCCAATGAATTTGATCCGAAATGTTATCCACAAAGATCGTCCAACACATGCGTCGGCTGATCTCTTCCATTGAAATATGCGATTCTTAAAAATCGATTTTGTTGTTTCTATTCTGAGTTTTCCATTATTACAATCTTTTATTTATCAAATATCTAAATTAACAGATTTAACTAATAAAACCCTTAAAAATAGTTTAAACTTCTGTTTTTAGCTCAAAAAACTATTTACCAAACATAATCGGTACTTTCCTCGATTTAAATTAAATTTAAATACTAACAATGGTATGGAAGCTAAAGTTAATTGGGCTTGGGAATTGGGATAACTGTCTAACATCAATAGCACATGCCCCTATAATATTCTAAAATTTTGGTGGCCATTCTTTTTTGATCCATAAAAAAGAAACTTAGATTAAAACGGGGAGAAACCTCAGCGCGTACAATGAGCAAAACAAACCGCATTCAAGGACCACGAACAAGACAAAGCAATATAAGATAAACCCACCAGCCATAAGCATCGGGTGAAACCAACAAACGACATAAGAAAGCTAGCATACGCAAGATGCTGGAACTGAGGCAGCGTCCACTAGTTCGACCAGAAATAGCATTAAACAACACCCGAACAATGGAGGGAACAACAACAATCCAACAACGTCCAGCTGAAGCTTGAGACAACAGAGAAACGCTCGAAAATCGTCTGAGAGCTCCTTTCAGAGGCAGGCTCCCACTCCAAACGAGATGGGTCTTGTCAAGGCAAGCGGAGCGTAACCCCTACGTTGTGGCCATGACAAGTTGGTAAGGAACGCAACAGCAGGAAAAACCAATCCTAAACTTAAAACTGACGAGCTAGAAAAGCAAAAATCATGACCTTCCGAGTAACGAAACCACATCAACCGGAGCTCAAAAGGAGGAGTAGAACCGCCCCGATCCCATCCAAATCTTATACCATTTGATTTCCGGAACCCAGCAGATCTCCAAAACCCAGCAGATTTCCATATCCCATTGATTAATGGACTGTTTAGCTTTGAAAGGAAAATTTTGTAGCAAAAACCGGATCTAGATTGTGAGAGAGGGGACCAGAGCGCTCTCCAGCAAGCCAAAACCTAGGAGAATCCGCTGACAAGAAGAGTTGATAAGGGTTGAGGACGTTTCGGAACGGCAGATTCCGGAGATAACGCGTATGGACTAAGCGCTGATGCCACCACCATGATCCCACTTAAAAAACCCAAATCAATCGACAGACCCGAGCCAAAACCCGCACATGTCCGCCATTTTTTGATAGTCGTCGGCCTAAGAAGGAGGCAACCAATTGCCCACTCACGACTCTAAACAACCTACCGGTGAGGAAGAATCAAGAAATACGGATTAAGGGCGACGCGAGCTTTAGGGAAAAAAGGGAGATTTTTCGGCGCGTGGGGCGTGTTCCTTAGCCTGGGTGGTCATTCATTGATAATTGGTTCTGTCCATGTGATTTAATTATACTCCATGTATTTTCTATCTATAATATATTTGAAATATTTTAATTTTAAATTTGATACGATAAATATTTGATTTAAGAGTTTAAAAAGTCTATTTTTTTATAAAAATAATGTAGTCATTTTTTCCATTTAATTAAATCTTCAAATTTAGAGAAAAATTAATTTGATCTTTTGATTAGTATACCGTTAACTTTAACAAAATTTTAAGGGAATATGCTACATGTTACGACAAAGTGATGTCACGCGATATTTTTGGATTTTTTAAATGTAAAAAATATTTTAATTTCTAAATAATAAAAATAATTTTAGATATAAAAATATTAATATTTTTTTTTGAAAATTATGAAATTTATTTAAAAATGATAAAAAACATTAAGTATTATTATTTTTTAAATGAAATATTTAAAAATTTCAAAAATATTTAAAAATATAAAACATTATTATAAAATTATAAACACTATTTAAAAATAAAATATTATAAATTCATTTTAAAAATATTAAAAAACTCAAAATATATGGTCGGGGTCTTCGAATAGAGGAATCTACTATAATATTCTCAATGGTTATTTTCCAAGGAATTTGTGACACCACAAGGTAGCAATTCTTCCCAAAGGGGTCTATGTCTTCCTAACATAATAATTCATCTTAAAAATTTAGTATTGTATAATACTTTTGTATTTTTTTTATAATTTTTAAATGATTTTGTAATACTTTAGTATTTTTAGAAATTTAAATATTTGTTTATAGTTTTAAAAATATTTAATATTTTTAAACTGATTTTTAAATATTTAAAAATAAATAAATCATTTAATATATTTGTTGAGTGGATCAATCGAAATTGGTTAAGAGGGGGTGAATTGACTTTTTAAAGTGGAAGGGAGCAAATTGAAAATGTGAAAATTAAAGACAAGGCAATTTATAGCGGTTCAAGCTTCGAACAAGCTCTACATCCACTACCTTAGCTCCCACTAAGAATTTTGAACAATATCCACTAGATATCCGTCCCCTTTTCTAGGCTTAAGAGGTAACCTTTACAAACCTGTTAATCTTTCTACCCAAAGATTAACTAAGACTCTCTTAATACAAAGAAGGGATGACAATATGAGAAATATCTCTCACAAGGTTGATATATTGCCCAATTACAAGTAATCACTCCCTAAACTTGAAAGAAAATGATACAATGAAAATTACACAAGTGAGGATTACAAAAATTTGACTCTTTAAGCTCAAAGGTTTGAATATATGCTTGGATTGTTGCAAATAGGTTCAATAGTTGTTGTTGTGGCTTTTTGAGGCTTGCTTTTATACCCTTGCATTGATTTCTAGCCGTTCTAGTGGTTGAGATCATCAATAGAGCTGTTGGGCTCTATTTTTCCTGCAATAAATGCACTCCTGCAACTTACTGTATCGGTACACAAACATTCGTATTCATACCTGTCTCAAAACAGAAAGAGTTTTTGTGTACATTTAATAGGGGAGTATCGATACGCGTATAGGCGGATCGATACGGTTATATTGTAGAATAAGAAGTTTATCGATACTCAAAGACCGTATTGATACGGATTTTGCTCACTGGAGTCCTAAGTAAAACTTAAGCAAAAAGTGTATCGATACGCTATAAGGGCGTATCGATACGGTCCAACATCCGTTTGAAAATTTCCTGATTTCATAACTGACAAAAAGCGACTATATTATTAAATGCAAATATTTATCGAATCAAACCAAACTATATCGATACGGGATTAACCGTATCGGTACACTTTAGGCGATTGAAATTCTAGTAACATAAAATCGTGTCGATACGAGTAGAGCGTATCGATACGCCTTAGCGTAACTATTTAATTTGGCTTGAAAAATACTTAGAACAAATTGTTTGGTTTGAACATTTTGACTTAAAATTAGTTTTGGTTCAAATGCTAGTTAATTCTGTGAGATTTTGAAATACTTCAAAATTTATTTATATTTCCAAATAAGTCTTTAGGCAAATTTGTTATATCAAAATCAAATCAGGTTTTAAATTCTCCCCTTTTTGATATAACAAAATTAAAGTAAATTTTTAAGTATTTGAAAACTTTGAAATGTTTACTCCCCTTAATTTAAGATTGGTTTTCAAAAGTTTGTAAAAATTTATGTTTTTACACTTCTCCCCCCTTTTGTTAAATCAAAATCAATGCATATAACAAGGATATAGAACAATAAAGCACAAAGTAAAGCATAATCAAAGCAACATAATATCATTAAACTTCAAATTAATATCGAAAGCAATATAACTTATATAAGTTCAAATAACTTCAAACTTAAAATCCAAACTTAAATCCTAAAAATAAATATAAATCAAAGCATATGGTTCTTAAACATAAAACACATGTGCATAATAAAATAGAAATCCTAAATGATATGATATGTAATGAGATGCTAAAAAACTACTCATCCCCATCATTTTCATCCTCATCAACATCATTGCGATTGGATTGAGAGTTCCGAGCATTAAGCTAAGCATCATAGAAAGTAGTGAGAGAGACATCCATGGAGGCTTATTTTTGTTCAATGGCCTTGACTTGATCTTCCAACGAGGTAAAGCGTGTATCAATGGCCGCAAATCCTGCATTCATGGTTGTACCTAAAGAAGCAATATTAGTCCCTAAAGAGGTAAATTGCTCATTTAGATACGCCATGAGTCCATCCATGGAAGATTGAGCTTGGCTGACTTGTGGACCTTGTGGAGCTACCGGAGGAGATTAATCTTATTGAGGAGGGGGTTGATTAACATGAAATCATTCATGGTTAATGTATTCAAAGTGAGCACGAGTAAGGGAGTGTTCATTGATCGGTTTGCCAAGAGGCTCGGCGGCATCATGCGAACAATCGATCTCCAAGGAATGGAACAAAAAACTTAAAGCCGTGCCATAGAAGAAAAACTTAATGTATTCGTGACACTGTTCAATCAAATTATTAAAACTCTTTCTTTCTTCTGTGCAGATAGTTAAAGGATAAAAGTATTCTAGTCCATGTGGAGACGATATCCGATACTCTAGTATCACTTTACTACTTGCATCGTGTACACTTGCACTATTTGCGATAGTTCTATTTACACGCAACAAGTTTTTAATTTTTATTTTTTTTTCTTTTTCTATTTTTGTCAAAAAAACTCGGGTGAAATACAAGTTTAAGGAGCATCAACATGTCAGGAAAAACTATTCGAGAACTGATGTGGGAGAATTCTCGCAATTAACGTGAAGAAACTGACATGCCATGGGAAAGTAGTCCTCCTCAAGAGCAAACGAATTCCTTAGAAGGTACACTTCGAGCCTTCGTAGCACTCGTGCAAAAACTGTCGGCTTCTACGAATGCAAGTATCGCCGAGATGGATGCACTCTTGAGCAGACCGGTCCTCATTCATGCCATGGATGAACCTGAAATCCTGAGGCAAGGTGACGAGGATGCCCATGTGAAGGAATACCCAACACATGATGAGTCTGAGCAACAACTTGCCATGTCAATGATCGAGGAGCTGAAATGGAGCAACACCGCAACAATGCAGAGTGAAATTCAAGAGAATGTCACTGCAGCAACCGCATCCGGGGCAAACTCTCAACCCACTACCTCAGTTATGCCCGACCAAGATTGCACACATTCATCCCTGTCATGGCACTCGCACGACCACCTAGAAGAGCTACTCAATGACAATGCCTCACAAATGGAATATGAGCAGGTAATAAACGAACATTTTGAATTCATAAAAAACTCACAAATTCCATTGCATATATTAAAGGAACCAAAGCCGGTGGACTCAGAATCATCGAAGTCTCTACTGATGGAGATTTACGAATGGCCTACAGAATTTGATATGGAGAATTATGGTACTTTCCAATGTCCCATTGACCTGCAAAGTAACCTGATAAAGAACTGTCAAAATAACTGGCTGCCACAACAGCAGACACGACAGCAAGGGCTACATTCAACAACAACAACATTCAACGAAAACAATGTAAGTTTGTGGTCGAATGTCAATTTGATTTTTTCTAATCATATATTCTTGCCCTGATCAGAAACATTACCAAGAAGGGAGGACTTCATGGACTACAAAGGGAAGAGAAAGAAAGGAGCCCCCACCATGAGAATAATCACCAGATGGAGGGTACGGATGGACTTCAAGAAGTACCGGAAACGACCCTCAAGCATCAATAGAACAAGGAGCAGTTACTTTAGGAGATGCCCCTCAAGGCACTCCTAATTTAACTTAATTTATTTTATTGTATTTATTTTTATCTTATTTTATCTTTATTGTTTTAGGAATTAAAAATTTGATATTAGTTTTTAGTTTGTTTGTGTTATTAGGTAAACGGAGAGAACCCTTGCAATGACGATACAAGCAACCCGAGGAAGCTTTGCCTCCACCCCTGTCGCGGCAGCACTCATAATCCCTGAGATGAATTCCAAAGTGACTGCCGCCAACAACAGTGAAGATAGTGACGCAAGGAAGAAGGCAGCCTCCGCGTCTCCAACTCCCAGGGCAACACCCACAGCTCCTCCGACAAAGTTCAAGGAGGCTGCTCGCCGACAGCTCCTCATCCAAAGCTCTAGCAACAGCAACGACAGCCACAAAACTTAAAATTTTTTTCCTCTTTTTCTCTGTCGCCTACTGTATATATTATCTTTTTGTGATGTTTCACTTTTCTGTCATTTTTATTTTCTGTTTTTCATTTTTATGTCTTGTGTCATGCATTGAGGACAATGCAACCCTTGAGTTTGGGGGTAGGCAGTCCTCCTAATTATTAATATAATAATGCATTTAGTTTTAATTGTGTCGCGTTTATTTTTTATGTAAAAAAATTGGCTTAATTTATTGAACTTTTATTATCTGCTACTGTCATCTCTGTCGTGACAGCCCCTTAAAAATATTTTAGGAAGTAAGTAGAGCCTTAGTATAGTTCTAAAAAATTGAAACACTTTGTGACTTACTTAATAACAGACTTTCTCTAGCATACTTAGAATAGAAAACTTAGAAATTAGAGTAGAAAGAGACTAGAAACTCAGGGAACCTAGAGGTGCCTATCACTGGCTCTAGGAAAATAACCAGAGAAAAACTTCTAGATGTGCCTATCACCGGCTCTAGATAGTTAACTAGAGGTGTCTGAAATACTGGCTCTAGTAGAAAAGAGAAAAAAATTCAGAAAAATAAGGAAAACAACTAGAGGTGCCCGATACTGGCTCTAAAAAAAGAATTAAGTCTCGAAGAAAAACTCTAAACAAGCTAAGTATAATACTCTAGTTGCTAGGGAAGTCTATATTCATGTATGTTCACAATAAATGCACACACATGCACGAGAACTATACTTTTGCTCTAAGTAGATCCTTAATATTTGAACAGGTGCTAAACATGATAGAGATGGTGATGTGGGTAAGGATTGTTCATTAACTTAAACCAAGAATATATATATATATATATGCATGCATGCATGCATGTTAGTTAGGTTGCATTTGCTTGAGGGCAAGCAAGGATTCGAGTTTGGGGGTGTGTTGAGTGCCTAAAAGTCCTATATTTTACCCTTCATTTATCCTTATTTTTGCTGCACTCAAGCACGTTTAATTGCATTTTAGGCTAGTTTTTGCATTTACATCACATTTAGATAAAACTGCACAGATGCTGCTAAAATTGGTCACTTTTACAGGTATCTGCCGTGGCAGCATGGAAGGCAGCTGAGGAGCAGAGGCGGGTTGCAGAGTAGGAGCTGAAGAAACGAGGTCCATGGTCTATCGTGACCGCTGCTGAGGCAGAAGGGGCGACAGCAAAGACACCCGAGGTAGAAAACGCGAAGTGGAGATCGACAGATAGAGGATTTCAAGCCGGACTATCGTGGGCCATTCACATATTTTTGGAGACTAGAAGCATAAAGAGCTATACTGAAGCAGTTCCAGTTGCCACCAAGGACACTGCCGCCCGGACGACAATACGCCGACATAGTCAAGATGGGTCTCGTTTGATAGAGGACATTTTTCTGAGTCCATTGACTCCAATCTTGCATTTTTCTGAGGCCGGGAGCGGAGCATAGAGCTGATCAAGGGTCTACTCCAAAATGGACTACTACTCCAAGAAGGACTTAGACTAGATCTTTGCCTATATATACCCATGTATGTAAGGGTATAAGGAGATATCACATCCCATATCTCTCATCTCAAAACCCTAGTCGTTTCTCTTTCTTCACTATGTTCTAAACCTCCCCTAGGGCAAAGGGTTGATATTGTAAAGTAGTTGTAAGGGTTGTTCTGTTCTTAGGATTTTTCTGTTCAATAAAATAAAACTTCAAGTTTGCTTATTCTAGTTTCAACATCTTGCAAGAGTATCGGGAGAGCATTGTGAGATCATCTATTTACTTAATATCGGGAGAGTTAAGTATACGAAAGGAATAAGTGCTGGTTCTCTAGTTTATGGTTGAACTATCTCAGACCTAGGGATAGGACGAGGTTAAACGGCTAAAGAAGAATTCAAAAACATCAATGTTCATACTTTGATTCACGCCGGGAGGTATCATCCAAGACGTGTTCATCGATAGAACTTGGACCTAGGGATAGGACAAGTCAATCCAGGGATTCTTGCCGAACTTGAAGAAACTAAGTTGCTTATCGCTGCCGCGACAGCAACGGACCGCTGCCACGACAGGTGCTGCCGTGACAGGAGCCAGATACAGAATAAAAGTCCTTGAACAGTGCAATACCTGCACCACGGAACAATTCAATTCCTGTTTGTTTTATAATTCGGATTTTTCTCTTTTATTTGATTTATTTGTGACACTCTTCAATCAAATTATTAAAACTCTTTCTTTCTTCTGTGCAGATAGTTAAAGGATAGAAGTATTTCAGTCCCTGTGGAGACGATATCTGATACTCTAGTATCACTTTACTACTTGCATCGTGTACACTTGCACTATTTGCAATAGTTCTATTTACACGCAACAACGGTGTTGATCAAGATAGACCAAGTCTTTAAACATAATTTGATAAAGGTTTAGGCACTTACTCTCACAGAAACAACGAAGCCAAAAAGCATCCACTTCGCAGATAGTAGAAAATTTGCCACCGGAAGGGCAAAGCCACCAAAAGATGATAAGATGGAGGATAAGATCATGAGCGTCAAGAACGGTTACGGAGCCAAGTTGAGAATGCCCCCAAAGAATTTTCATCATCAATCCCCAAATTTTCAAAACCTAAAACATTGCATAAAATGGTTTGATCAATTCAAAATTTCTTCCCCATGAGATAAGATTCAATGGCAATTACATGTTGTCTTACTTGATCATGAATGCAACGGGCATTAACATAGAAAATTAAAATAATATTTCGATATAAAACCGGGGGTATACTTAAAAAAGTCATGAATTTCCATTATTGTAACAACCTAAAATTTTTGAATTTAAAATGTTCCGAGTTTAGAAAAGGGATTGAAACAACTCTCTCATCTCGAATAGAAAATGCTTGATATTGTTTGCAATGGGCCAAAGCCGAGTGTGATTGAAAACTATTGGGATAATAAAACCAAGATTTGGTTTAGTAATACCCTCATTTTCCAGACTGAGATTTGATGAACAAGAAGGCAATTCTTTTCTTGGTCTCTTTTTAAGTCCCATGATAAACCTGAAAACATCAAAATAATTCGAAAATTATGTATGCAATTATTATCATATTCGATCCAATAAATATTCCAATAATTCAAGGTATTGTGAAAAACACTATATTTTATAGGTTAAAAATATATACAAGTATAAAAAAAATTGGTAAAAAGAATTTTGAAAAACAATGTGCTAAAATATATGGTATATTTTTATATTTGAATAAAAAAATTCAGATTTCAAAGAGTTTTTGCAAAAACTTTGAAACCCATACTATAAATATACTATGCATACAAAATTGATTGAAAACAGTAAATAAAATTAAACGAAAATTAAAAAGAAAAGAAATGAGTTTTATACCTTGATTTATGAAATTGGATGAATGAAGGATGAAGAATGTACCAAATTGATAGCAAAGCTTAGCCTTGATGTGTAAAGTAAAAACCATCAAGAGATTTTGAGTTTGGTGTGAGTAATCAAGAAGATTTAAAGGGTTTTCATAGCAAAAATTGGTCTAGGGTTTGAGAGAAAAAGAGATTTGAGTTTTAATTAAAGTGAAACACTATTTTAATGCCTATTTAAAGCTCCAACGACATACAATATCGATACGCTGATGTGTCTTGTCGATCTAACGTATTGGTACGGTTTTCATATCGTATCGATACGCATGACCGTATAGATACAATTAAGACTGTATCGAAGCCCATTTAGCAACTCGTATCGATACGATGTTACCCGTATCGATACCCTTTTGCCAGAAATACATTTTTGAACTGAATGGAGTTCAAAAATTGGATTTTAATCGATCCTAAATGCATGTGTATAATGAATGAGTAAATTTTATGGACTAAAATAGATACATACTCCCCCTAGCAACAAGCATAGATGCATCAAGAAGAAAAATTACATAAACATGATCATCATTTAAACTCAAGCAAATTTTTGACACTTAAGGGCTCTAAAAGGTCAAGATAGGCTAGTTAGACCTAACTCTCTCCTAAGAGTCCAAAAACGCTCTTTGTCTAATGGTTTCGTAAAGATATCCTCTAGTTGGTTTGATGTATCAACATACTCTAGAACAACATCATTCTTTAAGACATGACCCTAATGAAATAATGTATTATCTCTATGTGCTTGGTTCTAGAAAGTTGGATGTGATTATTAGTGAGACATAAGGCACTAGTGTTGTCACACTTAAGAGGTATGGTACCTACATCAATTCTATAGTCTAGAAGTTGTTGCTTCATCCAAAAGACTTAAGCACAATAACTTCCGGCCGATATATATTCTTCTTCGGTGGTGTTGGGTTGTGTGGGGCTCGATTCGATCAACCAATTATGCTCACCAAGTGGTGGAGAGGTGGATATTTGGGTGGAAGGGTTTATGAAGCTAGAAAGATTAAAGACACAATGATTTATAGTGGTTCGGCCTTCTAACAAGCACCTACATCCACTACCTTAGCTTCCCACTAAGGATTTCACAATCAATCCACTAATTGATTCGTCCCCTTTTCTAGGATTAGGAGGAAACCCTTACAACCGATCAAGCTTCTACCCAAGCCTTGATCAAAACCCTCTTTTACAAAGAGACAAATGAAAGCAAACTTAAACCCTCTAATAGGTGTTTGTTTGCACAATTAAGCACTCACCCAAAACCTAAAACACTTGAGCAAATTTGACAATTTTGGCTCACTAGTGTTTGTCTATACAAGAAATGACACTTTAGGCACTAAGACAATTTCTTGATCATTTGTTGATTGACAATTGAAGCATTAGTCTTCTCTTGATGCTTGGAGGTCCCTTTTATACTCCCAAATGAGTTTATAGCCGTTTAGGACCGTTGGAGTTGAAATAGAGTCGTTGGAGCCTTTAATTCCCTCCATAAATGCAGTTCTGCAGCTCCCCGTTTCGAAACGCTTGAACCCGTTTCGGAACACCCTCAATATAGAAAGAGCCGTTGCAGTCTGTCAGGGTACCCGTTTCGGAACACCCCTTTGTCGTTTCGGAACGCGTATCGGAACGCCCTTAGCCCGTATCGAAACGACCTGCATTTAAAAGTTAGTTGGGAAAGAGCCGTTGGGGTTTATGACCGTTGGGGTCAGTGCCACGTGGGCGTATCGGAACGGCCTAGCCGTTTCAAAACGCTAAGGCCTGTTTCGATACGAGTATCGAAACGTTTTGGCCACTGGAGGCACCCGTTTCGAAACGCCCTAAGGTGTTTCGAAACACATGGTCAGTTTTGTGAAATTTGGCCTTTAAAAACATGAAAAACCTTTATGAAAAATTCCTTAAATATTATTTCAAGTTGTTTGGACTTTGGAAATGTTTTAAATACTTTTTAAATCAGTCCAAAACATTTTTCAATTATTATATCAAAACATTAGTTCTACAATCTCCCCCTTTTTGATATAATAAAAACCACTTGAAAAATTGTTTGGAATTCTCCCCCTTTATCTTTAAAAATGTGAATAAGAGATTAAGAAATTAATTCAAATAAAACTCCCCCTTATTCATTTGAAAATTCAATTTTTCAAACCATTTCTCCCCCTTTTTGTTATATCAAAAAGATTTAAAACATTAAGTTCAAAAATAACAATAGAGGTAAAAATTTGACAAAAATGAGAATTTTGGTTTTAAAATGGCTCCCCCTTACTCAAGGCATCATTGAAATGTTAGTCACAACATATATGATCATCTAGTTGAATTTAAATTAAAATAAACAAATAAAAGCAAAAACAACTAGAAATTTTTACCACACTTGAACTCAAGGGAGGATGTGAAGCCTTCCTTCTTCAAGTGTTCTTCCTTGTGTGCATGGAGCTCCCCCTCAATGTTTGACTTGTTGAACATCTCCATCACACCTACAATAGACAATCAAGTAACTTTTGGTATCCAAATTGCTTTGGATCCATAAACGTTAGTTGCACAAACTTTAGTCCCCTTTGGAATCCATTTTTCAATTTCATCCTTTTTAGTTGAAGTATTAAGTCCTTTTGGGACCCAAACACTTCTAAAACATTTACCATTTATAAATCTAGGGGCACTAGATTGTCTAACATAAAAATTTGATTTTCCAAAATTGTTTTTCTTTTCAAGCTCTTTGGAAATCAAATCTTTTTCTCCTTGAACTTTTTGAAGCAATTTTTGTAAATCAAGACATTTTAGTTCAAACTCTTCAAGTTTTGCTTCAAGTTCAAGTTTGGTTTTAGAAAGCAAATCATTTTGAATTTTTAACTTTGAAATCAATTTATTGTTTTTCAAAATGTGGCTTTTAAAATCTAAAACCAAATCATCATAGGCATCTTGTAATTCATCAAAGGTGTAAGAACATGAAGTAGATGAATTAGAAGTTACCCTTGAATCTTCTTCGATGGCCATAAGGCAAAGGTTGGCTTGTTCATCATCGGTGGAGTCTTCATCACTCCAAGTAGCCAATTGTGCCTTCTTCTTATGGCTTGAAGTGCTTGCCCTCTCCTTTCTTTTAGGTTCTCGTTCAAGCTCTCTCAAAGCTTTCTTCATGAAAGGGGCACACTTCTTGAAGAGATGAACTATCTCTTCATCTTCCTCCTCCTCTTCACTTGAGTAGACATGATGGCAAGTGGAGGATTTGAGAGCCATGGCACTAGCATTGATGCCAAGCCCTTTGATTTTCTTTTCTCCCATAGCTCTTATTTCTTCCCTCTTCTTCTCATCCTCTTTGTTCTTCTTCATGATTTGATGAGTAAGAAGTGACCCCATGAGTTCATCAAGCTTCAAGGTCTTCAAATTTTTGGCTTCGATGATGGCGGTCCTCTTTGAGTCCCAAGACTCGGGAAGTGAGTAGATGAGCTTTCGAACAAGCTTCTCCTCCGGGATGGCTTCTCCATAACCTTTAAGACCATTTGTGATGGTGGAGAACCTATCAAACATCTTCTCGATGTTCTCTTCCGGATCCATTTTGAAGTTCTCATACTCCAAGGTTAGGAGCCCAATCTTGGTCTCCTTGACTTCGTTTGTCCCCTCGTATGTGACTTCAAGCTTGTCCCATACCTCCTTGGCACTCTCACAAGAAGACATCTTCTCATAGATGGTTGGGCCAAATGCACAAAACAAGATGTGCAAGGCTTTGCAATTAAGCTCCATCTTCTTGCGATCGTCGGCACTCCACTCCGCTTTACTTCTTTTAGGCACAAACGGACCATCTTCAACTACATCCCAAAGCTTGTAATCTTTTGATTTGATGAAGAACTTCATCTTTGTCTTCCAATGGGCATAGTGGTCTCCGTCAAAGAAAGGCGGTTTGTCGATTGATTGTGCCATTGAGCCGGTTGATGAAAAAGTGATCGAGCTTGCCGGATCTTCTCAATAGGATGTGAATCCTCTTCGATTGAGCCAAGCTCTGATACCAATTGTTGGGTTTTGTGGAGCTCGATTTGATCAACCAATTATGCTCACCAAGTGGTGGAGAGGTGGATATTTGGGTGGAAGGGTTTAGGAAGCTAGAAAGATTAAAGACACAATGATTTATAGTGGTTCGGCCTTCTAACAAGCACCTACATCCACTACCTTAGCTTCCCACTAAGGATTTCACAATCAATCCACTAATTGATTCGTCCCCTTTTCTAGGATTAGGAGGAAACCCTTACAACCGATCAAGCTTCTACCCAAGCCTTGATCAAAACCCTCTTTTACAAAGAGACAAATGAAAGCAAACTTAAACCCTCTAATAGGTGTTTGTTTGCACAATTAAGCACTCACCCAAAACCTAAAACACTTGAGCAAATTTGACAATTTTGGCTCACTAGTGTTTGTCTATACAAGAAATGACACTTTAGGCACTAAGACAATTTCTTGATCATTTGTTGATTGACAATTGAAGCATTAGTCTTCTCTTGATGCTTGGAGGTCCCTTTTATACTCCCAAATGAGTTTATAGCCGTTTAGGACCGTTGGAGTTGAAATAGAGTCGTTGGAGCCTTTAATTCCCTCCATAAATGCAGTTCTGCAGCTCCCCGTTTCGAAACGCTTGAACCCGTTTCGGAACACCCTCAATATAGAAAGAGCCGTTGCAGTCTGTCAGGGTACCCGTTTCGGAACACCCCTTTGCCGTTTCGGAACGCGTATCGGAACGCCCTTAGCCCGTATCGAAACGACCTGCATTTAAAAGTTAGTTGGGAAAGAGCCGTTGGGGTTTATGACCGTTGGGGTCAGTGCCACGTGGGCGTATCGGAACAGCCTAGCCGTTTCGAAACGCTAAGGCCTGTTTCGATACGAGTATCGAAACGTTTTGGCCACTGGAGGCACCCGTTTCGAAACGCCCTAAGGTGTTTCGAAACACATGGTCAGTTTTGTGAAATTTGGCCTTTAAAAACATGAAAAACCTTTATGAAAAATTCCTTAAATATTATTTCAAGTTGTTTGGACTTTGGAAATGTTTTAAATACTTTTTAAATCAGTCCAAAACATTTTTCAATTATTATATCAAAACATTAGTTCTACAGGTGGTAGATAGAGCTACACTATTTTATTTCTTAGAGAACCAAGAAATGAATATACTACCTACGAATTGGCAAGTGTCGGAGGTACTTTTTCTATCTATCTTACAACTCTCATAATCCGTATCGGAATAAGAATGTAGGTTAAAGGAAGAGTCTCTAGGATACCAAAGGCCTAAACAAGGTGTGTCTCTAAGGTATCTAAAGATTCTCTTAATGGCTAGAAGGTGTGATTCTCTAAGACTAGCTTGGAACTTAGCACAAGGGCAAACGCCAAACATAATGTCGGGTCTACTTGCGGTAAGGTAAAGCAAAGAACCAATCATTGAACGATAAAGCTTAGAATCAACACACTTACCTCTTTCATCTTTTTCAAGCTTAATTGATGAGCTCATTGGAGTGGCTTGAGGCTTCACATTCTCCAAGCCAAACTTCTTGAGCATATCCTTGATGTACTTAGCTTGATTGATGAAGATGTCATCTTTCTTTTGCTTGATTTGGAGCCCTAAAAGGAGTGAGAGCTCCCCCCATCATGCTCATCTCAAACTCGCATTGCATTAGCTTAGAAAATTCTTGGTAATAAAACTCATTAGTAGAGCCAAAGATTATATCAACATAAATTTGTACTACTAAGATGTCATTGTCATTTCTTTTAATGAAAAGTGTAGTGTCCACCTTGCCTTTTTCAAAACCTTTTTCAACCAAAAAATTTGAAAGCCTTTCATACCAAGCTCTAAGAGCTTGTTTCAAACCATATAAAGCTTTAGTTAATTTTAAAACATGGTTTGGAAAAATTGGATCTTCAAAATCTGGTGGTTGTTCAACATACACCTCTTAATTAATAAAAACATTTAAAAATGCACTTTTAACATCCATTTGAAAAAAGTTTAATTCATGATAACATGCAAATGCAAGAAGCGTCCTAATTGCTTCGATTCTAGCTACGGGTGCATAGTTTTCATCAAAATCGATTCCATCTTCTTGAGTATAACCTTGAGCAACAAGTATAGCCTTCTTCCTCACTATGTTACCACTCTCATATAGTTTGTTTCTAAATACCCATTTAGTTCCTATAGTGGACTTATTACTGGGCTATCAACTAATGTCCAAACTTTACTCTTCTTAAATCGATTAAGCTCTTCTTGCATGGATAATATCCAAAAGTCATCTTTTAATGCTTATTTGATATTTTTAGGCTCAATGCATGAAATGAATGCAACATTATTACGCAATTTAAGAGAGGATCTAGTGGTTACCGTGTTGGATAGATTACCCAAGATTTCACCATCATTGACATAGTTGAGTTCCCTTGGGTAGCTCACTTCCTTTTCACCAATATTCATGTCCTTCAAGGCTTCTATGAGGAGGTCTTGTGCTTCTTCTTCTTTGGTTGGAACCTCATCCACCTTTGATGACAGTCCACCATCATTGGCTCCAATGATCCCTACATCATCATCATCACAGGAATCCTTCCTTAGAAAAAGGTTATCATCGAAAACCACATGTATAGACTCTTCTACAACTAAGGTTCTTTTGTTAAAATTTCGATAGGCTTTAGAGTTTAAAGAATAACCTAAGAAAACAGCTTCATCACTTTTTGCATCAAATTTATTTAAATGATCTTTTCCATTGTTTAAAACAAAACACCTACATCCAAAAGGATGAAAATAGCTAATGTTAGGCTTCTTTGATTTTAAAATCTCATAAGGAGTTTTCTTTAAAATTGGCCTAATCATTACTTGACTTATGATATAACAAGTGGTGTTTGTGGCTTCTGCCAAAAAATACTTAGGTAAATTGTTTTCACAAAGCATGGTTCTAGCCATTTCTTCTAAAGTACAATTTTTTCCTCTCAACTACCTCATTTTGTTGAGGAGTGCGATGTGCGAAAAAATTGTGGCTAATACCATTAGTGTTACAAAAATCCTCAAAACCTAGATTCTAAAATTTCGTTCCATGATCAATTCTAATATGAGAAATGTTTTGACCAAGGTCATTTTGAGTAATTTTTAAAAATGTAATGAATTTTTCTAAAGCTTCATCTTGTGTACTTAAAAAGAGAGCACAAGTGTATCTAGAGAAGTCATCAATTAAAACATATGTATATGATTTTCCACCCAAGCTAGTTGTTCTAATAGGCCCAAAGAGATCCATATGGATCAATTGTAATACCCTACTAGTTGAAACATCATTAGTGGATTTAAATGAAGTTCGTTTTTGTTTACCCTTAACACAAGAATACAAATTTTATCTAAGGAAAATTTTAGCTTAGGTAAACCTCTAACTAGATTTTGGGAAACCAATTTCTCTAAAACACTTATGCTAACATGTCCTAGTTTCCTATTCCATAACCATACATCATTTTCATTTTGAGCAACCAAACATGCATGAGATGTATGAATGTCATCTAAATGCACCATGTATATGTTACCTATGCGATAACCAATGATCATTATTTTATTTGTTTTAATGTCCACAATTTTGCAACCATTAACATAAAAAAGAACATTAAAACCCTTATCACACAATTGACTAATGCTCAACAAATTATGCTTTAGACCATTGGCATATAAGACATCTTCAATGAGAATAGAAGATAGATTACCAATGGAACAAATACCCTCAATGTGAACTTTGGAGTTGTCACCAAATGTCACCACTCCACCACTCTTTGGCTTTAGCTCCATGAATTTACTCTTGTCGACGATCATGTGTCTTGAGCATCCACTATCAAGGTACCAAGTGTTTTGACTTGAAGCTTTGGCCTTGTAGCAATGCCCCCTACAAACAAAGATTAGTTCTTGATTTTTGGTACCCAAATTATTTTGGGTCCATGTGAGTTAGCTCCCAAATACTTGGTTCCCTTAGGAATCCAAGAAGCAATAGCATGAATATTATTAGAAACCACTAGTTCCTTAGAAACTCATACATTTCTAACTCTTTTACCTTTAGGATGCCTTTGAGAGCTTCTTTGTTTGTAGCCATTAAAGTTCCTCTTCACATAGTTGGGTTTTGAAGAACTTACTTTTTCAAAATCTTGTTTTACAACTACCTTAAGAGAAGCCTTAAGCTCATTCACCACTATGTGGTGATCATCATGAACTTTGGAAAGAAGATTGTTTAAATCAACATTTTTATTTTGAAAATATTTTAGATCATCTTGTAAAATGTTGCGTGCAAAAGTGATGCACAAATTTCGTGCAAGTGTACACGGTGTCAAGTTATAGTATTTAAGATATCGTCTCCACATGGATTGTGACAACCTTCAGAATTCACCTTCTGGACAAATAAAAATAAAGACACAAGTATTAAAAGTTGTTAGACTTAATTAAAACTAAAAACTAAAGCAAATAAAATAAATTGAGAAATCAGAGTGAGAGAATGGGCTGATATTGGAATGCTTCGTAATGTGGAGATTGGATGCACTGTCTCGGTACAGTTTTGCATATCAACTTAACAACTTTCGGTAGCCGCCCACGAGTATGCCTCGGTAGAAGCCTGCCTTGGCAGAGACCAATGTTACTTCCTGGGCAGTTAAGCGATGATTCAAGGTTCGACAAGACTCCTTTCAATGACTTCCTCTTATCCTTAAGCTTGAAGTACTATTGGCGAACACATCTTGGATAATACCTCACAGCGTGAATCTAAAGATGAACACCAACCGATTATGAATCCTCTTTTAACCGCTGAACTTCTAACTTATCCCTAAGCCAAAGTAGCTTTATCCTATGGTTGGATAAAATCGTGTTTACTCGTTTCGTGAGTCTAAATCTTCTGATATTGAACAAATAGATTGATGTTCTCTTCTCTCCCGATAAAGATTGCACACAATAAAGAACCAAGAGTAAATAAACCTTGAATTTTATTGCAAAAACTGAAACATAAACAAATACAAGTAAAACTCTCACAACTACTAGGCAACCAACCCTTAGCCCTATGGAAGGTTTAGAACATAATGGAGATGGCGACAAAAGGGTATTTGTTGAGTGGATCGTAGAATCGATTTAAGCCAAGAGGGGGTAAATTGGATTTTTAGATATTTTGGAGGTGGAGTGGAAAATAAAAATTTGCTAGACACTACAACAATATAGGTTTTTAGTGACAAATTGATAGTGACTAGGAATAATTTTGTCACAAATATTAACTTTTTGTGACAATTTTTTGTGCGACATTATTAGTATAAGTAATTGTGACATATTTTTATTTGGTCACTATAACAGTAGTAATTGTGACGATTACATTTTTCACAAATGAATTCTCACTATAAGTATACAATTGTCACACAAAGTTCATTGTCACTAAAACTTTGACACATGATAGTGACGATATGTTAAATGGTCACTATTATTTGATATTTGTAGTTACAATGAAATTACTTGTCACTTAAGGTTTCACTTTTTGTTGTGATAAGTTTTGTCACCAATAAAAAAATAAATTAATGACAAATTAGACATTGTCACAATAATAAATTTATTTTTATAATTATAAAAATTAAAGTTACCATAAACTAGTTTGTCAAAAGGTAAAATATTTATATAGTCTCTATATTATGTGTAAATTATTGTTTTAGTCAATCTATTTTGATCAACTTTAGTCCCTATATTTTTCAAATTTTAAAATTTTAATCCTAATAATGGATTTAAAGTGGTTCAAGTTCCAATTGAACTCTACATCCACTACCTTAGCTTCACTAAGGATTTTCCAACAACGCCACTAGTTGATCTTCCCCTTTTCTAGGCTTAGGAGGAAACCTTTACAAAATGGTCAATTTTTCTACCCAAAAATTGACACAATCCTCACTCAAAGATTGCAAAGAAGTTTAAGGCTAATAGCTAGTATCTCTCAATACAAATGTAGCCCATTTTACAAGCACTCAACCCAATTGAACAAATAAGATTGGAAATACAAAGTTCTACAATTGGGGTTTACAAGAAAATATGGGATTTTAGCACAAGAGCTTGAATTTGATGTTTGAATGTTTCTCTTAGGATCAATAATGTTGTTGGTGCTTTTAGAAGTCCATTTTATACATTCTCATTGAATTATAGCCGTTGGGGTTGTTGCCTTCATTATTATAACCGTTGAGATGTTATCTTCTCACCATAAATGCAGTCTGCAACTACCCGTTCTAAAACGTTCATCCCTGTTTCAAAATAGACCAAAAAAGAAATAGTCGTTGGGGTGTAATTAATAGGTCATACCGAAACAGATACGATCGTTTCGATACGTTAAGAGTCTGTTCCGAAACGTTCTAAAGCATGTTTCAAAAAATATTGCCACTGTCAAAACCTGTATCGAAATGACTTAGAAGCGTTTCGATACACTTTAACTGTCTCTTAAAATTTAGTTATTAAAAGCGCAACGATCATATTTTGAAACCAAGTTTGAAATTCGTTTCGAAACGTTTGAGGTCGTTTCGATACAGCTGTAATCGAAACGGTTCAACTCGTCCTGTTGTTCTTCATCCATTTCGAAACACAAAGATCTGTTTCGATACACCCGTATTGAAATGGGAAAGCTAGTTCCGAAATAGAGGTTAACAGTTTCAAAACGTTCCGAAACGTCTAAAGGCTGTTCCGAAACGGTGACTCGAAAATCACTGTTTTGACTTGGTAAACACTTAGAAAATTTTGAGTAAGCTTAGGTTTTGACTTGGACATTTTTCTTAGACACGTAGAGAAGTTTTGGAGACTTAAAAATTCATTTTTTTCTTTTTCAATTTAGTCCTTAAATCCTTTGTTATAACAAAATCAATTCATTAGTTTTACAGTATTTTTCGACAAGAATGAGGGTTTCTCTCTAATCTCAATTGTGTTTTTCTCCTTCAAGTCGGTTTACATTTATAGGGGAGCCTAGGTCTAAGTCGGTTTAGGGCAGGAATCCTAGTTAGAATCTAATTACAACTCATTAAAAGAACAAATCTAACATTAAATCTTCCTAGATTCCCGTTTGACTTTTTCCACCTTGACTTTAACCATGGCTCTTATTTGTCTGCTGGGCTCCAATGCACGTGCAAGTGGTCTCCAAAAATCAGGCTTGATGAGCTCTTTCAGTCGCATACCACTTTGCATATTTCCACCCTTCCTCGAGTTGATGCCTTGGCGACATACTGTTGTCTGCCTCGGCAGAGGTCTGGGTTGGTGTGCAAGGGTTGGCACAACTCTTCATTCTGGGCCTCTTCTCTTTACCAGTTCTCGATCAGCTCTCTAGATGGTCCATTAGCTTCCTCCATCAATTTCCAACTTCTTCTCTTCTGCCCTCTCTGCTGCCTCGGCGACATCTGCCTGGCGGGTACCTGCGTATAGAGAGAAAACACATCTGAGCAGTATCTTTTATATAAAAACATTTAAGTTCATCAAATAAGGCAGAAGATCTAATCTATGCAGTTTTGTGTATGTTTTCCTAATAAATGCAACTAAACTATGCCTAAGAACAACAATAATTGAGCTAGACTAGGGCATAAATATAAGACTTTTGCACACTTAACATAAAACCAAAATCTTCTTTTCAAGTTCCAAGTTGATTGTAGAAAGGGAATCGTTTTGGGTTTTTAAATCGGAAATCATTTTCTTGTTTTTCAAAACTGATTCCTTGTACTTTTCCACCAACTCATCGTAAACCTCTTGCAACTCAACATATGCATCTTTAAGTTCATCAAATGTGAAACCGAAAATAGATTAGTTAGGGTTTACCTTAGGATCTTCCTCAATAGCCATGAGGCAAAGATTAGCCACTCCGTGCTCCTCTTCATCGGATGATGATTCTTCATCGCTCCAAGTAGCAACATGGACTTTGAGCTTTTTCTTCTTATCAAAGCCCTTCTTATTGAGTTGGGGGAAATATGGTCTTATGTGCCCCGACTTCTTGCACTCATAACAAATGAGTTGATCCTTCTCTTCTTCTTTGTTCTTGTTCTTGAAGTCTCTTCTTCTTTGAAACTTTCTTCCTCGGTTGGACTTCATGAATCGAGAGAATCTTTTGGCTATCATAGCCAATTTCTCAAATTCATCCTCGCTATAATTGCTTTCATCTTGAGAGCAATTCCTTGCTTCTTCTTTTCTACCCCTTGCCTCTCCACTCTTTACTCTTCTCTCTTCTTTTCTTCTTCCCTTCCTTGCTTCATGATATCATGAATAAGGAGAGATCGCACCAACTCATCGAGCTTCAATGTCTTCAAATTCTTAGCCTCTATGATTGTGATTCTCTTCCCATCCCATGATTCTGGAAGAGAGTAAAGAAGCTTCTAGACTAGCTTATGTTCAGGAATGATCTCACCGAAGCCCTTGAGACCATTTACTATTACAGAGAACTGATCAAACATTTTGGAGACGCTCTCATCCGGCTCCATCTTGAAGTTCTCGTTACTCAAATTAAGGATCTCAATCTTGGTCTTCTTTACATCGTAGGTGCCCTCGTAGGTAGTCTCTAGCTTGTCCCATACTTTCTTTGCGCTTGTGCACGATGACATCTTTACGTACATGTCGGGTCCAAGTGCACCAAAGATGACGTGAAGAGTTTTGTCATTCACTTGAAGCCTCATACGGTCTTCATCGGTCATCTCCGCTCTTGTCTTCGGAATGAGCCTTCCTTCTTCATCTTTCTCTCATAGGAATGGTTGATCCATCTTCCACCACATCCCAAATGACGTAATCATTTGACTTGATGAAGAGTCTCATTCTATTCTTTCAATAAGGATAGTTATCCCCATTGAAATAAGGCAACTTGGTGATCGATTGTGACTCGAAGAGGTTTTGGCTGGAGGTAGACGCCATGGCTTGATTTGTGGTAGATTGATCTTTTTCTAGGATCTCCTCTTGTGGATGTGAGTCCCTCAAAGAGTTAGGCTATGATACCAATTCTTGAGTGGATCGATCGAATCGAAATTGGCCAAGAGGGGGTGAACTGGCTTTTTAAAGTGGAATGAAGCAAATTGAAAATGTGAAAAATTAAAGACAAGGCAATTTATAGTGGTTTAAGCTTTGAACAAGCTCTACATTCACTAGCTTAGCTCCCACTAAGGATCTTGAACAATATTCACTAGATATTCGTCCCCTTTTCTAGGCTTAGGAGGTAAGCTTTACAAATCGGTTAATCTTTCTACCCAAAGATTAACTAAGACTCTCTCAATACAAAGAAGGCATGACAATCTGAAAAATACATCTCGCAAGGTTGATATATTGCCCAATTACTTGTAATCACTCTTTAAAAAGAAAATGATATAATGAAAATTACACAAGTGTGGTTGCAAAAATTTGACTCTTTAAGCTCAAGGGTTTGGATATATGCTTGGATTGTTGCAAATAGGTTCAATACTTGTTGTGGCTTTTGAGGCTTGCTTTTATACCCTTGCATTGATTTCTAGCCGTTTCTAGTGGTTGAGATCGTCAATAGAGCCGTTGGGTTCCATTTTTCCCGCAATAAATGCACTTCTACAACCTACCGTATCGATACATGTCTTAAAACAGAAAGAGTCGTCGTGTAAATTTAAGAGGGGCGTATCGATACGCGTATAGGCGTATCAGTACGGTTATAATGTAAAATAAGGGGCGTATCGATACTCAAAGACCGTATCGATACAGATTTTGCTCACTAGAATCTTGAGTAAAACTTAAGCAAAAAGTGTATCGATACGTTATAAGGGCATATCGATATGGTCCAACGACTATTTGAATTGATTTCATAATTGATAAGCAACATTTGTATTATTAAATGTAAAGATTTATCGAATCAAACTAAACCGTATCGATATGGGGACAACCGTATCGGTACGCTATGCCTTAAAAATAAACTCAGTTCAAAAATCGTATCGATACGGGGTTAACCGTATCGGTACACTTTAGGCGATTAAAATTCCAATAACGTAAAATTGTATCAATACGAGTAGAGCGTATCGATACACCTTAATGTAACTATTTAATTTGACTTAAAAAATACTTAGGACAAATTGTTTGGTTTGAACATTTTGACTTAATTATTAACACTTAAAAAATTAATTTTTCACTCAACCTCAAATGCTAAAATTTCTAGCTTTTGGGTTGAAAAATCACTTTTAGGTGTGAAGTTACTTATTTACCCTTAATTATTAACACTAATATTAATATTAATATAAAATATTAAATATAATAATAATTATATTAAACTAATATTTGAATATTAAATACTACAATTATTAAATATATTAAATATAGTAATTATTAAAAATTAATATTTTGAATAAAAATAAATAATAAAATAATTAATATTATAAAATAATATTAAGTATAATAATTATTAATATATTAAATTTTGTGATAACGAATTTAAACATTATTTACGTTCTTTACAATATCATGTCTAAAATAGACATTTTATCTTTTCAAAAGCATTTTTTGACAGCAATATCAAACACTAAAATCTTATAATTAACTTTTTAAAATCACTTTCTAACATCACTCTTAAAAGTATTTTTCAAAAGCTCTGCCAAACTGGCCTTTAATCTATCTAAAGAATTGTTGACTAAAAAATGTCTTAATTGATTTAATTTATTATAAAGACTTAATTGAGGAAAAAATTAAAGACTGGATTGATTTATCAAAAACTTTAAAGGTCTGTTAAACTCTTAAACTTAAATATTTTAAGATAAAATAAAAAATTATATATATTTTTTTTTCAAAGTGAAAGATATCACTTTGTTTTTCAAGAAACGAATAATACGTAAGGCTGGGCATATTTGAGCTTCTCATAAATTCCATTCACAAACTAAAAATAAATCTAACAGGTAATTAATTAAGTACTAAATGTACTATTTAACTAACATGTAATTATTTAATGTACAAACACTTGTAGAAATTTTGTTTGCACAAGTGCTTTAGTTTTAGGGTTTAGATATTCGATTTATGGTTTAAGGGTAGTAATTTTGAATTTAGGGGCTATTGATAAAATTTTGTGTTTAGGGTTAAAATTTACGGTTTATAGGTTAAAAACTAAATCTCTAACCATAACCCCTAAATTCCAACCCTAAATCTCAAATTCTAACCATAAACCCTAAACTCTAAAATTAAAGTACTCGTGGAAACAAAAAATTTCTATCGCCTTATATTAGATAATAATTCCTAAATAAAATATAAAGAGTAATTAAAATACTGTTTAATTTTTAAGAAAAACCATTTCATGATAGTGTAATTTATAAAATGAGTTATAAATATTTTATCATTATTTTTTAAATTAGAGGGATAATATTTTATCTAAATAAACGAATTAAAATATATTTATAATTCAAATCATTTACCCTAACCTAAGTCAAGTACATTTTTAATAATTTTAAAGCGATTACAAGATAATATATGTTTATATTTTTTTAACTTTTGATAATTAGTACAGACATTTTACGGACAAAACTTTTTAAATCTTAATCTCCTAAAATGAACATCATCTTCTTTTTCACTAAAACTGTTCGTTGGGTTCAGATCAAGTTTAATTTTAAAAGACAACAATATATAAATGATATATATATATATATATATGAAAGAGTCACCATCCGTCTTAATTCCCTTACATTATTCATTAATAAAGGTAAGTAGTTGTAGTAGTACTAGTCAATGAAGGAGAGCTATCGTATTAGCTGCTGCCAGTGGATTGAGATTCTCATTAATTAAATTAAATAAATACCAACTACTCGTACCCAAAAGTCGAAACCCATAGGCTGGCAAGTGGAAGGAACTATCTTAATCTTTTATACCTATGAGAGATAAATGCTTGTTTTATCATATATGGTAAGAGTTGGTGCTTATTTTACTAGGGTTTCCGTCACAATTAATATATATGGACTCCAATTAGTCTAATATGATAAAATGTTAAATATTTTAAAATTATAATATCAAATTATAACATTATGAGGAGAGTAAATCGAATTAAGAAATTATCCCAATAATATGCATCTACAATAGTTTATCTAATTTAATCAATTATCGGTGAATGTGATTATTAAATATATATTACTTTGTAAGTAACCAAGGACATTTAAAAGGACAAATCATAACATAAACCGACAATTAAATACCCGTAGATCCAAGTAAAAAAAGTTTTTTATATTGTGGTGGTAAAAGTATTTACACGTTAATATACACACCTACCACAAGAAAGAGAAGAGAGTACACGTAATTTCTCATATGATCATGAGATTTCACACAAGAACAGGTGAAACAACATTTATCTCATAGTTATGGTATAAAGGATGGTAATTGGTAGCAAACAGATGCATGTAAAGATTAAATACCCTAAGGGGGCGTTTGGTTCACGGAATGTAAGATTACCTCTGGGAATAGGATTACCGAAATGTAACATTACCTGACACATTACTAGGAATGTTACATTATCTTGTTTGGTTCATTTGACAGGAATATAAGATTGTAGTGTTTGGTTGGAGGAATATAAGATTAATTGGAAGCAAAATTTACTAACTTGTCCTTATGATATATTTTCTTTTTAACAAGTTTAATTTTTAATCATTAAATTAAAAATATTTACACAAAAATTTATAGAACTATTTCCGTTATATTACCTAAAATTTGCACAAAAAAAACAAATATTTATAATATAATTAATCTTATTAAATTATTTTTAAAAATATTTTATATTTATATACATTTATCCCTTTTTAATTTTTTTTGAACATCAAAATATTTAACGTTTAATATGCTTAGATTTTTAATTTTTTATTACTTTCGACCATTTATCAAACAAATTAAAGTAAATAATAAAACAAATCTAAAAGTAGTAAAAATGATAAAAATAAATTAACTTACTGATTTTTTAAGATGAAAAATATCTTATAAATCAAATAATAAAATTAATAACATCAAGTCTTAACGCATTTAGTCTCAAGCAACATACAATCTCATCCTATAACCCTAGAAACATCGTAAATACAATATTAATAAAATGTACTATTAAATATTACAACATTATCTAAATATATACAACACCATTTATATATTAAACTAATATTAAATATAAATATTTAATAAATTTACACCATAAATAATTAGTTACCTAATTAAAAATGCAATAAAGGATCAACATGAACTTAATTCATAATCATAAGGGTAATATTGTCCAGAGGAGAAGGAATTGTATAATACCTAAGAAAATGAGGGGAATAGCATTCCCACCATTTAGGGGTAAAAGAGCAACTCTTGAGAAAAGAATAATACCTCCTAGTGGGAATCCTCCTAAACCAAACATGGGAATGTAAGTCTGGAAAAGATTATTACCCATGGTAATCATCTTTTCCGCGAACCAAACACACCCTAAGTTTGTTCAGTATTTACTCAAACATGATTACAATCTTTTCCCTTCATATTTATATTAATTTTAGTGTATATATATCTATCTATATATATATCGAGCTGTCTCAAATATTTTCGGGCTCTGTATAAAAATTAAAAATAGACTCATATAAAATGAAAATATATCTTATTATTTTAGACAATTAATTTAATATTTCATTAATAAATCACAGAAACATGATTAAACTTTATCAAATGCATCATTTTCATTGTTTTGTTAAGAAAATTAAAAAAATTGAATTGTGGGTAACTGAGTATGATATAGAGCTTGATTTTAAACAATAAATACAAAAAATTGAAAAATATTATCATTTATTTTTTTATCTTTAGATTGGAGAAGAATACATAAAGAATTAACTTTTTGGGGGAAAAATAAATTTTGAGATTTACAAAAGAGAATTAAATGTTAGGAAAGTGAATTATTTTTTTTTATTTAACCACAAGTATCCAATCAATTGTCTTACTAATTCGGATCGGGCACTACAGTTACCCATTATGGGGACGACTTTCCTAACTTAATTTGCTTCATTCACAACGTCAAGATTCGAACATTTAACCTTACTTAAGGGATCTAGTGCCCCATTCTACTAGACCAATTGGTTGTTGATAATTATTTTTTTAGATAAATGTTATGCTTTTTTATTTATCCAGAAGCAACAAGCTGCTACATCAAACCAATATACTTATAGAATAATTATAATGCAATCTCTCAATTCTGACACAACTGCAAATTAATCGAATCGTGAACAACTATGTATTTTCCCTGTAGCCTATCATGCACTATACCCTGTACAGTATCAAAAATGCTAGAACAATCCCTCAAGCTTCCTCAGAACTGCTTCCTATTCGCGTCTCTTCTCAAATGCAATAGAGAAAAGCATTCCATACTAACTTCAATATGGAAACAACCAACGATTTACCTTTTCATGCCTAGCATGCCACCGAATGCTCAAGTCATAACTTTAGTTCTCTCTTTCAATCCTGCATAGTCTCACAATCTTTTTTTAAATGCCCTTTGTAAAAGGGCATTTTAAGAAAAGATGGTCACGGCTCTTCCATGAGTTACCACACATACAACACTGTACATCAACTTGTATTCTCATCTTACTCAATCCTTTGTAGGTAGTCTATCAAGCAATGTCATCCAAAAGATAATAGCATGATTCGGGATAGAGAAGGAAAACCAGACTAATATGTACCAGGTAATTTTGTTCTTTTTTCCCTCTTATCTCCTCTCATATGTTTTTAGATTAATTTTTATTGTTAGGTTAATTTATTTGTTTAATAAATTAAAAAACAAATTTTAAAAATAAAGATAAATATTTTTAGGGACCTTGAGCGGTCGTTCATTTTAACGGGCCCTTTGTATAGGTCATAACTCATAATTGATAATTACATACTTATTTTTAATCATTTTTATTAAGTCTTTTAGCCAAATTTTTTATTAATAAATACATAAAAATAATTATTCTGTTTTTATTCTTAAATTCCGTTAGATTTTTATAAATGTGTTCATGAATTAATTTTATAAAAGTAAATAGATTCAAACTCTTATTGAGTTTTAGTAACAGGATCCGAATAAGGTATAAGTATTATATATATTTTAATTTTTTAGTACATAAAATGTCAAGTTGTCTTAGTAGAAAAGCGAATGATATTTATTCTAAGAAATACGATTTAAAATTGTTTTGTCTGTAAGGTGTATGTGCATTGTCAAAGGGTTAAGAATATATAAGAACATATATTACCTTATAATCACGTTAAAACTACTAAAAGCAGTAATGAGATTCAAGCCCTAGACGTTATGTTACACGATTGTGGATATCTAACTAGTAAGTACCCTATACGAGAGATAAATGCTTGCAACGGTATATTAGATGGCTCTTTTGACTTAAAAGATTTTAGCTATAAAAACTATGACATTAAGAAATAAGAATGGATCGATGTACATAATCATAATGGTCATTGATTATTAAGTCCCACTTAAATTTAAAGTTACGAAAAGGCAGTAGGCGATGAAATTGTATATTGTACATTTAGGATAAGAGATGGATATAAATGTACATATTCCAACAAGAATCGTACTTCAAACTTTTAATTTCATAGCCAATTTTCAAAAAGCTTTACCGTCCATCATATTGTCAAAATTTCAGGATAAAACATTTAATATTTGTATTTTTTTATATAATACAAACAGCTTGAACCCAGGAACTCTAGTAGCGGTTTAATGACTAGGGGGCTCTCTTTTTTTCATTAGAGATGTAAAAAGTTGATTCGACTTAAAAACTCGATTGAAATTTGGTTGAGACAGAACTTGGTTTGACCTGAAGATGCGATGACTCGAACCCAACCTGCATCCGACTGTTGTTGACCCGGACCCGAATTAGACCTGTTACTGTAGTAATCGAACCCAACCTGCATCCGACCGAGAACGACCCAAACTCGAATTTGACTGTTACTGTGGACCCGAAATCCGACCTGCACCCGACTGAAATGAACCCGAATCCGAGACCGATTTGGCAGATAACCGTTATTACCCTACTGAATCGGCCCGAGATCCAATTTTAGCTGACCTGTTAATTGACTCGACTTATTTTGAACCAGACTTATTGACCTTAATTGATATTGACCTAGCTCGATATTTGCCTTAACCTGACATGTTAATTGAGGAAGTTTATGATTTGATGATTTGATGAATTTAAAGTGTTGATAAACGTAAAGTATTAAATGTTGATAAATGTAAACTATTAAGTTTTTAATTATTAGAGATAACACTTGTGAGATTTAAGGGTTTATGTTTGAGGTTTAGGGGTAAATGTGTCAAGTTGATTGTTTGGGGTAATAAGAACAATTTAGGGAATATGGGTTGAGATTATGAGTAGAAACAACATATGTTTCAAGTTGAGTGTTTAGAATTGGGGTTATAATATTAGTTTAGGGGTTTGAGGATTAGGGTTGTACTATAATTATTAGTGATTGTAAGATTTAGGGGTTGAGGTTTGGGGTTTAATGGTAAACATGTCAAGTTGAGTGTTTTTGGTTACATGATTAGTTTAGGGATTTGTGGTTTATTTTTGTTCATACTAATCCCTATTTTTTAAACCAAATTGACCCCATTTTATTTCAAATTTTTATAATCTACTCTAATGTTTTAAATATGATAGTATTTTTGACAATTTAGTATTTCTAGTCCTTAAAATTTAATTTTTAATCTAAGTTAACATTATTTTTTTAGTAATTTTAATTTAATCCAAAATTAAAAAAAAATCAACCATCCATTTTTAGGGATTTGGGCTGCCCAAGTCCCAAAGTGTCAAGACAACCGGCTAATTAGGGATGTAAAAACAAGTAATCGGACAGGTTTCAGGTCGGGTTCTGTCAGGTCGGGTAAAATCGGATACAGGTCATTTCAGGTAAAAAAATATTTGACTCGACTCGGGTCGGGTGCGGGTCCATTTCAGGTCGGGTCCATTTCAGTCCGGGTCCATTTCAGGTCGGGTCCATTTCAGGTCGGGTTAGAACGGGTCGGGTCCGAAGCAGATAATTGGCAGGTTAATTCGGGTTCGGATACACTTCAAGTCGGGTCCATTTCAGTTCGGGTTCATTTCAAGTCGGGTTCGTTTCAGGTCGGGTCCATTTCAGGTCGGGTCCGTTTCAGGTCGGGTCTATTTCAGGTCGGGTTCATTTCAGGCCGGGTTCATTTCAGGTCGGGTGCATTTCAGGTCGGGTGCATTTCAGGTCAGGTAATTTCAGGTCGGGTAGTTTCAGGTCGGGTAATTCAGGTCGGGGTATTTTCGAGATTGAAATTCGTATTCAGTTTGAGTTCGGCCGTACAACCGTATAAGTAGTTGATAGACTTTATGTTTACCTTCGTCAATCGTCATTAATTTTGAGTTAATTATTTAAAGTCATATCAAATTAAAATTATAAAACATTAGAGTAATTAAAAAAATAATCAGAATAGGTCGATTTGGACTGAAAATGGGTCAATTTGGATTACAAATAAAATTTCAGGGATTATAATGAACATAAATATCAAATTAAAATTATAAAACATTAGACAAATTTAAAAGAAAACAAGGAAAATGGGTATTTTGGAATAAAAATAAAGTTTTGGGGACTATAATGAACAAAAATATCAAATTAAAAGTATAAAAATTAGAGTAATTATAAAAAACAATAAGTATAGGTCAATTTAGAATAAAAAAAAGTTTTAGTGTCTAGAATGAACAAAATTTAAAATTAAAACTATAAAACATGATGAATTAAAATATATATAAGGGTCAATATGGAATTAAAATAAAGTTAAAGGGTTCATGCATTAATATGTACACACACGTACTTACATACATTAGGGGTTAAATTTTAGTGTGTTAAGGTTTAGGGTTTAAGGATTAGAAGGAAGTGATTATGATTTAGGGATCGAGGTTTAGGGTTTGGGGTAGGGTTGAGGGTTCATGCATTAATATGTACACACATATTACTTACATGCATTAGGGGTTGGGTTTTAGTGTTTAAGGTTTAGGGTTTAGCGTCTATGATTTAGGATTATGGTTTAGTGTTTAGGGTTAGGGTTAGAGTTAATGCATTAATATGTACACACGGACATACTTGCATACATTAGGGGTTAGATTTTAGTGTGTAAGGATTACAGTTTAGGGTTAATGTATTTATATGTACACACGCACATACTTACATACATTAGGGGTTGGGTTTTATTATTTAAGGTTTATGGGTTAAGGATTATTGTTTAGGGTTTGGTGTTTGGGGTTTATGGTTTTAGTGTTTAAGGTTTAGGGTTTAGGGTTTAGGGTTCATGCATTAATATGTACACACGCACATACTTATATACATTATGGGTTGGGTTTTAGTGTTTATAGTTTAGGGTTTAGGGTTTAGGATTTATGCATTAATATGTATACATGTACGTACTTACATAAATTAAGGGTTAGGTTTTGTGTTTATGGTTTGAGGTTTAATGTTTAATGCTTAGGGTTTTATGGTTTAGAGATTAGGGTTTAGGGTATCCACTTTTATATATATATATATATATTGTAATATAAATTCTAAAATAAAAAAAATATGAAACCTAATAATTTAAAGTTTTAACGAGTTAAATTGAAACTTAAAAATCAAAATTAGGACCTAAACGTAAAGTACCAAAGCATAAGGGGACTATAACAATGATTTTCCCTAAACCAAAAAATTGGCGGGATTGTATCCCACCAAATCTAAATTGGAAATTCTTTTCCAAATATTACATTTGTCCAAATTTGGCGGACAATTTCCCACAAAAATTTCAAATTTGATTTTTTTTCATTTTACTCCTTAAATTTTATTTTTATTTCAAATTGACCTACATTTATTTTTTTAATTTGTCCAATGTTTTATTATTTTAATTTAATATTTTCTTTATTCTAGTCCCTTAACTTTATTTTAATTCCATATTGACCCATATATATATTTAATTAATCATCTTTTATAATTTTAATTTGATATTTTTGTTTATTATAGTCCCAAAACTTTATTTTTATTCCAAATTGACCCATTTTCATTGTTTTATTTTAAATTTGTCTAATGTTTTATAATTTTAATTTGATATTTTTGTTCATTATAATCCATGAAACTTTATTTTTAATCCAAATTGACCCATTTTCAGTCCAAATTGACTCATTTTCATTATTTTTTCAATTACTCCAATGTATTATAATTTTAATTTGATATAACTTTAAATAATTAACTCCAAATTAATGACGATTGACGAAGGCCAACCTAAGTGTATTAATTTTAAGTTATTTTTATGTTATAACAGTTAATTTTTTAACTTAAGTGTATTAATTCTATTTTATATCTTAACTTAAGTCTAGAATTTGTAACTTAAGACAACAATTAATTAATTTGTTCTAATTAAGTAAATCATCTATTTTATAAATTAATCATTTTTGAACTTCAAAAATTGTAGTAAGACTTGTACGAAAATTTTTGAACTACAAAAATAATAAAATTAATTAATCTGTTCTATTTAATCTTTTTCTTTTTAACGTTAATTTACTGAAGTCTACAATTTTAAACTTGAATCTGTTATACATAAGTTATAACTTTACTAAATTTTATAAATTGAATCTGTTAACTATAAAATAATAAAATTGTACTTACAATTTTTTTTGTAACTTTACTAAATTTACTTAATCATTTTTGAACTACAAATGTTATACATAAGTTATAACTTTACTAAATTTTATAACTTGAATTTGTTAAGTATAAAATAATAAAATTGTACTTACAATTTTTTTTGTAACTTTACTAAATTTACTTAATCATTTTTAACTACAAATGTTATACATAAGTTATAACTTTACTAAATTTTATAAATTGAATCTGTTAAGTATAAAAAAAATAAAATTGTACTTACAATTTTTTTTATAACTTTAGTAAATTTTATAAACTACAAATGCATATACAACTTTAGTAAATTTTTGTAGTTCATAAATTAACGTTAAAGACTTATACAACTGTTATTTTTTTTATAATTTGTAAGTCTACAATTTTATTCAAGTTAATGAATAAACTTAAAAATTAAAAACAACTCTTCATTTAATTTTTGTAGTTCATAAATTATCAATTACTTATTCTTTTTTCAACTTTAGTACTTAATATATATATATATATATATATGTATGCGCGCATATACATCACCTACATCAATATATGTAGGTGTACAAGTATATACATTATATATGTATATGATATATCAACTTCTAAAATTTTTTAATTCATCATGTCATAGGTTTCAGGTTAATTTCAGCTCAGGTCAACAACAGGTCGGGTCACTTAACAGGTCGAGTTTAAAGCAGGTCGGGTTCAAAACAAGTCGGGTCCATTTCAGGTCGGGTCCATTTCAGGTCGGGTCCATTTTCAGGTCGGGTCCATTTCAGGTCGGGTTCATTTCAGGTCGGTTTCATTTCAGGTCGGGTAAAATCGGATATCGGGTCAATTCAGTCGGGTAAATTTGGTTATTTGCCAGGTCGGCTTCGGGTTCGTTTTAGTCGGACGCAGGTCGGGTTTCAGGTCCAAATTAACAGGTCCAATTCGGCTTCGGGTCGTTTTCAGTCGGACGCAGATCGGGTTCGGTTACTAAAGTAACAGGTCAAATTCGGGTTCGGATCAACAACAGTCAGTTGCAGATCGGGTTCGGGTCATCAAAACCTCGGGTCAAATCAGGTTCTGACTCGAGCACGTTTCAGTTGGGTTTCCAGGTTCTGACTTGTTTTTACATCCCTACGGCTAATTCATTCACATTCTCATTTCCCATCCATTCCTGCCCATTTTATTAGAGAAAAAAAATAATTGATAAAATAAATGGAGGGAAAATAAGTAAACAAATAGAAGGAAAAATCCCACCCATTTTATTAGGGGGCTAATTGTATTTTAGGTCATTGTTAATTCCTAAGTTTTACGCTTAGGTCTTTTTTTAATTCTTTAGTTTTACTTTAATTCAATTAAATTCAAATTTTAGTTTAGTTTTCTTAGACCTTTAGGTTTAGGTTCTTTTTTAATTAGACCCTCCTTCATAAAATTATTTAATAATTAAATATTTTAAAGGCTCAACTTATTTCGGTTGTACCCAACTCAAATAAAAAAAACGATGACGACTCCAAACGTTTGACGGGCTTTTGTAGGTCGAATTTATTTCAGCTAAAAAAATTAGGGTTTGGAGTTTAGGGTTAATTTTGTCAAGTTGAGAGATTTGGTTATAGGGTTAGTTTATGGATTAGTAGATTATGCTTACACTTTAATTATTAGTCTAGGGATTCGATTTGCACTTTAAATCTTTATTTATTAGTGATTGTAAGATTTAGATGTTCATGTTTGGGGTTTAGGAGTAAATGTGTCAAGTTGATTGTTAGAGTTTAGGGGTAAATGTGTTTAAGTTGACTGGTTGGTTGAGGTTATGAGATTAGGATTAGTTTAGGAATTCAATTTGCACTTTAATTATTAGTGATTGTAAGATTTAGGGCTTCATGTTTGAGGTTTAGGGGTAAATGTGTTAAGTTGATTGTTAGGGGTAAATGTCTTTAAGTTGAGTGGTTGGTCGGGGTTATGAGATTAATTTAGGGATTCGGTTTGCACTTTAATTATTAGTGATTGTAAGATTTAGGGGTTGAGGTTTGGAGTTTAGGGATTCGAATTCACCATTATTTATTTTAAAATTTTGTAATATAGTCTAATGTTTTTAATATTGTGATATTTTTGTTCATAATAGTCCATAAAACTTTATTTTTAGTCTAAATTGACCTCTATTCATTTTTTTGTAATTCAGTCTAGTGTTTTTAATATGATGATATTTTTATTCATGTTAGTCCTTAAAAATTTATTTTTCACCGAAATTGACCATTATTAATTTTTAATTTTTGTAATTTACTCCAATATTTTAGATATGAATCATTTGGTGATAGTTTTGTTTATTCTAGTGCCTAATATTTATTGTTAATATGATTTGTGCTCGTGAAAGGCGTTAAATAATTCACTCAAAATGACCCAGCCCAAAGTCTATCAACTATTTGTACCAAACTCAAACTTAATAAGAATTCGAAACCCGAATTAATCCGACCTAAAATGAACCCGAACCTGAATTAACCCGTCAATTAACTAATTCAGACCCGAACCGTTTTGACCAACCTAAAATAAACCCGACCTGAAATGAATCCGGCCCGAAATGAACCCGACATGAAATGAACCAGCACCGACCTGAATCGAGTCGAAACATCAAATCGACTTGAAATGACATGTATCTGATTTGACCTGACCTGAAACCCATCCGATTACCTATTTTTACATCCATATTCTCCATGTTTCGCATGGGCAGAGCTACATTCAAAATTAGAGGTGCAATTAACCCACTTGATTTGTTAGGTATGAAATTTTCAATGAGCTAAGATAGAATTTTTCGTAAGAAATATTAGAATTGACCTCACTTAAATTTATTAGAGGTTGAGGTCAACAATATTTATTGTAGTGGTATGAAAATTATTCATACCTCATGCTTCACTCTAACCCTACTATATAAAAATTCCGACTCTGCCAGTCAATTATTTCGGGTTCAATACCTAATGTAATGAAAAACAAAGTTTAAACTCAGTCTCCAGAATATTGCAATAGCAACATTTATAATATTTGCACTATTCGAAATCCCTTTGTCATTTCTATTTTGGTAACTCATAAAGAAAAAGATTTTAGAATGAGAAGTTGAATTCCATGAAGAACAAGACAGAAGGACGTGTCGAAGACTTTGGATACAACACTTATGTTATTGCCCACAAACATACCCGTGCATTGATATATGTGTGTGTGGCACCATGAACGGATAAAGGGACAGTCGTATGCTTAAAAAATTAATTTTTTTTTTATAATTTTGATATTTTATTTGTATTTTTTATTAATATTTTAATTTCGTATTCTTAAAATTTTGTAATTTCGTATCCTCAACATTTTAAACATAGTTTTTAATAGTTCAAATCTTCTTACATAAAATCCTGCGCCCGTCTCTATATGTCACAATCTTAAAGTGGGTCGATTTAGAGATGATAGGGAGATTAGCGTACAGGTGCATGAACTGGTGAAAGAGATTACCAAGAATGCAGGGAACTTGAGATTTTCTGCGGCAATTTTGGTATCGAAAGAGAAAGATGCTTTGGTGCTGCTGGCACCTGCACCAGCATTATGTATGGGCTTGGTTTAGGCTGACTGCTGTTTTGTTTTGTATTTATGCGTGTGGATAGTGAAAGGCTGAAAACTATATATATCGGAGCACAACTAATTATTTTAAAACAGTGTTTTTTATTTAATATAAGGTCAATTAACTAAATCATCACAACTTTGTTATGAAACCTATTTTGATCATTGAAATTTTAAAATATTCAATTTTTCATCGAAATTTATACATTGAACGTTTTTTTGTTACTCTTAAATCTTAAACAGTCATAGGTGATGGTCGTTCAGTCATAAATTTCACAAACCACTTCGTCTCGGTCCTTTGAATCTAAATTCAACGTCTATTTTGCCTAAAAGTGTTCAGAAGTTTACGAATTGGCTAAAAATTTTATGGTTTCTCTCTCATAGGTTTTCCTCTTTTACTGTCGGATGGAGCCTATTTCTCAATATGTTACTTCTCTTGTGTCAGTGAAATTTACTATTGTTCAAATCTTAGAGAAAATTTTTTGTTCGTTAATAAATGAATGTCGTCAAAAAGTTAACATCCAATTAATGACGAGATTTAAAATTTACATTGGGTAAATATTGTTTTTATTTAAATACTTAAATATAATCTTTAAACTTACATTCATCGAGTGAATAAAAACTAGACTTGTGCATGCACGTCACCTCCACCACCCAATTCACATTAGTAGTTTTTTTTAATATGCTAATATAATGCAAGGGTAACATTTGTTTAACTTTTTTAGTCTTTTTAAGATGGTACACACAACATATATTACTGATGTTCGAACCCGAATTCCAAGAGATGATGAACATCTATCTTTACCACCATAGCACAAGGAGATGAGCAATTCACATTAGTAGTTAACACGTAATACACATGTTTATTTTTAAAATTAATTTTTGCAATTTTTCTATTGTAGTCATGTAATTTTTTTTCTTTCGTTTTAGTCCTTGTAAACTGTAAAGCAAAGTTGTCATTTGATTGGAACCAAACTAAAGACATCAACAACTACCGATAACTTTGGGTACACAAAACTTAAAAAACATTTATATATAAATTTGCTGACAAGCATGCTATTTGAAAACTTTTTATATAGTTTAATTATTTAATACATTAAGATGTTAAAATCTTTATTATTTCATGTATTTAATATATATTTTATATAAAATGAAATAATGTATTGACTAACTTTAAAAGAAAAATCAGTAAGCACTACAAGAGTTTCGTTTGTTTATGTTAATTGTTGTTGTCAGGTCTTTCACTGTTTAGTTCCCGAGAAAATCCTCAGAAAAAAAAATAAATTAATGGCATTTTCCTAAAAGCAGTATCTAGCTTGATCTTCATGTTCCTCTTGGATTCATCAACAATCCGGTAAAAGTTTAAGTCTATAGTTATTTTATTTAAAAATATATTTTAACCTCTTTACTATATAAAAGACATATTTTAATTCCTATATAATGTTTAAAAGAAAATTACGAAAATCATCACTGAACTTTATTGTTAGACCTATTTTAGTCATTAAAGTTTTTAAACGTTCAATTTACTCACAGAAGTTTAGACAATAAATTTTTTTTTGTCAATAAAGTTTAGAAATTAAACGTTTTTGTCACTCTTAAAACCAAACGGTCGTAGATGGTGGTCGTTCAGTCCCAAATTTCACCAGTCACTTTGTCTCGTCCCTTTGAGTCTGAATTTGACCACCATTTTGCCGGAAAGTGCTCTGAAATTCACGAATCGACCAAAAATTTTTTGGTTTCTCTTTCATTGACCTCCTTCCTTCGCCGTCAGAAGAAGCTTATTTCTCAATTTGGTGCTTCTCTTGTGCTCATGAAGTTTTTTACCGTTAGAATCTTAGAAAAGTTCATTCGTTCGCCGGTAAATAGATGTCGTCAAAAAATTAACGGATGAATGACAAAGAATATTTAATGTCTAAACTTCAGTGAGTAAATTGAACGTTTTGAAACTTCAGTGACCAAAACAGGTTTGAGAGTAAAGTTTAGTGATGATTTATATAATTTACCCTATATTTAAAACTTTATTTTAATCTCTTTATTATAAGAAATATATTTTAGACCCTATATATTTAAAAATGAATATTTGATCCAGAATTTTAAAATTATGATCAATTGACTTAAATATTTTAGTTTAAACACCATTTTTTGCCCTTATTAATTTTAAAAAAGAGCAAAATGACCACTCTTGAAAAAAGTAGAAGTAATTTTTCAATATATATATTTTGAAATTATAGAAAAATAATCCATGATGATGCTCAATTGTGATCAGATATTTTTTTAATAAAATAAATAAAAATTTAAATAATTTTCTAATATTTTTTCTTAATTTTGAAATTCTAGAAAACTTAAATATAATTATATTTTTTTATATCATCCTTTTCAATTAATCAATACTAACACTCAAAATATAAAAATTCTAAGAAAATTAAATTCACACTTTAATTTAAACATTTTTATAGTTTGGCTTATAATCGTAATATTATTGTGAGTAGAGACAACATTGTTTGAAGTTCAAATATGAATTAATTTTGCATATAGATTTCATAAGCATTTAAAAGTTTTATGTAATAGTCTATAAAATGTTTTGAGAGAGATTAATTTGCTCGAGTTAAAAAAATGAGAGTGACTTACGCAATGTTTAAATCAAAATATTTAAGTTAATAACTTTACCGTTTTAGACCAAAATGTTAAATTTTGAACGTATATGACTAAAATGTTAACTTTTCAAACTTACATGACTAAGTTTATTATGCTTGAGCACGTCTTGAATATTTTTCTTAGCTCGTTTGCCTTTAAGGCTTATCACAAGATTCTAACAATTTCTCCTTCCTTTATGACATTAAATAACATCGTGTATCAATACTCACATAGAGGTATCGAAACTCCCCCATTGGTTTCAATACAAAGTTAGCATTTGCAGTTTCTAAAAATAAAAATAATATCGAAACTCTCTCTCAAGTATTGAAACTCAATGAACAATCTTAATACCCTTTAATTGGGTTATCGAAACCTGCCCTATAAAACAACTTGATTTGTACCCAATAATTTAATAGATATCTAAACTAGATGAACATTTTCGATATATAAACCAAAAAAATACATTGTCGTCTCAAACTTCAATCCAAACTTGTCTATAAACACATACATATAAGCCCTAGTGATTACCAAACTCTACCGAGGCATACCTAAGCATTTTATGATAATTTAACAACACTTATAGCATCAATTTCTCAACTTAGGTCATCATGCTTAACATACAAAACACCTAACATGCACAATACCAACATGTAAATCCATTACAATTATGACACACAAGAGCCATTTCAAAGTTTGAAATGTCACCTTAGCCAAAATTTCTTGAAACTCTCAACTTATCTTTGTGTATGATGACTCTCCCACCTCTTTCACTAATTAAACACGTGTAAAACTGAATTATTACACCTCTAAAGGATTAGTAAAGATAACAATATGAATATAAAACAATAAAACGAGCTTGAATCCAACCGAATGGATTTATATAGCTAAAACCCTCTTAAAATTATTAGAGTATGAGTTGGCAGCTATTTATCATGAAAGTCAAAGTTGACGAAACCAACTTTATGAGGGATCTTATCTCCTAGAAAAAGTCTAGGAAGAATTCTATCTCCTAGCAAAAGTGTAGAAGAATTTTATCTCCTAGCATAAGTCTATGAAGAATTTTATCTTCTAGCAAAAGTCTATGAGAGAAAGATTTCCTATAAATATCATCCTTGTAAAAGCTGTAACCTCATACTTTTCCTTTTGATGAATGATATACAATGTTCAACCTACTGTTTGTTTAACATGGTATCAGTAATTCAGAGATTTTTTTCTTTTCTGGTAACCATAAGGCTTCCCACTGATACTACCGTCTCTCATTCCTCAGATCTGTCACTTCCAAGTTCTAAGGAGTCTCATGAGCAGTTTTTTCCAACAAAAGAATCAGTGTTCGGTTAGATGACGCCAACTTTCTTCTATGGAAACATCAAATGACATTGATGATGCGTGGCCAAGGCCTTGAATCCTATCTTGATGACTTTATTTCTCCTCCTTCCAAGCTCGTTCTCAACAACAATGGCGAGTAAATTCCAAATCCGACATATCTTCAGTTCATCAAACAAGATAGTTCGTTGGTAGGCGCCGAGACAACTGCCTATATCTAAAGCACCATTTCCCGTCTTTACGCTCATCTATCGATCACTCGGGTGATGCATATCCATTGTCGATTACGGTCGATCAAGAAAGCTAATCTCACTATGTGAGCTAATACTATGCATGTCAAAGAGATTTGCGATCTCTTAGCCTCTTGTTGCTCCCCTATATCAACCGTTGAACAGATTGCCACCATCCTTAATGGCCTCCCTCCGAAATATGATCCATTTGTGGCTGTTATTTTTGCTAGTCGCGATCCATATACTGTTGAAAGTGCGGTGTCTGTCCTAATGGATGCTGAATCACGCCTTGCAGATCCTTTATTTTTACCGATTAGTATTAAAATCACTCATTTCTCTAATAATACCAATAAACAGGATCGTCCTCCTCGCTCTAATGAAACTCAATACAATGGCAGACAATCTAGAGGTTGTCCTCGACCACAGTGCCAACTTTGTGGAAAATTGGGTCATATGGTTGATCAATGCTGGCACCGTTTTGACCAAAGCTTCAAAGAAGACACTGCCCTGAATACGAGGCCCTCTAATACTGAAGCTAATGCTCTTAGCTACACCATCGAACCCACTAATACTATATATTATCCGTTTGTCTCTTCACCCATATTTGACTCCCCTGACCCTAGCCAAACGGTTGAAAATGCTAAGGTTAATTCACTGATGGTTGTCTTTCCAAGCTTCAATATTGATGCATGGTTTTCTGACTCGGGGGGCCACGCACCATGTGACCAATGACTCATCCATTTTTTGATTTACGAACCCATATTTTAGTAAGGGTCAAGTTTATTTGGGATATGGTTCCTCTTGTTTATTGCACATGTTTGTCAGCATGTTCTTCATTCATCTTCTCGTGCTCTCTTTATTAATCAATTATTGCATGTGCCTTTAATCACAAAGAATCTTTTATTAGTCTCGAGATTCACTAAGGATAATGATGTGTATTTCGAATTTCATGCTGATAATTGTTGTGTTAAGGATGAGAGGACGTGTGAAACATTTCTCCGAGGATCTCACACCAATAGACTTTACAGCATCTATAGCACCTTGCCTAATAAACCCATCACAGCTTTGACCGCTAATGCGCATGTTTCTTCTTCAAGCTTTGGCACCTATTGGCTTTGGCATCAACGCCTAAGACATCCCTCGTCCGAAGTTATTAACATTGTGTTAAGTAAATATATTGCTATAGATAAGCAAGCCTTTTGTAAGGCTTGTCAATTGGGTGAAAGCCACAACTTATCTTTTAAATCTTTAACTACAGTGTATGTCACTCCAGTTGAATTGGTTGAGATTGATCTTTGGGGATCGGTACCACTTTTATCAAATGGTTATCATTATTATATTTCATTTGTGGACATGCATTCTCGTAATTGTTGGTTATATCTTCTTAAAAACAAATCTGATGCTTCATCGCCTTTTCAACAGTTTTATTGATCTTGTTTAGAATAAATATAGTGCTCGGTTATAAGATGTACATACTAATAAGGGTAGTGAATTTCACTTTCTTAACAATATTCTTGCGAAATTTGAGCTTCAACGTCGCATATCATGCCCACACATATCCCAACAAAACGGAGTTGTGGAACGCAAGCATCGACACATTACTGAGACAGCTCTCACACTACTTGTACAAGCTTCTTTGCCTCTCAAGCTATGGGCTTTTGCTGTTCTTAGTACCACATATTTGATAAATCGTCTTCCTTCTAAGCTCATTGACAATTAATCTCCACACCAAAAATTGATTGGTCGTGCTCTCGACTATACATTTCTAAAGGTATTTGGTTGTGAATACTTTCCTAACTTGTGTCCTTATAATACACACAAGCTGGAATTCTGCTCCAAGGCATGTATATTTCTTGGTTATTCTCCAAGTCACCATGGTTATCAATGTTTAGACCCCTCTAGCAGAATGTATAACTCTCGTCATGTCACCTTCAATGAACATATATTTCCTTGTGCTTCTAATATTTCCTCTCGTGAAGCTTCTCAACATGTGTTTTCTTCGAGATCGGTTCCAATTTTACCGGTTATTCCCAGTCACGCTTTATCTCACCAACCAAGTGCAGCTTCCTCTTCTCGTCTTGTTGATGTTGGACATCACACACCCACTCTTACAACGACCACCACACCTCCAGTTTCGGGTGCTGATCCTATTGCTTTCTCTGATGGTGACCCACTTCCAAGTGAAGTGGCCCATGCCTCTGAATCAACAATTCTTGACGATGAGCCAACTTCTAATACCACTTTTAATCCATCATCGAGTGTTGCACCGACACCTTCTTGTGACATTGATGTTGCTCTTGTCCATAACTTTTCTCTACCTTCTATGAATTGACATGTTATGACAACATGTAGCAAGGCTGGTGCGTTTAAACCAAAGCTTTATCATGTTCACCACAACGACACTCCCAATTTTGTTCATGATGCCCTTGCACATCCTGAGTGGGCATGGGCGATGATGGAGAAATTTAAGGCTTTACAAGATAATGACACTTGACATTTGGTTGAGCTTCCATCTGGAAAAAAGGCAACATGGTGTAAATGGTTATTTCACATTAAACACAACCCTGATGGTATTGTCAATCGTTTGAAAGCTCAGCTTGTGGCCAAGGGTTTCACTCAGGTTCCTAGTCACAAATTCTTGGAAACATTCAGCCCGGTTGTGCACTTCTCGATCGTGAACATTCTTCTCTCCCTAGTAGTTACTAAGCGTTGGCGAATTCATCAAGTTGATATGAATAATGCCTTTTTGAAAGGGCGATCTTTTGGAGAATGTTTACATGTGTCAACCGACCGGATTTGTTCAACATAGTTCAAATGGTGCACCATTGGTTTGTAAGTTAAAAAAGGCTCTCTATGGGTTACGCCAAGCCCTACGCAATTGGTTCCTCAAACCGAAATCTTTTCTGCTTACTCTTGGCTTTCGTGCATCGTTTGTGGAAACATCTTTATTTATTAGTCAACATGAAGGTGTGGTGCTATATCTTGTAGTCTATGTTGACGATATTCTATTGACTAGAAGCTTTGAAGATCAGATTAAGGACATCATTTACGTGTTACATGATCGCTTCTCACTCAAGGATCTAGGCGATTTGCGATTCTTTCTTGGTATTGAAGTGCAGCAGTTACATAGTGGTCTTTTTCTAAATCAAAAACTGTTTGCCCTTGAATTATTGCAAAAAACTAAAATACTTGATGCAAAGGATGTAACTAATCTAATAGTTCAATATCCTAAACTCAGTCGACACGATGGCGATGCATTGAGTGATGTCTAGGGTTATCAATGTTGTTGGTGCCATGCAATATTTTTGTCATAGAAGACCCGGTCTTGCTTATGTTGTGAATAAAGTTGCTTAATACATGCAAAGTTCTACTGACGTTCACTGGTATGCAGTCTTACAAATTCTTCGTGACCTAAAGAGTACTCTTGACTATGGATTATGGTTCTCACCGCAACATGATAATTCAATAGTCATTACAGCATTCTCGGGTGCCGACTGGGTAGCGATGTTGATGATAGAAGAAGCACAATAGGCTATTATGTCTCATTGGGTACTCATCTTCTTACCTGGCGTTTTAAAAAGCAACATGTAGTGCCCCGTTCAACGGCTAAAATAGAATATTAGAGCCTTGTCGATGCCGCCTCTCAAATCCTTTAGATACAGTCTATTCTTACTGACATGGGGATCATGTTACATGATGTGCCCAAGATTTGGTGCAGTAATACCAACACAGTCTCAATAGCAGCCAATCTTGTTCTTCATGTCAAGATCAAACATGTGAATCTTGATCTTCATTTTGTCCGAAAAAAAGTTGTGGCTTGCGTTCTGCAGGTTAATTATGTTCCAGCTCAAAATCAGTTAGTTCATGTTCTTACTAAATCCATCATTGTACAACAATTCACCACCTTTCGTCGTTTTCTTTGTGTTGTCAATATTCATGAGTTTTAGGAGAAAGAAGCGAAAGAAATATTAGAGTATGAGTTGGCAGCTATTTGTCATGAAAGTCAAAGTTGATGAAACCAACTTTATGAGGGATTTTATCTCCTAGAAAAAAGTCTAGGAAGAATTCTATCTCCTAACAAAAGTGTAGGAAGAATTCCATTTTCTAACATAAGTCTAAGAAGGATTTTATCTTCTTGCAAAAGTTTAGGATAGAAAGGCTTCCTATAAATATCATCCTTGTAAAAGCTGCAATCTCATGCTTTTCTTTTTGATGAATGAAATACAATGTTCTACCTATTGTTTGTTTAACAAAAACCCCAAATATGCATTGTCAAAATGATTATTAAGCTCGAAGAATAATTTTTTAAGGTTTAAGAGTGTAAGAAGCCATTTAACTTTTGAAAAAAAAATTAAGCCATTAATTTTTTTACACTCAATTAACCCCTTTAACCAAGAAATTGAATCAATTAAGCTATCTGACAAATTTTAACCATTAAATCTTGACAATTTTTTCTTTAGATGTTACTGATACATGATACACTATCGTTCTATCATGTTGTATTTACATTTTTTCAAAAAAACAATTATATAAATTCTATAAGTTTTTTTATTTTTAAAAGTTTTAAAGAATATTTTAGATAAAATAAAAATGTCTGAAAATGTCAATGGAAACATTGTGCACGACACACTGCACTAACAAATCCCAAAAATCGTCAAGATTTAATAGTCATAATTGATCAAAAAATTTAATTGATTCAATCTTTTAGTTCACGAACTTAATTAATTTTCCCTAAAATTTTAGGGAATTCTTACGCCCTTAAGTTATTTTTTAAAAGAGGTGAGCATCCATATTCTATTGAAAACTTGATTTTGAAATTTAAATACTTTAAACTAGTGGGGATTTTGTGCATTTCACCTAAATATCATTAGGATAAAAATAAATAAGGTAAATTAAAACCTTTTTCTCATTCATATTTTAGTCATTGAAATTAAAAAAAATCAATTTAATTACTGAACTTTAAAAAATTCCTATTTTAGTCACTTTACCATTAAATTATAAAAGTTTTGATGTCATGGATTTTTTATTTTTTACTATGACATGATAAATTTTATCAATATTTAATTCCACATAAGATTTAAAATAAAAAGAGGAAAACTAAAATTTCTAAACCTCAAATCTCAAACTCAATCCCAACCCCAACCCCAAACCCTTATTGATGACCCAAAACCCAACCATCACCGACCATTCAACTTAGAGCCTTACCAATGCTGGAACCATTGTTGTTCCACACGGGGACCTTCGAATTGATAATAAAAAGCATAAACTACTCAAATAACAAAAAGGAAAACAAAAAACTTAAGCTACTCAACAACCCAAATAAGATGATAATCAAAAGTGAAAAATAACCTTCTTCATCATTTAAATAAAGCTAAAGTGATGCCAAAAATATGGATCTGCATATGATTTTTAAGAAGTAATAAAAATAAAAATGAAAAATAAGGGAAAATAAGATCATCAACGATTGGAGTTTTCATTTTGACAAGATATTCAGTTGTAGTAGGATTAGTCTGTTAGAATAAAATCTCTATTTGTTAGGGTGTTAGTTGTTTCCTTATTTATCTATATATACCACAATATTAATGGGCTGTCATTTCTCTTTTCTGTTTTGTAATGGCTATTTAAACCAAGTTCAGTCTTTGAATAAGATAAGTCATCCCTCCAGATTATATAGAATTTTTGTTCTATTCTTTACAATTTGGTATCAGAGGTCCCCACTGGGCCTGAAGAAAAAGAAAAACAACAGTTTTTTAAGTGATTTCCAAACACAAAAGAAACGAGAGAATGAGTGAGGATAAGAATTTCATGCAACCTATTGTACCGCACTTCGATGGTCACTATGACCATTGAAGCTTGCTTATGGAGAATATTTTGAGATCTAAAGGGTATTGAAGTTTGATTGAAACTGGTTATAACGAACCAGTGGCATGAGTGGTGTTGTCTGAAGCACAACAAAAGGAACAAAATGAGTTGTTGTTAAAGGATCTCAAATTCAAGAATTATCTGTTCCAAGCCATTGACAGAACAATTCTTGAACAAATACTGGAGAAACGTACAACAAAACAGATATAGGATTCGATGAAAACAAAGTTTGAGGAAATTGCTCGGGTGAAACGCTCAACTCTTCAAGCATTGAGGAGAGATTTCAAAATTCTGGAAATGAAAACAAGTGAAACCATCACAGAATATTTTGCTCGTGTCATGAGTACATCGAACAAAATGATGAGCAATGGAGAGCAAATGAAGGATGTCACTATTGTAGAAAAAATTCTTCGAACGCTAACCGAGAAATTCAACTATATAGTTGTCTCCATCGAGGAATCAAAGGATATTGATGCACTCACAGTTGATGAGCTGCAAAGTTCACTCATTGTGCATGAACAAAAGTTTCACAAGAGAAATGGCGAGGAGCAGGCTTTGAAAGTAACTGTGGATGATAGAAATAGAGATAGGGGTCGAGATAGAGGTGGCTACAAGAGTAGGGGTTGAGGCAGAGGCTGACAAGCCTTCAACAAGGCTACAATTGCCATAACCTTGGCCATTTTCAGTATGAGTGCCCAGCTTTGGAGAAGGAGGCCAACTATGCAGAATTAAATGATCACAAAGAGATGCTCTTGATGTCCTATGTTGAGGTGAATCATGCATTATGTGAAGGTATTTGGTTCCTTGATTCAGGTTGCTCAAATCATATGAGTAGGAACAAGACTGCGTTTTGTGAGCTAAATGAGACATTCCGAGAAAAAAGTGAAATTGGGATATGGCACCAACATGTGTGTACTTGGAAAAGGAAGGGTGAGATTAAACGTCAATGGCAGCAACCATGTGATCACTAATGTCTTTTATGTCCCAGAGCTGAAAAATAATCTCTTAAGCATTGGTCAGCTTCAAGAGCGTGGTCTTGCAATTATAATTCAATCAGGAAAGTGTAGAATATATCATCCGGAGAGAGGGCTTCTTATTCATTCTGAGATGACAGTCAACCGAATGTTCGTTTTAATAGCTCACTCTGTGGTCGAAAAGGAGAAGGGCACATGCTTTCATATAACTACCTCAGATTTAGCTCACCTTTGGCACTGCAGGTATGGGCATTTAAGTCATAAAGGCTTAAAAACACTACAAATAAATAAAATGGTTCATGGACTTCCACCACTTCCTACAGCAGATGTGACTTACATTGATTGTATGGTGGGAAAGCAACATAGAGATCCCATTTCCAAGAAGAGCATATGGAGAGCTACAGAAAAATTGTAGCTGATCCACACAGATATTTGCGGACCAATCTCTCTGATGTCAAACATCAAGAAAAGGTACTTATTATGTTTCATTGATGATTTCAGTAGGAATGCATGAATATATTTCTTGAGTGAGAAGTCTAAAGCATTCAACATGTTTCAATGTTTTAAGAAACTTGTTGAGAATGAAGCTAGTTCATCCATTAAATGTTTGCGTACAGATAGAGGGGGATAATTTAATTCTAAATAATTCAACGAGTTTTGCAACGAACAAGGTATCAGGAGATAGTTGACAACAACATATACTCCTCATCAAAATAGAGTGGCATAACAGAAAAATCGAACGGTGATGAATTTGGTAAGGAGCATGTTTTTTGAGAAGAAGATGCCCAAAAATTTTTGGTCTGAGGCTTTTAATTGGGAAATTTATGTTTTAAATAGAAGCCCAACATTAGCAGTAAAAGATGTCACGCCGCAAAAAGCTTGGAGTGGGGTAAAACCAACAGTGGATCATTTCAGAGTTTTTGGATGCGTCTCATATGAGCATATCCCTGATGAAAGAAGGACAAAGTTGGCTAGCAAGAGTCTTCCTTGTGTTCTATTAGGTGTCAGTGAAGAATCAAAGGCATTTCGACTATATGACCCTAACTTAAAAAGGATTATTGTAAGTAGAGATGTCATTTTTGAAGAGGAAAAACAATAAGATTGGGATAAGAAGTTTAGTGAACAAATGTTAGTGGATTTGGAATGGGGAGATGATTAGAACCAACCTATTGAAGACAATATTGAAGCATCCAACGTTGAAGAAAATGATGAGCAAAATTTAGTCCCTTCAAGTGCATCAACAAGTGCTAATTTAGATGAAGGGGGAGGAAGAATTCGACAAGCTCCAACCTACCTGGAAGATTATGTCACTAGTGAGGGTCTTTTAGATGAAGTTATTGAAGTTAACATGGCTTAAATCATGTCTGCAAATCCAATAAACTTTGACGAAGCACAACAAAGTCCTAAGTGGAGGTTGGTAATAGACGCTAAGATAGAGGCAATTAAGAAAAATGAAACATGGAAGCTAACGGATTTGCTTGCGGGTGCCAAGAAAATTGGGGTGAAGTGGATTTATAAAACAAAGTTCAATGAATTTGGAGAGGTCGATAAATACAAAGCAAGATTGGTGGCTAAGGGTTATTCACAACAACAAGGAGTTGATTACACTGAAGTATATGCACCAGTGGCAAGGATGGATATGGTTCGCATGATTATTACTTTGGCAGCTCAAATAGGATAGAAGATTTACCAACTTGACGTGAAGTCTGCTTTTCTTCATGGGAAATTAAGTGAAGATGTATATGTAGAACAACCAATAGAATATGTACTACAAGGAAATGAACAGAAAGCCTTGTACAGATTAAAACAAGCTTCGCGAGCTTGGTTCAGTCAACTTGAAGCACATTTTGCAAGTGAAGGCTTTCAGAGGTGTCATAGTGAACAAACCTTGTTCATTAAAAGCAGTAATGAAGGTAAAATTCTTGTTGTAAGCGTTTATATAGATGACCTAATATACACATGATGATGAAGTTATGATGAATGAATTTAAAGAGTCCATGTTAAGGGAATTTGATATGTCTAATTTGGGGGGCATGAGGTCTTTTCTTGGCATAGAGGTTTTGCAAAGTGTCAATAGTGTATATATTTGTCAAAGAAAATATGTGTTGGATATTCTAAGACGTTTCGGTATAGAGGATAGCAATGATGTTTGTAATCCTATTGTTCCAAGTTCAAAGTTGCATAGAGACGAAGAGGGAGTCAAAGTGGATGAGACGTATTTTAAGCAAATAGTTGGTAATCTGATGTACATCACTACCACTAGACCTGATATAATATTTGTTGTAAGTTTAATTAGTCGTTTCATGTCTAAGTCTACAGAGATGCATTTGCAAGCTGCCAAAAGGGCTCTCATGTACTTGAAAGGGACGGTGAATTATGGGATATTTTACAAGAGGGGTGAAGCTAAAAAGCTTATTGCGTTCACTGATAGTGATTATGCCGGAGATGTTAATGATCGCGGAAGCACCTCTCGATATGTTTTTTTTTTGATGAATTCAAGAGTTGTTTCATGGTCTTCAAGAAATCAATCACTGGTCACATTATCAACCACTGAAGCTAAATTTGTGGCAGATGGTGCTTGTTCTTGTCAAGTTGTGTGGATGAGAAAAATACTGAAAAAGTTGGGGTACAAGGAGAAAGGAAGCACCACGATCATGTGTGACAACAGTTTAGCCATTAAACCCTTCAAAACCCTAGTATGCATGACAGAAGCAAACACATAGATGTGCGATTCCATTTTTTGAGAAATTTAGTTAAAGATGGTGTTATTAAGATGGATTTTTGTAGCTTAAAAGATCAAGTTGCTGATGTGGTGACTGAGCCTTTGAAGTTGGAAGATTTTCTGAGATTGCGACAGATGCTAGGAGTATGTGAGGTGTTAGATAAACTAAATACTTGGAAGTTTTTAGTTTAAGAGAGGGAATGACAATATATTTAGTTGTAGTAGGATTAGTCTGTTAGAATAAAATCTTTATATTAGGGTGTTAGTTGTTTTCTTATTTATTTACATGTACCACGATATTAATGGTTTGCTATTTCTCTTTTTCGTTTTGTAATGGCTATTTAAACCAAGTTCAGTCTTTGAATAAGATAAGTCATTCCTTCAGATTGTATAGGGTTTTTGTTCTATTTTTTACACATTTGAAGATCCCAACTGTTGATGATGAAGATAAGAGAACAAGAAATTGGAGCCTTCAACACTAGATTCATGGAGTTCAGAATGCTTTCCGGTTAAACATACATCATATTTGCATTCAAGAGGACGAAACAAGTTTAATGAAAATTTTTAGTACTTATTCGTTGGTGATAGGCGATAGCAAACGGTTGGCGACAGAGTGGTGGTTCGTGTCTAATGTTGACCGAAATACGAGCAATTTGAGAGAAGAAAGAAAAAAAAAATGATAAAATAAAATAAAAGAAGTTTTATATAGATCCAAAACGACGTCGTTTTGGTCTCGTCTGCGATGTCATATCGTAGTTAACTATTTAACAGATGAGTGACCAAAACAAAAATAATTCAAAACTTCAGTGATTAAATTATAAATTATTTAGCTTCAATGGCCAAAGTAAAAGTAAAAAACAAGTTAAGGGGTGAATTTTGTAATTGAGCTAAATAAATAAATGAAAGTGTGTAAACCTAAAAATTTCTTTTTGAGAATGAGGGAGGGATGAAAAGAGACAGATCATATGCAAAAGGGCCCCACTAATTAGCAGACCCGTGGCTTTGGGTCTGAGCTATCAGACAGTCGAACGTCCCAAAAAGTGAACCAGGTCAAAAAGACTACTCTATTCCCACTTTGACCCCAACTAAAACTCACTCTTCCCCATGATTTAATTTTATCCAAGTTTTTGACCCATCAATCACTAAATTTTAGATAATACAATCCCATTAAGATTTTATTCGGTAGTGCGGAATAATAATTAAAAATAAAAGGAAATTAATTTTAAAATTTATACAATATTTTTTTAGTTACCACCATTCAATCTAATAGTTGATTGATGCGAATTCTATATTATAAAGGTACATTATGAAAGTGTTTATCCCAACTCAATTTATATTTTTTAATTAATTAATTCAAATTAAATATTATAAAATTATATTATAAGGGTTACCCAAAGAATCTAATTTACTTCACAACGTTAAGATATAATTTTTTAACCTTATTTAAAGATCTAGTACTTATTCGTTAGACCAACCAATTATTAGTAAATTATATTATATTTTAATCTAACTCATTTCTCTCACATTTTTCATTTGTTTCAAATTAAAGTAATTTATTTTTACACATAAAAGACATTTCACTTTTTTATTACCTTACATCCATTTTCCACCTATCCAAACTAAACCTAAAAAATATGTTATATTACAAATATCAAATAGAAAATTTAAATTTTTAATAGGTGGAGGGATGATTCTTCAAATAAAGGGAAAGAGTCAATGGTCTTCAAGTGTAAAATATTTGAATGAAAAAGAAACAGTAAAGTCCAAAAAGAGAGTGGGGAAGAAGGCTCATTGCTTTCTCTCCTTTTCATGTGGCTTTAACCCTCTTTTCCTCAACCCCAATGCATTCATCTCATTACATAATAATAATGACCCCATTTTTATATACTTGAATATATTTAAAATTCATGAAATCTCATAAACTATTCCATCCTTTCTACTTCCTATAGGCTGTACAGTTTTCTTATTCCACTCTCCCACATTGATTCTCTATACCAAATCTTCACAATTCACATCACTCTTTTTACCACAAAAATTTCACCCCCCACATAAATAGTTATAATAAGGAAAACACCTTCAAACAACCTTAGTTGATCATCAAAAGTCAGCCACGGGCATTTCCTCCAACACTTGCTGCCGCCGAGCTCCCAAATTTACAGTCATCGCCTTGCTCAAGTGTCCACCAGAGTATTTGCTCATGGATGGTAACAGGAGATGCAAAATTCCCCGGCATAGGAATCGACTATGCTGCAGTTAATATGCCTTCTCATGATGTTACCGGTCTTCGATGAAAATCCTTCCTATAAAATCACGGAACCTCTTTGAGTAGTGTTTTGGATCGACAGCTGATATAGAAGTAGGATCAGCTTGTAGGGATTTGTATGCATGCTCTAATTTCTTGCTGATGTCGTAATCCTGTAAGATATCGATGATGCCAAAGTACAAGACTACTTCATAAACTTCCCCACTATACGAAAAGTGACTGACTCCACCCCGAGTATACTGATCAAAGTCACTTCTTCTCGCCATCCGCTCTGCTCTTGCTGGCATGTTTGCTCCCAACCGAATCAATGGCTTCCTGGTAAAACAAGATTATATATCTGGAAATCAGTACATAAAAGTGCTAGATCGAAATCGTGACAAGGAAAAGAGACTTGTAAGAAGGACAATAAATAAAACGACTATGCACCATGCCAATTACACGTCTATAATAAGCAACTAATTTGAACCACAAAAATAATTGAAGGAGACAGCAAAACATACTGGCCAGCTAAAATCCGATCCATGTCTTGTAGCTCCGCCTCAAGGAATCTACAGCCACGCATAAACTTTTCATTTTGATATGAATCCTCTTTGCCTGCATAGAGTGTGCATATCAAATCAATATTTTTATTGCAACAGAAACACTCCAATCAAATTTCATATGAAAATATATGATTGTGTATTAACTTACCAGTGCGCAGGAGAAACGGTGATAACCCCATTTTATCACCTCTATTATCATCACGAAAGTGTAGTCCAACCAAGAGGCTGTAATCCATAATTCTCTCGGCCTCCAAGAACTCACAATCTCGATCAATTTGCCTGCCACCATTTAGTTATAGGAAATTAATGATAATAATTGAGAAGGATTAAGAAGTGACATAACATGAGAGGGAGAAAATAGCTTACTTCATAAGCTCCTGGAATCGATTTCTTTGGAGGCGAAACAAAAAATTGAGATCCAAGTCTTTTAAGGTTGTGGTTTCGTCTATCTCGTCCTCAGGCTTATCAGTTGAGCGACCATGGGAGGAGCCTTTAAGGTCAAACCGTCTATGGATTCGGTATTCCGAGCAGAACAAGTTTCCCATTACAATGAAGCGGGTCTGGAATTTTCAACCACAGTAATTTTTGAGCATATGAGAATACCTCATCAATGAACAAAGCATAAAATGAGTAATTCAGTTTATTTTCATTATATTTCAAACACATACCTTTTGGCCACCGATAGGTTTGACACAATGCACGCCATAGAACTTTGTCACAAGGGAATTTTCATACCGATTAACATGTTGGTAATAACTTGGAAGCATCCTTATAAGCACCTGCCAAGGTTAACCAAACATTAGATTCAGTCTTGATCATTCTATACATCAAATGTTTAGCTTAACCACGAAAGCAAAGATAAAACGGAAAAACAAACAATCTTCAAAATTCTCATTTGAGAATTAATGCATCAAGACACATTGCAACTAACCTTGACTTCTGATTTCTTTACTGTCTTTATCATAAATCTGTCATCTTGAGTAAGGTAAAAGAAGCTTCCGCTCTTCCCCGGAGAAGAAAGCTCCCTCAGGGCATCATTGCCGCAAATAGCAAGCATGTAATCGGCGGGATCCACTTGGAATAGCTGTCTCAAATGTCTTCAAAACCAGAAAGGAATCCAGTCAATGACATTAGCAATAAACAAAATCAATGATATACTTGTATGAAACCTAGCAAAAGCTAAAACAACGTACCTAAACACCACAGGACAATAATCCTTCCACCGGAACTCGATGGATTGATGAGGCGGTGTACGCTTCGATCCTTCTGCAGGAAACCTAGTCCAGAACTTCTCTTTGGGATCAAAGTCACTAGGTTTCAACTCACGCAATATTGAAGCATGTTTCCCAACAGAATACCTATAACAAGAAAGAAAATCAAACCCGAAATCCGAAAGTAAAAGACTTATTCACCACCAAAAACCTCGAAAAGAAGTTTCACCTGATACCTAATTGCAAATTGAGCATCAATTCGTAATTCTTATGACCTTTGGAAATAGTTTGTCCAGGCTTCTTAATTTCCCCACTAAAACAACATGGATTTCTTCTAAATGGCCTAAACCCATCTCTGTAAATCATCGAAGCTTCCATGTTATCGATTATATCACAAGTAATATCCCCTGCTTCACCATCACTTTCCCATATACAGATTCTCGGGAAATTCATGTTCCTTTCCCCGACGCTTCCCCTGCCGTCGACCGACGATCGCTTTCTCGGCATAACCACCAAACTCTCTCCTCCCTTTAGACAATGCTCTTTCACTTCGTTTAACTGCTGGAATTTCTTCATGTTCTCTTCGTTCCAAGCACCGATATAACAACTCCCACCGGGCCATGATAAAACCCCGTTTCCTTTGGGGACTCCGTTCTCCCATTGTCCTTCGTACCGGTTTCCATTTCCCCAAATCAGGGTTCCACAGCCGGAGATAACCCCGTTTTTCCATTCCCCGACGTATTCATTCCCGTTACTCCAAACATAACGGCCCTGCCCGTCTTGTAGGTTTTTCTTCCATGATCCTTCGTAGTAATCCCCATTCGCGTAACGTTTGTGGCCGTAGCCGTGTTTCCGATCGGAGCTCCATGACCCACGGTACATGTCGCCGTCGGGTCCAATGAACGTCCCAAATCCTTCCATCCGACCCGACTTGAAATCGCCTTCAAAAGTGGCACCAGATGGCCACGAGAACTTTCCTTTCCCGGAGGCTTTCCCGCGACGCCACTCGCCTTCGTACATGCACCCATCTTTCCAAAGGTACTTCCCCGATCCGTTAGGCGTGTTGCCGGAAAAAGTACCGATGTATAGATCACCGTTGGGCAGGAGCTTCTCTACGGTAGCACCGGAACCTCCGGTGACAAAGGGTGTAGAGGTGGTCGTGGGAGTGACGCGCCGAGTCGTTGCTTGAGATCGAGTCCGGTGAGGGGTACCCGTAGGAGTCGTCACAGTAACCACCAAATGGCCCTTGACATCGCCGTCGTCGCCGTCGGATTTCTTCTTCTTTGTGTTTGAAACAAAGTGACTCTGCTCATTGAACAGTGCTTCGTGCATTTTCGAACTAGCTTCCCTCTCTCACTAAAAACGAAAAGTTTCTTTCTTTGGGCGGTACAGTATAACACTAGTCCCTTGTTTTCTTTCCCGAGCTTCAACTACTGCATTCCGGAAACGACGCCGGAGATGGCATTTCCGGCGAACAGGCTTTCAATTTCGTTTGAAAATGGTGGAATGAAAATCCTACAAAGACAGAGGAAGAAAAAGAGAGAAAGGAAATGAAAGCCAAAGTGAAAGAAAGAGAGAAGGAAAGCTTAAATTAAAGATTGAAATAAATCTTTGTTTACCGTAATCAAACCCATCTTCCTTTAATTGAAACACTAAACATATTTACCTGCTTCTTTATTACTTTTAACACAGGGGAACCTTTATATTCCGAATATGCCCTTAGGTTTTGTCCGAAATATCGGGATTCCAAAACTGAGTATCTTTTTCCTATCTGATTTCCTCGCGACGTAACGGAAATCGTGGCAGCAGGATATGGCACCACATAATCAGTGCGTCATTTCTTGAATATTCTGTTTTCACCCTTGATTTTCACCTTAATTACACCAACACCACAATTCCAACCTTTAAAAATTTCACTTTATTTTTAGGGGCTCTAGTTAATTTTTTTTTTTAGAAAATGAGTGGTGGTTACAATATGTTTACATATAACTATTAATTTTTTAATTTGAATTATAAGTAATTAAGTATTGCATTGGAAAATTTAAACGCATGATTAAAATAATGAATACATAATTATTCTTCCAAATATATTTTTATATTACATATTCTAATTTATAAATCCACTATCTAAGATAATGTTAATTGACTGGTGATTAATAGAACTAAAAATATTAACCATGTAAAATTAGCAATGAATTGTTTTAAAAATTTATGAAATGATATAGGGTTAATTAAAATTAATCACTTCGTTTTGGAAATTAAAATTTTAAAAATAATATTTTGATATATGGTTTCTAAATAATTAAATCACACAAGCCATGTAAAATAAGCAATGAATTTAAGTTACGAAAAAAGTAATCACATGTTTAAATCACTTTGTTTATAAGGTATATACACATTATTAAAATGTTAAGAATATTTATGAACATATATTACCTTGTAAATTGTAATCACCTTGAGACCATTCAAAAAATTACAAAAAAATAGTTAAAATTAACATGAGATAAAAAAACATAAATACAACATGAATATAAGAATATATCAAAAATAACATAAATACAACATGAATATAAGAATATATCAAGTTTTATTATGAAATATATTATTAACATGGAAAAAATATCTCTAATTGAGTTAATCTAACAAATTATCAAAACTAAAAGATTAAAAATAAGAGTAGATTGCATCGCACGCTTCCAAAAGATAATAATAATTTAAAATTAGTCTTTTAATCTTTTGAATATTTTAATTTCATCCTTAAATTATGATTCACATTCTAAATTAACCATAAACTTTTGAACGTTCGGATTTCATCTCCATACTATGACTTTTATTCTAAATTGGTCTCCAAACTTTTGAACATTCTAACTTCTTCTTCAAATTATCAATATATGCTAATCATATCTCATGTTAATAAAATCGTTATAAAAAAGATTAATTGTCATGTAAACACTTATGTACATTATGTAATAATATGATGTGACAAATAATTTGATGATGAAATTAAAATATTCAAAAGTTCGGGAACCAATCTAGAATGAAGGTCATAATTTAAGATTGAAATTGAGACATTCAAAAGTTTGAGGATTAATTTAAAATTGAAAGTCATAATTTAGAAATGAAATTAAAACATCCAAAAACTTAGAGACCAATTTAGAATAATCATCGCATTTTAAAAATGTGTTGTGCAATTAACTATTAAAATAAACTAAATATTATATAATAATAAAATAGAAAAAATAAAATGAATTCAACACAAATACCAAGATCATGATATATATATAATAATTAGTAGCATGCCCTTTCAAAAAAAAACCAGTAGCATGTAAAAAATTGAGATATGTGTGGCAATTAGATGATAGTGGATAGCAGATTATATTAGCTGATCACGGATAACTGATAATATTAGTTAATTTAACTAGCGGATTGCATTAAATAGTTGTATAAAATGTTTGATAAAATTAGCTGATAGTTGTTTGATTATTTGAAAAAGAAAAACGACATATAAGAAAATAATTATATTCAATATTTGTTTGAATAATCTATTAGTTATTAATATTTGTGTCTATTAATATTAATTAGATTATAAAAATTAATTATTATATATTATTACTAAGTATATATGAATGATGTATATATTAATTTTTTATTTGAGAAATCATCTTTTTAATATAATTTTAATAAATATAAAATTTAGATGTATATATTAATTTTTTATTTATAAAATTATATTTTGAATATAATTTTATTAATTATTAAATTTATATGTATATATTAATTTTTTATTTATGATATTATTTTTTTTAATTTTATTAGTTATTAAAATTTATGTTTTTAAAGAATTTTTTATAATTAACAAAGACAAAATAGTATGTACAAGTCTTTTATCCAAAATTTTAATTCAAAAAGCCTCTTTTAGGAGCTTTTCAAAATGAGAGGTGATGCGTGTGAAAGAGTCCTATTAAATTAGAGCGCAAGTATACACCCGTGTCAAGTTATAGTATAAAAGATATCATCTCCACAGGAATTGGGACAACTTCAGAATTAATTTTCCTGCACAAGAAAAATAAAAACACAGATAATTGAGAATTGGTTGGATTGAAGTAAAACTAAAGTAGACAAGGAAAATAGAGGAGGAAATCATATTGATAAAGTAGGTTGGTATTGATTTGTTCTGTAGTGTAGGTATTGCACTGTTTAGAAGACTATTGTTGCTTATGTCGTGGAACCTGCCGCGGTAGCACTTGTCGCAACAGAGGTCTGTTGTTGTCGCGGCAATGATCAACAACTCTGTTACTTCAAGTTCGGTAAGAACCCATGGTGTGACTTATCTTATCCTTAGGTTCAAGTTCTGTCAGTGAACACGTCTTGGATGATACCTCCCGACGTGAATCGAAGGATGAACACCGATGTTTGTGAATTCTTCTTTAGCCGCTTAACCTTGTACCTATCCCTAGGCCAAGATAGTTTAATCATAAACTGAAAACTATATTTATTCCTTTCTTATACTTAACTCTCCCGATATTAAGTAAATAGATAACCTCACAATGCTCTCTCGATACTTTTATGAGATGTTAAAACCAGAGTAAATAAACTTGAAGTTTTATTGATTCAACAGAACAACCTAAGAAACAGTTTAACCCTTACAACTACTTCACAAGATCAACCATTAGCTCTGGGGAAGGTTTAGAACATGATGAAGAAGGGAAAAGCTAGGGTTTATCATGGAAGATGACTAGGAGCTAGGTTATCTTCCCTTGTCGAATTACAACCTGCAAGAATTGATCGAAAACAACAGTATCTGTGCAATATTATCTATATGTGATGTTTATGCGAATTATATCCTAAAATGCAACTAAACATGCTTGAATGCATCAATAATATGGGTAAATGAGGGTTAAAATATAGAACATTTATGCACTCAACACACCCTCAAACTCAAATTATTGCGCTTGTCCTCAAGCAAATGCAATCTAACTAAGAATGAAACTTTTTGGCTTTGGCTTAACTCAATGAACAACCATTACCTACAACACCTTCACCATCAAGATCAATACCTTTTTTCGGATGTTTACGGACTTATCCAGATTCCAGAGCAATACTATAATTCTCGTGTGAGTGTGTGCAGGTTTTTGTGAACAAATATGAGCCTAGACTCTTTAGCAACCAGAATAGTTACTCAACTCACTTGAGTTTTACTTCAAAAATAATTCTTAACTAGAGCCAATTTCGAGCACCTCTAATTTTCTTCCTAACTTAGATTGAAGTCTTTCTATTTCTACTAGAGCCGATTTCGGGCACCTCTAGTTTTCTTCCTAGAGCCAGTGTTAGGCATTTCTAGGAGTAAATCTGAGTCTAAGTTTTTTTTTTCTAACTCAAGTGGCTAAGCTTCCTATTCTAAGTTTACTAATAGAGTCTTAACAACATATAAGTCACAAAGGTGTTTTAAGAGTTCAGAACTATAGTAATGCTCTAAATACTTCTTAAAACATTCTAAGCTACTGTCACGACAGTGAAGGCCGCGGCAGGTAAGAGAAATTCAAAAACTTAAGCCAAATTTTTTTAGACACAAAAATAAATAGTTATAAACACAAAATATAAGTAGTTTATTAATAATAAGAGGACTGCCTACCCCTAAACTCGAGGGTTGCATTATCCTTAATGCATGACAAATAAAAATAGAAAGATAAAAAAACATCACAAATAGAAAATAGAAAAAAACAGAAGACAAAGGAGCAAGAAACTTAATTTGAAGTGCCAACGTTGCTGTCATCATTGTTGTTGGAGCTGTCGGCGGGCAGTTACTTTGGATTTCTTCTAGGGAAGTTTGGATGTTGCCTTCATGGTTGGAGAGGATGAGGTTGCCTTTTCTTTGCCTCTCGAGCCAGCTGGATTCTGATAGGTGAAATTTTTGGAGCTTTGTCCAAAACCTCAAGCTTTGTCTATTTGCTCTGCTTTCCTCCTTTTAGCTGATGCTGCCACATCCTGCTCTGGCAAGTATCTTTGCTTCCCTTGGCGGATGCTGAGGCGGTTTGGGCTGCCGAGGGTGTTGCAGCGGTAGATGCAGCTGGTGATGCTGGGGCGGCAGGATGGGCAGGTGATGTTGGGCGGCGTGCGCAGGGCGGCAACATCAGTATTGCCGGGTGGCGGGTGCCTGGTTTGTAGATCTTTCAAAGGATGCCTTCTTTGCTGCTAGGGCAACGAAACTAGATGATGTCGAGGCAAAGAACACCATGTCTTGATGACCTTGGGTTTTTAAGTTGTTGTGAGTTCTTTATTGGAAAAGACAAGAAAAACAAATAAAATAAAAAACTTAAGAGTTCAAGAGGGAATTAATCCTTGAAACTCTTATCCTAAAATAACGAAATTAAAAACTGAAACTAAATAAAATTTGAGGAGCGTCGTTTCTGATATTTCTTATGGTCCATCTGCACCCTTCATCGAGTTACAATTTTGCCCAAAAGGGGTTGGGCCAATGTGCTTGTGGCTACTCCTTTTTGTTTTATCATGGTGGAGGTGACTTTCTTTCTGGTTCCTTTGTAGTCATAAAGCCCTCTCATCTTGGCATTGTTCCTGAACACATGAACATATGTTTAGGAAAAATTATATCTATAACCAACCATGTACTTACTTCATTCTCGTCGAAGTTCGTTATGGTGGAAAATAGCCTTTGTTGTCGTGTCTGCTACTGCGGCAGCCAGATATTTTGACAGTCCTTTGTCAGGCTACTTTGCAGGTCAAGGGGACATTGGAAAGTGCCATGACTCATCATATCAATTTCTGTTGGCCACTCGTAGGTCTCCATCAGTAGAGATCTCGATGATTCTAAATCCACCGACGTTGGTTCCTCAAATACCTGCAATGGAATTGATGAGTTTTCAAAGAATTCAAAAGGTTCGTTTATTACTTGCTCATATTCCATTGGTGAGGCATTACCATCGGGTTGCTCTTGCATGTGGTTGTGTGAGTGCCATGGCGAAGGTGGATGTATGCAATCTTTGTCGGGCATAGCCGAGGTAGTGGGTTGTTTTACCTCGGCAGTGGTTGCTGCTTCAGCATCAGTCGCTGCCGAGGCGGCGGTTGCCGCATCAACATGGGTTTCTGCCTCGGAAGTGATTGTCGTCGTGACATTCTTCTCAATTTCACTAGGTGTTGTTGCGGTGTTGTTCCGTTCAGAATCCTCGATCATTACCAAGGCAAGTTGCTGCTCATGATCATCATGTGTTGGGTAATCTCTTTCCTTGGCATCCTTGTAATTTTGCCTCGAGATTTCAGGTTCATCCGTGGCATGAATAAGGACCGGTGTGCTCAAGATTGCATCCACCTTGGCGATTCTTTTGTCCATAGAAGCCGACAATTCTTGAGTGGGTGCCATGAAGGCTTGTAGTGTGTCTTCTAAGGATTTTGACTGCTCTTGAGGATGATGACATTGCTAGGGCATGTCGGGTTCCACAACAAAACTGTTATGGTAAAAAAAGTTTTGCGAGTTTTGATCATACCATAAAATTTTTTGATGATGCGGCAGCGACATCTGTTGTCCATGTTGTTGTTGTGGCGGCATATCTTGTTCTTGTTGGTTCTATCATTGGTGGTCCATATATTCACCGAATAAAATGAGGACAACTTTCGAGTGATTGATTACCTTCACGGTAATTGCAAGAACTTTCCCACATCAGCCCTCGAACGGTTTTTCCTGACATGTTGATGCCCTTGAACCTGTATTGCAATTGAGTTTTTTTTACAAAAGAAAAAACCAAATAATATAAGGCAAGAAAATAAATATAAGTGCAGGAAAAAAAACATGAAGTTGTGTGCCAATCCCCGGCAACGGCGCCAAAAACTTGATGTGTGTGAAAGAGCCCTATTAAATTAGAGCGCAAGTGTACACCAGTGTCAAGTTATAATATAAAAGATATCGTCTCCACATGGATTGGGACAACTTCAAAATTAATTTTCCCGCACAAGAAAAATAAAAACACAGATAATTGAGAATTGGTTGAATTGAAGTAAAACTAAAGTAGACAAGGGAAATAGAGGAGGAAATCAGATTGATAAAGTAGGCTAGTATTGATTTGTTCCGTAGTGCAGGTATTGCACTATTCAGAGGACTTCTGTTGCTTATGTCGTGGAACCTATCGCGGCAGAACCTGTCGCGACAGAGGTCTGCTTTTGTCGCGGCAGCGATCAACAACTCCGTTACTTCAAGTTTGGCAAGAACCCCTAGTGTGACTTATCTTATCCATAGGTCCAAGTTCTGTCGGTGAACACGTCTTGGATGATACCTCCCAGCATGAATCGAAGGGTGAACACTGATGTTTGTGAATTCTTCTTTAGCCGCTTAACCTTGTACCTATCCCCAGGCCAAGATAGTTTAACCATAAACTGGAAAACTGTATTTACTTCTTTCTTATACTTAACTCTCCCGATATTAAGTAAATAGATAACCTCACAATGCTCTCCCGATACTCTTACGAGATGTTAAAACCAGAGTAAATAAACTTGAAGTTTTATTGATTCAACAGAACAACCTAAGAAACAGTTTAACCCTTACAACTACTTTACAAGATCAACCCTTAGCTCTGGGGAAGGTTTAGAAAATGATGAAGAAGAGAAAAGCTAGGGTTTATGATGGAAGACGACTAGGAGCTAGGTTATCTTCCCTTTTCGAATTACAAGCATATATATAAGCCTTGGGTGTAAGCTTTCTTAATGGCCAAGAATACTAGTTTGAATTAAGGGTCTGTTTGTTTCACTGAAAATGTTTTCTGGAAAGCATTTTCCAGAAATGAAAAACATTTTCCAGAAAACATTTTCTATTGTTTGGATGTTGCAGTGTAAAATGTTTTCCGATGTTTGGTTAATTTTGAACCAAAATTACTGAAAAAGTATGTGAAGCAAAGGAGGAGATGAAATTCCAGCATTCCGGAATAAACTTTTTGAAAACAAACCATCGATAAACAAAACTAGTCTAACTCAATTTGGTTAAAAAATGCTATAAATTGCACAAAAGCATTTTGCTAAAAAGATGCTGCCACAACAAAGCTATAGAAGTCTTCCACAACCAGAAGTTGTTCATTTTGAAACCTGCTCAAAAACTGGGAAATTGAGATATCAAACTCAAAAGGTAAGAAATGCTACAACACAACTTCACTGGCACTGCACCTCGCCCATCCTAATCAAACAACAACATAAGATGAATGAAAACAACGAATTGTATATCTTGAACTGTCAATAAATACACCCAATATAACATGGAAATCAAAACAAAAAGAAAAAAAATAAATCTCAAACTGCTAAAGCTAATGAATTTGAACCATAATTCACTAAACTTCAAAAGGCAACTTAATTCACATAAACAGACCCTTAGTTTACAGTGACATCTTATAATGAGGGTTGTTTTTTGTGTGCATATTTGCTAGACTAGCAGTTTAGAATATCCTTAGAACTTTCTGTTTTATGTTAACTTATTTTTGTGCATTGCTCTTTCCGGATGGATTACAAAGAATAATTCTTCAATGACCAAATCAAATTTATCCACGTAGCAAGGGATGAGAAGGAAGAGAATTTTGAGAAGCTGCAGCAGCATGTAACCCCCTCGTCCCGGTCTGGTCGGAAGACCGGTCCGAGTGGGCCACACGGGGAAAACCGAAGCGAAACCCGTTAAGGCTTCCCCTCGGTTAACGACCCAGAAAATTTCTTTTAACTTTAATCTTATCTACATGCATATTTAATTCCTATGTGAAGCACAACAGCGGAAGATACAAACAACGAAACATTCACCGACCAAACAAAACATAAACAGTCCATTTTACTTCATTACAGCAGGCCGTTTCGAAACGCCTATAGGGTGTTCCGAAACGCCTTGACTTAGTCAACGGCCAAGGTCAACCATAAGGTGACCGTTCCGAAACAGGGGAGACCCGTATCGGAACGACCTTGACGGTCAATATCTCGTGGTCAACGAGATTTGACCGTTTCGGAACCTCAGAGGCCCGTTTCGGAACGGCTTCATCTCGCCAATTTCTCAAAATTCCAGTAGCGAAAACGTTCCAAAACGACCCTCATCCGTTTCGAAATGGCAGGCCATAAACAAAGGGGTCGTTCCAGAACACGGGGACCCGTTCCAAAACACCCCCTGTCTGCAGACTTTTCTGGACTGTTTTGAGGTACAAGGATGCCCCAAAACACCATACGACAGCCAAGCATTTAAACCCAATATATACCAACATTACTATCATGCATTAGCAAGATTTAGACATGTCTAATACTAAGGCAACAACCCACAACATGCATTCATTCAAACAACATCCAACCTTAAGCATGGTTTCTAAGGCATTTAACCAACATACAAGAGAGCAATTTAGGCATGGATAACAACTTAAACATGGCATCACATGCCACACAAAAGCAACATAACATAGAGTCTAAACATGCTCCTAGCAACCAACAACAACCAACAAACCTTACACATCCCATTGCTTAAACTATTACATGTCTTAGCATTAAAACCATACTTGATGAACTCAAGTCCAAAACCACACTTGGAGGCCCTCCACTTGCCGAGCAACCCACGAACTAAGGATCTGCAATGTTGAACAAGGAGAGCGTAAGCAATAATGCTTAGTGAGGGTAAGCTCTAAAAACAAACCTCAACATCGCAGGGTCCGAGCACGATCTAGCCAAGGCAATTCACATTTACCAAGAGTCCACAAGATATAGATGCATGAGCAATATATCACATATATGCCATAAACATGAGCTCAACGCTACCATACATGTAATCACATTTAGACATCCAAACAACTCATATATTTCAACACATTGATACACATATCAATCAACATTGGCACCTAGTTAAGACTCAAATACACGGATAACCGTTGGAACTCACATCCAACAACACAACCATTACCTGACGGTGGGATTTCACTCATCACCGGTCTCGCGGAGGGGATTCCACTCGTCCTCACGCCCCGTCGATGGGATTCCACTCATCACCGACTATATTTAAATACCATTTCCGGGCGTACCCGTACTCCTCCTTGGTGACTCAACGCCACCAAGGCCACGCGCGACTTTTGACTCATGTGTACACACTAACATCCTAATGATCGATCATTTGTATTTAAGTATACTAGTGCCAATATTTTACTCATTCCACATTACTCATTTCAATCATTTCCGTGCTTAGCACGCACTCACCATGGACACAATCATGAACCATCACCATACATGCTTTAAGCAATACAACCCATGCCTCAATTCACATGTATAAAACAATATACATTAGCATTCATATCACAAGTCATGCGAGGCATATACATTCATACATTTGAGTTCATCCAAAGGCTTAGATCAAGCTTAGGATTAGGCTACCACCCTAATCCTAACTCTAGGTGGGTCTACCAAGCCCAACCTAGTCCATATACTCGAACCAACTAATTTAAAATCATTTAAAGAAATTAACCACTCACCTAAACTCCCAAGCACAAGACCAAGCAAGCAACAACCTTCAACTTCCCGGATTCACTTCCGATGCTTCACCGATGCCCAAACTCGATTCTAATCATCTCAAACACAAACAAAACGTTCGAATCAATAACACATTATCGGAAACAACCCGGATTAACATTAACAAGCATTCAACACCCCAAACAAGTCCAAAAACAGAATTTTCGAGTAGCTCACTTAACCCACTGAAATCTTCCATTTCAAGCCTCCAAACGACCATCAAACACACCCAAAGCAACCCTCAATTATCATACTAGCACCAGCCCTCGAAATCCAACATTAACCAACCCCAAAAACCCCTTTAAAAGCCTCATAAAACCCCATTGGTACCCAAATCCGAAATTTCCCAAAATCACTTGAAATTCATATATGATATACTATTTGGCTTCCTTACACCACAACTAAGCATATTAAATCAAATACTTCACTTAACAACTTAGAAAATCACATTTTAAATCAAAATATTCAAAAATGACATTTTCCAAAACTTCCATGAAAACTAAAATGAAAGGTACTTTTATGAAGGGGAAGGTGAGGAGAAGTCAAAAATACTATTACCGTTCAATTTGGAGTTGAAATGAAGAAGAGAGGTGATGGAATAGTGCTCTTCAATGGTGGAGGGGTTTTACCGTGGGTTTTGTGGAGAGAGAGAGAGGGAAGATGAGTGAAATGTGGGTTTTGGTTTGGTTTGTTTTAATTTAAAAGCCCAATGACCCATTTGCCCTTGATGAAATGGATTATTCACAAGGACATATATTCTTTGGTCATTTGAGGTTTTAATTCCAAAACTTAGTCTATCATTAATTTAATTAATTTGAAAGCCAAACCCGGACCATTATTTAAATCATAGAACCGAACCTAAGATAATATTAAAATATTATTTTCACCTAACCCCTAAACCCGGGTGTTACAACTCTCCCCCACTTAAGGAATTTCGTCCCCGAAATTACCTGGTGGAAACAAATACGGAAACTGCTCAACCATATCAGCTTTCCTCTCCCACGTGGCCTCTTCCACACCTCTATGTCTCCACAACACCTTGACCAACTCTATGGTCTTGCCACGCAACACCTTGCTGTCAGAAGCAAGTATCTCAACGGGCTCTTCATTATAAGATAAATCCGGATTCAACTCTATCTCCTCAACGGGCATCACATGAGAAGGATCTGATCTATATCTCCTAAGCATAGATACATGAAAGACATCATGGATCTTTTCTAACTCAGAAGGTAACCTCAACCGATAAGCTACAGGCCCAATCCGCTCAACTATCTCATACGGACCAATGAACCTCGGACTCAACTTGCCCTTTCGGCCAAATCTCATTACCTTCTTCCACGGAGATACCTTCAGAAACACTTTCTCACCCACTGAGTACTCAACTTCTTTCCTCTTCAAATCTGCATAGGACTTCTGACGATCGGAAGCTGCTTTCAAACGGTCACAAATCAACTTCACTTTTTCTGTGGTTCCCTTGAGCAAGTCTGACATCGGTAACAACCTCTGACCTGTCTCAGCCCAACAAATCGGAGTCCTACATCGTCTACCATACAAAGCCTCATAAGGTGCCATCTGAATACTAGACTGATAACTGTTGTTGTAAGCGAACTCAACTAACGGTAAGTGCTTCTCCCAAGAACCCTGAAAATCAATCACACAACAACGAAGCATATCCTCTAGAATCTGTATCACTCGCTCCGACTTCCCATCGGACTACGGATGATAAGATGTGCTAAAATGTAGACGACTACCCAAGGCACTATGCAAACAACTCCAGAACCTCGAAGTAAATCTAGGATCCCTATCGGAAACTATAGACTTTGGAACTCCATGAAGTCTCACAATCTCACGAATGTACAAGCTTGCCAACTTGTCTAAGGAATCCGTAGTGTTCACTGCTAAGAAGTGAGCACACTTAGTGAATCTATCAACAATCACCCAAACTGAATTTTTCTTCGAAGGAGACAAAGGCAACCCCGATACAAAATCCATGGTGATTCTCTCCCACTTCCATTCCGGAATCTTCAAAGGCTGTAGCAAACCTGAAGGACCCTGATGTTCTGCCTTCACTCTCTGACAAACCATACAACGACTCACATACTTGGCTACATCTCTCTTCAAACCAACCCAGAAGTAATCATTCTTCAAATCTCGGTACATCTTGGTACTACCCGGATGCATAGAAAAGGGGCTCGAATGTGCTTCACTCAAAATCTGACGTCTCAACTCAACATCTTCCGGTACAATAATTCTATCTCTAAAGCACAACAAACTCTCACCACTGAAACTATACTCGGTCGGTCTTCCTTCGGCTATGTCCTGAACATGAGGAACTAGGCTCGGATCTTGCAACTGCTTCTCTCTAATCAACTGAATCAAGGAAGGCTTCACTTGCAATTCGGTGATCAGACCACCATCATCGGACACACTCAATCTAGCAAACATAGCTCTCAACTCAACGACCACTTTTCTACTCAAAGCGTCGGCTACTACATTTGCTTTACCCGGATGGTACTCAATGGTCAAATCGTAATCCTTTAACAACTCTAACCATCTTCTCTGTCTCAAGTTCAACTCTTTCTGTGTCATCAAGTACTTCAAGCTCTTGTGATCGGTGTAAACTATACACTTCTCACCATACAAATAGTGACGCCAAATTTTCAATGCAAACACAACTGCGGCTAGCTCTATGTCATGAGTAGGATAGTTCTTTTCATGAATCTTCAACTGTCTAGAAGCATAAGCAACAACTCTCCTATCTTGCATCAAAACACACCCTAAGCCTACGTAGGAAGCATCACTGTAAATCACAAACTCCTTACCTGAAACAGGTTGCACTAACACTGGAGCATTTGTCAAAGCTTCTTTCAACTTCTCAAAGGCCTTTTGTCTTGCATCTGACCATTCAAACTTGACTCCCTTTTGCAACAACTTAGTCAAGGGAACAGCTACTCTAGAGAAGCCATCAACAAACCTCCTATAGTAACCAGCTAATCCTAGGAAACTCCTAATCTCGGTCACGGACTTAGGTTGTTTCCACTCAACAATAGCCTCAATCTTCGATGGATCAACTCGGATACCTTCGGCCGAAACAACATGGCCAAGAAATACAACCTCTCGAATCCAGAACTCACATTTACTAAGCTTCGCATACAACTGATTGCTCAACAACCTCTATAAAACAAACCTCAAGTGCTCATCATGCTCTTCTTCTGTCTTCGAGTACACAAGTATATCATCGATGAAGACAACCACGAACCGGTCTAAATAGTCTCTAAAAATTCTGTTCATCATGTCCATGAATGCTGCTGGAGCATTCGTGAGCCCAAATGGCATCACAAGAAACTCATAGTGACCATACCTAGTCCTAAAAGCTGTCTTCGGAACATCACACTCTTTCACTTTCAACTGATAGTACCCGGATCTCAAATCTATCTTCGAAAATACTGAAGCACCTCTCAACTTATCAAACAAATCATCTATACAAGGCAACGGATACTTGTTCTTCACGGTCAACTGGTTCAGCTGCCTATAGTCAATACACATGCGCATGCTACCATCTTTCTTTTTCACAAACAACACTGGAGCACCCCACAGAGAACTACTAGGCCTAATGAAACCTCGGTCTAATAATTCTTGCAACTGACTCTTCAATTCCTTCAACTCTTTCGGAGCCATACGATACGGAGCTAGCGAAACTGGACTAGACCCTGAAACTATCTCAATCACAAACTCAACATCTCTGTCAGGAGGCAAACCCGGTAACTCTTCAGGAAACACATCTGGAAAGTCACACACTGTTCTGATTTCTTTCGGTCTAGCTTCACTCATGTCCGGATTCATAACATAAGCTAAATAAGCCCCACATCCAGAGTCCATCAACCTATGAGCCTCTAAAGCTGACACCACATTAGACAAGAACTTAATGTTCTCGCCCACTACCACTACCTCGTAGTCATCAGAAAGCTTCAAAGAGATTCTCTTTGTCTCAAAGTCCACACTAGCCCGATGCTCGACCAACCAATCCATGCCCAAAATAATATCAAAACCGTAGAAAGGAAGTTCCATCATATCAACTGATAACACATGACCCTGAATCTTCAGTGGACACCTCCTAAACATACGTCTAACCACAACTGTCTCACCAAAAGAACTAGTAACATGCATACCTACATCTAAGATCTCAACAGGAATATCTAACTTCTGTGCATGCTCACTCAAGATGTAGGAATGTGTAGAACCCGAATCAACCAAAGAAAGCAAAGACATAGACTGTAACTCAAAATTACCTGCTATCACATCGGTGTCGTTCCCGGCCTCTCTCTGAGCATAGACCCTCGCTGGTCCTCCCGCCTCTGGCTGCACAGCCACAACATGTGCAAGGTTCCTCTGAGCATCTACCCTAGGTGCATCAGCCCTCGGCTGGAAGTAGCCACGACCACGCCCACGGCCTCTCTGAAAATCATTACCCCTCGCAGGAGCCTGAGCAATGTTCGGTGCCTGAGCTGCCTGACGCGGACAGTCCCTCCTAAAGTGGTCCCTCGAACCACAGTTCCAACAAGCATGGAAGTTACCCCAGCACTCTCCAGTGTGTAGGGGTGTTCATTGTCGGATATCGGATCGGATCCGATCCGATTTTTTCGGATATCCGGGTTTTCGGATCGGCAATATAGTGATCCGTATCCGATCCGGAAAAAATCGGATATCCGGTTTTTCGGATACCGGATAACCGGATCGGATATTCGGATATCCGATTATCCGAACATATAATTTGATTCAACTATTTTTTCGAATTTGAATGTCGTATTTATGAAAATTTCGAAATTTCGAATATAACAAACTACAAATTGCTAAATATAACAAGATTCACATCTATGAAATATTCGATTTTTTAAATTTTCGGACATAACAAGCATCAAATTGTTAAATATAACAAGATTAATATTTAAAAAATATTAGATATTCGGATTTTCGGGTTTTCGGATAATCCGAAACTTGTAATATTGCGATCCGTATCCGATCCGGAAAATCTATAATCGGATCGGATATCCGATCCAAAAATAAAAATCGGATCGGATATCCGAATTTTCGGATCGGATCAATGGATAATCGGATCGGATCGGTCGGATCGGATATTTTTGAACACCCCTACCAGTGTGTTGTCTCCCACACTGTGTACACTCGGGCAAGCGTCCTCCTCCTCTATGGCCCTGATGGCCCCTACCATGGTGGCCACCGCCACGTCTCTGATCAAACTGATGTCCGCCACCTCTGTGCCTCTTAGCATCTCTACCATCAAAGTGGTTATGCCTCTTTCCAGAACCAGAACCACCAGCTCGTTTGGCTGAACCCAAACTATGCTCCAAATCCTTGGCCCTCGCGACCAACACATCAAAGTCTGAGTAGTCAGAAGCCAATGTGTACCTTTTAACCTCTTCATTCAATCCGTACCGGAAACGATTGCAGCATTCCACTTCAGTAGGAACCAACTCTGGGGCATACTGACTCAAGCGAACAAAGCGGATCTCATAATCAGTCACAGAAGCATCCCCCTGAGTAAGAGCCATAAACTCTCGCTTCTTCTCATCCAAGTACCTCGGTCCCAAGTATCTCTTCCGGAAAGCAGACTCAAAGAACTCCCAATCAATCTCTGTCTCTGGAACCCCGGTAGTGATGGTGACCCACCAGGTGTAGGCATCACACTGAAGCAGTGAGATCACACAACCCAATCTACGTGCGCCCGCACAACCCATCTGAGCCAAGATACGAACTGTCTTCTCCAACCATAACTCCGACCTCTCCGGAGTAGATCCTCTAAACTCCTCGGCCCCTAAGCTACGGAGCCTCTCCAAAGGTAAACTGGCATCATCACACCTAGGCTGAGCTGCAGCCTGAGCTCCCGCAACTGCGGCCTGGAACGCTCCCGCTATTGCTTGCACAAGTGGAGTCATATCAATTCCAGCTGGACCTTGGCCACCTTGGCCACCCTGGGGTCCATTTCCTCCGACTCCATCCTCGCCCCCAACTCCCGGTGGAGGAGGTGGTGGTGGTGGAGGTGGTGGAGGAGTGCCAACTTCCGCGGCCCCCGGTCCCTCTATGTGAGCCCCCGCACCAACTACCGGCTCAACAGGAGCCACAACTCGCGGTTCCTGACGAACCAACCTCGGTCTACCTCTCGGTCTAGACATTGCTCTCACAGATATTAACTACAACCACAACAACAAAACACACAAGTTGGGTTAGCAAGGTAAGGCTTCCAAGTGTCCAAGTATGTTCCCTCACCTAAAAATCATTTTTTTCCAATGTAATAGTAGCAATGGGACCCACACACATGCTTTAAAATAAAACAATCAGCATACTTGTCACACAAACAACCATTCTTGCAAAACAAGCAAACACCGTGCATTTCAATTTAAAAACTTAAACTTACCTCACTTACCTGCCCAAGGTCTTGGTAACCTTAGGCTCTGATACCAACAAGTGTAACCCCCTCGTCCCGGTCTGGTCGGATGACCGGTCCGAGTGGGCCACACGGGGAAAACCGAAGCGAAACCCGTTAAGGCTTCCCCTCGGTTAACGACCCAGAAAATTTCTTTTAACTTTAATCTTATCTACATGCATATTTAATTCCTATGTGAAGCACAACAGCGGAAGATACAAACAACGAAACATTCACCGACCAAACAAAACATAAACAGTCCATTTTACTTCATTACAGCAGGCCGTTTCGAAACGCCCATAGGGTGTTTCGAAACGCCTTGACTTAGTCAACGGCCAGCGTCAACCATAAGGTGACCGTTCCGAAACAGGGGAGACCCGTATCGGAACGACCTTGACGTTCAATATCTCGTGGTCAACGAGATTTGACCGTTTCGGAACCTCAGAGGCCCGTTTCAGAACGGCTTCATCTCGCCAATTTCTCAAAATTCCAGTAGCGAAAACGTTCCAAAACGACCCTCATCCGTTTCGAAACGGCAGGCCATAAACAAAGGGGCCGTTCCGGAACACGGGGACCCGTTCCAAAACACCCCCTGTCTGCAGACTTTTCTGGACTGTTTTGAGGCACAAGGATGCCCCAAAACACCTCCAAAACACCATACGACAGCCAAGCATTTAAACCTAATATATACCAACATTACTATCATGCATTAGCAAGATTTAGACATGTCTAATACTAAGGCAACAACCCACAACATGCATTCATTCAAACAACATCCAACCTTAAGCATGGTTTCTAAGGCATTTAACCAACATACAAGAGAGCAATTTAGGCATGGATAACAACTTAAACATGGCATCACAGGCCACACAAAAGCAACATAACATAGAGTCTAAACATGCTCCTAGCAACCAACAACAACCAACAAACCTTACACATCCCATTGCTTAAACTATTACATGTCTTAGCATTAAAACCATACTTGATGAACTCAAGTCCAAAACCACACTTGGAGGCCCTCCACTTGCCGAGCAACCCACGAACTAAGGATCTGCAATGTTGAACAAGGAGAGCGTAAGCAATAATGCTTAGTGAGGGTAAGCTCTAAAAGAAAACCTCAACATCGCAGGGTCCGAGCACGATCTAGCCAAGGCAATTCACATTTACCAAGAGTCCACAAGATATAGATGCATGAGCAATATATCACATATATGCCATAAACATGAGCTCAACGCTACCATACATGTAATCACATTTAGACATCCAAACATCTCATATATTTCAACACATTGATACACATATCAATCAACATTGGCACCTAGTTAAGACTCAAATACACGGATAACCGTTGGAACTCACATCCAACAACACAACCATTACCTGACGGTGGGATTTCACTCATCACCGGTCTCGCGGAGGGGATTCCACTCGTCCTCACGGCCCGTCGATGGGATTCCACTCATCACCGACTATATTTAAATACCATTTCCGGGCGTACCCGTACTCCTCCTTGGTGACTCAACGCCACCAAGGCCACGCGCGACTTTTGACTCATGTGTACACACTAACATCCTAATGATCGATCATTTGTATTTAAGTATACTAGTGCCAATATTTTACTCATTCCACATTACTCATTTCAATCATTTCCGTGCTTAGCACGCACTCACCATGGACACAATCATGAACCATCACCATACATGCTTTAAGCAATACAACCCATGCCTCAATTCACATGTATAAAACAATATACATTAGCATTCATATCACAAGTCATACGAGGCATATACATTCATACATTTGAGTTCATCCAAAGGCTTAGATCAAGCTTAGGATTAGGCTACCACCCTAATCCTAACTCTAGGTGGGTCTACCAAGCCCAACCTAGTCCATATACTCGAACCAACTAATTTAAAATCATTTAAAGAAATTAACCACTCACCTAAACTCCCAAGCACAAGACCAAGCAAGCAACAACCTTCAACTTCCCGGATTCACTTCCGATGCTTCACCGATGCCCAAACTCGATTCTAATCATCTCAAACACAAACAAAACGTTCGAATCAATAACACATCATCGGAAACAACCCGGATTAACATTAACAAGCATTCAACACCCCAAACAAGTCCAAAAACAGAATTTTCGAGTAGCTCACTTAACCCACTGAAATCTTCCATTTCAAGCCTCCAAACGACCATCAAACACACCCAAAGCAACCCTCAATTATCATACTAGCACCAGCCCTCGAAATCCAACATTAACCAACCCCAAAAACCCCTTTAAAAGCCTCCTAAAACCCCCTTGGTACCCAAATCCGAAATTTCCCAAAATCACATGAAATTCATATATGATATACTATTTGGCTTCCTTACACCACAACTAAGCATATTAAATCAAATACTTCACTTAAAAACTTAGAAAATCACATTTTAAATCAAAATATTCAAAAATGACATTTTCCAAAACTTCCATGAAAACTAAAATGAAAGGTACTTTTATGAAGGGGAAGGTGAGGAGAAGTCAAAAATACTATTACCGTTCAATTTGGAGTTGAAATGAAGAAGAGAGGTGATGGAATAGTGCTCTTCAATGGTGGAGGGGTTTTACCGTGGGTTTTGTGGAGAGAGAGAGAGGGAAGATGAGTGAAATGTGGGTTTTGGTTTGGTTTGTTTTAATTTAAAAGCCCAATGACCCATTTGCCCTTGATGAAATGGATTATTCACAAGGACATATATTCTTTGGTCATTTGAGGTTTTAATTCCAAAACTTAGTCTATCATTAATTTAATTAGTTTGAAAGCCAAACCCGGACCATTATTTAAATCATAGAACCGAACCCAAGATAATATTAAAATATTATTTTCACCTAACCCCTAAACTCGGGTGTTACACAGCAACAGCGTGAGAAGTTTGTCAAGCAATCTACCCCTAATCCTTCAAATACAGAGGAATACAGGCGCTGGTACATAATTTCGATACTGCTGTGAATTCCAAGTTTAATTGGATCAAAAACAAGATAAAACCCTGCTAGATCTTTTTTTATTTGTTTATCTATTTATGTATGTTAGTTGTGACATATTTTATCGGTTTTGTTCTCTTCATGTGTAGGGCGGATGAAATTGCAAAATTCATAAAGTTCTAGATGAAGAGATGGAAGCTTTTGTGGCTGAGAGGGAACATCTAATTAGTGTTCATGAAAAGAAGATGGTGGATATGAGACGGAGGCACAGGGAGGAAGAAGCCGAGCTGGAAAAGGAGTTTGATACGGAATTGATCCGCCTCATGGAGAAGTATACTCCTGACCAGCATGGGGCACTCCCAAGTTCGACAAGATTTGGAAAATGACTTCCCCTTTCCAACACGGGAAGTTGTTTTCCGTAAAAATATTAGAGATTTTACTTTGACCGGAAAACATTTTCCTTTGACCAAGAGTTTTCTTTGAACCAAACACGGGAAAATTAGGAAAATGTTTTCTCAGAAATTATTTTCCTCCAAACAAACAGACCCTAAAGTAAAATTTATTTAAAGACTAAATCTCTGAATAAACGTCCCTTAGTTCGCCCTATCTTCTTGCTTTGACTTTCTCCTCAAACTTTGGGCAAGGCATTCCTTGTGCTTCTGGGCTCCAAAAATTATGCGAGTGGTCTACAAAAATCAGGCTTGAATTCCTCTATCAGTCGAACTCCACTTCGCATTTTCCACATATGTTGTCTTCACTGTCGCCACTTTTGTCACGGCAACTATCACGACAGTGATGTATGAGGCAGTTTTCTTCTTCACTATCGCCACTTCTGTCACGGCAAATGTCACGAAAGTGATATATGAGGCAGTTTTCTTCTTCACTATCGCCACTTCTTTCACGGCAACTGTCACGATAGTGATGTATGAGGCAGTTTTCTTCAAACCTTCACTCCAGCTCCACTGTTATCTTCTGTTCCTCTACTGCCCTGGATGTTGCCACAGCAGGTACTTGCAAGAATTGATCGAAATTAGCAGCATCTGTGCAATATTATCTATTTGTAATGTTTATGCAAATTATATCCTAAAATGCAACTAAACATGTTGGAGTGCATCAATAATATGGGTAAATGAGGGTTTAAATATAGAACATTTATGCACTTAACAAGAGGTTTTACCCCAATCTGCTATTACAATCCTTCGTTTACCAAACATCTAAGTTAGTAGATTTGACTGGTCAAACTTCTAAAAATGCTTCAAACCTCTATATTTTTGCTCAAAAAGCTGTTTACCAAACATGACATATAATTTATAATAATTTAAATAAATTAAAAAATAATATTAACTTTTTCCCCAAAATATTTAGGAAACTACGACAACTATTAATGTGGAGGGGAAGTCGTCGTGTGTTCTCAACAAGTTTCAAAAGGAATGGTTTTTTTCAAGGGATTTTCATTTACTTCCCACAAGTTCACTTGGGTTATTATTTTTCAATAGGGTAGGGGAACTCGTCATGTGCTCCAGACGAGTACCTATAAATATTTTCTTAAATAAAGGGAATTTTGTATTGTGCTCTTTATGACTTCCTTTACGACTTCCAACTATTAAATTCTTATTAGAAAAATCTAATCTCATGATTAAAAATTTAGAATTGCATCATGTACTACATATATAGGTAGACACCGGAAAAGTCAATGTGCTACACCCTTAGGGTGCAGTTAAAAATACCCAACATAAATTCTTACCATTTTGGTAACAATTTAGGTTGGAATGGGTGATAATTTAGGTAGAACTAAAGTTCTTATCAACTGGGTAAGAATTTAGGTTGGAACAAAAATTGTTACGGTGTCTATAACATTTTAGGTTATAACCGTAACTCTTACCATTTGGATTTTTAGGTTAGATTTTGCCTTAGATAAGAATTTATGTTATAACACAAATACTTACCAACTGAGTAAGAAATTGTGTTGGAGTTGCCTTAATTTAGCCGCACCATAAGGTATCGCATACAAAACCTCCGAGGTCGACATTGGTACGTTGTCATTGGCAAGTATTTTCATTCATTTTTAACACCACTAGCTTTTGAGGGTAAATTATAAAACAAACAATAGTGTAGGTGCTACTTAAAAAATTATTGTATTAGCTGAGTGTGAACTGGGGTAAGCTTTAGAGGCTAATTTATCAACGAAGCCTACAAAACTGAAGGTGCATGCAACAAAATATGCTTTTAACGGTGTTTTTAGTCCTATAACTGCATTTTCAAACACCATTAAAAACCCTCCCGGCACTAGTAAAAGCGTTGCTAAATCAAACATTGCAATAATTAGTGACGTTTGTGAACAAAAAAGGTGCCACAAAAGGTCGAGATATATAGCGGCGTTTGTTCCTCCAACGTCGCAGAATACCTTGTCTTTAGTGGCGTTTTTTCCATCAAACGCCGCTATATATCTTGTCTTTAGTGGTGTTTGTCCCTCCAAACATCGCTATTGACTATGTATCTTCTTCCCCCGCCTCATTACTTAACTCAGCGATCTATACTTGTAATTCGCTTCTTTATAAAGTTTCAATAAGATATACATAGAGTCTGTTAGGCTCGATGATCACTCAACCGTTGCTTGCCAAGTTGTGGAGAAGATGTAATTTTGGGTGTTTGTGGTGGAAACAAAAGATAGATAAAATTGACACACGATTTATAGTGGTTCGACTTTCTAAACAAAGCCTACATCCACTATCATAGCTCCCCACCAAGGATTTCACCAATTCAGTAAGAATTCTACCCCTTTTTTAGGCTAAGGAGGCAACCATTTACAACCTAGACTCACTCACAAAGCCTAGCAACTAAAGCCCACAACCCGAGCTTTGGGCACACTCTTAAACAAGAGAATTCTAAAAAAAACGAAATCCCTCTACAAAGGTTGATGTTTGCACACTAAAGCACTCACCCAAATCCTAGTACACATGAGCATACATTGACAATTTGAGCTCACAAGTGTTTGTCTATACAAGGAATGGAGATTTAAGCACTAAGACAATATTTGCATCATAATGTTATTGACAATAGGATCATTACTCTTCTATAGATGCTTGGAGGTCCCTTTTATACTCAATTGAGCTTCTAGTCGTTGAGGACCGTTGGGATGTTTTGGAGCTATTGGGTCTTGATTTCCCTCCATAAATGCAGTTCTGGGCAGTAGGGTATCGATACTCGTGTCACTATATCGATACGCCCTTCTTGGAAACTAGCCATTGAACCTACTTCAGCTTATGTGTATCGATACGCTTGGGAGCATATCGGTACAACTTGCATTTCAAATAGCCATTGGGAAAAAGACCGTTGAAAGTGGTTAAGGCGCATCGGTACGTGAACTAGTCATTGGAGAGTTTTAAAGCGCTCTGTATCGATACGACAAAAGCGTATTGATACGGGTTTTGGCTACTGAAATTTCCCTATAGCTGAAACCCTAAAGCATATCGATATGGTACATACCGTATTGGTACTTTGATATTAAAATCATAGGCCTGACTACTTTAAAAACATTTTAAGTTATTCTAAAGCCTTGTAAAAACCCTTAAGCATATTTTCAAGTTGTTTGGACTTACAAAACATTTTGAAATCTTTTTCAATCTAGTCCAAATTAATTTTTCAATTATTATATCAAAACATATATCTTAACAATCTCCCCATTTTTGATATAATAAAACAACTTAAAAAATTGTTTGTGATTCCCCCATTTGTAAATTTTTTTTGAATAAGAGACATAATTTTTTAAAATTTGAAGCTCCCCCTTATTCTCACTTGAAAAATCATTTTTTCAAACCATTTCTTCCCCTTTTTGTTATATAAAAAAGAATTCAAAAGACTTTAAATTCAAAATAACATAGGAGGTTATTTTTTTTACACAAATAAGAATTTTGGTTTTAAAAACGGCTCCCCCTTACTCAAGCACCAATAAGTGTTAGTCCAACAAATATGATAATCTAGTTGAAATAAAAATAAATGAAATCAAACAAAAGAAAATAACTAGATTTTACCACACTTGAACCCAATGGAGGATGTGAAGCATTCATTCTTCAAGTATCTTTCTTTGTATGTATGGAGCTCCCCCTCAATATTTGACTTGTTGATTATTCTCCATCACACCTAAAATAAGACAATCATGTAATTTTTAGTATCCAAATTGCTTTGAATCCATAAGCGTTAGTAGCACAAAGTTTGGTCCCCTTAGGAATCCATTTTACAATTTCATCTTTTTTAGTTGAAGTGATTAGTCCTTTTGGGACCCAAACAGTTCTAAAACATTTTCCATTTACAAATCTAGGGGCACTAGATTGTCTTTGATAAAAAATTGATTTTCCAAAATTTGTTTTCTTTTCAAGTTCTTTGGAAATCGAATTTTTTTCTTCTTGAACTTTATGGAGCAAATTTTGTAAATCAACACATTTTTGCTCAAACTCATTGAGTTTTGCTTCAAGTTCAATTTTGGTTTTAAAAATAAAATCATTTTGAATTTTGAATTTTCAAATTTGAAACCGCTTTCTTGTTTTTCAAAATGTGATTTTTAAACTCTAAAACCAAATCATCATAGGCATTTTGTAATTCATCAAAAGAATAAGAAGTTGAAGTAGATGAATTAGAAGTTAGCCTTGAATCTTCTTGGATGGCCATGAGACAAAGGTTGGCTTTTTCATTGTTGGTGGAGTCATCATCACTCCAAGTAGCCACATATGCATCCTTCTTCTTATGGCTTGAAGAGATTTCCCTCTTCTTCTTCCTCGATTAATGTTTGGATTCTTTCCTTTTACTCTTCATTAATCGGGCAAACTTCTCGAAAAGATAGACCATCTATTCTCCTTCACCTTCCTCTTCAATTGAATCTACATGTAGGCATGTAGAGGAATTGAGAGAAACGAAATTCGTGGTAATGCCTAGCTTCATGGCTTTCTTCTTCCCCATCTTCTTTATATATTCCTTTTTCTTTTCCTATTCTTTTCCTTTCTTCGTGATTTTATGAGTGAGAAGAGACCTTAAGAGTTCATCTAGCTTTAAAGTCTTGAGATTCTTGGCTTCGAGGATGACGGTCTTCTTTGAGTCTCATGACTCAGAAAGAGAATAAAGAAGATTTCGGACAAGCTTGTCTTCTAGAATGATTTCTCCATAGCCTTTGAGTTCATTTGTGATGGTGAAGAATCTATCGAATATCTTCGTGATGTCTTCATCCGGTTCTATCTTGAAGTTCTCATACTTGAGGTTGAGAAGACTGATCTTGGTCTCCTTTACTTCGTTGGTTCCTTCGTATGTGACTTCAAGCTTATCCAATACTTCCTTGGCATCTTCACAAGAAGACATCTTCTCATAGATGTTGGGGCTAAATACATAAAAGAGAATGTGCAAAGCCTTGCAATTTAGCTCCATCTTCTTGTGATCATATGCATTCCATTCCGCCTTGCATCTTTGCGGTACGTATGGACCATCTTCAACAATTTCCCAAAGCTTGTAATCTTTGGCCTTGATGAAGAACATCATTCTTGTCTTCCAATAAGCATAGTTGGTCCCGTCAAAGAAAGGTGGCTTGTAGATGGATTGCGCCATTTAACCGGTTTATTGAATTGATATATCGAGCTTCTAAGATCATCTCAATAGGATGTTAATCCTCTTCAATTGAGCCTCGCTTTGATACCAATTGTTAGGCTTGATGATCACTCAACTGTTGCTTGCCAAGTTGTGGAGAAGATGTAATTTTGGGTGTTTGTGGTGGAAGCAAAAGATAGACAAAATTGACACACGATTTAGAGTGGTTCGGCTTTCTAACCAAATCCTACAACCACTACCTTCACTCCCCACCAAGGATTTCACCAATTCATTAAGAATTCTTCCATTTTTCTAGGCTAAGGAGGCAACCATTTACAACCTAGACTCACTCACAAAGTCTAGCAACCAAAGCTCACAACCCAAGCTTTGGGCACACTTTTAAACAAGAGAATTCTAAGAAAACGAAATCCCTCTACAAAGGTTGATGTTTGCACACTAAAGCACTCACCCAAATCCTAGTACACCTGAGCATACATTGACAATTTGAGCTCACAAGTGTTTGTCTATACAAGGAATGAAAATTTAAGCACTAAGACAATCTTTGCATTATAATGTTGTTGACAATATGATCATTAGTCTTCTATAAATGCTTGGAGGTCCCTTTTATACTCCCAATTGAGCTTCTAGCCGTTAAGGACCGTTGGGGATGTTTTGGAGCTGTTGGGTCTTGATTTCTCTCCATAAATGTAGTTCTGGGTAGTAGGGTATCGATACTCGTGTCACTGTATCTATACGCCCTTATTGGAAACTAGTTGTTGAGCCTGCTTCAGTTTATGCGTATCGATACGCCTGGAAGCGTATCGGTACGGCCTGTATTTCAAATAGCCATTAGGAAAAAGACCGTTGGGAGCAGTTAAGGCGTCTTGGTACACGATATAACCGTATCACTACGCGAACTAGCCGTTGGGGAGTTTTAAAGCACTCCGTATCGTTACGGCAAAAGCGTATCAGTACGAGTTTTGGCTACTGGAATTTCTCTGTAGCTGAAACCCTAAAGCGTATCGATACGGTATATACCGTATCAGTACGATGACATTAAAATCATAGGTTTGGCTACTTTAAAAATATTTTATGTTATTCCAAAGCCTTGTAAAAACCCTTAAGCATATTTTCAAATTGTTTGGACTTACAAAACATTTTGAAATCTTTTTCAATTTAGTCCAAATCAATTTTTCAATTATTATATCAAAACATATATCTTAATAGAGTCGTTGTGTGATTTAAATATTCAAATCCTATCGCGGCGTTTGTTAGACAAACATCATTAAAGTACGTGTCTATAGCGTCATTTCTTCAAATACGCCACCATATATCAGTCTATCATGGCGTTTATTCAAAAAAACGCCACTAAATGTACAAAATTAGCGATGTTTACTCAAAAACGCTGCTAAAAAACTTTTTTACTGTAGTATATATGTATTATGAGTTTTTTTATAATTTTAAATAATTGTAATTTTTTATGAGTTATAAGTTCAATTATAAATACAATCACAAACAATACATTAAAAATAGAAAATATTCATACTATATTGAGAGTTTACAAAAATAAACGTAAACTAAACATATAATTTAGACATTTTCCTGTAAACATTGACATAAGAAACTAGCCATTTTAGATCATACAATGACCATACAATGAAAAGATTAAAAACCTAATCAAAAGACTCAAACAAAAGATATATACAAACAGATCTGACTGCATCGACAAACAAACCACAAAAGGGGATCAAACCACTGAAAGGCCATCGACAACCGCAAATCAGAGTCGAACGTTGTGAGAAAACCATCCACAAATGCAAACCGCGTATCTAGATCCAATTCGAGGGTGCAAAGCAGTGAAGATCAGCAGGATAACCAAATAAACCACAAAAGGGGATCAAACTACTAAAATACCATCGACAACCGCAAATCAGAGCCGAACGTCGTGAGAAAATCATCCACGAACGCAAACCGCGTATCTAAATCCAATTCGAGGGTCCAAAGTAGGGAAGATCAGCAAGATAACCAAATAAACGTCATCTTGATTAGTCGAGGCGATGTCAAATCCAACCCTGAGAAAAATTAAATTGAAAAGAAACAACCAAACAACCGTTAATGGAGACAAAAAATGTGTCAAAAGGCAGAGAAAGACGTACCACAAGGCAGAGAAAAACGTTTCACAAAGGCAGAGGAAGACATGCCACAAAGACAAAAGTATACTTATTAAAAATTAAAAAATAAATATAAAATATAATTATACAATTGAAAAAGATAAATTACTAACGGTCGATAACCAACGCAAAAATTGATGTCGCCGCCCGCCGCCGGCGGCCAACAAAAATGAAGAACAAAAATACGGTTAGAAAAAATGACAACCCTAGCGGCTAGAGAAAAATGTATGGTCAAATTGAAAATTGGAATATATTCAAACATAAATCAAAATAAATTTGGACAAAGTTTCTTTTTTTGGAAAAAGAATAAATTTGGACAAAGTTAACATAGGACGGAACTTAACCAGAATAAAATTTAAAGAAAATCCACACATACTTTTTAAGAGTTGGGACTTGAACGTGGGAACTGAAAATCCACAATATATTTTTAAGAGTTGAGACCAAAATACAATTAACCAATGATCTTGCTAAAAACACAAAATTTTAAAGGAACTAAAAATGAAAATTTACCATTTTCTAGGGGCATAGCCGCAGTTAGCCTCCTAGTTCCGCCCTCGACTTCAATCCTTCATACAAATATTTGCAATATAATAAAATTTTAAGTTAATTACCATTTTATATGTTTTATACTTTATTAAAGTTTTTTTAATAGTATAAAGATAATTATAAGGTAATATATGTTCATATATGTTCTTAACTCGTTGACAATGTGCATACATCTTGTAAACAAAACGATTTAAACTCGTATCTCCTAGGTGATTACAAAGTTGAACAATTGTTTTTAATAAAATTATGATGAAAATTACTCAAAATGAACGATATATGTTCTAATATTTATTTCTCGTATGTCACATGTATTCTTGTCATATGTTCTAATATTGTTGTTCAATTTAAAAAAAATATTATAGAGAAAAAATAAATTTAAGAAAATTAAAAAAAAAAGTGATATAAATGTTAACTTTTTTAAAAAATAAATTCCTCTATGTCGTAAATTAAAGTAATTTGATGTAAAATATATAGAAAATATTTATAATTATAATTTAAAAATTCAAAGACACAATCATAAAATACGTACTATAAGAGATGTTCACGAATCACAATCATGATCTAATCATATCGAATTATTCAGAAAAAATTTATAATTATACTTTAGAAATTCAAAGATATGATCATAAAATACATACTATAAGAGATATTCACGATCATGATCCAATCATATCAAATTATTAAGAAATTATTTATTATTTATTATTCAAAGATAGGATCATAAAATACGTAATATAAGAGATGTCCATTGATAGACTAATCTGGATCAGGTACTACAGAGACTCATTATGTGGACGACCTTTCTAACTCAATTGTTTCATTCAAAATGTTAAGATTCGAATTCTTTACTACAGTTTGCAACGATCGAGGAAATATTTCCAAAAAAATATGGTGTGTTAAGGTGTTTCTTTCAAACCATTTGAGTTAGTTTCTTCATCTGTACATCTTCTATTTTTATTAACTAGAAAATTGGGTTTTTGAAAAGAAAGGTGTTTGATATATGGCTTGTGGTATGAAATTTGTTAGTTTTGGTGTGTGTTATTTTGGAGAAACAAATAACAGGTGGTTTAATAACGTGCCATAATGAAACAATATCGATGTTACAGTAATGAATGGTTGATAACTAAAACAAAGTACTGTCCATTGTTTTTGTCAATCAAATGGAACAAGTTTTAAAGCTTAATTTACACTAAACAAATCAAATTCTTGTTAAGTGTCTTTGTACACCACAAAAGCGATTATAAGAAGGTATACTTCTTAAGATAATAATTATATTATTTTATAAGAAATTTCAATTGTTTGGTTAATAGAATGCAATTCTATCTTAATTTATATATCGTATTTGTAGTTATAAATTATAATTTCAAAACTACATAGTAAAAAAAATACTCATATTTGAATAATTCACTCAGCTTCTACCTCATAAGTGTGCATCAAGTAATTAGAGTATTCCAAATACACATAATTTAATAACATACGTTAATTATGATAATTATCTAAACATATCATTTAAATGTAATTATATCCAAATTCAATTACCATATAATTTTTCGAACATTTTCACAAAGATTTGTCTCACTCTCTTCCTAGTGCTCCTGTTGCGAATTAATCTCAGGACTTAAAGTAGTGGGGGGGGGGGGGGGTTGATCATGCTGGGTTTAGAACTCAAAACTTAAGGGAAGAGAAGAAGCAGGTGAGAAAACTCTGACCACCCGATCATTATTGTCTTCTCCAATCATTTAGATTTTAAAATCGAGTAATGTGATAAAAACACATTTATGATTTTTCAGTTCATGTATTTGTTGGAGGCATATTTAGCAATAAATTTTAAAATTTCATAGAGGTTTTTTTAATTAAAATTCATGTTTTCCCATAATTTTTTATACCTTTCAAATATATAAATATATTAAATCTCAACTAAAGATAATTTATATCTGGATCACCGAATTTAGTATTAGCTTTTACATAAATAATCACTACAACAATACAGGTTTTTAGTGACAAATTGATAGTGACTAGAAATAATTTTGTCACAAATATTAATTTTTTGTGACAATTTTTTTGTGCGACACTATTAGTATAAGTAATTGTCACATAATTTTATTCGGTGACTGTAACAGTAGTAATTGTGACGATTACATTTTTCACAAATAAATTCTCACTATAAGTATACAATTGTGACGATATGTGAAGCGGTCACTATTATTTGATATTTGTTGTTACAATGAAATTACTTGTCACTTAAAGTTTCACTTTTTGTTGTGATAAATTTTGTCACCAATAAAAAAATAAAAGTAATGACAAATTAGACATTGTCACAATGATAAATTTATTTTTATAATTATAAAAAAATTAAGTTATCATAAACTAGTTTGTCAAAAGGTAAAATATTTTTATAGTCTATACTATGTGTAAATTGTTGTTTTAGTCAATCTATTTTGATCAACTTTAGTCTCTATATTTTTCAAATTTTAAAATTTTAATCCTAATCATAACGGGACACCCACAATATGACTAAATTACAATAACTAAAAATGATCAAATTAAAGAACAAAAATTAAATAAGCAACTTATGTATAACAAATTAGCTAAAAAGAAAATTTTACTTAACATATTTAAATACTACCATTCATGTCAGGATCGAAAATTCAAAATTTAAAAAGTATAAAAATTTAAAGTGACCAAATTAGAGTACAAAGACTACTATGTGATTTTAGCATAATATATGATAGATTTTTTTTTTGTTAAAAATTTTAAAAATATATTCCATTTTGATTAGTTTTTTCTTCAAAAAAAAATCTAAAGAGTTTCTTCAACATACGTACTACGTATAAGAAACCATAGAAAAATTAGTTAAATTGTTATTATAATAATTAGTATTATAATTAATAAATATTTTTAAAATAAATAAAATTAATTTCAATTACAATTAAACCTAAATATTATTTTCTTTCAAAATAGTATTAAATTTATTGCCTAGCCTAGTGGATAAATATTGCACTCTCGCCCTAAAAGTTCCAAGTTCGATCCTTCTTGAAGCCATGCATTGCATTTATTTACTAAAAATGATATATGAATATACTACATCATTTATAATTAAATTTCATTTTGATCTAATGAAAACTTAGTCACTATTAATAATCATTTGTGTCAAATAGTGTGGTCATAAAAAAATATAACTATTGTGACAAAATACATGAAAGTTGTAACTAATATAATAGTGACGGAGTTATTAGTGACGACTAATAAAAATAATCACTGTAAATTTCAGTGACTAAATTTAACACTTTCTGTGACTATTTTCAATGTCACTAAAAATACATTTTATTGTGAATAAACCTTTAATATATTTAAATTACAACACTAAAATATTATTATTAATAAGTTAAATCACTTATACTAACAACATTAATTAATTTAACAAAAATATCAAAGTCGACAATTTTTCAGCCAGCAGAATATAAATTATTTAAATTTAATTACCACAATATTTATGTATTAATATATATTTTTAAATATTGTAAAATATATTAACATTTATATAACAATATAAAATTTTAATATAAAGTTTAATCTCACCTATAAAAATGGAATACATTCAATGGCTAGATATTTATCTGAATACATGGACGAGAAACTGGGTCCGTTTGGTTTTATAAAATATTTTTTATTTTTTGTTTATATTTTTATAAAATAATTCTTATTTCTTAAAAAAAATTAAAATATATGTTTGGTTAATAGAGTGGAAAGTTATTTTAAAAAATAAAAATAGTGAAAATGTATTTGAAAAAATAATTATTAAATAATTGAAATAAAATATAATTAGAAAATATAATAATAATAAATAAAATTAAATATGGTTGAATAAATCAAAATTTTAAAAAATAGCATTAGAAGGATTCAAATTCGGTTAAAATGATGTTAAAATTAAAAATTAAAACATTTTCTATGAAAACATATCTTTTATGTTTTCAAATTATCACTTATTTTTGTTTTCATTTTCTAAAAATCATTTTCTATTTTTACAACCAAACATGTTTTCTTCATCGTTTTTCATTTTCCAAGAAAATAAAAATAAAAACGGACTAAATTCTCTAGAACCAAAACAGACCTTAATTACTATTAGCGATAAATATTTTAATTTTAAAAAATAATTTTTAATGTGATTTTGTAGCGCTTAAAAGCTGGTATATTATAGTTTTAATTAAAAACTGCCAGCCTTGCACTGAGTTTTATACAAGTTTTATATTAAATTTTAAAGTTCAAGTGGATTTTGCGAAAAAAAAAAAAACCTTGGCAAATTATTAGAAATTCCAATTTCCTTGATACAATGAAAGTCGCAGTATGATAATATAGAAAAATGTTATAGACATTATAATTGTAACTAAAACTATTTAATATTAAACGTCGCATCTTAAAAACAATTACATAAATTAATTAAAATATTTTTAAATCTAAAATAATTAAAATTTTCTCCTACCACCCGAGTCAGAAATTATTTAATATTTCGATACATAGTAATTTTTTAATATAACATCTAAATTATTCTTAATTTCTTCAAAGTCGTAAATAAAAATAATTGTGCTTAATATATTTGAATTTACGATCATTGTTTTATAAATAATATAAAAAAATTTATTTTCTCTTTAAAATAATTCTTTCGGTTTACTGTTGTCTCTCGTTTTTCTTTTCTATTTTTACTTAGATTTAGATTCAATAAGCATCATCCTATTTTAATTTCTTTCTTTTTTACATATATTAAAGTGATTGTTTTTATCTGCCTTTATGGCATGCCTTTTATTTGTCTTTTGACATATTTTTTATTTTTTTAGCACGAATTTTGTCTATAATGATGATAGTTTGGTGTTTTATGTTGCATTCATCATAGTGTATCCTCAGATCAAGAAAGGTCGACGATCTCTTATAATTAAATCTTCTTTTTTAGCAGTTTGTCGTTAAAATTATTTTCAGAAAAATCTATAAAATTAATTTATTAGATCTCTACTCATATATTAATATAGTGTTTAATTTGAATAAAGACAAAAAAAATTACCGACGGATGATGGGTTTTTATATGAGAGATGAAGATTGTATTAAAAGGAACATTTTTTTGTTCCGTTTCTTTATATTTGTTGAGTTTTTATTTTAAGACTGTGTTATCTTTATAGGTAAACTGCATAAATGGTTATCGAATTTTTAGGGTAGATTTTATTTTGGTCATCATATTTTTATAATATTCGATAAGGTCATTTAACTTTTAATTTGAATTCGATACAGTCCCTCTCATTATCTCCAATTAAAGTTCACGTTTGTTTTTTTTATTTTCTTTAATAAAAAATAGGTAAACTACCTCAATCATTGCCTAACATTCTTCTCACTTCTATTCTGGTCACTAGAGTTTAACAATTTTCAATTTAATAAATTAACTTTAGAATTATTCATATTTTGGCCACTCTCAAATGACATAGTTATACAAATAGAAAAATTTGATTAATCTTTAAAAAAATTCGGGTAATGATTTTTTTACTTTGCTTATTAAATTTACCATATTACGATATTTGATATTTTAATAAGCAAAGCAAAAAAAATTACTCGAATCAAATATTCTAATTAGCCGGTCAATCGATTATTCGATCTAATTGGTACAATATAAGATCGAGAATTGAATATATGAATTTAGAAATTAACCAAAATATATTTTTAAAAATTAATCGAACTCGATTTCGGTACAAAATTTTAAAATAAATTATTCCGATTCAATTACGGTTCACATTTTTAAGCAAAATTGATTAACCGATTTGATCTATTATATACAATATTTCTATATTTTATTCATTACAATATTTTATAGTCTAGTGATTTTGATACCATTCTGATTTTTTTAAAAAAAGTTTTGGCTATGGCAGGATTAATAGTTGTGAACTTTCAATTTTTTGATTTTCTAGTTGTTTTTATACTTTTATCACAACCAAACAATTAGTAAATTGACCATATTCTCATTGAATATTGTCGTTTATTCCATTTGGGGCGAAATGAACAAACGACATTACACCGGCCAAACTGGATCGACGAATATTATTATACACATTAAAACTGTAACCCCTTCGTCCCGGTCTGGACGTTTGACCGGTCCGAGTAGGCTACACGGGGAAAACCGATGTGAAACCCGTTAAGGTCCCACCTCGGTTAGCAACCCTAGAAAATTTCTTTTAATATATCTTGTCTAAATGCATTATTAAGTCCTATGTGAAACACGACAGCGGAACCACAAACAATATAACAACGACCATCCAAAACAACACTTTAAAACAACCCATTTTTTCTTTTTAAGCAGGCCGTATCGATACACCTACAGAGGGTATCGATACGCCTTGACCAAGTCATCTGCCTCAAGTCAAACTAGGAAGACCGTATCGATACAGCCCTTGGGCGTATCGATACACCCTCCTCGGTCAACATCACGCGGTCAACGATATTAGACTGTACCGATACACCTATAGCCCGTATCGATACGCCAAAAAACTCGTCAAAAACTCAAAAATTTCAGAAAAGATTTGGCGTATCGATACACTCCCGCGTATCGATACGATAGGCCAAATTTGAGTCCCAAAGTGTAGGACCGTATCAATACGGCCCTAAGGGGTATCGATATGCCCTGCACTGCAATACCCAAATTTGCAGCAAAACGACTTAAGACTCGACTTTAGATGCGATTCACGACTCCCCTAGCCGCAAACAACATACATAAAACTTCTTACAACCAAGATATCAACATACAAGTGTAATCACTAATTTTGTCCGGACCTTGAACCCCTTTAATTCATGGTTATCTTGGGCTTATTAGGGCTATTAGGTAATTAAATAAAAAAAGAAGAAAAAAGAAAAGGGAAAATATATATACACATATATATGTATGTATAAATAATACTATACTTATTACCTTATGTTATTATTTATCATATTATCGTCTATTTGAAAAAAAGAAAAAAATCTAAACATTACTAATATATTATATTATTATAGTTAATAATAATTGTATATGATCATTATTATTTATCATTTATATACATCCATTACGTATTTGTTTTGTTATTATCACTTATTATTATCATTTATGTGTATATTATTACTATTAGTAAGTATTATTGCTAGGTTTGTTATTATTTATTACTATTATATTTAATATTTATTTTGTTATTTTTATTATCCGTTTAGTATTGCTCTTATCATTATGGAAATAAAACTTAAAATAAATAAAAGATGTTCATAAATAAAAGAGCCCATTTGATTAAAAACAAAGTCCATTTACATAAGGCCCGTCTGAGCCCAAAATAATATAACAGCCCAACAAAACAAAAACCCTAATCCTTTGTTTGATGTTGCAGCCGCCACAAGCTCCGGCCGTCAGATCTGCTGAGATCTGACGGTCCAGATCAACCCGGGTTAGGAGAAACCCTAAGGATGCCTCTTTGATCTCGCGTCGCACTTCCCCACAGCCGTCAGATCGGCTGAGATCTGACGGTCCAAATGAATCCCAGCGAAGGAACCCTAGCAAGCTCGTCCCTTTTCCCAGCGCCGCACAACATCGGCCATTAGATCGAGCCGATCTAACGGTCCTCGATCGAGGACGAAGCTTCCAGATCCCGTCTCCTCTGCTACCCACGCGCCTGAACCTTCTGACCGTTTGGCCTGCCACGAGCGCGTCTGCCTCCTGCAACCAGCACGCCTCTTCCGATTCGGGCTTCTCCGGCATACCTCATACAAAAACAACAGAGCATCAGAGTACTAAAAACGAAAAACAAACAAAGGCAAAAATAAAAGTCAACCAAGACACAAAAATCAAAAAAGGCACATGTAATCTTTTTGGAGGGATATATCAGAGAGGATTTATAGGGATGAGAGCATCGGAAAAAAATAACGAAGAGAAATCAAAAACAAAAAAAAACAATGAGCACGAGAGGAGAGAAAAAATTAGCAGAGAGACATTGTAAACCCCATTCGGGATTCTTCAAAGAGAGCAATAATAACAAAAAAACTTCAGAGGTAGCACATCCTTTACTTTCGATTGCATGCAAACCCAAAACGAAAAAAAAAACAGAAAAGGGTCTAGGGTTTTACCTTCGCGTCTCTTCACCTCCGCGTCCGTTCGCCTTCCTCCGGTGACAAGCCCAGGCGTTTTCCTCCAAGGAAACGTAGCGGTGAACCGATGAGGACTCGATGAGGTAAATGGTTTTCAAAAGGAGACAAAAAGAGGAATTTTGGTCACTATTTTTTAAGAAATTTTTCAGGAAAAAGGGATTTTGGAGTTGGTATCTAAGGTTTCGAAAAGGTTTTCTTCTCTTGTTTCTCTTCTGAGGACACCCGTGCCGACAATCGGGCACCGGTGCCGGTAAAGGGTCCACCCCTTTCGATTTCAAACCCTAACATGGAGTTGAGAGGGTAAGGAGGTTTTTTCCTTTATCTGAGTTCGAACAAAAATGGGCAAAAGGGGTTCAGGTTATTTCGGGTCGCTTTTTATATTTTTTTTCATGTCTTAAAAATGGTTCAATTCTTTTCTAGTCCCCCCGCGTCTCTGAAATCTCACCCCTAGCCATTCCGCCTTTTGAAATCACATCCCTGGTCACTGTTGTTTTAAAGTTTTTTTTTTCAATTTCGTCCCCTAATTTGCTTCAGTCGACACTGAATGGTTTAATAACCATTTCGGTCCTTACAGATTTCAGCGTCTTTTAAAATTGGTCCTTGTTTTGACGATTTAACAATTTTTTTAATGGTTTATTTCCCCTATCAATCCTTGGGGTCCGTCCTGAGTTCTATTTTAACCCCTTTTCAATGTGGTGTTTCCCTTATTTCACGCATCTTAATTTTTCGTCTCGTGTTTATGCTTACTTAATTTCAGTCCGTGTTTTATTCTATATGTTTTGCACATGCTTGGTTAATAATATACGAGTAATGTGATATGTAATCATATATTATATATTATATATTATGATTTAGCATGTGGATTATGATTTATAGCGTTGCGGAATAGAATACATGCATATTTGCTTAATTTACGTTTTCCCGCTTTTACTTTATGTTTATTGATCTGTTTTATGTTCCGCTTATTTTCTAAGTTGCATTTCGGTTTATAAATTGCAATGCGAGCGTCTTTTTATTCGGGAACGAACGAGGCCAATACCAGTCGTAGTGGTGGTGGTTCGGACGTTCTTTCTCGAATATTAAGACCTTTAAAATTCACTCGCTCGTATAACCAAATTTAGACACGATTCGTCACTTTAATTCGCGAAGTTTAATATTAATTGAGCGGTAATGTTTTTGGTACCAATTTTGGGCATGTCGGCCGTGCTCATCCTTCCCCGCGTGTAACCGACTCCCGAACCCATTTTTTTTAAAAAAGAATCTCTGGTTTTTTTTCGGTGTCCGGTCTACCATTTTAAATGGCCGGTGGCGACTCCTTCTTTTTTACAAATCCGATTAAAATCTTTCAAAACCCTCAATCAAAACCCGGTTCTTCTAAGGGACACTAAGGTATTTTCTAAAATTTTAGTCGCAACAACAAGACATTCAAAACGAACAAGGATCATGCATCGACAGGATTCATACATTTACTCAAAATGAGACATACTTAGCACTTAAAGGTTCATGCCATAGAGACAAAACATATAAGCATTCATGACATGCAACATAAGCAAGATTTACAATTCAAACAAAGCATCCGAAAGTCAAACCAACATCAACATACATCAAAGCTCAAATCAACAACACCTATCCCATTGCTTGACTATTACAATCTTTCAATTTAAAGTTCATACTTGAGCTAACCAAAAGCGACACTTGGAGGCCCTTCCTTGCCCTTGCCACCCACAAGCTACTGATTTGCATTGTCGAACAAAAGGAGCGTAAGCATAAAAGCTTAGTGAGGGTAAGCTCATAAAACAAACCTCGACAATGCAGGGTCCAAGCACGAGCAACTACCAAGATAGAATGCATGATCTTACCTCCGATCCACAAGAGCCAAAATATACATGATGCATGAACATATAATTAACCTTATGCCATGATCAACAACTCATAAGCCCAACACACGAAGATACATATATCAATGTATTAACAACAACATATATCAATCCATATTGGAATCACATTTCATATCATATTGGCACCTAGCTATGACTCGAATACGCGGATTACACTCAACAACAACATTACCTCGGTGGGATTACACTCATCACCGGACCTTGCATGGATGGGATTCCACTCATCATCACATGCCCTACGGATGAGATTCCACTCATCATCACGTATAATATAAACATTTCCGGTGGAATATTACATCACCGTACTCCTCATTGACGGCTTAACGCCACCAAGGCCACGCGCAAATTTGAATCTCGTGTGCACACTAAACATCCTAATGATCGATCATTGTACCCAAGCATACTAGTGCCAATATTAAACACAATTCACAACAACATTTCATATCAACTTTCGTGCTTAGCACGTACTCACCATGATCACTATCATGCACAATCACAATCCAAACCACATGCATAACAACGCATCAAACCATGCCTCAACAACATGTATAACACAATATTCATAACTACCATAAACACAAATAAACAAGAGGCATAACAAGCAATTAGGAGTTCAACCAAAAGTTTCCTAAACTAAGCTTGAGATTAGGCTACCACTCTAATCTCAACTCTAGGTGGGTTTACCAAGCCCATCCTAGGTTCACATGCTTGAACCAATATTTAAAAACCATTTAAAAACAATAACCACTCACCGACCACTCCATTTAGCACAAGCCGACTAGCCTACCAAGCATCCAAGTCTGTATTCAAGCCCGAAGCTTCTCCATTGTTTTCTCTTGCTTCTAACCATTCAGAAAAATACATTAGCCCCAAAATCAGCCACAAACCCAAGGTTTAACACCAACACACAAATCCACTACAATTCTCACAATTCAAAGCCAAGTTCATTCTTCAAATTCTCATTTTCGTACTTCCACAAAGACCCATCAAACATCAGCAATGTAGTCATCCAAAGCACTCTTAACATGTTCAAAACACTACTCAAACATAGTATAACCATCAGCCCCCAATTTCCAACATCAAACATGTAACATCCGGGTTTAGGGGTTAGGTGAAAATAATATTTTAATATATATTGGGTTCGGTTTTATGATTTAAATAATGGTCCGGGTTTGGCTTTCAAATTAATTAAATTAATGATAGACTAAGTTTTGGAATTAAAACCTCAAATGACCAAAGAATATATGTCCTTGTGAATAATCCATTTCATCAAGGGAAAATGGGTCATTGGGCTTTTAAATTAAAACAAACCAAACCAAAACCCACATTTCACTCATCTTCCCTCTCTCTCCACAAAACCCACGGTAAAACCCTTCCACCATTGAAGAGCACTATTCCATCACCTCTCTTCTTCATTTCAACTCCAAATTGAACGGTAATAGTATTTTTGACTTCTCCTCACCTTCCCCTTCATAAAAGTACCTTTCATTTTAGTTTTCATGGAAGTTTTGGAAAAAGTCATTTTTGAATATTTTGATTTAAAATGTGATTTTCTAAGTTGTTAAGTGAAGTATTTGATTTAATATGCTTAGTTGTGGTGTAAGGAAGTCAAATAGTATATCATATATGAATTTCAAGTGATTTTGGGAAATTTCGGATTTGGGTACCAAGGGGGTTTTAGGAGGCTTTTAAAGGGGTTTTTGGGGTTGGTTAATGTTGGATTTCGAGGGCTGGTGCTAGTATGATAATTGAGGGTTGCTTTGGGTGTGTTTGATGGTCGTTTGGAGGCTTGAAATGGAAGATTTCAGTGGGTTAAGTGAGCTACTCGAAAATTCTGTTTTTGGACTTGTTTGGGGTGTTGAATGCTTGTTAATGTTAATCCAGGTTGTTTCTGATGATGTGTTATTGATTCGAACGTTTTGTTTGTGTTTGAGATGATTAGAATCGAGTTTGGGCATCGGTGAAGCATCGGAAGTGAATCCGGGAAGTTGAAGGTTGTTGCTTGCTTGGTCTTGTGCTTGGGAGTTTAGGTGAGTGGTTAATTACTTTAAATGATTTTTAAATTAGTTGGTTCGAGTATATGGACTAGGTTGGGCTTGGTAGACCCACCTAGAGTTAGGATTAGGGTGGTAGCCTAATCCTAAGCTTGATCTAAGCCTTTGGATGAACTCAAATGTATAAATGTATATGCCTCGTATGACTTGTGATATGAATGCTAATGTATACTGATTTATACATGTGAATGGAGGCATGGGTTGTATTGCTTAAAGCATGCATGGTTATGGTTCATGATTGTGTCCATGGTGAGTGCGTGCTAAGCACGGAAATGATTGAAATGAGTAATGTGGAATGAGTAAAATATTGGCACTAGTATGCTTAAATACAAATGATCGATCATTAGGATGTTAGTGTGTACACATGAGTCAAAATTCGCGCGTGGCCTTGGTGGCGTTGAGTCACCAAGGAGGAGTACAGGTACGCCCGGAAATGGTATTTAAATATAGTCGGTGATGAGTGGAATCCCATCGACGGGGCGTGAGGATGAGTGGAATCCCCTCCGTGAGACCGGTGATGAGTGAAATCCCACCGTCAGGTAATGGTTGTGTTGTTGGATGTGAGTTCCAACGGTTATCCGTGTATTTGAGTCTTAACTAGGTGCCAATGTTGATTGATATGTGTATCAATGTGTTGAGATATATGAGCTGTTTGGATGTCTAAATGTGATTACATGTATGGTAGCGTTGAGCTCATGATTATGGCATATATGTGATATATTGCCCATGCATCTATATCTTGTGGACTCTTGGTAAATGTGAATTGCCTTGGCTAGATCGTGCTCGGACCCTGCGATGTTGAGGTTTGTTTTTAGAGCTTACCCTCATTAAGCATTATTGCTTACGCTCTCCTTGTTCAACATTGCAGATCCTTAGTTCGTGGGTTGCTCGGCAAGTGGAGGGCCTCCAAGTGTGGTTTTGGACTTGAGTTCATCAAGTATGGTTTTAATGCTAAGACATGTAATAGTTTAAGCAATGGGATGTGTAAGGTTTGTTGGTTGTTGTTGGTTGCTAGGAGCATGTTTAGACTCTATGTTATGTTGCTTTTGTGTGGCCTGTGATGCCATGTTTAAGTTGTTATCCATGCCTAAATTGCTCTCTTGTATGTTGGTTAAATGCCTTAGAAACCATGCTTAAGGTTGGATGTTGTTTGAATGAATGCATGTTGTGGGTTGTTGCCTTAGTATTAGACATGTCTAAATCTTGCTAATGCATGATAGTAATGTTGGTATATCTTGGGTTTAAATGCTTGGCTGTTGTATGGTGTTTTGGAGGTGTTTTGGGGCATCCTTGTGCCTCAAAACAGCCCAGGAAAGTCTGCAGACAGGGGGTGTTTCGGAACGGGTCCTCGTGTTTCGGAACGGCCCCTTTGTAAATGGCCTGCCGTTTCGAAACGGATGAGGGTCGTTTCGGAACATTTTGGCTACTGGAATTTTGAGAAATTGGCGAGATGAAGCCGTTCCGAAACGGGCCTCTGAAGTTCCGAAACGGTCAAATCTCGTTGACCACGAGATATTGACCGTCAAGGTCGTTCCGATACGGGTCTCCCCTGTTTCGGAACGGTCACCTTATGGTTGACCCTGGCCGTTGACTAAGTCAAGGCGTTTCGGAACACCCTATGGGCATTTCGAAACGGCCTGTTGTAATGAAGTAAAATGGACATGTATGTTTTGTTTGGTCGGTGAATGTTTCGTTGTTTGTATCTTCCGCTGTTGTGTTTCACATAGGGATTAAATATGCATCTAGATAAGATTAAAGTTAAAAGAAATTTTTGGGTCGTTAACCGAGGGGAAATCTTAACGGGTTTCGCTTCGGTTTTCCCCGTGTGGCCCACTCGGACCGGTCATCCGACCAGACCGGGACGAGGGGGTTACACTTGTTGGTATCAGAGCCTAAGGTTACCGAGACCTTGGGCAGGTAAGTGAGGTAAGTTTAAGTTTTTTTTAATTGAAATGCACGGTGTTTGCTTGTTTTGCAAGAATGGTTGCTTGTGTGACAAGTACGCTGATTGTTTTATTTTAAAGCATGTGTGTGAGAGTCCCATTGCTACTATTACATTGGAAAAATGATTTTAAGTGAGGGAACGTACTTGGACACTTGGAAGCCTTGCCTTGCTAACCCAACTTGTGTGTTTTGTTGTTGTGGTTGTAGTTAATATCTGTGAGAGCAATGTCTAGACCGAGAGGTAGACCGAGGTTGGTTCGTCAGGAACCGCGAGTTGTGGCTCCTGTTGAGCCGGTAGTTGGTGCGGGGGCTCACATAGAGGGACCGGGGGCCGCGGGAGTTGGCGCTCCTCCACCACCTCCACCACCACCACCTCCTCCACCACCACCACCTCCTCCACCTGGAGTTGGGGGCGAGGATGGAGCTGGAGGCAATGGACCACAAGGTGGCCAAGGTGGCCAAGGTCCAGCTGGAATTGACATGACTCCGCTTGTGCAAGCGATAGCGGGAGCGTTCCAGGCCGCAGTTGCGGGAGCTCAGGCTGCAGTTCAGCCTAGGTGTGACGATGCTAGTTTACCCTTGGAGAGGCTCTGTAGCTTAGGGGCCGAGGAGTTTAGAGGATCTACTCCAGAGAGGTCGGAGTTATGGTTGGAGAAGACAATTCGTATCTTGGCTTAGATGGGTTGTGCGGGCGCACGTAGATTGGGTTGTGTGATCTCATTGCTTTAGGGTGATGCCTACACCTGGTGGGTCACCATTACTACCGGGGTTCCAGAGACAGAGATTGATTGGGAGTTCTTTGAGTCTGCCTTCAGGAAGAGGTACTTGGGACCGAGGTACCTAGATGAGAAGAAGAGAGAGTTCATGGCTCTCACTCAGTGAGATGCTTCAGTGACTGATTATGAGATTCGTTTCGTTCGTCTGAGTCAGTACGCTCCGGAGTTAGTGCCCACTAAGAGGGCTCGATGTGATCGTTTCAGATACGGACTTCATGAGGAAGTTAAGAGGTATACCTTAGCTTCTGATTATTCTGATTTTGATGTCTTGGTTGCTAGAGCCAAGGACATTGAGCACAGCTTGGGGCTGGCCAAGCGTTCTGGGGGATCTAGTTCTGGTAAGAGGCACAACAACTTCGATGGTAGAGATGCCAAGAGGCACAGAGGTGGCGGACATCAGTTTGATCAGAGACGTGGCGGTGGCCACCATGGTAGTGGCCATCAGGGCCATAGAGGAGGAGGGCGCTTGCCCGAGTGTGCACAGTGTGGGAGACAGCACACTGGAGAGTGCTGGGGTAACTTCCATGCTTGTTGGAACTGTGGTTCGAGGGACCACTTTAGGAGGGACTGTCCGCGTCAGGCAGCTCAGGCACCGAATATTGCTCAGGCCCCTGCGAGGGGTAATGATTTTCAGAGAGGCCGTGGGCGCGGTCGTGGCTACTTCCAGCCGAGGGCTGATGCACCTAGGGTAGATGCTCATAGGAACCTTGCACATGTTGTGGCTGTGCAGCCAGAGGCGGGAGGACCAGCGAGGGTCTATGCTCAGAGAGAGGCCGGGAACGACACCGATGTGATAGCAGGTAATTTCGAGTTACAGTCTATGTCCTTGCTTTCTTTGGTTGATTCGGGTTCTACGCATTCCTACATTTTGAGTAAGCATGCACAGAAGTTAGATATTCCTGTTGAGATCTTACACGTAGGTATGCATGTTACTAGTTCTTTTGGTGAGACAGTTGTGGTTAGACGTATGTATAGGAGGTGTCCACTGAAGATTCAGGGTCATGTGTTCTCAGTTGATATGATGGAACTTCCCTTCTATGGTTTTGATATTATTTTGGGTATGGACTGGTTGGTTGAGCATCGGGCTAGTGTGGATTTTGAGACAAAGAGAATTTCCTTGAAACTTTCTGATGACTACGAGGTAGTGGTAGTGGGCGAGAACATTAAGTTCTTGTCTAATGTGGTGTCAGCTTTAGAGGCTCATAGGTTGATGGACTCTGGATGTGGGGCTTATTTAGCTTATGTTATGAATCCGGACATGAGTGAAGCTAGACCGAAAGATATCAGAACAGTGTGTGACTTTCCAGATGTGTTTCCTGAAGAGTTACCGGGTTTGCCTCCTGACAGAGATGTTGAGTTTGTGATTGAGACAGTTTCGGGATCTAATCCAGTTTCGATAGCTCCGTATCGTATGGCTCCGAAAGAGTTGAAAGAATTGAAGAGTCAGTTGCAAGAGTTATTAGACCGTGGTTTCATTAGGCCTAGTAGTTCTCCGTGGGGTGCTCCAGTGTTGTTTGTGAAAAAGAAAGATGGTAGCATGCGCATGTGTATTGACTATAGACAGCTGAATCAGTTGACCGTGAAGAACAAGTATCCGTTGCCTCGTATAGATGATTTGTTTGATCAGTTGAGGGGTGCTTCAGTGTTCTCGAAGATAGATTTGAGATCCGGGTACTATTAGTTGAAAGTGAAAGAGTGTGATGTTCCGAAGACAGCTTTTAGGACTAGGTATGGTCACTATGAGTTTCTCGTGATGCCGTTTGGGCTCACGAATGCTCCAGCAGCATTCATGGACATGATGAACAGAATTTTTAGAGACTATCTAGACCGGTTTGTGGTTGTCTTCATTGATGATATACTTGTGTACTCGAAGACAGAAGAAGAGCATGATGAGCACTTGAGGTTTGTTTTACAGAGATTGTTGAGCAACCAGTTGTATGCGAAGCTTAGTAAGTGTGAGTTTTGGATTCGAGAGGTTGTGTTTCTTGGCCATGTTGTTTCGGCCGAAGGCATTCGAGTTGATCCATCGAAGATTGAGGCTATTGTTGAGTGGAAACAACCTAAGTCCGTGACCGAGATTAGGAGTTTCCTAGGATTAGCCGGTTACTATAGGAGGTTTGTTGATGGCTTCTCTAGAGTAGCTGCTCCCTTGACTAGGTTGTTGCAAAAGGGAGTCAAGTTTGAATGGTCAGATGCAAGACAAAAGGCCTTTGAGAAATTAAAAGAAGCTTTGACAAATGCTCCAGTGTTAGTGCAACCTGTTTCAGGTAAGGAGTTTGTAATTTACAGTGATGCTTCCTACGTAGGCTTAGGGTGTGTTTTGATGCAAGATAGGAGAGTTGTTGCTTATGCTTCCAGACAGTTGAAGATTCATGAGAAGAACTATCCTACTCATGACATAGAGCTAGCCGCAGTTGTGTTTGCATTGAAAATTTGGCGTCACTATTTGTATGGTGAGAAGTGTATAGTTTACACCGATCACAATAGCTTGAAGTACTTGATGACACAGAAAGAGTTGAACTTGAGACAGAGAAGATGGTTAGAGTTGTTAAAAGATTACGATTTGACCATTGAGTACCATCCGGGTAAAGCAAATGTAGTAGCCGATGCTTTGAGTAGGAAAGTGGCCGTTGAGTTGAGAGCTATGTTTGCTAGATTGAGTGTGTCCGATGATGGTGGTCTGATCACCGAGTTGCAAGTGAAGCCTTCTTTGATTCAGTTGATTAGAGAGAAGCAGTTGCAAGATGCGAGCCTAGTTCCTCATGTTCAAGACATAACCGAAGGAAGACCGACTGAGTATAGTTTCAGTGGTGAGAGCTTGTTGTGCTTTAGAGATAGAATTGTTGTACCGGAAGATGTTGAGCTGAGACGTCAGATTTTGAGTGAAGCACATTCGAGTCCCTTTTCTATGCATCCGGGTAGTACCAAGATGTACCGAGATTTGAAGAATGATTACTATTGGGTTGGTTTGAAGAGAGATGTAGCCGAGTATGTGAGCCGTTGTATGGTTTGTCAGAGAGTGAAGGCAGAAAATCAGGTTCCTTCAGGTTTGCTACAGCCTTTGAAGATTCCGAAATGGAAATGGGAGAGAATCACCATGGATTTTGTATCGGGGTTGCCTTTGTCTCCTTCGAAGAAGAATTCAGTTTGGGTGATTGTGGATAGGTTCACTAAGTGTGCTTACTTCTTAGCAGTGAACACTACGGATTCCTTAGACAAGTTGGCAAACTTGTACATTCGGGAGATCGTGAGACTTCATGGAGTTCCGAAGTCTATAGTTTCAGATAGGGATCCCAGATTTACTTCAAGGTTCTGGAGTTGTTTGCATAGTGCTTTGGGTAGTCGTCTGCATTTCAGCACATCTTATCATCCGCAGTCCGATGGGCAGTCAGAGCGAGTGATACAGATTCTAGAGGATATGCATCGTTGTTGTGTGATTGATTTTCAGGGTTCTTGGGAGAAGCACTTACCGTTAGTTGAGTTCGCTTACAACAACAGTTATCAGTCTAGTATTCAGATGGCACCTTATGAGGCTTTGTATGGTAGGCGGTGTAGGACTCCGATTTGTTGGGCTGAGACAGGTCAGAGGTTGTTATCGATGCCAGACTTGCTCAAGGGAACCACAGAAAAAGTGAAGTTGATTTGTGACCGTTTGAAAACAGCTTCCGATCGTCAGAAGTCCTATGCAGATTCGAAGAGGAAAGAAGTTGAGTACTCAGTGGGTGAGAAAGTGTTTCTGAAGGTATCTCCGTGGAAGAAGGTAATGAGATTTGGCCGAAAGGGCAAGTTGAGTCCGAGGTTCATTGGTCCGTATGAGATAGTTGAGCGGATTGGGCCTGTAGCTTATCGGTTGAGGTTACCTTCTGAGTTAGAAAAGATCCATGATGTCTTTCATGTATCTATGCTTAGGAGATATAGATCAGATCCTTCTCATGTGATGCCCGTTGAAGAGATAGAGTTGAATCCGGATTTGTCCTATAATGAGGAGCCCGTTGAGATACTTGCTTCTGATAGCAAGGAGTTGCGTGGCAAGACCATAGAGTTGGTCAAGGTGTTGTGGAGGCATAGAGGTGTGGAAGAGGCCACGTGGGAGAGAAAAGCGGATATGGTTGAACAGTTTCCGTATTTGTTTCCACCAGGTAATTTCGGGGACGAAATTCCTTAAGTGGGGGAGAGTTGTAACATCCGGGTTTAGGGGTTAGGTGAAAATAATATTTTAATATAAATTGGGTTTGGTTTTATGATTTAAATAATGGTCTGGGTTTGGCTTTCAAATTAATTAAATTAATGATAGACTAAGTTTTGGAATTAAAACCTCAAATGACCAAAGAATACATGTCCTTGTGAATAATCCATTTCATCAAGGGCAAATGGGTCATTGGGCTTTTAAATTAAAACAAACCAAACCAAAACCCACATTTCACTCATCTTCCCTCTCTCTCTCCACAAAACCCACGGTAAAACCCCTCCACCATTGAAGAGCACTATTCCATCACCTCTCTTCTTCATTTCAACTCCAAATTGAACGGTAATAGTATTTTTGACTTCTCCTCACCTTCCCCTTCATAAAAGTACCTTTCATTCTAGTTTTCATGGAAGTTTTGGAAAATGTCATTTTTGAATATTTTGATTTAAAATGTGATTTTCTAAGTTGTTAAGTGAAGTATTTGATTTAATATGCTTAGTTGTGGTGTAAGGAAGTCAAATAGTATATCATATATGAATTTCAAGTGATTTTGGGAAATTTCGGATTTGGGTACCAAGGGGGTTTTAGGAGGCTTTTAAAGGGGTTTTTGGGGTTGGTTAATGTTGGATTTTGAGGGCTGGTGCTAGTATGATAATTGAGGGTTGCTTTGGGTGTGTTTGATGGTCGTTTGGAGGCTTGAAATGGAAGATTTCAGTGGGTTAAGTGAGCTACTCGAAAATTCTGTTTTTGGACTTGTTTGGGGTGTTGAATGCTTGTTAATGTTAATCCGGGTTGTTTTTGATGATGTGTTATTGATTCGAACGTTTTGTTTGTGTTTGAGATGATTAGAATCGAGTTTGGGCATCGGTGAAGCATCGGAAGTGAATCCGGGAAGTTGAAGGTTGTTGCTTGCTTGGTCTTGTGCTTGGGAGTTTAGGTGAGTGGTTAATTACTTTAAATGATTTTTAAATTAGTTGGTTCGAGTATATGGACTAGGTTGGGCTTGGTAGACCCACCTAGAGTTAGGATTAGGGTGGTAGCCTAATCCTAAGCTTGATCTAAGCCTTTGGATGAACTCAAATGTATGAATGTATATGCCTCGTATGACTTGTGATATGAATGCTAATGTATATTGATTTATACATGTGAATGGAGGCATGATTTGTATTGCTTAAAGCATGCATGGTGATGGTTCATGATTGTGTCCATGGTGAGTGCGTGCTAAGCACGGAAATGATTGAAATGAGTAATGTGGAATGAGTAAAATATTGGCACTAGTATGCTTAAATACAAATGATCGATCATTAGGATGTTAGTGTGTACACATGAGTCAAAAGTCGCGCGTGGCCTTGGTGGCGTTGAGTCACCAAGGAGGAGTACGGGTACGCCCGGAAATGGTATTTAAATATAGTCGGTGATGAGTGGAATCCTATTGACGGGGCGTGAGGATGAGTGCAATCCCCTCCGCGAGACCGGTGATGAGTGAAATCCCACCGTCAGGTAATGGTTGTGTTGTTGGATGTGAGTTCCAACGGTTATCCGTGTATTTGAGTCTTAACTAGGTGCCAATGTTGATTGATATGTGTATCAATGTGTTGAGATATATGAGCTGTTTGGATGTCTAAATGTGATTACATGTATGGTAGCGTTGAGCTCATGATTATGGCATATATGTGATATATTGCCCATGCATCTATATCTTGTGGACTCTTGATAAATGTGAATTGCCTTGGCTAGATCGTGCTCGGACCCTGCGATGTTGAGGTTTGTTTTTAGAGCTTACCCTCATTAAGCATTAATGCTTACGCTCTCCTTGTTCAACATTGCAGATCCTTAGTTCGTGGGTTGCTCGGCAAGTGGAGGGCCTCCAAGTGTGGTTTTGGACTTGAGTTCATCAAGTATGGTTTTAATGCTAAGACATGTAATAGTTTAAGCAATGAGATGTGTAAGGTTTGTTGGTTGTTGTTGGTTGCTAGGAGCATGTTTAGACTCTATGTTATGTTGCTTTTGTGTGGCCTGTGATGCCATGTTTAAGTTGTTATCCATGCCTAAATTGCTCTCTTGTATGTTGGTTAAATGCCTTAGAAACCATGCTTAAGGGTGGATGTTGTTTGAATGAATGCATGTTGTGGGTTGTTGCCTTAGTATTAGACATGTCTAAATCTTGCTAATGCATGATAGTAATGTTGGTATATCTTGGGTTTAAATGCTTGGCTGTTGTATGGTGTTTTGGAGGTGTTTTGGGGCATCCTTGTGCCTCAAAACAGCCCAGGAAAGTCTGCAGACAAGGGGTGTTTCGGAACGGGTCCTCGTGTTCCGGAACGGCCCCTTTGTAAATGGCCTGCCGTTTCGAAACGGATGAGGGTCGTTTCGGAACATTTTGGCTACTGGAATTTTGAGAAATTGGCGAGATGAAGCCGTTCCGAAACGGGCCTCTGAAGTTCCGAAACGGTCAAATCTCGTTGACCACGAGATATTGACCGTCAAGGTCGTTCCGATACGGGTCTCCCCTGTTTCGGAACGGTCACCTTATGGTTGACCCTGGCCGTTAACCGAGGGGAAATCTTAACGGGTTTCGCTTCGGTTTTCCCCGTGTGGCCCACTCGGACCGGTCATCCGACCAGACCGGGACGAGGGGGTTACAAAACACACTCACAACTAACTCTAAAACCCTTCCAAGAACCCCTCAAAATCCAAATCCGAAAATCCATACAGAACTCTTTAAAATTTACATATATTGGACCTCTTGGTTAGTAAACAACCCACACAACAATAACAAATTAAAATCTTTAGCTAAAGACCATAAAGGTAGCATCTTTAATCAAAATTTTTAAAACTTCAAGTTTCAAAAACATGAACAACATTGAAATCTAGAGGTATCATCTTGTAGAGGGAAAGAAGGACAAACCAAAAATGCATTTACCTTTCAGAAATCACCAACGAAGACCAAAGGAGATGATGGAATAGTGAGTTGAAGAGGAGTTTAAGTTTTCACGTGAAGAAGAGAAAATGAAGAAGATGAAGATAACTCTCTTCTTTTTGGTTAAAAGCTCATCTTTTTCAAACTTTGAGTTATTTACAAAAACGTCATTAATGAGAAGGCAAGTTCTCATCTCCTAAAATTCATGGGTTTTTGATTTTGAAATCGAACAGGCCCAACGTAAAGCATTTGTCTTCGAAACTCGAGGCCCAAGATATTATTTTATTATTATAATTAGAAAACCAAAACCCGAAACATATTTTAATATTATTTTCACCCAACCCCCAAACTCGGGGTTACAAAAACTACTCATAGGTTTTTATATAGACATGCAAATACTTACCCATCTCTTTGTACAGCTTGAGGTCTTACATAGGGCACATTTATAAGTGTCCCAGCCTTTCTCTTGTAGCGGGTTTTGCCGCTTTCTTGGATAAATACAATACAAATTTATCCAAAAAATTGATCATATTATCATATTTCATATTTTAATAAACAAAGTAAAAAATCAGTTCTAAAATGAAATATTTTGGTCAACTGGTTAACCAATTATTTGATTTAATTGATACAATATAAGATCAAGAATTGAATAGTCTGAATTTACCAATTAACCAATTTTTAAGGATTAATCGTTTTTTTTATTTCTATAAACATGTCATTTGAGAGTGGCCAAATATAAACAATTCGAAAGTTAAGTTATTAAATTTAAAAATTTTAAACTCTAAAGACCAAAATATGAGTGAGAAGAAGGTTGAGTGATGATTGGTGTAGTTTATACATTTTTTATTAAGGAAAAATGAAAAGTACCGTCAACTGCTAACGGAAGGTAACGAGAGAGACCATATTGAATGCGAACTAAAAGTTTGGTGACTATATCAAATTCAAACTAAAAGTTTGGTGATATTAACGAATATTTTAAAAGTACAGTGACCAAAATAAATCCGCCTTAAAAGTTCGGTGACCATTTATATAGTTTACCCTATCTTTATTTGTACCTTACTTTCTCTTTCTTTTTTAATGAAAATCTAACTTCTTTATGAAAAATATTTACGACCGTTCATAAAATGCTAATTGAGCTAAAACCCAGTTCACATCGTCGGTAGTAATCTTTAACTATAAACATTAAGAATAATCGTTGATGAACCAAACTTTTAAACTTTTTTTCATGAAAATTTATATGCGAATAAATATTTTTCATGAAAAATAGTAAAATGGTTTAAAGAAGAACCAATGACGACAAACCAAGACCAACAAGTGTTGGATGCATTAGTAAAATACATTACTCTTAAGGAGAGAATGTGAGTTTGAACCATGGTGGTGACATTATTGGAAGGAGCAGCCTCGCACCCCAAACATGGACCTTAAGACGGACATGCATATAACAAAAAAAATGACGACAAACCAAGCGTTCCATTTTAAACAACTAATTAAGTGTTTTTAGTAGCTTTTAAGGTGATTGTAAAATAATACTTGTTCATACTTTTTCTAAACTTTTTGATAATATATATATTGCAGATAGCTGCTCGAACTTGAATCTAATTGGTTCAATTAATAGGTGCTAAACACTAGTAATCTAATTGTTCTCTTGTCAACGTTGGAATTAATTTTTTTGTTTTGTATATCTTTGGGGAAAAAGTCGATGAATGATAAAGAAAGTGCAAAACATGGTTGAAATTGATGGCGTAAACTTCAAAAGATTCTGTCCAATGTTACTAAATTAAATGAAAAATCATATTATGGGTTAGTTTATTACATCAGTTATGGTCTCAGCTAATTAAAACTACTTATTACATATTTTTATGTCATTTTTTCAGCTAGTGTATCTTTATTAACAAGAAAGGGAATATGGTTGTTAGGGAAAAGACGCGGGAAACGTTTGTAGAAAGTTGTAGAATTGGATTGTTATAACCAATTCACAGCTGGACCCTAACAAACCTAACAAATCCTCTAGAAGGATTCAGCCTAAGCAAAATGTGTATATAAGCAGTGCTCTGCTCACTGTAAAAGCATGATTTTGATGAATGAAAATTGCAACTGAGTATTATCTCACCTATACGTGTTTATTGAATACTTAAACATGGTATCTATCGCCTTCTTCCTTTGATTCTGGTGATCTTCTCCTTCCGCTCTCATGGCGCCTTCTTCATCTGATGCTACCACCACCATGTCCCCTGATCAGACTACCGCCGATCTGTCCGGTTCTCCCGGCTTCTTCAACAAGCAAATCAGCGTACGCCTTGATGATACTAATTTTCTTCTTTGGCGGCAGCAGGTGCTGTTGATGATCCGTGGTCAAGGACTTGATCATTACATCGACACTGAGTTTACTCCTCCTGTGAAGTACCTTGAAGCTGCTGATGGAAGCAAATCACCAAATCCAACTTATCAGAGGTTTTTCAAATAGGACAGCTCTCTTGCTTCCTGGTTACTATCCACCATGAGTAACTCGCTTCTTCCTCATTTAGTTGGCTGCGAAACGACGGCTTCCATCTGGGAAACCATTGTTGCCCGCTACTCCAAATTGTCCACCACGAGAGTCATGCACCTGCACTGTCGACTTCGTTCACTAAAGAAAGGTGATCTCTCGATTAACTCCTTTTCTACTCAGATCAAGGAAATATGTGATCTTCTTGCCATCAGTGGTAGCCCGATCTCGGAAATTGAGCAGGTTGCTTCTCTCCTTAATGTCCTTCCTTCCGATTTTGAGTCTGTTGTGGCTGTTATCACAGCTAGTAAGGAACCCTATACGTTTGATGGTGCTGTGTCTCTTCTTGCTGATGCAGAAACACGCCTTACTGATCCATTTCGAATGTCTGTTGGGATCCACAACACTACCTGTGACTCGCACAGTTCTGATTCATCCAGGTCTCGTGGAGGCCGATCTACTACAGGCTTTTCCCTTGGGGGACGGTTTCGTGGACGTCCTCGAATTCAGTGCCAGATCTGTGGCAAACTAGGGCATCTTGCTGACAGATGTTGGCACCGATTAAATCAAGACTTCAAATCTCAGTCCACTGTTGAAGCACACACATACAATTATGCTACTGAGAGTCATGAAGTTTGTTACAACCCTCATATCTCGAGTGACACTCCTGCTTCCTCAGGGTCAGATTCTTCGAAGGCTACTGCTCAGGCCATTGCTCAGGACCCTACACCATAGATAAATTCTCTTGTTGCCAACACAACCAGCTGGTTCCCTGATTCCGGTGCGACTCATCACGTGACCAAGGATCCATCTCAATTTCATCAGCTTCATCCATATTCTGGCAAGGGTAATGTTCACATTGGGGATGGCTCCTCCCTTCCCATCTCTCACTCAGGTTTCTCTATGCTCTCTTCCCCATCTAAGCCAGTTGTTATTGATCAGTTGCTCCTAGTACCTGATATTACACGCAATTTGCTATCTGTATCTCGGTTTACTGCTGACAATAGTGTGTATATTGAATTCCATGCTTCTCATTGCATTCTTAAGGATGAATCTTCTGGTCGTGAATTGCTTCGAGGGGTACAATCCAATGGCTTTTATGAGTTTCCTGTTTCCTCCTCCATCTCCACATTCTCCATGACAAGTTCAGATTACTTACTTTGGCATTCCAGGATGGGTCATCCCGCACCTGAGGTCGTTAATTTGGCGTTGAATAAACACTTTGTTGCAGATAAATCCAGTCTCTGTCATGCCTTTCAACTTGGAAAAAATCATGTGCTTCCATATCCTCCATCGACGACTACCTACACACATTCGTTTCAACTTGTTAAGATCGATCTCTGGGGACTAGCTCCAATTACCTCTGATGGATACTCCTATTATATGTCCTGTGTTGACATGTTTACTAGAGTAACTTGGGTGTATTTGCTTCGAAAAAAATCTGATGCTTGTAATGCTTTTCAGCAGTTCTTTACATTGATTAAAACTCAGTTTTCTGCTACTCTCTTAGCTGTACAAGTAGATGGAGGTGGTGAGTTTTATTTTCTTCGCAATGAACTAGCTCGTTTGGGGATCGAATTATGACTCACATGTCCACACTCTTCTCCACAAAATGGAGTTGTGGAACGTAAACATCGACATCTCATAGAAATTGCTCTCACGCTGCTTGCTCATGCAGGTCTCCCTCTCTCGTTTTGGTCCCATGCAGTTCTCAGTACTACGTACTTAATTAATCGTATGCCCTCCAGGAGTCTTGGCAATATCTCACCATTTCAACTTCTCTACAATCGAGCTCCTGACTATAAATTTCTCAGGGTTTTTGGATGCTTGTGCTACCCTCATCTTCGACCATTCAACAAGCATAAAATGGAATTTCGATCTAGACCATGCCTCTTTCTTGGATATTCACCCTCTCATCGGGGCTATGTTTGTCTTGATCAAGCTCAACAACGTACCTTTATTTCCCGGAATGTTGTTTTTGCTGAGTCTACATTTCCTTATAAAGACTTGCCCCATGCTTCCCAACCACCTCCTGATCCAGGTATTTCATTTCCCCTTCATGTACTACCTACTACACCTCCTACATCTGGTTCCCAATCACCTACCACCTCACCATCTATCACACCACAACAAGCTCCACCCTCTCCTGAACCACCTACTACACAATCACCTACATCTATACCACCTGACCCACCCCAGTCCTCTTCACCCTTACAACCTGATATTTCCCATGATACTCGTGATCCTTTACCTGTATCTCCCCATTCACCATCTATACAAGATTCCCCACTTCAACCACCTTTACCTGTTCAACCTTCTACCTCTCATCCTTCACCACCTTTACCTGTTCAACCTGCTCCTCCAAGCCACCATATGACTACAAGAAGCAAATAAGGAATATTTAAGCCCAAGCTATATCACCTTCAAATGTCAGAAGTTCCTCCTACGGTTCATGCTGCTCTTCAAGATCCTACCTGGCGAGAAGCAGTTTTCTCTGAATACCAGGCCCTCTTGGATAATGACACATGGATGCTTGTACCTTTACCCTCTGATAAGCGTGCCATAGGGTGCAAATGGATCTTTAAGATCAAACATAATGCTGATGGCTCTATTGAATGATACAAGGCCCGTTTGGTGGCCAAAGGTTACTCCCAATTCGCAGGCTCTGATTTTCGAGAAACCTTCAGCCCAGTGGTCAAGACCTTTACAGTAAACTTGGTTATTTCCTTAGCTGTTACACATGGCTGGCATATTCATCAGCTCGATGTGAACAATGCCTTCTTACAAGGCGACCTTACTGAGGATGTGTATATGGTTCAACCAGATGGTTTCATCCAGTTTGCTTCTGATGGCAGTCCGCTTGTGTGCAAGCTTAAACGTGCCTTATATGGACTCCGTCAGGCACCTCGTAATTGGTTTACTAAACTCAAGGCCTCTCTTGCAGATATTGGCTTTAAATCCTCAAATGCTGATGCCTCCTTGTTTGTTTATCATTCTCAGGATGTTGACACATACATTGTAATGTATGTCGATGATATTTTGGTGACAGGTTCTTCCACTCTTCACATGCAGCAAACCATTGCTCACTTGAACAGTCATTTTGCTCTCAAAGACCTTGGCCACTTGCACTTCTTCCTGGGCATCAAGGTTCTTCAGACACATGGTGGTCTCTTCCTCTCTCAGCGCAAGTACATCACTGAGCTCTTGGTAAAAACTGATCTTCGAGATGCAACACCTGTTCCTACTCCCATGGTTGCCAGCTCGAAACTTCTCAAAGATGATGTCATTCCCCTACCAGAAGCTCATACATATCGCAACATTGTTGGCTCCCTACAATATGTGTGTCACACACGGCCTGACATCTCTTTTTCTGTCAACAAAGTGGCTCAGTTTATGCACTCTCCCACTGATCACCACTGGACAGCTGTCAAACGCATACTTCGATATCTTAAAGGCACACTTTAGTTTGGCCTGTGGTTTAGCCCTCAACCTTCCTTCTCTATCAACTTACATTCCTTTGCGGATGCTGACTGGGGCAGTGACCCCGATGACCGTCGTTCAATCAGTGGCTACTGCACATACCTTGGTGGTCACCTGCTTTCCTGGAGCTCCCGCAAACAATGATCCGTATCTCGCTCGACTGCTGAAGCAGAATTTCAAAGTTTGGTTGATGCTGCAGCAGATAACCTTTGGTTTCAAGAGGTTCTACGAGATATACATGTTGATCTTCCTGATGCACCTGTCATTTGGAATGACAATACCAGTGCCGTAGCAATGGCGGCCAACCCTGTCATGCACACGAAGACAAAACATGTGGAACTCGACCTATTTTTTGTTCGAGAAAAAGTTCAGTCTCATCAATTACAGGTCAATTATGTTCCAGCCTCTGCTCAAGTTGCTGATGCCCTCACCAAAGCTTTACCTGTACAAGTCTTTGAAGAATTTCGTTATCATTTATGCGTACGTGATCTTCTTTCTCTTGGAGATTGAGTAAGCAGGGGAAATATTAACAAGAAAGGGAATATGGTTGTTAGGTAAAAGACGCGGGAAACGTTTGTAGAAAGTTGTAGAATTGGATTGTTATAACCAATTCACAGCTGGACCCTAACAAACCTAACAAATCCTCTAGAAGGATTCAGCCTAAGCAAAACGTGTATATAAGCAGTGCCCTGCTCACTGTAAAAGCATGATTTTGATGAATGAAAATTGCAACTGAGTATTATCTCATCTATACGTGTTTATTGAATACTTAACAATCTTCACTAATATTTTTTATATGTCATTTAAAAAGTAGTCTTTTTGAAGTTATTATATAATAGAAAAATAACATGGATAAAAAAATAGTGTAGTTATTGGTTTTAATTAATTAGGACCATGACTGATATAGTAAACTAAGCTCATGATATAATTTTTTCAATAAAATAAGGATAAAATTGTCCACGTTTTAGCTTTTTCAAGCATGACCACTAATTCCATAATTCATGTCGTCGGACCTTGACTTCATATGCTGTTAAGTTGCCTAAAAATCCCATCTGAGTTTGAAAATTTTACATGGGAAAGCAAGCTTGAATTTGATGTTTCCCGAATTAGAGATATATAACCGACATGAATTCGTTTAAAAAGAATTTTAGCATATATGTAGCATGGGATTTATCGAAAAAATCCCATGTTTTTAATCTTTATTTCTAATACGAGAAACATAAAAGTTGATTGAGTTTATTTGATTAACATGTTATTCGTATAATACAAATAAAAAAATAAAACGTACGTGAATGGCTCAACATGTTGATTTTTTTTTGGGTACATATTTACTCATCGGTTTCAACGTTAATGCAATTTTTTTTTGAAAGCCAACAACTCTCTAAGACCTAAGACCATGATTAACGGGAAACAATAAGGAAAAAACCCGTAAAAAAACAATTATTTTTTGTATTTATGTCATGTTTATGTATTTTCTTATGTCATAATGGTGTATAAATTATTTTATCAAAATAGTTTTTATATTTATTAAACTTCCGTAAGTATTAGCAAAAAAATAAAAATCCTCATTCTATTTTCAATGTTTATTTTTATGCCCTAACACTAAAAAATAAATTCGAAGCTTAACTTTAAATTTTATATTATAAATCTTAAACCCTAAAAACTACACCGTACCCAAATTTTATAAACTCTAATCATAAATCACGACTTTAAACCTAATTTTTTAGTCTAAAAGTACAAAAGTGGCAGACAATTTCTATTCCAACAAAAAAAAAATCACACGTTATAATACTTTGATATGTTTTGTATATTTTTCTAAAGTGAAAGGCAGCGGCCTTGGCCTCCGTTAATATGGGAAAATTGATCTATAGTCCCTTAAGATAATAATTAAATTTTAAACTGTTTTTGGCCTCTACATAGTTATATCTTTGTTTTGGTCCCCTAAAATTTTGTGGATTCGTCCAGTTGGAAAAGGACAAGAAATTGCAGCTTGGGCATAGCTCATAGCTGGGTTGTCAGTTGTGCATAGAACATGAAACCTAACTAAAACACCAACAATAAACAAGGCTAACAAACAAAGGACCGAACCAAAAGGATGCCCTTCAGACATATCGAAACATAGATTTCGATTAAACAGAAGTTTCTCGAATGGTGAAGACAAGCCCCTATATGGTTTCGAACATGTTTAAGCATGAAATATGAATTGATTTTATGGGTGGAAAGTGGAAACACGAACATAGAACAAAACTTGGACAAGTAATTGATCTAAAACAGTTTTTGTCCAAGGTTAATAATATCAATGTTTTTGTTTGTAAACGAAAGATATATGGATTCAAATCCAAATCCAACAAGGTTGAGCACTGCATGTTGTTTATGTTGGAACTAGGGAATACATGTTCTTGTACAAGTCTATAACTTGTTTTTTCTATGTCACTATGCTTTCATTGTTTTTTCTTCAATTATAATGCTTTTGTAACACGATATCCAAAGGGAGGTAATAAATATCTTTTCTTAATCTTTATCTATAAATGAGAAGCAAGGAGATAGCCTCGATTTATGTTTCTGTTATTTGGTTTATGTAGTCGATGCCGGGAATATTATACCCACTGTAGGAGAAATTATATTATAAGTCTGGTTTGTCACTTCATCTATAGTTCCAACTAATAAAAATCATTAATTTTATTAATATGTTTCATGTCATATTTTACTAAGTGAATCTCCACTTGATAAAAGTTGTTTTTTTAATTTAATATACAGTAGATATGAGTAAAGATTCACTTGGTAAAATATATAACATGAAAAAAATTAATGAAATGCATGTTTTTTATTGGTCGGAACCATGGATGATATGGCGAGCCGAGCCTATGATATAATTTCTCCTACTGTAGAGTTCTTTAAATACAAAATAGAAATATTCAAACAATTCAAAAGAAATATTATTTGTTTTTTAAAAATAATATTGGTTAGTTTTATTGAAGGAAGACGAAATATATTAATCAAAGCATTTCTCCTAAAACTATCATAATACACAAACTAATAACTTAAAAAATAAAATAAAACCAAATAAGAAAAGGGTTAAAATCCAACCAAGTAACTCAAACAAATAATAGCACAAACAACATTATTGTCGATGATAAAGGGCAAATACAACCAATATAAACATAAAAATGTATATAATAATAATAATTTGTTGACAAACTTACACTATGGTAACTCAACTGTTATTTATTTTTGGTGATTGCGATTGTCTATTAATATTAACTATGAGAATAAAAATAAAGATAAATTAATAAAATAACATAATTACGCTTCTAGAAATACGACGTCAAATATAACATAAATAAGGAAAAGGAAAAAGTATCACTTGCACAGACAAAATCATATACTACTATTTTCATACGAAAAAGAGAAAATTAATAAAATAAAACAAAACAATATAAAATCTAAAAAGAGAAAAAAGACAAAAGAAAAGAAAAGTAAACTGTCGATGACTAATTTAAAATTAGTATTGTTGTTAATGATAAAAAAATATATATAAAAGGTTAATAATTAATTGATTTAGTGGGATGAGACGTTATATCCTTTAAGCAATGTCAAAGATAAGAAGTCTAATGTTGTGAATAGAAAAAATTAAATTGGAACGGTCATCTTATATTAAATCTCTGTAAAATTTTATTCGAATTAATCAACCAGTGAATTGAACATCGACGACTAAAAACAATTTGAGCCGCTAAAAATAGAGCAGCTAGAAATTTCTATAAAAGCATTACTATTTGTTGAATATATTAAAATTACGACAACGAAATATTCATAGCTTTGCTGGAATAAAAAAGAGAGAGGAAGATTTGTTTTCAAAATTAAATAAAAGGAGAAAAGGTTGAAATTCTGTTAATTATTTTTGGATTAATTATTTGAAACTTCAATTGTCAAACATCCCATGATAAAATAAAGTATAAAAATGATGACTTGTTGATCCAAATTGATGCCCACTTATAATGTTGTTGTTATTCCAGAACATCATCTCCAACTCCTAACCAATCCCAATTCCTTTGTCCAAAAAAAATCAAAATTTCCATTCAACAAGATGTTGAAAGGCAAATTAGCAAAAGCATGATCAAAACACTGTTTTAGGCATGAACGAATGAATAGTTATAAATTTGGTTTAGTGTCAAGATATTATTCCATCTTAATGGGTAGAGTTCTTTTATTAAAAAAAAAACTTCTTAGTAAGTGCGTTTATATAGGGACGGGCACGGATAGAGTCAGGTCAGGTTAAATTTTTTGCAAACTCGAATCTAACCCGACTTATAAAAAATTCAATTTTAGGGATTTGGTTGTAAAAAATTATTTTAGGGACTCTATTGTAAAAATTAATTTTAGGGACCAATCGTAAAAAACTTAAATTTTAAGAATTTAGTTATAAAAAATATAAAGAGGCGTTATTATAAATATTTTTAAAAATATAGGAAAATTATACTATTAATATAGATCGGTCGAATATTTTTCATTTTAAATGTAAACCTGACACAACATTACTCTTAATTAAAATTTGATTCGATCGAATCGGGCGAAATATCCACACGGTTTATAAGAGTTTTACATTTGTGTTCGTAATCTATAAACATAATAAAAGCAAGTAGAGTTGATAACGGTTGAGCTCATAAGTATTTGAATACTTATATTTAAGTTTTACCATACATAAATATCATATATGGTTTTTTAATTCAGTTATATTCTTCTTTTTATCAAAATTTAAGTTATATTCTAGTTGTTCATTCACCTGAGAAAGAAAAAACAGGTTATGTTTAATAAATAATGGTTTGAGTCAAAGTAAGAGGTTTAAACTAATATTAGATGTTTGACCGGTTAAATCTATTAATTTGAATGTTTGGTGAATAGCGGATTGAGGTGAAACTTCTGATTTTGAAAAAGTAAATAAAGATCCTTCTATCCGTAACAATTATAAAAAAATTTCTACATAACCTAAATTTTAATATTTTCTATTTTAATTCTTCACACTCACGTATTTGTAAACTATTTTTTTCCCTAAATTTTCTCACACATTTATATTTATATTTATATTTAATTAAATTATACTAAAAATAATTATATAAAGAATGAGTAAATTAATATATAAATCCTTCAAATATGCTTAGTAATGTTATATTAAAAAAATCATTTTTCATAATCTAATTGATATTAATAGATACAAAATATTGATAACTAATAAAACATTCAAACAAACATCGAATATAATTATATTCTTATATGTCATTTTTCTTGTTTAAATGATCAAACAATTATCAGTTATCAGTTAATTTTATTAAATAGTTTTATACAACCAACTAATACAATCTGCTAGTCAAATCAACTAATGCAATCAGCTATCAACTATCAGTTAATGTAATCCGCTATTAGTTATAAGCTATCCGCTAATTGTCAAACGAGACCTATAATAAAAATAGGATAAATCCAAGATTACCTGTTACAATGTACAAGAGAAGCATCATCGAAGAGATTGGTGCATCCATTGGTCCTGTCGTTAAATTGGATTATCAGACGGAATCGGGACGGAGGGGTCGCTTCGCGAGAATGGCAATCTCAGTCGACCTGTCGAAGCCTCTTATTTCAAAATTAATGGTTAATGGCAATATCCAATTGGTTGTGTATGAATCGTTGCCAGTGATTTGTTTTAACTGTGGGAAATATGGTCACGCACAAGATAATTGTCCTGATCTGAGAGCTACGCCCGTGTCAGGAGAAATCGCCGTTGATCCCGTTGACACGACCGCAGACACTGACATTGTTGATCCCGTGCCAAGCGAAATCGTTGTTGATACAGTTGACACATCCTCTTTTGGTCCATGGATGGTTGCCGAGCGACGCACACGTAAACCCTCAAGAAACCAGAATATCCCAAAGCCTTCTCTATCAACCAGCTTTGGCCAGGCCTCTCGATTCAACCCTATTTTTGGGCATACCTCTGATGATACTACTGTCCATCAACCTCAGGCCACGAATCCCACATCCGCAAATCCACAGCCCCGCATGCCTACAAATCCATTGGCAGCAAAGTCAGTTTCAAAGAAAAAGATGGCAGTTTCAGGCAAAAATCTAAAAGCTACATCCGTCCGAAAACCTTTAACTGTCAACTTCGCTGATTTCCCAGTTCTATCCCGGCAGTCTCAAAAGGCATCCACATCACGATCAACCCCAATAGACCATCGCAATGTTCAACTTGATAAGGCCAAACACTCGGCAACGGTAATGAAGGAGAATGCTGATCCAAATTTTGTGATGCATTCACAAGTACCTGATGTTACTAATGTTGTACCGTCCCCAATGCATCCCATGGGTGATCCTCCTGATACAACTCAACAAAGGCATAATAATGCGGATAGTAAACAGGCAGCAGCTCAAGTCTGTCCCAAACCAATTGAACCAATTGTGGATGATAACAGTCGCGTCTCTGGTGGAGATCAGACAGTGGTTATGATGGAGTAATAAGGGTATCTCTTCTTCGCCTTATTATTTTATGGATTTAAAAGTATTTTGTTGGAATGTACAAGGCTGTGGGGATTTACGTTTCTTACCTGCAGCTAAACAATTCTTGCGTGATTATAAACCTGACCTGGTTGTGTTCGTTGAGCCGAGAATTAGTGGTCGTCGGGCGGATTCAGTAATTTCTGCTTTACGTTTTCCGCATTCTTATCGAATTGAGGCAATTGGTTTTTCTGGTGGAATTTGGGTCGCTTGGTATGACACGGTAACTGTGGATATTATCATTACTCACTTTCAGTTTCTACACATGCGTGTCACGAATAAGAGAATTGGATCTTCTATGCTTGCTACGGCTATTTATGCCAGTCCCTCGGCTTCCGGTAGGAAATTATTATGGCTACATTTGCGCCGTATTGCATCGTCCATCAGATCCCCATGAATTTTGTTTGGGGACTTCAACGCGACTCTAACAACTATGAACAGACTGGGTTGTGCGCAATCTTCCAAGCCGAGTGCTGCTTTCCAAAATCTCCTCATTGATTATGGCTTGCGTGACATGGGTTATCAAGGACCTGCTTATACATGGACTAGGGGTAACGCATCTGTTAGGTTGGACAGATTCATATGTAATAGCTACTATGACGAAGCCTATCCGGAGTCTGCAGTCCAGCATCTACTTCGAATGCGCTCGGATCATAGACCTATTCTCCTAAGCATTGGAAGTTCTATTCGAAACACACGTCCGACGCAATTCAAGTACTTCTCAGGTTGGCAAGCACATGTTGATTTTTCTCGCATGGTTGATGATAATTGGGTTGTGGAAGATTCTATGTCTGTAACTCTAAGACGTTTCATAAGGGCTGCGGACAATTGGAATAAGACTATTTTTGGCTATGTGGGCACTAAGAAGAGGATGTTGATGGCTAGATTACGAGGCATACAAAAATCTCTTTGTCACCACCCTTCACGTTTCTTGAGTAATTTAGAATCTGAACTTCTGATTGAACTTGAACTCCTTTTGGACCAAGAAGAGCTTCTCTGGAAACAAAAATCTCGCTCCGATTGGATTTCACTAGGTGACCGTAATACACGGTATTTCCATCGGCGTGCAATATGCCGTAGGCAAAGGGGCAAGATCAATTCACTCATGTTGTCGGACGGATCATGGTGTCAAGATGAAGCTGTTCTAAAAGAGGAAGCTGCACTTTTTTTCCAAAATCTCTTCACGGACGATAGGCCTTCAACTGGGAAATTTCCGTTAACTGGCGTCTTCCCCATTTTATCTAGTGATGATCTCAGCTCTCTCGACTCGCCCCCTAACGGCGAAGAAATCCATGCCGCCTTAATGGAAATGCAGCCTCTAAAATCACCTGGATGGGACGGGTTGCATGCCGAATTTTTTCAGAAACAATGGGCAACAGTAGGGAACTCGATAATAAATATGATTCAAGGTATTTTCCGCGGAGATCAGATTGAACATGACCTCAACAAGACTATTCTCGTGCTTCTTCCGAAAAATGATAGTCCGACTACATTTGCTGACTTCAGGCCTATCAGCTTATGTACGGTCTTATATAAACTCTTGTCCAAGTTGGTGGTAAGGCGCTTAAAACCTTTTTCCCCCAACTTATTGATCAAAATCAAACAAGCTTCATCTCTGGAAGGAACATCACGGAAAATATTATTATTAATCAGGAAGCGGTGCATTCAATGAAACAATCGAAACGCAAGGATGGATGGATGGCAATAAAGGTAGACCTTGAGAAGGCCTTTGACCGTGTGCGTTGGGACTTTATTTCAGATTCTCTGGCTGAAGCGGGTTTCCCTCCAATGATCCGTCGTATCATCATGCATTCTGTCACCTCATCCAGTTTTCAAATACAATGGAATGGGGGACTTTCGCAACCGTTCTTTCCGTCACGGGGCATTAGGCAAGGAGACCCACTATCACCCTACCTTTTTGTCCTCGTCATGGAACGCTTGGGTCATCTGATCAAACATGCCGTGTCAATTGGAACTTGGCATCCTTTTCGTTTCATAAAGGATGGCACTCCGCTTTCACATTTATTCTTTGCGGATGATCTCATCCTATATGCTAAAGCTGACTTGAACCAAGCTGCGGTTATTCAGAATATTCTTACAACTTTCGGTAATTTCTCGGGACATCGTGTTAACCAGCGGAAGACGCAAGTTTATTTCTCGCCGAACACTTCTCCTACTGTTCAGGAATTGATATCCTCATTCTTTGGCTATCAACATGTGGATTCTTTAGGAAAATATTTGGGTGTCCCTGTCTTGCATGAACGCGTGAAATGTTCAGATTATGATTTCCTTTTGGACAAAATCCGTGAACGCCTGAATGGGTGGGCTGGTCGCACACTCTCTTTGGCGGGACGTGTGACTTTAGCCAAATCCGTTTTATCGTCCATTCCAGTGTACTTCATGCAAACTTCCATCATTCCTAAGAGGGTTTGCAACGCTATTGAGGCAATTATAAGAAAGTTCATTTGGGGTTCTTCGACTACTGCCTCCAAGCTATCCCTTGTAAATTGGGAATCTCTATGTCAACCAATGGACCGTGGAGGGCTTGGTTTCAAGCGGATATATGATTTCAACGTAGCTTTTGTCCTTAAGATCTGTTTTGCTCTAGTATCCAAGACCGACGCCCTATGGATTAACTTGCTTCGCCAAAAGTATAGGATGGTGGAGACTTGTCCTGCTACGGTGCATCGTCCTATTTGCACGCCTTTGTGGAGGGCAATATCGAAAACTTGGAGCGATTTCCGATCCAACATAGCTTGGTCTATTGGCAATGGCTTGACTGTAAGTTTTCTTGATGACATTTGGATTCCGACTTTAGGTCCTTTACGCCCACATCTTCATGAGGATTTCACTGCCTCATCGGAGCTTTCTTTCTCAGATTTTATTGACGATAGTGGAAACTGGAATATTGCTGCACTCTCCTCAGTGTTTACTGCTCCTATTTATCATCATATTTTGTCTATTAAATGCCCTACTCATTCGGATATTGCTGATGTGCCCATCTGGCCGTTCACTCAAAACCAATTGTTTGACATTAAATCAGCTTATGATTTATTGGTGCATTCCACTTGGGAAACCAAATCACCATGCTGGAAAGTGTTTTGGGAGTTACCAGTACCACAACGCCTGCGATATTTTTTGTGGCTCTCATTTAAGGAAAGGTTGATGACCAATGTTGAACGTTGTCGTCGTTCCATCGGCCAACATCCGTTCTGTCCTTGCTGTCCTACAACTGAGGAAACTATTGTCCATGTGCTCCGCGATTGTCCAGCGGCTAGAGAGGTTTGGATGAAACTGCTACCACCCCATATTGCTGCAGATTTCTTTCAGTTCAATCTCCATGATTGGTTGCTATCGAACTTGCAAACTACTTACACACATTCTTCTTCGGCCTTGCCGTGGTCATCGTTGTTTGCTTCTGTGATCTGGCATATCTGGAAAAATCGCAATGATCTAGTATTCAATGGATGTATTGCTTCCACAAATTCTATTTTCCATCGTAGTCTAACGTGGGCAAAATATTATGTTGAATCTCGACTCTTTGCAGCTCCGACACACACACGCTCGACATCACCAACTCGTTGGAAGTGTCCGAATCCTGGTTGGGTCTGTCTCAATACGGATGGTGCAGTATCTACATCGACAGGGTTTGGATCCGTTGGCGGGGTCTTTCGCACAGACGATGGAAATTGGATTCTTGGTTTCAGTAAGAAAATTGGAATTACACAACCGCTGCAAGCTGAGCTATGGGCGCTCTATGAAGGTCTGAAGGTCGCATGGGATAATGGGTTTTAACGTCTTCTGGTCCAATCTGATAGCTCGGAAGCAATCAAACGCTTAAATTCACCGTCGGCGAGAACTGATCCTAACGCTCTTATTCGTGCTACTGCTGGTCTGCGAGATGCAGGTTGGGTAACTGAGTTTCAGTGGATACCCCGGGAAGCAAATACAACCGCTGATGCTATTGCAAAACTTGGTAGTCCGCTTCAGCAGACAACGATTATTTTTCATGACCCGCCCAATCTTCTACTGCAACACTTAGAGTTTGACAGGCATGGCCTGATGTAATAATCTTAGTTCTCTTTATCTTTACAATTCTAAAAAAAAATAGGATACTTCTAAACACCATAGATATACTTATTTCAAAAGTCTGACTCTGGTTATGCCTATCTTTAATCCCAAGTGGTTCAGAATTAATAGTTTCGGTGGTTGTAATAAGTTTTAGAAAGCAACTTGTATTGAGAAGATAATGAGATTAAGTTTGTCTCAAAGGTCTCCTTTTGTAAAGTCCCAAAACTAGAATATTTTTTACATTTTGTTTGTATTTCTAATTTTTTAATAAATATATACTTTTGTGTAAAAATATGTTTATAGACAAATAAAAAATTATTAATTAACTTAAAAACTTAATTTAATGATTATACATATATTTAATTATGAAAACAAAATGTGGTAAAAACTATTAAATTTGATTAAAATATAAAAATCTTGTATAAGCACAATTTAACCTAAATATAATTTTTGTCAACTATGTAATAATTATTTAGCTTGATGTAGTAGTTAAGATTTAGCCTAGGTCCCAAGTTTCAAGTTTGATCTTTTCAAACACAGTCTACATTTTTCTAAAAATTATTGCATCAACTATAGTTTTTTTTTATCAAAGCATCAACTATAGTTTAACTTAAATATAATTTGTGTCTGCCATGAAACATATTCTTAACTTGGTACAGTAGCTAAGTGTGATTTGTGATGACGAAATTGATATGATACGTAAGTAGTGTTGACTAAATTGATATAATATGTAAGTTTCATCATTATATTGGAGAATTAAATTTATTTAATTATTTTTAATTATAATTAGGACTAAACTCATATAACATATAAGCAATGACGACTAAATGTATTATTATTCTAATTAAAAATGAGTTACATCATTAAGACCAAATTGATAGAATGCGTAGGTAGTGAGGAATAAATATGTTATTATATCAATTAAAAACGAGTCACGTCATCAAGTTAGTGACTACCGAAAAATTAACGGCCAATGACTTGATTAACACCAAAATAAAACTTTAGTGACCTAATTGACAAAACTTTTTTATTTAATAATTAGAATAGATTTAACCACATAATTTAAAGACTATCTGTAACACTCGGGTTTAGGGGTTAGGTGAAAATAATATTTTAATATTATTTGGGCTCGGTTCGTAATTAAAATGATCCTTTTAAAATTCCGGGTTTCAAAAATAAACATTTGAAATGGGACCAAATTGATTTAATTTCAAAATTGAAGAGCTATTTTAAAAACAAGGGAATAGCCATTCATTAATGGTCTTTTTGTAATTTACCCATTTTTCTAATTTAAACCCCCTTTATACCATAAAACACCCATTTCTTATTCATTCTCTTCTTCACCAACGGGAAAGAGAGGAGTTCTCTACCAAGCTACTATTCCATCCCATTTCTCATCCATTTCAACTCCGTTTTGAAAGGTAAGGACGTTTTTGACTTCCCCTCAACTCCCTCTCTTTAAAAGTACCCTTTATTTCGATTTTCATGAAGGTTTTGGAAAATGAAAGTTTTGAATGTTTTGATTAAAAATGAAATCTTTATGTGGTTAAGTGAAGTATTTTGATTTAATATGTTTAGTTATGATGTTTAGAGGTCAAATGGTATAACATATGTGAATTCCAAATGATTTTGAGCAATTTTCGGATTTGGGTTTCAAGAGGGTTTTTGGAGGGTTTTAAAGTGGTTTTTGGGGTAGTTTAATGTTGGTTTTTGAGGGCTGGTGTTAGTATGATATATGAGGGTCACTTTGAGTGTATTTGGTGGTTGTTTGGATGCTTGAATTGGAACGTTTCAGTGGGTTTTAGGGGCTGCTCGGGAATTCTGTTTTGGGCTTGATTTTGAGTGTTGGATGCTTGAAAATGTTAATCCGGGTTAGTTTCGATGATGAGTTATTGATTGTGGATGTTTTGTTTGTGTTTGGGATTGATTAGAATCGAGTTTGGGCATCGGTGAAGCATCAGAAGTAATTCCGAGGAATTGAAGGTGATCGCTTGCTTGGTCTTTAAGCTTGGGAGCTTAGGTGAGTGGTTAATTGTTTTACATGGTTTTAAAATGTTTGGTTTGAGTATATAGACTAGGTTGGGCTTGGTAGACCCACCTAGAGTTAGGATTAGGGTGGTAGCCTAATCCTAAGCTTGATCTAGAGCCTTTGGATGAACTCATTTATGTGGTTGTGTATGTCTCGTATGAAATGTGATAGGAATGCTTATGTATGTTGTGTTATACATATGAGATGAGGCATGATTTGTGATGCTTGAGACATGCATGATGATGGTTGTTGGTGAGTACGTGCTAAGCACGGAACTTGGTTGAAATGAGTAATGTGAAATGAGTAAAATGATGGCACTAGTATGCTTGAGTACAAATGATCGATCATTAGGATGTTAGTGTGTACACATGAGTCAAAAGTCGCGCGTGGCCTTGGTGGCGTTGAGTCACCAAGGAGGAGTACGGGTTCCCCGGAAATTGTATTTATATATATAGTCGATGATGAGTGGAATCCCATCGACGGGGCGTGAGGATGAGTGAAATCCCCTCCGCGAGACCGATGATGAGTGTAATCCCACCGTGAGGTAATGTGGTTGTTGGATGTGAGTTCCAATGTGTCTATCCGCGTATTCGGGTCATAGCTAGGTGCCAATGTTGATTGATGAGTGTATCAATGTGTTGAGGGTTATGATCTTTGATTGGGTGTTTGAATGTGATTACATGTATTGTGGAATTGAGCCTATGATCATGGCATTTATATTGTATATTGCTCATGCATCTTTACCTTGTGGCTCTTGTGGATCCTTGGTATATATATATATATATATATATATATATATATATATATATATATATATATATATATGTGTGTGTGTGTGTGTGTGTGTGTGTGTGTGTGTGTGTGTAATGCCTTGGCTAGATCGTGCTCGGACCCTGCAATGTTGAGGTTTGTTTTAAGAGCTTACCCTCACTAAGCATCATTGCTTACGCTCTCTTTGTTCAACATTGCAGATTCTTAGTTCGTGGGTTGCTTGAGCGAGTGGAGGGCCTCCAAGTGTGGTTGTTGGCTTGAGTACATCAAGTATGACTTTAAAATGTTAAACATGTAATAGTTTAGGCAATGAGACATATGTTATTTTGATGGATGATTGTTGGTTGTTTAGGAGCTTGCTTTGACTCCATGTTAACTTGCTTTTGCATGGCTTGTGATGCTATGTTTGAATTGTATCCCATGCCTAGATTGCTTAGTATGAATGTTGGCTTTATGCCTTAGAGGTTGCCTTCATGTTGAATATTGAAGTATGAACTTTGAATGCTTGAATGCCATCTCGGGTCTATTGCATGATTTCCTTGATGTTTATACATGTTGGGTGCTTGTATGGCTATATGGTGGTATGTAAATGTTGTGTGAATGTTTGGGTGGGGCTAGGGAAGTCTTAAATTGCATCTAGGTCCGAGTCCCGTTCGTTTTAAGTGAGTTTGGAGGTTTTGCTGTGCAGGGCGTATCGATACGCCTCAGGGCCGTATCGATACGGTCTTGCCCAAAGGCCACAGATTTTGCCTGGCGTACCGATACCCTAAGGGTATCGATACCCTCCAAAGTTACTGGAATTTGGAGTTTTAAGTGAGAGTAGAACGTACCGATACGGGGTTCACGAGTATCGATACGGGTCTACTGTGTTGACCAAGAAGGGTTGACCGAGAAGGGCGTATCGATACGCCCAAGGGCGGTATCGATACGGTCTTCCACGAGTTGACTGTTGGGGTTGACCATGTCAAGGCGTATCGATACCCTTGATTGGAGTATCGATACTGCTTGTCTTATAAGCTTAAAATGGACTGTTATGCATGGCCGTGGTTCGAATGTGTTTTCCTTTGAATGGTTTCCGCTGTTGTGAATCACTTAGGACTTAATGTTCATCTAGGCAAGATTAAAATGAAAAAAAATAGGGTTGCTAACCGAGGGGGAATCCTTTGGGTTTTGCATTGGTTTTCCCCGTGTGGCCCACTCGGACCGGTCATCCGGCCAGACCGGGACGAGGGGGTTACACTTGTTGGTTTCAGAGCCTAAGGTTACCGAGACCTTGGGCAGGTAAGTGAGGTAAGCTTAAGTTTTGAACTGAATTGCACGGTGTTTGCTTGCTTTGTAAGTATGATTGCTTGTGTGACAAGTATGTTGATCGTTTTAGTTCAAAGCATGTGTGTAGGAGTCCCATTGCCACTATTACATTGAAAAAATGATTTTTAAGTGAGGGAACGTACTTGAACACTTGGAAGCCTTGCCTTGCTAACCCAGCTTTGTATGTTTTGTTGTTGTGGTTGTAGTTAATATCTGTGAGAGCGATGTCTAGACCAAGAGGTAGGCCGAGAGTGGTTCGTCAGGAACCACGTGTTGCGGCTCCTGTTGAGCCGGCAGTTGGTGTGGGAGCTCACCTAGAAGGGCCGGTGGCCGCGGGAGTTGGCGCTCCTCCACCACCACCACCTCCTCCGCCTGGAGTTGGGGGCGAGGATGGAGCCGAAGGAGATGGACCTCAAGGTGGCCAAGGTCCAGCTGGAATTGATATGACTCCGCTAGTGCAAGCGATAGCGGGAGCATTTCAGGCCGCAGTTGCGGGAGCTCAGGCTGTAGCTCAGCCTAGGTGTGACGATGCCAGTCTACCTTTGGAGAGGCTCCGTAGCTTGGGGGCCGAGGAGTTCAGAGGATCTACTCCGGAGAGGTCGGAGTTATGGTTGGAGAAGACAGTTCGTATCTTGGCTCAGATGGGTTGTGCGGGCGCACGTAGATTGGGTTGTGTGATCTCGTTGCTTCAGGGTGATGCCTACACCTGGTGGGTCACCATTACTATTGGGGTTCCAGAGACAGAGATTGATTGTGATTTCTTTGAGACCGCTTTCCGGAAGAGGTACTTGGGACCGAGGTACTTAGACGAGAAGAAGCGAGAGTTTATGGCTCTTACTCAGGGAGATGCTTCTGTGACTGATTATGAGATTCACTTTGTTCGCTTGAGTCAGTATGCTCCAGAGTTGGTTCCTACTGAAGTGGAACATTGTAACCGTTTCCGCTACGGATTGAATGAAGAGATTAAGAGGTACACGCTAGCTTCTGACTACTCAGATTTTGATGTATTGGTCGCGAGGGCCAAGGACTTAGAGCATAGTTTGGGTTCGGCCAAACGATCTAGTGGTTCCAGTTCTGGAAAGAGGCATAACCACTTTGATGGTAGAGATGCCAAGAGGCACAGAGGTGGCGGACATCAGTTTGACCATAGACGTGGTGGTGGCCACCACGGTAGGGGCCATCAGGGCCATAGAGGTGGAGGACGTTTGCCCGAGTGTACCCGTTGTGGGAGACAGCATGCTGGTGAGTGCTGGGGTAACTTCCATGCTTGTTGGAACTGTGGTTCGAGGGACCACTTTAGGAGGGATTGTTCGCATCAGGCGGCTCAGGCACCAAACATTGCTCAGGCTCCTACGAGAGCGAATGATTTTCTGAGAGGCCGTGGGCGCGGTCGTGGCTACTTCCATCCTAGGGCTGATGCACCTAGGGTAGATGCTCAGAGGAACCTTGCTCATGTTGTGGCTGTACAGCCAGAGGCGGGAGGACCAGCGAGAGTCTATGCTCAGAGAGAGGCCGGGAACGACACTGATGTGATAGCAGGTAATTTTGAGTTACAGTCTATGTCTTTGCTTTCTTTGGTTGATTCGGGTTCTACGCATTCCTACATTTTGAGTGAGCATGCACAGAAGTTAGATATCCATGTTGAGATCTTAGATGTAGGTATGCATGTTACTAGTTCTTTTGGTGAGACAGTTGTAGTTAGACGTATGTATAGGAGATGTCCACTGAAGATTCAGGGTCATGTGTTCTCAGTTAATATGATGGAACTTCCTTTCTATGGTTTCGATATAATTTTGGGTATGGACTGGTTAGTTGAGCATCGGGCTAGTGTGGATTTTGAGACAAAGAGAATTTTTTTGAAGCTTTCTGATGACTACGAGGTAGTGGTAGTGGGGGAGAACATTAAGTTCTTGTTTAATGTGGTGTCAGCTTTAGAGGCTCATAGGTTGATGGACTCTGGATGTGGGGCTTATTTAGCTTATGTTATGAATCCGGATATGAGTGGAGCAAGACCGAAAGATATCAGAACAGTGTGTGACTTTCCAGATGTGTTTCCTGAAGAGTTGTCGGGTTTGCCTCCTGACAGAGATGTTGAGTTTGTGATTGAGACAGTTTCAGGATCTAATCCAGTTTCGATACTCCGTATCGCATGGCTCCGAAAGAGTTGAAAGAATTGAAGAGTCAGTTGCAAGAATTATTAGATCGTGGTTTCATTAGGCCTAGTAGTTCTCCGTGGGGTGCTCCCGTGTTGTTTGTGAAAAAGAAATATGGTAGTATGCGCATGTGTATTGACTATAGACAGTTAAATCAGTTGACTGTGAAGAACAAGTATTCTTTGCCTCGTATAGATGATTTGTTTGATCAGTTGAGAGGTGCTTCAGTGTTCTCGAAGATAGATTTGAGATCCGGGTATTACCAGTTGAAAGTAAAGGAGTGTGATGTTCCGAAGACAGCTTTTAGGACTAGATATGGTTACTATGAGTTTCTTGTGATGCCATTTGGGCTCACGAATGCACCTGCAGCATTCATGGACATGATGAACAGAATTTTTAGAGAGTATCTAGACCTTTTGTAGTTGTTTCCATTGATGACATACTTGTGTACTCGAAGACAGAAGAAGAGCATGATGAGCACTTGAGATTTGTTTTACAGAGATTGTTGAGCAATCAGTTATATGCGAAGCTTAGTAAATGTGAGTTCTGGGTTCGAGAGGTTGTATTTCTTGGCCATGTTGTTTCGGCCGAAGGTATCCGAGTTGATCCATCGAAGATTGAGGCTATTGTTGAGTGGAAACAACCTAAGTCCGTGACCGAGATTAGGAGTTTCCTAGGATTAGCCGGTTATTATAGGAGATTTGTTGATGGTTTCTCTAGGGTAGCTGCTCCTTTGACTAAATTGTTGCAAAAAGGAGTTAAGTTTGAATGGTCAGATGCAGGACAGAAGGCCTTTGAGAAATTGAAAGAAGCTTTGACAAATGCTCCAGTGTTAGTGCAACCTGTTTCAGGTAAGGAGTTTGTGATATACAGTGATGCTTCCTACGTAGGCTTAGGATGTGTTTTGATGCAAGAGAGAAGAGTTGTTTCTTATGCTTCTAGACAGTTGAAGATTCATGAGAAGAACTACCCTACTCATGATATAGAGCTAGCCGCGGTTGTGTTTGCATTGAAGATTTGGCGTCATTATTTGTATGGTGAGAAGTGTATAGTTTACACCGATCACAAGAGCTTGAAGTACTTGATGACACAGAAAGAGTTGAACTTGAGACAGAGAAGATGGCTAGAGTTGCTAAAAGACTATGATTTGACCATCGAGTACCATCCGGGTAAAGCAAATGTAGTAGCTGATGCCTTGAGTAGGAAAGTAGCCGTTGAGTTGAGAGCTATGTTTGCTAGATTGAGTGTGTCCGATGATGGTGGTTTGACCACCGAGTTGCAAGTGAAGCCTTCTTTGATTCAGTTGATTAGGGAGAAGCAGTTGCAAGATGTGAGTTTAGCTCCTCATGTTCAGGACATAGCCGAAGGAAGACCGACCGATTACAGTTTCAGTGGTGTGAGCTTGTTGTGCTTTAGAGATAGAATTGTTGTACCGGAAGATGTTGAGTTGAGACGTCAGATTCTGAGTGAAGCTCATTCTAGTCCCTTTTCTATGCATCCGGGTAGTACCAAAATGTACCGAGACTTGAAGAGTGATTACTTCTGGGTTGGTTTGAAGAGAGATGTAGCCGAGTATGTGAGCCGTTGTATGGTTTGTCAGAGAGTGAAGGCAGAACATCAGGTCCCTTCAGGTTTGTTACAGCCTTTGAAGATTTCGGAATGGAAATGGGAGAGGATCACTATGGATTTTGTATCGGGGTTGCCTTTGTCTCATTCGAAGAAGAACTCCGTTTGGGTGATTGTTGATAGGTTCACTAAGTGTGCTTACTTCTTAGCAGTGAACACTACGGATTCCTTAGACAAGTTGGCAAACTTGTACATCCGTGAGATTGTGAGGCTTCATGGAGTTCCGAAGTCTATTGTTTCGGATAGAGATCCTAGATTTACTTCGAGGTTCTGGGGTTGCTTGCATAGTGATCTAGGTAGCCGTTTGCATTTCAGCACGTCTTATCATCCTCAGTCCGATGGGCAGTCAGAGCGAGTGATACAGATTCTAGAGGATATGCTTCGTTGTTGTGTGATTGACTTCCAAGGTTCTTGGGAGAAGCACTTACCGTTAGTTGAGTTTGCTTACAACAACAGTTATCAGTCTAGTATTCAGATGGCTCCTTATGAGGCTTTGTATGGTAGGCAATGTAGGACTCTGATTTGTTGGGCTGAAACAGGTCAGAGATTGTTACCTATGTCAGACTTGCTTAAGGGGACTACCGACAAAGTAAAGTTGATTTGCGACCGTTTGAAAGCAGCTTCCGATCATCAGAAATCTTATGCAGATTTGAAGAGGAAGGAGATTGAGTACTCCGTGGGTGAGAAAGTGTTTCTGAAAGTATCTCCGTGGAAGAAGGTAATGAGATTTGGCCGAAAAGGCAAGTTGAGTCCGAGGTTCATTGGTCCGTATGAGATAGTTGAGCGGATTGGGCCTGTAGCTTATCGTTTGGGTTACCTTCTGAGTTAGAAAAGATCTATGATGTCTTTCATGTGTCTATGCTTAGGAGATATAGATCGGATCCTTCTCATGTGATGCCCGTTGAGAAGATAGAGTTAAATCCGGATTTGTCCTATAATGAAAAGCCCGTTGAGATACTTGCTTCTGATAGCAAGGTGTTGCGTGGCAAGACCATAGAGTTGGTCAAGGTGTTGTGGAGACATAGAGGTGTGGAAGAGGCCACGTGGGAGAGGAAAGCGGATATGGTTGAGCAGTTTCCGTTATTGTTTCCGCCAGGTAATTTCGGGGACGAAATTTCCTTAAGTGGGGGAGAGTTGTAACACCCGGGTTTAGGGGTTAGGTGAAAATAATATTTTAATATTATTTGGGCTCGAGTTCGTAATTAAAATGATCCTTTTAAAATTCCAGGTTTCAAAAATAAACATTTGAAATGGGACCAAATTGATTTAATTTCAAAATTGAAGAGCTATTTTAAAAACAAGGGAATAGCCATTCATTAATGGCCTTTTTGTAATTTACCCATTTTTCTAATTTAAACCCCCTTTATACCATAAAACACTCATTTCCTATTCATTCTCTTCTTCACCAACGGGAAATAGAGGAGTTCTCTACCAAGCTACCATTCCATCCCATTTCTCATCCATTTCAACTCCGTTTTGAAAGGTAAGGACGTTTTTGACTTCCCCTCAACTCCCTCTCTTTAAAAGTACCCTTTATTTCGATTTTCATGAAGGTTTTGGAAAATGAAAGTTTTGAATGTTTTGATTAAAAATGAAATCTTTATGTGGTTAAGTGAAGTATTTTGATTTAATATGTTTAGTTATGATGTTTAGAGGTCAAATGGTATAACATATGTGAATTCCAAATGATTTTGAGCAATTTTCGGATTTGGGTTTCAAAAGGGTTTTTGGAGGGTTTTAAAGTGGTTTTTGGGGTGGTTTAATGTTGGTTTTTGAGGGCTGGTGTTAGTATGATATATGAGGGTCACTTTGAGTGTATTTGGTGGTTGTTTGGATGCTTGAATTGGAAGGTTTCAGTGGGTTTTAGGGGTTGTTCGGGAATTCTATTTTGGGCTTGATTTTGAGTGTTGGATGCTTGAAAATGTTAATCCGGGTTAGTTCCGATGATGAGTTATTGATTGTGGATGTTTTGTTTGTGTTTGAGATTGATTAGAATCGAGTTTGGGCATCGGTGAAGCATCAGAAGTAAATCCGGGAATTGAAGGTGGTCGCTTGCTTGGTCTTTAAGCTTGGGAGCTTAGGTGAGTGGTTAATTGTTTTACATGGTTTTAAAATGTTTGGTTCGAGTATATAGACTAGGTTGGGCTTGGTAGACCCACCTAGAGTTAGGATTAGGGTGGTAGCCTAATTCTAAGCTTTATCTAGAGCCTTTGGATGAACTCATTTATGTGGTTGTGTATGTCTCGTATGAAATGTGATAGGAATGCTTATGTATGTTGTGTTATACATATGAGATGAGGCATGATTTGTGATGCTTGAGACATGCATGATGATGGTTGTTGGTGAGTACGTGCTAAGCACGGAACTTGGTTGAAATGAGTAATGTGAAATGAGTAAAATGTTGGCACTAGTATGCTTGAGTACAAATGATCAATCATTAGGATGTTAGTGTGTACACATGAGTCAAAAGTCGCGCGTGGCCTTGGTGGCGTTGAGTCACCAAGGAGGAGTACGGGTTCGCCCGGAAATTGTATTTATATATATAGTCGATGATGAGTGGAATCCCATCGACGGGGCGTGAGGATGAGTGGAATCCCCTCCGCGAGACCAGTGATGAGTGTAATCCCACCGTGAGGTAATGTGGTTGTTGGATGTGAGTTCTAATGTGTCTATCCGCGTATTCGGGTCATAGCTAGGTGCCAATGTTGATTGATGAGTGTATCAATGTGTTGAGGGTTATGATCTTTGATTGGGTGTTTGAATGTGATTACATGTATTGTGGAATTGAGCTTATGATCATGGCATTTATATTGTATATTGCTCATGCATCTTTACCTTGTGGCTCTTGTGGATCCTTGGTATATATATATATGTGTGTAATGCCTTGGCTAGATCGTGCTCGGACCCTGCAATGTTGAGGTTTGTTTTAAGAGCTTACCCTCACTAAGCATCATTGCTTACGCTCTCTTTGTTCAACATTGCAGATCCTTAGTTCGTGGGTTGCTTGAGCAAGTGGAGGGCCTCCAAGTGTGGTTGTTGGCTTGAGTACATCAAGTATGACTTTAAAATGTTAAACATGTAATAGTTTAGGCAATGGGACATATGTTATTTTGATGGATGATTGTTGGTTGTTTAGGAGCTTGCTTTGACTCCATGTTAACTTGCTTTTGCATGGCTTGTGATGCCATGTTTGAATTGTATCTCATGCCTAGATTGCTTAGTATGAATGTTGGCTTTATGCCTTAGAGGTTGCCTTCATGTTGAATATTGAAGTATGAACTTTGAATGCTTGAATGCCATCTCGGGTCTATTGCATGATTTCCTTGATGTTTATACATGTTGGGTGCTTGTATGGCTATATGGTGGTATGTAAATGTTGTGTGAATGTTTGGGTGGGGCTAGGGAAGTCTTAAATTGCATCTAGGTCCGAGTCCCATTCGTTTTAAGTGAGTTTGGAGGTTTTGCTGTGCAGGGCGTATCGATACGCCTCAGGACCGTATCGATACGGTCTTGCCCAAAGGTCACAGATTTTGCGTGGCGTACCGATACCCTAAGGGTATCGATATCCTCCAAAGTTACTGGAATTTGGAGTTTTAAGTGAGAGTAGAACGTACCGATGCGTGGTTCACGAGTATCGATACGGGTCTACTCTGTTGACCAAGAAGGGTTGACCGAGAAGGGCGTATCGATACGCCTAAGGGCGGTATCGATACGGTCTTCCACGAGTTGACTGTTGGGGTTGACCATGTCAAGGCGTATCGATACCCTTGATTGGAGTATCGATACTGCCTGTCTTATAAGCTTAAAATGGACTGTTATGCATGGTCGTGGTTCGAATGTGTTTTCCTTTGAATGGTTTCCGCTGTTGTGAATCACTTAGGACTTAATGTTCATCTAGGCAAGATTAAAATGAAAAAAATAGGGTTGCTAACCGAGGGGGAATCCTTTGGGTTTCGCTTCAGTTTTCCCTGTGTGGCCCATTCAGACCGGTCATCCGGCCAGACCGGGACGAGGGGGTTACACTATCTGAGCAGTTTAACTTTTTTAATAGTTTGGGATGATTTGTAATCATCTGGATTACTATTTGATCATAAAATTATTTTATTTAAATTTAATTATAAAAATATATTTATTTTAGAAATAAAATATATTTAAAGTTTTAAATGTATTTACATAATAAATGGGTTTTTAAGATAAGTTGAATTTGGCAAAAACTATATTAGGTAGCTCATCATGGTAGACATTTTTTTTTATCAAAATATATGCTAGAATTTGAATATAAGATTTGAAGGGTTTTAATATCACCTCCCTGTTTTTAAATCAAACAAATTTGGGGTCGAATTAAAATTTCAAAATCTTTAAGAGTTTGATTAAATGTTTTAAAGTTTGGCGGGATTTATGAAATTTTATGGTCAAGTTATTTTACTGTCGATTTTAAAAGCATATTCAAATATTTTAGATTTTACCACACTCACCATATGGACAAAAGATTTTTTTTTTAAAAAATGCATGAAAATTTAATTAGTAAATAAATATAGGTAGAGTGTTAAATGATTTACACACAAATCACAATTCTCTTGCTCAATACTTGAAAAAAATGTTTTATTAGTTGTTTGTTGTTTTAAAGATTATATAAAGTACGAAAATGTTATTGTAAGAGTTTTTTTTTTGTAAATTATAATTGAATTGAGAAATGATTAACTGATGATACAATCTCAATTAAATTCTTAATATATGGTATAGATCCGTTATAATAACATAATTTATTTTTATGTTCAGATATACATATAAATTTGGGTAAAAATCATCATTGGTCACTAAACTATTTCTGTTTTCTGTTTTGGTCACTAAACTATTATTTTGTGCAAAATCGTCATTAATGTTATGTTTTTTCTTATTTTGATCACCAATGTTACTTTTTCCTGTTTTGGTCACCTATCTATTGCTTCATTCTTATTTTGGTCACTAAATTATTTTCGCTTTCCTGTTTTTCTATGAGTTTTTTAACGGTGGGTGACAAAAATAAAAAAAACGTAAATTAGTGACTATTTTGTCAAAAATAATAATTTAGTGACAAAAATAAAGAAAAACGAGAATAGTTTTGTGAACAATAGTGATGTTTACCCTATATTAAATAGTAGTTAAGGTTTGGTCAAGAAAGTCCGGGGCAGGGCAAATTCGAAACCTTCTTCTTGTGCTTGCTTTATTGGCTTTCATTTTGGCCCAAGCAATGCGCTCTTAAACGACACTCTATGCGTTGTTTGGAGCCTCCATTTCCACCTCTCAAATGGCAGATTGAGGTGAAACAAAAACACGTTGAAATATTCCAACATTTTCCTTAAACATCAGCCATCTATATTCAACCCAAAATTCTTCAGCACAGCAGCAGTATTCTTGATTTGCCTTGTAATAAAAACCATGTTAGCCACAACTCACTGCTTACCGAGTGACCGAGTGACTAGCAGACTGTGAGAATTCAGACATGGTGGTCGGAGATGGTGATCAACGGTGAAGGGGAGTGAAGAGCGGTTAGGAATTTAACAAAATAATAGATAAAAAGAATTCTGAGATTGTATTCTGTAAAAATAGTAAAACTAAGAGCTTACAATGACGTGGGTTATTATAACTCAACTAAGCTAACAGACCCTTAATTGACCCCACTAACTAATTACAACTCATTAACAAGCACTTAAACTAATTACAATTATTCTTCTAACAAACCAAATGGCGGTGAGCTCAAACATATCATTTATGCTGTAAGCTGAGATTTTCTTTCCCATTCTTCGTCTATGTATCCACTTGAAAAGAAAAAAGAAAATACAGATGAGAAATTTAACTTATTGATGAAAAAAGTGGGGCAAAAAGGCTAGAGATGGAGGAGTATGACATGAGTTGACATAACAAACAAAACAAGAGCACGGCAGAAACCATCATAAATACCCAATTTCGTCAGCCTACTCAAAACGATCATATTTTGTGAGCTTTTTAAGGCATTCAACCTGGGCTTAGCCTATCTATTATATAGAGATGGATGGCTCAAAAGTAGCAACGTCTACAAATTGGGTACCCTATTACATCCCTTTATATTAGGATCAACATCGGAGCTAAGTAAAAGAAATTCGAGTTTACGAGTCATATTTTATAACTTAAACTCTATTTGATTTTTTTATTCGAGTCAAGTTTATAAAATTCGAGTCGAATTGAGTTGTTCGAGTTTATGTTCAAATTTAATTGTAAATTTTTATAATACATGAAACTAATTGGTTCCAATTTAAACATCTTTCTATATCCATAAATGATATATATATATATATATATATATATTTCTTCATATGTAATATACATATATCAAGAAAAGTTGAGGGACTCGACTCGAGCTTAAAAATCGATCCACTAAATACTAAAAATTTCGAGTTATTCAAATTCTCATTTTATAACTTGAAATTTATTTGAAATTGTTTCGAACCAAGTTTAAGAATTAATGACTAAATTGATAGAATATATAAGTTTTGAGGACTAAAGCTATCGTTATACCAAGCCTCGTTAGATATCCATTTGTATTTTAACGGAAGAGTGATCTGACTGTAACTAAACTTTAATTAAGTGACTTATTTGTAACTTTACTAATAATTGAGTGACCTCCAATGTAGTGTACTCTAAAAAAACAAAAATGAAACCATAAAAGAAATCAGTTTTCTTTTAAAGTCCACAAATGATCTCTAAACTATTTTAAAACAATATTTTTTACACTAAAATTTTGAGAGTTACAAAATAGACATTAAACTTTAAATTTTATTATAAAATAAATATTAAACCGTTAAATATCGTTAATAGTCTAATAATAGAGTGACCGAACATATTAATTTAATTAAAATAATATATTAATTGTTACAAAATAATCATTAAACTTTGTAAATATTAAAGAATAATTATTAACCTATTCAATTGTTATAAAAACGGCAAATTCACTATTTAATTATTTGCAAGTGGTTGGTTATTACATGTTCAAGTATTCTACCATTGATATCAATAAACTTTGTTTTAAGAAACGTTTCATATAAAGGAATGAAAAAATTTGTTTTAAAAATATTTCAAATGAAAAGAATTTAGGGGCTTTTATTTCAAATGAAAAGTTTTTTTAAGAAATATTTTTAAAACAAAAATTCCTTTCATTTGTTAATTTGAAACGTTTTTAAAAAGGGTAAATTATACAGATTATCAATAAATTTATTTTATGACCTATTTTAGTTATTGAACTCTCAAAATGACCAATTTACTCACTAAACTTTACTTTCTAATCTATTTTGGTCACTTTAAATTATTTTATTAATATTTTAGTATGACTTGACATATTTTATTATTATATATAAAAATAATTTAAAATAAAGATAAATTATATATTATTATTAAATAAAAATAATTTAAAATAAAATCCCAACCCCACGCTCTAAATCTTCAAAAATCCAAAATATTTTCACCCTCACCGACATTACCCACTCATTGAAGCATAAAGAGTGGGCTTGGGGGTGAATGTATGATTTGTTTTGAAGAAATCTATGGCTGCCTTCGGTAGACTAAGAGTGGGCTTGCTTTGAAGCTAAGATTGTTGGAAAATATACTGCAAAATAATAACGTTAGCACTGACTGAAAAAAGTAAATTTAAAGAACAAAGTAAATTTAAAGAACAAAATATAATGAAGTTGTATCGTGGTAAAAACTACTGCTTTAGAAATAAATTCACCATGATGTATATAATCATTGCAATAGATGAACTGTCTCCCGAGATTAACACGGTCGCTCCGATGATCCGTACACCCGAACTTGGAGTGAATTGCGCCGGTATTGCTCCTTTGATCTTTGCACATTTTTAAAGAGACTTAATACAGAATTAAAGAGTGAGTGAATTGGCAATATACATGAATCATATTAAAACATGATTAAATTTTTGAATTAAACTCTGTGTAATTGCTATCTTTAAACACAGAAACTGATCAATTAAGTGAATAAATCTGACCCTCAAAAGCATTCAGATACATTAGATAAATACCATCGTGTGTAACTTCTGCGATTACTATTGTTAGATTAAATTCAGAAAATTAACTGTTTCAAATTTTAGAAATCAAAAGATAATGATCAGTTGTCACCCTCTAAAATTTAAATTAGACGGTATAGTTTCTCAAGCAGCCTATAAATAATAGACATTCACCCAGAATTTTTTCACATTCTTATATTTACTTAGAAAAATTCTCACGATTTTTTCTAAGAAAATACTACGTCCTCGCCAAGCCAAACGGCGACAGCAGCGGAGCGCAAAATTGCCTCTTATTCTCTATCATTCAACTAGGAAGAGAAGAATAGTCTCTATAAATGCCCTTGCCTTGGTATTTTCCCGCTCAATATAGGATTGAGACTCTTCACATTTCAACAAAGATAAAAAGCTCTTGTTCAAGCACAAATGGCAAATTCCGATGACCGCTTGTTTAGGATGAAAATAGCAGCATGAATTGTCTTCCCTGTTCCCATTCATCTAACAATATGGGGCTATGGTGATTATACTGGAAAACGAGAGCAGCAAATGTGAACTCTTTCAAGAAAATCATAAAAAGCAAGCCCACTCTTTGTGCTTAAATGGGCGGTGACGCAGACGAATGGGTGGGTGATACCGGTGAGCTTAAAAGTAGTTTGAAATTTTTATTTTAAATTATTTTCTACTTAATAATAATAATAAAATATAATTTATTTTTATTTTAAATTATTTTTATATTTAATAATAAAAATATGTTAAGTTATACGAAACTATTAATAAAAATAATTTGGAGTGACCAAAAGAGACTAGAAAGTAAAGTTCAGCGAGTAAATTGGTCGTTTTGAAAGTTTAGTGACCAAAATAAGTCATGAAGTAAAGTTGAGTAATAATTTACGTAAAATTAAAAATTAAATTTCTCAAAATCAATGTAAAAAGACTTGCATTATAACTTGTTATAACCAACAATTTTATAACAATTAAACAAATTTTAATTAGATTTATTCTAGTGACGCTCAACTATTGGGTCTGACTTGTTTTGACCACTGAACTATAAAAATTTAAAATACGACCATTTAACTATTTAAATAGGCTTATTTTGACCAACAGCCGTTAAAATCTAACGGAGAGGTGATGTTGTCGTTAAAGTAAAATTTGTATAATTACACATTTTGTTCTTGTTAGTTCCTTATTATATCAATTTAGTCCTAATTTTAATTTAAATAAATAAAATTAATTAATCAATCAGGTGACGACACATGTCGACACCCGATTAGATTTTAATCTAATTTTTATTTTTATTTAATATATTTATTTTTCTCCATCTGGTGAATGAAAAATTCAAGAATAAGAAAAATGCTTAGCATGAGGTTTGAACCCACAACCTTTTAGGGGAAATCCTAAAATTTTACCACTACACCAACTCATTCTTTATAAAATAAACTTCACCATTATATATATATGTGTGTGTGTGTTATAATGCATTAAATGCAGGGAATAAAGAAATAAAAATGGTTGTAAGGAGACTCAAACCTAAATTACTTGGGATGTGTAAAACTATACAAACCACTTAACTAGTCCAAATAATTAGTTTAAATATGAAGATATTTTAAATATATTTGGCGAATAGTTAAAATAAGATTTAAAATGAAATTAGATTTATAATTTTTATATTTTTAAACTAAATTGATTTTTTTATTTTTCACATTTATTTTAAAAAAATAAAATTATTAAAATGAATTTGAAAAAGAAAAAAATTATTCAATTTAGTTTAAAAATAAAAAAAATCTAGTTTCATTTTAAATATTGGTTTAACTATATGTTGAATATATTCAAAATATGTTCATATTTAAATTAATTATTTGAACTGGTTAAATAATTTGTATAGTTTTATACATCCCAAATGGTTTAGGCTCGAGTCTCTTTACAACTAGGGTTTTTTTTAAGAGGTTGTGGGTTCAAATCTCGTGCCAAGCACTTTTCCTTATTATTGAATTTTTAGAAAATAAATATATTGAAAATAAAATAAATTAAAAATTAGATTAAAATCATCCATTCTGAGTGATGACATGTGTCATCACCTAATTGGTTAATTAATTTTATTTATTTAAATTAAAATTAGGATTAAATTGATATAATAAGTAACTAACAATGAACAAATGTGTAATTATATAAATTTTACTTTAACAGTCACGTCACCTATCCGTTAGATTTTAACGGCCGATAGTCAAAATAGGTCCATGCAAATAGTTGGTGGTCGAATTTTGAATTTTTATAGTTCGGTGGTCAAAACAGGTCAAACCGAATAGTTGGGTGGTCACCCAGGTAGTTTACCCTTATTTTTTTGAATAGTCTAAAGGTAATTATAAAGTAGTATCTATTCATAGATATTCTTAAACCTTTGACAATGCACACACACCTTGCAGACATTGCGAATGAACTATGATCTCTTAAGATAAATATCATCCGATTTTTCATTGAGACCTCTTATTGGGTTCTAAATTTATTATATTATATTTTTTTTTTAAGTTTTGAAGCTTTGCCCTAAGTAGCTAAGTTAAAAATAATGTTCGTTTACGAATGCATGGGAACATGTAACAAGTTTCACTTGTGTAACGAAATATATGCATACATGTATATATATATATATATTATGATATACTGTAAATTTTAAAAATATGGGCTCTCGTCGACCATTTACATTTTGTTTTTTCTGAGCGTAGGAAGTTAAACTGGGCTTCAGTCTAATAATTCTGGTCCCCGGGGCCAGAAAGGAGTCCAAAATACCAAGCAGTGCACAAACACATTTCTTTATATGATTACATCTATAAGTCCAAATCTTTGATTCTTTATGGACCATATGCCCATTGATTAATACCCATTTCATGGTTTTGCTGATTACCAACACTCTTACTTATGTCATTTAAATTCATTCCCAAGATGAACTCAATGGCTTCGTTGAAAAAGAGTATGATGTTTCGAGTTTGATTCTTTATGTTTCGAATTTTCAAGCAGGACATGACATGATTACGTCTGAGATTAATAAGCTTCATTCTTTATGCAGACAAGACAACCCAACTTTACAGAGTAAGCCAAAAAGCTTGCTAAAGGCTAAAACGTTCTGGGTTTTAAGTGTCTATCCCAAGTTTGAATTGTGCTTTTGATCCTAATTTCAGCTTCAACACTTCACCCCCAACGGTTACTCTCTTTTAATGTTTAGCCTTTTAAAGGTTGAGGTTTTTGAAAAGCATTGGCTGCAGGTGCATTATGATTAAGTGTAAATTACGTACATCGTCACTGAACTTTACTCTCAAGTCTGTTTTGGTCACTGAAGTTTCAAAACATTTAATTCACTCATTGAAGTTTAGACATTGAACGTTTTCTGTCACTCATTCGTTAACTTTTTAATGACGTTCATTTACCGGCGAATGAATGAACTTCTCAAAGATCTGAACGATGGAAAACTTTATCGACACGAGAGAAGCAACATATTGAGAAACGTACTCCATCTGACGGCGGGGGAAGGAGATCGATGATAGAAAAATTAGAATGTTTTTGGCCTATTTGTGAACTTCAGAGCACTTTTCGACAAAATGGAGGTTGAATTCAGACTCCGATGGCTGAGACGAAGTGACTTGTGAAATTTAGGACTGAAAGACAATCATTTACGATCGTTTGGGGTTTAAGAGTGATAAAAAACATTCGACGTCTAAACTTTAGTGACAAAAAACGTTCAATGTCTAAACTTCAGTGAGTAAAATGAACGTTTTGAAACTTCAATGACCAAAATAGATTTAAGAGTAAAGTTCAGTGATGGTTTATGTAATTTACCCTATGATTAATAATTCCTCAAGACATGTTTAGTTGCTATTAAAAAATGATTGTAGGAGCTTATCTTTTGTTTAAGAAAGTAGTGTTGCTAAAAGCTTTATTCCGGGGCAACTGTGGTATGATTTTGAGGCACAAGGAATCAAGCAGCTTTTTCCCCATAATTGTGTAATTAGTGAGTTTGCACTCACCCCCAAATATCCCACCTCGGGTTAGCTTAGCTCCCACCATCCACCACCACGTCCGCCACCACCGAGAACCAACCAATCTGCAAATATACATGCAGTCTGCTTATTTTGTCAAACAATGGGAAAGAAAAAGAAGAAGAAAAGTAGGGTGATTTTGTTGAGCACATGGCGTTTTCTTGTGATGTTAATGATTATAGAGATGAAATGTTGCTTTATTATGAGGGAAAAGTTATCATTTGATGCAAGGCTGTTCTTAAAGTTTGGATATCATTCTTAACTCAATTCAAGAGCTTTATAACATTCAATCATCTACAAGTTTAAAAGAAACGAAATTGTAACAAGCTTGATCCAATCACAAATTGTTTATTGTACACTACTGAAATTAGTAAATTACAAAAGATAGCATTAATTGATCGAGTGGTAAAGAATATTTATATTATTTTATCTTGTATGGATTCAAATTTTGATATTTATCTTAAAATTAGTATAAAGATATTATATTTTCAAATTAAATATCCAATTATTTTTATCAAAAAAATCTCAAAATTTACCTTGAAAATGTATAATCTCTATGCTTAATAAAAAAATAACATTTCCTTTTTTTTATGCACGATGGTATCGTTTAATGTTAGGACCCACATTTTGTTGCTTGTTGAGATGATCCAAGTATCTATGATGGAAATCAACGGCGTAAAGTTGCCGATGAGCAAATCTATAGAGAGGTCGATTAAATTAAAAACCCTTCATATATAGTAAATAAAATTTGCAAATAATAATAGCCCCAAAGCTTCCAAATCTTAAGCTAAAGTAGTGAGTAGGCCGTGGGCACCTAAGAAGCATCTCTGCAGTTCATCAGAGATATATATAAACCCCATCATTTTGTCTGAATCTCAGAGGAAATGGCTGGACTTACCCACCAAAGAAAACCAAGCACTGGAACATACCGAAACCAGAAGAAGCGGCCTCAGAAGAATGACAAGCCACCGCCTTGGGCTGTTGTCAAAGGCCTTTTCTTTGGCAAAACCCCCCAGCAGCATCAACAAGAGCAACACCACGACCAGCAGCTAAAGCAAAAGGAACAAGTGGTGGAAGAAAGTGGGAAGAAATGCAAGAAAATGAGGTGTTCCGGTTCATTATGTAGCAACACAAAGGTGATGCAAAAGCCTGAAGCAGGAGCAACTCCCCCTGAAGTCCATAAGAAAAAGGCATCACTTGAAGCTTCGTCTAGCAGATCCATGAAAGCTCCTCTGCATGAACTCAATGGAGTAGCTCCATCAACCAATTCTTCGCTTTCTTTATCTTCTGCATCGGCACCGGCCTCCTCCGTTGGAGGGTCTTTCAGAGGAATGCCATTCAGGAGATTCTCCGGCTGTTACGAGTGCCGAATGGTGGTTGATCCAGTCCTTGGAATGGCCAAAGATCCATCCTTGAGGACTTCCATTTGCGCCTGCCCTGAATGCGGTGAGATTTTCATGAAAGCTGAGAATTTGGAGCTTCATCAAGCTGTTAGACATGCAGGTAATTTGATCCCCTTGCCATCTTCTATAAAGTTTCTTAATCTGATATAGCTGTTCCCTTGCATATTTATAAACAGTATCGGAACTGGGTCCTGAGGACACCAGCAAGAACATAGTGGAAATCATATTCCAGTCAAGCTGGTTAAAGAAACAAACACCCATATGCAAAATAGACCGTATCCTTAAAGTCCACAACACCCCCACAACCATCTCCAAATTCGAAGAATACCGAGACTCCATCAAATCAAAAGCAACCAAGCTCCCAAAAAAGCACCCACGCTGCATAGCAGACGGCAACGAGCTCCTCAGGTTCCACTGCACCACTTTTGCATGTTCACTCGGCCTCAACGGATCCTCCAACTTGTGCAATTCGATCCCAAACTGCAATGTGTGTAGCATCATAAAGAATGGTTTCAAGGTGGTTCAAGAAGTCAATGGAAAAGGAATCCTGACAACAGCAACCAGTGGGAAAGCTCATGATGAAGCGGCCGGAGTTGAAGAAGGGAATGAAAAGAGGGCAATGCTTGTATGTAGGGTGATCGCCGGGAGAGTTCGGAAGAGCTTGGAGGGTGATATGGAGGATTACGACTCGGTGGGGGGCGATGTTGGGGTCTACTCCAATTTAGATGAGTTGTATGTGTTTAATCATAAGGCTATTTTGCCCTGTTTTGTTGTTATCTATACAGGGTTTTAATTTGGGGGTCACTAATATCCAAGGGATGATTTTCTTGTTTCGGATACTCTGTTTTATGTAGCAAAATTAAATCTTTGTTATGCAAAATAATTACTTAATTACTGCTTTCAGTCGTGTGTTCAACATTTTAGAGTTGCGATACAAACTCTTTTTCGGACTATAGGTATATTTTCTGTTGATTAATGCCTTTGGGGTTGGATCCTCCATTGGTATTTCTGTAGGAAAAATTATATTATGGAATGACATATCACATCAGACATGATCTCATCCAATAAAAATTATCTAATTTATTATTTTTTTATCATTTTTTTCATCTAATGAATCTTCACTAATGTTTTTCCATGCCATTTAAAAAAATAATTTTGTAGAAGTTATAATATTATTAGATTAATGACATGGAAAATAATGGTGAAGTGAATGATTTTTATTTGATGAGACCATAGTTGATTTAGTAAGCCAGACCCATGATATAATTTCTCATTTCTGTAGACCGATGTCTTCCGCGATAGGGGTGAGTATTCGATCAAGTCGAATTGAGTCAAAAAAATTTGAGTTAACGCGTCATATTTTACAACTCAAATTTTATTTGAATTTTTTTTGATTTGAGTCGAGTTTATGAAATTCGAGTCGAGTTTTTGAGTTTCTATACAAAGTTAATTGTAATTATTTATCATATTATAGTACAATTTGATTCGAATTTAAATGACTTTCTCTAATCATATAAGATATGCATACATATTTATTCACATGTGACATATATTTTTCATATTTTTTATATCACCATATATATAGCAAGAAAAATTAAGGGACTCAACTCGGACTTAAAAATTAATTCACTAATTATTAAAAATTTTGAGTTATTAGAATTTTCATTTTACAAATCAAACTTTATTTGAAATTTTTCGAGTTGAGTCAAGACGAGTCGAATTTTTTCGCCTTGAGTTGAGTCGAAAATTTCAATTTTTTTCAAGTTGAATTGAGTCGAAAATTTCATTTTTTTACGAGTTGAGTTGAGTTTTGCTCACCTTCATTTCACAATACGAAAGAATTCAAAATCAAGTGAAACTCTATTTCTTATTTTACGTGTCTGATGAAGAGTACGGACATACGAGTAGAATTACTTTGGATGAAAATCCTCTACCCCTTTTCGGTGCCCCTACATATGTCCTCACGCTTAAAATTAAGTTTAAGGTTTAGGGTTTAAGATTTTAGGTTAGGGGTTGTAGTTAGGGTTTAGAGAATTTAGGGTAGAGTGTATTTTTTAGGGTATAGGGTGTAGGGTTTAGGATTTAGAATTTAGGGTTATGGCTTAGATTTTAATTTTGTAGTGTTTTTTAGTGTTGGGGCATATGTAGGGACACCGAAAAGGGCAGACGAATTTTATCCAATTACTTTATGCATATTTTCTTTGCAAGAAAATCATATATTTCAATAAATAGATACCTTAGGATTAGTGTATCGTTATGCAGTATCGCATCACTATATCACACTTAGTGACGGAACCAAGAAGGGATCTGTGGGGTCACCCAAAAAATTGAAAAATTAGAATTTAATTCCTTAAAATTTTTAATTTGACCCTACAAAAATTAAAAAATAAATTATAAGCTTCAAATTTTTAAACATTTTTAATTAAATATCTCTTGTGATTCTTAAAAGTTCTCATTAAGCCTCTAAAAATTTTAAAAAATTTAGTTAGACCCCTTCAAAAATTTTAAAAATTTTAATTTAAACATATATTTTTTAAAAAATTTAGTTAGACCCCTTCAAAAATTTTAAAAATTTTAATTTAAACATATATTTTTTAAAAATTTTAAGTTGTTCCCCTCAAACTTTTTATCAAGTTTTGCCACTGATCACACTTGTAATCACTTCCTCTAACATAGTAAAAGTACTCATGATTTTTTTCGTTTAAAATTTGCACGTAAATCTTGATGTTTCTTATGTTTTTAGTTTTATTTGTGATAATCTTCTTCGTAGGTTTGCGCCCTTATTGTCCTTTAATTATAACAAGTATCGTTCATAAACTTATTAAGATGTAAGGCGGGCTTCAACATTCATAAAATTTTTCACGTTTATACTTGAAAACGCCTAAATACAAGCTTGTTGAAAGTGAAGCATCGTGTTGTCGTATTTGATTGGCGCAAGGCATTTAAAGCATGTAAACATATCATCACCTCATATTCATGGCGTTCACAATACAAATGTCAACTTATGAGGCACATTTTTCAACACTGAAATTAAAGCTAGACAGGTTAGACATTTGATTCAAAGTTGCTTCTAATGTCTCGTATGGAACCCAAATTAAATAACAATGGAAATGTTTGTAATGGGACAAAATTTTCCGACCATCGAAGAAACTAACAGAAATAGTTTAGTTAACTACAAATTGTGTACCTTGTTTGAAAGAAGACAATCTTGAGAAATGAGAATAGAGTTGCACCCATAACTTTGTTTCTCCTCAATGGGGCATTACTTTTGTTACTTCAATGTCTGGATTCCATTCCAATTGCTAACGCCAAACACAGATATTGCATACAATTGGAATTTGGAAAAATGGAATGATACTATTTTCTAGTTTATTTTCTTTTTATGGTATATTCATTACATTTAGAATCTAAGTGGTTAGCAATTACATCCATGGTATGAAAAACCTGACAAAATTTTGGTTTTTACTGGCAGTTTGCGCTTCGGAAATCTGAAACATTAGAAACAGTCCCTCAAACCCACATCGGCCAGTTGGAGCAGCTTGTACTAGTTTTTGTTCTCTGGCTTTGTTTTTTATAGCCTGTTTGATTTCCATTAGCAGTTGCCCATGCCAAGTGTCTTTGATTTGTCACCTCCATCCATGTACATATTTCTTCAGATATTCTATATGTTTGACTCTTGTTTTGTACTCATTATCTCTTGATTTGAGTTACCTGGGAATCCCATAATAATAACAAAACCATACACAATATATTATTATATAATAACATTCATTTTTATCTTGGGACCCGGGCTCGAGCACCAATGATGCATGCTGTGTGTGCCGTCTGTGAAAAGACTAAGAAAGTTGAACAGATACTACATTTGCTTCACACTAGCATATTCAAAAAAAAAAAAAAACTTGGGGCGTACACGAACACGAGCAAACACATTTGTCCGGTTGGCCAAATTACTTATTTTTTTCTTTATTTTTTTAGGTCATGGGTTTTAAACCTACTACGAACATTCCCCTTTCTTCCTCTAGAGTCTTTCTTTCCCCTTCCCTTTAGGTAGGATTATGATTAGATTTAGAATTTGTCAAAAAAAAAAAACTTGGCACGTCTACAGGGATAAAACTACTAAAGGGATGGAAATCGTCTGCCCCCAAATTATGCCCCTTTTGATACCCCACTTTAAAAAAATGAGTTTAGGGTCTAAGGTTAGGGTTTAGGGAATTAGGTGTAGGGTGTATTTTTAAGAGTGTAGGATTTAAGGTTTAATATGTGAAATTTACTGTTATTATTTAAAATTTAATTTTTTAAATATTTTTTAGTGCGAAACATAAAAAGTGACATAATTAAGGAGCAAATGATTTTTGTTTCTACTAAGGGCTGGATGAGCAATCGTGCCCAAACCTCCAATTCTTTTTAACTTTGTTCTTATATATAAATAATTTTAAAATTTATGTTATTTATGAATTTGCTCCAACTTTCAAATATTTATATTTTGGCCCTTAACTTTAAATTTCGACTACACCATTGCTCGTCCGTTCTTGAATAGTTTGTGGACTGTAAATCAAAAGATTCCGGTGAATATATCCAAACTCAATAGCAGAAACCCATATCAGCCAAGAGTAATCCATGCGACTCTCTGAAAACGGGGGATATGGGTTAGAAAGATGAGGCATGTGGAATGGCTTCTCAGTTCTCATTGATCTTATTGAGAAGCACTAAAAAATGGACTGATTAGATATGTGTTTTCTAAATTATTTGAATCTTAATATGTAAATTTGTCTAAAATTTTAAATTCATTTTTTCCGTAAAACTATCCGGAATTAAAACTTCAAAAAAAAATCATGGGTTGGATATTTGAATCTATAAAAATCCGAATCGGAATCTTTAAAATTTTGAATGACCAAGATCAAATCCCCTTACAAGCAAATATATTCTCAATATTGTAATGCAGAGTCGAATTTGAATATTTAGAATGCTAAAAAATTTAAGGATCAATTTAGAATAAGAGTCATAGTTTGAAGATGAAATTGAAATATTCAAACGTTTGAGATATACTTTAAAATTAGAGTCATAGTTCGAGAATGTATAGTGCAATTAACTCTTATTTTATAAAAATATTATTACTATATAAAGAATAAAAGACAAAATCACTCCTATAATAATATTTGTTTTTTTACTGTAAATATATACTCTTGTTGATGAGCTAAATAAGATAGAGGTGGTGGGTTTTCAGGCGGTTTCATCTACGCTGATCACATGACGTGGGTAAAAAGTTGCATTCGCTAATGGTGAAGGAGATGAAGAAAGGGAGAAAAGAGGTTTTAATTGATCTTTATACGGGTTCTCAACTCGATAGAAGTCAATAATCTCACAGTGGGAGAAATCTGGAGTGTCAAATCTAAACCTCCTAAGATACGATGGATGGACGAATCAATAAACTTAACGTTTGTCTCGTCAAAGTTAGTGTAACTTTTGAAGATGTTGGTTCAATATTTTTCCACAGCCTACCCTAGTGCCCTAAACTTTTCAAGCGCCGCTCACTAAGAGAAACCACATTTGCTCCCTCCTCGACGGCCTGCTATCGTTACTTGGTGGCTAGCCTCCCCCTCTTTTCCTTTCCAAGTTGTAAGACGATCATTTTTTATTTATTGGACGATTTGTTTTTTTTTGTTTTTTTTTGGTGTTTCTCGTTGGGTTTTATGAGCTTCGGTCACTACGGTTTAAGTTTGAGGTCCAGTTTTGGAAGAGGGACGATCGGTCCTCTTTGTCGGTTCGAAACAAAGAAGAACAGGTGGGGAGGATCCTTTTCTCCTCAGTGTCATCGATTTTGATTGTTCTCTTCTTTGTTTTTTGCTTTTTTCAGGTTGGATGGAGATTGATGGTGGTGATGGCTCTTACATCTCCCCCTCCGATGTCATTCGTGCAGGTGGCCTTTGGTTCCCAACATTGTGTTAGGTTTTCTTCTTAAGGGGCCTGCCCAATTTATTAGTGCCTCCTTTGCCGTCCTGGTCAGTCCGGTGCTTGAATTACACTTCGGTGTCATTGGTACCTGTTGCCAAGACTGTCGCATGCCTTTTGTGGGTGCTGAAGTTCGGCTTTGTTACATGGTCATTGACGGTCACTGCAACCTATCTCTCCTTTGTTAAGTATGACTCATATATTGTAAAAGGACAAATGCTGGCTACTTTAACTAAGATTACAATTGTTCTAATCCTTCGTGGAGTAGTATTCCTTATCCTAGTTAGAATATGACTTGGATGTAGGGGGTTATATAAAGAGGCTTACCCCCACCTCATTAGGCACTTCATCAATTGTTCTTTAGGCTTTGCGAAGCGAGAGCATCTGTCCATCAAAGGAGTACTCGAGTTTTCGGTGGGCTCGGATTAAGTGGGCTGGGAGCGCGGTACGGTACGAGTTATCTCTGTAATTGTACCGGGTCTATAAATAGATGTGTTATTTGTAATCTAAGGACCATTGATTGAATAAAAGAAAACAACCGCTCTTTGCTCTTCGAGGACGTAAGCACATTGCTGAACCTCGTTAAATCTCTTGTGTTCTTGCTTGTTTGATTTTCTTTTTCGTTTTTCGTGTGCACAACAACTGGTATCAAGAGCCTGGTTGCGATGGCTATGTTCAGTGTGAAATTCGAAGTGGTCAAGTTCAATGGTGAAGGTAACTTCAAATTGTGGCACACGAGCGTAAAGGATCTGTTAGCGCAACAAGGGATTCTAAAGGCTTTACAATCTACAAAACCAGCATCAATGGTGGACGACGATTGGGAAGAACTACAGCAACGAGCGACTAGAACCATACGGTTATGTTTGGCAGATGAGTTTATGTATCACGTTATGGATATGACGTCTTTAGGAGAGATATGGAGCAAGTTGGAAAGTCAATTTATGTCCAAGTCTTTGACAAATAAATTGTATCTAAAGCAGAAGTTGTATGGGCTGAAGATGCAGGAAGGTCAGGATTTGGCGCAGCACGTGAATATCTTCAATCAAATAATCACCGATTTAACTCAACTTGATGTAAAGATTGAAGATGAAGACAAAACAATGATTATGTTGTGTTCGTTTCCTTCTTCTTATGAACACATGGTGACTACTCTTACATAAGGGAAAGAAACAATCAAATTTGAAGATATTACTACAGCCTTGTTGGCCCACAACCAGCGAAAGCAGAATACAGACGAAAGATCTTACGCTGATGGTTTATATGTTAAGGGTAATCACGACCAAGGAAGGAAGTCAAAGAAGGAGGGTTCTGGAAGACAGAATTCTAGATCAAAGTCTAGAGGCAAGAAGACATTTCGTTGCTACAAGTGCAAAAAGCCAGGACATATGAAGCGAAACTGTCCAAAGTGAAAAAAGAAGTCAGATGATAAACATGATGCATCATCCAAAACTATGAATGTGATGCAAAATGAGAATTCAGATTGTAGTGATGGTGATATGCTTTCTATTTCAACAACTCGGTTCACGAATGCTTGGATTCTTGATTCATAGTGCTTTTATCATATAACACCTAACATGGAGTGATTTTCTACCCATATGTCTGTTAATTTTGGTTCTGTCTTTTTAGGTGATGATAGATATTGCAATATTATCGGTATTGGTGAAGTCAGAATTAAGATGTATGATGGTAATGTTAGAACATTATGTGATGTTAGGCATATACCAGATTTGAAAAAGAATCTAATTTCTTTGGGCACTTTGCATAAGAATGGTTTAATTCCTAAAGTTGATGAGGATAGAGAAACCATTAGGATTGTTAAAGGTGCATTGATTGTGATGAAAGGAAAGATAATTGCAGGAAATATCTATAAACTGTTAGGGAGTAGAGTTGTAGGTGGAGCTCATTCTGTTGAGTCATATGATGGTAATACAAAATTGTGGCATATGCGTCTTGGTAATCTTAGTGAACGTGGAATGATTGAATTGCATAAAAGAAATTTGTTACATGGTGTCAAAAGTTGTAAGCTCGATTTTGTGAAATTTGTGTTCTTGGTAAACAGACAAAAGTCAGTTTCACGACTGGAAAGCACAAAACTGAAGGGATTCTTGATTATGTGCATTCTGATGTATGAGGGCCTACTAGAGAATCATCATTGGGTGGATCTGTGTATTATGTTACTTTTATTGATAATTTTTCTAAGAAAGTTTGAGTGTATTTCTTGAAACAGAAATCTGAAGTCTTTTCCAAATTCAAGGTGTGGAAAGCTGAGGTGGAGAACCAAACGGGTAGAAAGATCAAATATTTAAGGTCTGATAATGGCATAGAATACACAGATTCACAGTTTCTGAAGTTATGTGAGGATGATGGGATTCAGAGAAATTTTTCAGTGCGAAAGACGCCACAACAAAATGGTGTTGCTGAAAGGATGAATAGGTCATTAGCTTAGCGGGCTCGGTGCTTGAGACTGAATGCAGGGTTTCCTAAAAACTTCTTGACAGAGGATGTGAGTATGGCATGCTATCTCATCAATATGTCACCGCAGACATCTTTGGGTGCAAAAGTTGCAGAAGAGGTATGAACAAGCAATGTAGTTGAATTTTCACACTTAAAGATTTTTGGTTGTCTTACTTATGTGCATGTACCTGGTGATGAGAGATCAAAACTTGATGCAAAATCGAAGAAGTGCATCTTTTTGGGCTACAATAAAGATGTCAAAGGATACAAGTTTTGGGATCCAGTTTCAAGGGAAACATAGATTAGCAGAGATGCAATTTTTGACGAGCAATTCATGTTGCAGTAGAACTAAGACAAGGTGTTGGTGGTTTTCGAACAGTATCCAAGAGCAGCTGAGAATGCAGTAACAACTGAGAAAGGTGAATATTCGAATTCAACTTCTGGTGACTCTAATACAGTTCCGTTGCAGAATTATAATTTAACCAGAGATAAAGAGAGACACCCTAATGTAAAGGCTCTATGCATATTGAGTTTTGAAGATATGGTGTCTTTTGCACTTCACATTAGTAGTGAAGATCTGGATACTTTTTAATGGGCTATCTCTAGTTTGGAGAAAAGAAAATGGATGGTTGTTGTAATCACTAATTTTGTCCAGAGCTTAAACCCCCTTTAATTTGTGTTTACCTTGGGCTTATTAGGGCTATTAGTTAATTTAAAGGAAAAAAGAAAAATATATATATATATACATATATATGTATGTAGGTATAAATAATACTACTATTATAAATAATACTACTATTACCTTATATTATTACTACTCTGTTAGTATTATTACTATTATAAATATTATAGTCATCATGACTATTATTATATTGATTATTACTATTTACCACTATTATTATTGTTATTGTATTTATTTATTATAATATTTACCTTTATTACTATTATTATTATCGAATATGATTATTATTAGTATACAAATAAAGATCATAAATAAAAGAGTCCATTTCTGATTAAAAATAAGAGTCCAAAATTAATAACAGTCCAAATATACATAGGGCCCAAGCTCGGCAAACCTAGTAATCAAGAAATCCTAGTCCGTTATTTTCCTTCTGCACAGCCCATCGTGGACCGTTAGATCTGGGATGTTAATCTAACGGTCCAGATCTAATCTGATGAAGAAACCCTAGCCATCCATTGTTTGCCCTAGCGCCGCGCCTGCTTTTGGCCGTCAGATCGCGCGAAGATCAAGGGTCCAGATCGCGCCCAAGCGAAACCCTAGAGAAGCCTCCGATCTCCACGCGTCTGCCATCTTCACGCCGTCTGCCACGGCCAACGCACTGCCTCCTCCCGTTTTGGCAAAAATCGACACGAAACTAAAAAGAGAACCAAGTCATATACCAGAAGTGATAATCGAACAAAAAGGGCCTTAAGGTCAACCAGACATTTCCAGAGGTATCAAAATACAGAGATCAAAGACAAAGCAAGGAATCGACAGTTTTTGTTTTCTTTGTCGTACTTTGGTTATAAACTCGGTTATATAGGAAACCGAAGAAAAAAAATTAGAGGGGAGAGGGGGGGATTTTGAGATAGGAGAGATTTTGAGAGAGAGAAGCAATGTAAACCCGAGAGAAGGGGATTTTTGGGGATAAGATTTTAGAGAAAAAAAATCGTTGTAACCATTTTAGAAATCAATACAAGAGAAATTTCAGAGATATTTTTGGCTCTTTCGTTTTTTATTTCGAATATAAAAGAAAAAAGCTTCCATTTACCTTCTGTTTCAACCTCGCCGGCGGTTGGAACGCATTTCCGACGATCCCAACGGTGAAGGACTTCATCCCGCTGAGGCGAACGTAATATCAAAAGATCGTGGCGATCCAACGGTGGACGGCGGCTAGCCAAGGCTTCGAAACGTCGGGACTTTCATCTCCCATCCACGACTTTGTGACCATCTCCGGTGAGATCCACTCGGATCAGGTGAAAGAGGAGCACTTGGGGATCTCGTTGGCGGTCTTGCATGGCCGAAAAGCCCAGCGGAGTAGCGCCGGCGACGGCCTGAAAGCTCGACGGCGTGGGCTTGTTTGAGAGAAGAAGAAAGGGTAAAAGTGAAGTAAAAAATATCCCTAAAACTAAGTCTGACTCTCCCTTTTTTTACGCGTTTTTAATTAATGCCCCCGTTAATGACTAATTTTATGCTTTTAAATTTTAATGTCATGGTTATCAATTCCCCCCATTACTGCCGGTTTTATTTTTGTTTTCCTTATACATATATATATAATCTATGTTAAGGCTACTAGTTTATAATCTTATAGTTTCCCTTCTTATAGTTACCTATTTTAATATATAATGTATAATGCGTTAAGACTATTAGTTTATTTTCCTTATTTATTACATTTTCCTTCTAATTACCTATTATAATCTTTAATGTATATATATAACGAATAATGTTTAGTTATAATATATGGTGGATGTATATATTAAGTAACCGTTGGTATCTGGTTTTGATATGTATATATCCTATAATGTTCTCTTTTTTGTGTATACGTGTTGTAGTTTTTATACCCTTTTTATATATGCATGAGATATTTTTGGGCGTATGTCTCTTTACGTTATCTATTTTGTGTTAACGATGTTCATATTCGTATTGGTTCATGTATTGTTTATTCTTGATGCATCTTTGGTCATATATTATGTTAAATTGCATTTGGAACTTAAAAATATATATAATGTGAGCGTCTTTTTATTCGGGAACGAACGAGGCCAGTACCAGTCGTAGTGGTGGTGGTTCGGACGTTCCTTCTCGAATATTAAGACCTTTAAAATTCACTCAATCGTATAACCAAATTTTGATACGAATCGTCACTTTAATTCACAAAATTTAATATTAATTAAGCGTAAAGTTTTGGTACCGATTTTCGGGCAAGACGTGGGTGCTCATCCTTCCCCGCGTGTAACCGACTCCCGAACCTATTTTCAAAAGAAAAAAATCTCTGGTTTTATTTCGGTGTCCGGTCTACCATTTTTAAATGGCCGGTGGTGACTCCTCCTTTTTTTAAATCCGATTAAATTTTTCAAAAACCAAATCAAAACTCGGACCGTCCGAGCGACATCCGAGGTACTTGTATTTTTGAAATTTTTAGTCGCAACAGATGGCGACTTCGCTGGGGACAAATTTTTGTTTTCAAAACAAAAAAGAGAGTCGAGCCAAAAAAAAATTACCGCTTAATTAATATTAATAGTTGCGAATTAAAGTGACCGAGTCGATCGATATTTGTTTATAAGTAGGAGTTTATTTTAAACGCATTTAAAATTGGCATTTAAACCCGTTCGTTTAAGTGGGGGGAAAACGCTAGTGCTTTCGTGGGGATATTGTTCCTCCGTATGGGCCTAGCAAGTACCTTCGGGGCTCGAATACCCTATATCTTCGTGGGAATATCGTTTCTCCGTACGGATATAGCAAAAGGGTCCCCTCGAATTGAACTCGGTTGAGAGGAGCCTATAATGGGTGATGACCGGGGGCCTTGCTACCCTTAGAAGGGGACAACGAGGACAGTTCGAGTACCTCCTAAACCAAAATTGCATTTAGAGAACTAGAATGCCCACCCATTTTAGAGCCATGCGGACAACCTAGGTTTATTAGACGGGATAAATAGGGTTGCTTGCTTTCATGCCTGCCTTTTTCCTCTTATCATGTTAATTTTGTTTATCTGACACTAACGTTTTTCCTTATAATCTTCTTGCATTTACTCTCGCATGCATATCATGACATAAAGGTGTTGAGTCAAGGTGGTTTTACCCAATCAAGGGCTATCATTATAGACGGGAGGTTGCTAGAAAGGATGGTGTTAATTAGCAAGTCCGACAACGGTCAGGGTTGAATTAGAAAGGTTAAGGGAGCAGCTTACCGAGTGTACACACAGTGTCAGATCTGATGCCCTCCATTGAAGAAAGCACAACCCTTCTCCATCCCGAGGAAGTCAATCAAGATCGGATCTACTCCGAACATCCAAAGTCATGAAACTACCCGACCGAGTGCAAAGAGGCAACCGGAAAGAGCGTGGCAACCGAAAAGGGCATGGATTAGGTCAAGAGATGGATTCAGCTTCGAGGAAATAACTTGTTTTCCGGGACTTGATATCAGCAGTTTTAGAAGGTTTTGAATTGCTAGAGAAGAAAGCAAATCCGGCCCCAACATTTTTGCCAAAGTTTTCATTTCCTTGAACATGATTCAGGGGCAAGAAGAGTACCTATAGGACTTTTGCTATGACTATCTTGTAACAAGGAGCCTCTTTTATGTTCAAATGAAAGTTTACATGAGGGGAATCACCAATATGACCAACACCTTTGACTTGCATACATTTGTAACATTTGTTTCATACATAATTTCGAAGCAGCATTAAAATTGTCAGCCGTGCATCCATCTCATGATCATGCATCTGTTGATTCAAGTCCATAATACATCCATCATTGGACATTAAATTTCGCTTAAGGCATTTCATCGCACCATGACTAATTGAGGAAAACACTCATGTTAGAGAGAGAAAAGAGAGAGAAAATGGACAAAGGAATAGTTTCCAGCCAGTACAGCTTTAGAAGCATGAATGACCTAGTGGATAAGCTCGAACAGCTTCGAGAACATTTGGTTTAGAATCAAAAGGAGATAATATCGTATACGAGGAAAATAAATCCTTTGCAAAAATCCAATTTTCATGATTGGTGAAAACTGATTGTACCCAGGGGAATGGTACAACTAGCCCGGAGCAAACGGCTGCCGGTAAAGGCAACTCAAATCCGTTAATCCCTGTGCATTTGGGAAAAATGCAAGTCTCGATTCAAGAAAAGTGAATTGAAGACATTACATCACTTCATGAAAGAAGAAGCGATGTTTGGGTAAGTCCGACAGAAATGTTGGCACAACGTGCTTAAATACGGTGAAGTTTAAGACAATGGATAATTCAAATGTCCATCGAAAAACCATTTTCACGAATGGTTAAAGGAAAATAAATCCTTTGCAAAAATCCAATTCTCATTATTGGTGAAAACTGATTGTACCCAGGGGAATGGTACAACTAGCCTGGAGCAAACGGCTACCGGTAAAGGCAATTTAAATCCGTTGATCCCTGTGCATTTGGGAAAATGCAAAAGGAATAAGCTAAGCTGTAGATTTTTCAAATAAAGAGTATAGTTATCATAACGAAATTTTTATTTTGCTATTTAAAAAAAAAATTCTGGTATTCCTTAATTCTTTAAACATTTCATAAGTTTACTCTTGTTTTACAGTTACACATGTATATACTTTTTTGAGATTAATTTTAATTCAATTCAAAAAGAATTTTTTTTCCTGAAAGATCGAATGTTGTGAGGACGCTATAAATATGAAAACTCTATGCTCTACTTAGGCCAAGGGAGGAATGACAATGAGTGTTCAGGAATAATGGGCCACTCTCATTGAGTGAATTTTCCCTCTCGGGCATTGTTGTTCAAGGTCTTTGAATGAAGTGATAACCCTAAAACTTCTACCACATGAAGACCAATTTTGATATCCGTGTATGGGAGGACATTTGGCATTCCTTCAATTCCATTCACATAGAAAGAAAATAAAAAAACCCATTGGTGTCCCCGTTTGAGCCTTTTAAATTTTTTTTCTTCTGATCGAACCCAAACCAAGGATCACCCCTACACCGGGGGCAAATGAGAACAGAAGTCTATGGACAAGTAAATGACATGGGATCCTGATTGTGCTATGAAGACGAGGCCTTGTGAATTAAGGGGCATTAAAAGAGAACAAATTCATTGGATACACTTTCAGTTTGAGCAGCCAAAAACATCAAAAGGAAACAACGAAAGAAAAGTCGGTTCTCAAAGAAATACCCAAATCAAGTCAAAAGTTACCGACATAAAAGTTGAAGAAATCAAAAGCAAAGGCACTAAAGTGAAAAGTGCAATTTTGAAAAGAGAGAGAAGCGGGTAAAGAAAAGGGACAAGAGGATTCCCTATCCAAATGAATCTCTGCTTAGATGAGCCTCGGAAGATTGTTCACCTTTGATCAAAAGCCTGCACTAATACAATGCGAAGGTGCAAATTGATCCAAAACTACACTTGATGAAAGGAAATGAACTCTAGGGTGAAAACCCCAAAAGAGGGGCAGTCTAGAGCGATCCAAAGAAATAAGAAAAGAAATAGCATTTCATCGGAGCATAATTGAGACTTCAGATTGAAAGAATTGATCCTTGGTTTCACCACCCTTAAACACTTGTTTGGGCCTATTTACCCTTTCTTTCATAGTCGTGAGCCTTAGCCTACATTACAAGCCATAAAAGACCATTTGGACCATACGCGGAAGGATGAATTTGTCTTCAGATCACACTCCGCCTATCAGGGTTAACCTTTCTTCAAGGATTGCCACACTTCTAATGCCTGATTGAGATCAGAAAAGAGGGAAGGACGGGGCAAGGTGAGTTAGTGAGTTAAAGAGAGCCACCTTTAAATTGGGTAGAAACTAAGTATGGGAGTCGGTCCTCACGGAAGCCTAATAGCCCAGAAAAGATTTCATATGTGCATCCCTGCAACATTCGGAAAATTTCACTCGGGTCAACCTTTTTTCAAAGACCCCAAACTTGATTTTCACTTGACATGATTCTTTAAAATGTATATTTACATAATAAAACTATTTTTACCCAATCACTTGTATAAGTCTTCTACATGGAAATGAACAAGCGGATTGACCGTGGCCCGAGGTAAAGCCATCAGTACCCAGAGGGGCACCCTCGGAGGTTCAAACATTGTTACTAATACCTCTAGTTGAAATATCAAGACATTCTTCGGTGAAATGTTGAGCTGTGAAGTCGACCTTCGCTAAAAAGTGTTGGAATAGAACATGAGGGTAGAAATTTTAACGTTGAGAATCGGGGAACAGAAGTTACCCTTGGAGCCTAAGCATCTTGCCGAAGAGGATGTCTTGAGAACGACCATGCGCGCCGCGTTGAGGGCACGCACTGAGATGAGACAGTAATCAACTCGATAAAAGGCAACAGAGATATGCCTAAGAAAAGAAGGAAGGTGGAAGAGAAAAAGAAGAGAAGCCCAGATGAGGAACCCAAAAAGCACTTTGGGCGCAAAGAAGCGAAATTCAGAAGGGGCATTTTTACCGAAAATTTAGAGAAACAATGGCCAAAAAGTTGTGGCATCTTTGGACAAAATACACCATTTAAAGCAGCCAACATTAACCGGAGATCAGCCAGAAGGTACATAAGCCTAAAGCAAGTGGGGGCAATGGGATTCTAATTAGTGTAGGTCCTCTCTTCAAGAAGAAGCGAAAAAGAGAGGTTCAATAAAGAAAATAGAGACAGGGTTGTTTGGAAAATAAGAAGACATGTGGACACCCTAAAGATGTATAAAAATTTTGACGATAAGAGTCAAAGGTAGAAGTTGACTTCAAAGTAGTGCCCAAAAAGAGAAAAAGAGGAAGAAATAGGACAAAGAAAAGAGAAGACGCAGTGAAAACCCAAAAGACACTTTGGGGATTGAGGCGAAAATCAGAAAGGACGCTTCAGATCACAAACTCATGGCAAAGGAGACAGAAACTCAAAGCCAAAGGATTTTAGAGCAAAGGAGACAGATACTCAAAGCTCGAGATAAAGATATATGACATCTGCTTATCTATTCGGGCATTTGGAGAATAGAACCCGCCTATCCGTTCGGGCATTTGGAGAATGGAAATCTGCTCATCTATTCGGGCATTTGGAGAATAGAACCCGCCTATCCGTTCAGGCACATGAAGAATGGAAATCTGCCTACCTATCCAGGCAATCAAAAGTCAGTAGAAGAAAAAAAAGAAGAATAAACAAAAAAAAAACAAAGCAACAACAACAAAAAGGAAAGAAAAGAAAATGGGAAAAAAGAAAAGTTCAAAGTGAAAACCCGCATGAGCACTTTGAGGTAGACAATTCCAGAAATGGATCAAGATGAGAAGAAGAAGAAGAAGAGTCCGGTAGAACCGAGAAGAGGGCAATCAACACAAGAAGCGGCATCAAAGGACACGATGTCAATAAAATTAATATGATTAAATAACTTGGAAACCCCAGTCATGCATCATGAGTAGTTAGACATCTCAAGGTTAGGAGCATGCTAACTCATAACATCATAGCATTTCGTCTTTTTCACAGGTACCCGAAAAGCGAGTTGGGCCCTTTCATAAAGAGAAAACGATAAAACGAGAACTAAACAGATTTCAGGCGAAGATTTTCAAACTCGCCACATCATGATTTTAGGGGAAAAGAGGCAGAAACTTAGAGCCCGAGAATTTCGGAGCGAAGGAGGAAGATATTCGTCGCTCAAGGATGATAGGTGAAACCTTTCATGTTCGCCGCTCAAGGATTTCAAATGAAAGCTTTCAAGCTTGCCAACAGATTTCAAGATAAAGGATCCTACAGAGAAAGGGTCCAAACAAGCTCTATATATGAGGAACTTGCGACTTCAGGATCTCGAAAGCGGAGGGTCCTACAGAGAGGGGACTTGTAGATCCTTGATTTCAGACGAGAGTTCCATAGAGAAGGAACTACTACTCGAAGAGTACGCCAAGGAAGAGGAGTTTAGTGGAGAAAAAAACTCCGAATCCTAAGGCTTCAAGATCTCGAAAGCGGAGGGTCCTACAGAGAGAGGACTTAGAGATCTTTGATTTCAGAAATACGAAGACGAGAGTTCCATAGAGAAGGAACTACTACTCGAAGAGTACGCTAAGGAAGAGGAGTTTAGTGGAGAAAAAAACTCAAAATCCTAAGGCTTCAAGATCTCGAAAGCGGAGGTTCCTACAGAGAGAGGACTTGGAGATCTTTAATTTCAGAAATATGAGGACGAGAGTTCTATATAGGAAGAACTGCCACTCGAAGAACACGCCAAGGAAATGAGTTCTATAGAGAGAGAACTCATATTCTTAAGGCTTCAAAGAGAAAATTACTCGGTGTAGCGCGTTGCAGCTCCAGGAGAGTAAATCGTCCAACAGGGAAGTTGGACAGATATAGTTATGACCAGTTGCTTTACGACCGATAAGGGAAAGCAAATCCACTTGGACGCCCAAGTTCGCCTTTCGGCCGCGAAGAGGAGGCAAAAGTATTTGGAGTCTCAGCTTGCTTTTTTACCGCGAAATGGACAACTTGCTTTTAGACCGCGAGGGGAAGGCAAAGTTGTTGGAAGACTAGCTTGTTCTTACGGAAAAGAGAAGACAAAGATATTTGGAATCTGCTCATCTATTCGGGCACTTGGAGAATAGAACCCGCCTATCCGTTCGGGCACTTGGAGAATGGAAAACTGCAAAAAAAAAAACTCTGTCTATCTGTTCAGGGCATCTAAGGGAGAACTCACGATTGGAAGGCTTTGGGAAGAGGAATTACTTGGAATCGTGTGGCTGTGTCGGGAGTAAACCGTCCAACACGGAAGTAGGACAAAATTAGTGCTTATGGTCTTTGCTTTATTCTTGTTCCACAAGTATAAGCAAAGAGGGGCAGTTGTAATCACTAATTTTGTCCGGAGCTTGAACCCCCTTTAATTTGTGTTTACCTTGGGCTTATTAGGGCTATTAGTTAATTTAAAGGAAAAAGGAAATATATATATATATACATATATATGTATGTAGGTATAAATAATACTACTATTATAAATAATACTACTATTACCTTATATTATTACTACTCTGTTAGTATTATTACTATTATAAATATTATAGTCATCATGACTATTATTATATTGATTATTACTATTTACCACTATTATTATTGTTATTGTATTTATTTATTATAATATTTACCTTTATTACTATTATTATTATCGAATATGATTATTATTAGTATACAAATAAAGATCATAAATAAAAGAGTCCATTTCTGATTAAAAATAAGAGTCCAAAATTAATAACAGTCCAAATATACATAGGGCCCAAGCTCGGCAAACCTAGTAATCAAGAAATCCTAGTCCGTTATTTTCCTTCTGCACAGCCCATCGTGGACCGTTAGATCTGGGATGTTAATCTAACGGTCCAGATCTAATCTGATGAAGAAACCCTAGCCATCCATTGTTTGCCCTAGCGCCGCGCCTGCTTTTGGCCGTCAGATCGCGCGAAGATCAAGGGTCCAGATCGCGCCCAAGCGAAACCCTAGAGAAGCCTCCGATCTCCACGCGTCTGCCATCTTCACGCCGTCTGCCACGGCCAACGCACTGCCTCCTCCCGTTTTGGCAAAAATCGACACGAAACTAAAAAGAGAACCAAGTCATATACCAGAAGTGATAATCGAACAAAAAGGGCCTTAAGGTCAACCAGACATTTCCAGAGGTATCAAAATACAGAGATCAAAGACAAAGCAAGGAATCGACAGTTTTTGTTTTCTTTGTCGTACTTTGGTTATAAACTCTGTTATATAGGAAACCGAAGAAAAAAATTAGAGGGGAGAGGGGGGGATTTTGAGATAGGAGAGATTTTGAGAGAGAGAAGCAATGTAAACCCGAGAGAAGGGGATTTTTGGGGATAAGATTTTAGAGAAAAAAAATCGTTGTAACCATTTTAGAAATCAATACAAGAGAAATTTCAGAGATATTTTTGGCTCTTTCGTTTTTTATTTCGAATATAAAAGAAAAAAGCTTCCATTTACCTTCTGTTTCAACCTTGCCGGCGGTTGGAACGCATTTCCGACGATCTCAACGGTGAAGGACTTCTTACCGTTGAGGCGAACGTAATATCAAAAGATCGCGGCGATCCAACGGTGGACGGCGGCTAGCCAAGGCTTCGAAACGTCGGGACTTTCATCTCCCATCCACGACTTTGTGACCATCTCCGGTGAGATCCACTCGGATCAGGTGAAAGAGGAGCACTTGGGGATCTCGTTGGCGGTCTTGCATGACCGAAAAGCCCAGCGGAGTAGCGCCGACGACGGCCTGAAAGCTCGACGGCGTGGGCTTGTTTGAGAGAAGAAGAAAGGGTAAAAGTGAAGTAAAAAATATCCCTAAAACTAAGTCTGACTCTCCCTTTTTTACGCGTTTTTAATTAATGCCCCCATTAATGACTAATTTTATGCTTTTAAATTTTAATGTCATGGTTATCAATTCCCCCCATTACTGCCGGTTTTATTTTTGTTTTCCTTATACATATATATATAATCTATGTTAAGGCTGCTAGTTTATAATCTTATAGTTTCCCTTCTTATAGTTACCTATTTTAATATATAATGTATAATGCGTTAAGACTATTAGTTTATTTTCCTTATTTATTACATTTTCCTTCTAATTACCTATTATAATCTTTAATGTATATATATAACGAATAATGTTTAGTTATAATATATGGTGGATGTATATATTAAGTAACCGTTGGTATCTGGTTTTGATATGTATATATCCTATAATGTTCTCTTTTTGTGTATACGTGTTGTAGTTTTTATACCCTTTTTATATATGCATGAGATATTTTCGGGCGTATGTCTCTTTACGTTATCTATTTTGTGTCAACGATGTTCATATTCGTATTGGTTCATGCATCGTTTATTCTTGATGCATCTTTGGTCATATATTATGTCAAATTGCATTTGGAACTTAAAAATATATATAATGTGAGCGTCTTTTTATTCGGGAACGAACGAGGCCAGTACCAGTCGTAGTGGTGGTGGTTCGGACGTTCCTTCTCGAATATTAAGACCTTTAAAATTCACTCAATCGTATAACCAAATTTTGATACGAATCGTCACTTTAATTCGCAAAATTTAATATTATTTAAGCGGTAAAGTTTTGGTACCGATTTTTGGGCACGACGTGGGTGCTCATCCTTCCCCGCGTGTAACCGACTCCCGAACCTATTTTCAAAAGAAAAAATCTCTGGTTTTATTTCGGTGTCCGGTCTACCATTTTTAAATGGCCGGTGGCGACTCCTCCTTTTTTTAAATCCGATTAAATTTTTCAAAAACCAAATCAAAACCCGGTCCGTCCGAGCGACATCCGAGGTACTTGTATTTTTCTGAAATTTTTTAGTCACAACAGTTGCAATGGTTGAGGAGATGGAATCTTTGCAGAAAAATCATACGTGGGAGCTAGCTAGGCTTCATGAGGGAAAGAAGGCTATAGGTTTCAAATGGTTGAGGAGATGAGTAGATTTATATGCAACAACCAGAAGGGTTCATTCAATCTGGAGATGAACATCTGGTTTGCAGGTTAAAGAAATCCTTGTACGGGTTGAAGAAGTCTCCACGAAAATGGTACAAGCGATTCGACTCTTACATGATTCAGATTGGCTACAAGCGATGTGAGTATGATTGTTGTGTCTATATTAAAAGCCTTGATGATGGTTCTTTTATTTTTCTGCTACTGTATGTTGATGATATGTTGCTGGCTGTAAAGTATATGCATGATGTTGTCGGTTTGAAAGCTTTATCGAGTCAGGAATTTGAAATTAAAGACATAGGAGCTGCAAAGAAAATTCTTGGAATGAAGATTCACAGAGATAGAGGCTCAAAGAAACTGTGGTTATCTCAGCAAGGCTATGTTGAGAAAGTGTTAGACATATTTGGGATGAGCAAAGCAAAGCCCGTGAGCACTCCATTGGTGAATCACTTTAAGCTTTCTACAGAACAGTGCCCGAAGACAGACAAGGAAATTGAAGAGATGACAAAGGTCCCTTATGCCAGTGCTGTCGGCTGCCTGATGTATGCGATGGTATGTACTCGTCATGATTTAGCTCATGATGTTGGTCAAGTCTGTAAATACATGTCTAAACTTTGAAGATCACATTGGGAAGCAGTCAAGTGGATTTTCAGGTATTTAAAGAGTACTGTGGGACATGGAATTGTTTTTGGCAGTCAGCAACATGATCCTTTGATTGTTGGATACGTGGATTCAGACTATGCAAGTGATTTGGATGATAGAAGGTCTACAATTGGGTATGTTTTCACCCTTGGTGGAGGGCCTATATGTTGGAAGTCAACTGTTTAGTCTGTTGTGGCATTATCAACAACTGAAGCTAAGTACATGGCAGTAGCTGAAGCTGCTTCGGCAAGGTAGAGTTCAGTTGCATTGTGATAGCCAAAGTTCTATTTATTTGGCTAAGAATCATGTGTATCATGCTATAACTAAACATATTGATGTGAGGTTTCACAAGATTAGAGATTTGATTGCATCTGGTGAGATATTGTTACAAAAGGTGCATACTGCAAATAATCCAGTTGATATGTTGATGTTGGGTTTTATGATGCTCGATTTCCTTCAACCGACGTGTTTGTCAAGTTTGGAGAAGATTGAATTTTGGGTGTTAAAGTGGAAGCTAAAAGATTGGAATTGGACACAAGGATTTATAGTGGTTCGACCTTCTAACAAGCACCTACATCCACTACCTTAGCTCCCCACTAAGGATTTCAACCAAATTCACTAAGAACTTTGTGTCCTTTTCTAGGCTAAGGAGGCAACCTTTACAACCCTCAAAGCTTTCTACTCAAAGCTTGAGTAAACCCTCTTTACAAGAGAAATTCTAAGCAAACTTGAAATCCCTCTAATAGTTATTTGTTTGCACTATTTAGCTCTCACCCAAAACATAAACACTTGAGCAAATTTAACAATGTTTAGCTCACTAGTGTTGTCTATACAAAAAAATGGACAATTAAGCTCCAAGACAAAATCTTAATCATAGTGTTGTTGACAATTAAAGCATTAGTCGTCTCTTGATGCTTAGAGGTTCCTTTTATACTCCCAAATGAGTTTGTAGCAGTTGAGGACCGTTTGGGATGTTTTGGAGCCGTTAGGGTCTTTATTTCTCATATTAATTGCAATTCTAGTGCCTATCGTATCGGTACACGGGGACCCGTATCGGTACGCCCTTCTTCAGAACTAGCCGTTGGACTCTTGCCAGCCTAAACGTATCGATACGCTAGAGAGCATATCGATACGGTCTGCAATTTAAAAGACCATTGGGAAATAGCCGTTGGGGGTTGTTAAAACAGGGATCGATACGCTTTAAAGGCGTATCGGTACGACCTCTATCTGTATCGATACAGGCAAGCCTGTATCAGTACATATTTTGGCAGAATCAAAACTAGAGTAAAAATGGATTAATACTGGGTATACCGTATCGGTACGGTAGAGCTGAAAAGTCAGTTTTGAGTACTTTAAAACATTCCAAACTTTGCCAAAAACCTTTTTAAATATCTCAAACATATTTTCAAGTTGTTTGGACTTAAAGAAATGTTTTAAATTCTTTTCAAATTAGTCCAAAACATTTTTCAATTATTAATCAAAACATTAGTTCTTCAGTTGACCAAGCTTGTTACTACAAACAAGTTTAAGCATTGTTTGGACTTGTTGAATGTTTGCAAATGCTAGAGAAGCATGGTAGCCCAACCCACTTTGATGTGTGAGAGACTCTAGATTTATCTCTTAAGGGGCATGATATTCGCCAAGGTGGAGATTTATTAAGTATGGCTCATATATTGTAAAAGGATAGATGCTGGCTACTTTAACTAGGATTACAATTGTTCTAATCCTTCGGGGAGTAGTATTCCTTATCCTAGTTAGAATATGACTTGGATGTAGGGGGCTATGTAAAGAGGCTTACCCCCACCTCATTAGGCACTTCATCAATTGTTCTTTAGGTTTTGCGAAGCGAGAGCATCTGTCCATCAAAGGAGTACTCAAGTTTTTGGTGGGCTCGGATTAAGTGGGCTGGGAGCGCGGTACGGTACGAGTTATCTCTGTAATTGTACCGGGTCTATAAATAGATGTGTTATTTGTAACCTAAGGACCATTGATTGAATAAAAGAAAACAACCGCTCTTTGCTCTCCGAGGACGTAAGCACATTGCCGAAGCTCGTTAAACCTCTTGTGTTCTTGCTTGTTTGATTTTCTTTTTCGTTTGTCGTGTGCACAACATTCTTCATACGTTCGTTAACAGGGTGACTCCTTTTTATGTTTCTATGTTCTGAGCCTATTTGGTGCCTCGTTTTTTTTTCGTTTTGGTTCTTTATTCTAGGCTTCCATTACCAAAGTTATATGGTGTTTCTAGTTTACTGAAATTTCTCCCCATTGATAAAAAAAAGTTAGTGTAACTTTTGGACAAGACTATTTGAAGGGGATTTAGTGAGCTCTAGTTCGGATGCCTGTTTAGCGGATGCCTATTAGGTATAACAATTGTACTCTAAAAGAAAAGATTTCTAATAATTTCACAACTGAATAGATATTTAGTTGATTCGTGAGATCAATTTACTTAAAAATTTAAGGGAAAACTACACCGGTGGTCCCCAAACTATTACCATTTTTCTATTTTGGTCCCCAAACTATGTTTTTCGGCAAAATCGTCCCTTTTGTTACATAGTTCTTCTGTTTTAGTCCCCGGCGTTAAATAGCTAACGATTTTGTTGACGTGGCATTTTTTAAGAGGAGAGAGAAATGATTAAAAAATATTTAAAAAATGCCACGTCAGCAAAACCGTTAGCTATTTAACGTCGGGGGACCAAAACAGGAGAACTATGTAATAGAATGGACGATTTTGCCGAAAAACATAGTTAAGGGACCAAAATAAGAAAACTATAATAGTTTGGGGACCACCGGTGTAGTTTTCCTAAAATTTAATATACAATAGAGATTAAAATTATGGATAAACTATACCATTGACCACCGAACTAATTGGGGATTCCTATTTTGACCACCGAACTAACGAACTCGTCAATCAAACCACTGAACTTATTAAATTAACCTATTTTGGCCACCGCCGTTAAAAAATTAACAGAGGACTGACGGAGTGATGATGTGGCAGTTAACAAACTTTTATAAAATTACACATTTGATCCTTGCTATTTACACATTCTTTCAATTTAGTCCTAATTTTAAATTAATAAAATAAATTAATTATTTAATTAAGTGATGACACGTGTCAACACCTTTTTGGAGGATTTAATTATTTATATTTAATTTTATAAATTTATTTTTCTCTTCAAATCAAGTGGTGACACGTGTCACCACTTGGTTAAATGAAAATTAAGCAAATATTGAAGAGTGGGAGTGGGGTGAATCGAACCTGCGTCTTGTGGGTTCCAAACCCTTACCTTTACCACTGCTCCAAACCTCTGTTAATGATATAAGTTGTGCTATTTAGTATATATGTTATAATGCAGTAAATGTTAAGGGAAAAAAGTAAAAATGATTGAAAGGGGATTCGAACCTAGACCACTTGGGATGTGTATCACACAAACATTCAATTTAAAATATTCGAATATTTTTTTAGATTTAAATTAATTGGAATACTTATTTAAATATTTTAAATCAAATATTTTAAAAATATTTTTTTTCTTTTTCATACTTTAAATACTCGTTTTAATTTAAATATTTAAATATTCGAATATTTTTTCTTTTTATACTTGATTTTAAAGTATTTAAATATTCGATTTAATTCATTATAACATACTTAAAGTATAGATAAAATATATATCAAATATATTAAATCAAGTATATAAAGAAAAAAATATTCGAATATTTAAATATTTAAATTAAAACGAGTATTTAAAGTATGAAAAAGAAAAAATATTTTTAAAATATTTGATTTAAAATATTTAAATAAGTATTCGAATTAATTTAAATATAAAAAAAATATTCGAATATTTTAAATCAAATGTTTGTGTGATACACATCCAAAGTGGTCTAGGTTCGAATCCCCTTTCAATCATTTTTACTTTTTTCCCTTAACATTTACTGCATTATAACATATATAATAAATAGCACAACTTATATCATTAACAGAGGTTTGGAGCAGTGGTTAGTGGGAGGGTTTGGAACCCACAAGACGCAGGTTTGATCCACCCCACCCCCACTCTTCAATATTTGCTTAATTTTCATTCAACCAAGTGGTGACACGTGTCACCACTTGATTGGAGGAGAAAAATAAATTTATAAAATCAAATATAAATAATTAAATCCTCCAATAAGGTGTTGACACGTGTCATCACTTAATTAAATAATTAATTTATTTTATTAATTTAAAATTAGGACTAAATTGAAAGAATGTGTAAATAGCAAGGATCAAATGTGTAATTTTATAAAAGTTTGTTAACTGCCACGTCATCACTCCGTCAGTCCTCTGTTAATTTTTTAACGACGGTGGCCAAAATAGGTTAATTTAATAAGTTCGGTGGTCTGATTGACGAGTTCGTTAGTTCGATGGTCAAAATAGGAATCTCCAATTAGTTCGGTGGTCAATGGTATAGTTTACCCTAAAATTAAACCGCAAGATTTTGTTTGGTATACAAAACCTGGCAAAATATAGTTAAGGAATAGTACGAGTCGGGGTTTGGCGCCAAGGAATGGAGCCTGAGGAATTTGCTCTCAATCCCATGCAAGCTTTATGTAGCTTTTGTCCACAGCTTTAATCAGACAGTCGTTGAGAAGAGTAAAAGCCAAATAAAACCATTTTACACCAACTATATATGAAATTTATTTTAGTTATATATTCGAATACAAGCATATAGTATAAACCTCCAAATATATGAGGGTTTTTTTTTATAAAATAATACTCTTATGTCTCAAAAAATTTGTTTAGTATTAACTTTTTAAAAGTTAATATTTTTAAATTTTGATCATAATTATTTTAAATAGTATAATTAATTAAAATTTATAAAATATATCTTTTAATCTACTTGATTGTTAAAACATATATTTTTTCATATTTTTATCAATAATAAATTTAAAGCAATAAAGAGTCAAAGTGTAAAAAATTTGACAAAAAAAGTACTGGACATATTCAGTAGGACGGAGGGAGTAAATATATAGAAAATATTTTGATACACAAGTTTGTGTAAACTTTACTTTACACAAGCCTTTTAATTTAGGGGTTTAGGTTAGAGTTTAGGATTTAGGGGTTTAGATTGTAGGGTATAGAATTTAGGATCAAAGATTAAAATTTAGAGTTCATGGTGTAGGGTTTAAGTTTTTGGGGGTTAGGATTAAAAATTTAGATTTTAAATTTTATAATTTAAATATGAAGGGTTTTGTAAATTATTTTACATAGCTTATTTATCAAAATATAACCTTAAATATACTCATATAAAATTTATATTGTATATATTTTTTATTTAGACATGTATCATATTTGATGTTAGATAGGATGGTAGTAAGAAAGTAGGTGAGTCTAACGTAAGGCATGCTACGGTAGGGCTACTATGTGGCACCAATCGAAAATGTTGCAAGAGAGGGAACACAGAACTAAAAATGCTACACTTTTTTATAGCATTTTCAATTGGTGGTTAAATATCGAAACCTAACTTTGGCTATCAATACTTATATCTTCGGATAACATTTTAGGTTTCTGCAAGTATCGAAACTTGTCTCTAAGTATCGATGCTGTCATGAGACACCAATAAAAAATGTTATCAAAATAATGTAATATTTTTAGTTTCGTATTTCGTATTTTATAACATTTTCGATTGGTGTCGCACCATAACTGACTATTACGCAACGTAGACCTACCCCTAATAAATTAAAGCTCGCAAATCCTATTCATGGTGCAGGCAGAGGGAGAAGAAATGATGATGAGGACTTTGAAAGCAACGTAACATGAGAGAATAAAACAGAAGAAAGGGTATGTCTCTAGGGTAGTCAACAACAGCATGATAAGCGTGGCAGAGAGAGTAGGCCTTGCAAAAGCAACAGCAAAAGCAAGCAAGAGATGGGGGAATTTCATGACTTTGATTGGCAATATATGGCACTAAACAGTGGGGATTTGGAAGGAACACAAGCCTGACCTCGTTACAACTTGGGAACCCAGCCATGTTGGTGTCATGGTGTGGTTAGAAGAATGGGTACGTCAATGGTGGTTGGACCAGCCTTTTAAATACTAGGATTATCTTATCTTTAATTAATGTCTCCAACAAGGTTGTACTGAAATTCGACGATACTACACAAAGGTGGCAACGGGTTGTTCGATTCGTGTTATTTCGGCTCTGATTGCACTCGATTTCAGTTTGAATCTGGTTCGATTTTAGTTCAAGTTTATGGTGATTCAGGTCGGTTGGTTTTGGTTTAGGTCAATAGGAGATCAGTCAGTTTTTTATTTAGGTAAACATCTATATCGGTAAGTTTTTTACACCTCATATATATGACATTTTTGTGAATTGTGCTGCGGTAGTTCACATCTCATCTTTCTTTAAATGTTCACATTAGCATCTGTCCTTTAAACAATATGGATAGAAAATCAATGGCGGATCCAGAATGTTTTTTGAGGGTAGGTACAAGTCAAAATATTTTTTAGAGTGAGCACAAGTCATAAAAATTTCAAAATTTCTGGATGAACACAAGGTATAGAATTTAAGGACTAATTCATAAAAATTAAGAAAATTAAAGCCAAATCTATAAACTTTTAAAAGTTCAGGGTGAACACGGGCCACCCAAGCATATATGTGGCTTCGCCACAGTAGAAAATCGAGTAAAAGAACATGACATGATCACTGGTTATGTGACAATGTTAACAGTTGAAATGATTCTGGGGAGGAAGTTGATGCACATCCTTTCGTTACTGCCATTTGTTCACACCTTGATTCAACGCCAAGTTAAATGATCAAATCTATTCGTTTACATTAGATTCCAAACTTACTAATTGTATATTTCATGACTACTAATTACATTAACCAGATAGATTATTGCTAACATAATCCCTTTTGATGGTAACGTCTCTTTCCGGGAATGTTAACACCATAAATTCCCTGGAAATTCATAATATTCCTTAGAACAAAAGGATTACAAGCTTATAGCTAAAAAAATCCTTTTACCAAAATCTTTTCTCATCCTTTGCTTTGCCTGGACGACAACAGTGTGAACAATGGACCTTCTAAAGACAAACCGAACTTAAATAAAACAACACAAAACTCTGAAAGAGAGGATTGCTTTATGCTGACCTAGAAAGCCATGCTTTTCTGCTCATCTTGGTACATGTTTGGTAATATATGTTGTTTCCAATATCATAATTTCTTAAAAACCTTCACCAAATTGATCAAAAATAGAAGAAAACATGTCTCAAAGCCCACCTAGAGCAAGGGTCAATGGCACCAATGCTGCTACCGATGGGGCCAATGGCATCGATGCTACCAATGCTGCTACCAATGGGGCGAATGACACCGATGCTACCACTGCTGCTACCGATGGGGCCAATGGTGCACCCCCTGAGAGGAACTACCAGCTTTACTGGTGTTACCACTGCCATCAATCCGTCCGGATTGCCTCTACGAATCCTCAGGAGATCGTCTGCCCTCGATGTCAAGGGCCGTTTGTTTGCGAGATGGAAATCAACAGACCAAGGATGGTTGTTGATTTCACTGGTTTTGATCCATCCCCTGATGCTCGTTTGTTGGAAGCACTGTCCCTTCTTATGGATCCTCCAATCAGGCTATTCAATGCTGGCAATTCTGATAACCAAGAACCTCGAGGCAGGCGTTGGTTCAGACGCCGGAACAATTTACTCAACTCCGGAGCTGAAGATTTGCCCAGGGAGCATCTTCGCAGGCGCAGGAGCCGTAGTTTTGATGAAACTAACGATAGAGAGCAAGAACCTGAATCACTACGTCTTCCTAGGACATGGATTATCGTACGACCGGCAGGTCCTTTTGGCCTAGGCGAAGGTGAACCAACTTTGCCACATGAAAACCCTGCACGCCCTGGTCTTGATCCAAGGAACTTCTTTTTCGGACCGGGACTAAATGAGTTGATAGAGCAGCTAACACAAAATGACAGGCCAGGAGTACCCCCGGCTCCCGAGTCAACAATCGATGCAATTCCAACTGTGAAGGTTACCGAATCACATCTACGCCATGACTCGCAGTGTCCGGTTTGTAAGGAGGAATTCAAGGTCGGTGGAGAGGCAAGGGAATTGCCTTGTAATCACATATACCACACTGATTGCATCGTGCCTTGGTTAAGGCTTCACAATTCTTGCCCTGTTTGCCGCCATGAGTTGCCTGTTAGCGGTACCGATGAACAATCTAGACCCGTTAGCAGTAGCGATGAACTATCTAGCAGTGACTATTTCTCCGAACCCGAGGCTTCTTCGGTTTCTTCCAATGACGGCAGAAGATGTTGGAGGCTCAGGCAACTGGCTAGTAATTTGTGGCCTTTTCGTCGAAGGCATTCGAGAATTAATCCAGAGACTGATAGAATCAGCACATCCCCTGGTAATGAAAATTGATTCTCAGTGATTTCATTTTTATGCACGCAGTATGTAAAGATAATCACAATTTCATGCTCAGCTAACAATAGAAAATCTTAAAACTGAACATAATTAGAGTTTTATCATGCAGCCAGTAATGTAAATCATAAGGCTTAATTAGTTTATAATCTTGCTATTAATAGACACTGAAATCATGTTTAACTATTTTTTTTTCCAGCAGTTGAATCAAGGACGCAACGTTGCTGCATTCTTTAGGATTTTATATGCAGCTGTTCATGCAGACTTTGTTGCAAAATCTCTAAATGCTGCAGAAAAACAGTTTCATTATCCATCTCAGTTACATGTAACATGTGTTTCTAAAACCAATGACTGGTCTGGTCTAGTATGTATATTAAAATCAAACTTTCATCGAACTGATTCAACCAATCAAATCAAGCCATAAGAATCCTAATGAATTTCACATTCAGTCAATTTCAACTGATTCTAAAAACAGTGCATATATTAGAATCTATTACAGGTCCTGCAGGCTGCAGAAGATAAAAGTATAAAAAACCAAATGTAAAGAGAGAGATTTTACATTTTTGATTAATGATGATCAATGTTTAAAGTTGTGTTGATTGATGTATTTACCAACATAAAATCCTTTGTATAGTCATGTTCTTGAATATTGTTTGCAATGAAAAGCCATTAGTTGAGTTAATTGCACCACACGTCCCCAAATTATGACCTATTCTAAATTGGTCCATAAACTTTTAAATATTCTAGTTTCATCTCTAAACTATGACCTTATTCTAAATTGGTCCCCCAAACTTTTGAAAGTTCCAATTTCATCATGAAGTTGTCGTTTATGTCGCATCATATTATCACATAATACACATCAATGTTACATGAAAATTAACAATTTTTATAACGATTTCATTAACATGAGATGTGATTAGAAGATGTTGATAATTTCGGGATGAAATTAGAATCTTCAAAAGTTTAGGGACCAATTTAGAATGAGAGTCATTGTTTGAGGATGAAATTAAAATCTTTAAAAATTTGGAGACCAATTTAGAATAAAGACTATGGTTTGAGGATGAAATTGAAATGTTCAAAAGTTTAAAAACTAATTTAAAATGAGATCATAGTGTAGGGTTGCGTGGTGCAATTAACTCCCATTATTTTGATCAACAACCCTCCTTAGATCTTTTCCTAGACATTTATTCACATTGTATGCAACCTGAGCTCCAAACTACTTCAAGCTTAATATGTTTAAGAGAAGAAAAATAAACATCAAAGTTAATTATTAATCAAAAGTATATCATTTTAGCCTACTTCTAAATGCATTAAGAAAGCATATGCTCTATTCAAAATAATATTATACCAAATTTTTTTGAAATTCCTTTCAACTCGAACATAATTTCGTTCCTGACTATATTCCTTTAAAAAACTGATCGAATTTATTAAAACCTTAAGAAAGTTAATCAGACAATGTACATCAGTCACAGTAAAAAGATTTCTTTATCTCTTTATATATATATATATATATATATGGAAAGACGAAAGTTTGTAACCATTTACAAAATTACAAATTCTGTATGTGTTTTTTATTTACCAAATATGAAAATTTGTCATCGATAGAGAAGCTTTGTACAAACATGACTTAAAAGCTAAGAACAAACATATGAAACAACACAAATCAGGGCACCAGAAAAGCTCGGAACATAGAAATTAAAGATAAAAGTCGCAACGCGATCGAGCGGAGAGAGGAAAAATAGGTTATTGTGGTCCTCAAGAGAGGGGAATTGAACTTTGACACTCACAAAAAAACATACGACTGCTTGGCTACGAGTACCAATGACACCGATAAGGAATTCAAGAATCGAGCTGACCAAGACGATGGAGGAGGCACCATTCAAATAAAAAAATCTCTTCAAAAGACAACTTGACACAGCAACAGGAACTAAAGGCCACATGCAAAGAGAACATCGGAAGGAGAAATTGCTAAAGCCACCACCTCTACCAACATCCATCAACAGTAGCGGAAGCTTTAAGGGACCGGTGGGGGTCACGGCGCCCCAAAATTTTAGAAAATTCAAATTTTGCCCTTAAAATTTTTGAAAATTTTAATTTGGCCCCCTCAAATTTTTTAAAAATTCATATTAAGCTTTAAAACTTTGAATATTTTAATCAAATTCTCTCTCAAATTTTTAATTTTTTGTTAAATCTCTTTAAATTATTAAAAATTTTAGTTAAACTCTCGATTTTTTTAAAAAATTAGTTCAATCCTCTAATTTAAAAAAAAATCAAATTGGCTCCCTCAAACTTTTATTCAGCCATTGTCTATCAACCTTGCAAAATCAAACAATGTAGAACAGCACCAAAAAATGAAGACACAGATGGACATGACTGGCAAAAATCGAATCTCTCCACGTATTCTTCCTCGTTCCAATCCGAAAGAGCTGACGATCATCCCTCTTCCAAATATGAGTCCTAAACTTGAATCGTGACGACCAGGCACAACAGAAGACATCTAAAACGTCAGAGGAAGCAAAAGAACAAAACTGAAAGAAAACAAAGGGCTGAAGGAAGAAGAGAAGAAAGGGGGAGGGAGGCCAACTGTTTAAAACAACAGTTGGCCGTCGAGAGAAGCTCAAATCTAGGGTTTTTTTATTTATGGGGAAGGAAGGGAAGGTTTCTAATTATTAGAGAGAACAAAAACTCAGTCCCATAGAGTTTACACGAAGAAGGGAGGGTTGACTAAAAAGGGATTCGTCTGTGTTTTTCTTGTCTGCTAAGTGATGGAAGATTGTTAATGTCATGCAAATTGAAAAACCTAGATACTTGGAAAAGCTGCAATGCCATATACCATTTACAAACATCTAAATCTTCACTAGATTTAGATGCTGGGGTGCATTAATGGAAATTACTATGATTCTTTAAGGCAATAGCGTAAAAATGTGAACTTTTTAATAAGATAGTCCGCAACTACATATGGTTTCAAGTTTCAACATATCCACAATTTGCTCCCATTGACAGGAAAAAAAATATTAGATGGATTTTGCTTAACACGTTATTCATGATTCTATCCAATAATAATTTTTTATGTTATTTTTTCAAGATGAATTTTCACATCTTTCCTGCATGTAATTAAAAGAGTAGGTGGTTAATTGGAAGTTGTATTGAAATAGGTGAATATTATTAGATGGGCCATGGATAACGTGATGAGCCGAGTCCATCTAATAATTTCTCTGTTAGTGATACTGTGCGTTTTGTATAGGTTAGTAATACGGTGCGTTTTGTATAGGTTGTCTGTGTGTCTTTGTATGTTTGCGTTTTGTAGGTTTAGTATGCGTTTTGGTCTTTGTCCCTGTTCTTGAGACTGAGAAGAGTCGGTTGAGGTTCAGTTAGGGATTTGTTAGTTTCTGTTTCTCTCAACCAACTCTCAAAACAGTCTTCACCAATTGTATAAATCAACCGACTTTCGATTGAAGGTATTACGGTTTTATCAATAAAAATTCCAGAGAGTAACGTCTCTCTTTTACCCAAATTCTCTGGTTTCTTTCCTTCATCTTTCTTGTTTTCCATTCACCATTGTTATACTTTCTGGTTTCTTTTCAAGCTTTCTTCGTTTCTTAACATGGTATCAGAGCTAGTCTTTCTGAGATTAGTGTTGTGTTTCTTCCGGGATTGAGTTTTTCAGTTCGATGTCTCAGATTTTACAGGATATCAGAACACAACAGTTACAAATTCAGATAAATTCAGAGATCGAGGCATATTTCTATGGTCAACAATAAGTCTGTTTTCTTATGCGGTCAGGTATGACAAGCTCTCTTAAGATCATTTCTGTTATTTGCGTCAATTTACGGATCTAAATCAGTGAAGGTTATCGATTTTTTGGCTATCAGCAACTTTACTTCGCAATGAATTGATGAGAAGTGAATGAGTAGTCGTTCCTTGATATCTTCAGATCTGTAATTGAGTTGTTCACTAAATCTCTGTGTTCTTTGATAACACTGTTGTGTTCTGGTTGTCTTGTTATCTGTCTAAAATAGCTACTTTGTTTGCGGTTTATCATGTGTTTGACGAAATGCATAAGAGAGGTTGATATGTGTTATCATGTGTTTGATGAAATGCTTGAGAGAGGTTGATACGTGCCTTCTGTTTGTGGTTTACTTCTAGGTTGCTATCTGTTTGTGATATTGTCTGAGAGTAGGTGTTCCTTTGTTTTGTTCAGCCTGTTTTGTTTAGTAAGTAGTCATGACTCAAGGTGCTACTGAAGGTGTTGTTAACAACACTATGAATGGAAACACGAATGTTAATTCAACTGCTAATCAGAGTGGTGGTCCTTTACCTACAAATACATCTAGTCAAGATTCTTTGTTTGGTCAATCCTCCATGTCTCCTGTTCAACAGTTTCCTAAACATGACACGGTAAAGTTGTGTGAAAGTACTTATATTCTTTGGAGACATCAAGTTTCGCTTATTATAAATGGTTATGGTCTTATGAAGTATATTGATGATGATGTGAGTGTTCCTCCTCAGTTTTTTTCAGAATGAGTCAGGTCAAGTGTTTGAAAATCCAGGATATTTGGCCTATCGTCAGCAAGATAAGTTGTTAGCATCTTGGTTACTGTCTACAGTAACTACATGTGTTCTTCCATATTTGATTGGGCTAACTACTACAAAGGCTATTTGGAGTGTTGTAGCTCGTACGTATGGTGCTAGGTCTAGTGCTAAAGTGTCTGCTTTGAGACATAGTCTACATTCTCAAAAGAAAGGTGGCTTGACTGTAAATGAGAATTTAGCAAAGATAAAACTGTTGCGTGTTACTTTGAATCTGTCAGGCAGTGTTGTTACAGAGGCAGAACATGTTAGCATTATCATTGCTGGTCTCACAGCAGAATTTGAGTCTGTTCTGGCTATAGCCTCAAAAGAGTCTTTGTCTCTTGAAGTTCTCACTGATATGCTTCTTGATTGTGAAGCTAGGAAAAAGATGTTTTTAGTTTATACTCTTCCTATGGTTGCTAATGTGGTCACACATCAAGGAGTGTCCAGGTCTGAAAGTGTAATTTCAAGTGAAGGTGATGGTCAGGAGAAACAATTTTCAGCTCAAGGTTACAACATACCAGGTCGTGGTGGAAATTTTAGTCATAATGGAAACTTTAATGGAAGTGGAAATGGAAATTTTAATGGAAATTTTAATTTTGGTGGAAACTTCAGTCGTGGTTGAGGTCATGGAAGATCGAATTTTAACAACAGACCACAATGTTAACTTTGTGGTCGTGTAGGTCATGTGGTTCAGAAATGTTGGTATCGTTTTGATCATGATTACCAACGTCAACATGAAGATGCAGAAGTGAATCAAGCTTCAGGGAATCAGAGGTCCAACTCCAATTTCAACTCCAACAGTTCCTCACAATCTCTAGTTTATACAACTAGTGTGCAGTCGATTGGGACTAGTGCTGTCAGTCCCTCCCTCAAGTGTACTCTCACACACTTGGTGTGTCCACTATTGGAGCTTCATCTCCTACCTTTGCTTCTCAGACTTTTCCTAATCAGCCTTCTTATGGAGGTACATCCTCTCCAGTTCATGTTCTTCCTTCTTCTGCTGGTGTCTAGTACTATTCTGTTGCTCCATGAAGGCCCTATACTGTGACATCTTCTGTTGGTTCTGGTGTTTCTTCCTCCCCTATGTATATGTATCCTGGTACTGTGAATTCTGCATGTGGTAATGTGGTTTATCATGTGTTACCTTCAGCCTCTCCAACCATGCTTTCAGCCCTTGTTTCTTTCTTTGCTGCTACACCAACTAGTGCTTCAGGGGATACATCTTGGTATCCTGATTCATGAGCAAGTCACATGTTACAAATGATAGCAGCAATCTTCATTCTTCTGACGTTTACAAAGGTAATAATTCTCTTTTAATGGGTAATGGTGTTGGTGTTCAGATTACCAAGGTTGGGTCAAGTGTTTTGTCTACTTATTTTAAACCTTTAATTTACAGAATGTGTTACATGCTCCTGTTGTTACGAAAAATTTACTTTTTGTCTCACAGTTGGCTAGGGATAATGATATCTCTTTTGAGTTTCATGCTAATGGCTGTGTTGTGAAGGATGCTCAAACTCAGGTTGTTCTTCTGGAGGGGAGCTCACGCATGAGGGCCTGTACAAGCTTGGTTTGCCTGGTCAGACAGTTTCAAATGGGTTTCCAGCTGTAGTGAATAATGTTTCTGGTTTAGTATCTTTTTCCACTTCTGATTCTGTTTTGAAACTGTGGCATAGACGTTTCGGGCACCCTTCACATACTGTTCTTAAGTATGTTCTTTCTGCTTGTCATGTTAGTGTTGGTGATAGTAAACTGACAAGTCTTTGTGTTGCTTGTCAACAAGGGAAAGCTCATAAGCTACCCTTTCAAAAGTCTTTAACTCAATATAAAGCTCCTTTTGAACTTGTTGTTTCTGATGTGTGGGGTCCAGCTTCTGTTCTTTCTGATGGCTATGCTTATTATGTCTCATTTGTTGACGTTTTCACTCGACATACTTGGATATATTTACTTAAAAAGAAATCTGATGTCATGTAATGTTTTTTGAACTTTTCTAAAATGATTGAAGTTCAGTTTGGGTCCAAAATCAAGGCCTTTCAGACTGATGGAGGTGGTGAGTACCAGTCTCTTGTAAATTGGTTAATTACAAATGGAATTCAACATATGATTTCATGTCCTGGAACATCTGAACAAAATGGAACTGCTGAGCGAAAACACAGACATATAGTTGAAACTGGGTTGACACTTCTTGCTCAAGCATCTCTTTCTTTAAAATAGTGGGGTCATGCTTTTATCACTGTTGTTTTTCTAATAAATCGGCTACCAACTGAAGTGTTAGGAGGAAAATCACCTTATGAAACTCTTTTTCAGCGTCCTCCTGATTATTTTTATATGAAGGTGTTTAGATGTGCGTGTTACCCATGTCTTTGATACTTTAATAGACATAAACTGGATTATAGGTCTAAGCAATGTGTGTTTCTTGGCTATAGTTCCTTACATAAAGGGTACATGTGTCTTGCTGATGATGGCAGAATTTTTATATCTAGACATGTGGTGTTTGATGAAGGAGTGTTTCCTCAATCTTCTAAGCTTCAATCTGATGGACAGGGTGATTGTTCACATGTTTCTAGTTATATACCTCTTATAGATGTTTTTGGTTCAAAGTCAGGCTTCAAAGGTTTTACATATGGATTAGTTGTGAATGTTTCATCTGATCAAGAGGATATTAATGCAGTTGCTTGCAATGATCAGCAAGAAAGAGCAGCTTCTCGTTTGGATGAGTCAGGCTCTGCAGGTAATCAATCTTCTGATGGTAATGATAGAATTGTGCATGGAAATAGTCCTGATAATGTTGATATAGTTTCTCATGGAACTAGTTCTGCTACTTCTGGTAGGAATTTGCATGAAAGTAGTGGTCCTAGGCATATGAGTGATGTTATTAGGAATGAGGATGCTGAACTTAGGAGTGCTGAAAGACATGAGGGGTTTGAAGTCAGGGCTTCTGAAACTTTATTGAATGAGAATAACGGTTCTAGTAATGTAGGTGGTGGTTCTGATAATGCAGGTACTGAACTTAATAATTCTGGTGGTGTAGGTTCTGTTTTTGGTAGAGAGGTTGCTTCTAATTTGTCTTTTTCTTCTGAACATGAACATGGCTATTTTTCTCATGAACAAGTTGCTTTTCATGGTGATGGTAACACTGTTCATGACTTTCATACTGATTTCATTTATGAAAATAGAATTGCTGAAGAGTTTGTTGAGGAATTTGCTGGTGATTTGTCCAATGTTAATCCCTCACTTGATAATGTTTTAGATAATGGTTTAGGTTGTGCTACTACTAGTTCTCATCATATGATAACTAGGAGTAAAAATGGCATTCGCAAGCCTAAGATTTATCAAGTCCAAACAGATGTTTTGGCCTGCACTGTTAAGGAACCTCAGACTATAACAGAAGCCATGAGAGATCCATGTTGGAGAGACGCTACTGAAGCTGAATATAATGCACTAATGCAGAATAATACTTGGGTTCTTATACCTTTACCACCAAATCGAAAACCTGTAATGAAGATGGGACAATTGTTAGGTACAAGGCTGAATATAATGCACTGTTAAGTGGATTTTCAAAATAAAGCGTAATGCAGATGGGACAATTGCTAGGTACAAGGCTCGCCTTGTTGCTAAAGGTTATTCTCAGGAAGCATGAATTGATTTTCATGAGGTGTTTAGTCAGTCAAGTGGTAAAACCTGCCACGGTTCGAATTATACTTTCACTTGTTGTAATGAAGGGTTGGAAACTGAGGCAAGTAGATGTCAATAATGCATTCTTGCATGGCGACTTGACAGAAGAAGTATATATGCTTCAACCTCCAGGTTATGAAAAGGTAAGTAGCACATAACAACAGTTGGTTTGTAAGCTGAACAAAGCCTTGTATGGGCTCAAACAGGCTCATCGGACGTGGTTTGAAAAGCTTAGAATTTATCTAATTACTGAAGGTTTTAGTTCTTCTAAGTCTGATGCATCTTTGTTCATTAGGAAGTCTGAAAGTAGTATGGTTTATTTACTTGTCTATGTTGATGATATAATACTTATGGGCAATGATGAAAATGAGGTACAACAAGTTATTAGTAAGATGCATAAGACTTTTGCTCTTAAAGATCTTGGTCAGTTGAATTTTTTCTTGGGAATTCAGGTTTGTTATGTGCCTCATGGTCTGGTTTTAAGTCAACAAAAGTACATTATGAATTTGTTGATATGCAGTGGTTTGGACAAATCTAAAGAGCTTCCAACTCCCATGGTGTCCAGTTGCAAGTTATCTGTCAATAATGGTATACCAATTTCAAATGTTCAAGAGTATAGAAGTTTAGTTGGGGCTTTTCAGTATATAGTTATCACACGCCCTAATATTGCATATGTTGTAAATTGAGTGTGTCAATTCATGCATGCCCCATTAGATAGTCATTTGCAAGCGGTTAAAAGGATTATTCGCTATCTTCAAGGGACAATCGATTATATGGACTCTGCTTTCTTAAACATTCAAGGTTGTCAGTTGTAGGTTTTGCTGATGCAGATTGGGGGTCTGATGCTGATGATCGAAGGTCTACAACAGGGTATTATATTTATTTTGCTGGCAATCCAGTTTCTTGGTGTTCATGCAAGCAGCAAGTTGTGTCACGCTCCACTGCAGAAGCTGAGTATAAGAGTGTAGCATGTGCAACTGCTGAAGTAACATGGATTGAAGCTCTTCTTGGCGAGCTGGGTATTAAGTCTGAAGGGAAAGCTGTTATTTGGTGTGATAACTCTAGTACTGTGGCAGTCTCAGCTAATCCTGTGATGCATTCAAAGTTTAAACATGTGGAGTTAGATCTATATTTTGTTAGAGAGAAAGTTGCTGCTGGGCTTCTTCAAGTAAATGAAGTACCTTCATATGAGCAGGTTGCTGATGTAATGACCAAACCTTTATCTGCTCCTATGTTCTAGAAGCATCGAGACAAGTTGGCTGTTGTTTCTGTTTCCTCAGAATAAGAATGAAAAAAGAGGTTTTGTTGCTGGTTTTCAGGGTGCTATTCAGCAGGGTGAATGTCAGAGATAAGAAGCTTTGAAGAAGGTTTCGAGATGGATATTAGTAGGGTGAATGTTAGTGATACTGTGCGTTTTGTATAGGTTAGTAATACGGTGCGTTTTGTATAGGTTGTCTGTGTGTCTTTGTATGTTTTCGTTTTGTAGGTTTAGTCTGCGTTTTGGTCTTTGTCCCTGTTCTTGAGACTGAGAAGAGTCGGTTGAGGTTCAGTTAGGGATTTATTAGCTTCTGTTTCTTTTAACCAACTCTCAAAACAGTCTTCACCAATTGTATAAATCAATCGACTTTCGATTGAAGGTATTACAGTTTTATCAATAAAAATTTCAGAGAGTACCGTCTCTCTTTTACCTAAATTCTCTGGTTTCTTCCCTTCATCTTTCTTGTTTTCCATTCACCATTGTTATACTTTCTGGTTTCTTTTCAAGCTTTCTTCGTTTTTTAACATTCTCCATTGACACTTTGACACACTCATTTTTAACAATAATAAACAAAAGTGTAAAAGTACACAAATGATCACTAAATTATGCTAAAATAATCTTTTTGGTCACTGAACTTTTAGAAATTGTAAAATGATCATTTAACTTTTAATTTAGTTACGCGGTTGTCAATTTTTTTCTCTTCAAATGTTACAAACGGAATGTTCAAACGTATCAAAATTTATCGAAGATTTATCACTAATAAAGACTAATTTTTAACCGAATCAAAATCTTAATAACTATTTTGTAATTTTTGAATTTTCATTGACCAAAAAAATCATTTCAATCCAATTGAGTGATTATTTGAATACTTTCTTTTGAAATAAAGAGTCAGTTGATTTTTGACAAGCGTCGTATTTGTCAAATAAATATTTTTTAATCTCAAATAAATAAATAAATAAAAACGTAGTAAAGAGAAGAAGGGTCAATCCGCAGGGACTAAGGAGCCTCTGATATTATAAGATTCTGATTCTGACTTGTGTGGAAAAATTTAGTAAACGAGAAGTTTTGATCGAAAAGGTAGAAAGTAAATGTAAAGTAATAGCGAAAGTGATGAAAGTAAATTTTTTAAGAGAAAACTGATAAAATGAAATAGCCTCACGCTTTGCTTAGCCTCAATTTAAGCCGGTCATCGAAAATGATTATACTTTGATAATTGCTGGTTACAGTCTACAAGGTCCAACCCTTGTAACTTGTTTTTCTCTCCGGTAAAATGATAACCCAAAATCAATTTTTGAGCCTCAGTTTTCTAGCTAGACTAACCACGACTATCGTTGTTAGAATAAAATAGTTTAAAATATGGAAAAACCTGACTCGAATTATGTTGTATGAGAGTTAAATCCGATCTCAATTTCCCTTAGCGTATCCGTCGCTAAATGTGTTCATAGAAAGTCAAATATGCTACAAGCCGATTTTTCCTTCCAACTATAAAGTGAAGAGGGATCGGCAAATGATCTTCACCCTCTTGTAATCGATGGAGGACTAAAAGATGATTATTGAAAAATCAGAGACCTCCACCTGCAATTCGATTAAAATCTAATATATGATAAAGTTTAAAAAGATATCGGCCCTCACTTAAATCACATATAGAAATACCCCTCGATGGATGCCATACTATAGCCATAGTGGATCTCATAGACTGAAAGTTGATGATGTTGCTAGTAAGAAACGATCCAACGAAGCAGAACTCAAAAGATGGGGGAGTACCGGTAATTTTTAGATCTATTTGGACTTCACCATCTTCTCCACCTACAATGGAGAGATTCGTCATGTCTTGTAGTACATCAGCCTTGGAATATCGGTGAAGAGAGAAATTGTGGAAGAAAACCAGAAGGAAATTAGGAGAGTACGTGTCAGAAGAGTATAGAGAATCTGTACTACAAGAGCAGAGAAAAAAATAATTATAGATTATTTGAATACTCTACCTTAACATTTAACAAGAAACGTATAGTAAAAAATATAATAATGAAAAAGTACTTATTTTCCATTACAAAGGTCGTATGGCATTTAATTTGCATAAATTATACATAAATTGAATACGTAGAAACCCCACATTTGAGATTCCCCAAAAAATGTTTTCATCTCCATGTGGATTTCTTCTCTCCAACTAAAAAATAAAGTTAAAATATGAATTTTGAGTCACTGTGTCAGCAATGCCTTCAAACAACAACCGAAGATCATCAATGAATACAAATGAACGAAAAGAATTAATGGTGTAATGTAATGCCTTGACTTTGCCTCAGGGAAAACTCCATAGGCGAATATCGCCTAATTCCTCGTAAAAATCATTCACCACGGCCGGTGGATCAAATGGTGTTAAGTTGAACATCTGATCAATGTACTTTGGAGATTGCAGGCCATCAAACGAGCTGTACCATGGTAATGGTTCCACTTCCACCATAGAAATAGGCTCAAGTGATTGCATCAGCGATACATCGTCGTCGACTTGGTCGGACGGTGAAGATGACATTGATGGGGATGAAACAGATGATGATGTGGAGGGTGGCGTTGGAGATACTGGTGGGGAGGAGGTGGTGCTGCAGCCATTGTCAACGAAACTGTTCGCAGCGGCAGCGGCGGCAGCGGCCACTCTTTGTATCGACTTAGGAGACATGATGGTATCGGGAATGTAATGATGAGTTGATGCAAGTGGGAAGTTGAGATTTGCCGAGGAACCTTTGAGGCATAGCAGTGCAGCATCATAGGCTCTAGCAGCTGCTTCTGCTGTAGAATAAGACCCTAACCAAATCCTTGTTTTCTGATTTGGAGCCCTGATCTCAGACACCCAAGAACCCCAGCTCCTCATTCTTACACCCCTGTACTTCTTCTTACATGATGATGGAGATGTCAATGCTGCCATTTGCTGTGTTGGCTCTTCTTGTATCTTTTGTTGACCGCTCTTCACCATTGGCAATAAACTATCAAGAAAATGATCAAAAGGTAAAGAATCAATTGCAGTGTGTAGTTGTTGATGGAAAAAGGATCAAATGCTTCTGTTTTTTTTTTTTGTTTTTGAAACTGAGGAGTGCAATGAGGTAAAGAGCTGAAAGTGGGGAGTATTTATAGATGGGGGGAGCCTTCAGTGTTTGATTGGAAGATCCCTTGGTCAAACCCTTATGCTTCAACATATGAATAGAAATGGGTGACAGATATATTTATAAATGGAAAATAGATATGGGTGGGTGGTGGTATAGTAAATATTTTGTACCAAACATGTGGATGACACATGCAGTGAAGAAATGTCAATTTGCAAACCTCACACTCAACCTACTTGCTCATGAGAGGTCAATTTTTGAATGATTCAATATCACATTGACTATATTTCTTCTGCCGTAACGATAAGTGACGGAGCTAGAATTTTTATATAAAAATAAAAAAATATTTATTTACGATGTTTTTTTTATGTCACACACTTAAAATTTTAAGTTTAGGGTTTAAGAAATTATGTATATGGTATATTTTTGGGTTTAGAGTTTATAATTTTTAATTTAAAATTTAAGGTTAAAGTTTAGAATTTAATTTTTTAATGTTGAGGTATAAAAAGAATACCGAAAAGAGCAGAAGATTTTTATTTTTCATATAATGGGGTCAATTCATGATCATATATTGTTGATCTTATACCCAACAAAAACAAGTATTTCTAGAGGCTTATCTAGCAAGTCATTCCCACCACAGTTGACACCCGCCAAAATACACAGTAAACGAGAGAGAGAGAGAGAGAAAAGAGCAAACAGGAAAACTTTGATATCGGTTTCTTCATTATTTAGAAAATAATAGTAAGTGTTTATGCCTGAAAACGAAATATTCTTTTGTTTATTTGAAACGCTAATGTGAGTTTAGACTTTAGACAGGAAAAACATAGGATTCTTCCTAGGCAAATTCCAAAAGCTAGAGGCTTTTTATTAATAATTTCATTGATTTAATGTTAAGTGCGAGTCTCAGATGTATATTTATATATATATTTTTTTTACAATAGCAATTGAATTCTATTAAAAATTCATGAAAGATATTATAAATACAATATATTCAGATGGTAAAATAATAGGGGATTAGTCCACTAAATTTTCGTACAAAAACCTAAAAGTGCAAGTAAAAATAAATATTTTCATAGAGATTAGCAAACCGTCAAAATTCAGAAGCCTTCATAAATCTTCTTAGCTATGTCCAAACGAGACGCGGTATGAGATGAAAAAGAAGTGCTGAGCGAGCCAAACTATCAGACAGATTGCTCAGCCACCCATGACTGATTACATCGGTAGACAACCATCAACCGAGTGGAGATCTATCTTTCTATGACCACCGACAAAATCATAATAAAAAAACTAGCGTCGTGAAGATCTCTGTGCGAGCACCAAACGACCACTAAGGTATGTTAAAATCATGCCAAAACGACAGATGAAACGGAACTACAAAAACAAATAAACGTACCATAAAGGCAGAGGAAAAACGTGCCACAGGAGCATAGATTCTTATCAAAATAAAAAGTTAAAAATATAACAAATAAAAGCAAGAGAAATAACGAAGACCGACGATAGACAATCAACATCAAGATAATTTCGATTATCGACTAATTCAAAAATAAAAAAGAATAGCAAGCGTCAACTATTTTGAAAGAAAACTAAGGTTTTGGAGAAATTATATCATAGGCCCGACTCGCCACGTCATCCATGATCTCAATCAATAAAAATATTAATTTCACTTATTTTTTCCATGTCATTTTTTACCTAGTGAATCTTCACTCAGATTTACCGTAAATTAAATTAAAAACACTTTTTACCAATTGTAGATTACTTGGTAAAAAATGATATGAAAAAATTAATAAAATAAATATTTTTTATTGGTTGTGACCATAGATGACGTGACTAGCCGAGCCTAATATATAATTTCTCAAGGTTTTAGCTCTTTGTTTAGCTTCTATGATCTGTATATATTATTTGATAAAATTTTAAAAGATTATATCACATATCTATATTTATATATAAATCCATATTTATGTCATATTTTGACTAACAAAATGAAAAGTTGAAAAGGAAATATATGATTCATTTTTATCTAAGAACATATCTCTATATTTCTATTTAGATATTTATACGTGGTTTTAGTTTTAGGGACTAGAGGTTTATGTTTAGAATTTGAGGTTAGTGTTTAAAGTTTAAAATTTAATTTTTATAATTTTGTGTTAGAAATTTAAAATTTGAATTCTATAACAAGTGTAACATAAATTTTCCACAATCTGTACCAAAATTGTACTCATATTTAATTATGCAACTTAAAATTTTATAATTTAAAACTTCACACCCTAATATAAATAATAAGTCCGTCCCGTACACAAATACTTGAAAAAAAGGCATTGCGAATGTTAAAAAAACCAATAAAAATGAGGAAAAGGCCAGCTGGTGGTGGTCTGGCTAGCTGGCAGGTCTAAAACCGCGTTTCTTGGGCATCAGCCATGAAGCCTGATGCAAACTTTAAACAAAACTTTCACTATTTTTTCTCTCTTAAAGAGTTAAAAGTACATAAACATTGATTAATTTATTTAAAAGCCTCGGACACAATTGCTTAGAGCAGTGGGCGCCTGAGTTCAACCCCACACGATACAGAGACGATTCAAAATCGAATATCATGAGGGGTAAAATTACACAATTTTAAAAACATTAAAATATATTAAATATTTAAATTTAAAATTGAAGAACAATGCTAAATTGATCTAATATTTAAATTTATAAAGACTTAAATTGTCATTGGATCCAAAAAACTGAAAGAACCAAATTAAAATTTTCAAAAAAATAAAATAAAATAAAAGACTTACTATGAAAATTTTAAATTCTTGGGGTGCAAGGCCTTCTTACGCCTAGCCTAAACTCCGTCCCTGACACAACATGCTTGTATTCATGTCACCACAAAAATAGTGTAATTTTCGGGGATTTTCGAGTGCAAGTGTAATTCGATTGTACTAATATACTGAGAGGCAAGATTCTCTAGCACCATGTAAAGATTTTAAAGTTTACAATTTTTGAACTGTTGGATAAGAGTAAATGGACGATTGAAATTAACGGTAGTAAATGAGAAGATTTTTAAATATATATAAGAAAATAATCTCAAGCATCTATTTATCGTTATTCAACTGTTCAAAAATGTAAGTAGATCTTAACCTATAGAGACGAAAGCATTAGTACCTTGGGAGGGGATCCTGCACCCAAAGCAGCAAAAAAAGAAGAAGCTTTGAAGTACATATTTTTTAATAAAAAATTAAATTAATTATAAATTTACTGACAGGGGGAAAAGCAAAACTAAACCTTCGGTTTCTTCTTGGACGAATCAACAACGCGATTCACTGCATCTGGTTTGCACTTGGAGACTACGAAACCTTGTGTATCAACGCTTGCATTCATCATTTGCATGAAAAGTGAAAATGGATTGGATTTGATGTGTGCACACCATGTGTTTGTAAATATTTCTGAATAAAACTGTGTGCACAATCAAAAAAAAGAAATTTCAAGTAAGAATTAGAGGCGTGCATGCAACCTTAATGGTGAGGAAAATGAGCTCGAAAAATCAGATACAAAGAGTTTGGATGGTTTTTGTATCAAATTTGCTAGAGCAACTACACTAGCAAGGCGTTTGGCAAGTTTTCAACAGACATGGAGTGGTTGTGGATGTGTTTGTACCGAGAGAGAGAGCGAGAGATGGAACCATATTCGGATTTGTACGTTTGGGGTCAAAGGCAGTTGCAGATCAAATCATAGACCGTTTTCATGGATTTCGGCTTTACGGATACAAATTAAAGATAATGATGGCGCAAAGAGAGACTAGGGATACGTTTTGGAGAAGAAAACATGATAACACTGGTTCAAGGATGAACAAGGAGATCTAAAAACAGTGGGATGATCATGATCATACGAACAATTCTAAAAGGAATCCAGTGAGGCGGCTTAACAAGGATGAGGCTAGTGATGATCAGATCATAGCGAAAGAGCAATCCAGAGTGGAAGAGAAACGCAAATGCGTGGAGGGGGGTTATTGATGCTGATAAATGGGAGATTTTTACAGAATTGCGCTTTGAGTTTTTGTCGTCAAGCCAGCCAAATAGCGGATCTTGCAAAGGAGATTACAAAGGCGAAATTAACAAGTTTCACGTTGATGCGACTCACGATCTCTCTTGTGTTATTAATGTTTGAAGATAAAGAATCTAGTAAGAGAATTTTGGAGGCTAGGCGTCTAGAAAAATGGTTTGAAAATTTAATTGAATGGTCACCTACATCATTTTTACCGAATCAAAGGGTATGGCTTTTAGTTAGTGGAATTCCTATTCATGGATGGTCTGAAGAAACATTTCAGAACATTGCAACGATTTGGGGCGAACTTGTACGGATTGACATTGAGACTTTGGCGCCTTCGACGTTAGAACGATGTCGATTTCAGATCAAAACCGACTGGATTTCACACATAGATGAAGTAATGGACCTGCACATTAACGATAACATCTTTACAATTCGCGTTACAGAAATTGAGGAAGCGATTGACCCTAAGTGTGACTGTAGTTGTGAGGCGGCAAACTGCTCAAAAGATACAATGAGTACTGAGGATTTGAACATGGAGAAGTCTAGCCCGGTTAAGGTGTCTGTGAGTGGGAGGTCAGCAAATGATACAATGGTACCCAATTCTTTCTCTTATACGGTTGTGGGATCGAGCCAAATTGATCGTATGTGGAATGAGAACAAGAGGGAGGATTGACGTGTCATGAGCACGGCAAGTTGGATGGCGGATGAAGATGTAAGCTTTGTCCATCGCGAAAGGGAAAGTCAATGAACTCTGGATGTTTTGCCGAGTGATGCTGTGGTGGATGTTTTTCCAAACAATGTGGGAGTACCGTGTGCAGAACTAGTTGCCGAAGAACTAATAGCTGATGAATTGAGCCCGTGGGTTGATGGGTTGAGGATAGAAATTCCTAGGGCTAATAAGGCTTAAACAATTGAATACAATGGAGAGTTTAGAAGGTTACGGCAGGTTTCAGAAATCGAACTGAGTTTTTTATCGTCTGGTGAGCAAGGTAAGGCTGAAGCAAAGCTGGTAAAAAAGGGTAGAGGTCGTCCGAAGAAAAACCAAATACCATCGGAGGTAATTCCTAATGGCTCTTTGTCAGATTCAGACTTCTATAACCGAAAATGAATTATTTTAAGAGAAGCAGAGGAAACATTGAAATTAGGTAATCTGATTAGGGCGAAAATAATTGGAAACAAACAAAATATTGTAAAGGATATCGTCCGTATGATTAAAGTGCGAGAACACCACTAATTGCAAAAAGCGTCGAGTTTGTGGTCGTGAAATGTGAGAGGGATTGTTTCGGTGTCGAAGCGTAAATCGATTCAATGCCTTTTGAGACAAAAAAGGTGTACGATGGTCATTTTACATGTGACTAAATTGAAGACAGCAAGTGGTGATATGGTGAATAAGATATGGTTTACGAATGATTTTGATTATGTGTTTACGCCTTCTTCGGATATTTTTTGACCTTCGAGAAAGGGAACAAATTTACTCGATTCTTGGATGTCTGTTTTTGTGGTATAGTAGGAGTATACGTACTGTGCATGGGAGGGGATCAAGCGGGTTTATTGGGCGATATGTGTTGTGGTAATCTACAACGAGGTATGGAGGACTTATTCATTGGCTGTGGTGTGTGATTTCTTTTGTGTCGATAGAGTGGCGTGTTAAAACTGTGACGATCGAATAGTATAGAAACACGCAACATCGGGCCATTTTTTCTTTGCTTGACGACATTTTTTGGTCTAGAAATTGCATCCGATGGGGCTTATTGTTGAGCTCATGTATTCATTGCTTTGCCGACTCTTTGGCGAGGGGTGGTGTTGATAGCACATCTTGGCTTTGCATGCTAGCGTGAATGCTTTGTGTTTTGGTTTCTTGCTTTAGTTTGTTTTGTGTTTGTTCGGCTGTTTTTGGCGTTTGTTCTTTATCTCATACCCCTTGGTACTATTTTCCTCCGTTTAGGTGTAAGTAGGTTTTTAATGAGGCCGAAGAGTGTGATGGTACTGTATCATACCGATTAATAAAATCAATACTCTTTTACCGGTAAAAAAATAAATTTACCCCTCACTTTTATGCATATTATAAATATAAAGAAAACCTGAATACACACATCACCTCTCATCTGTTGCATGTTATTTTGCTTAGCCGCTTACGCACGCTTGACTTGACTTTGAGATGGATGGGATGAGCCAAATTTTTGTATATTATACAGTGGTACCCAATTCTTTCTCTTATATGGCTGTGGGATCGAGCCAAATTGATTGTATGTGGAATGAGAACAAGAGGGAGGATTGGTGTGTCGTGAGCACGACAAGTTGGATGGCGGATGAAGATGTAAGCTTTATCCATCGCGAAAGGGAAAATCAATGAATTCTGGATGTTTTGCCGAGTGATGATGTGGTGGATGTTTTTCCAAACAATGTGGGAGTACCGTGTGCAAAACTAGTTGCCGAAGAACTAGTAGCTGATGAATTGAGCCCACAGGTTGATGGGTCGATGATAGAAATTCCTAGGGCTAACAAGGTTCAAACAATTGAATACAATGGATAGTTTAGAAGGTTACGAAAGGTTTCAGAAATCGAACTGAGTTTTTTATCGCCTGGTGAGCAAGGTGAGGCTGAAGTGAAGCTGATAAAAAAGGTAGAGGTCGTCCGAAGAAAAACCAAAAAACCATCGGAGATAATTGCTAATGGCTCTTTGTCAGATTCAGACTTCTATAACCGAAAAAGAATTATTTTAAGAGAAGCGGATGAAACATTGAAATTGGGTAAATTGATTGGGGTGAAAACAATTGGAAACGAACAAGAAATTGTAAAGGATATCGCGTGTATGATTGAAGCACGAGAACGCCACTAATTGCAAAGAGCGTTGAGTTTGTGGTCGTGAAATGCGATAGGGATTGGTTCGGTGTCGAAGCATAAATCGGTTCAACGCCTTTTGAGACAACAAAGGTGTGTTGTGGTCATTTTACAGGTGACTAAATTGAAGACAACAAGTGATGATATGATGAATAAGATATAGTTTACGTATGATTTTGATTATGTGTTTACGCCTTCTTCTGATGTTTTTTGACGAGAGGGAACATATTTACTCGGTTCTCGGATGTCTGTTTTTGTAGCATAGTAGGAGTATATGTACCGTGTATGGGAGGAGATCAAGCGAGTTTGTAGGGCAATATGTGTTGTGGTAATCTACAACGAGGTATGAGGGATTTATTCATTAACTGTGGTGCGTGATTTTTTTTTGTATCGATAGAGTGGCGTGTTAAAAGTGTGACGATCGAATAGTATGGAAACATGCAACATAAGGCCATTTTTTCTTTTGGTGCTTGACGACATCTTTTGGCCTGGAAATTGCATTCGATGGGGCTTATTGATGAGCTCATGGATTCATTGCTTTGCCGACTCTTTGGCGAGGGGTGGTGTTGATAGCACATCTTGATTTTGCATGCTAGCGTGAATGTTTTGTGTTTTGGTTTCTTGCTTTAGTTTGTTTCGTGTTTGTTCGGTTGTTTTTGGCGTTTGTTCTTTATCTCATACTCTCCGGTACTCTTTTTCTCCGTTTAGATGTAGGAAAGTTTTTAATGAAGCCGTGGAGTGTGATGGTATTGTATGATACTTATTAATAAAATCATACTCTTTTACCGATAAAAAAATAAATTTACCCCTCACTTTTATGCGTATTATATATATAAAGAAAACCTGAATACACACATCACCTCTCATCTGTTGCATGTTATTTGTCTTAGCTGCTTACGCACGCTTGACTTGACTTTGAGATGGATGGGATGAGCCAAATTTTTGTATATTATGCATTGGTTTGCTGCAGATTGTGTTTTGTCACCGTTCCTATCAGGGAATGGGCATTGATATTCCTGGAAATGTGCAAAGATTTAGCAAGAGAGTATACATTGCATATTCCCAGTCTGTGAATCTGTGATATCCGGACTCGAAAATAAATATCCTTGTATATATTTGAAAGATCATATATTTTCATTCATGTTTGTTTATGTATCGAACACAAACATTGAACATATATACAATAAGGTCACAAAAAGCAGGCCATTCAGCAGAAGATAAGATGACTATTTCTAAGGCAATAATGTGGAAAAGAACACACGTTCTGGTAAAAGAGTGAATGGTCATAAATTTTCTAGTTTCTAAAAACAAAGGAAAAGGGCAATGACGGGGAAATATTAAGTAATTTGTCCACAGAAATGCTGTTTCCAATGATAATTCATGTGGGAAAAAGAACAGTGTCGGCTACCTGTACAGATCTTGCTCCTTTCCCATTGTTAGACACTAGGGGAAACACTAAACAATAAAATAAGGCATCTGTTTCTTAAAATTAGAGGGTATTGTATTGTCCTAAATCAAATGTGAAATATTATTCAATCAAATACTGCTGCTGGTGCTGGCACCATGCATTTAAAAATAATTTCGCTGCACATGTTGGGGTCATCTTTGCTCATTTCTTTATCTCATATTTGTCAGAAATTTAGGAATGAAACAAGGGTTTAGTTTCTTGGAAATGAGCAAGTAGTTTCATTTTCTATATTCGGCAGCTGATCCGGATTTTATATTGTATTGCAAATTTTATTCATAAAGGAGGTCGCAGTTAAAAATAAACAAAAAAATTCATACGATGAAATTTGAACTCGAATTTGATGACTATTACTTTTTAATCATGTAGTGTGTGTATTTTTAAAAAAGTTAAAAAGTAAAGAACAAATACCACGTATAATCACACTAAAATATTTTAAAAAATAAATATTTAAAGCTTAGGGTTTAAAGTATTAGTCGTAAGGTAACACATCAACTTTATACCAACAATATCTTCCAAATAATATTTTCACATATACTTTGAGCTCAAAGTATATTCATATTCGGACATGTGGTAGATATATGTTGATAACACATCAACTTTCATTGTTATTGTATGGTAAATTGCAAAAAAAAAAAAAAGAAAACGGTGAGTCTAGAGTGTAGCGCCTTAATTTAAAACTAAAAAATGACAGTTAAAATATTAAAAAATACAAAACTTAAAATATTATTTACACAACTGAAAAGTTATACGTCCTTATAATATTTTATGTTGCAAACTAAAATGTTATCCAAATATTTTTTCACACAAGTTTCAGAACTTGACTATGAGTTTAGAAACTTACCACTGATCTAAATTAACTTGTGCCGTTTTTTAACCGTAAATTAAATTGTTATACTGCAAACTCATAAAAAGAAAGGGCAAACTGCAGAGGATAATCTGTTTGTCTGGGGCAACTCTGCAGCAGATATAGAAATTTGTCCTCTTCCTCTATCATTATCGGACTCACCCACAACTGACCCTACCTGATACAAACAAACAGAGATGCCATTAATGAAGATTCATGCCTCTTCCCCATCTCAAGTCTCATCGAATTTACATTTCTTTTTTTGGATTGCTTAACTGGCATTGACGGTATCGTACAACTCCATAACTATTCCGTACCGGGTATGTATCGAGGAAGGTGACAATGAAGATTTTATTGCATTAAAAAGGATATCGAGAATTATATTTTTGTTGTGAGAGTGGACCAAAGGTCATTTTGTATGAATAATGAAAGAGGGGTGGGCGAAAGTGCTAAGAAGGATTGATGTTGGAGGATAGACAGGCAACACCCATGTGGGTTTAGGACTTGAAGAGGATAGACAGAAATTTCCAGGAAAAAAAGGGGTCAAATCTGCAACAACCACTACCATATCCACAGTGATGGGTAACGTAATGCTTATCCTATACATGGACTTGTTCTTTTTGGGGCTTGTTTTTGATAAATAATCCATGGTTGGATGGAGATATGAAGTTGTTGACTTGAAAAAAGAAATAGCATTGTATTAAATATACGGTTGGAATGGAAACTAGGTGGTTCAAATGGTAAAAAACTTGATACCGCTTAAGCATGTTGCGAGTTTGAGACATTATGTATGCAGAAAATCTCCGTTTGGAGATTCACCCACTAAAGCCATGTGTGCGACCCAAGTCAGTCTAATTTAGTTAGGGCAAAGCCTGAGAAATCGAGAGGGCAACCTAAAAAATATGGTTGAGAAGGTCATCCCCATAATGATCCTTTATAAAAATCAATCTGGATTAATTAGCTGATGAGTCAAATATCGAGAGTTATACACAAAACATAATGATTCATAAAAAAGTTTCATTCATTGAATGAAAATAAGGTAAATTACACTACATGTTATTGTATTATAAGTAAGTTTATAAATGAGTCATTTAATTTCAAAAAGTTACAATTGGGTCACTCTATTATCGATGATAAAATTGGGTTACTTTTTGTTAGGTGTATAGCAAGTGTTGACATTTTTTGGATAAATTTATATTTTGGTCACTTAATTATGAGTAAGTTTATATTTTGGTAACTCTGTTGTGAGTCAACTTATTTGGATTTTCTTTTCTAATTTCTTACATGTTAGTGCAAGATCAATTCTCCATTGACTAGGTGTTCTTCTTGGACAAAAATTCTTCGATGCTTTTATATTTCATGAATCTACAAAGAAAAATAAGGACATTGTCTACTTTAATTGTTATATTACCATTATCCCACACTACCATGATCATCGTTACTAATTACAAGTTCATTGCATACCAAATTATTTTAGAAAATAATAATGTGGTAAGTTTACTTTGTCAATGCACAAAAAAGTATGGGAACAACATAGTTTGTAGCAAGATCACTGACATTAGCATAGAATTTGAATGAAACAGATTGCTTCATCTTTTTGAGGTGTGCAAAATGGTGTAGCCAAAAGCTGAAGGTCTCTTTGCAACTTCAGAACCAATGAGTAGATGTTATTGCAACAATTCAAACAAACAAAAAATCTTCTCGTTTTTCTTTACATACTCGTGAAGTATAAAAGCATCAAAGAACTTTTTTTTCAAGAACACCAAGACAACGAGGAATTGACCTTGCACCAACCTATAAGAAATTAAAAAAGAAAATACAAAAAGTTGACTTACAAACGAAAGTTGAATGACCAAAATGTACATATACTCATATCTAAGTGACCGAAATATAAATAAAAAGCTAACGTCTATGGTATAAAGTGACATGGATGTACTAATCAAAAAATAAAACAATGTTATTGTAACTTTTTTAAATACGATGACCGAAACGTAAATTTCTTCATAATACAATCATTTGTGGTGTAATTTACCCATGAAAATATCTAACAATATGCGGTTCAACAACTTCTTGTATATGTATATAGATTTGAGCAACTTGTAGAGGGAAAATGGAAAATAAACATGAGATTGGTTCCATCCAATTGATGAACTACCTTGCGGACTGACTTTGAGCATAGTATCGATACTCAAGTATACTTTGGAAAAAAATTAATTTAAAAAAATGTGTATGACCTCATAATCCCTTATTGATAAACTAGTCGCTAATCTTTCAACAATCAACATGTTAGTCCCTTGATTTTTGTAAAATGGTTGTTTAAAATAAAAATATAGGTGTTTGTTCTTTGACGATGGATGTATTTGAATTAAATAGAATTAAAGTGAACTTGTTAATGAAGGGTAAAAGTATTGGTTAAAAAGAACATGGTTTTATGTGTGAATGTTTATAAGTTCTACTAATAGTAAATCAAAAGGATATATAGTAAAGTTTATAAATCCAATCAGACTAATAGAATTTCTTAATAAACAAATTTTAGTAACTGGTTTCAAGTATGATTACATAAATGATAGTTTGTTTATTGTTTAATTGTATTTTTTTAGATTCAAATATTTCGATGGTTAAAGTTGACACCTTCAGTCAAATCTACGAATAGACCAAGTAGAGGGTATTACAAATTGAGCTTGTAATCAAATATTTGGATTTGGTAAATATTTTAAAGACGTTTTGAAACACTATTACTAAAAGTAAGGCAAATATGAAATTATGACTAAATTGCACATTGGGTCAAATACTTTATAAATATGATTTCGATGCTATAACATGATTTAAAATGATGTACCGTAAAAGCTCTCAGTTGATATCTTTCCCTTTCTCCTAGGTTATGAGTTCAAAACTCGTTAGAAGCAAATCCACCTCCCCTCCCTCTAGGTAGAAATTGTTCAAAAAAATGATGTATGTGGAACATTTGAATAGTTGGAAATTTTCAAAAATTGTTCATTTTCCCTAAATTATTCCACAATTTACAAATGGTCCTTAAAGTATTGAAAACTACATTTAACTGTCAAAATGGATTTAAATCGTTTTAAAACTAAACTTGAACTTCTGGTTGAATATATTTTAGTTTTATGAAAATCTGGATTTAGTGAATTTTTCTCAAATACGAATTTTTTTTCTAATTTTACGATTTAATCCCTAAAACCCTTATTTAAAAAAATGACCAAGTTTTTCAAAATCAATTGAGCTAGTATTTTGTTGGTATCCCAAAATGAGTGTAATACTCTAAATGACTCATCATTTTCTGGTTTTACATATGACAACCCATTTTTTGTTAAATTATGAAAATACCCTTTTGTTTATAATGTTGTTTTGCAAAGTTGAATGTATTGAATCGTAAAATGAATTGAGTAACATTAGTGACTCATTGGACCTCAGAATTTGGACGAAACTTCTAGGTTATGTTTAGGGGGTTACAGACTAAGATTCATGATACTGATTCGAACTTGTTCAATTATGAAATATCTAATGAAATAAATCTTAATTTGGGTGACGTTGCAAGAGATGATGTTCCTCAAACAAAAGGTTTAAAAAGCCATTCAACAACAATCTGAGCCCCTTGGTTCTGGTGAAATAAATATAGCTGATAATGAGCTGAACTTTGGTCAGAATGCCTACAATTCTGGTAGTTATAATGCTAGAGGAAGAGGTAGATATTCTTCTCCCAGACCTCAGTGTCAGTTATGCAACAAGTTAGGTCACATTGCTGAGAGATGTTACTCTAGGTTTGACACTAGCTTTAAAAATGAAGCTTCTCGTTCAGGACAAGGGAACTTTGGCAGATGTTTTAGTAGCACTCAGTATGGTGTGTCTCAGGCTAATACTTGTACTTATATCAGCCCTGGGAATAACATTCCTCCCTCGTATAATATTGTCTACTATGATGCACCTTCTCTAAGTTCTCATGCTTCAGTATATTCACAATTTGTTCCTCAAGTCAGACATCAAGTGATGAGTCACTCTTCTATTGTTACACCTCGTCAACTCTCACATGCTTTTCTTAATCCTCTTCATTAACCTGTTGTGTATATGCATCCTCATAGACCTCTTACTTCTGCATATCCAATATATCAACATGTTTATCCTAGCACTAATGTCATTTCCCAGTCTAGACAGGCCTTACCTTCTCCAGCTTAGCCACAGGCAATGATAGCAACATCAGAAGTGGTTGGAGACAATGCCTGGTATCCTGATTTTGGTGCTACAAATAACCTCACTAATGACTTCAGCAACCTGAATGCTGGAGAGCCTAGTCCTAGTACATGTAACGTTCGTGTTGGTAATGGATAATGTCTTCCCATTAAATCTGTAGGTTAATCTGTTATTTCTGGTAGTTCTGATAGATGTCTTAGATTGAAAATTTTGTTTTTTGCTCCTGGTATAACTAAAAACCTTCTTTCTGTTTCCAAGTTTACATAAGACAACAGAGTTCTGGTTGAATTTTACCCTACATTCTGTCAAGTTCGAGATTTATACACCAAGGAGGTGCTCCTTACTGGCACTGAACATGGAGGGTTGTACAGATTAGATATTCCTAATAAACATGCATCTTCTTTTAATAGAGGCACTAGCAGCTCTAAGGAGTCTGATTTTGTTTCTACTGCTTTTGTTTTTGATACTTTGTCTGTTTCTTGAAATTTTGCTTCTGTTAATAAAGTTCCTTTGCATATTTGGCATACTAGGTTAGGGCATCATGCCTCTAGTGTTTTGACTACTACCTTAAAACAATGTAATGTTTCATGTATAAACAGTGAACAAATACATTTATGTACTGCTTGTCAATTTGTCAAATCTCACAAATTACCCTTTACTGATTCTTGCACCTCTTATTCTCATCCTTTGCAACTTGTGTTTGCTGATGTGTGGGGTCCAGCCCCTGTGTTCTCTAATGGTTTTCGTTATTATGTTGCCTTTACTGATGCATACTCTAGGTATACATGGGTCTATTTCTTGAAATTGAAATCATATGTCTCTAATGTGTTTAATCAGTTTCTTCATCTTGCAGAGAGACAGTTTAGTTGTAAGCTTAAAGCATTACAAACATATGGGGAGGTAAGTTTCTTGTTTTGACTCTTTTCTTAAAACATCAAGGTATAGTTCATAGGTTTACATGTCCCCATACCTCTGAACAAAATGGTACTGTTGAGAAAAAACATAGGCAGATAGTTGAAGTAGGTTTGTGTCTTCTTGCTCAGGCAGCTATGCCTTTATCTTATTGGAATGATACTTTTACTAGTGCTGTGTTTATTATCAATAGACTACCTACCAAAGCTTTATCTGGTGTGTCACCTTACCAAAAATTGTTTAATCAACTACCTGACTATGGTTTTATGAGGACCTTTGGATGTCTGTGTTACCCCTTCTTAGGGCCTTATAACAAGAATAAATTTCAGTTTAGAGCATCTAGGTGTATTTTTCTAGGGTACTCTCCCACTCATAAATGATATAAATGTATGGACAATACTGGTCGAATTTACATCTCTAGGCATGTGAAATTTGATGAAACAATGTTTCCTTTTGCTTTGAATGTTTCTTCTACTGATTCCTCTAAGTCCAAATGTTTTAAATGTTCAAAACAAACTTCTGCTTCCATATCTGATATTCCTAACTTAAAATTTGGTTTTCAATCTACTTCTAGTCCCCATCATTCTTCTTCACCTCTTTCACAAATAATACCTTATGTTTCATCTCCCACTGTATCATCAAATACTTCACCACATTCTCCTAGCTTTCCATTATCCCTCATTGTGTCTTTAGCTCCATCTCAACACTATGCACAACCATCTTCATCTCATTCTCATATGTCACCCACTGTGGAAATACCTATAACACCTGCATTACCATCCTCACATTCTTCTCCTATATCTCCATCATCTTCATCACTTCCTCAAATGTCACCCATTGTGACAGTACCTCTCTCTTCTACCTTACAACATTCATCATCTTCACTTCCACACTCACTCCATTCATCACATCCATCTCCATCACTTTCACAAATGTCACCCACTATGACAGCACCTATATCATCTGCATTACCATCATCATCATCATCACTTCCATCACCACATTTTACATCTCTATATCCATCTCCTTCCCAACTGCCACCCACTGTGACAACACCTTTGTCACCCATATTACCATCACCATCATCATCACTTCCATCTCCACATTTCACATCTCTATCTCCACAAATGTCACCCACCGTGACAGCTTCCTTATCATCTTCATTACCACCTCCATCCTCTTCAGTTCAGAATGCTCATCCTATGATCACCAGGGGCAAGGCTGGTATTTTTAAACCCAAAGCCTATCTTGTGGAGTCAGATGTTCAGGAACCCAGCTCTGTTCAGGAGGCTCTACAACATCCTGCTTGGAAAATTGCTGTTCAACAAGAGTTTGATGCTCTTGTTCACAATCAAACCTGGGACTAACTGTAACACCCGTGTTTTGGGGTTAGGAGTTAGTCGGGTTAGTGGTCTGAGTCAGTAAAATTAAATTAAATCAATTCAACCTTAATTAGGATCAAATTGGGTTTTAAATAATAAAGGAGAGACCTTGTTGGTGATTTAGCCAATTTAAAATGAAAGACAACTTTTTCAAATCAAAAGAAAAGAAAAAGCTCTCATCTTTCCCCACTTTCTTTCCCCCCCAACGTTAGAAACCCCAAAGCTCTCTAAAACTACCAAGATACTATTCCATTGAGTTTCTTCTTCATTCCAAGGTCTTTTTCAAAGGTAAAGGTATATTCTCATTCTCCTTTTCATCCTCTATCTCTCCATAGTCATAGATTTTAAAACTACCCACTTTTGAAAAGTTAGGGTTTGGTAAAAGTTTGAGTTTTTATGGAGATTTTCAAGTTGTTTTGAAATGTAATGTTGGGATTTAGTTTATTCACATTAAAATGTACATTATATGTTAAAATGGTTGGGTTTTGGTGAAAACCCGAAATGGGTTCTTAAGGCAATTTTTAGGGTGTCAAAAACTTGGTTTTGGTGGGTTTTAGGTTTAAATTGGAGGGCTGATGGTTTATGTATGTTAGAAGGATGTTTTGGGACCATTTGGGGGTCATTTGGATGATTGAAATTGGAATTTTCAGCTAGGGTTTGAGGGAGCACGAAAATGAGTATATTTGGGGGATTAATTTGATTGGAAATTTGGTTGAAGTTAGATTGGGCTCAAGAGTTGAGTGTTGACTGAATTTTAGCATTGATTGAGAATAATGGTTGTGTTTTTGATTGGCTAGAAGCAAGAGCAGACGTTGGAGAAGCATTGGAATCGAATCCGGGCTTGTAGGAGACTTGCTTTGGTTGCTAAGGAAGGGTGGTGAGTGACTTTAAATGTGTTTTAAAGTTTGGTTCGAGTGTGTGTAGTGTGTGAGTTGAAATGTGCTTGGTAGGCCATTTCTATGTGAATTCAATTGTTAATTTAGCTCTTGATTTCCTTTAAATGCTATTTGTGTTTGCCTATTTACGCTCTTGTGATATGTGGTTGATTTGCACATGTATACCATGATATGTATATGTGATGAGCATGAGATGTGGTTGATGGATATGTGATGTGGTAAATGAAAATTGGCACTAATTAACTTACCGGGTGTAAATGATCGATCATTAGGATTAGTGTACACACAAATTGAGTCAAAACGTACGTGGCCTTGATGGCATTAAGTCATCAAGGAGGAGTACGGTGATGTAATATTCCACCGGAAGCTATTATATATTCTATGGGATGATGAGTGGAATCCCATCGGTAGGGCATGTGGTGATGAGTGAAATCCCGCCCATGCAAGGTCCGATGATGAGTGAAATCCCACCGAGGTAATGTGAATGTTGAGATTAAATCCGCACATCTGGGTAAACTAATAGTGGCCAATTAAACTTGTTCATATGATTGTGATATATGATGTTGATATTTGATGTTTGAGCTTAGTATGATGTGAGATGCCATACATGACTCTTGAAAGACTAGCTAGGTCTACTTGTGAAATTATCTATGCATATTAGATATGAGATTTAGGGAATACATGCTTGAACCCTGCATTGTTGACGTTTTCGGTTTTAGAGCATCCTCACTAAGCTTATAGCTTACGCTCTCATTTTCAACAATGCAGATCATTAGCGTGGTGTTAGCTCGGAGCAAGGCAAGGAGAGCTTTCCAAGTTTGTTGCTCAAGTACGGTTATTAATTATGTAGTAGTTAAGCAATGTGGCAAGAGAGTGTGTTTGTATGAGCTTTGTATGACTCATATGTGATTTTGATGTTTATGGTTTGACTTGGTTTGTAAGCATGATATACCTTGCCAAATGCTCATATGATGTATGCCTTTTGGATGTTTAAGATTGCTTCATGGTATGTAAACCTTTATGGGATGAATGGTGCTTTTGTCTATCAATGTTTTCAAGCATGACTTGTACGAAAGGCTAATGTGATTTGCCATGTATGCATGATTGTTATACTTATGCCTTGAGTGTGTTTGAGTATGCTTGACATAAGTTGTATGCCTCTAGACTTTGTTGAGTAGTGTTGTGTGCCTCTAGGGGTCCTATGGGACCTTTAGACTTGTTAAAATTCGCCTAAGTCTGAGTTTCAAAGGTTGTAGACAGCCCGCGTATCGAAATGGGGTGAGTCGTTTCGGAACGGGCAAGGCTTCAGGGACCCCGTATCGGAACGCGTTTCGATACAGTTTGGGCTTTGAAACCCTTGTTCCGAAACGCGTATCGGAACGTTTTGGCTACTGGAATTCTGAGAAATTGACGAGATGAAGGCGTATCGGAACGGGTCTGAAGGTTTCGAAACGGTCAAAATCTCGTTGACCACGAGAAGTTGACCGTTGAGGGCGTTTCGGAACGGTTGACCTCCGTTTCGATACGGCCCCTTTGTGGGCTCTAGGGCAGTTGACCTGGTCAAGGCGTTTCGATACGCCTCAAGGGTGTTTCGAAACGGCCTGTTTAAAAGATTAAAATTGGGCTGTTCAAATGTTGTTTTAGGTTCGAATGATTATCCCATGTATTTTATTCTGTTGTTTGATCATTTAGGATTAATACGCCTCTAGTCAAAATTAAAATAAAAGAAAAAAATAGGGTTGCTAACCGAGGGGAAACCTTAACGGGTTTCACTTTGGTTTTCCCCGTGTGGCCCACTCGGACCAGTCATCCGGCTAGACCGGGACGAGGGGGTTACATTTGTTGGTATCAGAGCCTGAGGTTATCGAGACCTCGGGCAGGTAAGTGAGGTAAGCTTGATGTGCTAAGTAATTGTATTGCTCGATGTATGCTTGCCATGAAATCTTGATGTTTGACTGTTCGCATGATGTTTTGAAGCATGAGTTGTTGTGTCTGGAGTAGAGTGTGTGCCCATTGCTACTATTACTTAATTTAAAAGGGTTTTTGGTAAAGGGAGTACTTGAGCACTATTGGGCCCTTGTTTTGGCTAACGTAATCCCTATTTGTTTGTTGTTGTAGTTATTACCTTGCTAGCTGTATCATGAGACCACGTGGGAGGCCTAGGATGGTTCGACCGGAACCACGGGCAGCGGCTCCGGGAGTTGAGCCGGTAGTGAGAGTTGAGGCTCAAGTAAGAGAGCTTGTGGTTGGAGTTGGAGCTCCTCCACCACCTCCACCACCACCACCTCCTCCACCGGGAGTAGGAGGCGAGGCCGGGGCCGAAGGAGAGGGACCTCAGGGAGGCCAAGGTGGCCAAGGACCGGCCGAAATAGACTTAGCTCCGTTGGTTCAGGCGATAGTCGGGGCATTTCAGGCTGCAGTAGCTGGGGGTCAGGCAGCAGCACAGCATCAGGGAGAGGGCACTGGTTTGCCATTAGAGAGGCTCCGTGGTTTAGGGGCCGAAGAGTTTAGAGGGTCTACCCCAGAGAGATCAGTGTTGTGGTTTGAGAAGACCGTCTGTATTCTCGCTCAGATGGGGTGTACTGATGAGCGCAAGTTGGGATGTGTTGAGTCCTTGCTTCAGGGTGATGCCTACACTTGGTGGGTCACCATTACTACGAGTATGGATGAGGCCAAGATTACTTGGGAGTTTTTTGAGTCAGCATTCCGTAAGAAGTATTTGGGTCCGTGATACCTTGATGAGAGGAAGAGGGAGTTTATGACATTGCTTCAAGGGAGTATGACTGTGACCGATTATGAGATCCGATTTGTCAGACTGAGTCAGTATGCTTCTGAGCTTGTTCCTACTGAGGTGGAACGATGTAACCGATTCCGTTATGGGCTGAACGAAGAGATCAAGAGGTATACTCTAGCTTCAGACTACACTGATTTTGATGTCTTGGTCGCGAGGGCCAAGGACTTAGAGCACAGTTTGGGCTTGACCAAACGATCTGGTGGTTCTAGTTCGGGTAAGAGGTCTAGTGACTTTGATAGAGGTGATGCCAAGATGCATCGGGACAACATGCATCACTATGATCATAGGCGTGGTGGCGGTAACCACGGTAGGGGCCATCAGGGCCAGAGAGCTGGTGGGAAGTTGCCCACATATGCTACTTGCGGGAGGAACCACACCGGTGAGTGTTGGGGATATTTCCATTCGTGTTGGAGTTGTGGGGCTAGAGACCACATTAGACGTGACTGTCCACATCAGGTGGGACAGGCACCAGCTCAGGCTCCTGCTAGAGCCAATGACTTTCAGAGAGGCCGCGGGCGCGGTAGAGGTAACTTCCAGCCGAGGAACGATGGTCAGAGGAACATAGCACATGTAGTTGCAGTTCAGCCGGAGGGCGGAGGTCAGGCCAGAGTTTACGCTCAGCGTGGGGATCAGCATGACACCGATGTGATCGCAGGTAACTTCTCGATACAGTCTTTGGGTTTGCTTTCTTTGATTGACTCTGGGTCTACACATTCCTACATATTGAGTGAGCATGCACAGTCTTTGAATTTGCCTTGTGAGATGTTAGAGGTAGGAGTTAGTGTTACTAGTTCCTTTGGGGACACAGTAGTAGTTAGAAAGATGTATCGAAGGTGTCCGCTGATGGTTCAGGGGCATATGTTTCCAGTGGATATGATGGAGCTTCCTTTCTATGGTTTTGATGTGATTCTGGGTATGAACTGGCTCACGGAGCATAGAGCTAGGATAGACTTTGAAACTAAGCGGATTTCTTTGAGGCTCATGGATGATTATGAGATTGTAGTAGTGGGTGAGAACGTGAAGTTCTTGTCCAATGTAGTTTTAGTTTTAGAGGCTAAGAGGCTAGTTGAGTTGGGGTGTGAAGCATACTTGGCGTATGTGATGAACCCTAACATGAGTGAGGTTAGACCTCAAGACATCCGGACAGTATGTGACTTTCCTAGTGTGTTTCCGGAAGAGTTGCCAGGGTTACCACCGGACAGAGAGGTAGAGTTCACCATTGAGACTTATTCTGATTCGGCTCTCGTTTCGATTACTCTTTATCGCATGACACCGAAAGAATTGAAAGAGTTGAAGACTCAGTTGCAAGAATTGACAGATAGAGGTTTCATTCGGCCTAGTTCTTCACCTTGGGGTGCACCGGTTTTGTTTGTGAAGAAGAAAGATGGAAGCATGAGAATGTGTATAGATTACAGACATTTGAATCAGTTGACAGTGAAGAATAAGTATCCGTTGCCTAGAATTGATGACTTGTTTGATTAGTTGAGGGGAGCATCAGTCTTTTCGAAGATTGACTTGAGATCGGGTTATTACCAGCTAAAGGTAAGAGAGGTTAATGTACCAAAGACGGCCTTTAGGACTAGGTATGGTCACTATGAGTTTTTAGTCATGCCTTTTGGGTTGACTAATGCACCTGCTACTTTCATGGATATGATGAATAGGATTTTTCATCAGTACCTAGATCAGTTTGTGGTTGTGTTTATAGATGACATCTTGGTGTATTCGCGAACTGAAGAAGACCATGACCGACACTTGAGACTAGTTTTGAAGACTTTGCTAGATCATCAGTTGTATGCGAAGCTAAGCAAGTGTGAATTCTGGATCCGAGAGGTAGTCTTCTTAGGCCATGTAGTGTCAGTCGATGGGATTAGAGTTGATCCGAAGAAGATTGAGGCCATTGTTGAATGGAAGCAACCGAAGTCTGTAACAGAGGTACGTAGCTTCCCAGGCTTAACCGGATACTATAGAAGATTCGTAGAAGTTTTCTCTAAGTTAGTCGCTCTATTGACACAGTTACTTCAGAAGAGTGTTCAGTTTGAGTGGACAAATGCAAGACAGAGAGCCTTTGAGAAATTGAAAGAAGTTTTGACCCAAGCACCGATCTTGATTCAGCCAGAGTCCGGGAATGACTATGTAGTTTACAGTGATACTTCTTATGTAGGGCTAGGGTGTGTTCTTATGCAAGACAAGAGAGTAGTGGCTTATGCCTCAAGACAGTTGAAGACTCATGAGCGCAACTATCCGACCCATGACATAGAGTTAGCTGCAGTTGTGTTTGCTCTGAAGATTTGGAGGCACTATTTGTACGGTGAGAAATGCACGGTGTACACCGATCACAAGAGTTTGAAGTACATTATGACTCAGCGAGATTTGAATCTCAGACAGCGTAGGTGGTTAGAGTTGCTAAAAGACTATGATCTTACCATTGAGTACCATCCGGGTAAGGCCAATGTAGTGGTCGATGCATTGAGTAGAAAGATAGCCGCGGATTTGAGAGTCATGTTCGCTAGATTGAGTTTGTCCGGAGATGGTGGCTTGGTAGCCGAGCTTCAGGTTAGACCTACTCTAGGTCAGTTGATTTGAGAGAAGCAGCTCTTAGATAAATCTTTGGCACCTCACGTGCAAGATATAGTCGAAGGTAAACCTTCAGACTACAGTTTCAGTACTGATGGGGTTTTGTGTTTCAAGGATAGAATAGTTGTGCCAGAGGACAGTGACTTGAGACGTACGATCTTGACTGAAACCCACAGTAGTCCGTTTGCTATGCATCCTGGAAGTACGAAGATGTACTGTGATTTGAAGAATGGGTACTTTTGGGTTGGCTTGAAGAGAGATGTAGCCGACTTTGTGAGTAAGTGCTTAGTATGTCAGAGGGTGAAGGCGGAACATCAGGTTCCCTCAAGTTTGTTACAGCCGTTGAGAATTCCGGAATGGAAATGGGAGAACATCACAATGGATTTTGTTTCGGGTTTGCCTTTGACTCCTATGAAGAAGAACTCAGTTTGGGTGATAGTGGACCGTTTTACGAAGTGTGCCCACTTCTTGGCAGTTAATACTACTTACACTCTTGATAGATTGGCCGATTTGTACATTGGTGAGATTGTTAGACTGCATGGTGTGCCGAAGTCCATTGTGTCAGATAGGGATCCGCGATTTACATCTCGATTTTGGGAGTGTCTGCATACAGCTTTGGGTACCCGTTTGAACTTCAGCACGTCTTATCATCCTCAGTCAGATGGTCAGTCAGAGAGAGTTATTCAGATCTTAGAGGATATGTTGCGTTGTTGCATCATTGACTTTCAGGGTACTTGGGAGAAGCATTTGCCCCTAGTTGAGTTTTCTTACAATAATAGCTTTCAGTCGAGTATTCAGATGGCTTCGTATGAGGCCTTGTATAGCCAAAAGTGTAGAACTCCAGTTTGTTGGGCCGAAGTGGGACAGAAGTTGTTGCCTATGCCGGATTTGCTTAAGGGGACAACTGACAAGGTAAAATTGATTTGTGATCGTTTGAAGGCTACTTCGGATAGGCAGAAGTCCTGTGCCGATTTGAAGAGGAAGGAAGTTGAGTTCTCAGTGGGTGAGAAGGTGTTCTTGAAAGTGTCTCCATGGAAGAAAGTAATGAGATTTGGCCGAAAGGGGAAGTTGAGTCCGAGGTACATAGGACCGTATGAGATTGTGAAGAGGATTGGTCCGGTTGCTTATCAGTTGCGTTTGCCATCCGAGCTAGAGAAGATACACGATGTGTTCCATGTTTCGATGCTCCGTAAGTATAGGTCCGATCCATCACATGTTATGCCCGTAGAGGAGATTGAATTGAATCCGGATTTGACTTATGAGGAAGAGCCAGTTGAGGCCTTAGCTTCTGACAGTAAGGTGTTGCGGGGTAGATCGATTGAGTTAGTAAAGGTGCTGTGGCAACATCGAGGTGTGGACGAGGCCACTTGGGAGAGGAAGGAGGATATGGAAAGGCAGTTTCCGTATCTCTTTCAGTCATGTAATTTCGAGGATGAAATTCCTTAAGTGGGAGAGAGTTGTAACACCCGTGTTTTGGGGTTAGGAGTTAGTCGGGTTAGTGGTCCGAGTCAGTAAAATTAAATTAAATCAATTCAACCTTAATTAGGATCAAATTGGGTTTTAAATAATAAAGGAGGGACCTTGTTGGTGATTTAGCCAATTTAAAATGAAAGAACTTTTTCAAATTAAAAGAAAAGAAAAAGCTCTCATCTTTCCCCACTCTCTTTCCCCCCCCCCCCCCCTCAACGTTAGAAACCCCAAAGCTATCTAAAACTACCAAGTTACTATTCCATTGAGTTTCTTCTTCATTCCAAGGTCTTTTTCAAAGGTAAAGGTATATTCTCATTCTTCTTTTCATCCTCTATCTCTCCATAGTCATGATTTTAAAACTACCCACTTTTGAAAAGTTAGGGTTTGGTAAAAGTTTGAGTTTTTATGTAGATTTTCAAGTTGTTTTGAAATGTAATGTTGAGTTTTAGTTTATTCACATTAAAATGTACATTATATGTTAAAATGGTTGGGTTTTGGTGAAAACCCGAAATGGGTTCTTGAGGCAATTTTTAGGGTGTCAAAAACTTGGTTTTTGGTGGGTTTTAGGTTTAAATTGGAGGGCTGATGGTTTATGTATGTTAGGAGGATGTTTTGGGACCATTTGGGGGTCATTTGGATGATTGAAATTGGAATTTTCAGCTAGGGTTTGAGGGAGCACGAAAATGGGTATATTTGGGGGATTAATTTGATTGGAAATTTGGTTGAAGTTAGATTGGGCTCAATAGTTGAGTGTTGACTGAATTTTAGCATTGATTGGGAATAATGATTGTGTTTTTGATTGGCTAGAAGCAAGAGGAGACATTGGAGAAGCATTGGAATCGAATTCGGGCTTGTAGGAGACTTGCTTTGGTTGCTAAGGAAGGGTGGTGAGTGACTTTAAATGTGTTTTAAAGTTTGGTTCGAGTGTGTGTAGTGTGTGAGTTGAAATGTGCTTGGTAGGCCATTTCTATGTGAATTCAATTGTTAATTTAGCTCTTGATTTCTTTTAAATGCTATTTGTGTTTGCCTATTTATGCTCTTGTGATATGTGGTTGATTTGCACATGTATACCATGATATGTATATGTGATGAGCATGAGATGTGGTTGATGGATATGTGATGTGGTAAATGAAAATTGGCACTAATTAACTTACCGGGCGTAAATGATCGATCATTAGGATTAGTATGCACACAAATTGAGTCAAAACGTACGTGGCCTTGATGGCGTTAAGTCATCAAGGAGGAGTACGATGATGTAATATTCCACCGGAAGCTATTATATATTCTACGGGATGATGAGTGGAATCCCATCCGTAGGGCATGTGGTGATGAGTGGAATCCCGCCCATAAAAGGTCCGGTGATGAGTGAAATCCCACCGAGGTAATGTGAATGTTGAGATTAAATCCGCACATCCGGGTAAACTAATAGTGACCAATTAAACTTGTTCATATGATTGTGATATATGATGTTGATATATGATGTTGATATTTGATGTTTGAGCTTAGTATGATGTGAGATGCCATACATGACTCTTGAAAGACTAGCTAACTCTACTTGTGAAATTATCTATGCATATTAGATATGAGATTTAGGGAATATATGCTTGAACCCTGCATTGTTGACGTTTTCGGTTTTAGAGCATCCTCACTAAGCTTATAGCTTACGCTCTCATTTTCAACAATGCAGATCATTAGCGTGGTGTTAGCTCGGAGCAAGGCAAGGAGGGCTTTCCAAGTTTGTTGCTCAAGTACGGTTATTAATTATGTAGTAGTTAAGCAATGTGGTAAGAGAGTGTGTTTGTATGAGCTTTGTATGACTCATATGTGATTTTGATGTTTATGGTTTGACTTGGTTTGTAAGCATGATATACCTTGCCAAATGCTCATATGATGTATGCCTTTTGGATGTTTAAGATTGCTTCATGGTATGTAAACCTTTATGGGATGAATGGTGCTTTTGTCTATCAATGTTTTCAAGCATGACTTGTACGAAAGGCTAATGTGATTTGCCATGTATGCATGATTGTTATACTTATGCATTGAGTGTGTTTGAGTATGCTTGACATAAGTTGTATGCCTCTAGACTTTGTTGAGTAGTGTTGTGTGCCTCTAGGGGTCCTATGGGACCTTTAGACTTGTTAAAATTCGCCTAAGTCTGAGTTTCAAAGGTTGCAGACAGCCCGCGTTTCGAAACGAGGTGAGTCGTTTCGGAACGGGTAAGGCTTCAGGGACCCCGTATCGGAACGCGTTTTGATACGGTTTGGCCTTTGAAACCCCTGTTTCAAAACGCGTATCGGAACGTTTTGGCTACTGGAATTCTGAGAAATTGACGAGATGAAGGCGTATCGGAACGGGTCTGAAGGTTTCGAAACGGTCAAAATCTCATTGACCACGAGAAGTTGACCGTGTAGGGCGTTTCGGAACGGTTGACCTCCGTTGCGATACGACCCCTTTGTGGGCTCTGGAGCAGTTGACCTGGTCAAGGCGTTTCGATACGCCTCAAGGGTGTTTCGAAACGGCCTGTTTAAAAGATTAAAATTGGGCTGTTCAAATGCTGTTTTGGGTTCGAATGATTATCCTATGTATTTTATTCCGCTATTTGATCATTTAGGATTACTACGCCTCTAGTCAAAATTAAATTAAAAGAAAAAAATAGGGTTGCTAACCGAGGGGAAACCTTAACGGATTTCGCTTCGATTTTCCCCGTGTGGCCCACTCGGACCGGTCATCCGGCCAGACCGGGACGAGGGGGTTACACTAACCACTCTGCCTCCTTCCAGACAAGCAGTTGGTTGCAAGTGGTTATTTAAAGTCAAAAGGAAGCTTGATGGTTCTGTTGAGAGGCTAAAAGCTAGACTTGTTGCCAAGGGATACTCCCAGGTAGTTGGTTGTGACTTTAAGGGGGCCTTTAGTCAAGTTGTTAAAGCCACTACAATTAGAACTGTCTTAGCAACTGCAGTTATGAAGCACTGGTAATTTGACAAATTGACTTCAATAATGCCTTTTTAAATGGAGAACTGACTGAGGACATCTACATGAAACAACCTCTTGGCTTTGAACAGAAGGGATATGATGGTCAAGTTCTTGTTTGCCATCTAAGAAAGGCTTTGTATGGTCTTCGCCAAGCGCCTCGAGCTTGGTTTGACACTCTAAAGGTATGTCTGCTGACTAAGTTACATTTTGTGGAGTCTAAAGCAGACACATCCTTGTTCATCAAGAAAACTGATCATTGCTTTATCTTTCTCATGGTGTATGTTGATGATGTTATAATTACTAGGGATGATTCGACTGAGATTGATAAGATTGTGCAGCAGCTCAATTCTCAATTTTCCTTAAAAGATCTTGGAGATTTGAGTTTCTTCTTGGGTATGGAGATTCAACAGTGCAGTAATGGATTGTTCCTTAATTAAAGGAAATATATTCTTGAGCTTCTTCAACGATCGGACATGCTTAGCTCCTTTGCACTTAGTGCACCTATGGTTGTATCTCCATAACTTACCTCTGCTATGGGTGACTCTTTCTCTGATATTCACTTATATAGGAGTCTGGTAGGAGGGCTTCAATATGTCTGTGTCACTCGTCCAGACATATCATATGCTGTGAACAAGGTTAGCTAGTTTATGAATAATCCTAGTGAGATCCACTAGAAAGCTGTAAAGAAGATCTTAAGGCATCTTAAGGGCACATTAACATATGGTATGTTCTTCACACCAGGTGAGATATTCTCTCTAGTTTGTTATAGTGATACTGAATGGGCATCATCTGTTGAAGATAGAAGATCTACAACAGGATATTGCATCTATCTTGGAGGGAATCCTATTGCCTGGAGCTCCAAGAAGCAAAGTGTTGTGTCACGATCAACATGTGAAGCTGAGTATAGAAGCTTGGCAAACTCTGTCTCAAAGCTGATATGGATTCAGCAACTCTTAATAGATCTTGGTGTTTCTCTTGATAGCAAACCTGTAGTTTGGTGTGATAACACCTCTGTAGTAACAGTAGCTGCAAATCCTACACATCATGCTAAGATAAAGCATGTTAAAATTGATCTCTACTTTATCCGCGGGAGAGTGCTTGCAAGGCAACTTGTGGTCAATTATGTTCCTAGCTCAGAACAATATGCAGACATACTCACCAAACCACTTCCTTCTGTTGTGTTTAGCTCTATGTGTCATCGGCTTGAAGTTATTTCTTTTAAAGAAGCCATACAAAGTGATCAAAAGAAGAAAACCAGAGGAATGTTAGAGTATTAGTTACTCTGGTAAAGTTGTTAGTATTGTTACAAAGTATGTTATCCTAGCTGGACTCTAGGTTGTTACAACAGGCCTGTAATATAGTGGGCTATATATTCATTTGTAATTGGGTCTCAATGTAAGCCTGATATTCAAGTTTAATAAAAATAGTTTGTTTGGCTTTTCTCTCTTTTCCCTCTTTCGTTTCATCGTTCCAGTTTCTTCGCATCGTGATTTCTCTTTTGCTTCACCTTTCCTCTTCACCCATATCACTGGTTCATCGGAGACTCATCGGCGTTACACTTGGCGATTCCTTATATTTCTTGCATTTTTTAGCCAAAAAAACCAATGACAACAAATGTTGCTAATGTTTGAGTGGATAGTCTCCACCCCCCCCAATTCTTTTTTTAAGTATTTTAACATTTAACGTTTCATTTTAAGCCAAATGACCCTTATGTGGATGATTATTAGTCAACTAACGATAAATGGCTTGAAATGACGTAACAAACATACAGGGCACTACATGTTGACATAGCAGTGTCATAGAAATAAATAAAGGTGTTGATTTGACAGAATGACACATCAATCAAAAACTAATTTTATAAAATTATATAAAATACAAAATTACCTATTGATGACGGGTCATTTTGTCAAGTCATTTCAACTTGTTTATCGTTGGTTGACTAATCGTTCATCCACGAAGCGGTCATTGTAACTCAAAGTGAAACATTGAAAATTAAAGTGCTTCAAAAAAAAAGAATAACAGCCAAAATGACTATCTAATAAAACACTAAGGGAATTTTTTAACATTATGCCAATATTTTATAGATGATCTCTTTTCGATAGATGTTGGTCATTGAGGTTACTAGTTGCTGCTCGTTGTTGTTGGGGTGTTATGGGGTTGTATTTTACAAGTTGTCTATTGATATGGAAGAGATTGAGATCTAATAATGTGGAGTTGATCATTTTTAAGGTGGAGTTTTGTTTGTTTTAGGCTTAAGGTTACTTTTATCTTTGTATTAGTTCCAAATTATCGATTTTGTTTTTAATTTTTTTGTATTAATTTGGCCCTTGAACTAGTCGAATTACATCAACATTTGCCCTTTGATTGCCAGAAGCAAACGTTGATCGTTACGGTGTTGATGTGGCAGTCAACGATGTTGATGTGGCAGTCCATATGTGAATATGATGTGGTATAGGGGCAAAATTGATTTTTCAACCGAGTTTGAGAGCAAAATTAATTTTCTGGTTGAGTACGAGTATAAAAATGATTTCCTAGGAAAAACTTGAATTTAAGAAAATATTAAAATTTAAAATATTCAAATAACATAACAAATTATAAAATATTTAAAAAATAATATGAATATATTACTAAAAATAAAAATAATATTAAAAATATCTAAAACTTAAGTATAAATTATAAATTATTCAAAAACATTAAGTTATAAAATGATAAATTAAAAATTATTCAAAAAATTAAAAATATTTATAAAATATTAAAAAATTTGAAAACCATCATCGAAATGTTTTTTATTAGGGGTGTGCTATTATAAAGTTATATTAAAAAATAGAGAATGCATACCCAAATGAATAGAGTAATTTTTGAAAGCCAACTATTACTACATTGCTTTCCTCTAGGATGGTTGAGAGAATCACATGTATGTATGTGTAGATGATGCTTAATTATATTTTATGATTTTTTTGCCTTACATTCTTTGCCCCTATTTTTTGGTATTATTTTAATATTATTTTTAAATGTTTATTCATTTGTATGTTAATTTAATATTTTAATAGTTTTTTAAAATTTGTATTTTTTAGTGCCTATAAACACCTATTGCCAAGTGTCGAAACTAAAAAGAGTAAAGCCGTTGACAGCGTAACATGAAGGACGTCCAGCGATAAACGTAACAAGTGCACGAGGACCGCAATGCATAGGATCGCCTGAGAACTGTGCGATACTCTTCGCAATCTGTGGCGAACCGACAAGATCATAAGCGACATCGTGTCTCATCCGGCGACCACGTGGCTACGCGTGTGCCCACTACGGATGACAAAGTGAACCTAAGACGTCAAATCATTGGCAGTTCAATCAACGCGACACGATAATTCGACCATGACACATGTCCGAGTAGTATAAAATGAGACATGCAACAAGGAAATGGTAGAACCTTCCATTCCAGACACCATGGTCCACAAAACAAGAGCAACATTCAAACTCTGGCCCGGAACGACCATCACTGTCTCCAACCCCTGTCTTTTTTAGCAATCAACATTTTTTTTTGCCTTAAAATCAGCTTTGCCCTCGTACTCAACCAAAAAATTAATTTTGTTCTTAAACTTGGTCGTAAAATCAAATTTACCTCTCTACCACGTCAGCACTATTGATTATCACTACAGCACCATAACGCTCAATGTTGGTTTACGTCGATCAAGAGACAAACGTTGATACAATTCGACTAGTTCATAGGACAAATTTATACAAAAAAAATTAAAGACAAAAATCGATAAATTAAGATTACTAATCTACTACGGAAACAAAAGTTCACTTAAGCCATTGTTTTATATTGTTTCTTTGAGGGTTTTTTTAAAAAAATTTCTTGGTTACATTAAGCTAAGGTGATTATTGAGTATTATTCTTTTTATTAAGGTTATTGGGTGTTAAACTTAATGTGTGATGGCGATTGATGTAAAAAGGCTGCGCCTTTGAGGAATTTGGTTTTGTCTTTAGGATATTGGTCGAGTGCATATTGTTTATGATTTCTTGAGCTGAGAACAGTTTGGTTGTTTCATTTCCAAAAGCATATTTTAATGTCAGGAACAGTTTGGTCAAGTGCATATTGTTAGACTTCTTGCATGTGTTGCGTTAGTGATGGATACTTCTTACTGGTACACTCTAATTATGCAAGTCGATTTCGAGTTTATTATATTAAATAGAATTACATCGGCTTACAAAAATGCTATAGCTTCATAACAAAACTGAATCAAAATGAAATAAATGCATTTAAATAAAATGAATTATTGCATGAGTTTTCTGGCGCTGCTAGCTCCATCTGATGCCGTGGAACATGCAGTCGGACTCACTGTGCCTGTAATTTTCGGTTTAACATTTGAACATACGGATACTGCGGGTCCTGATCCAGTATGTTTAATGTCAATATCGGAAAGTTCTACATTCTGGCACGGGAAACCAGCGCTGCAAATAATTTTTATAGCTTCCGGAAGAGAAGATGTTCCTTTAATGGTTTTGAAGGAGATGTTGCTTAGTTTAACTTTTGACTCTTCCTGCAAGAACAAAGTAATGTTTTCATGATTAATTAAATATTTTCACTGCATTAGAATTTTGATAAGTATATATGTACATACCTTTAAGTTGCATCTATTCCATGGGCAATATTTCTGGTCAATTATGATAGGGAAATCGACATTCTTCATGGTGATATCTTCAAAATGCATATCTGAAGCAACGCCAGGATAAGAGTTTGGCCATGTCTTGATTCTAACACCATTCATAGTATTGGTGAGGGTGCATTTCGAGACTTTAATATCTTTAACTGGTTCCTCATTTTGATACAGTCCAAGACTACCAATACTGATTCCATGTCCTGGTCCACAAGTTACTGACTTGACGACAATGTTTTGGGCACCATCCCCAAGTGAAACACAATCATCACCAGTTTTTATCTCTGTGTTAATGACATTAACACCTTCTGATCTCCCGATGTGAATACCGTCCGTATTTGGACTATCTTGAGGTGCAGATACCTTGAAACGATCAAATGTAATGTTTTTGCATCCCAAAACATTAATATGGAACTGTTTGCTATCTTTGGTAGTTATATCTTCAATCATTACGTTGGTCAAATAATCCAACCTTATGTTCTGTTTAATTTTAGAGTCAATAATAAAAAAAATGTTAGTTGCAATTATTAAAAAAAAATTATAAATTCTTGCAAATGGGAAGAAAACTTACAATGGGAAGGTGGCTACAGAAGCCATTTTTTCCGCAACCTAATCTTTTATAAGCCTGAGTTCCTTGGCCATCAAAAACTCCTCCACCGGAAATTTTGAAATTTTGAATTCTATTGAAGACAACCCACATTGGCTCCTTGAAAGCGTTAACATCAGCCGGAGCCTTTATAGTGCCTTGAACTTGAAGCTCAATAGGAGCCTTGCAAGGTCCTTCAAGTTTTACATGACTTAAAAGATAATTCCCTTTAGGAATCAAAACTGTTGCTGGAGTTGCTGAGGCACATGCTTCTTTCCAAGCGTCCAACAATGGCTAAAATAAAACAAAACAAATAAATAAATAATTTGCTCCATAATTGAAGTATTAAAGTGAAATGCAATTTTCTTACCTTACTCAAATCCGTTTTCTCGTCACACTTTGCACCAAACTTATGTACATCAATAGGGGCTGCTTGAACTGCAACAGCTGACATGAATAAAACCAATATTATTGACATGCCTGAAACACCACTAAGTTGTGCTGCCATGTTTTTTATTTTTATTGTTATTGTTTTAACTTGAATGAAGAATGATTTTTCCTTTTGTTTTGTTTCAAATATATAGAGACTAGGAAAAATTACAACCAACCAAAACTTTTAATTAATTTTTTTAATTTAACCAATCATGTGGCGAAGCTTTAATTTCTGTGATTAATTTTTTTTTATATCCACTTGGCTTGATTAGATAATTTTATGATAGTTTGTTTACAAATTTGAATCATACAGACTTGGTAAAAGGATTTTAGTAGCAAATGATGGCGTTGAATAAAAATTTTCAGCTATTACATTTTTCATATTTTATTACTTTAAATATAATATTAATTACTTTTAAAATGTTTTAAAGATGTTCGTCCGCAAAATCTTATTTAATACCAAAGCATAGCGAAAAGATCTGCCCATAAGCTGGGTAACTCACCCAGTTTTGAGGGTGGCAACGGACGGGGTCGGGTCGGGGACAGTTTTGTATTTCTTACCTTATCTCTAATATTTTCAGGTATAGTTTGAATAATTTTTATTAAACATTTCGAAAAATTTTGTGCCCACATCTATCCCTTACGGATTTCTACTTTCGGTTAATTCTCGTACTCAAAAAAAAAAACTTATCACATTAAAATAAATATCTAACATTAAATCTCCAAACTTACAAACATGAATGGTAAATTTAGTTTGGGTTTGGCTAACCTATGCATACATGCATATGTTAAGGGTCATTTAAAAGCCTTCATTAAATACTAGATTCTATTTTTTAAAAAATTACAATCATTTAATGTATTAAAAAATTCTAGTGAAAAAACATTCATTCAATGTAGTAAACCCTAAAACCATTACCCTAAACCATAACCTTAGACCCTAAAATCATAAACACTAACCTTAAACCTAAACCCTAAAACCCTAACACTAAAACAGACCTCTAAACTCTAAACTTTAAACCCAAAACTCTAAAATCATAAACATTAAACCCTAACCATAAACCTAAACACTAAAACCCTAACCATAAACTCTAAACCTTAATCATAAACCTAAACACTAAAACCCTAACCCTAAATCCTAAACCTTAGTTATAAACCTAAACACTAAAACCATAACCCTAAACCCTAACCATAAACCCTAAATCTTAAATCCTAAACTATAATACAATAATGAGAGTTTTTTCAATAGAATCTTTTAGGTTTTGTAATTCATTAAATGATTGTGGTTTTTTCAAATAGAATCTTTGTATTTAATGAAGACTCTTAAATGACCCTTAACCTATGCATGTATGCATAGGTTAGAAAAAGCCATTTAGTTTTACCAATAACAAACAAATCATTTCAAAATTATAAAACATGACTAAAATATTAACTATTGAAACATGGCAGCATGCACTATCTTTTAAAGAAAATATGTAACTAATAATCTACAATTTCAAACCACAATCCGTTTGTTCTAAAAGGAACTAGATAGATAGACCTTCCAACCATATAAATTACCTCTTTTAATTTTACTCGTATGATTTATGACAAATTTCTGAAGTCATTGTCATTGTTGTTTTTGGAAACAATTTGTTGTCTTTTCTTTTGATCTTTGCTCACTCAAAAATTAATAACTATTAATGTATATAACTCAAAATCAAAATATGTTTGTTTTAAGCAAATCTAGACTTCCTTATAATTATAGAAATATGAGGCTCACTTCCTGATTTATCTTGTAGAATTTTTAGTGATTTTTTAAAGTCACTGCTAAACTGTTTTTTAAGAAATTTGCTAGCAAATTTTTATGACCTTCTAACATTTAAATATTTATATTTTTTAAAATACATATCGAAATTAATCATCGTGTATTTTAAACAAAACTAGACTGAATCATGTTTACAACGATGAATATGCCATTTTCTAATTATTTTTATAGAATTTACAGAGAACTTCCAAACTTCTTCCAGCCGACCTCACTCGGGTTATTGGAGATTAGATTTTTGTTGAAATGGGTAAATTACCCTTACGACCATCCAACTTTGTAAAATATCAGGATTCATGTGGATTTTTTTGGGGATCCCCATGGTGATTTATAAGGGTACGATTCGGTTATTCCCACGGTTCAGATATAGCAATCCATGTCCCCATCCCCATTTGCGCTTCAGTGTTAAAACTTCCTCCATCCCCGTCCCCGTGGGTGAGGATTTCGGTTATTCCAGATATCTAAAAAGATTAAAACATTAAAATAAGGGCACAAGGGACTTAATTTTAGGGTTTAGGGACTCCATTTAGGGTTTAAGGGTTTAAGTGTAGTAGTTTTGAATTTATGGGTTGTTAATAGAATTTTGAGTTTATGGTTAAAATTTAGGGTTTATAGGTTAAAACTCAAATCTAACCATATTACCTTAAAACCTAAACCCTAACCCTAAATTCTATCCATAAACCCTAAATTCTATCCCTGAACTCTAAATTCTAAACTCGTGCACTAAAACCCCTAAATTGGAATCATAAACTCTAAAATTAAGGCGCTTATGAAAACGAAAAAAATTTGTGTATGAGATAATAATCCTTAAAATAATATCTCTACATATAGAAAAATTATCACTCATTTAGTTTCACTTTACATTTTATTCTCTTATATAATTTTTATTTTACTCTATACCATCCTTTAATTATTATAATAATCGTAACTTTAATTGTATAAAAAATCATTTTATAATGAAAAAATCGTATTTATTAGTTTAATTTTATTATTTTTTCTAGTCATAACATTATTTTATTAAAAGAGGGAAAACACAATCTTTGGATAAATCAGTTTCTCTTTGTGATATTGTGAAGGCTCTACTCAATTGGCAACAAGACGGTCTAACTTTATTAAAATAAATTCTAATAAGACTAAATTAATAAAATATGTAAGTAATATAGACTAAACGTATAATTATACAAATATTCGTTAGCTGTCATGTTATCATTTTCGTTAGTTGTTAACGACATATAATTTAATTAATATCATTTAAATAGTTAAGTGATATGATTGATAAAATTAATAAATTGGTGGTCAAATTAAGACCACTTATAATTAAGCGTTCATTTATATAATTTACCGCAACAAAAAATATCAAGAAGTTTTTAAATAAACTTTTAAGACATGAATTAAAAAGAAGAGATTCAATTACTTTTTAAATTAAGTTTCTCGCGAGTTTTCATCTCATTGCAATGTTTAAATGAATTTAAGTCAAACTATAATTTAAGAAAAAAATTCACTTTTCTCAAGGCAAACGGTTAGAAAAATATAGTTTATATAGTTAATATCAATACTCATAATTGAGTATTAATATTTGTACGAACCATATCGATATTATTCGTACAATATTGATAGTTCAAGAATAATTTTTCAAAATTTTAATTGCAATACCTATATTGTCCATAGGAAATATATAATGCACTGGTGGAGGAACATTTTGTTTCTACAAATGTCCTAATTTTAGGGGTTAGGGATCTAGTTTAGGGTTTATAGTTTAAGGGTTTAAAATTTAGTTTTCACAAGCGTTCTAATTTTAAGGGTTATGGATCTAATCTAGGGGTTTAAGTTTAGGGTTTAGAAATTAGAATTCGTTGTTAGAATTTAGGGTTTAGTGCTAGGGTGTGAGATTTAGAGGTTAGGGTTTAGGTTTTAGGGTAATATGCTAGAGATTTAGGTTTTTACCTATAACCCCTAAATTCTAACTCTAAACTCTAAATTCAAACCATAGTCCCTAAATTCTAAGCACATAAACATAAACCCCTAAACTATCAACCCTAAAATAAATACCTAACCGCTAAATTAGGGCGCTTGTGAAAATAAAATATTTCTACCACTAGTGCATTATATAATTACCCATTGTACATATGAGTATCAATTTTGTTAAAGCTTAAAATGTTTTGATAAATTTAAGTGTGCTAGCTTAATATCAATATTACTTCTTCAGTAGCACAAACGACCAACAAAAACCTCATTGAAACATCCCCTAAAGGGCAAGGGAACACACCGAAAACGAAGGGTAAATAACAGGCCAACGATGGCAAAGAAAGAAACCATAAATAATCAAAAACAAAGCGCCAAAGACTAACAACCGAAACCAGCAGGAAAAGGCAAGAGACCCTTTGCCAATCATTATAATCTCCCTACGAAGTTCCTCTACGAGAAAACTCCATTCCAAGGCAGGCTTTCTTTTTCGCAAGAAAAAAAAAATTATTATCACAAGTATCGTAAGAGTAAAACTGGAAGATTAGAGTTTGAATTCTTCCAAATCGATAGCCTTCATAAGTAGTGACGGATTTATAAATATTTTTAGAATTTACACAAGCTAAAAAAATTTGAGAGTGAACACAATAATAAAAAATTTAAATTTTAAAGGTGGACACAAATCATAAAAATTAATAACTAATTTATAAAATTTTAAAAAATTAAAGGTAAGCGTGTGAACTTTTAAAAATTTAGGGTGAGCACGGGCCCACTCAAACTAACCCTTGAATCCGCCAGTGTTCACGAGTGACAAAAAGAGACAACATGCAGGAGTATTGATATCACTTATGAGTATTAATACTCATTTGTATTTCATAATCGAAATTTTGCACTTAATGCAAGGAGTATCGATATCACTCATAAAGCATCAATAAAAAAATATTTGAACATTTATTACGGAAAAACATACCCGAACGGGCATAATTACTCTCGTAACACCTCAACTGCTAGAACTAATTGAGAGAGCATAATAGCAAGCTTCCAAAACCTTTAAACCCACAAGAGAACGAAAATAAAGCATCTATAATCTTCCGAGAGTCATTTGAGCTTTATTTCTTATTCTTGTTCTTTTTCTTGTAAACACATTTGTCATCTTTTATTGTAGTTTTTGTTCAAGTATTTTCGGATGACAGCTTCGATATACAAATATTCAAATAAATGAGTATTTATTTTTAACCTTTTCATTTGTATTTTTATCTCTGAGTGAGAGCTTAAGGGTGGGCAAGAGGGGCGCCCAGGGCTGACTGCCCACTCAGTACTCATTATTTATATTTTTTAATTATATATAATTTTTTAAATAAATATTTATTACTGGAGTTTATCATTCTTAATTAAAAATTATTTAATCTAAACATCAATGAGTTTTTTTTGTCATAATTGAGATTTTAAGAATAATTTAATTTTACTTATAATATTTGTTATTAGGGGTTCATTTTTTTTTCAATATTTGTTGTTTATAGCTCATTTTTTTCAATAACACTTGTTATTGTAGGCTTAATTTTTATTAATATATGTTATTAGAAGTATATTCTTAATTTTTTTTTACTATTTATTATCATGAGTCTAATTTTTTTTAAATACTTGTTATTATAGGCTATTTTTTCATTATATTTGTTATTATGACATACTCTTAAAACTTAATTTTCTCAATATTTTTTATTATGGGATTGCTCTTAAAATCTTTTTTTTTAATATTTGTTATTAGGGGTCTAAATTGTTCAATACTTATTTTGTGGTCTAAATTTTTTTAATACTTGTTATTTGAGGTTCAAAATTTTCAATACTTGTCATTAAAGGCTCATTTTTTTCTCAAACACTTGTTATTAGGAGCATGCTCTTACAATTAATTATTTTTTCAATAATTGTTATTAGGGGTCTAATTTTTTCCAATAGTTGTTATTTGGGGCCAAATTTATTCAATACTTGTTATTAGAGATTCAACTTTCCTCATTATTTGTAATTATGGGTGTATTCTTAAAATCTATTTTTTTATATTTGTTATTAGAGACTTACTTTTAAAATCCAATTTTTTCAATGGTTATTATTAGGGGTCTAATTTTTCAGTTCGTCTTGAGCCTCCAAAATCACTAATTCATGGAGGAAGTTGAAGGACTCTAATCTATTGTGTCATTTGCACTAATTCATCACTCTCGGTCACCTTCTACTGATTGGTTGTTTTGAAGCCTGAGAGTAAACTTCGAAAAACTCAGTAAAGTCGTCAGCATAAACATCTAAGACACAATAAACGAGTTTATAAACAAGCCACTCTAAAGTTCACTAACATTTAAAATATAGAAAGAAAAAAAAAAGTGGAACGGGGTAAACGAGCTTATAAACAAGTCAATAAACGAGTTTGTTCGTGAACATAAATGAACCGAACACATATTTGTTAGTGTCCGTTTGTTTATTAAACGAGCATAAAAATTTTGTTCATACTCATTCATTTAACTTAATAAACGAACGTTGTACGAACGATTCACGAACAATTCGTCGAACGCTCCGTTCATTTACACCTCTACCTCATAGATTCATATTTTCATATTAATGATCTTTTCAAATATAAACATCATTTCAAAATCAAATCACGTATCTCGAACATAAAAAATTTAATTCCGACTACACTCACCTGATTTTAAGCTTACTGGAGTTACAATTAAGGTCAACCTTCTCCTTGCCTTTACCCCTTGAGGCTCTCACTTGATTAAACACATTCAAAACACAAATACAACAATCAATTAACAATTTAAATGATCAAAACTTAAGCATAAAACTTAGTTAATGATTTCTCTAAATTTTCTCCTAATTTGAAGGATTTTTTTAATAATTTAGCTAGATTTTAGCTCTTTGTCTCTTTCTCATATAAACTCGCTTGTTCGGTTACGAGGAACCGAGGAAAAGAAAATTGGGGATGAAAAGAATATGAGAGGTTTTGGTGGGGAAGGGAATTTTAAGGAATTTGTCATTCCTAATTAAGCATATCAATGGCTAATATTAACCTACACTAAATCTAATGGTTGAGACATCACCAACACATACCACTATATTTAATCTGGCCTAATTTCAATTCAAGGACCTCAACTTCTATCTATTTTATTTGGTTGTCAACAACAACCGACTTGTTAATTTTTTTAAATCACCGGTATCTAACTTATTGCTCGATTAATTCAGATCGTGTTTTGTAAAGGCCTAATATGAGACGACCATTCACAACGTCAGGATTCGAGCCTCTGACATTGCTTAAAAGATCTAGGGCCTCACCCCAATAGACCAAATAGTTATTGGTACTGACTTGTTAATCTATATACAAATATTTCATTATAAATAAAACTTGGGAAGTTTTCAGTTTTATGATGCCTAAACATTCATAGAAGAGTTTGATTTCAGAAAATGGAGGCCAAAACTCATAGAAGTTCCTCGGGCTCGGGACACATAATAATCCATTACTGCATCAAAACTCCCTAATCTCCAAAGCTGCAATCGCATTTTGCTTCCTATTGCTTCTGTATATATAACCCAATTATACTTCCATCCCATAGCAACAATCCGCCATTATCTTCGGATCAAGCACTCGGTTATCGTTGCCTTCTTTTGCTTCAAGCTCCCAAAATAAGACATAATGACCCGGAATCGAACTTGTATCGGCGTAGCTAGTGTACCCTCTCAAGATGAATCCGAGCGGATCGAGCAGAGCCTTTGCTTCTGTCACTGCCTTCAAGAGGTCTGCCTCGCTTGTTTTATCTGTATGTATGCTTAGAATAACATTTTGTCTTTCTACAAAAATTGGAATTGAGGTGTACTACTGTGGAACCCTGTCACCTTAAGAACATCTCCAACTTTGTATCGATTCAATCCTGAAAAGAAGAAGAATATCTAAGACGACCGGTACATCATTACACGGAACTAAAGGGTGGAAAACGAATGGTACCTGCAGCAGATGTGACCAGTAGTTCATAATATTGCTCAAGCTTTCTAAATTATAAAGGCCAAAACTCATATGGTCGCCAATATGATGCTAAATAAAAAATATTAAAAATTGATGGGTAAAATACGTAAATTGTCGCTGTTTTGTTCTTTAAATTATTTTTGTCATTGAACTTTGTTCGTTGACTTTTTTTTGTCAATGAAGTTTCACATGCACGTGTTACGGTTAATAGTGAAGTGATGGAAAAAATTAGTGTTTTAAAATACAGTGAGTAAATTGAACATTTTAAAATTTCAATGACCAAAATATGTCCGAGAGAAAAGTTCAGTGATGATTTAAGTATGTTATCCAAATATTTAATGAGACATATCAATACTGTATTGATATGATCGTATGATACATATCAATATTTAGTGAGTAAATTGAACATTTTAAACAATACATATAATTAATAATACATATCGACGCATAACATTTACTCTAACAATTTTCCGTAAACAAAATATATAATATTTGAAACAGTTTTACATTTCAATATAATCGTATTTGTTGTTCCTACTAAAAGAATTGAACAATACCTCACTTATCAAATTACGTTCTATAAAAAAAAAAAAAAATTTGTTCTAATTTTCGCTCTCCGTACCAGATAAATTTGTGTTTTGGTAACATTAGTTGCGTTATCTTATAAATATATTTTTATAAATATTTTGTTCCATTCATATTATTAATATTAGCGTGATAATAGTAAACTATTTTTAAAAAGATTTTTTTTGGGAAGTTGCAAATTCTAATTTGTTTTCTCTCCTGTTTACCGGACAAAACTCAATTCTACTCGATAAATTTTAAGTTATAAAACAAAAATGGAAAATTCTACAACGTGCGACGAACACCGATGAACACCACTAATGATGAACACCGATGAACACCATTAAATTAATTAATAAAGATTTCAAATTTTAAGAACCCAACATATAATTAAGAATTATTTTTAAAAATTCAATTAAATTATTTTATATATATATTAAAACTTTATTTTTTAATAAGGGTAAACTATATATTTAGTACCTCACCTATTTTCATATTTCAATTTAACCCTCGTTATTTAAATATTATTTTAATTTGACCCTATTCTTTATAAAAAAAATTTAACCCTTAACCATAAACCTAAAACCCTAAATAAAGTTACATGTAAGAATATATAAAGCATTACCTTTATGAACATCTTCTGTATATATTGCATATTTAGCATAACAATGTTTCTCTCTGGGCGGACTTAATTATTCTTGATTGCTTATTGGGATTCAAAGGAGGTACATGGGGCACAAGAGGACGATAAGACCAAACACCAAGAGGCTTGGTCCTTTTTATGATGGAAAGAGATCAGATGGATTGGGATACCTTCGCCAGAAAGGTGAAGGCCTTTCATAAAGGATTCATGGTGAGCCAGATGAGATGAGACCGGGACGCGGTGAATTTCATGAATATCCGAATAGGTTTAAGGTTTAATAGTTTAAGGTTTTAAGTTGATGGTTAAGGGTTAAATTATTTTTTATTATAAAGAATATGGTTAAATTAAAATAATATTTAAATAATGAGGGTTCAATTGAAATACGAAAATAAGTGAGGTACTAAATATATAGTTTACTCTTATTAAAAAATAAAATTTTAATATATATAAAAAATAATTTAATTGAATTTTTAAAAATAAGTCTTAATTGTATGATAGGTCCTTAAAATTTTAAATCTTTATTAATTAATTTAATAGTGTTCATCGGTGTTCATCATTAGTGATGTTCATCGGTGTTCGTCGCACGTGGTAGACTCATCCAATAAAAATTTGAATAACTCGAAATTTTTAGTAATTAATTAATCAGTTTTCTTGTTTGAGTCAAGTCTGCCTCATATATTATGTATATCACATGTAAAAATATAAACAAATATATATGTATATCGTATATGAATATAGAAAGTCGTTTAAATTGGAATCAATATATTAATATTATAAATAATTACAATTAAATTCGTACAGAACTCGAATTTCATAAACTTAACTCGATTCGAAAAAATTTCAAATAAAATTTGAATCGTAAAATAAAACTTGTAAAATCAAATAACTCAAAAAAAATTGACTCGACTTGATCGAACAACCGGTGATACTCTTGTTAATATGTCCGGTCTACGCCTTTAGGTTTTGTTTTACGATAAATAAATTAGACGTATTATTAACTTTTTTATTTATTCTTTATTTGTTTTGATCTGCAGACACATAAAGTTGCCAAAAAGAAATATTGTTGATTTTAGAAAATGAAGATTCTGGTTAGTATTTGTTAAATTTTATATATGGGTCATCTAATCACTATGTGATATTTAAAATTTTAATTTATATATATATATATATATATTAAGATAATGTATTGTTTTCCGCTTCATATTCTTTATTTTTCTATTCAATTTTATATTTGAGAGCTGCATGATAATTATAAAAAGATAGAACATATTATTATTATTATTATTATTATTATTATTATAATATTACTACAATTCTTATTAATTTAACTCTTAAAAATTATAAATATAGTTGATTAAAAAAATATTATCCAATTAATGATAATTTATTATTTATTTTAAAATATTAAAAGTCAATTTGATAAAAAAAATTATAAATTTATATCAAAAAAGTTATTTTACTTCTTTTATATTTGTCAGGCTAGTTAGCACTATATTGAATAGGAATTAGGAGAAAAAAATTGAATAAAAAAGGACATGAATTTATTTTATTATAAATTGAATACAAAGATTTTTTTGACATATTTAGACCTTATATATTTAATTGTATTTTCGGTGAATTAAATTCAATTCTATCCAGCAATGTACTAATTAAAAGCAATTAACAATGAACAGGAAAATGAATTCAATTCAATTCCATCCAGCACTGTACTAATTAAAAGCAATTAACAATAAACAGGAAAAGTGTTAGAAGCAAAGGCATCGGCGATGAGATCTGAACTTAAGCAGATGAAATCGGGTGATCGAAAATCCAAGGCAAAGCTGAGACAACTTGATCGGATTAATGCAGAAACCAGGGAAGCCAATTGCTAAGCATCCATCAACAATGCTCGGAACCATCAACAGAAACGGACATGTGACCACCACATCAACATCAGGGAACTTATCATCTGCGACACAAACCAAGACATACATTCGATTAGTCGATTTTGATAAGATTTTTTATATATGATCTTATGGAGAAAATAATAGAGTAGAAGAAATTAGTTGCCTCTCCCCATCATCTACAACAAGCAAGAGAGCATTATCGGTGTCATTGCTGACAGCCACACTGGATTTACTTTGGAACTAAAAAGAAACCAGATAATATCATTGTCCAACTGTGTGTAAGATAGAACATTGATGTCCTTTAAATTCAAGTTAGCATGTCCTTGTATTGAAACACATAATCGAGATACAACTGGATGGATCTATTGTGCATGTTGAATTGCTTGAACCAACCCCCTGCACAAGACAACAAAATAGAAAAAATGAAAAAGGAAAATCAGATTGAGATGAAGTAAAATTGAAGGGTCTGAATGCAGCCTATTGTCACGGACTTATCTTCTCTAAGAAATAAAAAGAGGCCTGCCATTCATTTTATTTTGATGCTTTCCTAAAAATGGAAGAGATTATTTTTGCATAAATGTTATATGCCTTTTCCTGACCAACTCCAACTACTTCAAATACCTTTCAACTAGTAAAATAACATTTCGATGGGTAAATTGGAAGCATTTCGGAAAGTAAGTTCGGAGCTTCCCCTACCCTTCTCTACCCATTATCCTAGAGCAATGTTGGCTTCGAAAAGAAAATTAGGAATGAGGCTTAGAAAGAAAGTAACACATTGCAAAGAAGTTGCAGAATAATTGATTCTATAGTTAATGGCACGCATATTCCTATCGAAGGTCAAAAAGTATTGAGAATGTGCTATTTCTGAAGCACATTTTTGGCTAAACTGCTTAAAATCAAGCACCCCTAAACTACAATCATTAGTTCTCAGCCGAGCATCTCAAAGTCCAAACTCATATGAAACGCATATTTAACCACTGGCTAGGGATGTGACCTTTAACAACAAAGTGCAGTAAGTTCTTCATTCTCGCCTTTCATATCTAAAATTTTGCATTGTGATCCCACGGAACTAACAACAGTAACAAGCCAATACATGTATTTAATTGCCACCACAATGTTGAATTGAATTTTCCCTGGTTTATGTTTATTGCAAAGCTAATTAACTCAATGCAGAAGATGGGAAAAAGTAAGATAGTAAAGCTATGTAGGATAATATTTTTAAAGGCCTAATACAACCACTCTAACAGTTTTACACAACATTCAAAATGACTACATTCCGACACGTGGATATAAGGAAAATGAATTAAATTATGACTAGTTTAGTGTGTGACATAGGAGAGCAATTAGTCATAATAGAAACCTATCATAGACGCATATCGGTTTTGCAAAAAACGATCATTGAAACAATAAGTGCTACATCATGTAGTCAACAGTTCAGAAAATATAATAAAGGTAGATGTCAACAACACGACAAAGTAAGTTGGGAATAACATACATACCAAACCAGAATTCCTGCTCGAGCCGAATTCCAATGAATACAAGACTCAACATATTGCCAAGTATGTGGAAAACCTACATGCAACCATATACAAGAAAACATACGCCATGCCTGATGTTCATGGAGAGTGTGAAATCGCTATGGTAATTAGAGAGTTTCTAATACAAGTTAATTGTTGGCCGACATTCAAACATAACTCTACAACAATAAGATTCGCAACCAAAAGATTTGTATTCATTTCAAAAAAAACAATTTCTTAAACCTACAATTTCTACATTCCAACAATTTTTTAAACCCACTATTAAGAATCAGAAAAACAAAGTTTGGTTTTAAACCCTAAATCTACAACAATGAGATTTGTAATCTTCAATCATTCCAATTTTCCCCTTGGTTTTAAACCCTAAATCTACAACAATGAGATCTTTAATCTTCAATCATTCTAGATTCACCTCAGCTTTTTGTACTTATTAGTTGCAAACAAAATAATAAAAAGTTAGTAATTAAAAGGAAAAAAATAAAATAAAAGAAAAAGAAACAAAAAGAAATATACATACTCTTTGAAGCGTCCGGGTCCTGAATTTCTCCACTAGGTCCGATTTCTCCCCCTGTGTCCAACTTCTCCCCCAGAATCAACATTCTTAATATATCTTAAGCAATGTACCGTCCGTTCTTCTCCCTAAGGGGTGATAATGAGCCTGACCGGCTCGCGAGCTACTCGGGCTCGGCTCGATCAAAGCTCGGTCAAAATTTGACTCGAGTGAGCTCGACTCGAGACCTTAACAAGCCGAGCCGACCCAAGCTCGGCTCGGAAAGCTCGTGAACATGCTCGAAATAATTATATATGTAAATATATATATGCACTAAAAATAATCTTTTTAGCAAAAGATACAACAATTAAGGAAAAGTCACTTCTAAATTATAATTGTAATTATTGAAATTCATTTCTAATAATTTTTAGATTGTTTTCTAACACTTATATTAGTAGATTACTAAAATTAAATGGCTAAATTGAATTAAAGTAAACTTTACACTATAAATTAAGAAAAGATCAAGGACTAAAATAATAAAACTAAAAAGTAACATGGCTGAAATGGGTATTTATCTATCCCTATAAAGCTTGAGAGGGAGAAACAGCTTTACAATATACACCAATATTTCACATCTTTAACATGCATAAAGCAATGAGAGTAAGTAGCTTATAAATAGGTGCTTAAATTTAGAACAATGAACTAATTTACTCTTGGCCTTTCGGCTGATATCAAATTAACATGAGCCTTTTGTGCCCATGGGCTTTTAGTTGAGATAGCTTTAAATTTGAGTTTTCGAAGTTTTGATTACTTTAATGATCCTTGAGTTTAGAATGGTTTATTTCGAGTCGAGCTTGAGTCGAGCCCAACAGTATTATTTCGAGTCGAGCTTGAGCCTAAAATTTTGAGCTCGACGAGTCTTGAGCCCGAGCTAAGCCTAAATTTCTCCCTTCAATGAGAGAAAGATTTGCGTGGGTGTTTCAAGGTCGATGCTCAGGTAGAAATTAAGATTGTTTGGTGTCAGCGAACAGACGCGTACCGGGAAATTGAATCCGTCCGATCGAATTTCATCTATGGATGGTCCTCCTCGGCGGGTCTCAGGGTAAACTAGGAAAAATTAAAAGAAAAAATAAAGAAAAGAAAGAAAAAAGGAAGAAAAAAAAGGAAAATTGGGTACCGAGCATATCCTCAATCGAATCTCGTCATTAATGGCGATGTTGAGGGTAGCGACCGGCTCCAAGACTTCGGCCCACACTTTTATATACTTTTCTTTTTTGTAGCGATCGAACTCTCAAGGTTTTTAAGGTTTAAATTTTCAGAAGAATTGAAAAAAGTTTAAGGTTTTCGAAGTTTGGATTACTTTAATGATCATTGAGTTTAGAATGGTTTATTTTGAGCCGAGCTTCAAGCTCAAGCCGAGCCCAATAGTATTGTTTCGAGTCGGGCTTGAGCCTAAAATTTTAAGCTCGATGAGTCTTGAGCCCGAGCCGAGCCTAAATTTCTCCTCACGCAAACGCTATGGCAAAGAAGCACAAAATAGAGAAGGGAAGAGAACATACAAAAGAAATGAGCTTGTATTAAACTTTAAAAGAGAGCTTTACAAGGATGCTAAACTTGTGGATTTTAAGGGATGGTTACAAATGAGAGTGGATGGTCCTATTTATAGGCCTCCCCCTCCTTAAGGATTATTCTAGAGTGTTGGAGATATGTTAAATGCCTAGAGTATTCTAGAGTATTGTACAACTATCTAGTTATGTCTCTAACTATCTAAAAGCTTCTAGAAAGTTCTAGAGACTTTCGGAGTAGTCACAAACTGTACAGGGTCTTCTAGGGTCTTCTTCAACATTCTAGAACCTTCTAGGATGTTCTAGATACTTCCAGGATGTTCTAGGTCCTTCTAGAATATTTTAAAACCTTCGAGAACCTTCTAGAGTCTTCTAGAATCTTCTAAGGCTTTCCGGAAGAGTCTAGACCTTTGGAGAACCTCCTGGGACCTCCTAGATTCATGTGGAAACGTTTTGAGAGGATTGTATGCCTCTCTAGGTCGTTATAGAACCTTCTTTGGTTCATGCTTAGCCTTAGAAGGCCCAAGACACTTTATTTGATCCCGGTTGGCCTTGGTGCACACTTGTGGAGCATGACACTATACTCGTATTTCAGAGAGAAAATTCTGCACAAACTTGTTCACAGCAAATTATCACTAATTCATTTTAAGCATTTGTTTACTTTCCGTATAGCCTCTCAATCATATAATGATACCTTGGAATTTCCTAAACAAAAACTTGGTTAAGCAATCAGAAAATTATATTCCATGTGTTCTATGCTATCTGATTGCAGGCCTTCAAAACCCGATACACTGTTGCATTTTCCACCAAATTTGAACATTTCACTTTCACCCTATCCATTACAGGAAAATTCCACTATCAATTTTCTTTAAGCAAACTAACACTAATTTATTTAAAAGCTGGGATTAGTGGGCAAAAATAATTTATTTAATTGCTTTCTACTGAGAACATCTGCAATCAGTCGCGACCATACTACCATTAAGTTAAAAACTTAAAAATTCAAGATCCACATCTTGAAATGATCTAGCAATAAACATAACATACAAAACTTGACACATATATCATAATGCTTTTCTGAGAAATTTTTTGCATTATATCATAACTTATAACAGAGAATGAGAGATCATATTTGTACCTTATGTGACATCCAGTCAAATGTAGGGTAATAATCAAATGATGGCAACAGCTGAGATGAAGTATCAGTCAAACCACTCAGCAGAACATTTCCTTCATTACTTTTCCATGTGAGGCCAGTCATGGAATCCTCAGTAGGTCGGGCATGATTGGAATAACCAGTCATTATTTCATTATTCCTTGCATTTTCAAAACCCTGTAACCTAGATCTTTTGGTCACTACTGGATAGACCGAAGAAATTCTCAAAAGCACCTTTATTTTGCTTTGGTTCATGAACAGAGCGCCACTGCTAATACCAGGTATACTATTTTTACCAACAATTTTCCCCTATTTCCAGAAAAATGAGGGGAACAACTTCCCTGCACAGTTCCTGTCAAAGCAAATGGGCCTGGCCTAGCATAAGCATTTCCAGCAAAGGAGCTTCCCCCTTTGTGTTTGGGCTCCTCCATAGTAAAGAAAGAAACTTTGTTCATACTATTGTCATAGTTACTGTTTTGCTGATTAGCATATTGTTGATAGAGAATGCTCTCAGACCCTTTATCCTGTTTATACCTTGGTGTGCAGGTAGATGTTTTCTTATATGAAGATGGGCCAAATTGGTGATCTTTAGTCTTTCCATGTTTGACACTATCCAGGATGTTAGCATCCACACCACTGTCATGCTTGTTCACACCTTGAATTATTCCTCTTGAATTTTGGGCTTCATCAAGTTCAGACATCTCTACTGTCCGGCTAAAGACCTTAAAAGCATTATTGTCAGAAGAAAATATTTGCTCCCTTCCATGTGAAGCACGCAAGAAAGTTTCACTTTTCTCTCGTGAGGGTTTCTTCATAGGGAGATGGCTTTGAAAACAAACAGTAGGGTCGATATTAGCAGACTCGTTGACCATAATAGACTCCGGATAATCTAATCTGCCAGAGGCTAGAATCGAATTATTGTTGATGGCACATGTTTGATCATCTTTAGACGAAGTTAAATCACATCCAGAACCTCTTTCATGTGCAGAATCTATTGTAACAGAAGCCCCTTTCAAAAGATCTACGAGATTAACTCTTTGTTTGTTGTCGGGAGGAATTAGTGAATAACCTTCACTATAATTTTCCTGCTTAGCATCAATTCTGACATTATCCAGCTTTTCGATCATCCCTTGTAGCTTTATCCTTCAAATCAGCTTCGATCCCTTTCAAAAAGCTAGGAAAATGTCTATCCACAATATTTTCATCAGTAAACATATTTCCCTTAACATTTGGAGCAAGGAAACTGGTGCTTGAAGCAAACTCTCTCTTCTTCTCCTCCACTGGAAGGGCAAATCTAGCATCTATTTTACATGAAGGTTGGGAAATCCCTTCTTTGTCATCAGTATACAAGACATTTTCAGAACCCAAACAAACATTAAGATCAGCAGCTACAGCAGCAGCATTGATGTCTCCTTTATTATCAGCAGCAGAATAGAAATTACTTTGTTTATCACAATTTTTCTCAGCTAACACTCTTTCATTCCTGTTAACCTTATCATGTTCATCATGAGACAATAAATTGCATTCATGATTGTTATCCATAAGTGTTTGAACCAGATGATTTTCATTAGATTCATTGTAGCGAATACCAGGCCCTATTCTATTTTTTGCATTATATCATAACTTAAAATTCAAGATCCTTTATCATGTTTATACTATGGTGTGCAGGTAGATATTTTCTTATATGAAGATGGGCCAAATTGGTGATCTTTAGTCTTTTCATGCTTGACACTATCCAGGATGTTAACATCCACACCACTGGCATGCCTGTTCACACCTTGAATTATTCCTCTAGAATTTTGGGCTTCATCAAGTTCAGACATCTCTATTGTCCGGCTAAAGACCTTAAAAGCATTATTGTCAGAAGGAAATATTGACAAAGAAGAATTACTTTGTGTATTAATATAATAGCTATGAATACGTCATTTTGTGGGTTTGATGTCACATACAACCAACTCTAAACCAAATGTTAGGTGTATGTTAAATTATGTTACACTAAATAAATTCATATTTAAATTTTAAAGAGAATATTATTTTTAGAAGAAAGAACGATAAATCCAAAATCAAATATTGAATGAATTCAAACATCCAAAAGCACAATACCATCTAACTCAAACAGTCTCAAGTACCGAGTCAAATTATTATTAACAATCTAAAGGCAACATTAAAAAAAAACTATAGCAAGCAATGCTTTAAAACGTTGCCTACACCATATGAGATGTTAACATTGCTCCTATATCAAACACCTAAAGTCCCAACTTTCCATGAAAACAAACAATGCAGAAAAGAATAATAGGGCCTGAATCTACAACAATTCAATCTTCAACAATTCAATCATTAATAGAGCCTGAATCTACAACAATTCAATCATTAATAAGGCTTGAATCCGTCCGATGCTCAGATAGAAATTAAGATTGTTTGGTGTCAGCGAACAGACGTGTATTGGGAAATTGAATCCGTCCAATCGAATTTCATCTATGGTCCTCCTCGGCAGTTCTCAGGGTAAACTAGGAAAAATTAAAAGAAAAAATAAAGAAAAGAAAGAAAAAGAGAGGAAAATTGGGTACCGAGCATATCCTCAATCGAACCCCGTCATCAATGGCGAAGCTGAGGGCAGTGCCCGGCTCCAAGACTTCGGCCCACACTTTTATATTGTTTTCTTTTTTGTAGCGATCGAACTCTCAAGGTTTTTAAAGTTTAAATTTTTAGAAAATTTGAAAAAAGTTTAAGGTTTTTGAAGTTTGGATTACTTTAATGATTATTGAGTTTAGAATGGTTTATTTTGAGCCGAGCTTGAGCCGAGCTTCAAGCTCAAGCCGAGCCCAATAGTATTGTTTCGAGTCGAGCTTGAGCCTAAAATTTTGAGCTCGACGAGTCTTGAGCCCGAGCCGAGCCTAAATTTCTCCTCACGCAAACGCTATGGCAAAGAAGCACAAAGTAGAGAAGGCAAGAGAACATACAAAAGAAAGGAGCTTGTATTAAACTTTAAAAGAGAGCTTTACAAGGATGTTAAACTTGTGGATTTTAAGGGATGGTTACAAATGAGAGTGGATGGTCCTATTTATAGGCCTCCCCCTCCCCAAGGATTATTCTAGAATTTTGGAGATATGTTATATGCCTAGAGTATTTTATAACTATCTAGTTATGTCTCTAACTATCTAAAAGCTTCTAGAAAGTTCTAGAGACTTTCGGAGTAGTCACAAACTGTCCATGGTCTTCTTCAACATTCTAGAACCTTTGTGTTTGGGCTTCTCCATAGTAAAGAAAGAAACTTTGTTCATACTATTGTCATAGTTACTCTTTTGATGATTAGCATATTGTTGATAGAGAATGCTTTCAGACCCTTTATCATGTTTATACTCTGGTGTGCAGGTAGATGTTTTCTTATATGAAGATGCGCCAAATTGGTGATCTTTAGTCTTTCCATGCTTGACACTATCCAGGATGTTAGCATTTACACCACTGGCATGTCTATTCACACCTTGAATTATTCTTCTAGAATTTTGGGCTTCATCAAGTTCAGACATCTTTACTGTCCAGCTAAAGGTCTTAAAAGCATTATTGTCAGAAGGAAACATTGACAAAGAATAATTACTTTGTGTATTAATATAATAGCTATGTTGTGGGTTGGATTTCACATACAACCAACTCTAAACCAAATGTTAGGTGTATGTTAAATTATGTTACACTAAATAAATTCATATTTAAATTTTAAAGAGAATATTATTGTTAGAAGAAATAACGATAAATCCAAAATCAAATATTAAATGAATTCAAACATTCAAAAGCATAATACCATCTAACTCAAACAGTCTCAAGTACCGAGTCAAATTATTATTAACAATCTAAAGGCAACATTAAAAAAACTATAGCAAGCAATGCTTTAAAACGTTGCCTACACCATATGAGATGTTAACATTGCTCCTATATCAAACACCTAAAGTCCCAACTTTCCATGAAAACAAACAATGCAGAAAAGAAAATGTCATTGAAGGATGTCGATATCTAGAGTATAAAAACTGAGAAGCTACCTGATAATATTAATAACCACTCTTACAAGAAATCATCAAGTAAATCTAAGCTGAGGTCTCTAATGCTAATTGCTAACCTAAAAGGCCACAAACCTAGTTTAGATAAGCATACCAACAGTTAAAGGGGGTTTATCTTGTGATATACAGACAAAGGAGCCAAGACCCCAAGTAGCACAATCGTCAAAAAAGTAATTGCTGCACAAAACATTTAAAATGTGCATAAAAAGGACAACAAAAGTTAAGGTTATGGGTCCCTGTTATGCCCAAGTCAGCACTGCTTACTTGAACTAGATGACTTGGACCAAGGGAAAAGCATCAACAGTGAAAGGCAGAACAAAAATCATACCAGAACTGCAAACTCAGCGTTGTGCAATTTGGGAGGACAATAATTTGATCAACCTTCACCCATAAGCTTTCCAATTTGTTTCAGATGTTGTCTGCAAAAGTTTATAAGCCATCAGTGTACCCATATTTATCTACCATATAAGAAATAAAAAGAGGCTGCCATTCATTTCATTTTGATGCTTTCCTAAAATGGAAGAGATTATTTTTGCATAAATGTTATATGTCTTTTCCTGACTAACTCCAAGTACTTCAAATACCTTTCAACTAGTAAAATAACATTTCGATGGGTAAATTGGAAGCATTTCCGAAAGCAAGTTCAGAGCTTCCCCTACCCTTCTGTACCTATTATCCTAGAGCAATGTTGATTTCGAAAAGAAAAAAAGGAATGGGGATTAGAAAGAAAGTATCACACATTGCAGAGTAGTTGCAGAATAATTGATTCCAAAGTTAATGGCACACATATTCCTATCGAAGGTCACAAAGTATTGAGAATGTGCTATTTCTGAAGCACATTTTTAGCTAAAGTGCTTAAAATCAAGCACCCCAAACTACAATCAATAGTTCTCAGCCGAGCATCTCAAAGTCCAAACTCATATGAAACGCATATTTAACCACTGGCCAGGGATGTGACCTTTAACAACAAAGTGCAGTAAGTTCTCCATTCTCGCCCTTCATATCTAAAACTTTGCATTGTGATCCCACGGAACTAACAACAGTAACAAGCCAATACAGGTATTTAATTGCATCCACAATGTTGGATTGAATTTTCCATGGTTTATGTTTATCGTAAAACTAATTAACTCAATGCAGAAGATGGGCAAAAGTAAGATAATAAAGCTACGTAGGGTAATATTTTTGAAGGCCCAATACAACCACTCTAATAGTTTTACACAATATTAAAAACGACTACATTCCGACACGTGGATATAAGGAAAATAAATTAAAATATGACCAGTTTAGTGTGTAACATAGGAAAGCAGTTAGTCATAGAAACCTATCAAAGACGCATATCGGTTTTGCAAAAAATGATCATAGTCAACAGTTCAGAAAATATAATAAAGGTAGATATCAACAACACGACAAAGTAAGTTGGGAATTGTATAAATTAGAGTAATTTTCTCTACTTATTCATTTCAGATTATATTACATATATACACAAACTTTATTTCTATCTTAGAAAACTCTAAGTTTAGGAAAGAAACTAATCCTAAGAAATATAATCCCTTAGAATAAGGGATTATAAAAGATATTTACAAAATCAAAGGAAATAAATTTACAGAATCCCTTAAAGTAAGGGATATATATTCCTACACTCACTCTCAAGCTGGAGAATATACGGTGTATAATCCCAGCTTGGATACAAAATCATCAAAAACATGTTTAGATAAGGCATTGGTGAATACGTCTGCTATTTTACCTGTAGAAGGAATGTAAGAGAGAGCAACTATCCCTTTGTGAACTATCGCGGAGATGAAATGTCGATCAATTTCAACATGTTTAGTGAGATCATGTTGAACTGGATTTTTGGCAATTTGAATTGCTGATTGATTATCACACATTACTTCAAAACATGCTTCGTAGTCCATAAACAAATCTTTGAGCAACTTCATTATCCATATACCTTCAAAAATTCCTAGAGCCAATGCTTGAAATTCTGCTTCAGCACTGCTACGCGAAGCAACTGATTGTTTCTTACTTCTCCAAGTTACAAGATTCTCCCACACAAATGTGCAATAGCCACTAGTAGATCTCCTCTCTGTTAAGTCCGCTGCCCAGCTAGAGTCTATAAAAACTTTATCATTTAGACGATGGCAGGTAATGACTATATTCATTGAATCAAAAAGATCAGCAGAACCAGAACTATATTCTGAAGAAGAGCTAATTTCGGTAACCGAAAGAGAAGAGGAAGTCTGTGCCATCGATGAGGGTTTAGGATGATCTAAATTTGCTCTGATACCATGTAGAAATCAGAGTAATTTTCTCTACTTATTCATTTCAGATTATATTACATATATACACAAACTTTATCTCTATCTTAGAAAACTCTAAGTTTAGGAAAGAAACTAATCCTAGGAAATATAATCCCTTAGAATAAGGAATTATAAAAGATATTTACAGAATCAAAAGAAATAAATTTACACAATCCCTTAAAGTAAGGGATATTTATTCCTACACTCCCCCTCAAGCTGGAGAATATATGGTGTATAATCCCAGCTTGGATACAAAATCATCAAAAACAAGTTTAGATAAGGCCTTGGTGAATACGTCTACTAGTTGACCTGTAGAAGGAATGTAAGAGAGAGCAACTATCCCTTTGTGAACTTTCTCGAAGATGAAATGTCGATCAATTTCAACATGTTTAGTGCGATCATGTTGAACTCGATTTTTGGCAATTTGAATTGCTGATTGATTATCACACATTACTTCAAAACATGCTTCGTAGTCCATAAACAAACCTTTGAGCAGCTTCATTATCCATATACCTTCACAAATTCCTAGAGTCAATGCTCGAAATTCTGCTTCAGCACTGCTACGCGGAACAATTGATTGTTTCTTACTTCTCCAAGTTACAAGATTCCCCCACACAAATGTGTAATAGCCACTAGTAGATCTCCTCTCTGTTAAGTCTCCTGCCCAGCTAGAGTCTGTAAAAACTTTATCATTTAGACGATGGCAGGTAATGACTATATTCATTGAATCAAAAAGATCAGCAGAACCAGAACTATATTCTGAAGAAGAGCTAATTTTGGTAGACGAAAGAGAAGAGGAAGTATGTGCCATTAATGAGGGTTTAGGATGATCTAAACTTGCTCTGATACCATGTAGAAATTAGATTAATTTTCTCTACTTATTCATTTCAGATTATATTACATATATACACAAACTTTATCTCTATCTTAGGAAACTCTAAGTTTAGGAAAGAAACTAATCATAGGAAATATAATCCCTTAGAATAAGGAATTATAAAAGATATTTACAGAATCAAAGAAAATAAATTTACAGAATCCCTTAAAGTAAGGGATATATATTCCTACACTCCCCCTCAAGCTGGAGAATATACGGTGTATAATCCCAGCTTGGATACAAAATCATCAAAAACATGTTTAGATAAGGCCTTGGTAAATACGTCTACTAGTTGACTTGTAGAAGGAATGTAAGAAAGAGCAACTATCCCTTTGTGAACTTTCTCAGAGATGAAATGTCGATCAATTTCAACATGTTTAGTGCGATCATGTTGAACTGGATTTTTGGCAATTTGAATTGCTGATTGATTATCACACATTACTTCAAAACATGCTTCGTAGTCCATAAACAAACCTTTAAGCAGCTTCATTATCCATATACCTTCACAAATTCCTAGAGCCAATGCTCGAAATTCTGCTTCAGTACTGCTACGTGAAACAACTGATTGTTTCTTACTTCTCCAAGTTACAAGATTCCCCCACACAAATGTGCAATGGCCACTAGTAGATCTCCTCTCTGTTAAGTCCCCTGCCCAACTAGAGTCTGTAAAAACTTTATCATTTAGACGATGGCAATTAATGACTATATTCATTGAATCAAAAAGATCAGCATAACCAGAATTATATTCTGAATAAGAGCTAATTTCGGTACACGAAAAAGAAGAGGAAGTCCGTGCCATCGATGAGGGTTTAGGATGATCTAAACTTGCTCTGATACCATGTAGAAATCAAAGTAATTTTCTCTACTTATTCGTTTCAGATTATATTACATATATACACAAACTTTATCTCTATCTTAGAAAACTCTAAGTTTAGAAAAGAAACTAATCCTAGGAAATATATTCCCTTAGAATAAGGAATTATAAATGATATTTACAGAATCAAAGGAAATAAATTTATAGAATCCCTTAAAGTAAGAGATATATATTCCTACAGGAATAACATGCATACCGAACCAAAATTCCTGCTTGAGCTGAATTCCAATGAATACAAGACTTAACATATTGGCAAGTATATGGAAAACCTGCATGCAACCATATACAAGAAAACATACGCTATGCCTGATGTTCATGGAGAGTGTGAAATAGCTATGGTAATTTGAGAGTTTTTAATACAAGTTAATTGTTGGCCGGCATTCAAACATAACTCTACAACAATAAAATTCGCAACCAAAAGATTTGTATTCATTTCAAAAAACAATATTCCAACAATTTCCTAAAACCATAATTAAGAATAAAAAACCAAAGTTTGGTTTTAAAACCTAAATCTACAACAATTCAATCATTACAGTTTAGCCCCTTGGTTTTAAATAAAATAATAGGGCCTGAATCTACAACAATTCAATCTTCAATCATCCCAGTTTCGCCTCAGCTTTCTGTACTTATTAGCTGCAAACAAAATAATAAAAAGTTAGTAATTAAAAGGAAAAAAGAAAAGAAAAAAAGAGAAACATTCATACTCTTTGAAGAGTACGGGTCCTGAATTTCTTCACTGGGTCTGATTTCTCCCTCTGTATCTAACTTCTCTATTTGTTTGCCTATGAAACAAAAGAAAAATAAAGGATTAATATTATTGAAGGAGAAAAGTTTCTCCTCAGCTTTTTGTACTTATTAGCTGCAAAAAATAATAAAAATATAGTAATTAAAAGGAAAAAAAGGAAAAGAAACAAAAGAAATATATATACTCTTTGAAGCGTTCGTGTACTTAATTCCTCCACTGGGTCCGATTTCTCCCCCTATGTACAACTTCTCCGATTGTTTGCCAATGAAACAAAAGAAAAAAAATAATTAATATTATTGAATGAGAAAACAAAAGGTAAAAGAAATGATAAGGTATAAAATTACCAGAATCAACGTTCTTGATAAATCTTAAGCAATGTACAGTACGTTCTTCTCCCTTCAATGAAAGGAAGATTCGTGTGGGAGACTCAAGGTCCATACCCAGGTAGAAATTTGGATTTTTTGGCGTCAGCGAACAAATGTGCACTGGAAAATCGAATCCGTCTGACCGAAATGCAACTATGGTCCTCCCGCCATTGTCGTTCAACCTGGCGGTTCCCAGGGTAAATTGGGAAGAATTAAAAGAAAAAGAAAAGAAAAGAAAGAAAGAGAAAAGGTAAAGAAAGAAGGAAAAGAAAGATACCGAACAAATCCTCAATCGAACCCCGTCGTCGATGGCGACGCTGAGGACATCGCCCGGCTCCAAGATTTCGACCCACACTTCTATACTTTTTCTTTTAACGATCGAACTACGGTTTTCAAGGTTTTCTTTTTCAAGGTTTTGCAACTAAAAGAAGAGAAATAAAAGAGAATGTAACGATCAAGCTAGAATTTTTAAAGGAAAGGAGATTTCAGAATAGAGGAAACAGGTTTTAGGAGAGAAATTTTTATTTCATTCACAGCTCAGAACAATCCTGTATATATACAAATTATATATAAACAGATGTATCCTAAAAATAAAAACTCATTTTAATTAAAATAAAGTCCACTTAAATAATAATGTTCAGTCCATTACAAAAAAAAGTCTATTTGGGCCCAATCTAATTAAAAAATAGAAACCCTAATTCTTCCTATTACAATGCGCAACCGCCCCTCCACCATTGGATCAAGATCTGATTCAACGGTCAAGATCAAACCAGAGAAGTTCTCGGATTGCGCGTGTAGTGCATGCGCCGGCTGTTCGCCTACCCATGCACGCGTGCACGACACGTTGAGGCCTTTGGGATCTCGTCAGCCTCAGTTCGCATCTGGAGGATGCCACGTCATCGCCAAGACTCCATCGCGACCATTCGTTTTGAGCCACATCCCGACTGTTCATCTCCACAACACCGACGGCCACAAGACAACCCCCATGCAACTTGCCCAACTTGCAAAAAAAGAAAAAAAATGTCAGATCTACAATATTGTAAGCAAACACATTCGAATATATATACGAATGTAATAAATGTATTTTGGGAGACTTTCGAATAAGCAATAAAAAAGAGTGAAAATTTCAGAGGTAACTTTCATTGTTACTTTATTTTTCTTTCTTTCGCATATTCGAAACAAAAATCAAGATATTACTTTGCTTCGAGTCGAGACCGTTCGTCCACCGGCGATAAGCCCTTGTCCTTCTTCGGACCGTGTGGGGTGAGCCGGTAAGGCATATATCAAATGTGGTTAGGGTTTCGAAAAACAAAAACAAAAATGAAGGTTAGAAGAAGAAGAGACGATTTGGGTTTGAAAGAAACAAAAACAAAAAAGGGTAGAGGGTGTAGTGTTTGCTGGCGTCGTTTAACGACGACCGACACGGCCAAAGGCCGACAACCTTTACGGCTGGAGACAAAGAGGGAGGAGAGTAGGGGTTTGTAAAAGGTTAGGATTTCTAAAACCTGATATTGGGACTTTAAAATGAGTTTTATACTCACCAAAAAATTAAAAAAAGGATTAATAGCGTAATAAATCCTTCCGCACGGTATTAATCACGCGGACGGCCATTTCGCGTTTTAAAATCTCGCTTTTGGTCCCTCGTTCTTTTTTCTCTTTTTTAATTTAGTTACCGATTAATAACTAAATCAGATTTATCATGACTTAATTACCATTGAACACCTTCATCAATTTGCATGTTATTATTTTACACCTTGTTCTTATTTATTTTCAAGTCATCCCCTTATTCATGCCTTTAAATTATTGCATTTATTTTTCATTTAATTTAATTTTGCCCCTTTTAGTTTCTATGTTATTTAATTTTAGTATTGTTTTTTTATCTTATTTAATTTCAGTCCCCTGTTGTTATTTAATTCATACATTTATTCTTTCATTTATTTCAATTTTGGCCTTTAATTTGATTTAATTAATTTCGTTTTTATTTCTAGTCCTTAATTTTATTTATGTCGTCCATATAATTGTTAACGTTAATATTGTTCGTTCCATGATTCACCTTTTTCGCGATCCATTATCTATGTGTTAGCTCGTTTAATATGAATTTAACACGGATAATTAGGTTTATCATTTTTACGTAAATAATATGTGCATATTAATAGTCAGCCACTAATGGCCAAAAATACAAATAATTATAATAAAATCAATCCTTTAAAAAAATTCATGTATACCCTACAATAATTCATGACACCGATTTTAGAATATTAATAAATTTAATTTTGATTATTTTCTTTATCAGCATTAATATCTTGTTCATGCATATTTACCTTTTTTGAATGATCGATAGGAGTATCGTCCCAAACATTTGGGCGTCATCTTCTTTGGTATCGTGGATTGTGAGTGCGATTGTCTGTCTCGTATGACCATGCATTCATGCATTCGGGAATTATTAATTAAATCAGGCCGAGTTTTTAATTATTTCTAATAAATAATTACGAACCGTTAGGTACCAATTTGGGCGGCGTGGGGGTGCTAAACCTTCCCCATCCGTAACCGACTCCCGAACCCAAATTTCTTTTGAATCTCTAGTTCTATTTTTCAATGTCTGGTCTACCTTTTTTGAATGATCGGTGGCGACTCCCAATGTTTTATTCAAAATACGAGCTTTTTAAAAATTCCCCTAAAATTAATTTTAAGAAAAAAATCCCCTTAAGATTAATTTTTTATAAAAATGAAATATACACATTTTCGGATTTTTTTAGTCGTTACAGGATGGCGACTCCACTGGGGATAAATTTTGTTTTTTTAAAAAATAAAAGAACAAAAAGAGAGTCAAGCCTTAGATTCAGTTCGTATTATAATTATTAAGAAAAGTTTTAAACTCAGCCTCATTTAATTTTTAATTCTTCGACCTTGTTTGGTTATACGGTGTTTGATATATTTTGTCATCATATATTAGTTTTAGAACCCTTAAGTGGGAACGATTACTTCGCCCTGTGAAGTTGCCACTTCCGTATGGTGTTGTAATTCGTTTCCGGGATCCAATCCTTATACTTCGTGGAGCTCTGCTTCTGTATGGTATATCAGTTGTGTCCCCTCGAATCGATGTACTAGCGACAGTTCGAGTACCATTTACTTTAGATTCGAACTACATATAGTAAACTGTAGAGCTTACCTTTTAGACCCATGTCGAAACTTTGTCCGTTTAGCAGTAACCTTGTTTATACTTTGTTGGATTTATTCATATTTTTGCTTGTTGTTTAATTGCTTTAACTTATTGTCTCATTATCATTTGCCATTTAATTTATTTAATTTTATTATGTTGATTATTTCATCGTACTGACACAGATTTCTTTTGTGTTTGTTTTTTCCTTTACATTTGCTTTGCATTTGCATCCTTATAGCATAAAATAAAGATATTAATTTTGCAAGTGGTTATCATTTTAGAAGACAATCATAATGGATAAGAGGCCTCGTGATCAAATAGAACAGGCATCCGAAGATACACCGAATACTAGAGAGGGTAGCATATTGGAAGGCTTTGAACCAGACGTAGTAGGTGACGCTTATGTCAGTGACGAACGAATTGAGATACAAGATTTAAAGAAACAAATGGCCGAGATGATGAATATGATGACCGCTATGGCCAAAGGCAAGGGAACTGTAGAACCAGAAGAAGGGATTGTTAAGAGTCAGAATGAAGACATTAGTGGTCAGAATATCGCTCGGAAACAAGATAACGTCGGCAAATACAACAAGTTGAACCCTTTTGTGATTTCTATCAACAAATCAGTGAGGTATACATCCGAGTCAAGCTTTCAAGAAACAGAAGTAGGTCCAAAAGAAACCCGAAAAACAAATAATGAGAAGAAGTACATCCCTATTCCTGTGAGGTACACCGAGCTACTCCCGATGCTTATCGAGAAAAATCTTATCACCCATTTTCATTCTGGTCTGAAAGAACCACCTTACCTGAAAGGTTACAATCGACGTGCTAGGTGCAGTTACCACCTAGGGAGTTCAGGTCACACCATAGAGAATTGTGGTGCTTTAAAGGATCAGATCAAAAATCTTATCAAGACGGGTATATTGAGTTTCAAAGAGGGGAAACCTAGATTCTACATCGAGAGGTCACAGATGGGGGCATCCCCATTCATTCGAGTATAATCGGTTTAGGCAAGAGAAGGATATTTTGAGCGAGAAATTGAAGAATTTACAAGATGATCATCATGAGCTCTATTGTGTGTTCAGAAATGCAAGAATGGGTAATACTATAGAAGAATGGAAGAAGAGTATTGTTCAGCTGAAGAATGACCTGGGACAGTGGAAGAAGAGAGGTAGGGCTAGAGAAAATAGGGCTCGATTATTGTCACAAAGGTTCGAAGAAGTCGAGAGCCGATATGATACCCTTCAGAAAGAGTTACAAGAAAACTTAGCTATGAACGAGATTTTGAAAACAAGTTTGCAACAGAGTGAGACCATATCCAACACCTTTTAGTTGGAGAATGTACCACTCAAATAACAAACAAAAGAACTTAGTACTTCTTTGCATACAAGCGAGATCTGTGCCGAAGCCTACATGCAAGTTGGGTACGAAAGTGTTGAAGAGGTAATCCTCCAGCTGCGAAAAGCTGAGCGAGAAATACTAAAGGGGGACTGTTGTGACTAATTTTTAGGAAACACCTCAGTGTCACTTAGAAGAACCGGGTTTTAATTATTTTTGGAAAATTTAATCGGGTTTGTATAAAATAGAGGAGTCGCCACTGGCCATTTAAAAATGGTAGACCGGACACCGAAATAAAACCAGAGATTTAAAAGGGTTCGGGAGTCGGTTACACGCGAAGAAGGATTAGCACCCTCGACGTGCCCAAAATTGGTACCAAAAACATTACCGCTTAATTAATATTAAACTTTGCGAATTAAAGTGACGAATCGTATCGAAATTTGGTTATACGAGTGAGTGAATTTTAAAGGTCTTAATATTCGAGAAGGAACGTCCGAACCACCACCACTACGACTGGTACTGGCCTCGTTCGTTCCCGAATAAAAAGACGCTCGCATTGCATTTTATAATTCGAGATGCAACCTATCATGACATATTAGGATGCATGCCACATATATTCGAACCATTATAAAAAGCAGATAAAAACACAAATAAAAAAACGCATGCATTGTACTATACTACGCATCATAAATACATGCTTAAACAAGATTTGAAGACATACCATCACATGTCAAAATAAATAACATGGGGGCACACATTAAAGAAAAACAAATATCACATGCATAACATATATTCGACATACTAAGTAAAATGCATGAATAACGAAATCATTTATCACAACAATAAAATGCTAAGTGAATAATTAAAATACAGACTGTCAGGGACCAAAACTATAAATTACCCACTAAAAAACACGAAATAGGGACTAAATTAAAAGGACGCGGAAAACAAGGGGGACTAAAACGGTGATTTTACCATCCAGATGCCAATCGAAATGAAAATGGTGACGGAATTGAAAAACGTTTAAAAAGCAGAGGGACTTGGGATGGGGTTTGAAAACGCGGAAGCCCTCCTGGGGTGAACGTGAAAGGACGGAGGTCCTTATGAAGCAAATAACCCATTTTAAAACATTAAAACAGTATAAATAGGCTTTTAAACAAAAATTTAGGCCCTTTGGCCGTTTTGAGCTAAAACGGTGACCCTCTCCCTTTTTCCCTTCTCACCCGATTAGGGTTTTAAAGAACGGGATAGGGGGCTTCTCCGGCGCCGTCGGCCGATTTTCGGCACCGGAAACCTCAGAGAAACAAAAGAAAAACCCTAAGAACCTCGAGCCATCAACGACGAAGAGAAATCTTACACCTATCGAAACCCCAAAACAGAAACCCCCAAAAGCCCCAAACGAATAGCGTTGGAAACCCTAAAAAGGAGATCATGTCCCCGTGGCTCCGATGGCTCACCCCGGTTGACTCCCTAAACGGGAACCGATGGGATTATCGTCGGTTTAAATCCAGAGACGGAGGGAAGAGACGGCTTTCGAAAGGTAAAAGAAAGTTTTATTTTTGTTATTTTTCACATGCATGCAATTAAAAAGAAGAAAACGAAAGCTACCTCAGAAGGCTTTTGTGTTATTGATTTCTCTGAATTTTTTTTCCAATCGTTACAATGGGTTTGAGTTTCGGATTTATATCCGAAAATATTACATGCAATGCTCTCTCTTTTTTCTCTCTGTTCTGCTCTCTGTTTTTGTCTAGTTGACTTTTATTTTTGCTTTTGTTTGTTTGCCGTTTCTGGTATTCTGATGAATCTGATTTGTGTTCTGTGTGTTGCCGGATGAACTCGATCGGGAGGAGCAACGGCTGAGAATTTGGCAGACGACACGGGCGCGTCAAGAGGAGACGGTCGTGGCTTGGCACGCGCGCGTCAGAAAACGAAGGGTCGCGCGTGGGGCGTGGGGGATCTGGAACGTTATCCGCGTCAATCTGGGACCGTTGGATCAAATCGATCCAACGGTCGAGGCTGCGCGGCGCAAGGGCAAAGGGGAGACAGCTAGGTTTTCCTCTTGACCGGATCGATCTGGACCATCCATCTTCTTTCAAATCCGACGGCTAAGATGTAGCGGCGCTGGAGTAAGGGTGACACCCTCCTTAGGGTTTTTGGCATGAGGTGATCTGGGTCGTTAGATCATCACCCGATCTAACGGCCCCAAAATGGCTGCGCGGGAAACCAAAATATGTTAGGGTTTTTTTCGGTTGGTTTTTTTTTGTAAAGGGTTGTGTATTTATTTGGGCTTGACGGGTCATACATGTATATTTATTCCTTGGGTTTTTTGTTAAGTTTGGACTCTTATTATTTATTTTTAACCAGTGTTTATTTGGGGATTTTATTTATTATGTTTTATAATAATAATACTAATAATAATAATAATAACCAATATCAATAATAACAATAATAATAATAATCGTAATAATGCTAAACAATAATAATAATAGTAATAAAGATATATTAATAATAATAGCAATACTAATAAAAACAAATAATAATAATAATAATAATAATAATAATAATAATAATAATAATAATAATAATAAGATAATTACAATGACAGTAGCAAATATCGATACCAAATATATACACATTCACACATTATGTACACATTACCTAATTATATGTAACCAAAACACACCTATATCTAATATGTCACATGCACACATATACAATAAATAGCACTAATTAATGATAATAGTATGGTAACAATACTAAATAATAATATGACACACACACACACACACATATATATATATATATTTCTTTTTCTTTCTTTTTCTTTATCTTTATCTTTTTTCCTTTTTTGTTTTTTAAATTTCATAACACCCGTTAAGCCCATATTGACAAAAACTTGAAGGTGTTCAAGGTTCGGACAAAATTAGTGATTACAGCTGCCCCTCTTTGCTTATACTTGTGTAACAAGAATAAATCAAAGACCATAAGCACTAATTTTGTCCTACTTCCCTGTTGGATGGTTCGTTCCCCGAAGCAGCCACATGATTCCAAGCAACTCCTCCTAATGCCTTTTGATCACGAGTTCTCCCCTCAGCTTCCCCGAACAGATAGACAGAGAGTAATTTTTTCCTTTTTCTTTTTTTTCTTTCTTTTTGTAGATTTCCATTCTCCAAGTGCCCGAACGGATAGACGGGTTCTATTCTCCACGTGCCCGAATAGATGAGCATATTGAATACATCTTTGTCTTGAGGTTTAAGTGTCTGTCTCCTTTGCTTTGAAATTTTTGGGCTTTGAGTTTCTGCCTCCTTTGCCCTGAAATCATGTCGTGGCGAGTCTGACATCCTTCGCCTGAAATCCTTATGAAAGGAGTAAAATTCAGAAATTTTTATCTTTTTAAGAAAAGCATCATTTAGAGAGGGTAAAATTGAGGAAATGGTTTTTGGGAAAAAGATTTTTTTTTTGAAAGGGATAAAATTGAGAAATTTTTTACTTTTGAGAAAAAACGTCATTTTGGAAGGATATAAATTGAGAAATTTTGAGTTTTAAGAAAAACATACTTTTGGAAGGATATAAATTGAGATATTTTGAGTTTTGAGAAAAAACGTCCTTTTGGAAGGATAAAAATGAGAAATTGAGTTTTGAAGAAAACAACCTTTTGAAAAGATATAAATTGAGAAATTTTGAATTTTGAGAAAAACGTCCTTTTGGAAGGATAAAATTGAGAAATTGAGTTTTGAGGAAAACAACCTTTTGAAATGATATAAATTGAGAAATTTTGAGTTTTTAGAAAAACGTCCTTTTGGAAGGATAAAATTGAGAATTTGAGGTTTTGAGGAAAACAACCTTTTGAAAGGATATAAATTGAGAAATTTTGAGTTTTGAGAAAAATGTCCTTTTGGAAGGATAAAATTGAGAAATTGAGGTTTTGAGGAAAACAACCTTTTGAAAGGATATGAATTGAAAAAATTTCGAGTTTTGATGAAAACGTCATTTTGGAAGGATAAAAATTGAGAAATTTTGAGTTTTAAGAAAAACAATCTTCAAGAAAGATTAAAACTGGAGGTTGGAAGGATTTTAGAAACCCGAATTATGCAAGTCGAAGGACTCTTGATTCTTGTGAGATCTTCTCCTCTTGTGAAGCTATAAACCAATCTTCAAATGTCTGTTTAGAGAAAACAAGATGCTATGATATGATTTAGCATGCTCCTAGAATGGGTGATGTCTAACTATCGATGATGCATGAGCATATTTCAGGATGCAAAGATGCATGTGTTTACGAGAATGCAGAGATGCATAAATTTAGTTTGTCTTCATTTCTTAGGGTTAGTGGTCGTTGTCTTGAGACTACAACCATTCATCAATCTCGTGTCTTTGACAAAACTGGCTCCTATACTTCTGTCGCTCATTCTTCGTTCAAATATTCGAGTCGAGTGGCATCGGTCATACTCTAAATCCTCTTTGGCCTTGTGCCATCTTTCATATACTTCGGTTTGAAACTTTTTACGTGAAAATCTTAGTTTCCCCACGGACAATGGTGCCCCATCATGGCAATTTAGCCTCATCTGACTCTTCATCATTCCTCCTCACGTCGTGCCCTTCAACCTTTGGGCCTTGCTGATGCATTTATCTCCGAAGTAATACAGAGAGATCTCTTGGTTTAAAAAGTATCATTTTATGGATTTTCATTCTAATGAAGAATGCCCTTTTTTATTACCATACAGAACCTTGAAGTCAAAACTCTAATTAAAAGAAAAAAATAGAATAGGATGCCCCGGATATCAAATGCTAGAGCGTCTTAGATCCTACTTTCTGATGATCAGCTTGAGTCAATGGAGACTCTGAATGTTGTGGCGATATGCGAAGTTGTGAAACCTTTTCCAAATCGCTCGGTTCATCCTCATGATTATGGTATTTGCTTAATTGGCTCGATTACTATTCCTTCTAGTTCTCATAATATTTCTCCGTATGCTTTCAAAAAAATTTATCCCATTGAATAGAAAATGTCACTTCAAGAATTTTAAATGTAAGCATGTGCTTCTGATTACAATTAGTATTGTGTCATTGTCCTCAAGGATTCACATCCGAGACTTATTCGATTTGTTCATTCGTTTCTTTTTTTCCTAGGGGAATTCAAATCGTCACAGTCCTTTGTCTTGAGGATACTGATGGAGCATACAACAATACCCCAAGTTACTCGGCATAGTCACGACTTGAAAATATTACCATCACTCATGAAGCGAAGGGTTTTGGGCTTCAGCGGAGTGCCCCAAGAATTCCACACTCGTATCCGAAAATGCATATTACCAGGTTTCGAACATTGGAGTGCTTTTCGATTAATGCCTATTACCAGGCTCTGAAATTTTATTTTGTTTTGAAACAATATATATTTTTTCTTTCATCTCTCTTTCCTTTTTATTTATTTATTTATTTATTTGCACATTCGAGTAACTCTACTTGGGCTTTCTTAGGAGATTCCCTTATCATCGAACATCATCGAAGGAAAAGTAATCTTGCTTCTCTCGCTTTACCGACCGGAGCGGACGGAGCGGGACATCATACTTCATCGTTTTCACAACATTCGGTCTCTTTGAGTAGAATCAATGCCACATCATGCATATGATATTCGAGGACCTACGGAGGTATGGAGAGATATATGCATATACATGATTTCAAGGTCATTGTATGTTAAAAAATAAGTGCATTTCATTAGAACGTCAAATTGTGAACATAACAAGTGCCCTTGAAAAAAAACATTGCTATCTTGGGCAAAGGATAGCAACGTTTGTTCCATGCATTACTTCGAGAGAAAAATGCAACATACAAGACTCCTAAAGATGGTCGGGCATTAGCACACCCCAAAATTCATAATCCCAACATTTCCTTTCAGAATGTCAAGTGACCGTTCTCGATCAGAGACTGCACCTTATTTTTCAGTGCCCCACAATTCTCCGTGGTGTGGCCCATGCTTCCCACATGGTAGTCACAAACGGCATTGACATCATAGCCTTCGAGATATGGACGATCCTCTGGTTTGGACTGAACCGGAGTTAGAAGTTTCTTCTCAATAAGCATTGGGAGCAAATCGGTGTACGACATAGGAACTGGATGAAGGTCCTTTTGAGGCTTTGCAGACCGGGATGCTTGATTATGGTAGCGTCCAGAAGACTGGTTGTTCGAGTGAGAACCCACCATGTGAGCTTGGGACCCATGCCCCTTGTGGGCAGTTGCGCCATAGGGATCTATTATCTTCCCTTTCTTGATGGCATCCTCGATACGTTCTCCCGTCAAGACCATGTCTGGAAAGCTGTTGGAGGGATTGCTTATCAAGCGATCGTACAAGACTCCTTTCAGAGTGTCCACAAACAAAGGAATGATTTCACATTCCGAAAGTGGGGGCTGCACTTGAGCTGCTACGTCTCGCCAACGTCGGGCATACTTACGGATACTCTCACCGTGCTTTTGTTCCATCCCTTGTAGCATGAGCCGATTCGGAGTCATATCAGTTACATGCTTGTATTGACCCACAAAAGCCTTCGAAAGATCGCTCCATGACTTGATGTCGACTCGTCTAAGTTGAGTATACCAACGGGTTGCGGAACCAGTTAAACTGTCTTGAAAGCAGTGGATAAGTAGCTTCTCATCTTTTATAAAAGTCGCCATTTTTCGGCATTACATGGTGATGTGAGCTGAAGGACAAGTAGTCCCATCGTACTTATCAAAGTCGGGGGACTTGAATTTCAGAGGTAAAACTAAATCCGCAACAAGGCTCAAATCACTGGCATCATTCCCTTGCTTATCCATTCCTTGCAAGGCCATGAACTTTTCTTCAAAGAGACGAAACTTCTCCTCATACTTCTTTTCCACCTCAGCCCTAATCCTTTCTTTTGCCTCCTTCAACAGGTTTGGATCCGGTACTTCAACCTCGAGATCTTCTCCTAACTCAACAGGTTGGTCCAAGTGACGGCTGGCCGGTGCCCCTGTAGGACGATTAGCGGGCGTTCCCTCGAGGTTGATATGCACTCTCTTCCCGGTGGTTGGCGCTCCTAGTTGGATATGCGATGTAGTCTCACCTACTCCCCTCTCATTCGAATTGCCCCCTGATCCTCCTTCTTTGCTAAACTTCTTCTCAAGCAACTCGGTCATCTGAGCGATGGTGGTGGTTTGTGATTGTGCAATCTGATCCTTAATGTTTTTCTCGATCCCATCCAATCGGCCCTTGAGGTCCTTCTGACCTTGTTCAACCCTGGCCATCCTGATACATGCATGAGAGGGGTGAAACTAATCATCTTGGAAAAGAAGTTAAAACTATTTTGCAAGTCAGAAACGTCAGTAAACTTGCGACCTATTTTTGGATGGGATCCAGGAATTTATGGGTCGACATGTCTTCTTTATTCTTGTCCGGCTGTCAATTAGCTTTCCAACGGATCTTGAAACGTCTCAATTGGACATCTAGAACTCAAGATACGTCTATTTTAGCGAAGACAGCGCATGCAGAAATTCCTATACGGGATTAATACGAGATTTTTGGATTAATTACTAATTTTCATGATTTTATTTGATTGTTTGTAATTTAAATCAATATAGGATTCTTCAATATCTATTAGGATCATATTTATTTAATTAGAATTTATTTTTAATATTTATTTATTATTAGAAGTTACTTATGTAATTAGGAGATTAGATTTCAGCATTTATTTATTGTATTTAATTTCCTAAGTTTACTAGGATTAGAACTTCTTCAAGGCTTATATAAGGAGGCTTCAACCACATTGTAATTGAAGATTTGAATGATTAAATAAAGTTCTCTTTTGAGTTCAGACTTGCAAGAAGTATAACTTGTGTTCTTTATTTTAGAAGTGATTCTTCAAGTTCGGCAGAATTTGTTGTTGATCTTCACACTCCTGCTTGCCTAGGTAACTACGTCTAGGAGGGTGGGTTAGAGCCGTTTGAGGTTGCTTGCTTGGTTAATTGCGATCAAGAGGGTGTCGAGGACAATTTATCCATTTATCTTCCATCTCCATCGTCTATCTTCAGTCATCTTTTCACCGATCCAACATTCGCGCTAACATCCTTATTCGCTTCCGCAAGTTCAACGTTCGCGTATACGGGGTTGTGTCTGTATCACATCCTTTCTTCCATTGCTCGTGACTGAGAACGAGTGTCGTACGAACGCGGAGTGGTTGTAGATTGGAAACTTCACCACTGTAATAATATTTTTTCAATATTAATTCGTTATTTAGTTGGTCAATGCATGTCGTGATGTATGAACATATGATGCAATGAAATATGTACACATGTGTATGCGGATGAAATGTGTTGGCCCTATAGGTGATTCCCCTTAGGTCGACTATCATTCGAACATGAAGGAGGTTCCTTGTTACGAGACAGTCATAGCAAAGTCTTGACAAATATGCTTCCGCTTGTGATCCAAAGATGTTGATCCGATAGACGGTTTAAAATTTTTCTCGGGATGGAGAAGAGATGTGCCTTCTTCAGTGGTGGACATTAAATGACTTGACACTGTGCTTTCGCTCGGTAAACTGCCCCTTTATCCGTTCTGTCCGATGTCAGACTTGCTAATTGACATGATCCTTTCTAGCAACCTTCCGTCCACAATGATAGCCCCAAAAATGGGTAGAACCACCTTGACTCATGAAATGCATGCACGAAAAGTAGATGCAAAAAGTCATAAAAGAAATGTGTTAGTGCCGGATAAACGCGGTCAACATATGATAAAAGAAATAATGCAAGCATGAAGGCAAGCAACCTTATTTATCCCGTCTAATAAACCTAGGTTGTCTGCATGGCTCTAAAAAGGGTGGGCAATCTAGTTCTCTACATGCAGTTTTGGTTCTAGGAGGTACTCGAACTGTCCTCGCTGTCCCCTTCTAAGGGTAGCAAGGCCCCCGGTCATCACCCATTATAGGCTCCTCTCAACCGAGTTCAATTCGAGGGGACCCTTTAGCTATATCTGCACGGAGAAACGATATTCTCACGAAGATATAGGGTACTCGAGCCCCGAAGGTACTTGCTAGGCCCATACGGAGGAACAATATCCCCACGAAAGCACTAGCGTTTTCCCCCCACTTAAACAAATGGGTTTAAATACCAATTTTAAATGCGTTTAAAATAAACTCACACTTATAAACAAATATCGATCGATTCGGTCACTTTAATTCGCAACTTCTACTATTAATTGAGCGGTAAAGTTTTTTTTGGCTTGACTCTCTTTTTTGTTTTTAAAAACAAAAATTTCTCCCCAGCGGAGTCGCCATCTATTGCGACTAATTTTTAGGAAATACCTCGGTGTCACTTAGAAGAACCGAGTTTTAATTATTTTTGGAAAATTTAATCGGGCTTGTATAAAATAGAGGAGTCGCCACCGGCCATTTAAAAATGGTAGACCGGACACATTACCTAATTATATGTAACCAAAACTAATATGTAATAAAGATATATTAATAATAATAGCAATACTAATAAAAACAAATAATAATAATAATAATAATAATAATAATAATAATAATAATAATAATAATAATAATAATAAGATAATTACAATGACAGTAGCAAATACCGATACTAAATATATACACATTCACACATTATGTACACATTACCTAATTATATGTAACCAAAACACACCTATATCTAATATGTCACATGCACACATATACAATAAATAGCACTAATTAATGATAATAGTATGGTAACAATACTAAATAATAATATGACACACACACATATATATATTTCTTTTTCTTTCTTTTTCTTCATCTTTTTTCCTTTTTTATTTTTTAAATTTCATAACGCCCGTTAAGCCCATATTGACAAAAACTTGAAGGTGTTCAAGGTTCGGACAAAATTAGTGATTACAGGGACAAGGACATGAAAAGTGTCATCGCTCAAGCGCGCAAAGTGGCCCAACATGTGACAGATTTAGCTGACGAAGCAATGCCATTAAGTCAGAATATTGATCCGACACTGGACCACAGAGGAAAGCTAACTCGTTTGTTGGGTGATATTAGAAAGTTAGGGGTTAGGGCTCATCGATATCTTTAAAGCTTAGAAAAATAATGTCTGATGTAACGAGCCTTTTTGTTTAATGAAAGTAATTCTACGATGATCAGATTGCGACTAATATCTCCTTGCATTACATTTTGTTGGTTCAAAATATTTCATATTAGGGTATTTTTATAAAATAGAAGATATTATGTGATATATAGAGATTGATAATGCTACGGTCGGAAATAATCCAAACCCAAAGTAAATACAGAGGAGACAAAAGTGGGGCACAAAGTACGGAAGGTCTGTAGAATATTGTCAACCTTTTATATGTAGACATCCTATCTTTATAAAAATCCTCTTAAAGGACAATTGGAGAATCAACACCTCATTTGCATTCATTACGATAATTCATACTCATTTTTGCCTTTTATATTTTAAAATTTATGATGCATTTCACACATTAATTAAATAAATAAATCTCACTGGCTCGATGGCAGCATTTGAAGACCAGTTGTGAGAAAAAATGGAACAAAGACTAGAGCAGATAGAAGATAGATTTTAAAAAGAGCTTAAGAAGAAAGAAAAAATATATGTTTTCAATGCAAGGGAGCTTTTCCTAGGCCCTGATTTGGTCATTCTTCCAGATTTCAAGGCTCCCAGATTTATACAGTATGATGGTACTAGTTCCCCGAAGGTTCACCTGACTATGTTTTGCAGAAAATGGAAGGTTACTTGAAGAATGAAAATTTGTTGATCCATTACTTCCACAATAGCCTGACGGGACCGACAGCAGTACGGTATAACCAGTTGAGCAGAAAGTAGATTCAATCCTGGAGTGATTTAGCCAGTGCCTTTTTGGAGCAATATAAATATGCCTTGGATTTAGCACCGACTCGACAGTTTCTGCAAGGTATGAGGATGACGCCAAATGAGACCTTCAATGAATATGCTCTAAGATGGAGAAGTTTGGCGGCACAAGTTCAGCCTCCTATAATCGAAGAAGAAATGACTCCCATGTTCCATGCAACTCTTCCCATCCCATTCTTTGATAGATTGTTAGAGAAATCAAGAAGCAGATTTGAGGATTTCATGAAGATAAGGGAAAGAATAGACTATGCGATCCAAGAAGGAAAATTGAGATTTGAGTCTAAGTACCAATCCGAAGAAGTAGAAGGAGAGATAAATGAGTGTCACTTCCAAAGTCCTCGTAATCTCAAAAGAGGAAGAAATGCCAATTCATCTGAGCCATCAAGGAAAATTCCTCGAACAAGTGCAAACCTAGAGGTATTTGGAGTATGTGTAACCCCCCGACCCGGCCTAGCCACCAGACCGTATCGAGTGGACTACACGGGACTAACCGAAGAAAGATCCGAAGATTTCCCTCCGTTTAGCAACCCTAGACACGTTGATTAATATCTTTTCTAGATGCTCAAAATTAATCTTAAGTTATCGAACACGCAGCAGAAGAAACAACAAAAATCAAGCATCGATTCAAACAAAAAGGCAACTAGGGACCAAAAATGCAAAAAAAAATAACTTCAAAGATGCCTTTAACTAACTTCAACGACCCCCGTTTCGATACCTATATCGGAACGGTGCTTTACAGTAGCGAAACGTTCCGAAATGGCTAGAGACCGTTCTGGCCTTGCTTAGCCCGTTTCGATACCCGTTCCGAAATGCCAAGGCAAAAACAAGGGTTGTTCCGAAACGTTCGAGCCCGTTTCAAAACACCCTACTGCAGAAACACCAAAACTGCAATTTAAGCATCTCTAAGGGTATTTAACTTGGTTCTAATCACCATATACAACAGAGAACCAACAATATCAACATATACAAATTCCAAAACCATGACCACAAGACATAAGATAAGAACAAGCCATCAAGATAACCGTCAACATGTTCTCAACACAAGGAGTTTACAAACACTCCCAAAGACATAAACAAGGTTCACCCTCATTGCCACACACACTATTATCTAAGCAAAGTCATACTTGAGCTAAGAGCGGACACTTGGATCACTTCCCTTGCACCGTTGCCTTCCAAAGGGTCTACGGATCTGCATTGTTGGAAAAAATGAGCGTAGGCTATATAGCTTAGTGAGCGGAGCTCAAAACCAACTACAACAATGCAGTTTTGAAAACAATCATCATTTAGGAAATCAAAATCGTTTCTTGAAATCTCTTTCAGAAATAATTTCCAAAACCATTTCCTTTTCAACATGCTAACTTGAAACAAGTTTAAGCAATGCAACCACACATGCCATAGGAAATGAACATGCATCAACCATGCATAAACCATATGTGCAAACCAAGCCTTCCGGCTCCTTTACCATACACATGCTTCAAACATGAGAATAACCATATGAGTTTACCAAGCTCATATTGAAAACATAATCGATTGAGTATATCGGCATCATTGACATGTTGCTCGGATAAACAGACAATTTGATGGCACAACCCCCATCAAGTCACATGGTGAAACAATCATCACCATAAACACACTTCGGTCGGGATGCCACTACCCGCATTGCCTGTTGGTGATAGCACAACCCCTACCACTCGCATCACAATAACACAACCCCTATTGTGAAACCGAAGAATTTCTCACGCGCAAATTTCATAAATATAGTGCACTTCACATCCTATTGATCGATCAATCCATCCGATATAACCCATGTGTCAATATACTCATCGCAACATCAAAAACCACTAATTTTCACCGGGGATAACCACCTCCCTAAAACACATCCCAAAGGCCAAAATCACAAGCTCATGCATAGCATGAACTCAACCAACAACAATAAATCACATGGAATTCATATGGGACTATAACAACAAGCGTTTAATGCATATCAACAGCAGAGGAAACATCATTAAAATGACATGCACATGATCCAATACGTGATCAAAAATAAGAAGGCGAAAAGTCGAAACAACACCAAAACTTACTCTTGAGCTTGGATTGGCCTAATGGCTCAACCCAAACCCTTAAAACACTTCTTCAACCTTGATAAACAATAGAAATCATTTCCACTCACCAGCGATTACCACAAAAAGCTAAACCCCTTTTCTAGCTTTCCGGTTCGCCCACAATTGAGTTCAACAAATCTGGATATTAAATCCCTGCCTCTAACCAACCCAAAACAGTAGATTTAGAGATATTTTCAACACACAAATTTGCTGGAAAGCAGAGATTCAAATACCCAACCAAAACACATATCGAATAAATCTGATACAAGCCGTAAACATCGAAAAGACCCAATTCGGATAATCTCCAGAAAAACCCAGCATAAGATAACATCAAAACACATAGATTATCATCTAAAAACATCATCCCGACATCAGATCAACACCAGCTATTGATTCACCTCAAAATCCACCCAAAAACCCATTTTTTCATACTTCAAAATTCAACACCCAACCCCATTTCGAGATTTCTACCATTCATCCATCACCTCAACACAATAATCACATCAAAACAAAGGTAACAACATCAACAAACCCAGCATTAACAGATCTTACCCAAAAATCTTACCAAAAGCTCATTTTCATCAATTTTAGCCAAATTACATTAAGATTAAGACAAGAGAATAAAACCTTGGTATTTAAAAGAATCAAAGCATGGGAATTTCATTAAAGAACCTTAAATTAGAGGAGAACCACGTTGCTCACCCCCAATGCTAGCTATTACCCCTTGTTTGGCAAAAATCCTTGAGGAAAACAATGAAATAGACTTGGGTTTTAGAAAATCAAGGTAGGAGAACCATTTAGCAATAAAAGATTAATAAGAAAACACTTTTACCTTGAGGAAATCAAACTCAAATGTTGTTTTGCTGAAGGGAGGAAGTAAGAAAGCTTGAAAATAGTTTTTGACGTAAAATGAGATTTTAGATAAACCCTTGTTTTAATTAAATCATAAAAGCTATTTTAAAATATTTGAATAGTCAAAATAAAAGGGGATAATAACCAAATTGGCCCAGCCAAAACAGCTCCTTAAAGATTCAATGTTTTGACTCTTTTACAAAATGGTCACTAAAAACGGATTTTGCAAACTTTACAATTTGGTCACTAAACCAAAATGTTGCGTTTTTCCAAAATTGTTTCTACCAAAACCTTTCACATATTTAAAAAGGATTTTAAGGATTTATTCCATATTTTTCCCAACACCCGAGGACCTTTTTCCCTGAACTTACTCAAAACACTCAACATCGGTCTTTCGGACCTCGAAACTTCATCAGATCTTCCAGACCCTAAACCAAGATGTTAGAACTCTCCCCCACTTAAGAAATTTTGTCCTCGAAGTTTACCTGATGGAAAAAGATGCGGAAACTGACGCTTCATGTCGTATTTCCTCTCCTAAGTGGCTTCTTCAACACCTCGGTGTCGCCACTTCACTTTGACCAACTCTATCGATCTACCACGCAAAACCTTGTTGTCCGTAGCTAATATCTCGATTGGTTCCTCATCATATGACAAATCTGGGTTCAATTTGATTTCCTCAACATGCATTACGTGCGATGGATCTGACCAATACTTCCGAAGCATGGAAACATGGAATACGTCATGTATCTGTTCTAACTCCAGAGGCAAACTCAACTAACGGTAGGTGTTTCTCCCACGAACTCTGGAAATCGATAATACAACAACGTAGCATATCTTCAAGCACTTGTATTACTCGTTCTGACTGGGAATGGTACGAGGTACTAAAATTCAATCGACTACCCAAAGCACTATGCAAGCAATCCCAAAATCTCGATGTGAACCTCGAATCTCTATCCGATACAATTGACTTCGGTATAATGTGCAATCTCACTATCTCACGGATATACAAATCAACCAACTTATCCAAGGAATCAGTCGTGTTAACAGCTAGGAAATGTGCACACTTGGTGAGTCGATCAACTATCACCCAAATTGAATTCTTTCACGAAGGAGACAGCAGTAAACCTGATACGAAATCCATGGCTATCCTCTCCCATTTCCATTTCGGAATCCGTAAAGGTTGTAACAATCCTGACGGAAACTGATGTTCGGCCTTCACTCGCTGACAAACCATGCATTTACTAACAAATTCGGGCACATCCCTTTTCAATCCAACCCAGAAGTAATCATTCTTCAAATCTCGGTACATTTTCGTGCTACATGGGTGCATAACAAACGGACTAGTATGTGCTTCATTCAAAATGGTACGTCGCAAATCAGCATCTTTAGGCACAACAACTCTATTTTTGTAACACAAAACATTACCATCTCTGAAACTGTACTTGATCGGTTTACCTTCCGCGATATCCTGAACATGTGAAGCTAAGAAACCATCTTGCAACTGTTTCTCACGGATCAACTGTTCAAGGGATGGTTTCACCTGTAGTTCTGCAATCAACCCTCCATCATGCGACAAACTCAACCTAGCAAACATCGCTCGAAGCTCAACTGCTACCTTCCTACTCAACGCATCAGCTACCACGTTAGCTTTACCCGGATGGTATTCAATAGTAAGATCATAGTCCTTCAATAACTCAACCTATCTACGTTGTCGGAGATTCAAATCTTTCTAAGACATCAAATACTTTAGACTCTTGTGATCAGTATACATTGTACATTTCTCACCATACAAATAGTGCCTCCATACTTTCAAAGCAAACACAACAGCGGCTAACTCAATATCATGTGTGGGGTAGTTCTTTTTATGAGTCTTCAACTGTCTCGAGGCATATGTGACAACTCTCCCATCTTGCATCAATACACAACCTAGGCCTATATACGAGGCATCACTATAAATCACATAGTTTTTCCCTGTTACCGGTTGCACTAACACAGGTGCTCTAGTCAACGTATCTTTCAAGCGATCAAAAGCCATTTGTCTCGCTTTTGTCCACTCATATCTAACATCCTTTTGTAACAATTTCGTCAACGGAACAACTATCTTAGAAAATCCTTCTACAAACTGACGGTAGTAGCCTACCAAGCCTAAGAAACTATGAACCTCAGTCACAGACTTCGGTTGCTTCCAATTCACAACAGCTTCCACTTTCTTAGGATCAACTCTAATACCATCCGCTGACACGACATGCCCTAGAAAGACTACCTCTCAAATCCAAAACTCGCATTTGCTCAACTTCGCATACAACTGATTATCTAGAAAAGTCTTCAACACAAGTCACAAATGTCTATCATGGTCTTCCTCAGTGCACGAGTAAATCAGTATATCATCAATAAATACCACAACAAACTGATCTAGGAACTCATGAAACACACGGTTCATCATGTCCATAAACGCGGTTGGTGCATTAGTCAACCCAAACGGCATAACCAAAAACTCATAATGGCCATAACGGGTCCGGAAAGCTATTTTCGGTATGTCTTGCTCCTTCACTTTCAACTGATAATACCCAGATCTCAATTCTTTCTTCGAGAACATTGATGCATCCCGCAACTGATCAAACAAATCATCTATTCTCGGCAACGGATACTTATTCTTCACAGTTAACTTATTCAACTGACGGTAATCAATACACATACGCATACTCTCGTCTTTCTTCTTAACGAACAAAACTGGTGCACCCCAAGGCGATATACTCGGACGGATAAAACCACGATCTAATCATTCCTGAAGATGAGTCTTCAGTTCTTTCAACTCTTTCGGAGCCATCCGATACGGAGCAATCAATACAGAAGCTGAATCAGAATACAACTCAATAGAAAACTCAACTTCTCTATCCGGTGGTAAACCATGCAACTCTTTAGGAAACATTTCAGGAAAGTCACAAACTGCTCTAATGTCTTTTGGTCGGACCTTACTCATATCTGGATTCATCACATAAGCTAGGTACGCCTGACACCCCTGATCTAACATTTTCTGAGCCTCTAAAGCAGAAACTACGTTGGATAAGAATTTAACATTCTCACCAACCCCTACTACTTCATAATCGTCCAACAATCTCAAGCTCACTCGCTTAGTCTCAAAATCTACCTTGCCTTGTGCTCTACCAACCAATCCATTTATAATATCACATTAAACCCATAGAAAGGCAATTCCATCATATCAACTGGAAACACGTGACCCTGAATCATCAACGGACATCTGTGATACATCTTTCTGACCACAACTGTCTCGCCAAACGAACTAGTCACATTTGTACCCACATCAAGTATCTCGCAAAGTACATCCAACATCTTAGCATGCTCACTCAGAATATAGGAATGCGTAGAACTAGAATAAATCAACGAAAGCAATGTCAAAGACTGTAACATGAAATTACCTGCAATAGCATCGGTGTCGTTCCTGCCCTCTCTGTGTGCATACACTCTCGCTGGTCCGCCTCCCTTAGGCCGAACTGCAAGTATATGTGCCACATTCCTTTGTCCCTCGTTTCGTGGCTGAAAGTTCCCTCGGCCTTGTTGGTACTCGATAGCTTTGTATCGGTGCCTGACCACCTCTAGCTAGCTGAAGACAATCTCTCTTGAGATGATCCTTTGATCCACACTGCTAGTATGTACCATAGGTTCCCCAACACTCTCCTGGATGAGACCTACCACACTTGGTACACTCGGGTGAACGATGAGCAAAACCTTGGCCTTAATGGCCACGTCCGGGGTTGCCACCCCCACGTCTATAATCAAAACGCTGCCTCTTGTCCTTGTGCCCCTTGGCTCGAGCTACTAGCACATAAAAATCTGTATAATCAGTAGCCAACATATAGGTCTTCACTCCCTTGGTCAAACCATACTGAAACCTCTCACAACGTTCCTTCTCAGTAGGAACTAGCTCAGTAGCATACTGACTCAGTCTAACAAACTGAACCTCATACTCTGAAACGATCATGCTCCCCTGAACTAAGGCCATGAACTCGCGCTTCTTCTCATCTTGGTACCTCAACCTCAAATACTTCTTCTGGAAGGCAGAACGGAAGAAATCCCAAGTGATATCAGCAACAGTCATACTCGCGGTGATCGTAGTCCACCAGACATACGTGTAACCCTGAACTAGAGATTCCACACAACCCAGCTTACGTGCATCACTGCACTCTATCTGACCCAAAATCATGGTAGTGCTAGCTAACCATGACTCAGCTCCTTCGGGCGATAACCCACGATACTCTACTCCACCCAAACTACGGAGCCTCTCGAGGGGTAACCCTTCCCTCTGACCATACTACGGTGCAGTTGCCTGTAACCAAGCCAACGCAGACTGAAAAGCCCCAATAATAGCCTGAATCAACAGGCTCATATCAACTCCGGCCTGACCCTGGCCACCACGAGGTTCCACACCTCGCACATTAGCCCCACCACTTGGAGGAGGAGGAGGAGGAGGAGGAGGTAACTCTCCCTCTAGCGGGCCTCCAGCACCCTCAACAGGATCCTCACGCAGCTCACCACCCGCCTGACCTCTTCTAGGTCTAGCCATAACAAAAATGCAATGCTACAACAACAACAAATAAGACAAAAGGAAATGATTCGGGTCAGCAACGTCAAGGGTCCAAGGTGATCCAGTATTATATATGGGTTTTCCTGATAATAGTATGTGGCAATGAGTACCTTACACAGCAAGCAATCTCAACAAACAAGCATGCACCACCTTAACACACTTACCTCACTTACCTTTACGGTTGCACGACAACCAACGCAAGCCTTTCTGAAGGAAACCAAGGCTCTGATACCAACAGATATAACCCCCTCGACCTAGCCTAGCCGCCAGACTGTATCGAGTGGACTACACGGGACTAAATGAAGAAAGATCTGAAGATTTCCCTCCGTTTAGCAACCATATACGCATTGATTAATATCTTTTCTAGATTCTCAAAATTAATCTTAAGTTATCGAACACGCAGCGGAAGAAAGAACAAAAATCAAGCATCGATTCAAACAAAAAGGTAACCAGGGACCAAAATGCAAAAAAAAATAACTTCAAAGATGCCTTTAACTAACTTCAACGACCCTGGTTTCGATACTCGTATCGAAACGGTGCTTCACATTATCGAAACGTTCCGAAATGGCTGGAGACCGTTCCGGCCCTGCTTAGCCCGTTTTGATACCTGTTCTGAAACGCCAAGGCAAAAACAAGGGTTGTTCTGAACCGTTTGAGCCTGTTATGAAACACCCTGCTGCAAAAATAACAAAATTGCAATTTAAGCATCTCTAAGGGTTTTTAACTTGCTTTTAATCACCACATACAACAAAGAACCAGCAATATCAACATATACACACTAAAACCAGCCATCACACGTCCAATATCAAGAGAAACATAAACATGCTTTACATACAAATATAAAGAAAGCTTCAAGATCCCACATAAGAAGAACAAGGTCCAAAACTATGACCACAAGACATAAGATAAGAACAAGCCATCAAGATAACTGTCAACATGTTCTCAACACAAGGAGTTTACAAACACTCCCAAAGACATAAAAAAGGTTCACCCTCATTGCCACACACACTATTATCTAAGCAAAGTCATACTTGAGCTAAGAGTGGACACTTGGATCACTTCCCTTGCACCGTTGCCTTCTAAAAGGTCTACGGATCTGCATTGTTGGAAAAAGAGAGCGTAAGCTATATAGCTTAGTGAGCAGAGCTCAAAACCAACTACAACAATGCAGTTTTGAAAACAATCATCATTTAGGAAATCAAAACCGTTTCGTGAAATCTCTTTCACAAATCATTTCCAAAACCATTTCCTTTTCAACATGCTAACTTGAAAAGAGTTTAAGCAATGCAACCACACATGCTATAAGCAATGAACATGCATCAACCATGCATAAACCATATATGAACCATATGTGCAAACCAAGCCTTCCAGCTCCTTTACCATACACATGCTTCAAACATGAGAATAACCATATGAGTTTACCAAGCTCATATTGAAACCATAAGCGATTGAGTATATCGGCATCATTGACACGTTGCTCGGATAAACGGACACCTTGATGGAACAACCCCTATCAAGTCACAGGGTGAAACAACCCTCACCATAAACACACTTCGGCCGAGATGCCACTACATGCATTGCACGTTGGTGATAGCACAACCCCTACCACTCGCATCACAATAGCACAACCCCTATTGTGAAACCGAAGAATTTCTCACGCGCAAATTTCATAAATATAGTGCACTTCACATCCTATTGATCGATCAATCTATCTGATATAACCCATGAGTCAATATACTCATCACAACATCAAAAACCACTGATTTTCACCGGGGATAACCACCTCCCCAAAACACATCTCAAAGGCCAAAATCACAAGCTCATGCATAGCATGAACTCAACCAACAACAATAAATCACATGGCATTCATATGGGACTATAACAACATGTATTTAATGCATATCAACAGCAGAGGAAACATCATTAAAATGACATGCACATGATCCAATACCTGATCAAAAATAAGAAGGCAAAAAGCCGAAACAACACCAAAACTTACTCTTGAGCTTGGATTGGCCTAATGGCTCAACCCAAACCCTTAAAAAACTTCTTCAACCTTGATAAAACAGTAGAAATCATTTCCACTCACTAGTGATTACCACAACAAGCTGAACCCCATTTCTAGCTTTCTGGTTCGCCCACAATTGAGTTCAACAAATCCGAATCTTCAATCCTTGCCTCTAACCAACCCAAAACAGTAGATTTAGAGATATTTTCAACACACAAATTTGCTAGAAAGCGGAGATTCAAATACCCAACCAAAACACTTATCGAATAAATCTGATACAAGCCGTAAACATCGAAAAGACCCAATTCGGATAATCTCCAGCAAAACCCAGCATAAGATAACATCAAAACACATAGATAAACATCTAAAAAATCATCCCGACATCAGGTCAACACCAGCTATTGATTCACCTCAAAATCCACCCAAAAACCCATTTTTTCATACTTCAAAATTCAACACCCAACCCCATTTCGGGATTCCTACCATTCATCCATCATCTCAACACAATAATCACATCAAAACAAAGGTAACAACATCAACAAACCCAGCATTAATAGATCTTACCCAAAAATCTTACCAAAAGCTCATTTTCATTAATTTTAGCCAAATTACATTAAGATTAAGACAGGAGAATAAAACCTTGGTATTTAAAAGAATCAAAGCATGGGAATTTTATTAAAGAACCTTACATTAGAGGAGAATCATGTTTCTCACCCCCAATGCTAGCTATTATCCCTTGTTTGGCAAAAAACCTTGAGGAAAATAATGAAATAGACTTGGGTTTTAGGAAATCAAGGTAGGAAAATCATTTAACAATAAAAGATTAATAAGATAACACTTTTACCTTAAGAAAATCAAGCTCAAATGTTGTTTTTCTGAAGAGAGGAAGTAAGAAAGCTTGAAAATGGTTTTTGACCTAAAATGAGAATTTAGATAAACCTTTGTTTTAATTAAATCATAAAAGCTATTTTAAAATATTTGAATAGTCAAAATAAAAGGGGATAATAACCAAATTGGCCTAGTCAAAATAGCTCCTTAAAGATTCAATGTTTTGACTCTTTTACAAAATGGTCACTAAAAACAGATTTTGCAAACTTTACAATTTGGTCACTAAACCAAAATGTCACAGTTCAGAAATCGTTTTTCCAAAATTGTTTCTACCAAAACCTTTTACATATTTAAAAAGGATTTTAAGGATTTATTCCATATTTTTTCCAACACCCGAGGACCTTTTTTCCCTAAACTTACTCAAAACACTCAACATCGGTCTTTCGGACCTTGAAACTTCATCGGATCTTCTAGACCCTAAACCGGGATGTTACAGTATCCACTACAGACATTTGGCCTCATTTGGTAGAATATCGTTATCTAACTCCTAGACCGATGAAAAATATACCCTATCTATCAACCCACAATTTTGACCTGAATAGCACCTGTGATTTCCATATGGGGGTAACATGGCACCTTACCAGGAAATGTAGATCATTGTTGGAAGAGGTCAAGAAGCTGATCAGTAATGGGGTCCTGACCCAAGAATTAATTCAGTAGTGGAAAACAAAGAATTAGGGCAAATTTGCATCACGCCAAGAAGGCCAAAATAAGATGGTCCCTATGCTTGAATTTTTTTTCCTTTCGCAAAGATACCAGTTTGATTTTGGTTTTCCCTTTGTGGGAAAAATTCACAGAACAAACTTTGTGACTTAATCCCTAAAGTCGTAGAAATATTTTGTAAAGACATATGTCTATTTATTTTGTTAAGATGGAAAATCGCATCTTCTATATTCTCATTTAGAAAACATTTTTTACATTCTTTGATTCTTTAAACATTCCATTCATTGTTATGGGGTAATTTTTGTTTTCCCATGCACATATACATTTTTCCACACATACACATACATGTATATATCATTTTTTATACTTTGTTTCAAATCTAAAAAATCAATCCTAAGATGCATATGCTTAGAAAAGATTAAATGTTGTAGAGACATTGCAAATATGAGTATTTGTTATCTAGTTGGGCCAACAGAGGATCGAAATGAGTGTTTAGATAATGGGCACACCCATTTAGGAATACCTTCTCAGGTATTTGTTGTTTAAGATCCTTGAGTTGAGTGTCGACTCTAAAATCTCTACCCCCTGAAGATTTTCTCTAGATGTCCATGTATGAGATGACGAATGGAATTCTTTCACTTCCCCTTCACAAAGTAAGAAAATACACTCATTGTTGTCCCATTTTTTAGCCTGGCCGTTTCTTTTTTATAGAACCCAAACCAAGGATCACCTTCACATTGACGGCAAATAGGATAGAATCGAAAGGTGCAATAAAGGAACAGAAAAATTGTACACAATCATTCATCCAAATGAGTACCAATTTTGAAGAACCATGGATGACCAATCATCTTTGAGTAGAAAGTAAGTATCAATGTCCATCTAGGATACGAGCCAGTCCAAGTTTACATCAGAAAGAAATGAACTCTAGAGTGAAAACCGAAAGATTGGTAGTCTAGGGCGATTAAAGAAGCAAAATCAAAAACAAAAAGATAGAAAATGGAAAGAAAGAAAGATTAATTTATACGAGCATCAAATAGTGCAAGAGTAAGGGTACGATTGGAAACTTATACAAATTCTGGCGAGTTGAAGCGCGTCAATACTGAGTCGAAACAAAAGTCAGGTTAGATTTACCTGGTCTAAAACTCAGAAAAAAAGAAATGAACTCTAGGGTGAAAACACAAAAAGTGGGCAGTCTAGAGCGATTCAAGGAAACAAAAATCCTCATCAGAGAACACTTCAGTCATGAATTATAAAGGTGATATTGCTCGAAAATGAATCTTGTTCTTTCATAAACCCTTAAAAACTTACTTGAACCTATATACCCCTTCTTTCGTAACTGTGAAATAGGGCCTACATTACAAGCCTATAAAGACCATTCTGATCATACATAGATGTCTTAGTTGAATAAGAATATCTTCATATCACATTCGGCCAAAGGGATAACCTTACCTCAAGGGACGTCAAATTTCAAGTGCCTGGTCGACACCAAATGAGGGAAGGATGGGGCATGGTGAGATAGTGAGATCAAGAAAGCCACCAAAAAGGGGTTAAAATTAGATATGGGAATTGTTTCTCTCAAAAGCCTAATAGATCAGAAGATACTATATACATGTGCATATATCATCGCAACATTCAAAATCTTCTAAGCATACGCTTCATTCGGATTGATCTTTGACAATTTGAAGCAAATGTGTTATTGTATTTGATATTTTAGGCCGCAACATTCAAAATTAGGTATGCTTCGTTAATTTTAATAAAGAAGATTAAGCTTACAAGATGAGTTCACAGGAGTCGAGGGATTTCGTTCGCCCAAATTTCAAAGTAGACGAAGACTCTGCATATTGAGTCAAGGACGAGAAAAGGTCGAGCATGATACTAAATGGGGGGCAATGAGATGATGAAAGTCCCTATATAAGAGTAGTATAGGGACTAGAAGAGGAACTTATGAAACTGAGTAGAGACCTTGAAGATTAAGAAGAAAAGGAGTTACTCGCACAAGAAAGAAGCGCGAGTCAAATGCGAGATACAGATTCAATGAATGAAGATGAAGATTGATAAGCATACTGCAGAGATATGAAGTGAAATCAGAGAATGACCTTTCAGGGAATAGGGTTTTAAAGATGGATTTGAAAAGAAAAGAAAATAAGAAAGAGAAGAAAAAAAGAAAAAGAAAAGAAGAAGAGAAAGCGAAAAGAAGAAAAAAAAAAGAAGAAGAAAATATTACATTGCATGTATCATCCTCGTGTTAGGGGCATGCTAATTTAGAAACATTTTGTTTGCTTTAAACAGATATTTGAAGATCACGGTTTGCAGCTTCATGTTGAAGAAGTAGATCTTATTGAAGATTTCTATTGGTAGCCTGTTGGTGTGAATCCTATTTAAGAAATATTTTGGTAGCCAGTTGGCGTGAATCCTTATCTTAAGTCCTTCGGGTCATCAGTAAGTCCTTCGGGCATGATGATAAGTCTTTCAGGCCACTAGTAAGTCCTTTGGGCCATCAGTGAGTCCTTTGGGCATGATGCTAACCTTAATGTGATGTCAAGGTCGATAGAAACCGGGGCATCATTTTAAGGGATTGGTGGCAAGTTGGCGTGAATCCTGTTTAAGAAATATTTTGGTAGCCTGGTGGCATGAATCCTTATTTTAAGTCCTTCAAGCATTATGATAAGTCCTTCGGGCCACCGGCAAGTCTTTCGAGCATGGTGATAAGACCTTCGGGCCATCAGTAAGACCTTCGGGCATGATGCCAAGCTTTCTTTTGGATGTCGAGACGAGTACAAATCGGGGCATTGAAGAGTTTAAAGCTTGAAATAATTGGTCGAGGAAGAGCGGAAAGTTCCAGAAGAACCCGTGATTTCAAGGCCAAAGACAAGGAAGTAGGACAAAAATGAGTGCTTTTGGTCTTTGCTTTGTTCTCGTTTCACGAGAACAAGCAAAGAGGGGCAACTGTAATCACTTATTTTTGCCCACCCATATAAAATATTATTAATATTAATATAGGTGTTTAATATGTTTATTATTATTATTATTATTATTATTATAGAAAAATAGATCCTAAAAATAAAAACCCATTTTAATTAAAATAAAGCCCACTTAAACAATAATGTTCAGTCCATTACAAAAAGAGCCTATTTGGGCCCAATCTAATTAAAAAATAGAAACCCTAATTCTTCCTATCACCATGCGCAGCCGCCCCTCTACCGTTGGATCAAGATCTGATTCAACGGTCGAGATCAAACCAGAGAAGCTCTCGGATCGCGCGTGTACGCGCCGGCTGTTTGCCTCCCCACGCGCGCGTCCACGGCACGTTGAGGCCTTTGGGATCCCGCCAGCCACGTGTTCGCATCTGGAGGACGCCACGTCATCGCCAAGACTCCATCGCGACCGTTCGTTTTGAGCCACATCCCGACCATTTATCTCCACAACACCGACGGCCACGAGACGACCGCCATCAACTTGTCGAACTTGCAAAAAAAAGAAAAAAAGTCAGATCCACAATATTGTAAGCAAACACATTCGGATATATATATGAATGTAATAAATGTATTTTGGGAGACTTTTGAATAAGCAATAAAAAAGCGTGAAAATTTTAGAGGTAACTTTCTTGTTACTTTACTTTTTCTTTCTTTCGCATATTCGGAACAAAAATAAAGATATTACCTTGCTTCGAGTCGAGACCGTTCGTCCACCGGTGATAAGCCCTCGTCCTTCTTCGGACCGTGTGGGGTGAGTCGGTAAGGCATATATCAAATGGGGTTAGGGTTTTGAAAAACAAAAACAAAAATGAAGGTTAGAAGAAGAATAGACGATTTGGGTTTGAAGGAAACAAAAACAAAAAAAGGGAGAGGGGTGTAGTGTTTGCCGACGTCAATTAATGACGACCGGCACGGCCAAGGGTTACTGACTCTTCAGACCACCTAACGTTTCCATTGGGAGAGGGGTGTAGTGTTTGCCCACTAGCATCTGTTTCTAGGCAAAATGCCTTGCTGAAATTTGGTAATGCTAGTACAGGAGCATTGCACATAGCTGCCTTCAACTTTTCAAAGGTTGTTTCTAACTCTTCACACCACCTAAACTCATCCTTCTTCAGTAAATTGGTCAGAGGTTTACTGATCTCTTCATACCCCTTCACAAATTTTCTATAGTACCTTGTTAGCCCTAGGAACCCTTTCATAGATTTGAGACTTTTAGGTACTGGCCAATTCTTCATTGCCTCTATCTTTTGTGGATCAGTAGCCGCTCCTTCCTCAGAGATAATGTGCCCCATGTATTCAATGTGTCTCTGACCAAAGAAGTATTTCTTTTTCTTTGCATACAACTAGTTGTCTCTCAAGACCTGTAGAACCATTCTCAAATGCTCATTGTGCTCCTCTAAGTTTTTTCTGTAAATCAGTATGTCATCGAAAAATACCAATACAAACTTCCTCGTAAATGGGCCAAACAACTCATTCATTAGGGCCTGGAAGGTGGCTGGGGCATTGGTTAGCCCAAAGGGCATTACCCTTAATTCATAGTGCCCTTGGTGTGTCCTAAATGTTGTCTTGGAAATATCCTCCTTCTTAACCCTAATCTACCAGTATCCTGACCTCAAATCAATTTTTGAAAAATACCTTGCCCCTTTCAATTCATCAAGAAGATCATCAACAATGGGAATAGGGAATTTGTTCTTTTCAGTAGCCGCATTCAGCTACCTGTAATCTACAGAGAATCTCCAACTTCCATCTTTCTTCTTAACCATTAGGCAAGGGGCAGCAAAGGGGCTCTTGCTTGTTTGGATTATTGAGTTAGCCAACATTTTAGTGATCTGTTTTTCAATTTCTGCCTTCTGATGATAAGGAAACCTATAGGGTCTTAAGTTGATAGGTTGTGTGCCTGGTTTAAGGACAATAGCATGGTGATGTGACCTCTCTGGAGGTAGACCTTTAGGTTCTTCAAAAACATCAGTGAACTCTACTAAGAGGGTCTGTAGAGTTCTTGGGATCTCACCTTCTTCCCCTCCCTAGCTCAGAAAATACACTTCTCCACAACAATCAGGTTCATTCTCAGCCAACTTCAGCATCCTCTTTTCAGAGATCAACTTCACCTTAGCTGTTTTACTTTCTCTATGCAAGGTGATGTTTCTCCCCTCCTTCTCAAAGTTGATGGTCATCTTTTTAAAGTCTAAGAGTATATGGTTGTATTTACTCATCCAATCTACCCCAAGGACCATGTCACTTCCTCCCATCCTTAGGACTCTAAAATCGTGCTCAAACTCTTCCCCTTGCATCTTCCAGAGCAATTGATTACTCTTTGCATTGTTATATAGTTTCTCTCCATTAGCTACAGTGATAGCTAGTAATGGAGTTGAAACTAATTCCAACCCATTTTTGGCCCAAGTGGGGGTGATGAAACTATGGGTACTCCCACTATCAACTAGGATGTTGAGGGCCCTCTCTCTGATGGATCCTGCTATCCTTAAGGTGTTAAAACCCACACTTTCAGTGAGAGCATTCATTGATATCTCTAACCCCACATCCTGCTGTTTCTCCTTCTCGGTTACCCTTCCTTCTAAGTTATCCCCTTTCTTTTGTTCCTCCACCTCTTCTGACTCTCCTTCTTCCATCACATTCAACTGTTTGAGTTTACATTGATGGCCAGGGTTGTACTTCTCTCCATACCTAAAGCATAGGTTGTGAGATCTTCTGTATTCCATGAGAGACTATTTAGGATTCAGTGTTGGGGTTGTAGCTTTACTGTTCTGGTTTGAGCTAGCATTCCTTTGATTCCCTGGTGACCCTGCTGTAGAGAAACTCTTAACAGTATACTTTTGTCGCCTATGCTCAAAGTTCAGGGCCAGCTCGAACAACTTAGCTTTCCTGAAAGCCTCTGCTAAGTCCCTAGGAGGATGCACTTTAATTTTGTGCCTTAATTTTTCCTTCAACCCGCTGATAAAGCTAGATACAAAATAATTTTCATCCAGGGTTGCATTCATTTGCAGCATGAATGGCTTTAACTCCTCAAACTTGTCTTGATACTCCTCCACTGAGATTTTCTAGGAGAGTTTGTTAAACTCTTCGACAACATCACTAATACTTTTGCTATGAAATCGGTGGCATAGATCAGCTACAAATTCCCGCCATATGTTTTTGCATCATATAGCCATCGAACCATGTTTCAGCTCTCCCACTCAAATACATAGCAGTTATTTCCATTTTGTGGCTCTCTGGGATATTAAAGATAGCAAAATATTTCTCACACCTTCTTACCCAGCCTCTGGGATTTTCCTCATCAAACATGGATGGCTCAATCTTAGGTTTTAGGTTAAAAGAGTTCCACATGTTATCCTGGCTACTCTATTCTATCCTGGGGTTCTTCTGGATGTTCGAAATGTTTCCCTTTTCCTCCTTTAGGGAAGTGAGAGGTGGTTTAGATGACAAAATTCCAGGTTCATCAAGGTTCATGAAATATCTTTCATGGTTATCAATATAAGTAACTAGCACATGTTTCTTACCCTCTTGTTTTGACTAAGTATTGGTTGTTGGTTGCTTGTTCTTTTCAGGTATCACTGGTTCGGGGCTTTCACTCGATCTGGTTCGGCCTCAATAATCTTCCTCAGATCCTCTTGGACTTCATCCATCCTGGTGTCGAATCTGTCCATTCTGTCCTTCAATGTGTCCTTATCCTTCTTCATCTAGTCCATTTGGTGTTGCAAGGCGGCCAAGTTCGCGTCACTCATTTGATGGGACTTCTTAGATTTTCTCAGTGTGCTTGTTGGATCTTAAAACCCGCTCTGATTACCAATTGTAACGATCAAGCTAGAATTTTTAAAGGAAAGGAGATTTCATAATAGAGGAAATAGGTTTTAGGAGAGAAATTTTCATTTCATTCATCAAGCATAAAAACGCACAGCTCAGTACAACCTTGTATATATATATGGTTCATACAAATTATATATAAACAACTGGCAAAACTAACTCTAATAACCAGGGCAATGCATATCCCTTTTAATTCCAACTCCAACAGATAACAACTATTGGGCTTGATAGTCAGCCGGTCCATTTCCTGCATCTCTGACCCACTTCTTTGGCCCGTCCAGAGTTGACCCAACCGCGTCTCGCGAGACGGTGTCGTTCTGCTTGGTCAAGTTTAATTCCTCACGTGCTCCCGACATTTGCGAGTTCAGCTCTTTAGTTTCACTTGCAAGGCTCTTCGAAACTTCTGATTTTCTCTTTTCTCTCGATCCCAAATCAAAAAACACTAATTCCTTCAATACTCCACCTGCGTCCATGACAGAGAAGAGAAGTAGAAACAAAGAGAGAAGAAGATAGTTTTCACTAGATTCATAAATTCCCTTTTATCTTCTAGTTTCTATTTAATAGCAATTATCGTGATCACCAAGCCTAATTAGCTTGGCTCCTTCTCACGTGTTTTCTCTCTTGTCACTTGTTTCTGCTGACTTGGCAATAATCTATATGTGTGCTGAGTTGGCGTAGAGGTGAGCGTTCGATCGAGTCGAGTAAAAAAAAATTGAGTTATTCGAGTTGTTGCGTCATATTTTACAACTCAAACTTTATTTGAAATTTTTTCGATTCGAGTCGAGTTTTCGAGTTCCTATAAAAAAATTAATTGTAATTATTTATCATGTTATAGTACGGTTTGATTCCAAGTTAAACAACTTTCTCTAATCATATAAGATATGCACATATATATTTCTTCATATTTTTTCACATGTGACAATATTTCTTCATATTTTTATATATCGGTATGTATATATCATAAAAATTTGAGGGACTCGTCTCGAACTTAAAAATAAATCCACTAATTACTAAAATTTTTGAGTTATTCGAATTTCTATTTTACAACTCAAACTTTATTTGAAATTTTTTCGAGTCGTTCGAGTTTATGAAATTTCGAGTCGGGTAAAAACAAATCGGGTATTTTCGCCTCAAGTCGAGTCGAGTTATTCAATTTTTTCGAGTCGAGTCGAGTTTTACTCCGGCCTAAGTTGGCGTGGATGGCTCATGGGCCATAACAATACCCTTCTCTTGGAGAGGAACCTTGTCCACAAGGTTCGAAGAAGATATTGAGCTTGAATTTTCCCTGAGTGGCCATGGATTGATGCGTTGATAACCGTCAAGATCCGACTTAAACATGGAACATAAACTATCGGATGTAGTCGAGAGGTGGCATGGAGCTCCATCTTCTCGGCCATAGTAAATAGTAATCACACTTTCAATAGCCATGTGGCCGACACCGGTTTCAGCATTTGGGACATTCACATTGGTACATCTTTGCAATGATAGGATTGCAAATGCTTTCCAATTCCTCCAGCTTGTCCTCAATCTCAAATGCCTCTCCAAGTTGGTTGTTGTGTAACCATTGGATGGCATGCCCACTTGTATATTTATTCTGCAAAACAATTTTCAAACCGAGCGATAGTGGAGTGACATTCAAGAGCAAGAGATCATGTAACTTCTCGTTGCCCTTACCACCCAAGGTAGCCATTTGGACTGCAACAGCCTCGTTCGGGTTAATTCTCTTGCAAAACTCCTTTCCATTGAAGAAATATTGCAAAAGTTGTTGAACCTTGAGAATTCTAGTACAACTTTCCACAAGCACAGCATCATGAGTGCTACTCTTATCCATCTTGGCATTCATCAAACACCTTTCAACCGGTTCTATATATTTTCTAAAGAGATTCATGTTAAGTTCCTCAAATCTAGCCCGGTTGATGATTGTGTAAAAATCAGTATACTCATACCAGGAGTCAATTTCATTGTCATAGGCGTTGGCATCATTCATCATCATCCTCAAATCTAGTGATCACACCTCTGTCTCCAAATTCATCCATAGAACTCAACATTGTAGACTTCCCCATTAACATAAGCCTAAATCAATAAGGATCATCAAGTTTAACCAACACCTTGAATAATTTCCTTTCTGGTTTCTTCGAACAATAATTAACCATATGAAAAACACAAAATACCATCCTTTACATGAAATTTCCATTTCATGGATTTTGTTCCCATTATAAACGTACCACAGATTCATCATAACTAAGTTCCTTGCTGAATATTTGGCATTTTTAAAATCAAATATAGAATAAGGACACTTACTATCCTTGGATCAAGTCTGTATTTGCGATCTCATTCGACAATTGTTCTTGTGATGCAATTGTCTTATCTTCAATATGGTTGTCCGATGCAGCACTGACGTTAGAAAAAATGGAGATCCATGATTCATCAGTTTGAAAACCATTCCCCTCACTATTCTGAATCGGCTGATCGACCATTTTTCCGTTTGTCGTGTGCACAACAGTCTGCAATGTGTGTGCACATTATCATAGAGTTAAAAATATGTATGAACAAATATTACCTTCTAATATAAGTTTTGTATGGATGTTTAAATCAGTACTAAAAATTTATGGAGACTGCCTTGATATTTAGCAGTTGTGGCGCCCCACACCTCGGCAACATCTTATAATATTTTATACCTTAATAAGGATGATTATGCCTTTCATGTAAAGACTTGTAAGCTAAATTCAAGCAATTAATTGAAGCACTGTTTGTACAAACTTATCACCGGTTATAAGGGACAAATCTTTCAGTGCCAAACCATCAATAGATTGACATTTGTCTTTTTACTGCAAACTTTGTACATATCCAGTTTTTATGAAGATTGGTATTGAAAGATAAGTCTCAGCCCTCAGGTGGCTTTAGATGCATAGTCCAGAATTTAAACATGGTGTGCTTAGTTCTGGCCATGATCTTGTCTAATTTCTGTTAATACTATTACTTCTCTGACTCGGACAGAATAATATAAGAGCCGTACCGTATCGAAACTTGCTGTGATGGGCATTCACACAACCAAGTTAAAATTAAATTAATAGTGCGATTAGAAAGCTAACAGCAGCAATAATGCATGCAGTCATGGATAAAGTTACATACAACAGACAACCAGGATAGATTAAACAGCAAGAAACCTTCGAAACGAAGATGACCAAAATTACAATGACAAGGGTTAGATTAATTTGATAAGCAAACCTATCATAAGTGCAGCAGGAAGAGTGGCGACTGAATTCACCAATGTGGAGGCATCAGACATACTTCCCAATGGGGCACCTGCAGGGGCAAGTCCAGGAAGTGACCCAGTAGATGGCACTGTAGAAGTCTTGGGCACATTTGTAGTGGTACCATCCGACTGCGGTGCAGGTGCTGGGGAAAATACCGAATCCCGTACATAAGTAGGTGGGGCTACAAGGGGAGGAAATTGCTGTGGTCCTGCATTATTATCATTTTTTTTAAATAATGGAAATTTACATCAGTCAAGAAGCTTTTTATGACCATCTGGAAATATATTTGAATTTGGAAAGGTAAACCGCTCATGCTCGACTCCTCGAGATTTGAAGTCACGAGTCTTATCACAGAATCTTAAACTTTCACTTATTTTAACAAAACAAAGCACCAGAATCGTCAACGATTATGCATCAGTGAAGGTAACAAAAGAATTCAGTATGTTGATGAATAAATGATTGTTATTTGTATTTGTAGATGCTACAACAAAAAAGATCAGATAAACGAGACCAGAGAAGAACTATCTCATTCTACTTTGTTAATGCAAAAAAGGAAATAAATATATCCACATCATTGGATTAGAGAACTCCAGATCATGCTGAAATTAAATGATTTATTGTCTTCATGCATTTTGGAATCACAGGCATTGAGAACAGTATTTATAAACTTGTACCTGGACATCGAGGTTGAAGAGAGGACGACAACCTGCAGAACAAAGGCAAGGATCGGAAGGGTTCAGTCATCAGAAAAAGCTGAACATGGAGATCACTTTTTACATAAATATCAATAAAAAGTAAGTAAAGGTGCAGCCTACGAAGTGATGATGGTGCCGTTTGCATAACCACCGTAGGCACAAGATGTAACGTTGCATCCGGCACTACTTTGCTGCACTGTAACATTCCCTAGCTTAAGATTGCTGCTTTTGCATTGCATGCTTGAACAGGAAACAGCCAACGGAGAAGGCATGCAGTACAAACTGCTTGACACAATCAGTAAAGATGATTAACTCCACACTGTTATATTTAAGGAAAAGAATCACAAGCAGTAAAGACTGTCATACAACTCATAAACCAATAAACTAGGAAATGGCTTAGTTACTTGCGACTCCCGGCACCACAGCTGCACTGGACACAGTGGCTAGCAGTAATAGCATAGCTCCCATTAGGAACAATCAATCCATAATCGGCGGCATATTTAGGAAAATTTGAAGCACAAGCTGCAACAATCGAAAGAACCAACACATAACTTTCATTGTCATTAGGAAACCAACATAAACAATGCGAAAGCTTAAAAAAACTCAATTCAAGGCTGAGAATAGAAATCCACAATTATTCCATCAACTTGAACTCATCAACGCCAAAAATATCAAAGGGATAAAGTTTCAGCTAAAACTACAGAAGGTTATAGCAATACGGTTTGCAGTAATTATACAAAAATCTAATCCTAGTATCCTAACTGAATAAGGAAGTATAAAACTCAACTCTACAGCTGAAAATTCAAGAAAAATTGCAAATTTCAGTTTTAATGTCAACTATACAATCTACCAAAAACAAGGAAATGGAAAACTACCTGATAAAGGAACAGCAAGAATATCACCAGCCTTAATAGAAGTACTCCCCATAGCATTAACATTCATTAAATCTGTGATCGTCGTGGAATAACTCGCCGCAATTCCAGCTAAAGTATCCACTGGATTCACTACATATGACAGATAAATGGCGGGCAGTCCATTATCAGTCCCATTAAAACAAGTACAGGGCAAAGGAACCACAAGGTTCTCCCCCACATCAAGAACAGAAGGATCAGCAATGGAGTTGGCCTCCCTAATCTGATCAGCTGACACCAAACCGGCATAAATCGAATCAGCAATCGACGAAAGCGTGTCCTGCGGGCGAGTTTTGTACTTGGTGGAAACGGATTTCCGAATCCCATCAACACAGGAACACTGGATTGGGATTTTGAGGAAGAGCCGCGATGGAAGGATGTGGTTTTCAACGTCGGGGTAAGAGATATCGATGGCGTTGGCCGTGAGGACCGCAATGGGGTCGACCTGGAAGAGTGAAGCAACCTCGGCCACTTTCAAATCTGTGTAGAGAGTGTACCCCAACAAGGCGTTGCAGGAATCAGAGTTTGAACAAGGCTCGATTGTTGATTTTGAAGTCACTAAAGCTACATTGGAGAAAATTATGAAGCAAATGGTAACATAGGAGAAAATAGTGGGTTTTGGGTCCGGCATTGCCATGTTCCTCTTGAGCTAAGAGCAGGGGAAAACAGACTGTAAAGAACCGAGCTTTGCTTTGCTACTCAAAAGATGGGGTTCTTGCCTTTAGCAAGGGTTTTGGGGTTTTATAGAAACTAAAAGAAAAAGACCCAAGATTTGAAACCAATAAAAGATGGAGTTTTTGCTTCTTTTTGAAGGTTTCTAGGGTTTGCTCAGCTGGGTTTCACCCTCCACTCTCAACAAAAACAGCACTCTTCAAACTTGTGAAAAGGAAAGAGTTGGCATACAATGTAGACAGTTTGACACAAGAAATATGGGTGATTTTTTAGGATTTCAGGGTTTAGGGTTTCTTTCTTTTGTGCAAAATGGTGTACAGCAAGTAAGATGAAGAGAGAGGGAGAAGAAAAGAAAAGAAAGAGACAGGGGAATGAAAAGGAGCGGAGGTGAGAAGAAAGGGACAAATGCGGAGTGAAGTGGAAAGAAACAAACAAGTCAGATTCTCGATCTTAGAGTTTTCAAACATTATTATTATTACTACTACTTTATTACCGTTAGACTAAATTGTCCCTATCCTTTTTAATTATGTTAAAGTATTAATGTAAAATTATTTTCTATATTAATGTTGTAATTTCAATCTTATTAAAATACATTTAGTACTAAAATCTCGGTAATTTCTGTTTCTCATAGAGAAAGGTAGTTGAAAATTTTTTAATGTTAGGAATAAATAAGTAAATTCAGGTTGAGGAAGTTAGATGAGAACTATTTCTTTTGTACCAAAACATGAAAGAAGTATTAAATTAGTGAGTTAAATAGGAAAAGAAAATTACTTTAGTGACGATTTTATCAAAAATAATAATTTAATGATTAAAATTAAAAAATATATGGATAAATTAGTGATCAATGATGTTATTTACCATAATCTTAAAATTGTTGTTTTTTAGGGGTTGGCGTTCGATCGAGATAAAGAAATTTGAGTTATTAGAGTTTGCGCGTCATATTTTATAACTCAAATTTATTTGAAATTTTTTCGATTTGAGTCGAGTTTATGAAATTTGAATCGAGTTATCGAGTTCGTGTACAAATTTAATTGTAATTGTTTATCATGTTATAGTACGGTTTGATTCCAATTTAAACAAATTTCTCTAATCATATAAGATATGCATATATAGGGATAGGATCTAGTTACACGATGTAAAACTCTTTAAGTTTTACACGTTGTTTGGATCATTGGATGAGTGAAGCGGATGGATGAGAATAACAGTAGAATATGTAAAGATTATCACTTGAGGGAAAAAGTAAGGAGTTAATCTCAGCCATCCATTTCCCCCATCCAACGATCCAAAAACATGTAAAACTTAGAGAGTTTTACACTGTAGGGAGAGGGGGTTAGGATCAACTTACACAGTGTAAACTCTTTAAGTTTTATACGTTTTTTGGATCGTTGGATGTGTGAAAATGATGGCTGAGATTAATAGTAGAAATATGTGAAGATTATCACTTGGGGAAAAAAGTAAGGAGTTAGTCTTAGCCATCCATTTCCCACATCCAACGATTCAAAAAAACGTGTAAAACTTAAAAGAGTTTTACATTGTGTAAGTTGATCCTAAGTTCAACTCTAAACCATAAATTATATTCATAATCCCTAAATTCTAAACTACTAGATCTAAACCCATAAACCTTACGCCTTAAATTAAACCCCTCAACTCTAAAATTAAGGCGCTTAAAGAAACTTTTAGTTTCCACCACAAGTGTATCATCTATATATATATATATATATATATATTCACATGTGACATATATTTCTTCATATTTTTATATGGATAACTACATATTTAGTACCCCGCCTATTCATGCGTTATTGTTTTAGTACCCACATATTTTTTGGCAAAATAGCACCTAACGTTATGTTTTCTTTCTATTTTGGTATACCGCCGTTAAAAAATTAACAACATGTTGATTAGGAAAGAGAAAAGCACACGTGTCATGCTAACAAGGAAAGAGAAAATCACATATGGCAGACTGATATGTCATTTTCTCACTCCTAATCAGCTTGATGTTCATTTTTAACGGCGGGGATACCAAAATAGAAACAAAATGTAACGTTAAGTACTATTTTGCCCCAAAAAAAAGGTGGGTGCTAAAACAATAACGCGAGAATATGTGGGGTATTAAATATGTAGTTATCCCTTTTTATATCGACATATATATCAGAAAAAATTAAGGGACTTGACTTGAACTTAAAAAGTAATATACTAATTATTAAATATTTGGAGTTATTTGAATTTCTATTTTACAACTTAAATTTTATTTGAAATTTTTTTGACTCAATTTTTTCGAGCTGAGACAAATTTTGCTACCCTAGTTTCTTTTGCAGCATATTACATGATGTTCAGAACAGAGACATTTGAATAAATTTTATGGGAAATTATATTATTAGTCGCTATTTTATTATCGTTTTTTATTTTGATTATTAAAAATGACACATTGTTGATGTGGAGAGATATGAAAAAAAATTATAAAATCTGTTATGAATATTTATCAATGTAGATGTTTATCATAATTAGAATTTTATCTAAGGAGATTGATTTACTTTATAATTAGGAATATTATCTCATTTAATTAGAGTTCAATGTAATATGTACTTCTTATACCTATAAATAGATGACTTGATAAAGGCATTGTACACAAATCTATATTTGAGAATAATACAAATCTCTCTCTTTCTCTCATCTCTTTGTTCTTCCATTCTTGTCTTTGTTCTTATTATTGTTCTTTGTTATTTTATTCACAACACGTTATCAGCACGACTCTAATCAACTGAGGTCTTCATTGTTTGAATCCAAAAGTAGTTATTGGAAAGATTTCGATTCTAGGATAAACCAAAGATAAGTTTTTTTCTCTCTCTTCATTCTTTTAAATTACCAATTGTCTTTTTCTTTATATTTTAACTTAAATTTTTTATTTAATTTTTTTGAAAAGTTTGGAAGTATGTTTGATTTTATTCGCACATTGGAAAGAGATAAATTTGTGGCTTCTCACAAACCAAAAGACGAATCGACAAAGGCGAAGAGGTTGCGTTTGGTGTAAATTACGTGTGTTTTCTCTTGTTCCTAAAAGAGTTAATTAGCGGTATGCTTATTCATACTTTTACTTATATGATTATATTTGATATTTTTCATATTATTATTTATGTTATTTTATTTGGTAAAAATTAGTATTTTTAACCGTGTTTTGAGTTTTACATGATATGCTTAAATGGCTTAGAAAGAGATGTGATATAAAGGGACTATGAGAAGCTATCTCGGTCATATGATATGTCTCTATTGTTCACGAGAGAAAAATCAATATCGGTAAATTTTGGTTTTATTTTTATTCTTTATATTATTATTTTAAAGTGCGATAAATCATGATGATTTTGAATTTACAAGAAGATTATTATAAAGTTTATATTTGCTCGAAAGCAATATTTCTTCTTCGTCAAAAAACTCGACCATAGACTTCTCCCAATTTCAAGTTACGAAAATCCGTCTTGGTCCAAAAAGTTTTATGGGAGGCATTCCCTGAAGTGAATGCAAAGCATGATGTTTATTCCATGTGATTATCAATGATGGGGCATTCTCTGAAGCGAATGCAAGCATGATGTTTATTCCATGCGATTATTGGAACTGTTTCATTCCATGAAGTGAATGCAGACATGGTAAATCATTATTCAATTAGAGACATAATTTCGATATAATCCAAGCATATTAGCTGGACATCCCGTTCTGCGAGGCTACTGGTCTCAAATGAGGTTTTTAAAGGACCTTGTGGACATGTTTAACAATGCCGCGTACGAGAATTAAATCTTTGTTCTCTATGATAAGGATATGTTAATAAAAACATACTTCACTTTTCACGATAAATAATATTGTTCTCAGACACAATATCATGAAAAAGTTTTCAAAGGCCCACTGGCTCTATTTCATTCCTTGAAGTGAATGTGAGATTATATTATAGAAAGAATAAAAAGTCACATTAGAAGTTGTGGTCATGGTTGAGGCATGGACATAGACATTATGGTCATTTTAAGAATACTTCTACTCACTGATAGTGAGGTTATAAGGATGACAAGAGTGATAAAAGATCATTCAAAGAAAGTGGAATCTTTTTTTATTACCAATGTGATGTTATAAACCATTGGTCTCGTACTTATTGTACGTTGGAAAAATCAACAATGATTGAATGATAAAGGGAAGAAAATAACAAATATGATATTGGTCCAACTTATTTGGACATTGTTAGTCCAACTCATTTGGACGTTGTTGATTTCCTTATAACCCTCGAATGAAATAAATCATCTTCTAATTATTCTCATAACTTTGAAGAGAATTAATAATCTTTTTATTTATTTTGTTTTATGTTTATTTATTTTATACTTTAATTATTTACATTTTATATTTATATTCATGTTAATATTTATATTTATATATTATCATATTTATTTATTTTGTTTAACGTGATTACTTATCAAATTCAACTCATGGTGACGATTTATGCTCAACATAAGCATAAGATATATTTTCTCATTTAAATGCAAGGGAATAATGTGAGTATTATATCTCAAAGTACTGAAAATATTGATGCTCTAGAAGAGCAATAAATTCTTGAGAGAAAGCACATTATGAAAAGTGCAGAATTGCGAATATTGCAACAATTACCGCTAATGGCAATAATATCATCACCACTATAAGTGAAAATTTTAAGAGAGCAATATGAGTTCTCAAAATATCTCTTTAGAAATTATAGATAACATGTGTTATTAATTGGCATTTGAAATAAGCCAATATAGATATAAGTTCTGGTAGCCAAAAAGTTAGTTGAAAGCTCTAGAAGAGCTATATATTGCTACCAAAAGATAATTTCAACTGAGAGCTCCGAAAGAGCTAAATATATTCCTATTTAAAGAAACAATTTTGATGGTCGTACTAGACATGTACGAGTGATATTGAATTACATGTTATGGTAAACAAGAAATTTACAAATTCAGAGATGTATACACACATATATATAGTTGGCATGATTGGTTAGACCATCCTGATCGATAATGGTGCAGAAATTATTGAGATTTACATGCACATATATTAAAAGAACATGTAGTTCTTGTGGTGCTTATTCTCAAAGGAATTGATTAAATTCCACTTATTAAAAAACGTGAAGTTCTTGTGTTGCTTAAAGGAATTGATTAAATTTCACTTACTAAAAGAACCTAAAGTTCTTGTGTTGTTTGTTCTCAAAGGATATAAATGATCCCACTTACCAAAAGAATTAGAACTTAAAGTTCTTGTACTGAAATTGAGACTGTATGTCTTGCATATCTGAACGAAATATGGGCCCATATATCCACAAATGTGGAAAGTTTTATATGATTTTAGTAGATGCATATACATTGTTTTATCGACTTACAACCAGAAGTTTGTGAGATTGATTCTAAAAAGATTCAGATTATGCATTTAGACTATTCGTCTTGAAAAGCTAGTGGGTTTATATTTTAGGCTATATCGGTTGTTACAAATATATTGATTATGAAAAAATACGGTTTAGCAAATTTTTAATTGGATGCCTCCTATTTAATAGCTAAACTGTGAGAACAAAACATTTATTATTTATATGGTATTTCCATATAGCAACATTTATACGCATAAAGCTAACGAGTTATAATAAACTCTCCTTTATGATTTGACTTTTGGTCAGAAGTCATATTTCCTATTTTTTGAATTTTTGAATGTGCGATATATAGTTAAATTGCTCCACCATAACGCACAAAATGGGCAAGTAATAAGGGTTGAGAATATATATTGAGTACGAGTCTCCTTTTATGTTTAAATTCTTAAACATTAATTGGAGAATCATTTATGACATGATTTTTCTCAACATCAGGGGAGATAATAATCAGCTGGATAGAGTAAAATGAATTATCATTATCTAGATCCTCGTATATGAACTATAAGTTCATAAATAATTCATGTTATTACATGTCAACTGCCAGACATATTTACTGACCTAATGAGAGTAATTAAGTCTCATATACCAGCTGAAATGCTCTAAGTTTAAATTACATGTTAGAGCGAGAGAATGTAAATCATGCCTGAAGCATGATAGTTGAAATGGTTCCAATGATCAAAATTCTCGTAAATAGAAAGTAATATGAGATGGTCATATATTGGAGGCGGGTGCTCCTAAAGAGACCCAAGACATATCTAATACTAATAAAACTTTTGAAGAGTTTCAGGTACCTGAAATAAAGATTGAAATCTTGAAGAGATCTCAATGAGTTATGTCATTACGAGAACGGAACCAGAAAATTGGAAAGTTGTCGACAAAGATTTTATAAACAATTTTACATAAAATATTTCTATAGAAGTAAAGAAAGAAATCGACGATCTTGTATAAAATCTATCCAGGAGTATAGATATTGAATTGGCCGATGTTGAAAGACGCTTTGAACTTCTAAAATGGAAGCATTTGGACCAGCAGTCCAAACACCTAAAGGTGTAATGCAAGTGAGGGACAAATAAGTAGTCGTAAATACGACTTGAACTATGATTTATGAAAAGTTTTAATTGCTTCATGGTGGATGCAATTACTTTGGCAGTTATGAAAATTTTACATGCGTCTAATTATTTGTGGATCCATATTTATCATTGAAGGTCTAAAAAGCTATAAGCATTTAGAAATTTCTGAAGAAATTTATTTAGACATGTCTCATAAATATTTTGGCGCATTTGGTATAATCGCCTTAGTGAATACTAATTGAGAAAATATTATAAGAATGATCAGATTTCCTTATGTATTTTATAAAGGAGTTTGGATCAATATCCATTATGATAATTTTAGAACTCCTAAAGAGCTTCAAATTAGAAACTCATTAAAAATACACATTATTGATGTGGAGAGATATGAAAAATAAAAAATTATAAAATCTATATTATCATCATTATTAATTTTTAATGGTTGATAATTAAAAACCTCTTGTCCATTTTTTTCATCCTCTTATCTTTGTAAAAAAAAATATGCACCAATCCACCCTTATGTTGTTTATTTAATTATTTGAGCCTAACAATAGAGATGATTTACGATTTCATAAGATATTACATGACTTAATTGCATCTCTTCAATACTATAATCAATTTCATAAGCTATTAGTCCCAGTTGAAATAAAGAAGAAAATCTGGTTTAGTGGGAAAATGGTCAAATTGGCCATTAGTCCTTCAGTTTTCCATGCTATCAAAAAAGGACCCATCATCAACCACAATTGGGCCAAGACCAATACATTAATAAGCCTAATATCTCACTTGAGCTATCCAAAACTCGAACGAGATTGAACTGGTTCAACCTTTTCTACCTCATGGATGACAGAAACACATAATTCACTGTAAATGTAGAGATTATGAAGAGTAAAAATAATGGTATGATATCTTACGTGTTACTCAAATGAAGGAGATTTTCTCAGCCAAAAATATTGAAAGATTCATAATCAGTCGCAAAGGATACTGAAAGCCTTAAGACATTGATTAAATTTCGAACAGGAGCAATGCCTGTTCATGCAGTGTATACTCAATATTGACACTTGAGAGGATCTGCAGCTCTCTCTGGTGAGCTAAATGAAGGGTCTCCTGGTTTTCCAGCAACAGCAGCGTCAAATAAATCTGAAGGATGATACTGCCTGCAAGATTAGATGTCACACGAGATTAAAATTTCAGTTCGATACAAATCGAGTCGAACCGGTAAACTCCACCCTTATACAGGTCTAAACTTTATTTTTCTTGTTCTACAACTGGAGCCATGCACCAGAATCAACAAGATCTTGAAGATGCAGAAACTTGCACGTTAATTAAAGCTACCAACCTTCTCAATTCTGGAACCATATTTCTCTGCTTCTTCTTCAACATACTGCATGTATATAGAAATTAAAGATTAGAGAAGGTACGGAGGTTAACTGAATGTATATTCGGTATGCAAGCGCACCTGTCCGGTGACGGTATATAGTCTGTTATACCAACCATTGGTTGCCATTCCAATAGCTGTAAACAAATGTCTTCGACTTTCTCCTGGATTTTGCAGTGTGTACTCAATATAATACATGCCTGATGATCAATGTAAACAAAAATTAATTTAATCAAGTACAGAAACAAAAGAGGATGGTGCTGTAAATTGTAATGATAATATATACCATTAGCAGCTTTGCAATCTATGAGTTTTGCAGCCACACCAGGGGGCCTTTGCCAGCTCCGGTCCAGTCCACTAACCAGAGTGTCTGCAAAAGCTTCAACTTTTCCAAAGGATTCCATTCGAGTAAAGTCGGGACCGAGTCCGGAGATGGCTACGCTAACTGAAGCAACCAATTTTAGTTTGATTGCATATGCAAACCACTGAATGGATATAAGAGAGTGCATGACAGATTAGCATTACCATTTGAGTTGGCTGCTTCTTCTGGATAGAAAGCAGTAATAGACTTGAAACTATTGGGTTCACCCGCTCCCACTTGCCAACCTGCAACAACAAATTAATCCAAATTTACAGGAACTTGAATATTCTAATTCTAATTGGGTGGCTTTCCAGCAAATCAACATGTATCATGTATGTAAATTGGGAAAAGTTAGGAGATAGACACTGACCTTGGGGAATTAAAATCTTGTACTTATTCACTTCATCAGTATAATCCCGGAAATCTTGCGGCACATCTGAAACAGAGAGAATCAAGTTGATCAAAATAGAAAAAGAAAGAATTAACATCATAATATATATAGAATATAGTTATGTATGAACATAGTTACCTACCAATCTCTGCAACTGCAAGAGCATTAGAAGTGATCAATTGTGAAAAAGAAATGGAAATAAGAGGTGCTTGAAGCATAAATTGTCTTCTTCTAGTTGAAGCTGCATGGTCATGGCCATGGTCTTCCTTGGTTTCTTCTTGGTTCTGCAGTTGCATTTGCAGGCGGCGTAGGGGTTGCTGCTGTCTCTTGGGATTTGCAGTATTTAGAGGAAAATGTAGTAATCCTCCTCCTGCTGCTGAAACAGGTATTATATCATGAAACCAACGGAGTAATCAAAAGTAAAAATATAAAGAAAAACAGTGGTCGTCTGGTAAACCTCTGTTGTTCAAACATGGTGAAATGTAGTGGTAATGCAGTGACCAAGCTGAGGAGGCCATTCTCGTTTAGCTTTTCCAGAATTATTAATTACTATTTTGGTTCTTATATGTGAACGATTTTTCCCCTTTCCTTTTGTTTTTTTGTGGCTCACAAACAAAGCTTATCTAAAACTCTCAAGAAATCTTTTTTTTTGTGGCTGGATACTAATCCAAATTACAGCGTCTGGGATAAACATGTGGGGCATCTAAAAATGTTAACATAATGCGATTGCCCTTGATGCAGATCGCAGAATCATTTGTTATTTTGGTTCATAAAGCTGTATATTTCAAACATCTGCAGACAGCAGACTTTTCTGTGTGTTCATCGTATTGAGATGTTTCAGCTAAGGCAGATAGCATAGCACACATGTATCTTTTGTTATTTCGTCCAAGGACTTAGGAGACTTAACTTAAGAGAGTTCTAAGTTACAACCAACTGGATATTATTGATGGTAAAACATTCATTTGTCAACATGAATTATCATATACCTAACCATAAAACTCAACAAATTTGCCAAAACCTATTTTCAAAAAAAAAAAACAAATTTGCCAAAACCTTTCTCAACATCTATGTCAGAGTCAAAACCAGATCAGTTCTGTTACTTACACCATCTCGCAATTTCCCAGACGACATGAATCAGCTTTAATTCCGCTTACTCCACAACCTGCAACATTATCAAGTAGTATTCCATTGTTGTTAAAAACGACGCATCCGAGCTCGTCCAGGTTAACCTTCCAACTTTATTGACCTTGTATGTATTTATGTTTTTATCTATACCTTGTGAAGAATTCCGGAAGCAGGAGTAGCTATTTTGACCCAATGAAACATTGAGGGTTAAGTTGGTTCAAAACAAATAATATATTCACTCAAATGTTAGAGGGTATTTTTTTAGCTTTATGCCAATAAAAAGGGTAAACTAACCTATCAGTCACTAAACTATAGGGTCGATTCTATCTTGATCACTTAACAAAATCTTTTGTTAATTTAGTTTCAATCAATTTACTATCCGTTAATTATTAAAAAAATTACTGGTATGACAGTTAAACAATTTTGTATAATAATATATTTACTCCTCGTTACTTACTCATTTAAATCAAAGGCAAAATTACCACAATATTGCTGTTGAACCCCCCCCCCCCCCCCCAAAAAAAAAAATGATTCCTACCAAATTATTTTCAGATCTATGATTGTTTATTGTTCGAGTCAGAAGATCAAAGGATTTTCCCCGTCTTTGAACAGTGTTTTACCAGAAAACATTAAAAAATTCTAAGCATTGTTTAAAGTCGGATTGTGCACCATTCATCTTCAAATAGTGCATGACTTTCCCCCTTTTTACCACGTGTCACTCACCCAGGGCACCGTGCCCTATTCAAAGTCGGATAGACCACCCTCCGACTTCAAACAGTAATGGGCTGAGGGTGTTTCAGCGTTGCAGCTTTGTTCACGTTTGATGTGATGAGGTGGCATGCATGCCGGGGGAGAATAAATTTTTTTAATTGATATAAGGTTGCAGTGATGTGATGAAGTAGTAGTGTAGGTGCAGGTGTAGGTGTAGGATGATAAGGTTAAATTTTGTAATTGTTATATTAGTTATAAATTATATATGGGTAGTGTAATTTTTTTGATTTGAAACCTATTAGTGAATATTAAATTTCGTGTATGGGTATGTAAGGAAAAATTATAGTTTTTTTAAATAGCTTATGTTGATGTTGAAGATAATTTGTTAGAAAAAAATGAGTAAAATTCGAGTAAATAGGGAGAAGAAGAAGAAGCAAAGAAGAAAGTTACGAGAAAAATATTGTAAGTTGGTTTGAAATTTTGATTTTTTTATCCGTGTAACTTTGATGTTGTTTGTAATTTACTTGTTATGTTAAAACGATGAATGTTTTATTTTTGTTTAGGATTATAGTAGTGCGAAAAAATCGTAATTAGTATTTTTGAGAAATTAGTATTGTTTAAAATTATTGTTATTTATAGTTTAAAATTAGGTTTAGTGACAGTTTAAAAACGTAATTAGTATTATTATTGAAAAAAAAATTCGATCATGCAGAGAAAATGAGCAACAACAACTTTGTGGCGATTGTCCATTACAATGGAAAATGGTGAAAACTGACGTCGGTATTGTATTTGAATATGAAAGTCCTACGAAGATTAGATTTAAAAAAAGAAATCACGCTTCGAGTATTGACGGAGAAGATATCGGAGAAAATTAGAGCTCAGATTCATAGTTTGTGATATCGGTGGCTGACATGTTACAATCCAGTCAGATATTCCACAATAGCTCTCAAAGATAATACAAATACGGGAATAATGATCGTAGAGCATGACTTTATGGATATTCGGAATGTCGAGTTATTTACTGATATGCGTGATATTTTCAGCCCATCCAGAAATGCAATTGGAGAATCTAGTCAAATGGGTTTTAGTAACGAATTTGATATATCTGGAGGCGGTTTTGTCGCAATGTTGGCAACCGGGACATCTAGTGGATTTCATCAAGGTGGGTCGTCGACAGATGCAGCATCACACGGGCTGACTTTTGATCCGACTGTTGATGCTAATGTTGAGAACCTACGAGGTCGATGGGGAGAATCACTTGAAGATTCCAACGAAGATGAAGATATTGTGGATCCTGATTTTTTCCTCAATGACGTTGGTGAAGCCCCTAATTTCGGTGTTGGAGAATTTGTTCCGACCGGGGGCGACATTACATTCTATGATACTCATGCTCACATGAACTTGGTGGATTTCGATGCGATGAGGGCGCCGCAATTTCCAGATATGCCCCAATTAACTTCGAGTCAACATGGTGAATTTTTTAAGGGGCTACAATTTAATAAAAAGGATGAAGCTATATTGGGAATTAAAGAGTATAACATCACGCAACATCTGCACTACACGGTTGCAGAATCTACCCCGAAGACTTTCTTTGCGAACTGTGTAAAATACGGAGAATGGTGCAATTGGAAGATTCGAGTAACGAAGCTTAAGAAGATAGATCGTTGGGAGGTCATAAAATACAACAACAATCAAACATGTTTACAAACATCCATCAACCAGGACCACGCCAAATTGGACTCGAGTGTAATAAGCCATCACGTGATAAAGTTGGTCGAAGCAAATCTAAGGGTTTCAGTTACAACAATTCAGGAAACCACTATGCAACAATTTGAATATCAAATAAAGTACAAGAAGAGGTGACATACAAGGGATAATGCATTGCATTTAGTGTACGATGATTACGATAAATCGTATAATAAGCTACAGGCTTTATTGATAGTAATGACACATTTCATCACGGGCACCATAGTGAGGTATCAAACAAAGGATGCATACGACCGACAAGACCAACTACTTCAAGGGTGTCAATTTTTCCATTGACTATTCGCATTGTAAGCGTATGATCCAAGTCGATGGAACGTCACTTTACGGGAGATACTCCCATATATTGTTGGTTGTCGTTGCGCAAGATGGTGAGAGCAATGTCATTCCAATTGCATTCGCAATTGTTGGGGGGAGACTGCGGAAGCTTGGAATTTCTTTTTGACCAGTTTGTGTGACCACGTAGTCTGAGAAGATAGGGTCTGCATTATCTCTGATCGAGGGACATGTATCAAAGCAATAATTAATCAAGAGGGAAGTCGTTGGACACCTCTGCATGCATATCATGCATATTGTATTCGTCACACCGGTAAGAACAAGTACGAGCAGTTCAAAAATCAATACCTTCGCAATGAGATTTTAAGAATGGGTAAGAATTATTCTTTCAAACTAAGTTACATATGCTCATCCAATTATTTGTGTTGATTTTCTAGATGCTAACAACATATATTATGGCACAGGGTATCAACTGCTACGGCCGGAATTTGAGAGGAATATTTCAAATTTACAGAAATACGACGAGCGTGTTTGGAGTTGGGCCAACAATATCAAGAGAGAAATATGGGCCTAATCATATAACGAATGTGGTAGATGATACGGGCAAGTGACAACCAACCTTGTGGAGTGAATAAATGGAGTACTGAAAGGATCACGTCATCTCCCAATAGCAAGCTTGGTGACATAGACTTACTATTGTTTGGCTAAGGTTTGGTCCGTTAAAGGGAAGCAAGTCCAGTCCTTAATAAACATAGGACAACGTTGGGCTCCAACAATTGTGACAAAATGGATGATAATGTGAAGAGTGCAACGTCGTTAACAGTTCACGTATTCGACCGAATGAATGAGACTTTCGATGTTGTTGGTTCTAGAACCCGACACGGAGCACCCCACTCAAACGTATTTTGAGTAGATTTTAAACGTAGATGGTGTGACTATGGCGAGTTCTAGGCGTGGCGATATCCATGTGCTCATGCAGTTGCAACATGTATGTTCATCAATGTTGACCCGTACACATATGTTGATGAATGCTTCAGTCTCAATTAGATGTTAGATACTTACAGAATTGAGTTCCCACCGTTCCCGAATTCAATGTATTGACCGCCAATGGAGTATGAAAAATGGTTATCAGATCCTACACTCCATAGAACTCCAATTGGTCGACCTAGACCGACTTGCATCTACACCAATATGGATTTTCATCACACAGAGAAAGGACAGTGAAAAAGATGTACCATATGTAGGGCTGAATGCCATTCGAAATCAAAATGTCCAAATGAACCATGATATGTGCCTATACCTCATTGATTTCTAATGTTTGCTCTCAAAAATATTATGTTTGTATCTGAAAATGTCCAAATGTATGGTAGTTATACTTAGGCTCGTAGCACGCTCGAATTGTTAAAATGGATCAACTGAAAATTTCAATAATCGTTAAAATGGATCAACTGAAAAATTTAACCCAAAAATATTGTGTTTGTATGAAAGTCAATTTAATTCAACGCATTCTTTTATTTTTAAATGCGTGCACTTTTTTTGCATTCTACCAATTTTTTTCTTTCAAATTCAATTAATCTCCAATTTTAAATTTTAATTTTTTAAAACTATTTTTTCTTCATGTGTAATTTCTGGTCATGAACGGGATCAGTCGCTTCATAACGACGCGATGCTCCTCGAGCTTGTTATGGCCTCTATTCTACCACAGGATCCTTTTCAGTGCCATCTTCACTGTAGCTTACATCCTGAGTCACCGAGGGCATAGGAGGCAGTGTTGTGAACAAATCCATGTAACCGCTCTACCATCCCATAAACTGTGGCGAATTCATGAAATTTTGTATTTCTGACAAATCCATGTACCGTCTGAAGTTCGAGTACATGGGTAATTGTGGAGGAACAAACTCATATGTGTATAAGACATCATCATCAAACACGTGAGTATCTGAAGAGCTCGGGCTAACTTTCTAGTTGAACAAATGTAGGAGCCGGTTCCTTTTCCCATATAACTGTTGGGCCTACTTCTGGTTGTTCTCACGTGGTTGGCCAACCTTCGGGGTTTCTACTCCACACGAGATTTTGAGATGCGCTCGTTGCACTCTTAAAGATTCAACCTTACCACCATATTTTTTTTTGACCTTGTTCTCGTTCATCGACCGAAGTTAAGTATGTTATTTCATTTGTTGAGTGTGTAAAAGTTCTATAATTTACCTCATATTTAACCCATATTTCTGTTCCATTCAAGCATATTTCATTGCATTTAGGTTAGATTTCAGTTATACATCACAAATATATTAAACGACACAGTTTCTACTGAAATTGGTTGCTTTTGTAGGTAGTTGCTGTAGCAGATGGAGGGCAGTGGAGAGCAGACGCTGGGTAGTAAAGAAACAGAGCTGGAACTGGATGTGCAGACGAGGAGGACGATGCTGCCATGGCCGTTGTCGTGGCAGCCAAAGACGGCAGCAGTGGTGAAGAGAGGAAGCAAAGTGGGCCTCGACAGAAAGAGAAAATTAAGCCGGTCTGTCGTGGAGCACCCTTATATTTTTCCAAGCCCTAGATCAGAATGAAGGCCAACCCAAGGTTCAAGGAAGAAACTCCAAGCAAGAAGGAAGGACGAATTAAAGATATATTCTCTGAAGATTTAGTCTTTAATAGAGTTGTACTTTAGTTTAAACTTGTATTCTTGCCATATTAGAAAACTTAAACCCAAGGCCCATATAAAGGCATGTAATTCGACCTAGGGAAGCATATCTTCATCTCTAGCCTTCTTCCCAAAACCCTAGCCGTTTTCCCCTTCTCATCATGTTCTAAACTTCCCCTAGGGCCACGAGTTGATTTGTAAAGTAGTTGCAAGGATTGCATTTGTTTAGGATTTTTTTCTGTTCAATAAAATAGACTTCAAGTTTGCTTATTCTGGTTTTCAACATCTTGCAAGAGTATCAGGAGAGCATTGTGAGATTATCTATTTACTTAATATCGAGAGAGTTAAGTATACGAAAGGAATAAGTACATGTTCTACAATTTATGGTTGAACTATCTCAGACCTAGGGATAGGAAGAGGTTAAGTGGCTAAGGAAGAATTCAACAACATCGATGTTCATCCTTCGATTCACGCCGGGAGGTATCATCAAAGACGTGCTCATCGACAAACTTGGACCTAGGGATAGGCCAAGGCACAACAGAGATTCTTGCCAAGCTTGAAGTACAGATTTGTGTGATCGTTCCCGCAACGAACAACAGACCGCTGCCGCGACAGGTGCTGCCACGACAGGCGCGACGACAGAACAGATATTCCCAGACTTTGCAACACCTACACTATTGAGCAATTCAATACCGGCCCATTCTCTCTATCTTGATTTTTTTACTCTTAATTTCCAGTTATCTTTATTATTTCGTGACAAACATATTAAACTATTATTTTTCCCTCGTGCAGTAATCCAAGGTGAAGCTATTAGCCCAGTCCCTGTGGAGACGATATCCGATACTTACGTATCACTTTACTACTTGCGTCATGTACACTTGCACTACATTGCGATAGACACTTTTACACGCAACAAGTTTTTGGCGCCGTTGCCGAGGACTGGCAACATATCTTTACCCAATCTTTTACTGCACTTCTTTTGTCTTTCTGTTTTATTTTTCTTGAGTTGTTCAACTTGTGCTTTTCAGAAGGTTTTTTGTTTATGCGCAGATCGGGACGAGGAAAGGAACCTGAGTACCAGATAGATCCTAAAATCGAACGTTCGTGCAATCTTAGGAACCGACTCCAACTCGTATTAGCTAGAAACGAATACCTTGAAGAACAATTAGAGGCCATGAACAATCCAAGGAATCCCCAGGATGCTGAAAATCTTGCTAGAAATGGAGGGAACGATCCACCTGCCGACCCTCATGTCACTGCCACATGTCGGTCATGCCGAGACTACATGCTCAATGATCATGTGGAACTAGAAACAACCCTGCCAGACGTAGACGTTGACAACTTTGAGCTAAAACATGTTATGTTCAGCATGATTAACAATGCTGGCCAATTTAGTGGTGCTGCTACAGAGGATGCTAGGGAGCATCTGAAAACGTTCCAGGAAATTTGTGGTTCGTTTAGACTACCAGGAGTTAATTTGGAGATACTGAGGCTTCAGTTATTTCCTCATTCATTGAGGGACAGGGCAAAGACTTGGTGGAATAAACTAACGTCGGGTTCAATACGAACTTGGGCAGATTTAACTCGTGAATTTTTGTCTTGTTTTAATCCTTCACGCTTATCTGAGCGATTACGTAACAAAATTGCTACTTTTCAACAGGAAGATGACGAGCCAATGCACGAAGCCTAGGACAGATTTACCACTCTTCTAAGGAACTGCCCAATGCATGGATTCCCCGTTTGGAACCAAGTAACTAAATTCTATAATGTTGCTAACTTACAGACTCGTATGAGAATTGATTCAGCAGCAAATGGATTGCTGCTGGACAAAGATCTAGAAGATGCAATGGCAGTATTGAAAAATCTGGCGAAGAATGAGGAATAATTTCCGACAGCAAGAAGAGGGGGTAAACGAGTTCTAGCTGTAAAAGACTATGAGGCCGATAGTTCTCTAAAATCACAGGTGGCATATCTCACTAAGGCAATGAAAAAGCTCTTGAAAGAAGATTCACAGCCTACCTACTCTGCTGAAGAGGTATGCGAGACTTGTGATGGAAACCACAGTTCGGAAGATTGTCCGCTACAGTTAGAAGAAAGGATGTATGTTGGGAACTACAATAAACAGAACTACAATTCCAACAACTACAATCCCAACTGGAGGAAGGATCCCAAGTTCTCTTTGAGCAATCCTTATAATGCCCTGAATCCTCAAGCACAGAATACTCAGAATCAGTGAAGACCTAGATTATTGACTCGGCAACAACCGCAGCAGCAGCATCAACAACCACCAGCTGCCACGACTAGTATACTGGAACAGACCTTGGCTACGTTTATGTCTCAAACATGAACTTATATTGAGAACATGAATCATTTTGTCAAGAAGACAGAAACATTCATGGATAAAACAGAGATGCGAATGACCAACCATGAAGCTACTCTGAAATCATTGGAGACACATATGGGTCAGGTTTCCCAGCATATTAAACCGAGGCAGAATGGAAGATTTCCTAGCAATACTGAAAATGCTAGACAACCCACACATGAGCAGTGTAAAGCCATCACTACTAGGAGTGAGAAGAAATTACCAGGGCCAGAGAAGGAAACTGAATCAGTTAAGGAACCAGCCTTGGAGTCACCTGCTGAGAACGTTGCCCCGACAGTCGACAAACAGCCTGCTGCCGATGAACCTATCACGACAATAGAAGGGATAGAGGAGAAAGACGAAGAACCTAAACCTTTTCAGATCTGAATGCAGTGGGAAGGACGTATTGTTGATTATCGTCCCCCCACCTCTTTTTCCTCAGCGGTTACAGAAATTGAAACAGGAATCCTAGCTTAAGAAGATTTATGATATTTTTAAGCAGGTCCATATCAATATTCCACTGTTAGATGCGATAAAGGAGATGCCTGGTTATGCCAAATTTCTTAAGGATGTCATGTCGAAGAAATCCAGACTTGGGGAATTTGAAACGGTCAAATTGACAGAGGGATGCATGAGTATTCTGCACAAGCATCCACCCCAGAAGAAGAAGGATCCTGGGAGTTTCATCATACCATGCATAATCGGAGATAAATTTGTGGGTAAGGCACTTTGTGATTTTGGTGCTAGTATAAATTTAATGCCCAAATCTGTTTTTCAAAAATTAGGTATTGGAAAGGCTCGGCCCACAACAGTAGTACTGCAGCTGGTAGACCGCTCTTACGTTCATCCAGAAGGAAAAATTGAAGATATTCTGGTGAGGGTGGATAAATTTATTTTTCCTGCTGACTTACTTGTCTTAGATTGTGAAGCAGATGAAAACACACCAATCATCCTGGGGTGACCCTTCTTAGCCACATGAAGATCATTGATTGATGTGGAAAAAGGAGAACTCACTATGAGAGTGAATGGTCAAGAGATCAAGCTGAACGTTATCCAGGCAATAAAACATGCTGATGCAGAAGAAGAATGCAAGGCTATCACTGAAGTTATCCTTGACCAACCCTGCATTAGGTCGGGCTGCCACGACATCAAAATTGGCCACTGCCCCAGCAGCCATTTAGAAGACTGTCACGACAGCACCGACGACAGCAACTCCTCAGAATCCGATACATCTGATACTGAAGATCAAGATGAGGTAAATTGGATAGGAAATCGTCCAGGTAAGTTATTCGAGCCCTTAAACTATACCTCGGATGGTCATATAGTCAAAAGCCATCAACTGTAGAGCCTCATGTTCTATATCTTAAGCCCCTGCCAGGGCAGCTAAAATATGTTTCCCTTGGTTTAAATGATACGTTGGCCGTAATCATCTCTTCCAAGTTGATGCAGGAACATGAACAACAGCTGATAGGGATGCTGCAGCAGCACAAAAAGGCTATTGGATGGACGATAGCTGATATCCAAGGCATCAGTCTGGCACTATGCATGCATAAAATCCTCTTAGAGGATGATCATAAGCCGACCATTGATGCACAAAGACGACTGAACGATGCTATACGAGAGGTGGTTCGTAAAGAGATCATAAAATGGCTAGATGTTGGAATAATCTATGCCATCTCGGATAGCAAGTGGGTGAGCCCGGTGCAGTGCGTTCCCAAGAAAGGGGGAATAACCGTGGTAACCAACGAAGAAAATGAGCTAATCTCAACCAGGACTGTGACCGGTTGGAGGGTTTGTATGAACTACCGGAAGCTTAACAAAGCTACCCGAAAGGACCACTTTCCCCTACCCTTTATTGATCAAATGCTTGATAGATTAGTGGGAAAGCCTTACTATTATTTTCTTGATGGTTACTCAGGTTATAATCAAATAGCCATCGCACCGGAAGATCAAGAAAAGACGACGTTCACATGCCCATACGGTACTTATGCTTTCTGGAGGATGCCATTTGGACTTTACAATGCACCAGCAACCTTTCAAAGGTGCATGATGGCAACATTCTCTGATACGGTGGAGGATTTCTTAGAGATATTCATGGATGATTTTTCTGTCTTTGGAGACAATTTTGAAAGCTGCCTAGGCAACCTACATAAAGTGCTCGAAAGATGTGAGAAAGTAAACTTGGTATTGAACTGGGAGAAGTGTCACGTCATGGTGGATGAAGGGATAGTCCTAGGCCATAAAATAAGCTGTTGCGGCATAGAAGTCGACAGAGCTAAGATCGAGGTAATCGAAAAGCTGCCACCACCCACCACAGTCTAGGGAATCAGAAGTTTCTTAGGGCATGCTAGTTTTTATCGGAGGTTTATCGCGAACTTTTCGAAGATCACCAAACCCTTATGCCATCTTCTGGAGCAGAACCGTCCCTTCGACTTCAATGCTGAATGTACTGAGGCATTCAAGGTTCTGAAAGAAAAGCTGGTAACAACCCCAATAGTACAACAACCAGATTGGAAACTGTCGTTTGAGATTATGTGTGATGCTAGTGACTATGCTGTCAAGGCAGCACTTGGGCAGAGAAAAGACAAGCTCTTTCATGTCATATACTATGCCAGCAAAACACTGAACGACGCCCAAGTAAACTACACCACAACAGAGAAGGAACTGTTAGCTGTGGTGTTCTCTATTGACAAGTTCCGTTCATATATACTTGGAATGAAGGTCATAGTCCACACAGACCACTCTGCATTGAAGTATTTGTTCACCAAAAAGGATGTAAAGCCTAGACTGATACGTTGGATTCTGCTACTGCAAGAGTTCGACCTTGAAATCAAGGACAAGAAGGGGACAGAGAATCAACTTTCAGATCACCTATCAAGGTTAGATAAGGGAAAAGGTCTACCAGCAGACGAGACACACATATTGGAGACTTTCCTTGACGAGCAGTTGTTTGCTGCCACAAGCACTAACGCAACAGCCATGGCGGCAGGTAAGTTTTCTGAACTCCCCTGGTATGCTGATTTCGTTAATTATTTAATTAGCGGAATAAATCCGCATGACCTTAATTATCAAGCTAGGAAGAGGTTCCAAAATGATGTTAAACATTATTATTGGGACGAACCTCTTCTTTTCAAATATTGTGCAGATCAGGTTATTAGGAGATGTGTACCACAGGATGAACAGTAAGCTATACTACATCACTATCGTGCTTCACAGTATGGAGGACACTTAAGAGGTAACAAAACTGCTGCCAAGATTTTGCAGTCGGGATTTTATTGGCCGTCACTGTTCAAGGATGCCCAAACATTCTACAAAAACTGTGACAAGTGTCAACGGACTGGAAACATCTCAAGGAGACATGAGATGCCGCTGCAAAATATTCTTGAAGTCGAGATCTTCGATGTTTGGGGGATAGATTTTATGGGGCCATTCCCAACTTCATGTGGGGACTTATATATCCTTCTGGCAGTGGACTATGTGTCCAAATGGGTTGAAGCAATCGCCACTTAGAAAAACGATGCCAAGACGGTTCAGAGGTTTTTGCATAAAAACATATTTTCCAGATTTGGCATCCCCAAGGCGATCATCAGTGATGAAGGGAGGCATTTCGACAATAGGGTTATAGCTGCTGCCTTGAAAAAATATGGTGTCAAACATCGGATCGCAACAACATATCACCCTCAGACCAATGAACAGGCTGAAATATCCAACATAGAGGTTAAGAACATCCTCGAAAATTTGGTTAAGCCAACTCGGAAGGACTGGTCTCTACACCTCAATGATGCATTATGGGCCTACAGAACAACGTTCAAAACTCCATTGGGAATGTCACCCTACCGGCTGGTTTATTGGAAAACATGCCATTTACCTGTCGAGATTGAGCACAGAGCATACTGGGCCATCAAGGCAGTAAATATGGACTTGGAAAAAGCAGGACAGAAAAGGCTACTTGATCTGAATGAAATTGAAGAAATTCGAACAATGGCTTATGACAACGCAAGAATCTACAAAGACAAGACCAAGAAGTGGCATGACAAGAAGTTGTTGCCACGACAGTTCTGCCCAGGGCAGCTTGTGTTGTTATTCAACTCTAGGTTGAAACTCTTCCCAGGGAAGCTGAAATCTAGGTGGTCTGGCCCATTCCATGTGGTGCAGGTTTTTCCCCATGGTGTCATCACAATCAGATCTTTAAAAGACGAGCACCAATTCAAAGTCAATGGACAAATATTGAAGCATTATCAGAGGACTGAAGCCCCAAGAATGCAGAAAGTGGTTAATTTAGGAGATGCCCCTCCTGGCATCCCTAATTTACCCTAATTTTATTTTTATTTATTTATTAGGTAATTAGAATTATTTTATTTTTAGGAACTAAAGCTTTTATTTTTAGGGAATAAAGGAGACAAGGAGAAGAGGAGAAGTGAATTCAGCCCACCATCTTTCCATCAGCCCAAAAAGCCTAATTTTGAAGCCTGTCGTTACAGCTGCCGCGACAGACGCAAAAAATCCAGCCTGTCAACACGCTGTCGCGACAGACACGCAAACGCGTAACAGACGCGCAGCAGACACGGAAACACATGACAGACACGTCAGAAACCGCGTAATAGCTGGCCCCGTTATTCGCCCCTACCGTTACAGCTCCAACGGGCAGCAAACTCACCTTCTATATAAAGCCCATTTTACTATTCATTTTTCACTCACTTCTACTCTTTCTACTTATTTCCTGTAGAATATTTACTTGCTTTCATTTTCTTCCACAGTCCTTGCAACATGAGCACTAGAAACACCCGCCGAAGTTCTGCCTCAGGATCTGCCCCGACAGCATCAACTCCAAGATCCTTCCAAACCCGTGATATGTGGGAGGAGAAAGGTTTTATTTACACCTCCAAAACGGAGAACATGGGCTGCAGCCGTTCATAGCCCGCAAAATTAGAGCCCTGCAGTTGCAGATATTCGCGGAGCAGCCAGAGGAGATGAACGTGTCTCTCGTCTGGGACTTTTATGCATCCATCGGCAGCAGGAACGCGACAACAGTCACAGTACGAGGGAAAGAGGTACCTATCGAGCCCGAGTACATCAACACTCTCTACGGATTCTATGTGGGGAGGAAAGAAGATGGCCACCAAAGATTTCTCGAGAGTTTAGAGCCTGCCGACTACGATGTTGTGATGGCAGAACTCACAAACGAGGGTACCGAGTGGAACATCGATCCGAAAAACCCAAGGACGATGAAAAGAGTACAGCTCACCCCGGAGGCAAAGCTTTGGAACGCTTTCATCAAGAAACGAATTATGCCATCCTCTCACAATACAACAGTCGACCAACCAAGGTTAGCCCTCATCCATTCCATATTACATGAGAGGCCAATTAACGTTGGCAGATATGTCCGAGAGGGCATATTGGATTACGCATACCGGCCGATAGGACCACTCTTCTACTCTTATCTCATCACCTCCCTCTGCCGTGGCCACCATGTACCGGAAGCTGCCGAAGATTTACGAGTTCGAGGGAAAGGCTGGACAGACAGGAATATACTCAGCCTGATGGAACTCACTGCTGCCACACCCTTGTCGTCTTTCGACCCTACTGCCACAGCAGCAGAGCCGATAGAGCCCACCGACGCCGAGCCTGCTGCCATAAAACCCAGGCAGCCTACTGCAGCAGCCCCTCCAGCTGACACCTCCTCACATATCCTTGCTGTCGTACAAAAATTGGAGGAGAGACAGCTCGGCCTCATGAGTTTCATCCGAGACTTCACCACCGCTACGATACATTTTATCCACACTTCTTTAAATTACCCCGATGCTTTGTTCCCTACTTTCCCCAATCATTATTTTGCTGCCCCCACCCCTGCCCATACCCCTACACCTACTACCACGCCAAAAACGCCATTTGCTGCGTCTACTCCGACCCCTGCCACAACAGCTGCAGGTGGCAGCCGCACAGCCGACACATCTGCCCGAGGAACCAAGAGAAAGGAGCATGAAGACGACCTTGATAGGTATATTGCTGGTTTCTCTTCTTCTGAAATCTGGGCGGCATCCGACAAGGAGCCCTCTGTCAAGAGGAACTTGTCCAAGGAGTTCACACCAGAGAAGCGGCAGAAAACAATAGCCGATAAAGAAAAATCTGACAGCGGCAGTAGCAGCAGCAGCTCCGAGGTTCAAGTAGTGGAGAAACCTTCTCATATCTCCCCTACCCGTATTCAACCTCCAAGGGAGGCCAAAACCAAGAATACTTTTGCCTCTCCCATCCGCCTGCCAGCACCAGCCAAGAAGGTCACTGCCCGTCGGCAGATTCAACTCAGCAGTAGCAGCGACGACGACAGCGCCTGAAATTTTAGGTTTCTTATCTTATATTGTTGTCTGCCTTTTATTATAGTTTGTGATGTTTTTTATTTTTCATATATGTCATTTGCATTGAGGGCAATGCAACCCTCGAGTTTGGGGTGGCATCCCTCCATTAATGGAGTCTTTTAAGTTTAAAAATTGTATCTTTTACTTAGTTTATTTTTGCTTAAAAATGATGAAAATTTGGTTTAAGTCTTTGAACTGAACTTACATGCCGTGACAACCTCTGTCGTGGCAGTGCCTTTAGGATAGTTTTAGGAGCAGTTTAGAGCCTTACTATAGTTCTAAATCTTAAACACTATTTGTGACTTTTATACTACCTAGAACTCTACTAGTAAACTAGAATAGAAAGCTTAGCACTTGAGTTGCCCCTAGAGGTGCCTAACACTGGCTCTAGGAAAAGAAGTTAAGAAAAATAGACTCAATACACCTAGAGGTGCCCGAAACCGGCTCTAGGAAGTTAGCTAGAGGTGCCCGAAACCGGCTCTAGTCAAACTTAAGCTTGAGAAAATAGAATCGAGTATGCATAAAAACTAAAGGAGCCTAAGAATTGCCTCCAAAAAGATGAAAATTGACATAAAAATTCAATTTAGAGGCTTAACTATTCTAGTAAACTAAGGGAGTCTTGGCATATAATTGTTCACAAGCATGCACACACTACAAAAGAATTATAGCAAGGTTCCGGATGAATCCTGAATTATCCAACAAGGTGTTAGTTCTGAATTGCTTGAGGGCAAGCAAAAACTTGAGTTTGGGGGTGTGTTGAGTGTGTAAAAGTTCTATAATTTACCCCTTATTTAACTCATATTTCTGCTGCATTCAAACATATTTCATTGCATTTAGGTTAGATTTCAGTTATACATCACAAATATATTAAATGGCACAGTTTCTACTGAAATTGGTTGCTTTTGCAGGTAGCTGCTGTAGTAGATGGAAGGCAGTGGAGAGCAGATGCTGGGCAGTAAAGAAGCGGAGCTGGAACTGGATGTGCAAACGAGGAGGACGATGCTTCCATGGCCGCTGCCGTGGCAGCCAAGGACGACAGCAGTGGTGAAGAAAATAAGCAAAGTGGGCCTCGACAGAAAGAGAAAATTAAGTTGGTCTGTCGTGAAGCACCCTTATATTTTTCCAAGCCCTAGATCAAAATGAAGTCCAAGCCCAAGGTTCAAGGAAGAAACTCCAAGCAAGAAGGAAGGACGAATTAAAGATATATTCTCTGAAGATTTAGTCTTTAATAGAGTTGTACTTTAGTTTAAACTTGTATTCTTGCCATATTAGAAAACTTGAACCCAAGACCCATATAAAGGCATGTAATTCGACCTAGGGAAGGATATCTTCATCTCTAGCCTTTTCCCAAAACCTAGTCGTTTTCCCTTCTCATCATGTTCTAAACTTCCCCTAGGGCCACAAGTTGATTTGTAAAGTAGTTGCAAGGATTGCATTTGTTTTAGGAATTTTTCTGTTCAATAAAATAGACTTCAAGTTTGCTTATTCTGGTTTTCAACATCTTGCAAGAGTATCGGGAGAGCATTGTGAGATTATCTATTTACTTAATATCGGGAGAGATAAGTATATGAAAGGAATAAGTACGGGTTCTCCAGTTTATGGTTGAACTATCTCGGACCTAGGGATAGGACGAGGTTAAGTGGCTAAGGAAGAATTCAACAACATCGGTGTTCATCCTTCGATTCACGCCGGGAGGTATCATCAAAGATGTGTTCATCGACAGAATTTGACCTAGGGATAGGCCAAGGCACAACAGGGATTCTTGCCAAGCTTGAAGTATAGAGTTGTGTGATCGCTGCCGCGATGAACAACAGACCGCTGTCGTGACAAGTGTTGCCGCGACAGGCGCGACGACAGAACAAATATTCCCAGACTTTGCAACACCTACACTACTAAGCAATTCAATACCGACCCATTCTCTCTATCTTGATTTCTTTACTCTTAATTTCCAGTTATCTTTATTATTTCGTGACAAACATATTAAACTATTCTTTTTCCTCTCGTGCAGTAATCCAAGGTGAAGCTATTAGCCCAGTCCCTGTAGAGACGATATCCGATACTTACGTATCACTTTACTACTTGCGTCGTGTACACTTGCACTACATTGCGATAGACACTTTTACACGCAACACCATCATTAAGAAAATAGATAAAGTACTCTGACCTCTGAAAATTAAAATTATCCTCTTTGATTGGAGTGCGAAATGGCATCGTTGAAGTTGTGTTGTTTCTCATATTAATGTAGTCGGCGTGTATGACTTCCCAATTTACTTCTGTCATGCCGCGTCCATCATAATCGTACAAATAGTCATGCTCACTGTGAGGATACAGAATGGACTGGGAGAAGTCAAATTGCCTCAGCACCCTTCGACAAAGTGGAACTCGACAATCGTAATGTGGATCAACGGTGTAACACTATACAACTGGTTAGAATACTTCATCAGCTCATCCAGTACAAAAATGCGATCGTCGTTGTACGACATTCAAATAAACTGCAAAATAAGGATTAATATAATAAGACATCTAACTATAATGTAAATAATAAACTATAAATATATGTCAAAGTAAATTGTAAACAATACAGTTAACCAAATATATGTTATTGACAATACAAATCAATCTGCACTCTAAATACTTTTAAGTTGTTGTTCGCCAATTCCATGTGTGTGTTTTTCTCGCACCATCTACATACAAATCACAAATAATGTTTTAAAAATAAATAAATTTAATTTTAAACTTGAATTCAAAATCATGATAATTACCTGGTGACAAGAAGAAACTGTATCGATGTTCGAGTAAACGGTGTCTAGAAGGGAAGTCGCTGCCAAGCCCACTCTTGCAGCAACAACAAACATCCACCAACACCTGAACCTTATGACCATTTTCTATTTTAGCGCATTGCACAACTCACGATACAAGAACGCTAGTATGGCCAATCTCCAACTATATTGAGCAGCTTTTCATAGATGCCTCAAAAAGCGTAGATACCGTGTATGAACAAGATTACCGAATTTATTCGGCATCAATATACTTTCAATGAGTTACAGAATATAAGCTCGAATGATATTATAAATCGCATCAACCAAACTATATCCATTGAGTTTAAATTCATTTTGCAACCAACTCGTTTTCACACGAGATCTTTTCAAATTTGATTTATTCAGCATCTTCCTAAGGTAAAATGAGCAATTTTTTTCAAGTGTAGCTTCCGTCTGGTCGATCAACGGTTCCCCGGTCAATGGTGCCCCAATCAATGGTGCCCCGTTTACTAGACCCCGATAGGCATGATCACGTCTTCAAGTGTAATAGTGCATTCCCTATACGGCATATAGAACGTATGGGTTTCCGGCCTCCAACGCTCAATCAGAGCTACAATCAATTCGGACACCAACTTTTACCCCGAACGAATATCGCATGATAAAATCCAGAAATTTGCAATCATTTAATGATTCGATCGTCCGTAAAATTTTTGGCCATGGTCAGATGATGCTTAAATGTATCTTCAAAATCTTGTAATTAACACATTAATAAATAAACCAAATATTATTAACATAATTAAATTTCTAATAAATAAATTATTAATAAAATTGTACCATCTTAATAACCGGCAGACTACTAATGTGTTATCTTGTAACTGCAATAGAGGAATTTGCTCAGCCATCCTATAGGACAAGTAAAAATATATTACAACCTGAGATTAAATCTACTACATCAAAAAATAATTTGCCAATAAACATAATCAACTAAAGTTTACAAACAAAATTTATAATATATTTAGTTTAGTTTTTTAATTTGCTAAAATTCTACGAAATTTAAATTTTTTCTCTAATACATTTATTACACTAACTAAATGTATTGGGGTTAGAATTTAAATTTCGTTGAATTTTACCAAATTTAAAAACTAAACTAAAGATATTATAAATTAATTTTGTTTAAATTTCAATTCAACTACACTACTAAATTAAAAGACTAATAACATCCATAATTTTTACTACATGCAATTTAAAAACACATAACAAATTTAGTCACTAATTTATTAATTTTCCTTCAAGATCTTTTAATTTTAAGATTTTTACAAACTAGTCACTAATAAACTAATTTGCCTTCAAAACCCAACGATTTTAAAAATTTTACAAACTAGTCACTAATTTAATAATTACCTTCATAACTCTTTAATTTTAAGATTTTTACAAACTATTCACTAATTTACTAATTTGATCATTCAAGTCATATTTTCCCTTAACAAAATTCATTTTATTCAATAACTAACAAATCACCCACATTCTGCCAATATTCTATAAAATCCTCTAAAAACATAATAAACTAAACGAAAAAATTATAATAATATTTTAGTTTAGTTTCTAATTTACTAAAATTCTACGAATTTTAAATTTTAACTCTAATACGTTTAAATTACATAATTAAATCAACTTATTTGTCCTTATATCATTCGCCAATTTATCTTTAAAACCCTTCAAATTTAAGATTTTTACATAGTAGTCATTAATTTACTAATTTTTTCATTCAAGTCCAAATATACTCATTTTAATCCCAATATAATCGTTTTTTCAAAAAGAATTATAAATAAAATCTAATAAACCATTAATTAAACAATACAAATATTCAAACATAAAAATTTCAAACATCAACTTAAAAATAAAAAAAAATCAAGAACTTAATCTCTTCACAAGTTTAAAAAATTCAACCATCAACTTAAAATTTTGCCATACTATATTTCTTCAAATCTTCCTTTCTTTATTCAATCTCTTCACAAATTTTCTTCTCTTCAACCACCTATTTAAGAAAAAAATGAAATATCAAAAATTCAAACATCAACTTGAAAATTTTTAAAAATTTAACTGAAAAATAATAAAAATTTGTATCTACAAAAAATATACATACATTACAAATAAAACTACTTAAAATAATTTTCTAAAATAAAATACATATATTATACTTACAAAATTTCCTCTAAATCTTCTTCTTCTTTTTTAATCTATCTTCTCCAAAATTTCATCACAAAACATACCAACCTTTAACCCCAACTACTTTAAATTTCAACCACCAAACCCACATATCTTTCATCCAAACAAAATTAAAATAGTAAAAAAAATTAACTTACCTGTCTGTTGTGGCTTGCATGCTGTTGCGTGTAAAATAGTCTATCACAATGGTAGTGCAAGTGTACACGACGCAAGTAGTAAAGTGATACGAAGTATCGGATATCGTCTCCACAGGGATTGGGCTAATAGCTTCACCTTAATTCACTGCACGAGAGTAAAGGAAATAATTAAGAAAGTTGTCACGAGAATATTAAAGTAAACGCAAATAAAAGAATTGAGATATCAAGATAGAGAGAATGGGCTGGTATTGAATTGCTCAGTAGTGCAGGTATTGCAGAGTTTAGGAAATCCAGTTCTGTCGTCGCGCCCGTCGCCGACAGCACCTGTCGCGGCAGCAGTCCGTTGGTCGTCGCGGCAGCAAAAACACAAACTCAGTACTTTCAAGTTTGGCAAGAATCCCAGATCTGCCTTGGCCTATCCCTAGGTCCAAGTCTGTCGATGATCACGTCTTGATGATACCTCCCGGCGTGAATCGAAGGATGAACACCGATGTGTATGAATTCTTCTTTAGCCACTTAACCTCGCCCTATCCCTAGGCACGAGATAGTTCAACTATAAACTAGAGAACTTACTTTTATTTCTTTCGTATACTTAACTCTCCCGATGCTAAGTAAATAGATAACCTCACAATGCTCTCCCGATGCTCTTGCAAGATATTAATAACCAAAATAAGAGAACTTGAAGTTTATTTTATTGAACTGAAAATTCCTAAAACAAAACAACCCTTGCAACTACTTTACAAATCAACCCGTGGCCCTAGGGGGGTTTTAGAACATATCGACGGCGGGTAAACGACGGAGGGTTTTGGTAGTCGGTTTTGGGGAAATCGGCTATGGGATATGGAGTATGATCTGCCCTAGGTTAAAATACATGCCCTTATATAAGCTTTGGGCTCAAGTATTCTAAGTTAACAAGGATTACAACTTTAATTAAAAGTATGATTCTAATAAAGACTTAATCTTCAAGGATCCTACTTTTCAGCCGTCCTCCTTGTTTCTTGGGATTTTCTCTCCTTGAGCTTTGGCTTGACATATCTTTTGATCCGGGGATTGGAAAAATATATGGTTTTCACACGACAGACGAGCATAATTTTCTCTATCTATTGAGGTCCACTTTGCTTTTTCTCCACTAACTTGATGTCGTCCTCTGCTGTCACGACAGCACCATGGCAGCTTCGTCCTCTTTATCTGCTTGTCCAGTTCAGCTCTTCTGCTTCTCTGCCCCGCGTCTGCCTTCTCCGTCTACTATGGCGGCAACCTGTAACCCCCTCGTCCCGGTCTTGCCGGATGACCGGTCCGAGTGAGCTACACGGGGAAAACCGAGTGAAAACTCCCTAAGGAACTCTCCCTCGGTTAGCAACCCTATACTTTTTTTTCATTTTAATCTTGTCTAGATGAAAATTACATCCTAAGTGATCATACAGCGGAACGATATTTACAAAGCAGTCAAACGAACCCAAACTAACATTTAAAAGCCCATTTCTAAAGTTAAACTGCAGGCGGTATCGATACCCTTAGGGGGGGTATCGATACCCCTTGACTAGGTCAATAGGGTTTGGTCAACCTGAGGAGACAGTATCGATACCTCCCTCAAGGGTATCGATACCCTCTCCAAAAGTTGACTTCCCATGGTCAAAGCTAAGACAACGGTATCGATACCCTCGAGGCCGGTATCGATACCGAAATCGACAGTGGCTCCAGTGGCCAAAAAGGTATCGATACTCTCCCTCGAGTATCGATACACGAGGCCTGAAACCAAAGGGCAGTATCGATACCAGTCCAACGGTATCGATACCCCAGCTACGAAAAGGCAGGTTTGAGCTGATTTAAGGCACAATATGGTCCTTAAATCCCTCTCAAACCTCAACCAACACACTAACATCAATCCTAAGGCAAGATCAAACATATAAGCATGCTCTAACATGAAATCGATGGCACAATCCATCACAAGATGATACACAAGTCATGCAATCAACTTAGCATCCAAACATGAGCAAGGCATACATACATGGCATTCCAACAAAGGCAATTAGGCATACAAGTCATACATGGATCTCAAGGGTCTTAAAAGGCATAAGGTAAGCATATGAGGTTTGACCCTCTCTAACAAGGCAACCTAAACACCAATAGACATGCCAACACACGCAACATCCATCATAGCATATCATGCATTACAAACCATAATCAAACTAAGACATCAACATGAGGCATTAACAACAATAAGCCAACACATAGGAGTCTAGATACAAGCTCCTAAGACACGTAGCATTTCCCATTGCTAGACTATTACATTATTTAATTATACCATACTTGAGCAAACTACCACACGCTTGGACGCCCTCATCTTGCTCCTTGCTAACTCCAAGCCAAAGATCTGCATTGTCGGAAAAAGGAGAGCGTAAGCATAAAGCTTAGTGAGCGGAGCTCTAAAACATAACTACGACAATGCAGGGTTCAAAGCTTTCTTTAAAAATAAAGGTCAACGCATACAAATCATCCAACTACCTAATCCTTCTACTAACATCCGAGTTCAACCAAGGGTCAACACTATAGGCATTTATCATAGCATTACACTTCATGGTATGCATAAAGGCATGATTCTAAATTTAAAGCAACGTCATAATGAGTATGATATAGTGAGGTACAACATGAACATTACATGGCATGCACAAGCATAACCAAAACACACACGGTGGGACTACACATCACCGTTTCGACTAGTAGTTTTCCAATGGGACTACACATCAAAGTACTCTTCTACTAGTCACTACCGGTGGGACTACACATCACCGGAGTCTTATACCACTTGCTACCGGCGGGACTACACATCACCGGAGCAACGACAACCATCACGTGAGGTTCGACACCAACCATACAACACGATGCACAATTACTACCATACGACATGTACTCACTATATCATGCACAACCAAAACAAGAAGTAACAAAATCCACAATTAGGCATCACTTACTACTTGGAATCTTACCAAACCATAAATGGTCTTACTCACCATTTTCGTGCACAACTTGCACCAACTTACTCACACCTTACAAGGCATATCAACATCCACATTATTACCATCATACATGAGCAACGATATAATGAATAGCAACAAACTTCTTCCCAAAGTATTGGAATTTCATACATAACTAAATATCATTTCAAGCAATGAAAAACAAATGGTAAAAGGAGAAATTTAAAGAGGCAATTCACAACAACTTACTCTTGAGTTTAATTCACTTTCAAGCCAAATCTAAATTCTTTCAAAACCATCTTTGAACCAAAACCTTACTTGAAAACATTTTCACCTCCACATGCTAGAACCAACCTTTGAAATCAATTTAAAACATTAACCACTCACCTCATTTCCTTAAGCAAAACAAGCAAAGCCGAAACAAGCCTCCTCACTTCCGGATTCGATCCCAAAGCTTTACCAACGCAATTCCTTGCTTCTAATCGCCTCAACACAAGTGAATTAACCTCGAATCAGTCCACAACACAACATAGCAAACCCAGAATACAATTCAAATATTAAACACTTGTTTTTCGAACCAAGAACAACCCCCAAAAAGCCATTCCCGAGCAGCCCCTTTGCACAGTCCAAAACTTGTGATTTCAACACATTTAACACTTCCAAATGCTTCCAAAACAATCCCCAACTAATGCCCTAACATCAACTCTCAATTTCCAACACCAACCACACCCAAAACTCAACTAAAAACCCTCCTAAAAACCCTCCAAAACCCAAATTCGGGAAACTTGACAAAACCCTTTAAAAATCATATATGTTGAACCATTTAACTTCTATACATCATTACTAACCATATTAAATCAAAACATTAAGCTTAACAACATAAAATTTCCACTTTTAATCAAAATCTTTCAAAACTCTATTTTCCAAAACTTCCATGAAAATGAAGATAAGTGGTACTTTTAAAGAGAGGGAGTTGAGGGGAAGTCAAAAACGTAATTACCTTTCAAAACCGAGCCAAAATGAGGGAGGAAGGAGATGGAATAGTGAAAAGGGGGAGGGAGCTCTTCAAACCCGTTGAAGAAGAAGATGATGAATAGTAAAGGGTGTTTTATTTGTATAAAGGGGATTTAAATTAGAAAATGGGAAAATTACCAAAAGGCCATTAATGAGGTGGCTATTTCCCCCTTTTCTCTAAAACCATCCAAATTAAATTTTTCATTTCAATTTAGTCCAACAATAAAATGTTTGATTTTAAAACCCGAGGCCCAAAAGGTTATTCTAATTATAAAACCGAGCCCGAAATAATATTAAAATATTATTTTCACCCGACCCCAAAACCCGGGTGTTACACAACCTGCAAAATCAGCCATCTTTTAGTAGAATCCGTGCCTTTAATATATTTGTGATGTTTTGCTGTAAACTAACCTAAATGTAATGAAATGATGCTTGAATGCAGCAGAAATATGGGTTAAAAAGGGTGAAAATAATAGAACTTTTATACACTCAACACATGCCACCCCACGTGAAAGCTGCACTGCAATGCTGAAACACTGCACCCTGTGCCTATTATTGTTTGAAGTCGGAGGGTGGTCTATCCGACTTTAAACAGGACACAATTCCCTAGGTGAATGACACATGGTAGAAAAGGGGAAAGCCATGCACTATTTGAAGATGGATAATGCACAATCCAATTTTGAACAGTGCTTAGAATTTTTTTAATGTTTTCTAGTAAAACATTATTCAAAGACAGGAGAAAATTCTTTTATCTTTTGACTCGAACAGTAAATAACTATAGATCTAGAAATAATTTGGTGGGAACCATATTTGGGTGGAAAATTTTCAACCACAATATTGTGATAATTTTGCCCAAATCAAATTAATTAAAAGAATTTTAAAAGAATCACTCTACTATGTTCTTCTCCCACTCTATTGTCTTCTTCTCCCGCTAGGAAAGAGACATAGATTTAATAAAAGATTTTGTTAGGCCTCGATAATTTAACTTTGTAACGGTGAATCTACCTTAGCCCCATTTAGGAATGAGTTTGAAACGAGATTTTAGTTAAAATTTTGGTTTGAAACTGAAAATCAATGCTAAACAGCAATTTTATAGCTGAAAAGCTGGTTTGAAACGGTAATTGGGAGCCAAAACCAAAAAGCTATTAAATTCAGCTTTGGCGGTGGGTAATCTCGGTAAAAAAAGTAAAAGGAAATTTTACCCTTATTTATTATTCACAACGGTCATTACTTCAACATAAAAAGATTTTATTTTCTGTTCTTCACAAATCATCTATTTTCATCTTTCTGAAAAATTATCTGGATAATATCTTCTTCTTCTTAAAAAATTCACCTTGAGCTCATCTTCTTTCAAGGTATGTCATTTTTATTATTTAATTTTTAAATTTTTTTCAATTATAAGTGGGTTCATAGAAGATGTGTTTGGGTTTGCAGAAATTTTGAACTTGTGTTGTTAATTTTTGAAATCCTTCAAAGTATTTTGTTTGAACTTAGTTTAGATTTGTAGCAAAACTTAAACTGAAAATAAACAAGTAATATGCTCTGGCATAATACATTGCATCCATTCATGCAGTAATTCTCTTCATTTCATTTTAAAAATCGAACCATTTAGCTATAAAAGCCAAAGCTTATGATACAATCTGAAATGTCTCGGTAGTCTTTTTGTGATACTTCTTCAAATTGAGGCTTTTGGAATGGTGTAATGACATTTGTGAATTTTTTTTAGAATGGTGTGGTTTTGCTTTTTGGTTCATGTATAGTTAACCTAAATTGTTGCCATTGGCATTGCTGTTGAGAAACTTGAATCAAGGTGAAAAAGAATGCTTCAATAAATCAGAATTCTGAACTTGGCATATATCAGTTGCCCATGCATGTAAACCATTCATATTTTGTTCCTACTAACATGATTTTCATGCAAGCTTCAATTAACAAATGGATCATATTTCTTTTTAACTTGTATTTGGGATATTCAGTCCTAGTAAATTTTTACAAGACATGTGAGGGTAAAGTTAGTGTTCGCTCCGAGGACAACTAGGAATGCACCAATATTGTCAAGTTCTCTTACAAGGAATGGGTTGCACTAGGCAAGTTTTTAAGCTGTTGACATACATTATTTCTCTACCATCGAATTTAGATTAATTGTTGCTTCCACTAGACTTGTAACTTGGAAGTGAAGCTTGCTTCTCAATAAAGAACTTTGAAAATAGAATAATATATCTTCATGTCTTTTTTGACTGGTTTTAATTATCTAATTCAAATTAGAGGTTGCAAGTGGTTAGTTTCGTGTATATTTTTAGTAGCGTTTGTCGATAATCTTAGTCTGTTTGTGTAACAAGGGAACTATATCCTTATGATCTAATTAGTTTATTGTAGTGTGTAAGGTTGATGAAAACAAAATGTTCAATTATTTATAGCCTGGTTCTAAAGTATAATATATATCAAGTATTTCGATGTTTAATTTTTATAAATAATTTGAATATATATGACAGATGAAAAGTACTTCACTTGTTGAAGCAAGTGGTAAAAAGCTCAAAGCAGTATGGGATAGGAGGTTGACAGTAATATTTTGTGATATATGTATTAAAGAGATATTAAATGGTAATAGATCTGGTACTTATTTTAAGAAAGAAGGATGGATAAAAATAGTGAATTTTTTGAGAATGAGACGGAAATATCTTATACGCAACTACAATTGAAGAATAAATGGGATTTATTGAAGAAAGAATGGAAGTTGTGGAAAAAACTTAAAGAGAAAGATACCGATCTAAGATGGGATCATACAAAAGGGACCATTGATGCCTCAGAAGACTCGTGGGAAATTAAACTCAAGATATGCTAAATATTCTTATAATCTTTGTTTTCCTCATTTCTAATGCTAATAATAATTGGTTACGTTAATTTATTAATTTATATGTAGGTAGTGCTCGATGCTAAGAGATTCAAGTATGCAGGTATTGATCTAGAAGTAGAAGGAAAGTTGGACCAAATGTTTAGAGGGATAGTTGCCACTTGTGATAAAGCTTGAGCACCTTCTACGGGCACATTGCCAACTGATTTTTTGGACATGATGATAACGAGATACTTGGAAAAATTAGGAAAGAAAATGCAATAAATGATGTTCACATGTCAAGTCAAGTAGGATATGATGAAAATAATAATAATCTTGGAATTCAATCATTCACATTCATCATTACATAGTGTCATTGAGCGAACTTTTGGTGTGCTGAAAAATAAGTAGTCTATTTTAAGGGATATTGTTGGGTTATTCGGTGCTCGATTCCTTTAACCGTTCTTGCTCGCCAAGTGGTGGAAAAGTGAAATTTTGGGTGATTGAGGTGTGAGAGCTAAAAGGAACAAAGACAAGATGATTTATAGTGGTTCAACCTTCTAATCAAGCTCTACATTCACTACCTTTGCTTCCCACTAAGGATTTCCAATCAATCCACTATTGATTCGTCCCCTGTAACCCCCTAGACCAGCCTATGCGTTACAACGGATCCTAGGAAGTCACATTAGGGTCACAAGAGCGACCCACATTAAAATTTCAAATAAACAAATCGTTAACCATTTAAAATCATAAATCAAATTTTGAATTAGAATACAATTCTAGAGAATATTCAAACTACAAAATAAACTATGATACAAATTTCTAAAACAAGTTTTAAACTCTAATATAAATCAAGATGTGACATACATGCCCCCTAATTACACAGATACCATACTCCGCAAGCAAACCGAAGAAACTCCATACCGATGTTGACAGCTATGACATGGTCGATCTTCTAACCTGTGATGGTAAAAACAACGTGAGCTTCGAAAAGCTCAGTAATACAAACTACCAAGGGATGCTAAAAGCACAAGCATGTAAGGCAAGCTTAACACTGTCATGAAGAACTAGGTAACGATAAGCTCAAATTACGATTCGAGATTTCAGAGAAGCATTATACTAGAAGGTAACAAAGTTGTTATTTACTAAATCATCCGAACTCAAGATGTGAGTCTAAAGCAGAGATTCAAAAGAGATTCAGATTTCAGAAGTTGAATTAAGGAGTTCAAAGTGGTTCAATAAACGCGAATTTTAAGTTTACTGAGCGTTCAACTTCAATACATTAATTTAGTAGGTTATACGTAAGAAGAGGTCAGAAAGTTTTATTAACTTACTTAACTATCCTCCAACCGAACCCCAAAATGCAATTCCACCTGAACTGCATACAGAAGGTCTTACCCTAGGCCTGAGGCGTAGGAGCCTACCTAAGGGGATACCTTAGGTCCAGAAAGACTTACCCTAGGCCCGTGGGCGTAGGAGCTTAAGTACAGAAGGACTTATCAGCGGTGAGCCTATAGATCATCATTCATATCCAGATAATATACCACAGATGATTTCAATTTGTATTCAGAAGACAATATAGCAGAAAATAAATATTAAATCTACTTATATACCAGAAGACATGTATCAAATTTATTTTATTAACATTATTATTATTATTATTATTATTTCGTATTCAAATGTCAGATATCAGATATATTTTTCATATCAGAGATCAAAATCAGAGAATTTCTTTTCTTTCGTATTACAGTATCATACTTCTAAATTTTAAGCATATGGACTTGGTTTAGAACAGAAATTATTTACAGATACATGGTACGCGCTTTATGGTCGTACTTGATAGATATCAGAAAGATGACATTTGTCAATTTTTGGACTGATTTCAGAACGAGGTCCCTACGAATAGGGGAGTTCAATAAGACGGATCGAATCAACATCGGAAGTTGATGCATCAGAATCATCGAAACTGTAGATATAACACGAGCAGAATTAAATGTTACAACCTGTGAGGGTATTAAGGTCATTTGACCTTCGGGAGGGGTAAACTGGTAATTTGAACCGACAAGGTATAAACGGTGATGTACAGAATTTATGACTTCTAGTTGCTCGTCAAGTTTCCGAGCCCCTTTGAACTAATCGGAACCCATTAACACCGTGTTTAATATCTCACCGGATAGGTACACTTCAACCATTCATTTCTCAGAACTGACTACGGAGCGTAACAACAATAGTTCACATTCACCAATCGTCCACTGAACTTATTCTAGAAATCGAGCATATATTTGGATGGTATTTTCCAAGTATTCCAAACATGTGCATTGCACTTGAATTCATTCCAAAACATCGAATGTACCTTATAAGAACAGATCGCTTTTACTATTAGATATGTACTTTCTCCCAATAAACTGTACGCCTTTTTATGGTATTCCTCCAGTATCCTCTTAGTATCATAAACGACCAACAGACACGGGTCGTATATTACCATTTCTTGTTTGAGCCATTACATGGTTGACTTTATTTGGAGTTCTAAATTCCATGTCTTGGAAATATTCTCAATCATTATAATATCCGAGGGTATTTTAGACAATTCGATGCTCAAAGGTGTTACGATTGTTCAGAGTCTTTCAGTCCTTCCAACTATTCTTTCATTTAAGTTCTCGAGGGTAAAACCATCGTTTTGATCAATTTGGCACTTGCTGACGAGGTTAGATTATTCTTTTTGTCATTATGGATATTCTGATCAGTTCAACATTATTAGTATTTCCAAACATTTTAGTCGTTTCAAACGATTCAACAATTTACGCAACTTTGACTAATTCAAACGTACAAATATTTTCTCGCAAATGTATTTAGAGATTTATTCAATTTCAAATAGAATCTGAGCAATTTACAATCTCAAAGGTGAAGCCTCGTTACGGTAACTTCCCAAGCCAGTTCAAGATTTTCAGAAGAATTAGTTGATATACTAGATCTAGTGTAAATTCTTAGACCACTTTCATTGATAATGGTATTTTTAGTCATTTTCATACATCGGGGCATTTTCGTAATTCATTAGCCAACACAATCAGATTTAGAGATCAACCGTTTTTGTTAATCGCTTATTGAACTCAAAAATCTTTTCGATTTATCAAACCTTTTAATCGAATATATATACCTTGGCCATTAATATTCTTATTTCTTAATTGATCGACATTAGCGAAATTAATCATATGCTCAATCATGGTTGTGCAAGCATTAACCGAGTACCAACAAGTTTTGAAAGAATGCAGAAGGTAGTAATGTATTACCTTGGCTCCGAGCTACAACGATCGATCTAAGAACGACATTCGAACACCCTTGAACCCGGATTTGACATCCTTCAACAATTCGTATTCCAGGAACTATGAGTACCTTCAATTACACAAATCCCAAGATCAGACCTCATCCACAAAGCACTTAACCAATTAATTAAATACATAAGCACTATCGGGTTCAAGGTCAAATTCGGAGGCCTTCGGGTCAGAATTTTGCAAAACAGGCTTCAAAATCGGACTCGGGATGTCGAAAAACATAAAATAGAGCCTTTTCGAAAATTTTGACTTTTTCGTCAACGGTCAAAGTCAACGCTGACGTCAACAGGTCAACGGTCAACGGGGTCAGAGTTAACTGGTCAAAGTCAATGCTAACGTCAGCAGTCAACAAGGGTCAACTGAGTTGACTCGGGCTGACTCGGACGAGTTGACTCGGGTTGATGGGTCGGGTCGGACTCGGGTTGACGGGTCGGGTCGGACTCGGGTTGACGGGTCGGGTCAGACTCAGGTTGACGGGTCGGGTCGGACGGGTTGACTGGGTTTGGGCTTTGGGCCAAACCGGTTCGGACCAGATTAGACCGGGTCGAACCCGATTTACTTACCCTAAAGAGCTCGCCGGAATGTCGCTGCAATGTCGCCGGAATGCCCCAAAAAGCTCGATTCTGCCAGATTTTGAAAGCCCGTCAGCTCACCAAAACAACCCATTCGTTAAAAACACAAGATCAAGCCGGAATCTTACCGAATTTTACCTTAAATAAAACCGAGGAGGCTGAAATCGACGAAGCTCCGATGAAGCCCTTCCCGGCGTCAGACAAATGATCGGCCGGCTGGGTTTTATTCGTCGACACGTTGGGAGCCCAGATCTAGCGGCGGTATCGCGAACGGACGGCTGGAATCGGACGAAAACAGGGATGCGAGGTGAGGGTTCTCGCCGAACCTTTATCGCCACATTCACGGTAGACGGCGGTGAACTATGGCGAGTGGTGGCCATGGGTGTGGTCGCGAGGGGGAGACGGCCAAGTTGCCGATGGCGGTGCACAACACCGACGAGCGGTGGAGGAGATCAGGGCGGTGGCCGACAACCAAAGTTCAAAGGGTTTGAAAAAAAATTCAGAACATTCGAGACCCTCTTCCCTCACGTTTCAGATTCATTTGGTGCATTAAAGGTAGTATGCGCAAACCATATTTTTATTTTCATTTTCGGTGTACAAAAAAAAAACAAGCTCAAAACTAAGCTGGGGTAAGCCATACTTAAAAAGGCATTAGCTCAAATGGCTAAAGCTTATGCACACCATTCAGGGGTTGTGGGTTCAACACCCCACGTCTTCACCCTTTTCTTTTTCTTTCTCTTTTCAATTTTTTTTTATTTTATTACAACCCAAAATTTTGGGGTGTGACATCCCCTTTTCTAGGCTTAGGGAGAAACCCTTACAAACCAATCAAGCTTTCTACCCAAAGTCTTGATCAAACCCTCTTTACGAATAGATAAAATAAGCAAACTCAAATCCTTCTAATAGGTATTTGTTTGCACAATTAAGCTCTCACCCAATCCTAAAATACTTGAGCAAATCTAACAATTTTGGCTCACTAGTGTTTGTCTATACAAGGAACTGATAATCAAGCACTAAGACACATTTTGATCATATGTTGTATTACATTGAAGCATTTACCATTACTAGATGCTTGGAGGTCCCTTTTATACTCCTCTTTGAGTTTGTAGTCGTTTCTAGCCGTTGGGGTTGAATTGGAGCCGTTGGAGACTTCATTTCCCACCATAAATACAGTTATGCAGCTCCCCATTTCGAAACGCTCGACCCCGTTTTGAAACACTCTTGAAATAGAAAGAGTCGTTGCAGCACCCGTATCGAAACGCCCTTGGTCGTATCGAAACAACATATTGAAACACTTGTCCCCGTATCAAAACGCTCTGTATTTAAAAGGTAGTTGGTAAATAGTCATTGGGGGGTTCGTGAACGTTGAGGTCGATGACACATAGGCGTATCGAAACGGCAGAGGCCGTATCAAAACGCTGTGCAAAATCTCACCCAGATTAAAGCCTGTTTCGAAACCCGTTTCAAAATGTTTTGCCGCTGTAAAGACCCGTATCGAAACACCTAGGGGCGTTTCGAAACGCCTGGATGGTTTTGTTGAATTTGGCTTTAAAAATACTTAAAACCCTTTTGAAATATCCCATAAATATAGTTTCAAGTTGTTTGTACTTTAGAAATAGTTTTGAATTCTTTTTAACTTTGTCCAAAACTATTTTTCAATTATTATATCAAAACATTAGTTCTACATATATGTCAAGTTATAGTTTCGAAAAGCAAAGGATGAACGTTATATGTGCAATGGCGATACACAATTTTATTCGAAAACATACATGTCTACATGATGCAGATTTTATGGAGTTCGAAAGAAATAATAGAACATATGAAAATATTATTGACCTAGAAGATGTGAACGATGGATATAGTGATGATAATGATGAACTAAACACTTCATCCGGTTATGAGATAGAATTAGTGAGAGATGGCATAGCTTGTAGTTTAATGAATTCACTTTAAACCACAAACATTAATGTACTTTCTATATTGATACAACTTATAGATGAAATCACTTTAAATTATAAGTACTATTGTATTTTTGTAATATTTATATTAGATGTCATGGCTTGTAGTTTAATAAAAATACTTTAAATTACAAGTACCAATGTATTTTTTTGTAATATTTAACATGGATTAGTTTAGTTTATATATATATATATATATATTCTTTTCATGCTTCACTAAATTTTTGGTATATAACTTGAATAATATAGACAACAATCTGGACACTTTTGTAAGTTGCATATCTAAATATTTCCTAATAACATGAATAATGCCAATTCAAGTTCTATTGTTCATTTTAATATAATTTATTCATGATGCTATTGATCTATATTAATACCTAAGAAAAAAATGGGAATTTTTTTACCGATGCTTACCTTTATTATATGCTACTGATTTATTGGTTAAAAATGTATTTATTAATAAAAATATTTTTATAATAATTTAAGTTGATATATTTCATATACTATAACATTATAGAATTTGAATATATATATATATATATATATATTATAATATCATGTCCAAAATAGTCATTTATCTTCATAAAATTACTTTTTGACAACAATACCAAATACTAAAATCTTACAACTAATTTTAAAAATCACTTTTCAAAAGCAATGCTAAACTGACCCTTAACCTTCTAGGTTCGTCTAGTTTGGCTTGGTTACAACGACTTCTTCAAAATCAAATGTTAAAGAAAAAGGAAAAAAAATTAAAGGACAGTTGAAGTCTACAATAAATTCATATATTCATGCATGAGCAGGTATTGCAGATGTTGGAGGAGCAGTGAATGGCGGTGGGTTTTGTTATTAACTTATTATATGATTTAGCCATTTAGGGATAGAGCGGGAGAAAAACACAGTAGGGCGGGAGAAGAAAGGATCGAGCGGGAAATTGTTATTTTTTAAAAAATTAATTGAATTGATAAGATTTTAGGACTCGCTTGATTGAATAATTAATGTCACGAGTATTATTAGCTTGATTGATAAAATTTAAACATGAGTTAATATTTGATTTATAGGTAGCGAAAAACTTTTTTTTCCCATAAGAATGCATTATTTAACTTTTAAAACTAAATTATTATTCTTAAAATTTAAATTTTAAGTTTTAAATTTTAATTACAAATTTTAAATTCTAAAAAGTTAGAAACTAAACTTCAAACCACAAAATTAGATCCGTTTGTGAAAACTGGCGCATGATTTTTCTTTTTTTAACTAAGCCAATGAAAATGTTTTTTTGAATATGCTGGTGCGATGCAAGGGTAGCATATGTTCAACTTTTTAAGTCTTTTCAAAGACGGCACACACAACATAACATTATTGGTGCACGAACCCGGGTCACAAAGAATAATAAACATCTACCTTTGCCACTAGAACACAAGGGAATGAGCAAGCTAATAAAAATGTTATATTTTAATTTTTGATACATAAATTGTGTGACGCATTAAAATAAATAAAAAAATATAAAAAATATTATTTTATAATTACCTTAAAATTATTAAAAAATAAAATAAAATTATAAACTTTAAAAATTAAATCTCAAAGCCTAAATTTAAATATTAAATCATTCTAAACACGAAACCTAAACTAAAATTTACCCCCAACCTACCCATCAAAATATTTTCCCTAAGAAAATTAGAACACAAACCCCACCCCGCTCCAAATTACAATTATAAAGTCGTCTTGATATTTTTTCCGATCACTTATTTAGATAGGTTTTGGTTTGGTAAATTTAGGGTTTTTAACATAGGTGAATTTGGGGTTTGAGGATTGGAATTTTAAGTTCCAATCATTGTAGGGTTTTAATCACTACTTCAGGGTTCAGGTTATTTTCAGGTTACTTGAATCATATGGTGTTCAAATTGTTTGAGATTTAGGTTAGAAGGGCGTCGATTATTGGTTGAGTTCAATTCGTTTGTTTCAGCTTTGAGTTATTTATTTAAGACGATTGGCTTAAGCGTATTCGAAAAAAATTGACAACTACCGAACAAGCAATCAGTTGAGTGAGAAGAGTTAAGAGTAGATTTCGTACCAGTTTGAGAGCATGGCCTTTCCCTCTAAAAATTTTTGATAGGTAACAAAAAAAGTGAAACATGGACGAATCAGCTGAGAAGAAAGAGGCGGGAATACTGATGACCAGCGGCACCGATCAGCGGGAACGGATTGGAGTCCGCCGGAGGTTGATCCAGTCAACTTTGTTTCCGCACAGATCTCCAGAAATTGAACCGAAGATTGACGATAAGGCTAATGAGGGTTCAGAAATTGAACCGAAGATTGACGAGAAGGCTAATGCATGTGAGGATGAACATAATGACGGTGAAGATGAGGAGTTCTGCGGTAGTCAAGGCAAGAAGAAGGGAAGAAAACGGAAAGGGAAAGTAACTCCTCAGAATCGAGCTTCTAAAAAGGTTTAGTTGAATTAATTTTTAGTTTTCTGAACGATTAAATAGAAGGGAAGAACTTTTCGATAGTTTATGTATATATAATTAACTGATTTTCACTGAGCAGGCAAAGGAGAAATCACCCCTGAAAACTACTCCAAAGAAGAATGGGATGAATAATTTGATGGAGAGTGAGGATGCAACACCGCCCCCGATCCCTAATTTGAGACTGGAGGCAAAGTTGATAGCTGAGGTTGGCTGTTGTACTTTTTTCTGCATTATTTCAATCTCTCCTTTTGTTTTTGGAAGTATAATATGGTTTTTGTTTACTAATGTACCTTGGATAGCTGAAATTAGCAGTTAACTCTCTTTTTTAATTTTCTGCTCCTGGTTGGTGTCGATAAAGAGATTTGTTTTGGATGTTGAAGTAAATATCATGTTGTAGTGCTGAAAGATTTCGATGTAGTGTGGCAACACAACAACAGTTCCAATAAATTATAACTGTCGAGAAAATTGTAAAGCTTTGTGGTGAAATTTTAGCTTTATGCTTTGGGTTCTTTTAGAACCATAGGGATGACCTAACCTGATAATAAAGATAAACTTAGGATTAAGGAGATTGAAAATAATCTTGAGACTGAACATGGTGACTGCTTTTTGGTGGTTCTAATTTTCTGAAAGAGAGGTGCGAGGGTTTTAATAGGTTATGAGGTTGTGTGCTGTTCGCTGGAGGCCATTGATGATGTAGCATAGCTTATGTTGGAGCTCCTGGAGCTTAAATAATGCCCAGCTTGATGTCGTTGGGCGGGATGTTCCTACTTTTGAAAGTAGGCAGAATGATAAGGAACCTTCACTCATAAAGCCTAGTGAGAACTGAGAAGCTTATTTCTGTTCAAGTTTCATGAATCCTTTTAATGTGGAGCGTCTCATTGGGTTCTCCTTGCAACACAAGAAGCTACAATTGCTCCTTTTTCTTTTTGCATAAATTCATCTGCCCCAATTTCCCTTCCCCCGGTCCTTTTTCCTTGTGATGGGTACTGCAATATGGCATCTGCTCATACTACTAGCAAGGAGTTTCTTAGTCAAGATATGTTAATTTAAGTAACATGTAATATAATATTTCACATGCAAGCTGTACCTGAAAGTGCATGTGTTTTATCCTTGATCAGGAAAATTCCCGGATGTCTGCAGGGAAGCAAATTCATCCATTTTTTACATTGGGAAAAGTGGGGAAGAGGAGCCAGGGGACTCCTGAAGCAGGGAGCAATAATTGTTTGCTTAACAGGAGCAACAAACGCGTCGATATTGGTCCTATTCATGTATTTGAAAGAAGTCAGGTATTGCATTATTAAGTGAACCATGTTTAATTGTATTTTCTGGTTTTGAATTTGAACTTCATAAATATTCAGCTTATTTGGAATGACATTTCAACTTTTCCATATAGGAGGATGTAATTCTTGATTGGAAAGATTGGATGTTTTCCGAGAAAGTTTCCATTGACACCAGTTGCAACTTTGAAGGCCTATTCACATCAGTTTTTGAAAGTTGTGTTGGGGCATTATCTCTTGACAACTTTCCTGTTGTTTCACCGTCCTTTGATCCATCACTTGTTCAAAACAATTTGAAAGATCAATTTGTTATTCAAAATAATGACTTTCTTGGAACATCAGTGGAAATACCTGTTCTGCTAGTAGATGAGCAGTTAGAAAACTATCAGCTCGTAAAGAGATCGGAAGGGGTATGTGTTGTCTTTTTATCTTTATTACCTTTATTTTCAAGGAAGTTCCTATTACCATATTTTGCACATTTTCTATTAATTCCCCCTAAACCCCACAAAAACTCAATAGCAATCCTCGACAATCAGCCTCCAGAAATCCTAAACCCCATTTTAGTTAGGCAAGTACTTCAACTAGAATCTAATGTAGACCTCCTTTACCCTGCTTTTAAAGGTATTCTCGTTGCATGTGAGCCAAGTCGCATCAGCTGTTTATGTAACTTTTTGATGTTCTTTGATTTGTTTGTTACTATAAATTTTTAGTGCCCGGACTGCCAAGTAGATAGAGCTGCTGTCCTTTCTAAACAGGCTGATAATGTGGAAAATTCTGATCTTGAACAGCAAAGTAGACTTCTTCAAGAAAGGTTGGAAATTTTCATATTAAAACTTTTCTGCTGTTATCTTTTTTTCTTTTGGAACTTCTTTTCTGATATGTTAATTTGCATTTTCTTCATAGTGTTTTATATTACATAAATTGCATGTGTCCATTAGAAGTATTGTTTTCATATTAGCTGTACACTATATTGCTCAATATCTCTTGTGTGTAACAGTTGTGTCTGAAACTATTCATTTCAAAGTACGCAGGATTGAGACAGTTTGATAGAAATAGGACTTCAACCTTAATAAGTCCTTAACCAATGGAACTAGCCCAGGTGCTACCCACTAGTTAATGCCTTGATTTTACAGTCTAAGGTCAATGATGCTAACTTTTGCAACTGTTAACCATTTCCCATCTGCTAGACAACTGGATAATAATTCAGTAATTCTTACAGCCAATGGAAGATTACATATAACAGTAGAAAATACCAGCCTACAAGGTACTTTGTGGGACCTTTTTCCTCCCAAAATTAACCAGAAAAATGACCCAAAAACCTCCCTGTTTTTCCTTCTTTCTAGTACAAATAACCCCCCAAAATAACCGTTAGTAACTACTAGGGTTCATGATAAACAACCTAAATTAAACATAATAACTGATGGTAACTACTAGAGACCATCAATGCATAATAAATAATAAACAACCTAAATCTTATTGTCAGCCTTGCTTCTACGAGTGTAGACCGCCCCCGACGAGTTTCACCTTGTCCTCAAGGGGAAAATAAGGAAACTGAGCAGAAATAACCTCAGGATTCCCAAGTATTCTCAATGTCAGACAAGCCCTTCCATTTAATCAACACCTCAGAAGAACCATCCAAAAGAATCCGGTAATCCACCACACGTTCAGGTTGTACTTGCATTATGAGATCTTCAGATAAGAAAGGTGGAAGCTGTTGGACTGGAGTAGAATCCTTCACAACACCTTTTAGCCAAGAGACATGAAACAGCGGGTGCAGTCGTGAATGAGGGGGAAAATCAAGGCGATAAGCAACATCTCCAATGCGGCTTAAAACAGTATATGGCCTGTAGAAACAAGGGCTGAGCTTCTCATTAACCTTCTTAGCAGGTGAACGAAGGTTGTAAGGCTGTAACCGTAGATAAACCAAATCACCAGGCTGAAATACAACATTACAACGCTTGACATCAGCATAAAGAAGTTACTGATAGATTTTGCCTTTATGTAAGTTTGCTGTGTTATTCTAAGAAAAATCCTTTTCACTGTATTACTACATGCAGATTTGTTCCATGTTATCATGGTTGCAGTATCCAGCCTGACAATAGCTTATGGACTGATAAGTACCAGCCAAAGAGTGCCACAGAGGTGAATTTTATTATCTTGTCTGATCTTAACTGCTATGATCGGAAAGTGGGGAAGGGACTAATATGATATTTCATATTTTTGTTTTTCTCCTTCAATGCTGCTTTTCAGGTGTGTGGTAATACTGAATCAGTTAAGTTTATGAGTGAATGGTTGAGGCTTTGGCGTGAGAGAAGTTCTCAAGCCATCAAATCCTCTAATAACATTGATACAGGCAACGCGCTAGAAGATGATGATTATTGTGATAGTGATTTTGATTCAGAAAACATAGCTGAAGAGAATAGTCTGAAGAATGTTCTCTTGGTTACAGGACCAGTTGGGGTAAACCCGGATCTTTTGGCTAAAGTTTAGCTCATATTTGCTTGATTTAGAATTAATCCAAGTGTCACTATGTTTTTTTGTCAACTCACATAATAAAATTTCATGATTGGCTTTTAACAAATTTATTCTCTTTATCATGTATCACACTACTTGTTGCAGTTGATGTTTCCTTTGGTATTGGCTGGATTCTTTGTTTATGCACTTGTTGTCCTAACGGTGTTTTTTTTACTATAAGGTTTAGTAATGTCATTCTTTCTTACACTAGTTTTGATTTTAGATGTTTACATTCTTGAAAGTGGAACCAGTAATTGACTTGGGTCTTCAGTTCTCAGAACAATAAATGTATTTACACCTGCGAAGATTTCAGTTTTGGGGTTGTATGAGGTTTAAGAGAACTCTCTTGCTTAAATTCAATTGCAACTTCATTCCTTTTCTTCTTAAAGGGTTGTTATGGAAAGCTTTCTCCAGTTTGTTTCAAGGTGCATATGTTTTTGGTTTCCATTGGTAGTTAAAGTTATTTTTCTTGTGTTGCAGAGTGGGAAGTCTGCAGCTATCCAAGCTTGTGCAAAGGAACAAGGATTTAAGGTTCTAGAGGTACTACAAAATTTTTAGATTCTTGTTCAACTGTTTTACAATTTCTTTGTTGATTTTTCAAGTCGGGGTCATATGCGAATGGTACTTATCCTGGCATAATATTAGAATCTCTGTCTGTGATTCAAATAGACTCTTGTATTATTATGAAGCTAAGTAACTTTGTTGATTTCATAAGTTTGCAAGTCTAAATCATAGTCGTTACTTGTACATATCTTGCTCTTGAGTCCTGCCACTTAAAGACAAATTCATCTCTCCATTATTCCTAAATGATGAGTTTTTCTTTGAACTTATTCATACATAAGATATTGTGGAAGATTTTGACTGGGAATGGTGAAGTTGCATGACTATAAATCAGTTGTCCCGTTCCTTCAAATTGTGCTGCAATATCTGCAGTGCTTTAGACACTGGCTTTTTCTAAGGCGCATATTTATGTCACTTCTTTGAAATATAATTGTATAGGACTAGATATTGATTAATTCGTTTGAAAACTGTGAAGTTTTCTTCTGGTTTCTCTTGTATTGTTTCTCTTGTTAAAAGGTCAATTCATATTTCTAAAGCCTCATATGCTTTGGCATATTACTTAGTTGCTGCACTCCTAAAAATAGAAATAAGAAGCAAGTAATGTGATTACAATGTATCTTTTCATGTGGTCAATTGAGTTATATTATCTGGATACTTTTATTGTGTTTTGTAATTTAATGATAGGAGAATAATCCATTAAGTCAAAGCTGAACGCTTTTTATCAATTGTTTTGTTAGTCCAATGCATCAGACTGTAGAAATGGAGCTGTCGTGAAGCAAAAATTTGGTGAGGCATTAGAATCATGCTGCCTTACAGGGTTGGTGACTTTGTCTTCAGCATCACTCTTACACTTTTATCCAGTATTACACTTTATTTTATGATTTTCCCACTGCCCATTGAAGTGTCGAGCCGAATTCGAGCTTTACTAATATGATTGTCCGAAATCGTAACATATATTTGTTGCAGGTCAGTAGAAAACCAAGTAGATTCACTTAGCAAGCATGTTATGAAATCTGCAGAAATTTTATCCAATGGTGATGCAGTGCAAGTTCACAATGAGGTGATAGAGTTGATACCAGTATCAGATAATGAAGGTACATCTGGTGCCCATGGAGCTCCTGAAAAACGTTTCTTTAACGATAGTGAAACTGGCTTCGGTCAAGCAAAGTTGATTCTCTTTGAGGATGTCGATATCAGTTTCCCCGAAGACCGCGGTTTTGTTGCTTCCATACAGCATATTGCTGAAAAAGCAAAAGGGCCTGTGATTCTGACTAGTAATAGTAAGATGGATTTAGGGTTGAAACTGTTTTATTTTTTCTAGACCCTTGTATGACTTGATATATTTCTTCGTAACTCCATGTTGTGGTGGTAATTCTCAGGTACAAATCTTATTCTGCCAGACAACTTGAGCAGGCTAGAGTTATGTTTCACAATGCCATCATCAGAAGAGCTTCTTCACCATCTCTATATGGTATAAGCTTCCAGTTCTTTCCTTTAAACTCTTTCATGTTACAAAAATCTTTATCTTTTTCATGTTTTCTTTATGCCACAGATTTGTGAAGCAGAGAAAGCCTCCATTCAACCTCATTTACTAAAGCAATTAATTAAATGTTGTCAGAGTGATATCCGCAAAGCTATTATGCACCTCCAGTTTTGGTGTCAAGGGAAAAAACATCAAAAAGGTTAATAACACAATGAAGGCATACAATGCTTTGCATAGTACATCTACTTTTGTTTCTGAATTTTAGATGTTGCCGCAATGGAAATTTAGTAAACTGGTTTTCTCTATAGTTAGGTGGGAATGGGATACAATGCTTTTAAAAGAGGTCATGGAAAATGCTAGAAATGAAGATAAACAGAAAACTCTTATGTTTATTAGATGATAAAAAATCTCATAATAAATTACAGAGTACATACAGATTTTATAGGCTAGGACTTTATGTTAGACAAGGAGTCCTACTAGGTTTAGTCTTCTAACTCTATTGGATAGACTGAGAGTACAACTACAACACTTTAAATAATAAACTAACTCCTATATGAATTAGAATACTATACGCATTCTTACAAGAAATACAAATTAAAAAGCTTTAAAATTCAATTTTTCCTTGAGATTGTTTAATCTGTCAATATCTTTGAAAATTTTGACAAGTCAATATGCAAGTGTAATAAAATTGATTTGCAGGCATGTTCTTGTGCACGATCAAGTATCATTTTAGAAACGATTGGTCATCTATAAATATACACGTGCCCTTGGATCTCAGTAATCTCAATAGATCCCTGATACATGTGGGAATAGAAACCCTATATAACTGTTTCCGTGGTGTATGGTGATGCATACACAAGATTTAATTCAATTATTAATGCCATTGTTTCTAAAATAAGTGCACTAGAAAACTTCGGGTCAGCCTTTGTGATTATGGACTTATGGTTTAGTGTTACTATTAATGAAGGTTGTGGTTTGGTCTAGTATCGGTGTCTGTTCTTGGATATTGTCAGACAGTTTTCTAGTGATGGAGAGAGGTGATGTTCCTTTTGTTTAGGGAAAAGAGGTGTGGTGTCCTCTGCCACTGGTTTGAAAGATCTTAAACTTATACCATATTTTGTTAGAAAATCATGTATTGCATATTGTGAATCCTCTCAAGAAAAACAGTGGGCAGTGTGCATCTTGTCTAGTTGCACGTTACCATGTTCTCAATTCTATTTGCATTTTTACTTTGTCATTGATGATTGCATGCATACATTAGTTTGCATTGTAGTTTCAGCTGTGCGTCTTTGGATAAGAAATCTAATGGAAGAAAAAGAGCTAAATTACATATAAGGTTTTAACATTTCATAGTTTTTGTAAAGGTATTTTGTTATTTCTACGACTTTTTGATGCTTTTAGGGTTCTGAGGAACCAATAGGATTTTTTTAACATGGCCCAATTCCTAATACTTATTTTAAGCTTAAGAAAGTCATAAAGGGTATTATTCCCAATTTCAGTATATATTCTTGAGTTCCTTGCCGGTTAGTCTTTCTTGCAAAGAACAATTCTTTTTTATTATGTATTTATACTTTATTTTAACACCCGTTGGGTTATCCAGATAGGAAATTGCAGAAGACTTATGACTTGCAGCTGTTTGATATAGAGGTGGGTCATTCAGTATTACCAACTATGATCCCTTGGGATTTACCATCTCAGTTATCAGAGTTAGTTGAGAAGGGAATTACTAAGACACTATCCATAATTGAAGACAATTCAACTTTAATGGAGGTGATGGAGGAAGAACTTGAGAACCTGTCAACTGGCTTTGAGATGCATGATAAAGAGATGGACATCATAGAGGCAAAGAAGGAAGTAATGTTAAGCAGGAATCTCTCTATTTATGATTGCAACGAAGTCATAAACCCTTCTTATGATGTACATGACTTTTACAATTCTTCTGGCACCCCAGTTTCTTTCACTCGAAGAGTTCCTAGGAATAAACCTGATGTTGTCATGTCTTCAGACTCTGAAGATGAGCAATTTAATATACAGCCTTCTTTTGTTCCAGAAAAGAATGTCAGCCGTGAATTATTCATTGAAGAAGATTTCAGACTCCTCTCACCTCATCCAACCATTCAGAATAGCATAAGTCCTTCAAGAGATCAGCTACTTTGTTCTGAAGCAGAGAAATGTGAGGACAGTGGCTTCCATTGCTCAGAAACATCAAATGATTTAGAAATGAAAACATGCAAATCTATGGATGTATCATATGTACCTGAGTCATCCTTTGTTCCTGAGACTGAAATCGGTAATGGGATGGTGCTGTCATCTAGAACTGTGTCTTGCGTTAATTTTGCTGAAACAACAGAAGTTTCAGTGAGTTGTGCATTATCTGAGGACCTGATGCCAGCTGAAGTGAATGAATCTTGTAAATTTATACATAAAGCAGTTAATAATTCAGATATGTTAGTCGGTACATGCAGTATTACTGCAGAAGCTTCTCATGAAGAGGTGGAGAATTCTCAAAATGAGTATGATGAGGCTGCATCAAGTGGGCATACAGTGATGGATGAATGCAGCCGCATGAATTTCACCAAAAAATCCTTTTCCACAGGTAAATTGAGGAACCGTGTGGCCACTGATTTAGTGCAAGAATCATGGAAAAAACTTCGTGACAGTCATGCTGATATGAAAAAGTATGTTGACTTAGAGGCAAGAGATACTACTGAAATTTTGAAACTTACTTCTAGAATGAGTGATCTTATTTCACAAGCTGACCTATTGCTTTCCAAGTGCCAGATACAAGTAAGTGATAAATAGTATATTTTTCCCCCAAGAGACCATTTATTATTGAGTTTATGCCTGTTATTGTGATTATAATACCTAATTGTCCAGGATTCTTTTGAGCTGGTAATGATTCCTTCTGAAGAGTCAAATGCATTCAGCTGGTGTGATGAGCAGCTGCAGATGGTTGACACTGTTTCCCAACATGGATTTTGCTTGTATGCTAAAGATATTGATGCTATAGGATCAAACATAGGTTTTAAGCATATGGTGGATTTGAGCCAGGAGATGCTGGCTTCCTCGGCTAGTGCAATGGCATTTGGTAGATTTCTTGGACATGATTCTAAAGCAAGTTGTGCTTCGGTTGATGCAAAGGGTTTGGAATTGAGTCCTTCAAAATGTGAGCTTGCAGCGAAAAGGTACAGAGTTTTTGTGTCCCCTACAGCCTCACTTGGATGTATTTCTTGCATGAGTTGAGCATTTTTTACCTTGCCAAATCACAGGTCACATATCAATATTGATCATTTACAATTTCACCATGAGCTTCTTAGGATGGAATGATGTATTTCCTTCAATAGAAGACTCTAGATGTATTATTTTGACATTTTAACTTCTGTGCTCTGTTTGAAACAGATTTTAGTTGCCTCCCATCTTGTTTTTGCTGCTTGGTTTATTCAATTTGAAATTTCATTATTCGTGCTGTATTTTTAGTTTCATAAATTAGTTTTGGGTTTGCAATACAGGGAAGTGAAGTCAGGCCTTTTCGACATCATTACATCCATAGTCCCTTCAAGATTATACTTGGCACTGAAGGGTGCTGCATCTCATGAATATATTTCCTCATTGGGATGCATTTCAAGATCCGAAGCTTCCCGCATATCAGTAGGCACAGGCTTGACAAAAAGACGGAGGTATACAAACTTTTATTTCAATTTACTTTCTGGTAAATATTAGGACCTTTTCATTCCCAACACATCCCTTGCAGTAGCTTTGTTTTGATACAAAAAACAAAAAATATGCAGGACACGAGGTGCTCGCCATTACTTGAGTACAGGTGCACTATCATTATCCCCTGAAGATATTTCATTGTTGGGCCAACTTAACTTCAGTGGAAAGTTATCATCCAACAGCTGATGCCCATGGTAAGCTTCTAAGTCGGTGTCCTCAGCTTGAAACAACTGCCATGAAGTATTTTAATGGATCCGGAAAAGTTGAAAACTGAGCTGCCAACGAAAACAGAAATATCCTTCAGCAGTTGTTGAGTATTATTAGATAACAGTAATATTTATTGGAAAATAAATGCCTGGAACAGCTGTCATTGAAGTCTTACTAACATGAATGTAGGTAGAGAATAGAGTAGATATCTTAATTTTGGGCGTGATTGTAGAACATAGTCACAACAGTTGTGGTGATATAGTGATTATAGTAAGCAACATTGCTTCCATCTTTGAATGAGAAATGATTAATTCAGTACCTACCTTGAGTAGTGATAGAGAAAATTTCTTGTCCTTCACATGTTCCCTATCCTAATACTTTTTATTGGAGTATTAAACTTGGCAAGTTGTGTATTCATCCCATCTTAGATATATATGTTGATAAACTGGGTTTAATATTTGATAGGAAATTGTTATATTGACCGGATATTTACCATATTGCACATGGACCCAAGGTATCTTTTTCTTGACCTTAAGTTGTTTGGATTCGTCGAAATGGAAGCCTCGTAAGGGTGTCGGGTATGTATTCGTTTCTTTAGCCAGCACTCTGAAGCCAATGGGATGTCAACCTTTCCGAGTAAAAAGGAGGACAGTCCATCTTTGATCCTTTTATGTAAAACGCATCTGTATCTTTTGTTTAGATGTTTTTGTATTGAATTCTCTTGTTTTAGGTTCGACCTTCGATGGAGTTGACAAGTTTGAGGTTTAAACAAATATTGACACCCGATATCCCGTGCCTGAGTTGGAACAATATAGGTTAAGCTCATCTTTGATCTACTCACCCAGTAGGAGTAGAGGAAGAAATCAGGGGTTCAAAACTCTTTCCAATGGAGCAAAAAGCATGGTTATGTCCATTTTTATTGGCAGGCATAATCTAAACTCCTACAAAGAGGTAGGTAGTCATAGAGATAAAAGGGTTCTATTTTGATACACAAGCTATGTTAAAAAAGATTTACACAACCCTTTAATAATATTTAAATCCTAAACCTTAACACTTTAAAATTTCAACCCTGCACTTTAAATTTTAACAATAAACCTTAAATTTTACATTATACACTAAATTTAAAACTCTAAACTTTAAAATTAAAAGGCTTGTGTTGTATATCAAAGTATTTTCATAGATAAAAGGTCCAAAATTTTGTTTATTGTTTAGAATATAATTTCAATGGTTATAACACTTCAACATCAAAGTATTTTCATTGATCGGTGAATGAAATATTTTTCGTACATTTAAAGGGGAAATGTTGAAGGTCTTAGATGGTCCAAAAGAATATTATTTTTTTGAAAAAATAAATTAAGAGAATAATAAAATCATTTTTTATTCTCTAAAAATATATAGCTTATTATTGTTATTATATTTTAAATGACTCATCCAATCAATGATGTCAATTTCCACTGTCGGTCACGTTTAAGTTTTCCTTGGGCAAGTTGAAAGGTACTGAAAGGAATGTGACCAACTACTGAAAACTATTTGAGATGGATGTCAACATTTTCTCGCAAAATTTTAATTTTTAAAAACATACAACATGCATATTTACTTGAAATGTTTTTGTGCAATTAGAAAAATATTGTGCATTTTTTTTTGCTTTTTACAGATGTATAGAATAAGGTGTACATGCCACATTATTGCATGTCTAAAAAAATAAGCGATATAAAATAAATAAATTAATTAGCAAAAAGTTAATTTTAAAATTAAAAATAAAAGGTTAAAGTGTCACTTTTGCCCCTGTAATAGTCCCAATTTATCGATTTCGCCCATATGGTATTTTTGCATCAATTAAGCCCCTGAAGTAGTCCAATTGCATCATCGTTTGCCCCTTGACCGACGAAAGTCAATATTGACCGTTACGATAGTGACATGGTAGTTTACGATGACGTGACAAATGGCAAAATTGATTTTTCAAGCGAGTTCGAGGACAAAATTGATGTTATGGTTGAGTACGAGGGCAAAATTGATTTTTAGACAAAAAGTATGAGTAAAATACTAAAATATTAAAATAACATTAAAAATAATAATATGTTGTAAATAAAATAATGAAGAACAATAAACAAGTATAAAAGAATAAAGAGATAGAGAAAGAGGTAGATTCATATTATTATCAAAAAACCAGACTTGTGTATAATGTCTTTATCTATTTATAAGCATAAGAAGTACATAATACATTAAACTCTAATTAATGAAGACAATATTCTTAATGATAAAGTAAATCAAATCTCCTAGATAAAATTCTTATCATTATAGACATCCGTATAGATAAATATTCATAACACTCCCCCTTGGATGTCTATGAAGATAATGTGTCTCGTTAAAACCTTACTAAGATAAAAATTCAGTGGAAAAAAATTCTTTAGTGAAGGAAAAAAGAATACACACGTCTTTGATATGTATAACATGTTGTCTCATTAAAAACCTTACCAGGAAAACCCGTTGGGACAAAACCTCGGTTAAGGCGAAAAAAGTGCGACGCGTATTTACTCCCCCTCAAGAAAAACATCACATAAGATCTTTGAATCTTCATAATTAAATCTTGAATACTATTATTCTAAAGACCGTGAGGATGAAACTTTGGAGTAATATATTTCATGATGTATCCACCTTTCAATTGAGATATACATCTTACAATATTTCTACACAAAATAGCTTCGTATCATATCTTGTGAAAGTAAATCTACATATTTTCTGGATATGTTGGGTCAATGGTCTTAGCCAAACACATTTTTGGTTTGCCTCGTGCATAACAATTATTTCTACAAGATTTGAGAAGGCATCGACGAATGTTTGAAAATCTAAAGGTAATGATCTTTGTATATACATGGATATTTCTTGACCAACTAATATATGATGCCTCGATACCAAGAAAAGATATAATTATCTTTATTCACGTCCAACAATCTTACAATAGATATGCTTTATCCATATTGAATCTTCTTTAAGATTCTTTCAACTTATTTCCATTCATAGACAAAACGCATATTTAAGTGATCGATCTTTTGGTCGAGACAAAACCACATCTCAAGATTCTTTTTTTCAAATACTTTCATTAAATACTTTGAAAGCTTTTCATGAGTTTCCAATTTGAAGCTCTTCGAGAGTGCTAATGATATAATAAATATTGATCCAAACTCCTTTTATAAAAAGCATAAGGAAATATGATCATTCTTATAGTATTTCCTCAATTAGTACTCACTAAGGCGATTATATCAAATGCGCCAAAATATTCAATGAGACATGTCTAAATAAATTTCCTCAGGAATTTCCAAATGCTTCTAGCATTTTAAATCCATCAAGGATAACTTTCTTTTTATAGGGATCCACAAAATAATTAGACGCATATAAAATATTTCATAACTGGAAAAGTAATTGCATCCATCATGAAATATTTAGATTTTTTCATAAATTATAATTATGTCGTTTTTACGACTACTTATTTGTGCCTCACTTGCATTACAATTTTAGGTGTTCGGACTGTTAGTCCAAATACTTCTCTTTTAGAAGTTCAAAGCGTCTTTCTACATTGGCCAATTCAATATCTATACTTCTGCATAGATTTCTATACAAGATCCTCATTTTCTTTCTTTACTTCAATAGGAGTATTCTATGTAAAATTGTTTGCAAAATCGTTGTCGACAACTTTTTAATTTTCTGGTTCCATTCTCGTAGTGACATAACTCATCGGGATCTCTTCAAGATTTCAATCTTTATTTCAGGTACCTAAAACTCTTCAAGAGTTTTATAATTAGTTATGTCTTGGTTCTCTTCAGGAGCATCCACCTCCAATATATGACCATCTCATACTATCTTTTATTTACGAAAATTTTGATCATTGGGACCAATTTCAACTATCATGCTTTAGGCATGATTTACATCAATTTGCACTAACATGTAATTTAAAGTTAGATCATTTTCAGCTGGTATATGAGACTTGATTACTCTTATTAGATCAGTAAATATGTCTGGCAGTTGACATACAATAACTTGAATTATCTTATGAACTTTTAGTTCATATTCGAGGATATAGATAATGATAATTCATTTTCCTTCTTTATTCAGCTGATGATTCTCTCCCCCTGATGTTGAGAAAAATCATCTCATAAATGATTATTCAATTAATGTTTAAGAGTTTAAATATAAAAGGAGACTCGTTGTAACACCCGGGTTCGGGGGTCGGGTGAAAATATTAATTTAAAAGTAGATCGGGTTTCGGTTTCAAATTTTAAATAATAAAATAATGACTTGGGCCTCGGGTTTTATTTAGTTGGACTATATTTAAATAAGCCCACATGGCCATGGGTGTCATCCATGGAAATTCCCCAAATTCATTAAGGGCATTTGGGTCTTTAGCCTTTTATTTTCAAATAAACCTAAAATATTACCTTGAGTCATCTTCTTCACCTCTCCTCACTATTCACTCCAATGTCTAAAGACCCCCCCTCCTTAGGTTACTATTTCATCAAATGTCTTGCTCGTTTTGAAGAATTTCGCAAAGAATCAAGAAATTTGGTTGGTGAAGCTTCGGGGACAAATCCGAAAATTTTGGAGTCTTGAGCTTGGTCTTCGATCTCCTCTTGGGTAGCAACGGTGAGTAGAATTGTTGATTTTTGCATTGAGCTCGATATGGATTCCTTTGGGGTTTGGGTGAGACCTTGAGGGGTCATCTAAACCCGTGTGTAAGCCTCTCTACTCCCATGTTGTTGTGATATATTGGATGCTTTTATGTCATGTTCATTAAGTGCATTTGAGTTGTTAATTGTGTAGTCAAGTTGAGTTCGTGCCTCACGTGATGGTGGTCTAAACTACGGTGATGTGTAGTCCCACCGGTAGTGACTAGTAGGGTAGTACTTTGATGTGTAGTCCCATTGGACATCCACTAGTCGAAACGGTGATGTGTAGTCCCACCGTAATGTATGTTGGTTGTGCTTGTGCAAACCAAATGTTGTGGCTGAGATAGACCCTTATACACCCATTGTTTTCTTGCATACAAATCGTATTTTGGAAAACTGCATGTTGTGAATTGTAGAGCCTCTCTCACTAAGCTAGATTGCTTATGCTCTTTGTTTTCAACGTGCAGATCGTTAGAGTTCGGGAGGCGAGCGGGCGAGGGAGGAGCCTTTGGAGTTCTCAAGCAAGTTTAAGTATGGTTTGCTTTTGTAATAATGCCTAGACAATGGGGTATAGAGTGTTAGGAGTTGGGGTCAAACTCCTTAGGAAGTCATGCTTGAAATTGTTAAACTTATATTGCGTGTTATGCTTTTGCTTCTTGGATTATGTTCTATGCTTCTTATGTGGTTTAATTGCATATGCCTGAAATTGTATGATGTTGGCCTAGGTAGGCCTTATGTTGTCTACTTTGTGAAGAATGACTTATGCTTGCTATGTATGCTCCTTGTAGACTTGTGTGAAGCCTTGTTTGGTATGTTATCGTTGGTTTGAATGCCCCTCATGTTAAGTCCTGATTGTGGTTGATGTATGATGTATGTATGCTTGTGAGTGCTTAGGGGTGTCTAAGTATGCATCTAGAACCTTGCAAGATGATATCAATCGGTGAAAGGAGGTGTTGCAGGGCAGGGGGTATCGATACGGTTAGACTCGTATCGATACGGCCTTCTTATTCTAGGCCTTCCGTTTCGATACGCGGGGAGGCGTATCGGTACCATTTTGGCCACTGGAGCCACTGTCCATCTTGGTATCGATACCGACCTCAAGCGTATCGGTACGGTCAACTAGCATTGACCGTGGGAAGTCAACCTTTGACGAGGGTATCGATACACTTCCAAGGTGTATCGATACGGTCTCCACGGGCTGCCTCTGACCTTTTGACTTGGTCAAGGTGTATCGATACACCCCTTAGGTGTATCGATACCCCTGCTGATAAACTTGAAAATTTGTCTTTTGGTTGTGGATTTAAGTTCGTTAGATTGTTTTGGTCATGTTATTCCGCTGTTTGATCATTTAGGGTTAATTACTCATCTAGACGAGTTTTAAAATGAAAAAAAATATAGGGTTGCTAACCGAGGGGGAATCCTTTAGGGGTTTTCACTCGGTTTTCCCCGTGTGGCCCACTCGGACTGGTCATTCGGCCAGACCGGGACGAGGGGGTTACATTTATTGGTATCAGAGCCTGAGGTTTCCGAGACCTCGGGCATGTAAGTGAGGTAAGTTAAGATATTATGAGTGTTTTGCCATGTATGTCTAAATTTTGTTTTTAGCCCGGTGTATGTATGCATGCTATGATGGCTTTTCTATTGTTTGAGAATTGGTTTGAGTCCCCATTGTTAGGCATTATTGTCAAAATAAAAAGGAAAATTGTTTTGGTTTAAAGAGCTTGAGAACCGGAGTCTTTTGCCCCTTGCTAACCTAACGTTTCTTGTTGTTGTGTGTTTGTTGTTTTAGATTACATTCATTGCTATGGTGAGACCGAGGGGACGGCCTAGAGCGGGTGACCAGGCACCCGGGAACGCGCCTCCTGCTCTTAATGCTCCGGGTGGTAATGGAGGGAACATCGGAGGTGATGGTAATGGGCCTCAGGCTGGGGCTAATGTGGGAGGTAATGGGGCTCAAGCGGGCCAAGGTCAGGCAGGCCCAGATGTGGCTCATTTGATTCAGACTATAGCCGGAGCTTTCCAGACAGCTTTGGCTGGTATGCAAGCTGCAGCACCAGCTCAGGGTGCGGGGACAGGATTACCCCTAGAGAGGCTTCGCAATTTGGGGGCAGTTGAGTTTCGTGGGTTGTCTCCGGAAGGTTCGGAAGGGTGGCTTGAGAGCACTACTCGCATCTTGGGTCAGATGGAGTGTTCGGATGCTCGCAAGTTGGGATGCATTGTCTCATTGCTTCAGGGAGACGCTTATACTTGGTGGACCACTGTTATTACTGGTATGGCCGAGGTGGATGTCACATGGGAGTTTTTCAAGAATGCTTTCAAGAGGAAGTACCTTGGGGTCCGGTACTTAGATGAAAAGAAAAGGGAGTTCATGGCTTTGGTTCAAGGCCATAGGACCGTGTCCGAGTATGAGATCCAATTTGTGAGGTTGAGCCAGTATGCGCCAGAGTTGATTCCGGATGAGAAGGAACGGTGTGAGCGCTTCAGATATGGGTTGACTACTGATGTGAAGACCTACATGTTGGCCACCGACTACACTGAGTTCGATGTCTTGGTTTCTAGAGCCAAGGATGTAGAACAAAACCTAAGCTCTAGAACACGTGCTGGTGGGCCTGACCCCGGGAAGAGACATGCGAACTGGGATAGAGATCATGCCAAGAGGCATAGGGATAGGAGGTATCAGCCGGATACGAGGCCTAGGGGTGGTAACCATGGTCAGGGCCGTCAGGGCCAAGGGGCTGTTGGGCACATTCCGGAGTGCACTAGGTGTGGGAGACGCCACCCAGGTGAGTGCATGGGTATGTTTGGGGCGTGTTGGAACTGTAGCTCCCGAGATCATTTGAGACGTGATTGTCCACACCCTGTCAGAGGAGGACCAGCTCCAGCGAGGGGTTTTGAGCATCAGAGAGGTCGTGGGCGCGGCCGTGGGAACTTCCAGCCAAGGAATGAGGGTCAGAGGAACTTGGCTCATGTGGTAGCAGTCCAGCCCGAGGGAGGAGGACCGACTAGAGTGTACGCTCAGCGAGAGGCTGGAAATGACACTAATGTCATTGCAGGTAATTTCACATTACAGTCTTTGAGTTTGCTTTCCCTCATAGATTCGGGGTCAACGCATTCGTATATTCTGGGTGAGCATGCAAAGTCATTAGGACTACCTTGTGATTGGTTAGAAGTAGGAGTAAATGTCACTAGCTCCTTTGGTGATACAGTGGTAGTTAGGAAAGTGTATAGGAGGTGTCCCTTGATGATTCAGGGCCACATATTTCCAGTCGACATGATGGAGCTACCCTTTTATGGCTTTGATGTGATTTTGGGCATGGATTGGCTTGTAGAGCATAGAGCTAGGGTTGACTTTGAGACTAAGAGAGTCTCTTTGAGGCTTACTGATGACTTTGAGGTTGTGGCAGTTGGGGAGAATGTTAAGTTTTTGTCCAATGTGGTTTCGGCTTTGGAAGCTCAGAGATTGTTAAGTTCAGGGTGTCAGGCTTACTTGGCTTACGTAATGAACCCGGATATGAGTGAGGTGAGACCTCAGGACATCAGGACTGTGTGTGACTTCCCGAGTGTTTTTCCGGAAGAATTACCAGGTTTGCCTCCAGACAGAGCAGTTGAGTTTGCTATTGAGACATATTCTGATTCCGCACCGGTGTCCATTGCTCCGTATAGAATGGCACCGAAGGAGTTGAAGGAGTTGAAGACACAGCTTCAGGAGTTGACTGACAGAGGCTTCATTAGGCCTAGTGTTTCCCCGTGGGGTGCTCCGGTTTTGTTTGTGAAAAAGAAGGACGGTAGCATGAGGATGTGCATAGACTATAGACAGTTGAATAAGGTGACAGTGAAAAATAAATATCCCTTGCCAAGGATAGATGACTTGCTAGACCAGTTGAGGGGTGCTTCTGTGTTTTCAAAAATTGATTTGAGGTCTGGGTATTATCAGTTAAAGGTAAAGGATGTGGACATACCGAAGACGGCTTTTCGTACACGTTACGGACATTATGAGTTTCTGGTGATGCCTTTTGGGCTGACCAATGCCCCAGCAGCCTTCATGGATATGATGAACCGGGTGTTTCATAAGTTCTTGGACAGGTTTGTGGTAGTGTTTATTGATGACATCCTAGTGTACTCTAGGACCGAAGAGGAGCATGATGAACACTTAAGGTTGGTGCTTCAGACCCTACTTGAGAATCAATTGTATGCCAAGCTAAGTAAGTGTGAGTTTTGGATTAGAGAGGTGGTCTTCCTTGGCCACGTGATCTCAGCTAGTGGGATTAGTGTAGATCCCAAGAAGATTGAAGCCATTGTGAATTGGAAGCAACCGAAATCAGTGACAGAAATCCGCAGTTTCCTAGGCTTGGCGGGATACTATAGGAGGTTTGTTGAGGGGTTCTCGAGGATAGCGGCTCCGTTGACCAAGTTGCTACAGAAGAATGTTCCGTATGAATGGTCAGATGCAAGACAAGAAGCGTTTGAGAAGTTGAAGAAAGCTTTGACCGAAGCTCCCATTTTGATTCAGCCCGAGCCGGGGAGAGAGTTTGTAATTTACAGTGATGCATCTTACGTGGGGCTAGGTTGTGTACTTATGCAAGGAGGTAAGGTAGTGGCATATGCTTCCCGACAGTTGAAGGTTCATGAGAAGAATTACCCCACACATGACATAGAGTTGGCCGCAGTGGTGTTCGCGTTGAAAATTTGGAGACACCATCTTTATGGTGAGAGGTGCACTGTGTACACCGACCACAAGAGCTTGAAATATTTGATGTCCCAAAAGGAGTTGAATCTTAGGCAACGAAGGTGGTTAGAGCTCCTTAAAGATTATGACCTCACCATAGAATATCATCCGGGCAAGGCGAATGTGGTGGCCGATGCCTTGAGTAGGAAGATGGTCGTTGAGTTGCGAGCAATGTTCGCAAGGTTGAGTGTGTCTACGGACGGTGGGCTAGTGGCCGAGCTTCAGGTTAAGCCATCATTGGTTCAGTTGATTCGTGAGAAGCAGTTGCGAGATGAGTCCTTGGCACCTCACGTGCAAGACATAGCGGAAGATAGGCCTACCGAGTATTGTTTTGGAGAGAATGGGATCCTATGTTTCAAAGATAGGATAGTGGTTCTGGAGGATGCCGAGTTGAGGCGTACGATCTTGAGTGAGGCTCACAATAGCCCTTTTGCTATGCATCCAGGTAGCACGAAGATGTATCGAGGATTAAAGGAAGAGTATTATTGGGTTGGTTTGAAAAAGGATGTAGCCGAGTTCGTAAGTAAGTGCATGGTTTGTCAGAGAGTCAAGGCTGAGCACCAGTTTCCCTCAGGGTTGTTGCAACCGTTGAAGATTCCAGAGTGAAAGTGGGAGCGTATCACTATGGACTTTGTATCAGGACTTCCGTTGACTCCTTCGAAGAAAAATTCAGTGTGGGTGATTGTAGACAGATTCACCAAGTGTGCACACTTCATACCGGTTCATACCACCTATACTTTGGACAAGTTGGCCGAATTGTATATCCGTGAGATTGTGAGACTACATGGGGTACCGAAGTCAATTGTGTCAGATCGAGATCCGAGATTCACCTCTAGATTTTGGGAGTGTTTGCATCGAGCCTTAGACACTTGGTTGAACTTCAGCACTTCGTATCATCCGCAGTCAGATGGGCAGTCTGAGAGAGTGATTCAGATTTTGGAGGATATGTTGAGGTGTTGTATCATTGACTTTCAGGGGTCATGGGAGAAACACCTACCATTAGTGGAATTTGCGTACAACAACAGCTTCCAGTCAAGCATTCAGATGGCTCCTTATGAGGCCTTGTATGGTAGGAAGTGTAGGACCCCGATTTGTTGGGCTGAGGCCGGACAGAAACTTGTGCCGATGCCCGAGTTACTTAAAGGAACCACCGAGAAGGTGAAGTTGATATGTGATCGCTTGAAGGCGGCTTCAGATCGGCAAAAGTCCTATGCCGACTTAAAAAGGAAGGATGTGGAATACTCCGTGGGGGATAAAGTGTTTTTGAGAGTCTCACCTTGGAAGAAGGTGATGAGGTTTGGAAGGAAGGGCAAGTTGAGCCCAAGGTACATAGGGCCTTATGAGATAGTTGAGAGAATTGGTCCGGTTGCATATAGATTGAGACTCCCAGTGGAGCTAGAGAAGATTCATGATGTGTTTCATGTATCGATGCTTAGGAGGTATAGATCGGATCCGTCCCATGTTATGCCAGTGGAAGAAATAGAGTTAAATTCGGACTTATCTTACAATGAGGAACCAATTGAGATACTTGCTTCTGATAGCAAGGTGTTGCGTGGCAAGTCTATTGAGTTGGTCAAAGTCTTGTGGAGACATAGAGGTGTGGAGGAAGCCACGTGGGAGAGAAAAGCTGACATGCTTGAGCAGTTTGCCTACTTGTTTCCGTCAGGTAATTTCGAGGACGAAATTTCCTTAAGTAGGGGAGAGTTGTAACACCCGGGTTCGGGGGTCGGGTGAAAATATTAATTTAAAAGTAGATCGGGTTTCGGTTTCAAATTTTAAATAATAAAATAATGACTTGGGCCTCGGGTTTTATTTAGTTGGACTATATTTAAATAAGCCCACATGGCCATGGGTGTCATCCATGGAAATTCCCCAAATTCATTAAGGGCATTTGGGTCTTTAGCCTTTTATTTTCAAATAAACCTAAAATATTACCTTGAGTCATCTTCTTCACCTCTCCTCACTATTCACTCCAACGTCTAAAGACCCCCCCTCCTTAGGTTACTATTTCATCAAATGTCTTGCTCGTTTTGAAGAATTTCGCAAAGAATCAAGAAATTTGGTTGGTGAAGCTTCAGGGACAAATCCGGAAATTTTGGAGTCTTGAGCTTGGTCTTCGATCTCCTCTTGGGTAGCAACGGTGAGTAGAATTGTTGATTTTTGCATTGAGCTCGATATGGATTCCTTTGGGGTTTGGGTGAGACCTTGAGGGGTCATCTAAACCCGTGTGTAAGCCTCTCTACTCCCATGTTGTTGTGATATATTGGATGCTTTTATGTCATGTTCATTAAGTGCATTTGAGTTGTTAATTGTGTAGTCAAGTTGAGTTCGTGCCTCACGTGATGGTGGTCTAAACTACGGTGATGTGTAGTCCCACCGGTAGTGACTAGTAGGGTAGTACTTTGATGTGTAGTCCCATTGGACATCCACTAGTCGAAACGGTGATGTGTAGTCCCACCGTAATGTATGTTGGTTGTGCTTGTGCAAACCAAATGTTGTGGCTGAGATAGACCCTTATACACCCATTGTTTTCTTGCATACAAATCATATTTTGGAAAACTGCATGTTGTGAATTGTAGAGCCTCTCTCACTAAGCTAGATTGCTTATGCTCTTTGTTTTCAACGTGCAGATCGTTAGAGTTCGGGAGGCGAGCGGGCGAGGGAGGAGCCTTTGGAGTTCTCAAGCAAGTTTAAGTATGGTTTGCTTTTGTAATAATGCCTAGACAATGGGGTATAGAGTGTTAGGAGTTGGGGTCAAACTCCTTAGGAAGTCATGCTTGAAATTGTTAAACTTATATTGCGTGTTATGCTTTTGCTTCTTGGATTATGTTCTATGCTTCTTATGTGGTTTAATTGCATATGCCTGAAATTGTATGATGTTGGCCTAGGTAGGCCTTATGTTGTCTACTTTGTGAAGAATGACTTATGCTTGCTATGTATGCTCCTTGTAGACTTGTGTAGAGCCTTGTTTGGTATGTTATCGTTGGTTTGAATGCCCCTCATGTTAAGTCCTGATTGTGGTTGATGTATGTATGCTTGTGAGTGCTTAGGGGTGTCTAAGTATGCATCTAGAACCTTGCAAGATGATATCAATCGGTGAAAGGAGGTGTTGCAGGGCAGGGGGTATCGATACGGTTAGACCCGTATCGATACGGCCTTCTTATTCCAGGCCTTCCGTTTCGATACGCGGAGAGGCGTATCGGTACCATTTTGGCCACTGGAGCCACTGTCCATCTTGGTATCGATACCGGCCTCAAGCGTATCGGTACGGTCAACTAGCGTTGACCGTGGGAAGTCAACCTTTGACGAGGGTATCGATACACTTCCAAGGTGTATCGATACGGTCTCCACGGGCTGCCTCTGACCTTTTGACTTGGTCAAGGTGTATTGATACACCCCTTAGGTGTATCGATACCCCTGCTGATAAACTTGAAAATTTGTCTTTTGGTTGTGGATTTAAGTTCGTTAGATTGTTTTGGTCATGTTATTCCGATGTTTGATCATTTAGGGTTAATTACTCATCTAGACGAGTTTTAAAATGAAAAAAATATAGGGTTGCTAACCGAGGGGGAATCCTTTAGGGGTTTTCACTCGGTTTTCCCCGTGTGGCCCACTCGGACTGGTCATTCGGCCAGACCGGGACGAGGGGGTTACACTCGTACTCAATATATATTCTCAACCATTTTTATTTACCTATTTTGTGTGTTGTGATGGAGCAATTCATATCGCACATTCAAAAAAATATAAAATGGGAAATGTATGGCTTCTAACCAAAAAACAATCATAACGGGAAGTTTATTATAACTCGTTGGCTTGATGCATATAAGTGTTGCTTTATGAAACATCATATAAATAATAACTCTTTTGTTCTCATAGTCTAGCTATTAAAGAGGAGGCATCCAATTGAAATTCTGCTAAACTGTATTTTTTATAATCAATAGGCTTTGTAACAACTGATATAGCCCAAAATATAAACCCACTAGCTTTTGCAAGACGAATAGTCTAATTGTATAATCTGAATCCTTTTAAAATCAATCTCACAAACTTCTAGTTGTAAGTTGATAAAACAATGTAGATGCATCTACTAAAATCATATAAAACTTTTCACATTTGTGGATACATGAACTCATATTTCGTTCAAATATGCAAGACATGCAGTCTCAACTTCAGTACAATAACAAGTTCTAGTTCTTTTGGTAAGTGGGACCAGCTAAATCCTTTGAGAACAAACAACACAATAACTTCAGGTTCTTTTAGTAAGTGAAATTTAATCAATTCCTTTAAGCAACACAAGAACTTCATGTTATTTAATAAGCGAAATTTAATTAATTGCTTTGAGAATAAGCACCACGAGAACTCCAAGTTTTTTTAATACATGTGTATGTAAATTTCAATAATTTTCCTATCATTATTGATCAGGATGGTCTAACCGATCATGCCAACTATATACATGGGTGTATATATATTTCTGAATTTGGTAAACTTCTGGTTTACCATAACATGTGATTCAATTTCACACGTACATGTCTAGTACAACCATTAAAATTGTTCATTTGAATATGAATATATTTATCTCTATCAGAGCTTTCAATGGAAATTATCTTTTGGTAGCAATATATAGCTCTTCTAGAGCTTTCCACTGACTTTTGGCTATCAAAACTTATATCCACATTGGCTTATTTCAAATGTCAATTGATAACATATGTTATCTATAATTCTTAAAAGGGTATTTTGCAAACTCATATTGTTCTCTTAAAATTTCCACTTCTAGTAGTGACGATATTATTACCATTAGCGGTAATTATTGCAATATTTACAATTCTACACTTTTCATAATGTGTTTTCTCTCAAGAATTTATTGTTCTTCTAGAGCATCAATATTTTTAGTACTTTGAGATATAGTACTCACATTATTCTCTTGTATTTACATGGAAAAAAAAATATATCTTATGCTTCTGCTAAGCATAAATCGTCACCATAAATTATATTTGATAAATACTCATGTTAAACAAAATAAATAAATATTATAATATATGAATATAAATATAAATATAAAACATAAATAATTAATGTGTAAAGTAAATAAACATAAAGTAAAATAAATAAAAGGTAAATAATTCTCTTCAAAGTTATGAGAATAATTAGAAGATGATTTATTCTCTCGAGGGTTATAAGAAAATCAACAACGTCCAAATGAGTTGGGCCAACAATGTCCAAATAAAGTTGGACTAATATCATTTTCGTCATTTTCCGCAAACAAAATTTGCTTCTATTTTCTTCCATTTATCATTCAATGATTGTTGTTTTTTCAACGTACGACAAGTACGAGACCAATGGTTTATAACATTGCATTGGTAATAAAAAGGATTTTACTTCATTAGAATGATCTTTATCACTCTTGTCATCTTTATAACCTCACTACCGGTGGGTAGACGTATCCTTAAAATGACCATATTTTCCATGTCTATATTCATGGTTTCAACCACGACCACAACTTCTAATGTGGTTTTTATTATTTCCATAATATAATCTCACATTTACTTCGGGGAATGGAGTAGAGCCAGTGAGCCTTTGAAACCTTTTTTACATATTCTTATCACAGAGAACAGAGATTTAAACATCGTACGCGGCACTGTTAAACCAGTTCACAAGGTTCTTTAAAAACCTCCTTTGAAACCAGTAGCTTCGCAAAACGGGATGTCCAGTCAATATACTTGGATTATATCGAAATTGTGTCTCTAATTGAATAATGATTTACCATGTTTGCATTCACTTCAGGGAATGAAACAAATCCAATAATCGCATGGAATAAACATCATGCTTGCATTCACTTAAGGGAATGCCCCATCATTGATAATCGCATGGAATAAACATCATGCTTTGCATTCACTTCAGGGAATGCCTCCTATAAAACTTTTGGATCAAGACAAATTTTCGAAACTTGAAATTGGGAGAAGTCTATGGTCGAGTTTTTCAACGAAGAAGAAATATTGCTTTCGAGCAAATATAGACTTTATAACAATCTTTTTATAGATTAAAATTCACCATGATTTATCGCACATTAAAACCATAATTTAAATAAAAAAGAAAAAATAAAATTTATCGATAATAATTTTCCTCTCGAGGACAATAGAGACATAACAAATGACCGAAATAACTTCTCATAATTTCTTTACGTCACGTCTCTTTTCAAGCCATTTAAGCATATCATGTAAAACTTAAAATATGGTTAAATAAAAAAATTCACCATATTATATATTATGAATTCATAGAAAAAACTTATTTGTAAATATACTCAAGAATCGTGAATAAGACCTTAAACGATTGCAATTGATATGCCTTGAACTCTTAGGCATGCTACACACAACTATCTCATAATGTGGATTTTTGGCAGCCATTCTTCAAAGACTTTGGAACTTTTTCTTGATTTTGTATTCCTTGTTACCATGTAGATATGTGGAGATTGATAATCATCTTCTCCCCACGATCCCCTTGATATGGATTTGGGTCACTTGTCAATTCTTTGAGCGAGATTGGATTCGATGTGATTAAGAATGCTTTCATTCTTTTCAAAAAAATAAAAAAATATAAAGAGAAAGACAACCAATAGCTAAAAAATGAGAGAAAAAAAAAACTTATCTTTACTTTCATTCTATAATCGAATTCATTCTTTTCGGTAATTTCTTTTGGATTCAAACGATGAAGATCTCAGTTGATTAGAGTCACGTTCTGATAACGTGTTGTGAATAAAATAATGAAGAACAATGAACAAGTATAAAAGAACAAAGAGATGAGAGAAAGAGGGAGATTCATATTATTATAAAAAAAAATCAGACTTGTGTATAATGCCTTCATCTATTTATAGGCATAAGAAGTGCATAATACATTAAACTCTAATTAATGGAGATAATATTCCAAATGATAAAGTAAATCAAATCTCCTAGATAAAGTTCTTATCATTATAGACATCCACATAGATAAATATTTATAATATAATAAACAATTTTTTATTAATATATGACTAAAAATAAAATAATATTAAAAAATAAGTAAAAATTATAAAATTAAAATATCATAACCTAATAAATTATAAACTATTCAATAATTAAATTTTTAATATTTATAAAGTATTAAAAAATATATAAACCTTCATAAAAAATTTGAACGATTTTGATTTTCTTTCTCTTCAAAAAATGTAAGGAAGAAAGAATCCTAAAATAGGGTTAATGTGATTCTCTCAACCGAACAAAAATCTTTTACCCTTTTGGTGCTACTATCCCTTAATACTAAAAAATTAAACTCTACACTCAAAGTTTAATTTCTAAATCACAAACCTTAAACCCTAAAATTTAAACTCTTTACTTGATAAAATTTATACACATACTTTTATGATTCATACTCACTTTATATTAATAAAATTTTCAATTAGGGTTTAGGATTTAAGATTTGCAATTTAGAGTTTAAAATTTTTAGGGTTTGAAATTTAGGAAATTAGGATTAGAAGGTAGAATTTATTTTTAAGTTTTGATTTTTTTGAATAATTTATAATTTAATAGCTTTTTGATATTTTAATTTTATATTTTTTTTAGATTTTTGTTATTTTTTAGTCATATATTAATAAAATATTTTTAAATGTTTTATTTTTTACATTATTTTAGTATTTTCTTTAATTTATATTTTTACCTAAAAATCAATTTTACTCTCGAACTTGCTTGAAAAATTAATTTTTCCCTCTGCTTCGTCATCGTAAACTGCCACGTCACCAACGTAACGATCAATGTTGGCTTTCGTCAGTCAAGGGGCAAACGGTGATGCAATTGGACTACTTCAGGGGCTAAATTGATGCGAAAATACCATAGGAGAAAAATTGATAAATTAGGTTTACTACAAGGGTAAAAATGACCCTTTAGCCAAAATAAAAAAAAATAAGAGACTAAAATGATTTAACTAAATCTGTGGGCATGCAAAAGAGAAATGATATCCTCACCCAGATCAAGACATAATTTTAACTTGTTCAAATAACAATTAAGGTGAAGCAACGTCAGGTAGGGGTGTTCAAAAATATCCGATCCGACCGATCCGATCCGATTATCCGTTGATCCGATCCGAAAATTCGGATATCCGATCCGATTTTTATTTTTGGATCGGATATCCGATCCGATTATAGATTTTCCGGATCGGATACGGATCGCAATATTACAAGTTTCGGATTATCCGAAAACCCGAAAATCCGAATATCTAATATTTTTTAAATATTAATCTTGTTATATTTAACAATTTGATGCTTGTTATGTCCGAAAATTTAAAAAATCGAATATTTCATAGATGTGAATCTTGTTATATTTAGCAATTTGTAGTTTGTTATATTCGAAATTTCGAAATTTTCATAAATACGACATTCAAATTCGAAAAAATAGTTGAATCAAATTATATGTTCGGATAATCGGATATCCGAATATCCGATCCGGTTATCCGGTATCCGAAAAACCGGATATCCGATTTTTTCCGGATCGGATACGGATCACTATATTGCCGATCCGAAAACCCGGATATCCGAAAAAATCGGATCGGATCCGATCCGATATCCGACAATGAACACCCCTAACGTCAGGAATAACGATTCTCTTTATGATAAACATATAAAGGAACTAAAATAATTGTTCAGTCTCAAGGAAAGATGATATGTTTAAGTCTTGGAGACAATATTATTAAGAATAACTGCTACAAATTTCAAACGATGACAAGATTTATGGAAAGAGTTTGGGGATAATTTTTTTATTATTATTTTTAAATTATGAGAGAAGATTTAATAAAAAAATATTTAAAATTTTAAAGTTTTATACGAATTTTTAAAAATTTTGAGGGACCGAATTAAATTTTTTAAAAGTTATAGGGGTATTATAATTTCTCAAATTTTGAAGGGCCGTGGCCCCTCATCCCTTAAAGCTTATGCTCCTGACTTCAAACATATACCATAAAATAGAACTTATGGATACCAAAAACTAATAATAAAAGGACAGGGAATTAATTAAGCAATTTGCTAGCAAAGTTCTGGCCAAAAATATCTTTCTTTCCCCACATAAAGGCAGGATAATTCCATTAACCAGAAGTGACTAAAATCTGCAATCTTAGTTGCTTTCCTAAGATTACCAATTAAATGATATTATTGAAAAAGAAATCACAAAACTTAAATATATGAGCCATAAAATGAATTTAAAACACACGCATATATATAGATAAAAATAATTTTGTATACATAATTATCCAAAATTCATTTAAATTTTAATATTATTTTGTTAACTCTTATCAACACGTCAATCTATGATCTTTATTATTATTATTATTTTGCTTCTAAGACCTCTTTCTGCAAATGAGTTTTTTTTTTCTAAATTTTTTGTATTGATAGACAGCCGATGTAAATAATGAAATTGATGAAATTTACAGCAAGCAGTTTGTCTCTTCTGTCTACTTATAGTTGAAATGGTTTTATACATGAGCCCTATTTTTTATATATATAATTTTGATATGTATTATTAGAAAAAAATGTTTTGGTAAAATAAAATCTTAATATATAAATGACATGAAAAAAAAAACTAATGTAGATTCTTTTAATTGATTAAGATAAAAAAATGACATTATGAAAAGGATCTATAAAATATTTTTTCTTGAAAACTTCTTGCTATACTGTAACTTGTTTCTGGTTTTATCTGGTGTTAAGCAGTTTACTAAGCATACAAAATGAAACATAAAAAAAAACTCGTGGGAAGAATTTAACGTACAACAGGTAATGAGGTGATTAAAAACTGGTAAATTTTAAAACTTATGAAAGACACACCAAAAATTTAAAATGTTATATTTTTAGATAATATTTTAAATTGATTTTTTCGTGATTTTTACTAATTTTAACATTTTAACCAATAATTAAAATGATATAAAAAAATAAATATTAAAACTTGTCAACAATTACGAAAAATCAACCGAAAATATTATTAAAAAGACTAATATTTTATATTTTTAGTGAATTTTTCACAAATTTCGAAACTTGTTATGTCTTGTTCTGTCTAACTTTCATCATCAACAGGCCGACCCTTTACAATTGTCTTTACAAAGTACTATATCTACTCTAGTGTTTAGAAAACAAATAAATAAACAAGCCAATGATTCCCCTGATTTCAACCTGCAACAACAAATGAGAAAATTATCTTGGGTTTTTGTTTTTTTGCATCATCATTGCCAGTCCCACACTCATCCATTCTTCCATAAATACATCTATCTGCTCTCATCTTTCATTTCCCAGTTTTCTTTAAGTACTTTTCAGTTCATTTTTGGTCCCTGTTGGTTCTCTCAATATTAAAGATTAAAACCCCACATCAACTTCACTCTCTCTCATCTCACCCCTCTAGTTCTTATCAATTTTGGCAGCCAATTGAACAAGGCAAGTTAAGTGCTTGAAAAAATGCACAGTTCAGGTTCCTTTATGAGGCAGCTGAGTAGAAAAGAAGGCTGCAAATCCACATCCCGGAGATGGGGAGGGGATGACTCCGGTTATAGTTTTGAGGCAAACTTTACTCAAATGGAAGAAGAGCTGAACGTGAATGCCAATGGAGTTGATCAAAATGGCCTGCAGGTGTTAAGGAAAAGAGTGATGGTAGTGGTGGACAAAAGCTCACATTCTAAGCATGTCATGATGTGGGCACTTACTCATGTAGCTAACAAGGGTGACTTGCTTACTTTACTTCATGTCATTCCTCCCAGCCAAAAGAGTTGTAAATCTCCTTCATGTTCTACTTATCTTGCTAACTCCCTTGGGTCACTTTGCAAGGCTTATAATCCTGAGGTAATGCACCCAACTCTTGATGTTTGTATTTGTCATTTTTGTGTCTTTGGTTGATGAATCCAAAACAATACAAGTTAATAGAGTTACTTAAGAATGGGAGGGAGGAAAAAAAGTAATCTTGTCTTTGTGTTTGATAGATCCAACTTGATTTGATCTTCTTTTTATCCCTTGCAGTAGCTTTCTCGTGAAAGACAACTTTTAAGTGATTCTTTGGTACTTTGTCTTCTTTTCTTCACATGTTTTGGTTCAGCTCTTAATTCTATTATTTAAAGAAAATTAGATCTATTGACTACTCCTAAATCCGAGAGAGAATTTAAGGGGGAAAATATAAATTTGAAAAATGAGTTCATTTTGACATTTTGTGGTGGGAGTTCGGTTTCATGACCATCCATAAGAATAAAGTACAAGTCTTTTTGAAGATTAAACATTGATAGAAAACAAAAACATTGAAGGTTTAGATAAAATTAAACAAATTTCAGATGTTTTATTCTTCAAATCTTGTACCTTGGATTGTGTGAGAGATGCCAATCTGCCATTGCCATGTGCCATAGATCCTGTTCTTTTTAAGTTTTAACCTTACTCTCTTTTTTATTTCCTCTTTGCTAATCTTAACATAAAATATTCAAAAGCATAATCTTTGCTGTGTTTTCTTTTACTTGCTTTACATGGGGAGTGTCAATATTCAGGTAGAACTGGAAGCAGTGGTTATCCAAGGTCCCAAGCAGGAGACAGTGTTGAACCAAGTGAAGAAGCTGGAGGTTTCAGTGTTGGTAGTGAGTCAGAAAAGGCCATCTCCATTCTTAAACTGGTGGGTTCACTTACTTTGTCCTTCATTCGAACCAGATTTAGACCGGGGTTGTTTTTGAAAAGTGCGGTAAAAAAGTGCTTATGAGAATTGCTTTCGAAAATTACTTATGTATTGTTTAGTTTAAAATGTGAGGGTGTCATATTGTTGTCAAAAAGTGTTTTTAAGTAGATAAAATGTCTATTTCATATTTTTTTTAAAATATAAAAGATTTGATGATATAAACATCGATAAATAAGTAATTATACTCAAAATTGTTTTTAGAAAAGCTAAAAGTTAACAATTTTAATTTTTGAAAAACACTTTTTAAACTAAGCTGAAAATCACTTTTAGACCGGAAAACTATATGTTCTCCGTTGCTTTCGACTCTAAAAGCATTTTTAATTCAAAAACACTTTTGAAAAGCAATGAAAAACAGATTAATCTCAAGCATTTTGATGGTTAATAATGGGGTATTCGCAGTTTGAGCGGGAGAAGCAGCAGCAACGAGGAGTTTGTAGAGCAATGCATAAACAAGGCAGAGTGCTTAACCATAGGGGTGCGGAAGCAAAGCAAAGGCGTGGGTGGGTACCTTATCAGCACCCGATGGCAAAAGAACTTCTGGCTCTTGGCTTAAATCTACTCTTTCATGTACTATATACGTATGATTTCCAAGGCAGATAGCCATGTGCAAAGATTAATTAGTGCAATAAATACTAGCTTCTGATGTAGTAGTCTTTAGTTTAATGTGTAATTTACTCTTAACCAGATTTGGCTATCATCATTAATGCAATTGCTTCTGCCTTCTGCCATTACTTTCTCTGTTTTCTGGTTGTGGATGATCCAATTTTAACTTGGGGGGTTTGGTCTGATCAAAGTGTGGGCCTTTGCTCTACTGAATAAGATTCTTTTCTTCTGCAAACACTGCTTATTTTGGTTGATGGTATTAATTCTCTGCATAAAATTAAAAAATAGCTTTAACGTTTGATTGAGTAGTCGCTTTTATCTCTATTTGTTTTGAAGCAATTTCACTCTATGTTTAGTTTTAGGTCAAAATGGTTTATCTGCGGATGAAAATTGTTAGTCAATTAACGGTAAATAACTTGAGATAATGTGACAAATCTATATGACAGTGAACACTGACATGTCAGTGTTATATAGACAAATGTATTAACTTGAAAGAATGTCACATCAGTCAAAAAATAATTTCATAAAATTATATAAAATCTAAAATTACTTTTTATGTTAACTTGTCATTTATTTTAAGTTGTTTATTTTTAGTCGACCAACAGCTTTCATTTGTATATGAACTATTTTGCGCGTTAATTTATCGACACCGGAGTATTTTGCGCGCAAGCCGAAAGATTGAGACCTTCGCTTTGGCGCGGTTCTTTGGTCCTTATGGAAATATCGCAACGCCTGCATTTTTGATAAGGATGCTGCAGGGGTGTTCGATGTTTTGGCACACAGTAACTTTGTGTTCGAGGAGAGTGTGCGAGCTTTGGCATTGTCGCGCTCACTATCTCCCCCCACAGTGCGACACGGACAGCAGGCGGCAGCTTGGGAGGCTCCTCCTGGCGGTTGGTTGAAGGTCAACACGGACGGCACGCGCACGGCTGCTACCGGATTGGCTTCGTGCGGTGGGGTTGGTAGAGACGAGAGGGGCGATTGGATTTTTGGTTTTACGAAAGCGATAGGTATCTGCTCAGCGTTGGAGGCGGAATTATGGGGTATGTATGTTGGTTTGTCGCAAGCTTGGTCTCGGGGTTATCGTCGAGTGATCTTAGAGACGGATTGTAAAGAGGCGATTTCGCTAATCCAAGGTTCTTCGACAAGGGTGAGTTCCATTGGTTTGTGTTATCATATCCGGGGTCTTTTGCGGCAAGGTTGGGAAGTTATTCTTCAGAATGTTTGTCGGGAGATGAACAAGGTGGCGGACTCGTTAGCCAAATTGGCCCTTGCGGACTCGTTGAACTGCCGGAATTTCGACGCTCCTCCTGCTGTGATCGCAAGTCTGCTGGTATTGGACCTGTATCCAGTAACTTAGCAGGATAGTTTGTTCTCTTCTTTATCAAAAAAAATTAAATAATTTTTATAAGATAAGAATTAAAATGACTATTCAACAATCATTAGACTATTTTTATCATTATGACTTAATTCTATGCAAAAGTTAATGGTAGCATGTTTTTCGACCTATTTATTTACACTATATACAGATTTGTTTAAATACTTGAATTTCTTTTGGCCCACCGATATTTAAATTTGTTTTAACTCATCTATTATAAGTAATTGCATAAATCAATTTTAACAAAACTTGATTTAATTTAGCCAGTACTGTTGTTTTTGGTAAGACTGGCTTTATGAGATTTTTACAAAAATTATTATATAGACTCGAATCATCACGTCATTCGTGATTTCAATTAATAAAATAAATTAATATAAAAAAATTCAAAAGAAGTGAAAGATTTACCTTGGGTAAAATAATATATAAATAGACTTTATTGGCTAGGATTACAGTTGATGTGGTGAGTCAAACTCATCTAATAATTTTTTCGACTTTTGAGTGTTTAAACTTGAATCTTGCTTAAAAATTATGTATGGATTCACCGATTCACAATCAAAATCTATCATGATTTATGTAAAGGATGGCAACGGGGCGGAGCAGGGTGAGTTTTTGGCCAACCCAACCCTAACCCGAAATTTTACATACTTCACCCGCCCCCAACCCGCCCCCGGGTATTAATTTTATTTTACCTGCCCTGAGATTTAATATATAAACTAATCCCGCCCCGCCCCGACGACAAACAATCTGAGTGAGAAATAGAAATCTTAAAACATTTTAAACACCGTAACATACAAAAACAAAGTAAAACGAGGCAAACATACATCAATCGAATCTGAAAATAAAAATGTATCAAACATCAGAAAAACAAAAACATATTAGATCTGAAAATAAAAAAAAACGTATCTAAAAATAAAAATATTAAAGCATAAAATAAGAAACAATCAAAGAAACGAAAAAAAGAGAGATTAAAATAGAAACAATCAAACCCAGAAAATAAAGAAAGGAACAAGAACAACAACAAAATTAAAAATATTAAAACACAAAAAGGAGATTATTTCATAAAAATCTTAGATCTAAAACAAAAACACTAACCCAAATACTTGGAAAGCTTCGGTCTTTTAGATATGATAACATGCATTTCTGGATGTAAATGAAAAAAAAAAACAACAAGAAAAAAACTCTGTGAATAAGACGAAAGGAAAAAGAAATTAAAGAGAGAAAATAGAGGATTAATTTTGAGGGCAGATAAGGAAAATGAATAGGTTAAGAAACTAACCCAAGTGTATATATGGATTAATATCCTATACACAGGCGGTGGAAACTTTCGTTTTAGGGTATATGGAGTTAGTTTAGAGTATAAGGTTTAGGGGTTTAGGGGGAGGGGTTTAGAATTTAGGAATATTTGTTTTAATTTAAGGTTTAAGGTTATAATTTAGGGTTTATAGGTTAGGGTTTAGTTTTTAGGGCAACATGGTGAGGATTTAGGTTTTAACCTATAAACCCTAAATTACAACCCTAAACCTTAAATTGAAACAAATATCCCTAAATTCTAAACACCTACACCTAAACCCCTAAACTATATACCATAAACTAACTCCCTATACCCTAAAACTAAGACGCTTGTGAAAACTTTCAGTTTCCACCGCCTGTGTATAGAATATTTATCCATTATATATATATATATATATATATATATATATATATATATATATATAATGACAATGTGATAAATAAATTAAATACTTGTTTAATATATCGGGTCGTATGGGTCGGGGTATTTTTACTTTAAATTTGAACCCGCCACGCCCCGACTAAAATCTTTAAAATATTCGCCCCGCCCTGCCCGAACCTGAATTTTAAGGAAAAAATTCGCCCCTAACGGGCCGAGACCCGCTGGGTGCAGGTCATTTTGCCATCCTTAAATTTATGTTCCGTTGAATACGCTACAAATTGTTGATTTATACGTTTAATGACTAATTCTGGTGGAGTTATTTGTATATATTTATTTTAAAAATAATACTTTCTTTGTACCATTGAATTTGTTAAAAGTCAAAAATTTCAAATTATTATTATTATTATTTTAAATATTTTTAAACAATTAAATTTTATAAATATATATTAAAAAATTACATGATTGAAGGTTTTTAAAATAAATTTTTTTATATTTCTATCAATAATAAATTTTAAATAATAATAAGTAGAAGTTTAAAAAGATGAGCTAAAAAGCAAATAAAAGACAAATTTAAATGAGAGAGAACTGGTATTGTTTTTGAGATGACATTATTAGAAAAGAGAGTCACAAATCCTAATTATGTACTATAAAATGGACACAAACTATACCAAAAAAACATAAAATTATAATAAAAATATTTTTTATTAAATAAAAAAGTATTACATTCCATACCGAGATTTAAACGCGTACAAAATTAGATAACATAAGTATCTTTAACCACTAAATCAATTAATAGATCTCTAATAAAACTGTTTTCTACGGCAAAAGCTGAAACTTTTAATTTTTGGTATTGAATGAAAAAAAAAGTCTCTCAGCCATGATTTTTAAACTAACTTTTACGTGTTTGACATTACTACCCAAAAGTAACGTACAGTTTTTTTTAAAGTCAATTGAAATTACTTTTAATAATATAAGTATATATATTAGGATTAATATCCTATACACAGGCGGTGGAAACTGAAAGTTTCTACAAGCGCCTTAGTTTTAGGGTATATGGAGTTAGTTTAGGGTATAAGGTTTAGGAGTTTAGGTGTAGTGGGTTAGAATTTAGGGATAATTGTTTTAATTTAAGGTTTAGGGTTATAATTTAGGATTTATAGGTTAGAGTTTAGTTTTTAGGGTAATATGGTGAGAGTTTAGGTTTTAAATTATAAACTCTAAATTATAACCCTAAACCTTAAATTGAAACAACTATCCCTAAATTCTAACCCCTACACCTAAACCCCTAAACCCTATACCCTAAACTGTGAAAACTTTCAGTTTCCACCGCCCGTGTATAAAATATTTATCATATATATTAATGATTTTTTTTTTCTAAAAATACCAACAATGTCAAAAGTTCAACTAGGACTTTCAAATCGAAAAAGTACAAATATTTAATTTTTAACATTTTAAATATAAATATCAAATACCAATGGAATTTTGACCTAAATATTACATTTGGTTTTTTTTTTTATTTTAAAAGTAGGGTACCTCTCAAATTATTTTCTAAACTAGGAATGTTTACTATTTAAAAAGTAAAGACCCTTGGAGAACACCCGACTTTGAACAATATTTTTAGAAAAAAAATATTTTAACATTAAAGTCGAGGAATAAAATTAAATTTTTTAAAAATTTGAAGACCATTTCAGTATGAGAGTCATAACTAGGGATGAAACTTGAATGTTCAATTTTTTTAGGACTAATTTAAAATAAGGGAAAACGTTTAAAAGTATGCAATCATTTAAAAACAAGAATGATAGACATAGTTGGAGGACAAAAATACTCCTCTACTACGTGTATATCTAGAATGAATCAAAGATTTAAAGAATCATTGAAACGTATATATACTGATCAAAACAGCTTGCTTGCAAATTCATGAATGGAGCTTCCTTCTACACGAGAATATGTGGATATTTTGGCAACATCCCTCAGTTCTGATAAGCTTCGTCCCAATTGCAATGCCACCTTCATTTCAAACAATTCTCCATTTTCTCTTCTCCCCACATCACTTTCATCCAACGTTGATTCAATCGATTTTTGCACAAGCTTAAAGAACCCTGCGTTGTTCCTATACATCTCGAACACCATTCCCACTTGTCCACCGTGCTCGAAGCTAAAGCTCCTGCACCAGCCGCCATTATTGCTGCCCAAGCTCCATTGGAACTTGGAAGACCCCATTGTTGAAGATAATATGGATAACAGCTGTACACTCATAACAGAAATGGTTAAAAACAACTAAGAAGGAAATCGATTCAGTATTTTGGTGGGAAAGTTTGTTATAGCGGTCATTAGGGTTGTTACTATAGTTGTATATAAACCCTTTTATTCTAATGAGAAAATCAACCTACCTTTTACATTTGACATGGTATCAGTTGCCCAGTGAGTTTTACCGTCTTTATTTTTCTCTCCTTCTCCTCACCATGGTTACCCCTATCTCTGCCTCGTCTGACGCTTCCTCGCGTGAAGACTCGTCTGACCAGTCGTTCTCTAACAAACGAATCAATGTTCGATTGGATGAAACCAATTTTCTCCTGTGGAAGCAGCAGGTGTTGCTGATGATACGCGGCCATGGTCTTGAGAGTTTTCTGGATTCTGCCACCACTCCACCACCGCAGTTTCTTCCCTCCACTGGCACTGCTGCTACTACACCTAACCCGGCCTACACTCGTTTTGTTCAACAGGACAGCTCCTTAGCCTCCTGGCTTCTTTCCACCGTCAGTGCTGAGGTTCTTCCTCGCCTTGTTGGTGCTGATACGTCCTCCAAGATCTGGCAAATCATCACCAGCATGTATTCGCAGCTTTCCACCACCCGTTTGATGCACTTACACTGTCGCCTACGGTCCATCAAAAAGTGTGATCTCTCGATGCGAGCATATACCATGCAGATCAAAGAGATATGTGATCTCCTTGCATCCTGCGGTAGTCCGATTTCTTCTATTGAGCAAATTGCTACCATTCTCAACGGCTTACCTCCTGAATACGATCCTTTTGTTGCTGTTATTTCTGCCAGTCGTGAACCCTATACTGTCGATAGTGCGATTTCTATTCTTATTGATGCTGAAACACGGGTTGCAAATCCATTGCGCATGCCTAAAGGAATTCATAACACTCAGTTTTCCTCTGATGATTCTCGTCGTCGTGATCCACCCATGTATTCAGGTGGTCGCTTTAAAGGTCGACCCAGGGTTCAATGTCAGGTTTGTGGCAAACTTGGCCACCTTGCTGATAGGTGTTGGCATCGTTTTGACAGGGACTATAAGCCCAACACCTCTCCTCAGCCCAGAAATCTTGTGTCAAATCAGGTCAATGCTTGTTATTCCCCTGAGCATGCTGATGTTGCCTATGTTCCGTTTGTTACAACGGTTGCTCCTGATCTTGCTGCTCCAGGCTCAACATCGGACACTCCTCAAGTCAATAATCTCGTGGCCACGATCTCTCCTTCTTCTTCTGTGACTTGGTTCCCAGATTCTGGTGCTACCCAGCATGTCACTAATGCCCCTAGAACTTTGCACTCTTCTCAACCTTATTCTGGTAAGGGTATGGTTCACGTTGGAGATGGCTCTGCACTTGCCATAACTAGCATATGGCAGGCAGAATTTTTCACTCCCACTCATCGTCTTAAACTATCTTATTTACTTCATGTGCCTCAGATTACTCGCAATCTATTATCTGTTTCCAAATTTACAGCTGATAATAATGTGTACTTGGAATTTCATGCAAGCTCTTGTTGTGTGAAGGATGAGGTCACTGGTTCGACGATCTTGCATGGCAAGAAAGAAGGTGGTTTATATACTTTTACTGGTGTCTCTGATTCTGGCTCAGCTCTCTCCTGCACAGTTGCTCCTCCCTCGCCATACTGGCTTTGGCATCAACGGCTTGGCCACCCATCCAAAGAAGTGCTTCAACATACTCTACAGAAACAGTTAGTTTTAGATAAGCATACTATTTGTAAAGCTTGCCAGGCTGGCAAAAGTCATGTACTCCCTTTCCATGATTCTACTACAGTGTATTCCTCTTCATTTGAATTAGTTGAAATCGACCTTTGGGGTTCAGCTGCTGAAAATTCTAATGGCTTTCTCTATTACATCTCTTTTGTTGATCTCCATACATGACATTGTTGGGTCTATCTTCTTAAAAGAAAATCAGAGGCATATGTTGCATTTCGGTTATTTCATGCTCTAGTCTGCAATCACTACAACATCAACATCAAAGCTATACAAATTGATGGTGACAGTGAATTCTTTTTCCTTGACACCATGCTCCCATCTCTTGGCATACAACGACATGTCACTTGCCCATACACCTCTCAACAAAACGGTGTAGTGGAACGCAAGCATCGTCATATTACTGAAATGGCACTTACTCTCATTTCTCAAGCAGCCATGCCATTAAAATTTTGGTCATATGCAGTTCTAACTGCAGTATACATCATCAATAGACTGCCCAAAAAAGTTCTTGGCAACATCTCTCCCTATCAGAGGCTTACCAACAAGATTCCCGACTATTCCTTTCTCAAGGTCTTTGGCTGTGAGTGTTTCCCGCATTTGAGACCCTTTCAACATCACAAGCTTGCTTTTCGATCTAAGCCATGTCTTTTTCTAGGCTACTCACTCAAACACCATGGCTATCGGTGTGTTGATGACACTGGCAATGTTTATATTACTCGAAACATGGTATTCAATGAACACATTTTTCCTTTTTTATATCTTACTACCTCTTCTTCCCAATGCCACTCTTCTACTCCATCTTTTCCTCATATCCCTATACCTACATCCCCTACCAACCAATCTTCACCTGACATTTCTCCATCTTCTACTTCTCCTATACCCCCTCACCAACACCTCCTATAACCCAACCAACAGAACCTAATACAACATCCACCACCTCTCCTACACCCGATACCACAAATACTTTTTCCACAGACAACACCAATGTCCTCATTATCACCACCTCTCCTACATCAGATATCACAAATACTCTTTCCACAGACAACACCAATGCTCCCATTGCCACCACCTCTCCTACACCCGACACCACAAATGCTTCTCCCATAGACAACTCCACTGCTACCATTGCTTCCACCAATCCTATTCCTCCTCCACAATCAATTGGGAACACTCATACTATGCTTACGCGAAGTAAACTTGGCATTTTCAAGCCAAAAATCTATCATGTACAAGTTCATATTACGCCTACTACAGTTCAAGAGGCTCTTCAAGATCCGGATTGGTCCACTGCTGTGTTTAATGAATTCAATGCTCTCACAGCAAATGAAACTTGGGAATTAGTTCCCTTACATGTTGGAAAACATGCTACTGGCTGCAAATGGATCTTCAGGATCAAACATAATCCTGATGGCACTATAAATCGATTCAAGGCGCGTCTGGTTGCCAAAGGCTATACACAAGTGTCTGGTTGTGATTTTCTTGAAACCTTTAGCCTTGTTGTTTGATTTCCCACTATCAACATCTTAATTTCCTTGGCAGTCACAAGTTCCTGGCCAATTCAGCATATAGATGTCAACAATTCCTTCTTAAAAGGCGATTTATCTGAGGTTGTCTACATGCATCAACCCCCTGGTTTCATACAACACAATTCTGAAGGTGTACCACTTGTGTGCAAATTACGAAAGGCTATTTATGGATTACGCCAGGCTCCCAGAAATTGGTTTGAGAAGCTCAAGCTCTGTCTGCAATCACTTGGTTTTCAAGCCTCACTAGCTGACTGCTCCTTATTTCTTCGAAGAACTTCATCAGCTACTACTTATATTGTGGTCTACGTTGATGACATCTTACTTACTGGCAGCTCCTCTCCTGACCTTCAATCTGTCATTGATTTCTTACGTGAACAGTTTACTATCAAAGATCTTGGACAACTTCATTTTTTCCTGGGCCTTGAAGTTCATCGTACCACACAAGGGTTATTTTTACATCAACAACAGTATGCCACTGCCTTACTTCAAAAAACTGGTCTTCTTGACTCCAAAGCAGCATCTACACCAATGGTCATCTACCCAAAACTCAGCAAACACATTGGTGAACCCTTGAGTGATGTTCAAGGTTTTCGAAGTGTAGTAGGAGCTCTTCAATACCTATGGCATACACGCCCTGATCTCGCATATGCAGTTAACAAGGTAGCACAATACATGCAGGCTCCCACTGATGTTCATTGGAATGCAGTTCAACGCATACTTCGTTACATCAAGACCACCATTCACTATGGTCTTTGGTTTGAAAATCAACATCCGAAATCTCTCCTTCTCACTGCCTTCTCTGATGCTGATTGGGGCAGTGATATTGACGACCGTCGATCTACATCAGGTCACTGTGTTCTTCTTGGCCATCACACAATCTCCTGGAGTGCTCGTAAACAAAGAGCTGTTTCACGTTCTACAGCTGAATCAGAATACAGAAGTCTTACTGACACGTCTGCTGAATTACTTTGGATTCAATCTATACTCACTGAGATGGATATTACACTTCCTGATGTTCATAAGATTTGGTGCGACAACACCAGTACAGTCTCCATGGCGGCCAACCCTACTCTTCACGCCAAGACTAAACACGTTGATCTTGACCTCCATTTTGTGCGGGAAAAGGTGGCACCTGGCTTACTTCAGGTCAACTATGTCCCTGCTCATTGTCAGCTTGCGGATATCCTTACAAAACCATCTGACGTTCAACACTTTGAGGATCTTCGATGTAAACTGCATGTTCTTCAGCCTGCACTCTCTATCTTTGAAGAAAAAAGAAACGATGGGAATGTTGAAGATAATATGGATAACAGCTGTACACTCATAACATAAATGGTTAAAAACAACTAAGAAGGAAACCGGTTCAGTATTTTGGTGGGAAAGTTTGTTATAGCTGTCATTAGGGTTGTTACTATTGTTGTATATAAACCCTTTTATTCTAATGAGAAAATCAACCTACCTTTTACATTTCACACCCATGGCTAAAGCTACAATTCCATTTAGCAATGGCCCTGATTTAGCTAAAACTTTGTTTATCTTCAATGCTTTGTTCCCTAATCTCTCGTAATCCTCACTGTCTTTTCTCTTGATCACCTCAACCACTTCCCTCATTTCCATTTCCAATTCCTTGGTCCACACTCCACCCATTGTTGCTTTCCATTCCACCTTTCCATTGAAGTGCTTTGATTTGTGTGTAGGCCACCAAACAGCAGGCTGTAAATTTTCGGGGAATTTTTCAAGCATTACACCAAGTAAAGGAAGAGGGTAAGCTTTGTCAAGTGCCAGCACTTTCTCCATAGCATCATTCACATCATCTTGGGTGGGTGAATTAAGTAGGGTTTTTATTTGGTTCTCAAGCTACTTAAATAATCTCGTGGCATTGCGTTGCTCTTCAACAAGCTGTGAAAGTTGAATCTTGTTCATCAAGACCAACATCCCGGTGGCTGATAAGAACAAAACAGTGGATGCCAACTTTAAACCCAAAGGGCCGCCGCCAATAGCAGCAGAAACACCGGCCATAGTTGTTGCAGTAAGAGTCATCATGTTGATGGAGTTGAGAAGAAGGGTGTTCCAGTTATCTCGTTGTTCACCGATGTTTTGATGCATCTCGACTCTATCAGCTACAGCTTCTAAGATAGCATAAACAGTGGGGGTTTTGGACAGGCGCGACATGAGCGACTGCACAGGGCCCCCAAGAGAGAGGGGCCCCGAAAATAAGGAACCTAAATTAAATTAAATATTTGTAAAAAAATTATAAAATTATATATAATTATGTTTATATAAAAATTATCTAAAACTTAAAACATGCAAAAATAATGATAATTTTGAAGTGAAAATGTTTGATATTTAGATGTTTATAAGTCAATTTTTTTGTTCTCAAGATGACAATTTAATAATATTTTTTGTATTAAAGTATTTTTTTTTGAAAAAACACTTATATCTCTTACTGGTTATAAATTAAGAGCCATATTTTAATAAATTGCACAGGGCCCCAAAATCTTTGAACCGCCCCTGAGCATAAAGCTGTTGTAAGGTAGCCATTGAAACAGATGAGGTTTCTCCAACCAATGGTGTCCTGTGGACATCTTTTGAGACTGTGTTGATAAGCGGCCCGTCTCTAGTTTTCAGTTCCTCGGACAACATTTTGGGCTGCAATTTAGTAGGTGAAAGCCTCATCCTTGGAAGCTTTGGGACAGATATGGCGGCATGGATTTGGTTTGAAGAAGATGAGACTAGAAAGTTTGAAGCCATATATGTTTATCAAAGTTTTGTAGTAAATTTGAAAATAGTTGAGATCTGCAAAGGAAAGACTGGATTTTGAGTTGTTTGTGTAGAGACGAGGGTAATTTATAGCAGCCCGTGTGTACTTGGTCATAGGTCAGGTCGTGTGTTTGAAATTTTCACGATTGATTCTATTGTTGCATTGCCTGACCTATTAAAAGTTTGTTTTCTTCAATTTTATGTCAAATTTGATTTATTGTTCAGTTGATAAAACAGTAAAAAAATTATTTAAATGTTTTCTAAAATATTATTTTTGGGGAATTATATTCTTAAAATTTTAATTATATAACTCAATTCAATAATATCAAACAAAATATATTGTTTCCTATATATTTTCTTGCAAAATAAGGCATCGATGTTAACTATGTCAACTCATTGTACTAAACTTAAGGTTCACTTTGTCAATTTCTTATTTTTTTAATCTTAATTTGGGAGTAGTTGAAAGTTATATATATATATATATATATTGAATGTTGTGTTCAGATATACATATATTTATCGCTTTTTTGTTGAATTTGTAAATTGTATTTGATTATATGTACTCTTGAATGTATGAATTTTCTTTTTACTTTTTCAAGAAGATATTCTAATGTTCGGATTTTATACTATCATTTATTATATTTCCGTATAAGTTGGATGATTTTATTTAGGACTTGTTTGACAATTAGCGGATAGTTGATAGCTAATAGCGGAATGCATTAGTTAATAGCTGATTGTATTAGCTGATTTGACTAGCGGATTGTATTAGCTGATTGTTTAAAAGAGTTTGGTAAAATTAACTGATAGCCGATAGATGTTTGATTATTTAAACAAGAAAAATGACATATAAGTACTTAATTATATTCAATACTTATTTGAATAGTTTATTAGTTATCAATATTTTGTATCTATTAATATTAATTAGATTATGAAAAATATTTTTTTAATATAACATTACTAAGCATATTTGAAGGATCTATATATTAATTTATTATTTATATAATTATTTTTAATACAATTTAGTTAAGTATTAAATTTAATTACAAATATAAATGTGAGAGAATAAAAAGAAAAAAAAGAAAAAATATTAGTTTATAAATATCACAATGTAAATACGTGAGGTTGAAGAATTAAAATAGAAATGGTTAAATTTAAGTTATTTGAAGATTTTTTATAATTGTTAAGGGTAAAAGTCTCTTTATAACTCTTATGTCAAAACCTCTAATTTTAAAATGCTAGTTTTTTCAAAAATTAGATGTTTCACTCCAATCCGCTATATGAATCTGTTCTTTACCAAACATCTAAATTAGCGAATTTGACCAGTCAAACTCTAATTTTAGCTCAAACCTCTTTCTACCAAAAAAACTTAATACTTTTATAAGATTGATTTTGATTTAATTTGAATAAATCATAGGACCTTAACGGCTATAAAATCTTAAGCGTTTAATATTGTTACATTTTCAGAAACTCGAACTTGTGATCTTAGTTTTTTTTTGAAAAAGAAAAGTTTGATATTGATGTATTTTTTTTTGGATTTGCATCCAAGTTAAACAAGTTTAGAATATTATTTGCTTTTTATGATTAAATTTGATTGAATTAGACTTAAATCCGAATTGATCGAGGTAGGTTTTCAATCTCTATACCACGTATTGATAGACGGATAAAAATTATTTGTCCCTTTTCGGTGCCCCTATTTATGTCCCAACACTAAAAAATACAACAAAATTAAATTCCAAGTCCTAACCCTAAATTCTAAATCCTAGACCCTACACCCTATACCCTAAAAAACACACTCTACCTTAAATTCTCTAAACCTTAATCATAACTTTTAACCTAAAACTCTAAACCATAAGCCTAATTTTAAGTGTGGAGTATAAGTAAAGACACCGAAAAAAAAGTAAATATTTCCATCCCTGATGGACTCAAGTGTTCCGTAATATTTTGTCTACTTTCAATTTAGGTCTTAACGTAATGGTAAGAAGTAAGTTAAGAGTTTTAAAATTTTTATTCATGTGTGGAATTACTCTCCATATTTATTTATGGTTGGGTAAATTACATAAGAGTTTATTTAGTTATAGGTTTAGTAATAACTATATCACTCTTTTTTTAAAAGTAAAATTTCAGTCACTCATTTATAGTTTTAAAAACAAACATACCACTTAATTAAAATTTTGTGACAAACAAATTCTTTTATCAAGAGTTTATATAATAATAATTTTATTTCCTGAAACTTATATATTATATTAATTTGTGTATTATTCGAAATATTTCAATAAACATAGTCCTTCATATTTAAAATTTTCATTGGTGAATTGACTGTGTCTACTAACAGACGACGTTAAGGTCTTAATGTGCCTATTCTATTAGTCTGTCAATTGTCCAATAGTGAAGTGACCATATTTGTCAATTTATCACATTATATGTTGATTATCAAAATGATAGACAATAGCATAAAGTGTGGTAAGTGGACAAATGGTGTAAAGTGATGTATTAATTTTATTCCGAGAAATGTTTGACTTGATGTGTGGATGGCAATGTCTATAAATAATTAAATTGCAACATGTTGAGTGTCAATTAATCCTGCTCATGAATGGAGTAATCCGTTCGGTCGGTTCGGTTTTTAATTAAATATAATTTTTAGTTGCTTTTTGGTTTTTAGGGTTTGGCTCTGATTAATCTAAACCGACTCGTGTTGTACATCTGGTTTTGGTGGGTGAGTCTCCCAGCGGGGATTTTCTGCATACACAACACCTCGAATCCGAGACCTGCTTAAGCGATACCAAGCTGCTTACCACTTGGACCAACCCCAGTTGGTAATTAAATAAAATTTAGTTTTATTTAATCTAATTTAATTCTAAAACTATATATTAAAGTAAAATTTATTTTTAAATCTTTTATAATATATAAAAAGTAAAAACAAGGGTGTAAACGAGCCGAGTCGAGCTCGAGTGGTGTTGAGCTCGATTCGACTCGTTAAAAATTCGATTTAAGTTCGAGTTTAATCAAATCGAGTATTGACTGAATTTTGACCGAGTCGAATTCGAGTAACTCACGATCTGTCTCGTCTAATTTAAAGTTCTACGTAAAAACTTATTAGGTTGAGCTAAACGCAAGCTTAAACATGATTTAAAAAAAATAGATGGTGGAACTCTCTGTCGAACTTGAATCGGGTCAAGCCGAAAGCATCCTATTATATATATATATATATATATATATATATATATATATATATATATATATATATATATATATATATATATATATATATATATATTTGAATATAGCATCCTATTATATTTATATTTCATGATTTTGAAAAATAAAACATACGTAATACAATACAACATGGTAATAAATTATAAAGGACATACACTAAGAAATACTCATTAGAGGTAATGATGAGTCATTTTGTACTTAAATTCGAACCAATATTAAAAAGAATAACTAAAAATTCAAATACTAATTTTTTTGATTAAATAGAGATAGTATATTCCTATAATAAAATTCGAACCCGTACAAAATAATTCAAGCACTAATTTTAATAGATCGTAAAATGAATATAATAAATACGTAGATATATTTTACAAGGGGAAAGACAAAAAAAACATTAGGTCCCAATGGACCTAGACCTGGCAAACTTGATCCGAGACCCGAAACCCGATTTTGACCCGAACATGATGATCCGAAGTTAACCCGAAACTCGAAATAAACCGAACCGAACTGAAATTTTTTGTTGAACCAAAATGGACCCGAACCGAAAGTTAAACCGAAAGCTGAACCGAATATCGACCCGATTTTAACCCGAATATCTATTTTTAACAATATAATAAATAATAAAATGAAGTATGTTTTATTATCTTTTTATACTATACCATGGAAGAGACCGTTCCTCTAGTTAAAGTTGTGGTATAATAACATTTTATGTTATTTTACGTTTCAATATTAATTAAATAAACTAATTTTTAAATATCACTACGGGGAGGGGATTTCTATATCCGAAGTCTAAACCGTGGGGATACTTGTGACTAAATTAAATTAAACTAAAACTTAATGTTGACTAAAATGTAACATTTTAATGCAACATGACCTAAAAAGTAATTAATCTCTAGCTTAAAAAAATGGTGGCTTATTTCCCTCTAAAATTTTGTCTTTTCTCTCTCTATTTTTTCCAATTGTCTTTTTCTTTTTTTTCAATCTAGCTTAAAAAAATGGTGGCTTATTCCCCTTTTATTGTTAAAGACCACCTCTTTTCTTTCCAACCAAATCGACCATACAATTTCGAAGAACGCGATGTTCCACACTGGCTTTGCCGATTTTCTGATAGGTATACTATCCCACAACACCAAAAGTTCTTTCACGGTTGCTGGTAACACCAACTGCACCTTCTATAAATTGCACCAAGACTGCCAAATTCTCCAGGAAAAATTGTATTGGCACAAGAGGTGTTCACATGACTCCTCACTGATGCCGCAAAACACACATAGCCCATCACCTAAGTTAGTAATTCCTCTCCTCCTTAATGACTGGAAAGTATGAATTCTGCCTAGAATGGCTCTCCACACGAACATTTCGACCTTCGGGGGTGCTAACTTTCCCCAAACTAACTTCCACACATTGTTTACGGAAGATCCAACTACGAAAACTATGGTGCAAAAGTCTTTCGAATTATAAACCCCACTTGACGCACCCTTCCAGCAAAGAACATCCTTGGTAGGCCTTACCTCAGCCACTCGATTGAGAACCTGTAAAAATTCTTCCCAAATCTCTTCTTCCCACGAAAAGAGCCTTCTTCTCAAATCGATCTTCCACCTCCATCTACCATTTACAATCGAGCCATATTCACAGACCTTTCCCTCTTTATTAATAGCGAGGCTAAACGGTCTAGGGAATGTAGATTTTAACGATGAATGCCCAGTCCAATTATCTTCCCCAAAACTTATCAACCTACCATCACCAAGCTTGCACGAAATGTTTATATTGAACACATCATCTGTATCATGTAAAGGCTTCGTAATATTTTTCCATACCCATGAATGGTTCCTCGCAACTGTTTTACCAGGGAGCAATGCATTCTCATGATAATTGTATTTGGCATCGACTACCTTTCTCCATAAACTATCAGGTTCTTGGCTATATCTCCAGACCCATTTATTCAACATAGCCCTATTTTTAATCCTTACATCTACAATACCCAGTCCACCCACATCTCTAGGTTTAGCAACATTTTCCCACTTTATCCAATGAATGGGTCTAGATACATTGGGACCCCAAATAAAGTGAGCACATAATTTGTTTAATTTTGCAGCAATCCCAGCAGGCAATTCAAATAAACTCATAAAGTATATGGGTAGGTTGTTAAGGACTGACCTGACTAAACAAATTCTCCCGACAATGGATAGACATTTACCTTTCCAACCAGCTAGCTTCACCATAACCTTCTCGACTATCGGATTCCACAGCTGCAGTGTGTTTCTAGGGGCGCCCAAAGGTAGGCCTAGGTAGGTCGAAGAAAGACTGCTCGACTTGCAACCAAGATCCTTTGCCCAGCCTTCAACACAGTTCTGTTCCACCGAGATGCCATACAAGCTGGTCTTTTTTAAATTAAGGCTCAATCCAGATGCGAGTTCAAATAGTCTCAAAATTCTTTTAATGTTAACCATATTTTCTCCATTGGCTTTCGCGAAGATGATCAAGTCATCTGCAAATTGGAGATGCGAGATTCTAAAGTCAGCATTCCCAACCTTCACCCCTTCAATAATCTTCAAGTTAACAACATTATTGATTAAGGTACTAAGGGCCTCGCCAACGATGTTAAACAATAGGGGGATAACGGGCACCCTTGCCTCAACCCTCTTTTAATGGGGAACATTTTTGATACTTTGCCATTTACGATCAACGAAATCTGCGCAGTGGAGATACACATCAACATCCACAATCTCCATCTTGCACCAAACCCTATCTTCATTAGGATGAAATCCAAGAAAAAACCAATCTACGGTATCATAAGCACGTTTGAAGTCAACTTTAAATACAATGGACTCTTTCTTCCCTCTCCTTAAATCCTCAATTACCTCATTTGTGATCAGAACACAATCTGAAATTTTCTTGCCTGGGATAAAGGCAAATTGATTTACCCCAACAACCTCGCTTAAGCATTGGCCGAGCCTCCTTGATAGTACCCTTGCAAGGATCTTGTACAAGCTGTTTACTAGGGATATTGGCCTAAAATCTTCCACATTTACTGGATGCTCCTTTTTGGGTATCAAAGAGATGAATGAATGATTGAAATTTTTATCCTTCACCTTCCCTTTATAGAACTCCCTGAAAAACCTTAATACTTTCTCCTTTAGGTGACACCAAAATTTCTTATAAAAATCAAAGTTGAATCCATCTGGCCCCGGTGCTTTGTTGCCATCGGCCGACCAAATTGCATCTCTATATTTCATCTTCAGTGAACGGAGCTTCCAATTTCATAGCTGTCGAGCCACACAGTTGCTTAAACTCACAATCAAAACTTCTGATTGGAAACGTATTGGACTTATTAAAATTGGCCTTGAACACTTCCTAAAAAACATTCAAAATCTGCATCTCTTCCGAGTACACTTTATTTTGCCATTCAATCGAATGAATAAGATTCTTGCTCATGCGTAATGAAGCAACTAAGTGGAAGTACTTCGTATTTTTGTCTCTATCAGTGAACCACTTGACTCTCGATTTTTGGTGCCATTCACGTTCTTCTCTACGGTACCGCGCTCACAAATCACTCTTAAGTTTATTCCATTCCAGATCAATTTCAGGACAAGATCCTTCTGCACAGATTTGCTCTTCGAGTACAGAAAGTCTTTTCTCTAAAGCTTTGGTTAGAACCTCTTCTTTTGCTCTGAAATTTTTGACCCATTCTTTAATAGCTTCTTTCATTTTCTTTAGTGTAACATTCATAGATTTACCTTTGCACACAACAACAGTGTTCTTAATAATGGCCACCACATCAGAATCATCGAGCCAGTGAGAAAACAACTTAAAATACCCTGAACCTTCCTTCAATCTCCCATCCACCACGACAACTGGACTGTGGTCCGATAGACTCCTAGGCAACGTGCGTTGTTGCAGGTTTGGGAACCACAACAGAATTTCAGGAGATAAGATGATTCTATCTAACCTGCTTGCCGAACTCGAAGATCCCCCACGGAACCAAGTGAATTTGTCACCCAACAAAGGTAAGTCCACCAGATTGCTCTGTTGAATGAAGTTTCCCAAAAGATTCCCCCGATCTGACCATGCCTCCGTCCCACAGCGTTCCTCGACATTCATTACTGAGTTGAAGTCACCACCAACTAACACCGGAATGTTGAGATTAGATAACACCCCCGAGACTTCTTCGAAAAATAACCTCCCCTCACTGTAACCATTAGGTGTGTAGATGTTTACGATCCCACATCTCTTGCTTATCGACAACAGATAACCCACTAAAATTAGGTATCTATTGCCTACTACTGTATATTCAGATGCAAAGAAATTGTCATCCCACAGGGAGATAAGCCCGCCCGACGCTCCTTGTGCGGGAGAAAAAGCATACCCACCAAATCGTTTGCCCTTAATGTGATTCAACAGCCCTGGTTTAATAGAAACCAATTTTGTTTCCTGCAACAAACACACCTTGCATCTGGCAGATGCCACGACGTTGCCCAAAGCTATCACTTTTTCAGGTCTACCCATCCCCCGAATATTCCAACTCAACAATACTGAATTCATAATAAAAAATATACTGACCCGAGATAGAACTACCCCCGTACCTCAGTTATGCCTCATCTCTTTGCTCAATCTCCATCAAACGCGAAATAACAGTTTCATTCAGAGCTTCGAAAGATACCCCCACCAAATTCCCCATGTTTAGGGTTGCGATGGCTTCCTCCACTTCAACAGAATTATTTTCACGCTCAGGAAAGGACGGAAGGGGCGAGTTTAACGGCAGCAACGGTAAGACTTTCGACGCCCGACTCTTCTTTCTGTTTCCTTTTCCAGACTTTTTATCCCCTTTCTTCTCCCAGATTTTAGTTTGTTTTGCCCACCAGTGAATTTTGTCAAACCCGGTTCATAACCCAATCTGTATACCCCCTTTAGAACCACATAGTCTAACATGACGGGATTGAGAGCAGCTGCCATTATAGGGCCCATCAGTTGCACTATCAACTAGGCCTACTTCAACTTCAATAAGTTTTGAGCTATTGGGCCCAATTGGACTCAGATACATGGGCTGCGCATCTTTCTTCTTACCGTTAAATGACTCAAACTCAATTGGGATAGTCTCAGCTGACTCGACTTGGACTTCATGAAGCCCGGAATCATTTGACTCAGCCATATTCTCCTGTTCAAATAATGCCGCACTATTCCACGTTGGCATCTGGGCCCCTTTATTGGATGAATTCAGAACCTCCATAAACGAAGACAATGCAGTAGCCATTTTTGTCCCTCGGGCTCTTCACGCATAATCACTCTATCATTATTGCATGCAACGTTCCACGAGGCGTCACTTATTCCATGATCCGTCTGGTTTGCCGGACCATCACCGTCAATGAAAACCCGATCATCTTCATGCTCTTGTACTTCAATCCTGATCCGGCTGAATGCGCCATTGTACATCACACTAACTGAACCAGGAATTTCAGACATTCTCTGAACTTCCAATAACAATCTTGCTTTGTCAGAGCGGTTAAGCTTTGCTGTCTTTTCGTCAACTTTGATTACCTTGCCTCATTTTGCTCCCAACTTATAGAAAAATGCCATGTTCCATATCTGTAATGGTACATCTGAGAGTTCCACCCAAACCTTGACTCTTCTTTTTCCTTCATACCCTATCAGAAGCTCAAATTCATCAAACCATGTTCTCAGTAGCTCCTCTCTTAGTGCCCAAACATTATTCTTTGACTCCTCATCTGATGCTCAAATGATTACCAGCAGTCCGAACCATGGGCAAACTGTGACATTAACTCCGTCAGAGCTTAGTGCTTTTTGTACAATCTCAATGTTATACATGGCCTTAACCTTTCCCACCATACAGTTCTTAATCTAAGCCATTTCTTCTTTTTGGATTGAGATACATGACTGCACTTCCTCTATCTTCCGAGCCTCCTGGTTTGGCTCCACAATCACTACCCTTACCACCTTTTCATTTCCTTTAACTGTAGGTTTAGTAGCTTCCCATTCTTTTTGCTTCGCACCAACCCCCCTCTCGGCTGCTATATTCTTCCTAATTGGTTTTTTCACTCCAGGCTTCTCCATCAAAACTTCTTTGAAAGTCTCGACATCACGAAAAGCCGCAACCCATCTTGGCGTTTCAGAATCTTTGTTCCTAACCCTAGTTTTCTCCGTCTTCTTCTGAACTGCCATGAAAACTCTTACCTTAAAACCATCCATAATCCTTCCATTCCCTTTCTGAATAGCAAACAACGCCTCCTCCTTGTTGCTAAAGCGTACAAAAGCAAAAACAGTTGGCTTGTTTCTTCTCTTTTGATTTCCATACGCCATGTAAACGTCGACTACCTTCCCGTATTCTTGGAACGCTTCTTTCAACGTTTTTGGGTGGATCCTCCTACTAATGTTATCCACGAAAATTGATATGCCCAACCTTCGTCGGAAACTACTAACACTGGCGGACCTCTCGCTCCTCAAAAACAAGTTAAAAAATATAGCGCATGTATTAAAAGTTTGGTGATCATAATAAAAGCAGCCTAAGTGTTTAGTGACTAATAGGGTAGTTTAACCAAAAAGTTAAAAAGAAATATTTGGGTTGATTATCAACCCCTCTCAAAAGAAGGTTCCACGGAAGACGGTGTCTGGCTAAAGTTTTGTAATTTTTCATAGATTAACAAGTTGAATCAGAATTAATCTCATACACCAATAACTCTAAACTAAACCATAAATACTAAACCTCAAACCTTTAACCCAACTCAAATCGAATTGACCCAAAAATTTAAATGTTGACCCGACCCGAAATCGACCCGACCCGAAAGCGACCCGAACGACCCGATTTTGACTCGAACCGAAAGCGACCGATCCGATATTGACTCGACCCGAAAACAACTGATCCGATTTTGACCCGATCCAATACCCGAACCGAATCCGACTCATAACAGACCCGAATTAGACCCGAACCGACTCGACCCGACCCGAATCTAAACCGATTCTAGATAGACCCGAAATGACCCGAACCGAAACGACCCGAACCGAATGACCCGATTGTCACCTCTAAATGGACCCAAGGCGGTTGCTTGGTGTGAAGTTTTGTTATTACACGTGTTATTGGTGTTGAAAGTCGCAGTTTGGTGACACGCCAAATATGAGAAGTGAACTAAAGTTATTTCCTTGCGAACATTCTTTCAAAGTACGTGGTTATGCTCTTTGTCTCTCAGCAAAGTTTAAACTTTTATTAATAAAATGTTCCTGAAATAGAACACCTAAACGCCCAACAATTCAAGAATGGAAACAAAGAGGTAAACTTTTCAGGAAAAACGATAAACAAAGCACACCATGCCACCTGCAAATGAACATATCAATCGGCCTTTGACACCTTACAAAATCAGCTTTTGAGTCTGAGTCAATCCAATGAGTTCAATTCATAAGCATGGAGAATCCCAAGTGACTCATCACCGCAAAGGAAAATTGTCCTTCAAACTGTCTAAACATAAACATTCATAACAAGAAAAGGGAATAAATTACAAATAATGAAAATATTAACATGAATATATAAATGATGAAATTGTATCCATAATTTGATTCATACAAATAAAGTAGTAGGCTTAAACCCAAAGTGTTACTAATCTACCTAATAAATTGCAATTTTACAAAGTGAAATCATACGCCTCCTGCCTTCCATTAAAACTTTCCCATGGTGTTTGAACAGGCTATTGGACTTGACCTGAGTTTTGAATTTGTTCATCATCTCTAGCCTCCTCCTCTATGTCTCTAAGGACACACTCCTTATCCATCATGAAATTTATCATGTCGTCAATATCTTCACACGTCAATTCTCCTCTGAATTCGGAATCCGGGTTGGACGCTGCAAGTGAGGGCAGTGTGAGTGAAGCTGCAGGAGAGGGCAGTGTGAGTGAAGTTGCAGGAGAGGGGTCTTCTTCAACAAAAGTGTTAAACCTCGCCCTTTTTCGTGGTGGCTCTTCATCAGCGTCCATGATTCCCTTTTTATTCTTGATGGCACACACTACATAATCACTCTGCAATATTCAAAACAAAAGCTATCAGTATTGCTGCACATCCGAATCAAACATTGATATATATGCAAAACACATTAATGTAAGCGCTGACAAATATGAATAACATGATTTATATAAATATATTTGAATAATGGATGTTATCAGTTTGCATGTAATACTAATAACATTGATATATAACGTGTTTATGGAAACTATAAGTTTAAAGTCCAAACTTCCATGATTCTTTTCAAAGATTTAGAACTAAAGTTTAGGGTTTTATATTTTATAAAACAAAATAAACTATACGTGGAAAGAAGGCACATATATTAAGGAAAGTGAATAGGGAACTTACATGATTATCATCGCGAAGTGAGAACTCATGCATCAGCCAATGTCCCTTTCCGCCATTGTTGGAACCTTTAATCGTGAAAACGAAAAGTTTCTTAAACCCTATAAGATTGTTCTTAGAATCTTTAACATCTTCGGTTCTCTGCCCTTTCCAGGTACCACAACCCGCAATCCTATCTATCCTTTGCTTGCGCTTCTTCTTCAGCTTTGTAAAGACGTAAAACGTTTCAGACGAAGTCTCACCAAAAAGTTTCCATGGTTCTTTATCTTCAGGGTATTGGTTCGCCAATCGCGTATGATATCGCAGGGTATTGGTTCGCCTTTCTCCTTCTTGGACAAGTAACACTGAATCAGCTCAGCATCAGTCGGCTTAAATCTGTAACCCACGTGAAAGTTGGTTGTGTATTGATGATCGAAAGCCATAGTATTTTTGTTGGAGAGTAAGGAAAACCCTTTGGTCAGCAGTTGTATTCAAGTTTAGGAAACCTAATAGCTAAGCGCAAAACGTTTTTAACAGTTTTATTTTTCTCATTCGGCTATTTGGGCTTTGAACTGCATTTAGTGTTCGAGTTTTGTGATTTTTTTAGTTTGGGTTTGAATTACCGTTTTCTGTTTCGGGCCGGATGAAAATCGGTGATTACAAGTAGTTCGAATAATTTTGTCTTTAAGGTGTGTATAAATTTTATTAAGGCAAAAAATAAAATAGACATACCATTAGATCATATTAAGAATGTTAAAAAATTTCAATTAAAATAAATTCTTGACGTATATAATTGTGTGAACTTATTAGAAAACCTTTGACTAAATTTGAAAATTCTGGTTTTTTTAATTTCTTTTATTTAAAAGTTTTAATTTCTTTTGGCAAGTTGAATGCAAATCGAATTCGGGTTGAAGCTCGTAGTTAACATAAGATGGTTGTGGTTGGAGATTAGAAAGAGGAAAGAAAATGTTGCATGGTTTTCAAATGCATACAATTATTTCATGGATGATATTCGCAGAAACTGTGGAGAGAAATCAGATTTTCTTAGTTTTTTTAATAGGCACACACACTGTGTAAAATTAGTGCTCGAACTTGGGTCACCTCAATAAATTACATCATTCTTTACCACTATGACAATAAGGGGTGAGCCTTACCATATACAATATATGTATACACACTATGTCAATTTAAATATGAATACAATTTATTGGGTTAATTAAATTGGATCATGGCGGATGTGATTTGAACGTTAGCTTGTTTGGCTTTGAAAGGCGAGGTAAATGGAAGGAGTTTAGGACAATTTTCTCTCTTTTTTTTAATTTAGTGGCTGACACTTCCCTAATTCCCAAATTAAATTTGACGCGGGGAGAAGAGTGCCATCACCCTCTACTACATTCACGGGCAGTTCTGCTGTGAGGCGGTTAATATACGACTAATATACGGTGTGACCGGTTAAATAGATGACCGGTTAAACATAGCAAAATATGTAAAATTATCTATTTTGTTGATAAGAGTATCAGCATATCCAGTAAAATTACTTATTTTGTTGATAAGAGTATCAACATATCAAGTAAAATTACCTATTTTGTTGATACTTTTGAGTAAATTACTTATTTTATTGATACTTTCGAAAGTATCTATAATTTTCTAAAAATACTGATACTTTTTTTAAAAACAATGTAATCAGTTGCAATGTGGCTCGAAAGTATCGATACTTTTAAAAAAATATCAACAAAAAGTACCGATGTTTTTTTAAAAAGCAATGTAACCGGTTGCAATGTGGCTCGAAAGTATCAATACTTTTAAAAAAGTATAAAAAAAGTATGGATACTTTTAAAAATATATAGATACTTTCGAAAGTATCAACAAAATAAGTAATTTACTCAAAAGTATCAACAAAATAAGTAATTTACTCAAAAAGTATAGATACTTTCCAAGCCCCCATCAGCTTAAAATAAGTAATTTACTGGATATGTTGATACTCTTATCAACAAAATAGGTATTTTACCTATTTTGTTATCGTCGGATTTCCAAGGCCCCATCAGCTTAAACTTTAATAACAAAATAGGTAAAGCGCTACCGAATATGTTGATACTATTATCAACAAAATAAGTAATTTTACCGATTTTGTTATTGTGGGATTTCCAAGGCCCTATCAGCTTAAACTTTAATAACATGATAGGCGCTACCTAATATGTTGATACTCTTATCAACAAAATAAGTAAAATTTTACATATTTTGTTATGTTTGTGTCGATACTTACCGATAACTTAAGTTTGCCGGTTACCAATTTTTTTTAATATTTTTTCATGTTTTCTACCGGATACATTATTTTAAATCAACATATCCGATAGCGCTTTACCTATTTTATTATTTATCTTACAATGTTTTCGGTAACGCCGTTTCTTAGTCGTATATTAGTCCGCCTTTCACTAGAATTTCTTCTACATTCACGTAAGTCACAAAAACGAAAACTAACACCTCAATAGAACACCTACTTGACAAAGCATCATTACAAAAATAAATTATTTTCTTGTTATTTATTGATTAGTGAAAGAAACGGGAGAGCCTTCTAACTCATTAGGCAAGAAGAAAGTGTTTGAGATCTGATTTGAAGTATCTTTTTCAGTATTTTTGCTTAACGTAGTATCTTCTAAAACAACTAGAGATTCAAGCAGTGATTTTGGTACGACGACGATAAACAAGTAAACTACGACTAGGTGAACGACAAAAATAGAATTTAAAGATTTCGTATGATGCAATTTTATGAGATGACACGGCACGATCAACCAATGATGTCTGTCGATGAAAGTTGCGGAAGATGGTGGTTGATTTGAAAACGATATATGAAATTTAAAGATTTAAGGATTAGAATTTTAGGGTTTTTGAAAAAATTAGAGATTTTAGTGGGAGTTTTTAAAAAAATTAAGATTTTTAATTTTTTAAATGAAGGAAATTCATAATAAAAGTCATGTATCATGCATTCGTTGGCTGAATTTATTTTTAGTATAAAGCCTAAAAAATACCCCATAACGTTTGACCGAATAGTCATTTTATCACATATTCTTTTTAAGCAATTTTAGATCAAAATGCCTCAACATTTCATTTTGAGTCAAAAAGATACTCTTTACAGATGAAAATTGTTAGTCAACTAACGATAGAATGCTTGGGTTAGTGTTGTGTTGTGTTCTTTGATGTTCTTGACCTTGGTTATATTCTATTTTCAATTGCTCACACTATTGGGATTTGAGGCGTGATGCATTTTATCTATTACTTAAACTAAAATGCTTAGCAGAAAAATAAAAAATAAAAACTTATCAATGCTAACTTAGGTTGGTTAAGATTTAGGTTGATCATTAGGTAAATTTGAAGATGGTCGTTTATTGAGTCCGAGTTCAATTAACATATTACTACAACATCTTAAAGATGTAGTTTTAATCATTTAAGCATGTAATAATCTCCATTGACTTAAGGAATTATTCATCATAGGTAATTTAAGAATTTTGTAAAAAAAATTAAAGACGATTAAGTTAATTAAGTCATAAAAATTTACCAAAACTATGGGGTATGTGAGATGGTAAGGGTCTCTCCTATTTTACCCAATGGTTGAGAGTTTGATTTTCGCCTTTATCATAGAGCAATTTTAAAATTTATGGCCAACGTCTATCTTATATATGAGCCAACAGAACGCTAAGGATCAATTATTTACTTATTGTGCTTGCTATAGATACCTTGGAAAAAATTACCAAAATCACCAATCAAATCTATCTTTAACACAAACAAGAAGTCCTGTGAAGAATGAAAGATAAAGGATAGTTGTGATTTGTCCTCAAAAGTCTATTCCGTACATATAAGTAGGTATGGAAATCCTCTGCCCCTTTTCGATGCCCCTACATATGTCTTCACGCTCAAATTTAAGTTTAGGGTTTAGAATTTAGGGTTTTAGGTTAGGGTTGTGGTTAGGGTTTAGGGAATTTAGGGCAGGGTGTATTTTTTAGGGTATAAGGTGTATGGTTTAAGATTTAGAATTTAGGGTCGGGGCTTAGAATTTAATTTTGTAGTGTTTTTAGTGTTGTTGCATATGTAAGGGCACCGAAAAGGGGCAGACGAATTTTATCCATATAAGTAGTGCTTTAAAAATATTAAATTTGAGTAATTCGATCTGTTATTCGACGACTTGATTCGAATATTTGGATGTCTAGTTCGTTTTATTATTTTTCAGATAAGATATTCGAAGAAAATAATAAAAAAAATCATATCAATATGGATCACAATATTTAAGTTTTGAATTATTCGATAATCTGATAAAAATATTAGGTCTTATGTTATATTTAGGTTAATTGTTATCTTTGTTTTCCCTCTCTTGATTGTAGTATAATTTCGTATAATTACTTATTATGTTGACTCTTTCATGTTCTATTTTTATTCAATAGGATCACTTAAAGTCTATTCAAAACTCAAGTCAAGTCCAATAGCATGTTTAAACACCAAGATGAAGTTTTAATGGACAGGCAGGACTCCTGAGAATATGAAGCCACTTTGTAAAAAAAAATGTTATTTACTAGGTAGATTAGTAACACTTTGAGTTTAAGCCCAGTTCATTTGTATCAATTAAAATTCAAATGAATACAATTTCATCATTTATATAAGGTGTTAATATTTTTATTGTAGGTTCATTTGGTGTTATTTTAGTTCTATATGTTTATAGTTTTTAAGGGGCAATTTGATATTTAAAAAAAATTAAGGGCTTTAAAAAAGTTATTTTATCTTTTTATACATGCTAAGTCAACCGTTAACAGTAGAATTAGATAATTAGTAGAGTACAATGATTTCGGTATAAAATAGTACAAGACTCAGCCATGTTTGGTAAATAGCGGTTTGGGCAAAAATTAGAGGTTTGAGGTATAATTAGAGGTTTGACTAGTCAAATCCGCTAATATTGATGTTTGGTAAATAGCGGATTGGGGTGAAAAAGCTAATTTTGAAAAAGCTCCTAATATGAGCTTTTTGAGATTAGAGGTTTGATATTAGAGTTGTAATGACTCTTTTACCCTTAACAATTACCAAAAATCTCCAAATAACCTAAATTAAATAATAACATTTTTTAATATAAATAATAACATATTAAATATTGGACTTATTTATTATTATTACTAATTTATATGACGACATTTGTAAGTTAATTTTATTTTTTTATTATCACATATTTATATGTGTATATTTTTTAATAATTATATAAATAATAAATTAATATATAAATCTTTCAAATATGTTTAGAAAAATTATATTAAAAATAATTTTTACAAACCTAATTAATATTTATTAGATACAAAATATTCATAACTGATAAATTATTCAAACAAGTATTGAATATAATCATGTCCTTATATGTCATTTTGCTTGTTTAAATAATCAAACAAGCTATCAGCTATCAGTTAATTTTACCAAACACTTTTATACAATCAGCTAATACAATCCGCTAGTCAAATCAGCTAATGCAATCAGCTATCAGCTATCAACTAATGCAATTCGCTATCAGCTATCAGCTATCCGCTAATTGCCAAACAGGGTCAATGTCTTAAGATTAAAATTTAGGATTAATTTTTAGATTTTGAAATAATACATGACATTTGGAAAATTTAAATCAATTCCATTGAATTGTTTTTTCTCCTAATTTTCTAAAATTGTACTCCAATAGCCTTACTAACAAATGAAGTGATGAGACTTGTGTGGTGGAAATGGAATATAATTTTTTTACTTTATTTCTGCTAATTTGTTCAGTTAAATGAAGAGATAAAAGAGTTTTTGGTGTGAAGGAACCAAAAGTGATACTGAAGCACCATGTATGAGGATTTGTGGTGAAGTTCCGGTATGGTTAATGGCTACCTACAAAAGCAGAGCATGAGGGTCCTCTGCTGTCGGTCGAACTCAATTTTGGTGAGCATTCTTGGATTAAAATCTTCAATTGTGAGTATATGTAAAATGTACGTTGCTATTATAAATTATAACACAAAATCAAGTGGTCAATTATGTTAGGCGTGTCATAGGTATTAAAGTGTTATAGAAATAAAAATGTAGATACTGTAAGATATATTTATAATTCAATGAGGGGCAGAGTTATAAATATTTAATAGTTAGTTTAATAATCAAGAGGTCGTGGTCCCAAGAAATAGGTTAAGTTGTATTACTCTTATTCCCGTGAGTTTTTACTGCAAGGGCTAATCTATATTCTTGGAAGTTCAATTCCCAAATATGAAGATTCAAGGTTTTCAATCTATCGATTAATTCAGGTACGAGATCAATACCAAACATTTGGGAATTGAACATGAAGATTCAAGGTTTTCAATCTATCGATTAATTCAGGTACGCTTCCGTAATTAGTTTTTTCGGTTTATTGCTCTTGATGATTTGACGTGATAGATCTTGGGTATTAAATTTTATATTAAATTATAATTTAATTCTAACAAGTGGCATCAGAGACTCGTCGTGTTAGATCATTGGGAATGAATTAATTTTCTAATAATCAAGATTCGGTATCAAGTTTTTAAGATTATATATCTTGATTTAATGTTTCAATTACGAAACAATGATGAAGCTTTAGGTTTTGGTTTTATTATGGATTAAGCTTCTAAAGAATTATATGCAATCAATTTTCTTTTCTCTAATTGATGAAATAATTGATTTTCTTGTATCGGTTCATTTTTTAATTTATAGATTAAGTTTCTAAGGAATTATTTTATGTCACGACTCAAACAAGAAGAAAGGTAGAATTTTTAATGGAAAAAAGGGAAGGAAGAAGTAGATCAGAGAGAGTAGAGAGAAAGAGATAAGACAAGCTTCATTTCTGCAAAAGGATGCCCTTACAACGTTCATCAGAAACCCTTATACTCGTCATGACAAAAACGACGTCGTTTATGTATTAACATATGCCTATGAAAAGCACCGTTTCATTAAAACGAGCTTGACACTAAACAGTAATTAAAGCAACTAACTAACCGCCATTTGAAAAACCCCTCCAACAGTCATGTCCTCTTCGAGCCATTACATTGCTCCCTTATTCAAAAAAGATACTTGTCCTCAAGTATCAAACTGGGGATAGCGTTGCTTCAACACGTGCAGGACTTCACACGTCCAATCCTCAAGAAAAGAGTTGGACCACTCCACCAGGACTTCGGTGACAGCTCGGTTGCCCCTCCTTCCAAGCCTTCTGTCTAGAATTCTGCATGGTTCTTTGCTGATACTGCCATCCGGATCAACCACAGGTAGGTCAGACTGCACCTTGTCGGTCCCGACTCTCTTCTTCAACTTTGAGACATGAAAGACAGGGTGAACACGTGAACCCTCTGGTAACTGAAGCCGTAAGCTATCTTTCCCACTTTGCTTAACACTGCAAATGGTCCAAACCATTTTGGTACCAACTTCTGACAGTTCCTCGACACCACCGTTTGTTGTCGGTACGGTTGCAGTTTGAGAAACACCCAATCCCCAACTTGGAACTCACGTTCCCTTCTCTTCTTGTCAGCTTGGACCTTCATCTTAACTTGAGCGCGTTTCATGTGAAAACGCAACATTTTCAAAGCTGCCTCACGGTGTTGCAAGCTCCTATCCACCTCGGCCACCAAAGAATCCCCAGCAACATAGGGTACATGAACTGGGGGTGGTTGGCCATACAACGCCTGGTAAGGAGTCACCTGAATGGCTGAATGGAAACTGGTATTGTAGCACCACTCTGCCAGGTGCAACCAGTCACACCATTCTTTTGGACGTTCTTCAGTCATACATCTCAGGTATGTCTCCACGCATTGATTTACCCTTTCTGTTTGCCCATCAGATTGTGGGTGATAAGTTGTGGAAGCATTGATTTTCACCCATAATTTGCTCATCAATTCCTTCCAAAAGGTGCTCATGAAGATTCGACCCCTGTCACAAACAATCTCTGTAGGTAACCCATGCAACTTAAAGATGTTTTCCAAGAACACTTGGGCAACTGACTTTGTTGTAAATGGGTGAGTTATGGCAACAAAGTGAGCATACTTGGTCAATCTATCGATCACCACAAAAATGCAGTCTCTCCACTTGGATTGGGGTAGTCCCTCGATGAAATCCATGCTAATCGAGCTCCAAATGGTGTTAGAGATGTCCAAAGGTTGTAACAATCCTCTTGGTAAACTCAGTTCTCCCTTGTTTCTTTGGCAAATCATGCATTCCCTCACAGCATTCCGAACTTCTTTTCTTAACCCTTTCCAGTAGAATATCGAGGTGATTCTATGGATGGTAGGCTTTGCTCCCGAGTGTCCACCAAAAGCACTCCCATGGAAAAGTTCGATTATTTCCTTCCTTAACTCAGGATCATTTCCAACTACTAACTTCTCCTTGCGTGTTAGTATCTTCCCATCCTATTTGTATTTAGCATGCCTCGAACTGCCTTCTTCCTTTTCCTTAATCAGTTTCAACAATCTCTCGTCCCCTTGCCAAGATGCAATCACTCTTTCTCTCAAATCAGTGGTCACTTTGCTCATTCCCATGTTCATTAAACTCTCTAATTCAGGTCTCCTCGAAAGCACATCAGCCACCACATTGTTGCAACCTTTTCTATATTGCACCTCGTAGTCGTACCCCATCATTTTAATCACCCATTTCTGCTGAAAGGGAGTTATAGCCTGATTTTCAGTTAAAAATTTCAGACTTTGATGATCAGTTTTAATGATAAAATGCCTTCCTACTAAGTATGTTGTCCACTTCTTAACAACCATCAATGCAGCTAACATTTCCTTTTCATAGACTGACAATCCTTGATATCGAACTCCTAGTCCCTTGCTGAAAAATGCTATTGGCCTTCCTTTTTGCACCAGTACAGCTCCCACACCCACATTAGAGGCATCAGTTTCAACAATGAAAGGCACATTAAAGTCAGCAAGTGACAATACTGGTGCTGAACTAACACATTGTTTCAACATTTCGAAAGCTGACTCCTCCACTTGGCTCCATCTCCACCCATCTTTCTTTAATAATTCAGTGAGTGGTCTCGCAATGCACCCATAACCTTGCACGAACCTCCTATAATACCCTGACAAACCAAGGAATCCCCTTAGCTCTTTGACTGATTTGGGAGTAGGCCACTCTCTAATACATTTCACCTTAGCTTGGTCCATCGAAATGGTCCACTTTGAGATCACATACCCCAAGTAGTCAACTTCCACAGCTCCAAAACAGCATTTGGATTGCTTCGCATACAATTTTTGAGTTCTTAAGATTTTCAAAACCTCCCTCAAGTGCAACAGGTGTGAGTTCCAATCAGGTGAGTATACCAAGATATCATCGAAAAAGACCAAGACATATTTCCTCAGTTGTGGCTTGAAAACCCTATTCATCAGTCCTTGAAATGTTGTCGGAGCGTTGGTGAGTCCAAAGGGCATTACTAAGAACTTGTAATGCCCTTCATGAGTCCTAAATGTTGTCTTAGGAATGTGAGCTTCATGCATTCGTATTTGGTGGTACCCCGATCTGAGATCTAACTTGGAAAAGAAGGAAGCTGATCCCAATTCATCTAAAAGCTCCTCGATAACAGGCATTGGGAAACTATCATTGATGGTGAATTAGTTAAGCCTTCTGTAGTCCACACACATACGCCACGTGTCGTCTTTCTTCCTTACCATAACCACAGGAGATGAGAATGAACTATCATTGTCCCTGATGATACCTGCCTGTAACATTTCCTTCACCATTTTTTCGATAACATCTTTATGGTAAGTTGGATGTCTACAGGGCTTAACCTTAACCACAATCTCCTCCTTCACTAACTTGATCTTGTGATCATGGCCTCTGTCCGGTGGCAATCCCTGTTGTTCTTCGAAGACATCATTGAATTAAAGTAGCAGCTCTTGGATCTCCACCGGTAACACTTCATCCTTGGTAGTTACTCTAGTTGAGGATTGATCAAACAAACAGCTGCACTGTAAAACCCCCTATGCATCCTTAATAATTTCTCACACTTGTTTGTTTCAATCCACTGTAATTCTCCAGCTTGAATCCCCATTAACTTCACTCTATCTCCTGAGTGTTGGAACTCCATAATGTGCTCAGCAAAATTCCACCTAACAGTACTCAGAACAGTTAACCATTGCATGCCCAACACTATGTTACAATTTTTCAGAGGTAGCACTAGGAAGTCTGCAACAAATTGATGACCTTGTGCCTGCCATTCCACTCCTTTACACTCCCCACCTGTGGTCAAGCAATTCCCATCTGCTACTGTCACCTTCAATCGAGTCCCTTGGTGCACCCTTAACCTCATTCTCTTAATCATTCCATAACTCACAAAGTTATGTCTGCTCCATGTGTCCACTAGTGCCACTCCTTGGCAACCTCCAATGGTGACCGTGAGTTTCATTGTTTCGAGGTGAGAGTTTCCCCACAAGGCATTCAAAGATAGCTTTGGTTCCTCCTCTAACTGTTTGTCTGAAGCTAACAGTACATGGTTGTCTTCACAGTCCAAGAAAATCTCAGGTTTCAGTTCCTCTTCATTCCCCTCCACAAAGATCTGATACAGTTGCGTTTTAGCACATCTATCCCCTGGAGTGTATTTCACAGCACACCAAAAACACAGTCCCTTCCTTCTCTTTTCCTCTATCTCATTAGAAGACAACATCTTCCCTGGACCACGCTGATTTACCCCTGACGCTGGTTTGGTGTTGCCTGAATTCGTACCCCCAGGAGTAGTGAATTTGGGTTGCGGGTACCCACTAGCTGCACTCGATGTTCCTCCCCCCTTTGAATAGTTGGCACCTGGTTTCGAGTAGACAATCGGCAAGGAAGTAGGTGAAAATCCCCTACTTGCACTCATACTCGGTTTCTTAGGGAAGACCATCTCCTCTACATGCTTGGCCAAATTAAAAGCATCAATTAAATTCTTGGGATTCAATAATTTAACCATGGAACTGATCTCGATTCGCAAATGGTTTTTAAACATGCTCAGAACATAATCATTAGGCAGTTCAACTTGATTAAGCAACTGAATGAACTCCTCGTAATACCTGTCTACTGATTCAGTCTGCCTCAGTGCTACTAGGTCAGCAAAAGGATCCTCGAATCATTCTGGTGCAAACCGTCCACGTATGAGGGCCAAGTACTCACTCCAGCTCACCTGATGTAAGCCTCCTTGATTCTTAGAGACAAATTGGTGCCACTGTAACGCACGCCCTTCCAAGTGAAGCATTACCACTAGAACTTTAGCTGAATCAGGAACCATTTCAGCTTCAAAGTACTACTCCAGCTTCAGGATCCACTCCTTGAAGTTTGAACCATCAAATGTCGGGCACAACAACTTGTAAACAAAGTTGTTATTCACCAACCTGATCATCGATGATGGGTTCTCCGTGTCTCCCGTGTCAGTGACCGGTGTAGACTCATGTTGGCCTGGATTTAGAGATCCCGAGGGTTTGGTACCTCCACCCACCTTCGACGTGTGTTCCCACCCCGGCGACGAAGATTGAGGCGTTCCCAAAACACCGGAATGTTGTACCAATAAAGCATCCGCATCTATTTTCTTTCCCAGAGCTATCTCCATCAGCTTATGGAGAGTTGCCAACATGGCCATTTGCATCGACTGGAATCTGTCACCGATGGATCCTTCCAACCTTTGAAGGTCCGCCTGTAACTTGCTAGTTTCCTGCTTCCACTCCGGCAAGGATGTTTGTGACGCGTCAGTCACTGAGCTCGGTGGCGCGTCATTTGTGGGATGTGCAGCTTGATTCCGAGGAACGGGAGGCTCTGATACCTTTGCCACGACTCAAACAAGAAGAAAGGTAGAATTTTTAATGGAATAAAGGGAAGGAAGAAGTAGATCAGAGAGAGTAGAGAGAAAGAGATTAGACAAGCTTCATTTCTGCAAAAGGATGCCCTTACAACGTTCATCAGAAACCCTTATACTCGCCATGACAAAAACGACACCGTTTATGTATTAACATATGCCTATGAAACGCACCTTTTCATTAAAACGGGCTTGACACTAAACAGTAATTAAAGCAACTAACTAACTGCCATTTGAAAAACCCCTCCAACGGTCATGTCTTCTTCGAGCCATTACATTTTACTGCTGCAATTCTTGTTTGATGTTTTTGAATCTTGTTGTCGCCGTATGAATTTTATGATTAATTAATTTTTTTAGGGTTTTAAGTCCTTCATGAATTCAAATTCAGCTAAAGTTAAAATTTTACTCTAATAATAGAGACAAATGCAGCAAAGGACTATTTAATTGAACTAAAAGTGGGGGGCATGTGAAGTCTGCTAATGCAAATTTTGGTTGGATATTTTTTAATAAGAAAAAATTCAATGTTAAAGTCCTTTTTTTAAATTTTACCCAAATATTACATTTGATTTTTTTTATTTCAAAAGTATGGTACCTCTCAAATTATTTTTCAAACTAGGGATGTTTACTATTTAAAAAGTGAAGACCTTTGTAGAACACCTAGACTTGGAACAATGTTTTCAGAAAAAAAAATATTTTAATATTGAAGTCGGGTGGATTACAATCTGACTTTAAACAATAATTTTACCAGAAAATGTTAAAAAAATAAAGTTCAAGCCTTCCTCTATTGAAATGTACCTACCCATGCACGCCACTTGTTCAAAACACTGTTTGAAGTCGGATTGTAATTCACCCTTTAATATTTAAATATTTTTTTTCAAAAAATACTGTTCAAAGTCGGGGTGTTCTCCAAAAGTCTTCAGTTTTTTTAATAGTAAACATCCCTAGTTTGGAAAATAATTTGAGAGGTACACTACTTTTAGAATAAAAAAAACAAATGTAATATTTGGGTCAAAATTCCGGATGGAAATCATCTGCCCCCAAAGTATGCCCCCATTTGTGCCCCCACTTTAAAATAGTGGGTTTAGGGTTTAGATTTTGGGGTTTAAGGTTGGGGCTTAGGGTTAGGGTGTAGGGAATTAGAGGTAAGGTGTATTTTTTTAGGGGTTGGGGTTTAGGATATGAAAATTAGGGTTATGGGGCAAGATTTAATTTTTAAAAATTTTAGGCATGGGGCATAGAAGGAGGCATGATTAGGGGGCAGGAGATTTTTACTCCAAAATTCCAAGAATATAAGATTAAATATCAAACTTTATTCAAATATCATAACTTTATTCAAGTATAGGAATTGACGTAATATTTTGACCGAAAATTGTTATTGGTTTCATGTCCACACTATTTAGGGCAATCTAATAAATAAATATATGTAAGAACTTTAGTTTTTAATGTTTCCGAGAAACATAAAACATGTTAAAAATCTCCAACTAAATGAATAATCTATGGTGTCCAGAACATGCCATTTCTTTGTATCCCCATTCAAAAGCCAAGAACCCCATACAAGACTACTTCAATTAAACCTTGTCATCTATCTTATCATTATTTACAAGGGGGAGTAGTTCCTTCCTGTTCCTCGGTGTCCGGGGTGTTCGTGGTGTACGAGGAGTTCCGGGAAGCTGCTGGGAAAGCATGTGTCGGATGTACCCATAAAATGTACATCCTATAAGCGTGATACCGCAACCAACAGCATTTAGACTCGAAATCGGGTTTCGGAATATCAGCCATGAAATCAACACAGCAACAGCAACCTGTACAAGATAAACAACCATATCCATAGTAACAATAGTAACTGAGAACATGATATCTTATCCTCATTTTTTTCTATTCGAATCTCACCTTAAGGTTCCCGGCAACATTAAACGTGACAGCAGTAGTTGAGTGAATCACATAAAAGATGGAGAAGTTAAGACAGAAAGCCAGCACTCCCGAGCTGAAAATAATGATGAGGGCTGCCGATGGAGAGGGGTGGGTATTAAACCAATCCATAACCCCATTACCTTCAAGTAATAGTGCTGGTACTCCCAAGATCATGGTTGCAAAAGGTGCCATGTAGTAGACAGTATTTATGCTGTAAGAGTATGATCCAAAATATGTTGTTTAACGATGCCAGAAAACTCGTGAATTGATAAGCCGAACCGAAAACTTCACAAATATATACATATCATTTTATGAACAATAATAATAATCAAGGTCATCACTACCTGTCAAACTTGTATCCATGCAGCAGAGACTCCGCAAGGATAGTCTTTGTAGAAGTAGCTAAACATCCAAACAAGGCAGCACAAAAACCAAACATATTAAAACTAAGTTCTGTCATAGATGTGAGTAGAATTCCTCCAACAATAGGAACCAAAGAGGCCCAAATTCTCCAGTCAAAGTACTTTCTCCAAACCAGCCACTGCAGAACAACTGTAAAAAATGTACAGAGATCAGATGTGATGATGACATGCAGTCATGAGTTATCTCAAGAGACGGCACGGAAAAAACGATGATTAGGTTTATAATTTTGATATCTCACCTGTGGTTGCAGGAGTAAATGACTTTATAGTCTGCATAAACGAGACCGGGATGTAGCGTAGGCTGACATTTCCCAACACTATGTTGATACAGAACACAAAAGACATGGGAAATATCCTTTTCCAGAGGTCTTCGGTATCAACCACTATTAGAGGTTTAAGCTTTAGCACTTTGATTACCAGATATGCTCCGATTGACGAGCATATAAAGTGAACGCATGATACGGAGAGAGGAAATTTGAAATCCAATTTCTGGAAGAAGAAAAAAACAAGTCAACCAATTCCAATCTATCATACCAATCTAAAACAAGTATATGTATGATTACTAAATGCTATATGTTGTCATGTCCCATAGAGAAAAATGGAAAGAAAACATCTGAAATTCACATCAGGCTGGTTGTTGGACTGATGAGGCATCAAAAGGATTAGGGTCCCCACTATGCCCATATTAAGTTACAAAAAAAATCTGGTAGGTAGCATCAATCAGGATAGAAGTAGAGTTAGGAAGTTTTTTAAGCATCTGAAATTTTCGAGACAGTAAATAATTTGAAATGAATTGAATGAGAACACAGAATCATCAACATCTTTCCCAAGATTCAATTAAGACCATCCAAAATTTGGTTAATTATTTAAGCAGAACTGGTCGAACCACAAGTTGAAGGTTCATGTTTCATCCCACCACATGCTAAACTGCCATCTATACTTTCCACCACTAATCAACATGTATCACATATACAAAGTACACATTATAATACCAATATACATACTAGATCATGGCACACCCACAAATGGGTACAAATGCAAGACTTTATGTCAGGGGTGCGAACTTTTAGGAAGTTATATTAGAAGTTTAAGAGGTGCAAAATTATATCATCAAGAGACCATACAAAGTAAATAACTAAACTAAAGGAGAATTTAAAATTTTCAAGGGTGCGACTGCACCACCTTCGGTCCATCCCTGCCCATAAAAGTAGGTAGAGAAAAAGAAAGAAAGAAAGAGATGGTTAAATAACTTCACATAGTTGTTTTCTAAATGGAGGAAAAACAGGTAAATGTTTTTCTTTTATTTATTTAAAAAACTGGAGAATTATATTAGCAAGTATATCTATTTAGCTAGATCTATTACTGAAATCTGCAGAAACATCAGTTTAACACAAACCAAACTGACAGCCTAGCCATGACCCCTGTATCTTTCTGCTAAGATCCATATTTTAAATCCATAATCAGGCTATTGTCTAGATTTCAAAACAAAATTAGTTAATAAAGAAATGATGAAGAGGAAAAGCAACAAGACTGTTTATATTATATAATTAACCAGCTAAATTCCACCAGTCAAACATGGCAGCCTCTTTGAATTGAACTTTTAAATAATAAGTATTATTTGGTAAATTATTGAGCTTCAAAATAGCACACAAAAGAAGAGTAACTCCATTTTCCCAACAAAGATAAATGATCTATAAACAGAAATTTTCAGTCTAGCAAACATTACAAAGAATCAATCAACAAAACCCCAGCAGAATTTTAATCGAACCAGAAAACAGTAAAAGCTTATAACACAAATAAACAGAATTCTATACAAGTCAAATAGTCAGGTCGAAATATAAGAAAATAAAGTAAACCCAAGACTAAAAAAACATAAGAAACAAACCTGAAAGATCCATTTGTTCATGATAATCACGGTAACATTAAAACCCCACCACTGAAGAATGGCAAGAAGAGATCTGAAAACACCCCACTGCAAATTTTTCCCGCCCTCCATTTTTCTCAACCAAACCTCTCCCTCTCTCCCAACAAAAACCCCAGGTCACCAAATTCAGAATCAGAACACAAAACCAATATCCAAAACAAAATCCCACCTATAAAATTTTCTTGAAAAGTTAGCTAAGTTATATATATGTGTGTAAATATAAATATAGAGAGGGAGATGGAGGGAGGGGGGAATTAAAAAGAGAGACCCAAAGAAAATGTGAGGGAGGGTGTGCTGGTGGAGACTGGAGAAAGCATCATCTCTCTCTCTCTCTCTCTCTCTCGCTTTGTCTCTCTAGTCTCTAAATATAAAGGATTTGACTTTAAAAGTCTATTAATTTTTGCCTTTTGCAGTGGGTCCCTTCATTCTGAAGTTCCTAGGACATAGGAGGATTGGAACCACTCGATGAATATACTTTGTCCTGATTTCTGACGTTGACTAGAATCTCTTACCGTCAGATTTTTGCTTAATCTTGTAACTTGTCTCACTTTTGATAACCCTTGTAATGGAAACCAAAGCAGTTGGTTTTTACCCCTAGGGTTTATGAGTTTGTAATAAAGTTGGGGGTGAGCAAGAAAGAGTAATTACTAAGTCGTCAATGAGTAAAAGTTTTCGTTTTTGTTACTTGAATGTGCATTGAAATCTCTAATTACAACTGAATTATAACTTCATTTCAGTTTTCTAAATGGCAATGTTTAATAAATGTAGTATTTGCTACAACACCAACAAAAATTTGGTTCACCATTAAAAAGATTTAAACCAACAATCAATGCAGGATGAGGCAATAGATCTCTTAAACAAGATCAAAGGTTCGAATTTTAATGTTGTGAATATAACAATTAAATTGGGTGGATTGCTCTCATAATAGATCTTTACCGTACTCGACTTAAATTAGTCGACTAATAGGTTAGGTACCCTATAGGTGATTAAACCAAAAAATTGAGGGGGGAAAATCCATGTTTAAATCCCTTTTCTTGCCTTACCCCCCCCCCCCCCCCCCCCCTCTCATTCACAAAGATCACTAGCGTTCTTAGTGCCCTTCTGGTGGTCTCCGGGCCATGGTAAGAAAGGTATTCATTAGTTTTGTTGGAATGAATTATGCAAGATGAAGCATTTAGCTATCTTTGGCGGATTCAGAATATTTTTAAAGGTGCACACAAGTCAAAATATTTTTAAAAGTAGATATAAATCACAAAATTAAAAATTAATTTATAAAAATTAAAAGTCAAATGTGTGAACTTTGAAAAGTTCATGATGACATATGTCTACCCAACCGTACATGTGAATCTACCCAACCGTACATGTGGATCCGCCATTGTCCCGTGTGACATGGGCTCGTTTAGTTTGATTGAATTTCTTGTACCAACAATCAATTGGTCTAGTGAAATGATACGTTAGATCCCTAAAATAAAGTCATGTGTTCAAATGATGATGTTGAAGAAAATTGAATTAGGAATGTTACTTGGGGCTTGGTTCTATATCAATTGGCTCAACCTCTGTTGCGTAGTGGTTCAGCTTGGCATCTTGGCACTGGCCATTCAATTTTGATGTGGCTGGGTGCTTGGTTTCTGGATCGCACAGCCCCTCTACCCCTTGTTCAACTGACCACTTCTCTTACATTACATTGTTGTCAAACTACACGACACTGGTCAATCTCTTTGTTGGGACTATCATAAACTAACATTGTTGATTCATCCTGATAATGTTCGGAAGATTCACCTTATTTTTCTTAGTTCGGTCTGAATTGTCTCGCTCGACAAATCACGTTACATACTCGATCAGTTCTTGTTCATCATGTTTAGGATAAGGCGGAGAATCTTAACATGCATAAGTAAAGACGGTCAAATTAGAGAGGAAAGATGGAAAAGGTGGTTGTTGGTGTAGTCGCCTAATTTTATCCACCCTTTATTATCCGAATTCGATTTTGTATATGTGTAATATTAAATCTATAAAAATAAAAAAATTATGTATAAACATAAAAAAGGGGCAGTTGGATCACTTCATGCGCAGCCGACTGTGACCGTTGAATCACTCCTTGATATGGGAATTTTTACTCAAATATTATTTTAAAATTTTTTAATTTTAAAAGTAGGGATCCCGAAAAATTATTTACAGATCTAGGGATGTTTACTGTTGAAAGTCAGAAGACCACCTGCACAGCTCGTTTTTGAACAGTGTTCTTGGGGTTGTTTCACTGTTCAAAAACGGGGTGCTTTCCTCCCATTTTCTGTTTTGCGCGACGCCACATGGCACGCAGTGAGCAGCTCAGGCACCATTATTCGGTGCACTGTTCAAAGACGAGGGGTGGGCAGTCCGACTTTGAACAGTGCTCGGAACGCCCACTTCGCGCCACATGGCAGTGTGGCATTTTAAAAGGGTGGTGGTTCACCATTCGATTTTGCACAGTGATACCCCTTGAAAGTTACTGTTCAAACTCGGGTTGTGGTCCATGAGTTTTCTGATTTTGAACAGTAATCATTCCTATATCCGAAAATAATCTGTGAGGATCCCTATTTTTGAAATAAAAAAACTCCAAAGTAATATTTGAGTAAATATTCCCCTTGATATGATGTGCTAATAATAATATCAGTTAAACTAAGACAACATTTCATATGATGGAAGGGTATGGATGGGAGAGTATTTTTCCCACTATTTTCTACATTTTTAACTATAAAAATTATTTAATTTTAAAATTTATTTTAAATACATGATAAATATTTAAAATTCACTAATCATACCTTTTCCCGAAAATGTATTTAAAATCCACTTGTTTAATATTATATTAATTTATATTCTAGTGTTACTTTCCAATTTTTAAAATGGAAAATTTAAAGCGGGGAAAGAAACAAAAACAAAAGGTAAGAAATTAAACCCTACCTTAACGTTTACTTGCTAATAAAGTCTATACAAAAATAAAGACTATAAAAAAACTTAGGTAGGGAAGATAATCCTTACATTAGACTTCTGTAAAATTTAATTTAAATTAATTTATTAATAAATTAAATACCGATAATTAAACTACAAAAATTTATCTAAAAAAATTTCTAATAAGAAGTTGATATGGGAAATTCAAAATTCCATTGTAAATTCGTTAGTGACTTTGGAAGAAATATAGTAAAAAAAATTAACCACAGTATTACACTAATGAGAGAAAGAGTAACATTTATTGGTTGCCCATGTTAACCAAATTTGAAGCAAAATTTCTTTTCCACTGGTGTATACATATAAACAAACATAAAAGCACATGGGGTTTGTAGGATTGATTTCCAAACAAAATTTTACATCTCTTTAGACTTTATGTGCCCAATAAGACAGGCTTAGGAAGCGTTTGATATGGGGAACCATATTAGCATAATGCGAGCGAGTAGTAGACAAGTTATTGTCTTGACTTCTTTGGGGCAACTTGGGGCACATTGACCAATTGCTTATGTGTTTTCGATATACCGAGTTCTGAGATAAATATATCGGATTTATATTTGTAATTTTTGTGTTCTCTACGTTGATAGTGAATTATTCGTTTTTTTCATCCGTAGAGGTAGACAAAATCAACCCATAATAAATCTCGCCTCTTTTGTGTGCAAAGCCGTCCCTGGGCCTGGGCAACAGGGGCGACGGCCCAGGGCGGCAGGGCCCACTGGCCACTAAAAAAATAGCCACGGTTATTAGAGCTCACCTAAATCTGATATTTTTTTAATCGTCAAACTAAGCTTAAAATTATAAAGTGTAAATAGAGTGTAATTATGAGTTTTTAGGGACCTGGAACTTAAAGTCGACCCATCCCCTGCCAAATTATTTCTTCACTTTAATTATTTTCTTTCTTTTTTAAGTTTAATTATTTTTCTTTATTATTATATTATCAAATAAATTTAAAATATAATCGTTAAAAATATGGTGGCACACCAATTATAGTTAAGTATAAAGATGTTGATATCTAATTAGCTTAAGTATTAGTCTATTATATGGTCATAATTAAGATTATAATATTTTTTTAATTTTTTTCAATTTTATTTTGAGAATAAAAATTTCATATATACCTATAAATAATATTTACATTGTTCTTGTATTTGCTGAAAGAAATTTTTCGAAGTTAAAATTGTTGAAAACATATTTGAGATCGTCAATGTCACAAGAAATGTTAAATAGTTTAGCCATTTTATATATTGAGAAAAATATGTTAGATGATATTGATGTAGACAATATTACTAGTGATTTTGCATCTAGAAATGCTCGTAGAAGTTGTTTTGCGTAAGTTGTTCAGTGTTTAATAAATCTTCTTAATATTTTTCATTTGATAATTATTGAGCGTAATAAAAAAATTATATCTTATATACTGGCGGTAGAAACTGAAAGTTTTCACAATTACCTTAGTTTTAGAGTTTAGGGTCTTAGTTTAGGGTGTAGGATTTAGGAGTTTAGGTGTATGGGTTTAGAAATTAGGGACGGTAGTTAGAATTTAGAGTTCATGGTTAAAATTTAGGGTTTAGAGGTTGGAGTTTTGTTTTTAGGATAATATGGTTATATTTCAGGTTTTAACTTATAAACCCTAAATTATAACCCTGAACTCTAAATTCTTACCACTATCCCTACACCTAAACCCCTAAACTAAGACCCTAAACCCTAAAACTAAATCGCTTGTGAAAACTTTCAGTTTTTCACCGCTAGTGTATAGGATAATAATCAATAAAAAAACATAATTTACAAACAAATTAATTTATTTTTATACTTGTTATTAGGGGCCCAATTTTTATATTTACCTATAAGCCACCAAAATCTCAAAAACAGTTCAGTTTATGTGCATTATTTTATATTGTTCTCTATGTTATTTTTTCTTATACAAATTCCGAGAAACTACAATCCTTTAAGACTAAAATGTAAATTAAGAAATGAGAAGAAAATTCAAGGCGTTAGGCCAATTTGCATTTCGATTTTATACAGTGCTGCCACATCTAACTAGTCCGCAAGTTGTGGCAAAAGGTATATTTATTTACAAGTTAATATTTCCTACGCCTAACTTTGCCAGTTCATTATATTTCCATTAAATCATTTTGTTCTTTCGCTTACCGAACCAAAATTCAATGTTCTTATGACCCAACCAAAGAATTAGGTTCAGACTTTTAAGACTTGTGAATCAAAATATCATTAAGCTGATTTAGTAAGATAAAATAATAAGTCCTTTAAAATAAAATATAGATTTGAATTTTAATATTTTAAACAGGGCATGTTTTGTTGAAAGATAGTCTCTATAATAAATTGTATAGTACTTAAATCTTAATTAATCAATTAATTAATTAGGTATTTCGCGTTTATATTAAAATACTGTTGAGTTAATTTCCTTTTTGGTAATTTAAAAACAAATATTTTGTAATTCATTATAAAAGTACAACCGATTCCATACAAATAGCTAATCATATTATTCTTCTAATATATGAATAAAACAATGAAAATCAATTAAATAAGCCTAAGTGAGATCCACTTATTGGCCTAATGGCTAAGGATGCTCATATTTCCTTATTTTGTATGAGTTCGAATCTCGGTATGAATATGTAATACAACTCTATTTAATCAAAGAAAGAAAATAAATAAATAAGCCTAACTACAACTCAAACATAATATATGGATAAGAGTAGAGAAGTTGATTATTCAGTTAAAATCAAATTAATTGATCGAACCGAAAGTTAATCTAATTAATTGGTCGGTTATCGAAGTGTTTGGTTGGATAACGGTTAATGATATTTTCAAAGTTTGGTTATTTGTTAATTTGATTTAAAATCGATTAGTTAACCAAAATTATAATATATAAGTAACATATTTTATTTTTTAGTTTTAAGCTCAAATCTCATCAATGACCCATGAAATTTAAAACTCAATATTTATATTTTAATTTCAATATTGTTAATTCTTAGTTGGTGGGGCTGCTAGCGAGTCTAGTGCTGCAGATGTGGTGGCGGCTGAAGCAGTGACTGTTAGAGAGTATCTTAACTTGGCCTTTGCCGGTGGTATGAGGAAGGTGGAGATTGAGATGAATTCTAAGATTTTGTTAAATGAGATCAGACTAGAGAGCGGATGCAGAAAATGGAGTATCTTTCTGTATGTATAGGATATTAATAGAAAGAGTTTGTAGTTGGAGGTAGGGGTGTAATCGAGCCGAGTCGAACTTAAGTAGTGCCGAGCTCGATCGACTCGACTCGTTAAGAATTCGAGTCGTGTTCGAGTTTGACTTGAGATTGAGTATGTTGAGTTCGACTTGGCTCATTAAGAATTCGAGCCGAGCTCGAGTCGAGTATTGATCGAGTTCTGACCAAGTCGAGCTCGAGTAGCTCGCGAGTCGCGATCTGTCTCATTTCATTTACAACTCTCTTCATAATAATAGTAATAATGATAATAATATTGTTGTTATCGATCAAATTACATGATTTTATTGTAAATAGAATCATGCAAAAAAATATTTTTCATGTGACTCATTAAAAACTAATAATCCTAGTAGGAGGAAAAAAATACACATGAAAATACAAAGAAAGATAAACAAAAACTTAAAATAACATAACAACCAAAAACACCCAACCTGCATTTTAGTTCACTTTAATTTTAAAAATTAAAAAACAATTTATTATATTTTCGAGTAACTCGCGAGCTTTTCGAGACGGGTATCAAGTAGTTTAGCTCGTTAAGAACTCGAGCCGAGTTCGAGCTCGAATCAAGTCCAATCGAGTCGAATATTAATCGAGCTTTTACTGAGTCGAATTCAAATAACTCGCAATCTGTCTCGTCTCATTTACTGTCCTAATTGGAGGCTATTGATTTTTTAGTAGGGATACGTGAAGCCAATAAGGCGACTGATTGGGTTGCACACCTAATCGTGAGGAAGATGGATCTTGGCGATTAGGTGAATTCACCCCACCTTCATTTGTATATATCCTGAGTAGCCAAGTAGGGATGGGTTACCAGCCCCATTTGAAGTCTTTGTAATTGGGTGTCGGTTATAGTCATAGGACTTATGAGTGGTATCTGGTTTTCACTCGATTTAGCTTCAATAATATGCTTCATTTGTTTGTTGGCCAAAAATAAAAACTCAACCCAAAAGAAAAATATCTAATGAAAAAAAATAAAACTCATTCATTGCTATTTTGAATCAAGATTAAAAAATATTAAAGTTTTGATTAATTCGAAAATGTTGTGAATAAAATAAAGAAAAACCAGAAGAAGAACAAGAAGAACAAAGAGATGAGAGAAAGAGGGAGATTTGTATTATTCTCAAATATAGAATTATATACAATGCCTTCAATGAATCATCTATTTATAGGCATAAGAAGTACATAATACATTAAACTCTAATTCATAGAGATAATATTCATAATAATAAATAAATCAAACTCCTTTGATAAAGTTCTAATCATGATAGACATCCACATAGATAAATATTCATAACACTCCCCCTTGGATGTCTATGAAGATAATGTGCCTCGTTAAAACCTTACTAAGATAAAAACCCAGTGGGAAAAAATTCTTTAGTGAAGGAAAAAGAGTACACACATCTTTGATACGCATAACATGTTGCCTCATTAAAAACCTTACCAGGAAAACCCATTGGGACAAAACCTCGGTTAAGGGAAAAAGAGTGCAACGCGTATTTACTCCCCCTCATGCAAACATCATAGAAGATCTTTGAATCTTCATAATTTAATCTTGAATGTCATTTTTCTAAAGATCGTGGGGGATGAAACTTTGGAGTAATATGTTCCATGATGTATCAACTTTCAAACTGAGATATACATCTTGTTTTATCTTCACACAAGATAGCTTTTATCATATCTTGTAAAAGTAAATCCACATATCTTTTGGATATGTTGGGTCAATAATCTTAGCCAAACACATTTTTTGGCTTGCCTCGTGCATAACAATTATTTCTACGACATTTGAGAAGGCATCAACGAATGTTTGAAGATCTAAATGTAATGATATTTGTATATTCATAGATATTTCTTGACCAACTAATATATAGTGCTTCAAGACCAAGAAAAGATATAATTATCTTTATTCACATCCAACAATCTTACAACTATTGGGATACTCAATAGATATGCTCTATTCATATTGAATCTTCTTTAAGATTCTTTCAGCTTATGTCTATTCATAGACAAAAGAAATATATAAAAATGCTCGATCTTCAGATCGAGATAAACTTGATGTTAAGATTCAAGTACTTGTATTGAAAGTACTTCACGAGTTTCCAATTTGAAGCTCTTTAGGAGTTCTAAAATTATCAAAATGGATCTTGATCCAAACTCCTTTATAAAATACATAAGAAAATCTGATCATTCTTATAGTATTTTCTCAATTAGTATTCACTAAGACGATTATACCAAATGCGCCAGAATATTCAGGAGACATGTCTAAATAAATTTTCTCAGAAATTTCATAATGCTTATAGCATTTTAGATCATTCAAGGATAAATATGGATCCACAAATAATTAGACGCATGTAAAATTTTCAAAACTGCCAAGTAATTGCATCCACCATGAAGTAATTAAAACTTTTCATAAATCATAGTTCAAGTCGTATTTACGACTACTTATTTGTACCTCACTTGCATTACACCTTTAGGTGTTTGGACTGCTGGTCCAAATACTTCTATTTTAGAAGTTCAAAGCGTCTTTCAATATTGGCCAATTCAATATCTATACTTCTGGATAGATTTTATAAAAGATCCTCGATTTCTTTCTTTACTTCTATAGAAGTATTTTATGTAAAATCGTTGTCGACAACTTTCCAATATTCTGGTTCCATTCTCGTAATGACATAACTCATCGAGATCTCTTCAAGATTTCAATCTTTATTTCAGGTACCTGAAACTCTTATAGAGTTTTATTATTTGTTATGTCTTGGGTCTCTTTAGGAGCATCCGCCTCCAATATATGATCATCTCATATTACTTTCTATTTACGAGAATTATGATCATTGGAACCATTTCAACTATCATGCTTCAGGCATGATTTACATTTTCTCGCTCTAACATGTAATTTAAACTTAGAGCATTTCAGCTGGTATATGAGACTTAATTACTCTCATTGGGTCAGTAAATATGTCTGACAGTTGACATGTAATAATATGAATTATCTTATGAACTTCTAGTTCATATACGAGGATCTAGATAATGATAATTTATTTTCCTCTATCCAGCTGATTATTATCTCCCCCTGATGTTGAGAAAAATCATGTCATAAATGATTCTCCAATTAATGTTTAAGAATTTAAACATAAAAGAAGACTCGTACTCAATATATATTCTCAACCCTTTTATTTACCCATTTTGTGCATTGTGGTAGAGCAATTCATATCGCACATTCAAAAATCTTAAAATGGGAAATGTATGGTTTCTGACCAAAAACCAATCATAACGGGGAGTTTATTTTAACTCGTTGGCTTGATGCGTATAAGTGTTGCTATATGGAAACACCATATAAATAATAACTTTTTTGTTCTCATAGTTTAGCTATTAAACAGGAGGCATCCAATTGAAATTTTGCTAAACTATATTTTTCATAATCAATAGGCTTTGTAACAACTAATATAGCCTAAAACATAAGCCCACTAGCTTTTCAAGACGAATAGTCTAACTGCATAATCTGAATCTTTTTAAAATCAATCTCACAAACTTCTGGTTGTAAGTCGATAAAACAATGTAGATGCATCTACTAAAATCATATAAAACTTTCCACATTTGTGGATATATGGGCCCATATTTCGTTCAGATATGCAAGACATACAGTCTCAACTTCAATACAAGAACTTTAAGTTCTAATTCTTTTGGTAAGTGGGATCATCTATTCCTTTGAGAACAAACAACACAAGAGCTTCAGGTTCTTTTAGTAAGTGGAATTTAATCAATTCCTTTAAGCAACACAAGAACTTCACGTTCTTTAATAAGTGGAATTTAATCCATTCCTTTGAGAATAAGCACCACAAGAACTACAGGTTCTTTTAATATATGTGCATGTAAATCTCAATAATTTCTGCACCATTGATCAGGATGGTCTAACCGATCATGCCTACTATATATATGTGTGTATATATCTCTAAATTTGTAAACCCCTTGTTTACCATAACATGTAATTCAATCTCACTCGTACATGTCTAGTACGACCATTAAAATTGTTCCTTTAAATATGAATATATTTAGCTCTTTCGGAGCTTTCAATTGAAATTATCTTTTGGTAGTAATATATAGGTCTTCTAGAGCTTTCAACTGACTTTTTGGCTACCAAAACTTATATCAATATTGGCTTATTTCAAATGCCAATTGATAACATATGTTATCTATAATTCCCAAATGGATAGTTTCAAACTCATATTGCTCTCTTTATGACTTTGACGAGTATAACGCACTGTGAATATGGAATAAAGTTCCATTTGACAATAACATATTTGCTCAACCAGAGCCTTTTGTGATATTAGTACTTCCGGATATAGTACTCACATTATTCCCTTGCATTTTAATCGAGAAATGCATAATTGTGCACCTTTCAAAATGTGCTTTGTTTCATTTACTTCAGGTAATGAAAATATGTACTTTGTATCATTCACTTCGAGGAATGAAAAATATAAAATATAGCACATCATATCAAGTCGATTATCTATCAGAGATAAACTTTCAAGTGCTCTTCCGAAGTATTGATATTTTAGTACTTTGAGAAATACTACTCATATTTTCCCTTGCATTTAAATGAGAAAATTATTTCTTATGCTTAAGTACAATATGAGTACTTGCATTATCTGCTAGGCATAAATATCCACAATTCTAGGCATAAATAGCCACAATTCTAGGCATAAATAGCCATAATTCATTGTATATTTTATTCCAGAAGTAATCATATTCTTCAAATAATAAATTAACATAAAACGTAAATAAATAATATATGAAATAAATAAACATAAAGCAAACTAACATAAATAAATAATAAATAAAACGAATTAACATAAAAATAAAATAAAATAAAAATCAAATATTATAAGGGAAATAAAATAAATGGTAAATTATTCCCTTCAAAGGTTATGAGAAAATTAACAATATCCAATTGAGTTGGATCAATAACGCCATAAACAAATTTTGTTTATATTTTATTTCATTTATCATTCATGATTATGGATAAAGTCCATAATACTTTGGCGTTTGACAAGTACGAAACCAATGGTTTATAACATCACATTGGTAAAAGGATTTCACTTCCTTAGAATGATCTTTATCACTCTTGTCATCCTTATAACTTTGCTACCAGCGGGTAGAAGTATTCTTAATACGACTATATTTTTCATGTGTATATTCATAGTCTCGACCACGATCACTACTTTTAATCTGATTTTTTATTCATTCCATAATATAATCTCACATTCACTTCAGGGAATGGAGTAGAGCCAGTGGGCCTTTAAAACCTTTTTCACATATCCTTATCATAGAGAACAAAGATTTAATCCTCGTACGCGGCATTGTTAAACCTGTCCACAAGGTCCTTTAAAAACCTCCTTTGAGACCAGTAGCCTCGCAGAACGGGATGTCCAACCAATTATACTTGGATTATATCGAAATTATGTCTCTAATTGAATAATGATTTACCATGTTTGCATTCACTTCAAGGAATGAAACAGATCCAATAATTGCATGGAATAAACATCATGCTTGCATTCACTTCAAGGAATGCCCCATCATTGATAATTGCATGGAATAAACATCATGCTTGCATTCACTTCAGGGAATGCCCCATCATTGATAATCGCATGGAATAAACATCATGCTTTGCACTCACTTCAATGAATGCCTCCCATAAAACTTTTTGGATCAATTCAAATTTTCGTAACTTGATATTGGGAGAAGTCTATGGTCGAGTTTTTCGACAAAGAAGAAAAATTGCTTTCGAGCAAATATAGACTTTATAACAATCTTTTTATAGATTGAAATTCACCATGATTTATCGCACATTAAAATCATAATTTAAAGAATAAAAATAAAATAAGAATTTACCGATATTAGTTTTCCTCTCGAGGAAAATGGAGACGTAGCAAATGACCAAAACATCTTCTCATAATGTCGTGTCTCTTTCCAAGTCATTTAAATACATGTAAAACTCAATACATGTTTAAAAATCAATATCATCAAATAAAATATTATAAACACATATTGATCTTATTACAAATTTCAACCATTGTGTCAAAAATAAGCATATATGAAACCATAATAATAAGATCTATATGTATTGGCTGAATTAATTATATCAGAAATCATAGGATATATGTCATAATTCTCTTTTTAAAAAAAAACTAAACCAACAAAGGTGTTTCATTAATGTACAGATCTTTGTTACTAAAAAAAACCTTAAACCTAGAGTACGTATTTTAATGAATTTATATGAAAAACTACCATAGTTCTACGTACATAACTTTGTTATTCATGATTATAAAGTATAGTCAATAAATCGAACATGCTTTACATGCACCATCATCAAACTTCATGAATTTACAAATATACAAACACAAATAATAATAATTAAGTATGAAAAACATAAGTAGTTGAGTACCAAAGATGAAAACCCACAAATACTTTCGCTTAACAAACCTTAATCAATTCCATCGTTCCCAAACACAACCTCTTCGTCTCTGTCGATTCGTCTTTTGGTTTGTGAGAAGCCACAAATTTATCTCTTTCCAATGTTCGAATAAAATCAAACATACTTCCAAAATTTTCAAAAAAAATTAAAACAAAGTTAAAATATAATGAGAAAGACAACCGGTAACTAAAAAATATAAGGAGGAAAAAAAACTTATCTTTGGTTTATTCTATAATCGAATTCTTCCTGGTAACTTCTTTTGAATTATAACGATGAAGACCTCAGTTGATTAGAGTCTCGTGCTGATAACGTGTTGTGAATAAAATAAAGAAGAACCAGAAGAAGAACAAGAAGATCAAAGAGATGAGAGAAAGAGGGAGATTTGTATTATTCTCAAATATAGAATTATATACAATTCCTTCAATGAATCATCTATTTATAGGCATAAGAAGTACATAATTCATTAAACTCTAATTCATAGAGATAATATTCCTAATAATAAATAAATCAAACTCCTTTGATAAAGTTCTAATCATGATAGACATCCAATAAATATTCATAACAGAAAACTGGCCGAATTAATCGATTCTAGATCTATTGGATTAATGATTTTCGAAAAACTTTGACTCGATTAACAGTTAAAACTTTTAATTTTGGATAGTTCGATTTAATTATTAACTGAATTATCCGTATAAATCCTTAGATAAAATAATTAATAAACCCAATGGGGGAATTTTCTCTAAATTATAAGTACAAGGTTGATCAATAACACAATAATCGGCATTTATCAAATTCCGTAGGATTGAATTCATGAAATTTAACCACAATTTTCTTCTATGTTATGAAAGTTTAGCGTTTTGTTCAAAAAGAAAAACCCTCTAAAATCAAAATCGAAACAACTTATTCTGCCACACCAACAACCTTTTACAATTCCTTGAAAAAAAACAAATGCTGATATGGGAAATTATGAGGAAAGGCTGATTGAAAAAAAAATAACTTATTCTTCCACATCAATAATCGATACTTTTTTCTCACTATGTACAAAAGTATAGGTACTTTTGAAAGCAAATGGGTTGACAAAGCATACTGGGAACAAAGTATCGATATTTTTTCCCACTATGTATAATTGTATCGATATTTTTTTAAAAAGTAATGTAACCGGTTGCAATGTGACTCGAAAGTATCGATACTTTTTTCCCACTATGTACAAAAGTATCGATACTTAGGCGCTACCTATTACGTTGGCATTCTTATCAACAAAATAAGTAATTTATCTATTTTGTTATCGTCGGATTTCCAAGGCCCCATCAGCTTAAACTTTAATAACATAATATACGCTACCTAATATGTTGATACTCTTATCAACAAAATAAGTAATTTACTTATTTTGTTATCGTTGGATTTTCAAGGCCCCGTCAGCTTAAACTTTAATAACATAATAGGTGCTACCTAATATGTTGATACTCTTATCAACAAAATAAGTAATTTATCTATTTTGTTATCGTCGAATTTTCAAGGCCCCGTCAGCTTAAACTTTAATAACATAATAGTTGCTGTCACTTGTCACCGTCCATCTCCAATGCTTATTTGCTAAGGAATTCTGAACCTTTTTTATGCTACCATGGAGCTTTTTTTTTCTTTGAGCCTTCCTAAGTTTGCCGCCCTACTAGAATATTCTAGTTGTAGTGTAGTTGTTGTTTTAATCCAATTGTTTCTTGAATATTTTTGAGATTTAAACTATGTAGTTTTCACATATTTCTTCACCTTGCCGGCATAGTTGGGTTTGATTTTTTTAACACCCCCTCAAACCCAACCTTCATTCTAAGCTTTTCTTTGAGTCTGTGAAATGTATCTGCTTTCAATGGCTTCGGAAAAATATTTGCCAATTGATCTTATGTCTTGCAATAGACTAGCTTTACATTTTTGTTCTTGACCTGCTCTCGTATAAAGTGATACTTTGTATCGATATGCTTGCTTCGGCTATGGGAGACAAGGTTCTTTGCGAGAGATATAGTGGACTTGTTGTCGACATAAATTGTTGTTGGTCATAGTTGTTGTTTTAATCCAATTGTTTCTTGAATATTTTTGAGATTTAAACTATGTAGTTTTCACATATTTCTTCACCTTGTCGGCATAGTTGGGTTTGATATTTTAACACCCCCTCAAACCCAACCTTCATTCTAAGCTTTTCTTTGAGTCTGTGAAATGTATCTGCTTTCAATGGCTTCGGAAAAATATTTGCTTATTGATCTTATGTCTTGCAATAGACTAGCTTCACATTTTTGTTCTTGACCTGCTCTCGTATAAAGTGATACTTTGTATCGATATGCTTGCTTCGGCTATGGGAGACAAGATTCTTTGCAAGAGATATAGTGGACTTGTTGTCGACATAAATTGTTGTTGGTCATTCTTGTGAAAAGTTTAGCTCGTCCAAAATATTCTTCAACCAGATTGCTTGACAGGTGCATGCTGCAGCGGCTATGTATTCTGCTTCACATGTCAAGAGAGCTATTGTTTGTTGCTTCTTCGATGACCATGAAAATACTGCAGAGTCGATATGAAATAGATATCCAGAAGTACTCTTTCGATCATCTATGTCTCCCCCGTAATCACTATCGGAATAACCAACTAACTTTGAATTTTGTGAATGCGTGTAGAACAAACCATGATCCAACGTATCTTTGACATATCTAAAAATTCTTTTTGCAGCAATTTAATGATCTTGTTTTGGCTTCTCCATGAATCTGCTTACCAGTCCCACAACGTATGTTATGTCTGATCGTATGATAGTTAAATACCTTAAACTTCCAACGATGCTTTTAAACAATGTTGGATTCACCGACTCTCTTGTTGAATTAACACTTAGTTTCATGCCCGTTTCAGCTGGAGTTGCTACCTGCTTGCAATCTTCCATTCTGAATTTGTTTATGAATTGCTCTGCGTACTTCTTTTGGGATAAAATTCCTTCTTTCATTTGCTTCACCTCAACTCCAAAAAAGTATGACATCTCGCCAATATCTGTCATTTCAAATTCTTTAGTCATAGCTTTGTTGAAATCATGAAACATACTTGGGTTGTTTCTGGTGAAGAACATGTCGTCAACGTATAAACAGACGATCATGATATCGCCATCTTTATTATTCTTTGTATATAAGGTATGTTCGTACGAACTCTTTATGAACCCATTCTCCTAAAAATATTCATCTATTCTAGTGTCTCATGCTCTCAGTGCTTGCTTCAATCCATATAAGGTTTTTTTTCAAGCGGTAGACCTTATCTTCATGTCCTTTTTTAATGTACCCAGGTGGTTGCTCGATATAAACTTCTTCTTCTAGGTAGCCATTTAGAAATGCCAACTTCACATCAATTTGATAAATCTTCCATTTGTTTTGTGCTGCAACTGATGTGAAAAGTTTGATAGTGTCGATCCTTGCTACTGGAGCGAATACTTCATCATAGTCTATTTCTTGTCTTTGCTTGTAGCCTTTGGCAACTAGTCTCGCCTTGTATTTCTCTACTTGTCCTTCTTTATTGGTCTTCATCTTGTACACCCATTTGATTCCAATTGGATTATGTCCTTCTGATAGACTTGTGAGCTCCTACGTATCATTTCTTTCTATCGATGCAATTTCTTTATTCATGGCATTCTTCCACTTGTCATCTTCAATTGCTTCTTCATATGTTATTGGATCACTACTTGTAAGTAAACAGAAAAGTGAAATATTTTGAGTTTCGTAATCCTTGTACCTTTCTGGAACTCTTCTCTCTCTTATAGTTCTTCGAACTTCAGTCGGTTGTACTTTAGGATTCTATGTTCTGATGTTGTTTGATGAAGACGACTCAGTTGGATTTTGGTGAGGACTTTGATAATCACCTTGTTCATCTTGGTTGATGAAGTCGTCATCATCTTGATCTTCGTTAAAAAACAGTCCTTCAACTTTCTTTTCTTCTGAGCTCCAAAATCAATATTCTGCTTCATCGAACTCAACATCTCTTGAGATTATCAACTTCTTAGTTAGAGGATTATAGAGTCTGTAAGCCTTACTTCGTTCATCATAGTCGATGAAGATGCACTTTTCTCCTCTATCATCGAGCTTCTTTCTTATCTGCTCAGATATATGGGCATATGCGATGCATCCAAAAAACTTGAGGTACCCAATTCTTGGTTTTTTACCGCTCCATGCTTCGTTCGGCGTCATGTTCCTCACACTCTTTATTGGGCAACAATTTAACAGATAAACTGCACATCGAACTGCTTCGGCCCAAAAATTTCTTGGTAGATGCTTGCCCTTTACCGTGCTTCTTGCCATGTCAAGAATAGTGTGGTTCTTTCTTTCTGCAACTCCATTTTGTTGAGGCGTGTATCTAACTGTCAACTAGTGAATTATGACATGCTCCTTGCAAAAGTCTTCAAATAACTTTATTGTATACTCACCTCCTCTATCAGATCTGAGTATCTTTAAGTATTGATCGTTTTATTTTTCAGCCATTGCTTTGAATTCTTTAAATTTATCCAATGCTTCTAACTTTTGTTTAAGAACATATACCCAAAATTTTCTGCTATAATCGTCAATAAAGGTCAAGTAGTACCTATTTTCTCCAAGTGATGGTATATCAAACGGGTCGGCTATGTCAGTGTGGACGATCTCCAATGGTCTTCCGGCTCTCCATGATTTGCCAACTTCAAAGCTTTGTATGTGATTTTTTTCTTTGATGCACGCCTCATACAATTGATTTGGAGGTTTGATTTCTGAAAATCCATTCACCATCTTTACTTTTGACAATGACTTCAAGCCAGAAAATTCAAGATGTTCATACCTCAAGTGCCACAGCCACGAATCATCCTTGATTGCAGTCTTCATACACTTTACTTCTCATAACTCGATGTCAATAGTAAAAAGACGGTTATTCATAGTTGGTCAAGACTAATGATATTGCTTTTCTATTCTTGATTGAAAGTGAGCGATTCTTCATCTGCACTTCATATCTTTTTTCTAAAAGCTGGCAAAGACTAATGATGTTGCTTTTCATAGCTGGTACATAATAAACGCATGATATGTATTTCTTTCTCCATTTTTCTGAGTAATCATGACTTTGCCTTTGCCTTTAACCTCTGTGTGCAAGTCGTCACCAAAAGTTACTCATCCACGGATTGTTTCGTCCAACGCCACAAAAAACTCCTTTCGACCACATATATGATTACTGACACAATTATTGAGATACCAAATATTTTCTTTATAAGTGAGAAATACATGAGATTTTTCAGTGTTTTCTTCTCCAGCTGTTGCTACATTAATTCTTTCTTCATGCTTTGGTGCTAATCTACACTCGTAACTATATTGACCATACCGGTTACAATTATAACATTGTACCTGAGATTTATCTCTTTGTTGATATCAGCCTCTTCCTCAACCTCTATATCCTCGTTCACGACTTGGTGATTGGTAATTTTCATTTGCTTAGTTGCTAACATATGAACGATCGCCACGTCCACGTGTTCCTCATCAATGATATCCACCATAGTTGTCTCTGCCTCGTGTGTAGCTGCTGCTAGCTCTACCTTCGTTGACGTGCAACTTAATTTGAAGGACTTGCTCCAGATTTTCACTCTCTTCATTTAGCTTTATTTTCTACTCATGGGCTTGAAGTGATCCCACAAGCTCATCGATAGTCATTTGAGTTAAATCTTTTGATTCCTCAATTGCCACGACCACATAATGAAATTTTTGTACTAGTGATCGTAGGATTTTCTCCATCACTTTGACCTCACCGAGTGCTTTGCCATTTCTTTTCATTTCATTTGCTACGTCTTTCATACGGCTAACATAGTCATCTATGCTTTCTTTGGTTTTCATTTTTAGCATCTCAAACTCGGCTCTGAGTGATTGAAGACATACCTTTTTTGCTTTCTCAACTCATTGGAGTGATTTTTGCAGAGTTTTCCATGCTTGCTTCACGATTGTTGCTTCTGCAATTTTTTCAAAGTTAGATTCATCTACTGCTTAAAAAATATAGTATAACACCCTTTGGTCTCTTTTACGAGCATCCCTTAGCGCTCTCTTCTCTTCATTGGTTAGAGCCGCTTCTGCTACTGCTTTTTCCGACTCAACGTATACTTTTACAACGATGTCCCAACAATCTTGTGAACCGAGTAGCGCCTTCATTTGAATACTCCAGTTGCCATAATTCGTCTTTGTCAATCTCGGGATTTGTGATTGGATCATGTGCTCCATCTTCTCGTGGCGTGAATTCAAACTCGAACTTTACTCGGATACCACTTGTTGGAAGCGCTGGTGGGCACCCGATATAATCCAATCAATATTATTTCGAACCAAACCAAACTACAATTTACTTGCTGCTGCAAGTTTATCAATACTACATGCACACCTTTTTATTTTGTTTTACACACTCAATTCACTTGTTTATTTTCTAGTACATATCACACACAAACTCACTCATATTTATACTCTCAGAAACCGACATTAGAGGGATGTCTAGACATTAATTAAATATTATAATAAATCCTAATTTTTTTAGCATGTGCCATAAGCTTCTTGATATTTATGGAGTTGCTGCCACTTGTCATCGTACATCTCCAATGCTTATTTGCTAAGGAATTCTGAACCTTTTTGCTGCTGCCATGGAGCTTTTTTTAGCCTTCCTAAGTTTGCCACCATGCTAAAATATTCTAGTTGTGTAAACACTAATTTTTTGAATTAATTGTTTATTTAGTTTCTTTTTATATTCTGATATAATAATAATAAATAAATATTAAATAAATGTTCACTAAATTAAGTGTCCATTACAAAATGATAAGCCCAACTTTGGCCCAATATTACAAAAATGAAACCCTAATTTGTGTTTTGTCCCATGTGCAGCCACCTTGTGACCGTTGGATCAAAACATGATCCAACGGTCAAGATCAAAGCTCAGACGACCCCTCGGATTGCGCGTGAAGAACACGCGCCAACCAATCGACTTCCACGCGCGCGTGTGGGCCACGTACCTCATCATGGCCGTCCATCTCAAAACCGAATCTGGCCGTTCATCTCCGCGGCACCAACGGCCACGATGCCACCGTCCCTTGCCAAGTTGAGCCAAAATTTGCAGAGAATATGTCAGAGCCGTAAAATCATCATTGTAAATTTCTAATATATATCTGTGAATGTAAAGAAATGAGGAGAAGATTTTTTACTTTTCAAACAAATGAAATAGAGAAAGATCCAGAGGTATTTTTTTACTAAGTTTCGTCTCGTTTTTTTTCTTCTTTTTTATTTCATTTCGAAAATATATAAAAAATGAAACAATGAAGAGATTACCTTTTTCGAACCCTTGCGTCGTGCTCCGATAACAGGTCGCCGGTCCGTCTACATGCATGGTGAGTGGTAAGATAGTTATCACATGGGGTCTAGGTTTTGAAATAAAAAAGAAAAGAGAGCTTTGGGGGTTAGATCCAAGACGGGATTCGTTTTCTAAAATAAAAAAATAAAAAAATAAAACAAGTGATGGTTTAGGTTCGCCGGCGACGATTAGCGGCGGCCGGCGAAGGGGTGCGGCGCCGGAAGAGATGAGAAAGTAGAGAGGATCTCTAGGGTTTTATTTTAGAAGATGATAAAATGAACCAGCTTTTTTAGATTAGATTATATATTAACTAAATATTTTAAAAATGGTACAATTGCATCATAAGCCATTCCGCACAGGGGTAATAGCGCGAGAGGCCATTCCGCATGGGCAAATTACACCTCGGATCCCTGTTATTCGTTCCCACCTTGCAATCTGGACCCCGCACTAATAATTAATTCAAATTATGACGGGTTAATTACCCCTGGACCCCCTAATCAGTTTGCTTATTTAATTTATGCACCTTTCTTTCTTTTTTATTTAATTTCAGTCCTTTATATGTTTTTATTTCTGCACTTTATTTCCATTTATTTTCATGTCTGCCCTTATTTTTTATTTTCATTTAATTTCAGTCCATGTTTCATGTTTTATATTTGTTGCACATGATTCTTTTTATTTTCAATTTTGTCTTTCTTGATTCTATTTTATAGCTTTAATTTCATTTAATTTCAATTCTTAATTCTTTGAGTTAGTATATTTGTCATATAATTTAATTTTGATTCGATTCTTTAATTTAATTTGTCTTGTTATCATCGTAAATTATCGTATCCTTTTTTTAACATAATTATTTGTACATATTATCATTTTAGTAAAATAGAGTTCGCCACAATCTCGAATATATCTATGTTTAAATCCATCAGATAAATGATAAATGTAAATAAATATGATAATTTTAATAACTTATAATCTAGCTTTAATTTTATTCCGTAAATATAATATTTATTGATAATAATTCGGGGTTTGGTATATTTAAAATTGACTTTTGTGTTTAAATTTTTGTTACCGTCAATATCCTGTTCATGCATATTTATCTGTTATATAAAATACGTAAAGATAGTGCTCATAATCCCGATATTCTATTGGGAGTGTCGTCCCAATCATTTGAGCGTCATCTTTTTTGATATCCCGGACTGGGTACAGTTTTATATCTTGTATGATCATGCATTTGGAAGTTATTAATTGAATTGGGCCGAAATTTTAAGATTTTCTAATAAATACAATACGACCCGTTAGGTACCAATTTTGGGCGGTGTGGGGGTGCTAATCCTTCCCCATCCGTAACCGACTCCCGAACCCAATTTTCTAAAAAGAATCTCTGGTTTTATTTTTGGTGTCTGGTCTACCCTTTCTCCTTTTTTAAACGATCGGTGGCGACTCCAATAAATTATTGAAAAAGAAAATTTTAGTATTTTAAAATATATTACTTGAAATCGATTTTATATAAAAAATAAGAAAATGCACACTCGATATTTTTAGTCGCTACAGCATGGCGACTCCGCTGGGGAAAACTTTTTGTTTTTAAACAAAAAAAAAGGGTCAAGCCTTAGATTCGTTTCGTATTGAATTCATTAGGAAATTTTAAAAAATCGGCCCAATTTAATTACTGATTTTCCAACCTTGTTTGAGTATGCGATGTTTGATATATGTTTTTGTCATCATGAACCCTAAGGTGGGAATAATTACTTCGCCTCGTGAAGTTGCCACTTCCGTATGGTGTTGTAATTTGTTCCCAGGATCCGGTCAGTATACTCCGTAGAGCTTCACTCTCGTATAGTATACTGGTCGCGATCCCTCGAATCGATGTCCTAGCGACAGTTCGAGTACCATTTACTTTAGATTCAAAACTTCATATAGTAAACCGTAGAGCTTACCTTTTAGAACCATGCCGAAACTCTATCCGTTTAGCAGTAATCTTGTTTATGCTTTGTTGGATTTATTCATATTTTTGTTTGTTGTTTAATTGCTTTAACTTATTGTCTCATTACCATTTTTCATTTTGATTTTATTATGTTGATTATTTCATTATACTGACACAAATTTCTTTTTTGTTTGTTTTTTTCCTGTACATTATTTTGCATTTGCATCCTTATAGCATAAAATAAAGATATTAATTTCGCAAGTGGCTATCACTGTAGAAGACATTCATAATGGATAAGAGGCCTCGTGATCAAATAGAACATGCATCCGAAGACACACCAAATACTGGAGAGGGTGGCACACCCGAGAGCTTTGAGCCAGACATAGTAGGCGACACTTACGTTAGTGACGAACAAATTGAGATACAAGATTTGAAGAAACAGATGGCCGAGATGATGAATATGATGACCGCTATGGCCAAAGGCAAGGGAACTGTAGAACCAGAAGAATGGATTGTCAAGAGTCAGAACAAAGACATTAGTGGTCAGAATATCGCTCCGAAACAAGAAAACGTCGGCAAATATAACAAGTTAAACCCTTTTGTGATTTCTATCAACAAACCGGTGAGGAATACATTCGAGTCAAGCTTTCAAGAAATAAAAGTAGGTCTAGAAGAAACCCGAAAAGCAGGTAATGAGAAGAAGTACATCCCTATTCCTGTGAGGTATACCGAGCTACTCCCGATGCTTATCGAGAAAAACCTTATCACCCATGTTCAATTTGTTCCGAAAGAACCACCGTACCCGAAAGGTTACAACCGACGTGCTAGGTGTAGTTACCACCTAGGGAGTTCAGGCCACACCACAGAAAATTGTATAGCGTTAAAGAATCAGGTCGAAGATCTTATCAAGACAGGCATATTGAGTTTCAAAAATGGGAAGCCTAAATTCCACATGAAGACAAAAATTGCTCAAGGGGCAAAGTTGGAAAAAAGTCAATATCCAAGAGAAGGCTTGGATAACACAGAAGCGAGTCACTTCGGCAAGTTGAACTCAAAGGCCAAAGATGGGGGCATCTCAGAGGAGGGGCGTTCATTTGAGTATAACCAGTTTAGGTAAGAGAAATATATCTTGAGCGAGAATTTGAAGAGTTTACAAGATGATCATCATGAGCTCTACTGTGTGTTCAAAAATACAGGAATGGGTAATACTTTAGAAGAATGGAAGAAGAGTATCATTCAACTAAAGAGTGACCTGGGACAGTGGAAGCAAAGAGGTAGGGCTAGTGAAAATAGAGCTCGCCTGTTGTTACAAAGATTGGAAGAAGTCGAGAGTCGGTATGATACCCTTCAGAAAGAGTTACAAGACAGCTTAGCTATGAACGAGATTTTGAAAACAAGTTTGCAACAGAGTGAGACCATATCGAACACCTTTCAGTTGGAGAATGAAGCACTCAAAGAACAAACAAAAGAGCTTAGGACTTTTTTGTGTACAAGTGAGATCCGTGTCGAAGGCTACAAGCAAGCTGGCTATGAACGTGTCGAAGAGGTAACTCTCCAGCTGCGAAAAACTGAGCGAGAAATACTAAAAAAAGATAAGGACATGAAAAGTGTCATCGCTCAAGCGCGCGAAGTGGCCCAACAGGTGGCAGATTTAGCTGACGAAGCAATGCCATTAAGTCAGAATAATGATCCGACACTAGACCACAGAGGAAAGCTGACTCGTTTGTTCGGTGATATTAGAAAGTTAGGGGTTAGGGCTCATCAGTATCTATAAAGCTTGGGAAATAATATCTCATGTAACGAGCCTTTTTGTTTAATGAGAGTCTTTCTACGATGATCACTTTGCGACTAATATCTAATTGCATTGCATTTCATTGATTCGAAAATATTCCATATTAGGGTGTTTTTATAAAATAGAAGATATTCTGTGATATATAGAGATTGATAATGCTACGGTTGGAAATAATCCAAACCCAAAGTAAATACAGAGGAGACAAAAGTGGGGGCACCAAGTACGGAAGGCCTGTAGAATATTGTCAATCTTTTATATGCAGACATCATATCTTTATAAAAATCTTTTTAAATGACTATTGGAGAATTAACACCGCATTTGCATTCATTACGATAATTTATACGCATTGTTTGCCTTTCACATTTTAACATTTATGATGCATTTCACACATTAATTAAATAAATAATTAAATTTCACGGGCTCGATGACAGCATTTGAAGACCAATTGTGAGAAAAAATGGAGCAAAGACTAGAGCAGTTAGAAGATAGTTTAAGAAAGAGCTCAAAAAGAAAGAAAAAATGGATGTTTTCAATGCAAGAGAGATTTGCTTAGTCCCTGATTTGGTCATTCCTCCAGATTTCAAGGCTCCCAGATTTATGCAGTATGATGGTACTAGTTGCCCGAAAGTTCACCTGACTATGTTTTGCAGAAAAATGGAAGGTTACTTGAAGGATGAAAAGTTGTTGATCCATTACTTCCACGATAACCTGACGGGACCGACAACAGTATGGTATAACCGGTTGAGCAGAAAGCAGATTCAGTCCTGGAGTGATTTGGCTAGTGCCTTTTTGGAGCAATATAGATATGCCTTGGATTTGGCACCGACTCGACAATTTCTGCAAGGCTTGAGGATGAGGCCAAATGAGACCTTCAAGGAATATGCTCTAAGATGGAGAAGTTTGGCGGCACAACTTCAGCCTTCTATAATCGAAGAAGAAATGACTCTCATGTTCCACGCAACTCTTCCCATCCCATTCTTCGATAGATTGTTAGAGAAATCAAGAAGCATATTTGAGGATTTCATTAAGATAGGGGAAAGAATAGACTATGCGATCCAAGAAGGAAAATCGAGATTTAAGTCTAAGTACCAAATCAAAGAAGTAGAAGGAGAGATAAATGAGTGCCACTTCCAAAGTCCTCGTAATCTCAAAAGAGAAAGAAATGCCGATTCTCCTGAGCCATCAAGGAAAATTTCTCGAACAAGTGCAAACTTGGAGGTACTTGGACTATCCACTGCAGGCGTTTGGCCTCATTTGGTTGAAGGTCGCTATCTCACTCCCAGACCGATGAAAAACATACCCGATCCATTCGCCCACAGTTTTGACCCGCATAGCACATGTGATTTTCATATGGGGGCAACAGGGCACCCTACAAAGAAGTGTAGACCGTTGTTGGAAGAGGTCAAGAAGCTGATCAATAATGGGGTCCTGACCCAAGAATTAATCCAGCAGTGGAAAACACAAAATTAAGATAAGTTTGCATCACGGCAAGAAGGCCAGAATAAGATAGTCCCTATGCTTGAATTTTTACCATTTGCAAAAATACCAGTTTGATTTTGGTTTTCCCTTTGTAGGAATAATTCACGGAACAAACTTTGTGACTTAAGCCCTAAAAGTCGTAGAAACATTTTGTAAAGACATATGTCTATTTATTTTGTTAGGATGGAAAATCACATCTTTTGTATTCTCACTTAGAAAACATTTTTACATTCTTCGATTCTTTAAACATTTCATTCATTGTTACGGGGTACTTTCTATTCTCCCATGCACATATACATTTTTTTCCATACATATACATACATGTATATATCATTTTTTATACTTTGATTCAAATCTAAAAAAATCAATCCCAAGATGCATATGCTTAGAAATGATTGAATGTTGTGGAGACATTGCAAATGTGGGTATCTGCTATCTATTTGGGCCAATAGAGAAACAAAACGAGTGTTTAGATAATGGGCACACCCATTTAGGAATACCTTTTCAGGCATTTGTTGTTTAAGATCCTTGAGTTGAGTGTTGACTCTAAAATCTCTACCCCCTGAAGATTTTCTTTAGATGTCTATGTATGAGATGATGAATGGCATTCTTTCACTTCCCCTTCACAAAGTAAGAAAATAAACTCATTGTTGTCCCATTTTTTAGCCTGGTCGTTTCTTTTTATAGAACCCAAACCAAGGACCACCTTCACATTGGCGGCAAAGAGGATTAAGATTTTGCTGACAAATAGAAGTTGCATGGGCAAGATTTGAGAACATATACATCAGATACATAAGGCAAAGAAACATCAAAAGACATTAATGAAGGATTCTGCCAACAAAAGAGAAGAGCGATCGAGAATAAAAGCATTGAATTGAAAGGAGCAATAATGGAACATAAGAATTGTACACAATCATTCATTCAAATCATCACCAATTTTGAAGAACCATGGATGACCAATCAACTTTGAGTAGAAGGCAAGTATCAATATCCATCCAGGATACGAGCCAGTTCGAGTTTACAGCAGAAAGAAATGAACCTTAAGGTAAAAACCTAAAAATGGGCAATCTAAAGCGATCCAAGGAAACAAAAAATCCTCATCAAAGCACACTTCAGTCATGAATTATAAAGATGATATTGCCCGAAAATGATCCTTGTTTTTTCATGACGCTTGAAAACTTACTTGAGCCTATATACCCCTTCTTTCGTAACTGTGAACCAGAGCCTACATTACAAGCCTATAAAGACCATTCTGATCATACACAGATGTCTTAGTTGAATAAGAATGCCTTCATATCACATTCCGCCAAAGGGATAACCTTACCTCAAAGGACGTCAAATTTCAAGTGCCTGATCGACACCAAATGAGGGAAGGATGGGGCATGGTGAGATAGTGAGATCAAGAGAGCCACCAAAAAGTGGTTAGAGATTAGATATGGGAATCGTTTCTCTCAAAAGCCTAATAGACCAGGAGAGACTATACATGTGCATATATCATCACAACATTCAAAATCTTCTAAGCATACGCTTCATTTGGATTGATCTTTGACAATTTGAAGCAAATATGTTATTGTATTTGATAATTTGGGCCGAACATTAGTTTTTTTAAAATGTTTGGCATTTACTCCAATTTTGATTTTCCTCTGAACATTAGCTTTTAAAAAATGTTTGGCATTTTTCTCCAAATTTTGATTTTTTAATATTTATCATTTTCTCAAAACATCAGTAGGCCAAAAAAATGTTCGGCATTTTTTTTCAAATTTTAATTTTTAAAATACCTATAATTCTTTTCCCGAACAAGTGGTTTTCAAAATGTTTGGCACTCTCTTCAAGTTTTGTTTTTTTAAATGACTGACATCTTTTCTAAATGGCATTTTTTATAGTAAGAATTAAAGCATAGGGACCTAGAATTGGTTTCTATCGAGATGCTTTGTTATGTTTAATAAAGAAGATTGAGCTTACAAGATGAGTTCACAGGAATTGAGGCATTTCGTTCGCTCAAATTCCAAAGTAGACGAAGATTTTGCATATTTAGTCAAAGACGAGAAAAAGTCAAGCCTGATACTGAATGGAAGGCAATGAGATGATGAAAGTCCCTATATGAGAGTAGTATAGGGACTAGAAGAGGAACTTATGAAACTGAGTAGTGACCTTGAAGCTTAAGAAGAAGAAGAGTTACTCGCACAAGAAAGAAGCGCGAGTCAAATGTGAGACAAAGATTCAATGAGTGAAGATAAAGACTGAGGAGCATACTACAGAGATATAAAGTGAAATTCGAGAATGACATTTCAGGGAATAAGGTTTTAAAGATGGATTTGAAAAGAAAAGATAGAAGAAAAAGAAGAAGAGAAGAAGAGAAAGAGAGAAAAAGAGAAGAAAGAAAAAGGAAAGACAGAAAGAGAGAAAAGGAGAAAAAGAAGAAAGAAAAGAGGGGGAAAAATTGAAGGTCACCTGAAAACAAAGGGGCTAGCAGAAAAAGGGTCGAACCCAAGCTTGAGATGGCAAACCACCGAGACCAAAGAATAGAAACAACAAGAAATGAGTCTGAAAGAGATGAAAAAATCAATAATCATGCATCATTTGTAGTTAAGCATCCCTAAGATAAGAACATCTAACCCACTACATCGATAAAAAAAATTGTCTATGCTTTTGACAGGAAAACTCAAAGAGACGCCCAAGCCGTGTACACTGCGAGGGGACAAGAAGCTGAAGCGTCATCGTAAATTTCTCAGAATTTCAAGAACTTCAAAGATAAAGATTCTATATAGGAAGAGTCACAAATTTTGAGATGAAGGTTCCATGTGGGAGGAACCTGAAACTTCAAAGATAAATGTTCTATATAGAAAGAGCCACAAATTTTGAGATGAAGGTTCCATGCAGGTAGAACCCAAAACTCCAAGGTTCTATATAGGAAGAACCCCAAAATTTTGAGATAAAGGTTCTATACAGAAAGAACTCGAAACTCCAAGGTTCTATATAGGAAAAACCACAAATTTTGAGATGAAGGTTCTATACAGGAAGAACCCGAAACTCCAAGGTTTTATATAGGAAGAACCCCAAATGAAGATGCCAAGTTCTATACAAGAAGGATGTAACACCCGTGTTTTGGGCCTAGGAGTTAACCGGGTTAAAATTCGAGTCAATAAAATTTAATTAAAAATCAATTCAACCTAAATTGGGTCTAATTGAGCTTTGGGAAAAAGGGAAGGGACTAAGGTTGTAATTTTACCCAAAAGTTTTGAAAAGCAAGACCACTTTAATAAAAAAGTTGTCTTCCTCCCCCTTTATCCCCTTTCCAACGTCTAAAGCCCCCAAACCCCCTTCAAATCTCTTTCAAACCTAAAACACTATTCCATTGGATTGCTACTTCGATTCAAGGTGTTTTTCAAAGGTAAATATGTTTTCTTAATCTCCTCTTTATCCTCTATCTATCAATGGTCTTGGATTTCAAAAACATGGAGTTTTGAAAATTAGGGTTTATATCAAAGTTTGGGTTTTAAAGGGGATTTTCCAATTGGTTTAATAAATTGTGTTGGGGTTTTGTTTAATCACGATGAAATACACATTATATATCAATTTGGTTGAGTTTTGATGAAAATTCGTAGTAGGTTCTTAGGGCAAACTTTAAGATATTAAAACTTGGGTTTTTGGTGGGTTTTAGGTTGAAAACTAAGGGCTGATGGTTAGGGTATGTTAGGAGGGTGATTTGGGACATTTTGGAAGTCATTTGGATGTTTGAAAATGGGAATTTCAGCATGGTTTTAGGGGAGCACGAAAATTGGGTTTTTGGGAGATTATGTGGTTTGGAAAATTGTGGAATTTGGCTTGTGTTGTAAAGTAAGTTGATGGTTGAGTTTAGCATTGAATTGTGAAGTAATGTATATGTTTTGGCTTGGCTAGAAGCAAGAGGAGTCGTTGAAGGAGCATTGGGACCGAATCCGGGTTCGTAGGAGGATTGTTTCGATTTGCTAAGGAAGGGCGGTGAGTGGTTTTAACTTGTTTTAAAGTTTGGTTCGAGTATGTGAAGTGTGGGTGTGTAAAGTGTGCTTGGTAGGCCACTTCTAGTAAATTTAAGTTGTTAATTTAACCATTAATATTCATGGATACTATTGTGCTTACTTAACTATGCTCTTGAGATTTTGGTTAAATGGGTGCATGTATATATCATGATGTGAGTATATGTGATGAGCATGAGTATGGTTGATGATATGTGGTGTGATAATAATAATTGGCACTAAAATAATTACCGGTTGTAAATGATCGATCATTAGGATTAGTGTGCGTACAAATTGAGTCAAAACGTACGTGGCCTTGATGGTGTTAAATCATCAAGGAGGAGTACGGTGATGTAACATTCCACCGGAAGCTTTTATATTTCTACGGGATGATGAGTGGAATCCCATCCGTAGGGCATGTGGTGATGAGTGGAATCTCGCACATGCAAGGTCCGGTGATGAGTGTAATCCCACCGAGGTAAAGTGTTGTTGAGGTTTAAATCCGCACAATCGGGGTAATTAATAGTGGCCAATTAAACTTGTTCATGTATTGTGATATATGATTGTGGTATATGGTGTTGTTATATGATGTTGATATTGATAATTGAGCTTGGTAGGATTGAGAGACCATATTTGCCACTTGAAAGACTAGCTAGGTCTACTTGATTATATGCCTATGCTTGACGTATGTAAGATTAGGATTTTACATGCTTGAACCCTGCATTGTTGATGTTTTTCGTTTCAGAGCACCCTCACTAAGCTTATAGCTTACGCTCTCAATGGTCAACAATGCAGATCATTAGCGTGGTGTTAGCTCGAGGCAAGGCAAGAAGGGCTTCCAAGTTTATAGCTCAAGTACGGTGGTAAATTTCGTATTAGTTAGCAATGTGGCAAGGGTTTTTGTATGAGCTTTTTATGACTCATTTGAATACGGATGAATCGAGTTGATTATGGATTGTAAGCATGTAATACTATGATGAATGTGGATGTGTGTGATGGCATGCTTTAGAATGTCTAGGTTACCTTGTATATGAGTGCAAACCTCTTGTGATTGTCTTGTGCCTTTTAAGACCCTTTTGAGTCTTTATGTATGCCAATATTGCCTAAATTGCTCTTTAATTGGAATGCTTTGTATGTGTGCTTTGATTCATGTATGAATGCTTCCTTTGGCTTAAGTATGTTTGCTTGCATGTTCGTATACGCTTAGGTGAGTCAAGAAATGCATTTAGAGTCGTGTTGGGGTCGTTTAAGTTGAAATTTGTGGAATTGCAGTGCAGGGCGTATCGATATACCTCAGGGCCGTATCGATACGGTCTTGCCCAAAGGCCACAAATTTTGCCTTGCGTACCGATACCCTCCAAAGTTACTGGAATTTGGAGTTTTGAGTGAGAATAGAGCGTACCGATACGGGGTTCCCGAGTATCGGTACGGGTCTACTTTGTTGACCAAGAAGGGTTGACCGAGGAGGGCGTATCGATACGCTCAAGGGTTGTATCGATACGGACTTCTCGGGGTTGACTTCTTGGGTTGACCTAGACAGGGCGTATCGATACCCCTAGCTAGGGTACCGATACGGCCTGCCCTGTAAGTTAAAATTGACTGTTATGCATGGTCGTGATTCGAATGTGTTTCCTTGAATGTTTCCGCTGCTGTGAATCGCTTAGGATTAATTACTCATCTAGATAAGATTTAGAAAAAAATATAGGGTTGCTAACCGAGGGGAAATTACTTTGGGGGTTTTCACTCGGTTTTCCCCGTGTAGCTCGCTCGGACCGGTCATCCGACCAGACTGGGACGAGGGGGTTACATTTGTTGGTATCAGAGCCTGAGGTTACCGAGACCTCGGGCAGGTAAGTGAGGTAAGCTTAATGTGTTGAATGATTGTATTGTTAGATGCATGTTTTGCCACGAATCCTTGATGTTTGATTGATCGTATGATGTTTTGAATACATGAAATGTTATGTCTGGTGTGAGTGTGTACCCATTGCTACTATTACTTAATTTAAAAAGAGTTTTTGGAAAGATGAGTACTTGAGCACTATTGAACCCTTGCTTTGACTAACGTAATCCTTATCTATTTCTTGTTGTAGTTTATACCTTTCTAGCTGTATCATGAGACCACGTGGGAGGCCTAGGATGGTTCGACCGGAACCACGGGCAGAGGCTCCGAGAGTTGAGCCAGTAGTGAGAGTTGAGGCTCAAGTGGGAGAGCCTGTGTTTGGAGTTGGAGCTCCTCCATCACCTCCACCACCACCACCTCCTCCACTTGGAGTGGGAGGTGAGGCCGGGGCCGAGGGAGTAGGACCACAAGGAGGCCAAGGTGGCCAAGGACTGGCCGAGATTGACTTAGCTCCGTTGGTTCAGGCAATAGCCGGGGCATTTCAGGCTACAGTAGCTGGGGGTCAGGCAGCACACCATCAGGGTGAGGGCACCGGATTACCTTTAGAGAGACTTCGGGGCCTTGGGGCCGAAGAGTTCAGAGGTGCTACTCCAGAGCGATCAGAGTTGTGGTTTGAGAAGACTGTTCGTATTCTTGCACAGATGGGGTGTACTGGTGAGCGCAAGTTGGGATGTGTTGAGTCACTTCTTCAGGGTGATGCCTACACTTGGTAGGTCACCATTACTATGGGTATGGATGAGGCCGAGATCACTTGGGAGTTCTTTGAGACAGCTTTCCGTAAGAAGTATCTGGGTCTGCGATACCTCGATGAGAGGAAGAGGGAGTTTATGGCATTGCTTTAGGGGAATATGTCCGTGACGGATTATGAGATCCGGTTTGTCAGATTGAGTCAGTATGCACCTGAGCTTGTACCTACTGAGGTGGAGTGTTGTAACTGCTTCCGTTATGGGCTGAGTGAAGAGATCAAGACGTATACTCTAGCTTCAGATTACACTGATTTTGATGTCTTGGTCGCGAGGGCCAAGGACTTGGAGCACAGTTTGAGTTTGACCAGGCGGTCAGGTGGATCTAGTTCGGGTAAGAGGTCCAGCAACTTTGATAGAGGTGATGCCAAGAGGCATCAGGACAACAAGTATCAGTATGATCATAGGCGTGGTGGCGGTAACCACGGTAGGGGCCATCAGGGCCAGAGAGCTGGTGGGAAGTTGCCCACATGTGCTACTTGCGGGAGGAACCACACCGGTGAGTGTTGGGGAAATTATCATTCTTGTTGGAGTTGTGGTGCTAGAGACCACATTAGGCGTGACTGTCCACATCAGGTGGGACAGGCACCAGCTCAGGCTCCTGCTAGAGCTAACGACTTTCAGAGAGGCCGCGGGCGCGGTAGAGGTAACTTCCAGCCGAGGAACGATGGTCAGAGGAACATAGCACATGTAGTTGCAGTTCAGCCAGAGGGCGGAGGTCATGCCAGAGTTTATGCTCAGCGTGGGGATTAGCATGACACCGATGTGATCGTAGGTAACTTCTCGATACAGTCTTTGGGTTTGCTTTCTTTGATTGACTCTGGGTCTACACATTCCTACATATTGAGTGAGCATGCACAGTCTCTGAATTTGCCTTGTGAAATGTTAGAGGTAGGAGTTAGTGTTACTAGTTCCTTTGGGGACACGATAGTAGTTAGGAAGATGTACCGAAGGTGTCCGTTAATGGTTCAGGGGCATATGTTTCTAGTGGATATGATGGAACTTCCTTTTTATGGTTTTGATGTGATTTTGGGTATGGATTGGCTCACGGAGCATAGAGCTAGGATAGATTTTGAAACTAAGCGGATTTCTTTGAAGCTCACGGATGACTATGAGATTGTAGTGGTGGGTGAGAACGTGAAGTTCTTGTCCAATGTGATTTCAGTGTTAGAGGCTAAGAGATTAGTTGAGTTGGGGTGTGAAGCATACTTAGCGTATATGATGAACCCTAACATGAGTGAGGTTAGACCTCAGGACATCTGGACAGTATGTGATTTTCCTAGTGTGTTTCCGAAAGAATTGTCAGGGTTACCACCGGACAGAGAGGTAGAGTTCAGTATTGAGACTTATTCTGATTCAGCTCCAATTTCGATTGCTCCGTATCGCATGGCACTGAAAGAATTGAAAGAGTTGAAGACCCAGTTGCAAGAATTGACAGATAGAGGTTTTATTAGGCCTAGTTCTTCACCTTGGGGTGCACCAGTGTTGTTTGTGAAGAAGAAAGATGGAAGCATGAGAATGTGTATAGATTACAGGCAGTTAAATCACTTGAAAGTGAAGAACAAATATTCGTTGCCTAGAATTGACGACTTGTTTGATCAGTTGAGGGGAGAATCTGTCTTTTCGAAGATTGATTTGAGATCAGGCTACTACCAGCTAAAGGTAAGAGAGGTTGATATACCGAAGATGACCTTTAGGACTAGATATGGCCATTATGAGTTTTTAGTCATGCCATTTGGGTTGACTAATGCACCGGCTGCTTTCATGGACATGATGAATAGAATCTTTCATCAGTATCTAGATCAGTTTGTAGTTGTGTTTATTGATGATATTTTGGTGTATTAGCGAACTGAAGAAGACCATGACCGACACTTGAGACTTGTTTTGAAGAAGTTGCTAGATCATCAGTTGTATGCGAAGCTCAGCAAGTGTGAATTCTGGATCCGTGAGGTAGTCTTCTTAGGACATGTAGTGTCAGCCGATGGGATTAGAGTTGATCCGAAGAAGATTGAAGCCATTGTTGAGTGGAAGCAACCAAAGTCTGTGACCGAGGTACGTAACTTCCTAGGCTTAGCCGGATACTATAGGAGGTTTGTAGAGGGTTTTTCTAAGTTAGCCGCTCCGTTGACACAGTTACTTCAGAAGAGTGTTCAGTTTGAGTGGACGGATGCAAGACAAAAAGCCTTCGAGAAATTGAAAGAAGCTTTGACCCAAGCTCCGATCTTGATACAACCTGAGTCCGGGAAGGACTATATAGTTTACAGTGATGCTTCTTATGTAGGGTTAGGGTGTGTTCTGATGCAAGACAAGAGAGTAGTGGCTTATGCCTCAAGACAGTTGAAGACCCACGAGCGCAACTATCTGACCCATGACATAGAGTTAGCTGCAGTTGTGTTTGCTCTGAAGATTTGGAGGCATTATTTGTACGGTGAGAGATGCACAGTGTACACCGACCACAAGAGTTTGAAATACATTATGACTCAGCGAGATTTGAATCTCAGACAGCGTAGGTGGTTAGAGCTGCTAAAAGACTATGATCTTACTATTGAGTACCATCCGGGTAAGGCCAATGTAGTGGCCGATGCATTGAGTAGGAAGGTGGCCGTGAACTTGAGAGCTATGTTTGCTAGATTGAGTTTGTCCGGAGATGGTGGCTTGATAGCCAAGCTTCAGGTTAGACCTACTCTAGGTCAGTTTATTAGGGAGAAACAGCTCTTAGATAGATCTTTGGCACCTCACGTGCAAGATATAGCCGAGGGTAGATCTTCAGACTACAGTTTCAGTACTGATGGGGTTTTGTGTTTCAAAGACAGAATTGTTGTGCCAGAAGACAGTGATTTGAGGCGTACGATCTTGACTGAAGCCCACAGTAGTCCGTTTGCTATGCATCCTGGAAGTACGAAGATGTACCGTGACTTGAAGAATGAGTACTTTTGGGTTGGCTTGAAGAGAGATGTAGCCGACTTTGTGAGTAAGTGCTTAGTGTGTCAGAGAGTGAAGGCGGAACATCAGGTTCCCTCGGGTTTGTTACAGCCGTTGAGAATTCCGGAATGGAAATGGGAGAACATCACCATGGATTTTGTTTCGGGTTTGCCTTTGACTCCTACGAAGAAGAACTCAGTTTGGGTGATAGTGGATCGCTTTACGAAGTGTGCTCACTTATTGGCAGTCAACACTACTTACACTTTAGATAGATTGGCCGATTTGTACATTGGTGAGATTGTGAGACTGCATGGTGTGCCGAAGTCCATTGTGTCAGATAGAGATCCGCGATTTACTTCTAGATTTTGGGAGTGTCTGCATACAACTTTGGGTACCCGTTTGAACTTCAGCACTTCTTATCATCCTCAGTCAGATGGTCAGTAAGAGAGGGTTATTCAGATCTTAGAGGACATGTTGCGTTGTTGTATCATAGACTTCCAAGGTACTTGGGAGGAGCATTTGTCTCTAGTAGAGTTTGCGTACAATAATAGCTTTCAGTCGAGCATTCAGATGGCACCGTATGAGGCCTTGTATGGTCGGAAGTGTAGGACTCCAGTTTGTTGGGCCGAGGTAGGACAGAAATTGTTACCTATACCGGAGTTGCTCAAAGGGACAACAGACAAGGTTAAATTGATTTGTGATCGTTTGAAGGCTGCTTCGGATAGGCATAAGTCATATGCCGATTTGAAGAGGAAGGAAGTTGAGTTTTCAGTGGGTGAGAAGGTATTCTTGAAGGTGTCTCCGTGGAAGAAAGTGATGAGATTTGGCCGAAAGTGGAAGTTGAGTCCGAGGTATATAGGACCGTATGAGATTGTGAAGAGGGTTGGTCCGGTTGCTTATCAGTTGCGTTTGCCATCCGAGTTAGAGAAGATACACGATGTGTTCCATGTTTCGATGCTTCGTAGGTATAGGTCCGATCCATCACATGTTATGCCCGTAGAAGAAATTGAATTGAATCCGGATTTGACTTATGAAGAAGAACCCGTTGAGATCTTAGCTTTTGACAGTAAAGTGTTGAGGGGTAGATCGATTGAGTTAGTGAAGGTGCGGTGGCAACGTAGAGGTGTGAACGAGGCCACTTGGGAGAGGAAGGAGGATATGGAAAAGCAGTTTCCGTATCTCTTTCAGTCAGGTAATTTCGGGGACGAAATTCCTTAAGTGGGAGAGAGTTGTAACACCCGTGTTTTGGGCCTAGGAGTTAACCGGGTTAAAATTCGAGTCAATAAAATTTAATTAAAAATCAATTCAACCTAAATTGGGTCTAATTGCGCTTTGGGAAAAAGGGAAAGGGACTAAGGTTGTAATTTTACCCAAAAGTTTTGAAAAGCAAGACCACTTTAATAAAAAGTTGTCTTCCTCCCCCTTTATCCCCTTTCCAATGTCTAAAGCCCCCAAACCCCTTTCAAATCTCTTTCAAACCTAAAACACTATTCCATTGGATTGCTACTTCGATTCAAGGTGTTTTTCAAAGGTAAATATGTTTTCTTAATCTCCTCTTTATCCTCTATCTATCAATGGTCTTGGATTTCAAAAACATGGAGTTTTGAAAATTAGGGTTTATATCAAAGCTTGGGTTTTAGAGGGGATTTTCCAATTGGTTTAATAAATTGTGTTGGGGTTTTGTTTAATCACGATGAAATACACATTATATATCAATTTGGTTGAGTTTTGATGAAAATTCGTAGTAGGTTCTTAGGGCAAACTTTAAGATATTAAAACTTGGGTTTTTGGTGGGTTTTAGGTTGAAAACTAAGGGCTGATGGTTAGGGTATGTTAGGAGGGTGATTTGGGACATTTTGGAAGTCATTTGGATGTTTGGAAATGGGAATTTCAGCATGGTTTTAGGGGAGCACGAAAATTGGGTTTTTGGGAGATTATGTGGTTTGAGAAATTGTGGAATTTGGCTTGTGTTGTAAAGTAAGTTGATGGTTGAGTTTAGCATTGAATTGTGAAGTAATGTATATGTTTTGGCTTGGCTAGAAGCAAGAGGAGTCGTTGAAGGAGCATTGGGACCGAATCCGGGTTCGTAGGAGGATTGTTTCGATTTGCTAAGGAAGGGCGGTGAGTGGTTTTAACTTGTTTTAAAGTTTGGTTCGAGTATGTGAAGTGTGGGTGTGTAAAGTGTGCTTGGTAGGCCACTTCTAGTAAATTTAAGTTGTTAATTTAACCATTAATATTCATGGATACTATTGTGCTTACTTAACTATGCTCTTGAGATTTTGGTTAAATGGGTGCATGTATATATCATGATGTGAGTATATGTGATGAGCATGAGTATGGTTGATGATATGTGGTGTGATAATAATAATTGGCACTAAAATAATTACCGGTTGTAAATGATCGATCATTAGGATTAGTGTGCGCACAAATTGAGTCAAAACGTACGTGGCCTTGATGGCGTTAAGTCATCAAGGGGAGTACGGTGATGTAACATTCCACCAGAAGCTTTTATATTTCTACGGGATGATGAGTGGAATCCCATCCGTAGGGCATGTGGTGATGAGTGGAATCTCGCACATGCAAGGTCCGGTGATGAGTGTAATCCCACCGAGGTAAAGTGTTGTTGAGGTTTAAATCCGCACAATCGGGGTAATTAATAGTGGCCAATTAAACTTGTTCATGTATTGTGATATATGATTGTGGTATATGGTGTTGTTATATGATGTTGATATTGATAATTGAGCTTGGTAGGATTGAGAGACCATATTTGCCACTTGAAAGACTAGCTAGGTCTACTTGATTATATGCCTATGCTTGACGTATGTAAGATTAGGATTTTACATGCTTGAACCATGCATTGTTGATGTTTTTCGTTTCAGAGCACCCTCACTAAGCTTATAGCTTACGCTCTCAATGTTCAACAATGCAGATCATTAGCGTGGTGTTAGCTCGAGGCAAGGCAAAAAGGGCTTCCAAGTTTATAGCTCAAGTACGGTGGTAAATTTCGTATTAGTTAGCAATGTGGCAAGGGTTTTTGTATGAGCTTTTTATGACTCATTTGAATGCGGATGATTCGAGTTGATTATGGATTGTAAGCATGTAATACTATGATGAATGTGGATGTGTGTGATGGCATGCTTTAGAATGTCTAGGTTACCTTGTATATGAGTGCAAACCTCTTGTGATTGTCTTGTGCCTTTTAAGACCCTTTTGAGTCTTTATGTATGCCAATATTGCCTCAATTGCTCTTTAATTGGAATGCTTTGTATGTGTGCTTTGATCCATGTATGAATGCTTCCTTTGGCTTAAGTATGTTTGCTTGCATGTTCGTATACGCTTAGGTGAGTCAAGAAATGCATTTAGAGTCGTGTTGGGGTCGTTTAAGTTGAAATTTGTGGAATTGCAGTGCAGGGCGTATCGATATGCCTCAGGGCCGTATCGATACGGTCTTGCCCAAAGGCCACAGATTTTGCCTTGCGTACCGATACCCTAAGGGTATCGATACCCTCCAAAGTTACTGGAATTTGGAGTTTTGAGTGAGAATTGAGCATACCGATACGGGGTTCCCGAGTATCAGTACGGGTCTACTCTGTTGACCAAGAAGGGTTGACCGAGGAGGGCGTATCGATACGCTCAAGGGCTGTATCGATACGGACTTCTCGGGGTTGACTTCTTGGGTTGACCTAGACAGGGCGTATCGATACCCCTAGCTAGGGTACCGATACGGCATGCCCTGTAAGTTAAAATTGACTGTTATGCATGGCCGTTATTCGAATGTGTTTCCTTGAATGTTTCCGCTGTTGTGAATCGCTTAGGATTAATTACTCATCTAGATAAGATTTAGAAAAAAAATATAGGGTTGCTAACCGATGGGAAATTCCTTTGGGGGTTTTCACTCGGTTTTCCCCGTGTAGCTCGCTCGGACTGGTCATCCGACCAGACCGGGACGACGGGGTTACAAAGGACTTGTGACCTGAAAATGCATAGTTGAAGACAAGCCAAAGGTTCTATATAGGAAGAACCAGAAGCCCAAAACTTCGAAGCAAAGAGTTTTATATAGGAAAAACTCGTAGCTTTTGAATTTTAGATTGAAAAAGTTCTATATAGGAAGAACTTAGCTAAAAGAATCCAACCAAAAGAGTGAAAAAGGTTCTATATAGGAAGAACCCGCAACTCCAAAACGTGAAGAATGAAGACTCTGTTAGAAGAATTCGTGACCCAAAGAGATGTTGCCAAGGAAAAGCTAAGAATTTTATACATGGAGAACTTGCAGATCCAAGGCTTCAGACGGAAAGAGAACACGATTGTTCTATACAGAAGAGACTTGTGGTTCTGAATCTCTTAAACAGGGAAGTAAGGCAAAATTAGTGTTTATTATCTTTGCTCTATTCTTGTTTCACCAGAATGAGCAAAGAGGGGCAAATGTAAACACTAATTTTTTGAATTAATTGTTTATTCGGTTTCTTTTTATATTCTGATATAATAATAATAAATAAATATTAAATAAATATTCACTAAATTAAGTGTCCATCACAAAATGATAAGCCCAACTTTGGCCCAATATTACAAAAATGAAACCCTAATTTGTGTTTTGTCCCATGTGCAGCCACCTTGTGACCGTTGGATCAAAACATGATCCAACGGTCAAGATCAAAGCTCAGACGACTCCTCGGATCGCGCGTGAAGAACACGCGCCAACCAATCGACTTCCACGCGCGCGTGTGGGCCACGTACCTCATCATGGCCGTCCATCTCAAAACCGAATCTGGCCGTTCATCTCCGCGGCACCAACGGCCACGATGCCACCGTCCCTTGCCAAGTTGAGCCAAAATTTGTAGAGAATATGCCAGAGCCGTAAAATCATCATTGTAAATTTCTAATATATATCTGTGAATGTAAAGAAATGAGGAGAAGATTTTTTACTTTTCAAACAAATGAAATAGAGAAAGATCCAGAGGTATTTTTTTACTAAGTTTCGTCTCGTTTTTTTCTTCTTTTTTATTTCATTTCGAAAATATATAAAAAAATGAAACAATGAAGAGATTACCTTTTTCAAACCCTTGCGTCGTGCTCCGATAACCGGCCGCCGGTCCGTCTACATGCAAGGTGAGTGGTAAGATAGTTATCACATGGGGTCTAGGTTTTGAAATAAAAAAGAAAAGAGAGCTTTGGGGGTTAGATCCAAGACGAGATTCGTTTTCTAAAATAAAAAAAATAAAAAAATAAATCAAGTGATGGTTTAGGTTCGCCGGCGACGATTAGCGTCGGCCGACGAAGGGGTGCGGCGCCAGAAGAGATGAGAAAGTAGAGAAGATCTCTAGGGTTTTATTTTAGAAGATGATAAAATGAACCAGCTTTTTTAGATTAGATTATATATTAACTAAATATTTTAAAAATGGTACAATTGCATCATAAGCCATTCCGCACAGGGGTAATAGCGCGCGAGGCCATTCCGCATGGGCAAATTACACCTCGGATCCCTGTTATTCGTTCCCACCTTGCAATCTGGACCCGTACTAATAATTAATTCAAATTATGACGGGTTAATTACCCTCTGGACCCCCTAATCAGTTTGCTTATTTAATTTATGCACCTTTCTTTCTTTCTTATTTAATTTCAGTCCTTTATATGTTTTTATTTCTGCACTTTATTTCCATTTATTTTCATGTCTGCCCTTATTTTTTATTTTCATTTAATTTCAGTCCATGTTTCATGTTTTATATTTGTTGCACATGATTCTTTTTATTTTCAATTTTGTCTTTCTTGATTCTATTTTATAGCTTTTATTTCATTCAATTTCAATTCTTAATTCTTTGAGTTAGTATATTTGTCATATAATTTAATTTTGATTCGATTCTTTAATTTAATTTGTCTTGTTATCATCGTAAATTATCGTATCCTTTTTTTAACATAATTATTTGTACATATTATCATTTTAGTAAAATAGAGTTCGCCACAATCTCGAATATATCTATGTTTAAATCCATCAGATAAATGATAAATGTAAATAAATATGATAATTTTAATAACTTATAATCTAGCTTTAATTTTATCCCGTAAATATAATATTTATTGATAATAATTCGGGGTTTGGTATATTTAAAATTGACTTTTGTGTTTAAATTTTTGTTACCGTCAATATCCTGTTCATGCATATTTATCTGTTATATAAAATACGTAAAGACAATGCTCATAATCCCGATATTCTATTGGGAGTGTCGTCTCAATCATTTGGGCGTCATCTTTTTTGATATCGCGGACTGGGTACAGTTTTATATCTTGTATGATCATGCATTTGGAAGTTATTAATTGAATTGGGCCGAAATTTTAAGATTTTCTAATAAATACAATACGACCCGTTAGGTACCAATTTTGGGCGGTGTGGGGTGCTAATCCTTCCCCATCCGTAACCGACTCCCGAACCCAATTTTCTAAAAAGAATCTCTAGTTTTATTTTTGGTGTCCGGTCTACCCTTTCTCCTTTTTTGAACGATCGGTGGCGACTCCAATAAATTATTGAAAAAGAAAATTTTAATATTTTAAAATATATTACTTAAAATCGATTTTATATAAAAAATAAGAAAATGCACACTCGACTCTGTTTAGTTGTTTTAACCCAATTGTTTCTTGAGATTTAAACTATGTAGTTTTCACATATTTCTTCACCTTGCCGACATAGTTAGGTTTGATTTTTTTAACAAAATCGTGGTTGTTAATCTTGAAATCAGACATCTAATATCCCGACACTGCACTTAAATCTTACTCAATGACTTTGTCATCAATGTGAAATTAGGGTGTACAAAATAAATCGTAACCACATTTTACAAGTTAATTAATCTAATCGTTAAGATTAAACGGTTTCGGTTAATTAAATCATTAAAAAATAAATGATTAATTGAAACCGTTTAACCTTAACGATTAGGTTAACTAACCTGTAAAAAATAACGGTATATCATTAATGATTACGGTTTATTCTGCACACCCTTGTACCCAAATTCCGACCTAATAGGTGGCTACATGCCTACATCCAGAAGCTTTTCTCACTGACCTAAGTCATATATGCCTAGTCATGTATTTACTTAGTATTAAGGTTAACATACAATGGATGCTACAAGTAAATGAATCTTTAAATGGATTGAAATTTATTACAAAAATGTTAAGAATTACGATATTATATTACCATTTTTAATATAATATCATAGTTATTAAAAATATATTAAAGATTTAAATCTACGACTTTATGTTATTGACATTGTAATATATTGTGGTAATTACTGCAACATAATAAATTAAAACTCAAACGAAATATTCTTAAAACTAATTAATATTGCGGAAATCTAGCCACGCTTCTACTTTTTTTTTTCTTGAACACTAGCGGCTTGTTTTTTCATTTGTTCTTTTAATTATGACTAATTAATAAAATATATAAGTTCATGAGGAGTAAAATTGTTATTATGCCAAGTACTTGTTTCAATTTTAATGACAAAATAATTTGTTTATCACAAAATTTTAATTGAGTAACATATTTATTTTTAGATCTATAATTGGGTGAATAATTGTTACTGAACAGTGATTTATTTATTCTTAAACTTATAACTGAGTGACTTAATTGTTACTTTTAAAAAAATGACATGTTTGTTACTAAACTTATAACTATATGACCTCTAGTGTAATTTACCCTTAAGGTTCGTACTGCAGAAGCCTCATTCTTCGGTTCTCCCTCCCAAGAAATTTTATATTTTTTGAAAAGAAAAAAAAAGAAGAAAAGAAGAAGAAGAAGAAACGCTCACAGTCCTCGCTCCTACAAACACTGCTTAACCTTTTTTTTTTCTCTATTTTTACCCAATCGAACCTCTCAGAGTAATATACGTTGCTAAATGGGCGAATCCACATTGCAACTCATCTCTGGAATTGGCACTAAACTCACCCAACTCTCTCGCCCTAACAAGGATGTCCTCGTCAAATCTCTTCGCGTAAGTATAAATTCTTCTTCTTTTTCTTCTTCTTTTCTATCTCTTTGGAAATGGAAAATCAAAATTTCTCTAAAAGTCGCTAGGACTGTTGAATACCACTGATTATGGAGTGTTTAAGTTTTACAGCGAATAATTAGGTGCTTATATTCTTATAAAATCACTTGTTACCATTTTACGCTGTTAATTAAATTGTTACTTACGAAGTTACGAACATGGATTCACTTCGAAATTTGAATTTGAGTAAAATGTAGACGTTCTCGTAAAAATGTAGAACAATTAGTTTATATTATGCAAATGTTGGAATCTATGTCGATATTCTATAGAATATATTTCGTGTGTATTTTTCTTCCCCAGAATTTCGTAATTAAGTAAACCTGAGAGCTTCTCTTATAGAACTCGATTTTTTTGAGGAAAAAACTTACGTGATATCCTCCATGTGGTTAAAATACTCTTTGCAGCAAGCTGTGAGTGCATTGTCACAAATAGAGCAGCCTTTGGCGGATGAAGCTGCTGCGAAGGCGCAAGTATTGGGGAAATTAAAGGCAGCCACGAAGCCGTTGAGGAATTCTATTGATAAGCACGGTCTATCTAACCATACTGATAAAGATGTTAGACTTTTGGTGGCCATTTGTGTCAGTGAATTTTTTCGGATCCTGGCACCTCAACCACCTTTTGCAGATAAATATCTTAGGGTAACATCTTTTCAATTTGGTTTTGAGATTACACCGTTATTGTTGTACGCCTTTGTCATTGGGCTCCCTTTTTATCATTCAAGTTTCTGAACTCTTTTGTTTCAGGACATTTTTAAACTCATTCTCAGTGTATTCTTGGAGCTTGCTGATACTACAAGTGCATTATTCTCAAGGAGAGTTAAAATATTGGAGACTGTCTCTCGATGTAAATGTTGTGTGATAATGCTGGATATTAATTGCAATGATTTGATCCTTGAAATGTTTAATATTTTTTTCTCAGTTGTGAGGTCAGATTACTTTCTCTCTCTATAGATATAGAGGTAGGATCAATTTACACAATGTAAAACTCTCTAAGTTTTACACGATTTTTGTATCGTTGGATAGGGGAAATGGATGGCTCATATTAACTCTTTACTTTTTTTCCCCAAGTGGTCCTTCACATATTTACTGTTAATCTCATCCATCCGTTTCACTCATCCATCCGTTTCACTCATCCAACGGTCCAAAAATCGTGTAATACTTATAGAGTTTTACACTGTGTAAACGGATCCTATCTCATATATATATATATATATCCTAATTTTATGATATATTCTTTTTAAATAAACAAATTCTATGATAGTGTACCTTGAATTAACTTAATCCTTCTTTTCATATGATCTTTTCTGTACAAGATTAACCTACAATGGCTATGCATTTTTTAATCTATCTGGGTGTTTGTGTCTCTGAAATCTGAATTGAAACTTTAACCAAAGTTGAGAAAGTGTTACAATTTTCTCCCAATAATTTAATTCATGATAAACTTGCTTGGTAAAAGTTCTCATTGCCGCTCAATTTAAACTGTTAACTTTTTTATTTACTACTTGCCGTTTGGATTTTAGTAACTTATTTCTGATTTAGTGCTTTGAATTTTACATCATACAATTGTGCCTTAAATTAACTTAGTGCTTTCTGTATGATCTTTTTCATACAAGACTAACCTACAAGGGCTATGTATCTTTTAATCTGTCATGTTTTACATGTCTTTGACTTGCTTCTAACTTTTGCTAAATTTAAGAACATGTTAAAATTTTTCCAAGTACTCATTTAATTAATGATAAACACGCTTGATAAAAGTTATCTTTGTTTGTGCCTCTCCCTCTCCAGTTAAATTGTTAATGTTTTCATGTACTAGTCAGTAGTCACCATGCAGATTTTAGTAACTTATTTCTGATTTGAGAGCCTCCATTAAATTTATTGTAACTTTTCATTTTACATCTTTATCCCTCTTTGTTGAATGTCAGTGAAATGTTTTAACTGTGAAATTCTTCTACTTTTAATGCAATCATTGTATAGTGTGGAGCATTTATTGCCTCGGTTCTTCCTACTCCTTTTTTATTGCTTCATTACTCTTGTTGTTTTGACTAGCCATTTTCTATATGTTGTGATAGTAAAATTCTCATTTTTCTTTCTTCCCAGAGATCACCATCAACAGAGTTTAATCAATGATATTCTGTCTATAATGACTGATATTCTAAATGAGGAAGTATCCCACCAGCTTATGGATGTAATTTTGGGAAATCTCATACAGGAAAGTAAGGTGAGTGGGTTGGCAGACCCTTTTTCCATTTTCAATTGAGACTGTTTTTTAACTTGTGTTTCCCAGAACTTTTAGCCAAAAAGGGGGTTGTGCATTCTTGGTGGAAGCAAAATTAGCTGATATTGATTTAATTTGTCAATATATACCATATACATCAGATATTTCCCGGACTGCAATTATTTGTTTTGCAATTCAAATAGAGCTAAAAATTTGTGTATCAGTGTTTATTTCAGTAGCAAAATTGTGGATAATTTTTCATATATCATACTAAGGTCATATTGGAGATTTTTTGCACCTCCTGGTCGATGAATTTCTTTCATTGGTATACACAAGCACGCCTGTAATGAATATCTGTTTACTTTTATGTCTGTTATACAGGATACAACTTCTGCAGCTTCTCAGCTTGCTGCCTCTGTTATCCAAAGTTGTGCAGAAAAGCTTCTACCCTACGTTTGTGGATTTTTAACATCTTGCTCCTTGGATAGAGATTCTGTAGGTAGTGAGCTCAAAGAATCTTATCATGAAATTGTGTTAAAAATCTTTCAGTGTGCTCCTGAGATGCTTAATGCTATCATCCCCAGTTTGACCCAGGAATTAATGGTACATAATCCTCTATGTTCTTGCTTTATTTGTTATTAATATTTCTTAAATTGTTTGTATATAGTACTCTGATCTCTTGTTAATTGTTTCCCAACAAAGTGTTTCGTACGCTCTACTCTATTTAACTTTGAAAATTGTTTCTAATTGTTGTTGAAATAACTTTGTTTATCTACAGACCGATCAGGTTGATGTGAGAATAAAAGCTGTTAATTTAATTGGAAAACTTCTTTTGTGTCCCGAATACCGTGTTGCACAAAGATATCATGCTCTTTTTGTAGAGTTTTTGAAAAGATTTGGTGATAAATCTTCAGAAGTTAGAGTTGCTGCTCTAGAATGTGCTAAAGCTTGTTGCTTGGCCAATCCCTCAGGGATAGAATCTCTTGAACTTCACAGTAAGCAATTCCATAACAAATTTCTTTGGTCGCCGTGCATGTATCTTTGTTCATAGCATCCAAAATCAAGTACTTATCTTCTATCTTTGACTTGCAACCTTAACAGCTGCCATTAAAGATCGACTGCTGGACTTTGATGATAAAGTGAGAATGCAGGCAGTGATTGTTGCCTGTGATATTACTAGGTCTAACCTTAAATATACTTCACCTGAATTCATATCTGAGTTTACAGAGAGACTTAGGGATAAGAAGGTAACATGTTTTTGGATATTGGTGTGATTAGTATGTTTTTATAGTTGTCTACCACTCAATTTTCTATTCTTATGCAGATTTCTGTTAGAAAGAAAGCCTTGCAGAAAGTGATGGAAGTATATCGAGATTATTGTGACAAGTGTGCCGAAGGGCATATCACAATATGTGATCACTTTGAACAGATTCCTTGCAAAGTCTTGATGCTTTGCTACGATAAAGATTGCAAAGAATTTAGGTATGCATATTTGCACTTTATCGGTGCTAAGAAAACCACAACTGGTCTCATATAATGTGAAATTTGATGTTTAGGTCCCAAAACATCGAACTTGTTATTGAGGAGGAGCTATTTCCTATTCTTCTTCCAATTGAAGAGAGGACAAGACACTGGATCCATTTGTTTTCTCTTTTCGGCCCTTCACATGTGAAGGCTGTCAGTGCTATCTTATCTCAGAAAAGAAGGTATTTATATTAAATTACTGCTTGAGTGATGGTGGCATATGCATTATTACCTTCTCCTAATGCTTTCAGGTTGCAAGCTGAAATGCGGAATTTTTTGGCCTTACGAAGGAAAGAGAAGGTAGATTGCTTGTACTGCTTTCTGGAAAGTCATAATATTTATTTGAGGGCATAATAGATCAGCTCTCCAATAGCGGTTGCTTTCTAATTAAGGAAGGATGATGTATTATAACTTGATGTTTGCATTTATATTGCAACCATTGCCTATCCAATTATTTACTTGATGTGCACAGTGCATCACTCTTGGTCGTTGCTTTGGCTTTCTGTCATGCATTTCTTTCCTTGAAATGTCCTGCAAATATTCCACAGTTGAGACATATGGATGCAAACATGCAGAATGTTTTCTTATGGGTGATTTTATTTCGTTTTTAAGTTTCCCTTCCCATAACATCATTACAACTGGTATATATAATTAATGTGGGTGTTGTAAAGGGTTTTTGTGTTTTACATTTTTGCTCTTCCAAGTATACTGTTTGCTGGGTTTGCTTAATAGAGCAGATAAATATTTATTGCAGGAGATTAGTTCAGAGGATATGCAGAAGTTGAGAAGTTCTCTTGTAAAAATGTCAGCTTCATTCCCTGATCCATCCAAAGCTGAAGAGTGCTTTGATAAGTTGAGTCAAATGAAGGACAACAAAATTTTCTCTTCATTAGGTCTGTTGTTGGATGAAGTGACACTTGAAAATGCCCTGGACAAAAGAGTGCGTTGTTTTACTTTTTCCCCACATGCTTTCTTTTAGTACTTTCGCATCTTTTTGCATGGTGCAATAAAGTTGTCAGGTTCGGTATCCATGTGCTTAGAATATCATACTGCCTACCTAAAGTAAGACTGTAAAAGGATTGACACTGTATATAATACTCATGAAAAAGGAAGTATTTGTTTTATTAGCTGGGAAAAGGTCTCTTTTACATTAGTTTGAACTTTGAACCGCAAAAGTGTTTGTGATGGCAAGCAGCAGCTGAGTGACTATCGAAAAACAAACATATGAAAATTTTGAAGCTGGATTTCTTCACCCAATTTTTTATGGTGATAGATCTTAGCTGGATTCTGCTTGGTATCTTTTCCTTTATGTGTCGAGATCCATTCTCTGCAGTTGAAGAAGCCCATATTGTTGCATGGTATAACATGCTTAAAACATAAATTGGCACTTGTTTTGACCTACTCTTCTGTCATATATTGGTTGCAGTACTAGATTTTGAAAGAAAAAAATTGCTAATTAGGGTACAAGCCTGAGATTAAATGGATTAGTTCAATTTAATTGTCAGAATATTCCGCAGGTGCTGCGTACATAGTATTACTTGTTTTGTGGTTAATAGGTAGGTTTGATTATTTTTGTTGATGAACATATTATCAAACTTGCTTAAACAGTAAACATGAGGTATAATATGTGATATTTACTTGTTTTCCCTTTTGTATTTATGGATTTTTTTTAATCTTCTCCATAAGTTATCGAACATTTTACTTCTCCTTTTCAGGATAAATTCCTTAAGATGATTGGAAATAAGCATCCACAATTTGAGTTTTTGAAGTTACTCTGCTCAAAATGCTTGTTTAATATATTTGACTCCGAGCATGTCCGTTGCATTCTCAATCTTATTTCCAGTAGTGGGTTGGAAAGCAATCATTTAGAAGCCTTTTCGATAGAACTACTCCTGGTAAGAACAATTGCTTCTAATTGAATCTTGATGGTGCGATTTCTTTTTTGCCCATTTTGAAAGGGGATCTGCAATCAGAAGTTTGGCACGCATCATCATGCTCAAGCAGAACTTTCTGTTTTAATCTGCATCTGCAACACACCTAATGGTGAATTGTATTTTTTCTGTTTAAATTTATATGCAGAAATATTTTCTTTGTTTGCACAGACACAGATGGCCAAATGGTTTCACAAACCTCTATGTTTGCTGTGATTCTTCAATAGCATAGAGCACTGTCACGCAATAATGCTGTGATTTATTAGTGTACATAAATAGGCAAGTGTCTTTGGTAAAAGATGAGCATCAAGGTGTAAATTAATACTTTATGAGTGCTTCAGACAATTGATTTAGAGATCGAAACGTGTCAAACTGCATGTATGTGATCTCATGCTCAGCTTCTAATTCTAAAGAATATTGACTCAGCCTTCTTGGTTAAGAAATGAATTGAGCTTGACATTCCGCTACTTTTATTAAATGACTTGTCTAGTTAGGAAGCAAACTTCCTTATTTGATTCTAGTATCATGTCTTGAAATTTGAGCTTTATTCTGAACTTTGGGTTGCTTTTATCATACAACAAATTCAAGTGAGCTTGAGTTTATAGGAACTCCTTTTGAATCAGGCTGGAGCTTAGCACATGAGCTTGTGTTTCAAATGCTGAAATTAAGTCGAGCATTATCTTTTTACCATTTGACTTGCCTTGGCTTTGCTTTACTGTGGGGTATGAGCATTTTAGGTGGTGTTTGATATAGGATGATATATCATTCCGAAAACCATGGTTATCTACACATGAAGAATCGATCACCATGTTCGGTAAGTAATTAGTGATCTACATGGTAATGATCATGTATTACCAACAGTGATTGGATCATTGCCTAGAGGGTGATCCAATTCCTATCCTAAAGGGTGGAATAGTTTTATTACCAAGGTGAAGTGAAATGCAGAATTAACTATATTCAATATTGCCTGTTTAATATGTAAATTAGAAATTTACTTCCTCTCAAAATTATATTTGTTTTTATATTGTAATTTTTTATATTTTAAAAACTAAATAAGAAAATAAAACTGGATACATAACCAATCAGTATTGATTTTTTCAATAAAATAACTTTATGAATTTCAATTATATTATAATAATATAACAGCGATTATGCGTCTATGTAAACCCCAGAGCATAAGTTGTTACACAGTTATAGTTATCTAATGAGGTATTTTATCTATCTAGAATATGCATTTTATTAATTTCTAAATTGAATTATTTTTTCTTTTAACTTTTCTTTTAATACTATTAAGAAATATATATATTGTTTTCTTTAATTATGATTTCAATAGATACAGTTTTATTTTCTAATTCAAATGTTCATTGCATAATTTATATCATAGATTATAGCTTATTTATTGATAAATATATTGTCAATTAATAATTTAATTATACTACATTATAAATTAAATAAAAGATTGCTAATATTTTATTTGAACAATATTGAAACAATTACATTGTATAATTATTACATCTATGGTTACTTGGGTATTTCGAACAAAATAATATTTTAATTTTAGTAACATCATACATATTGATTCACAATTTCCAATAATTAATGATTATCAACCAAATGGTGGTTTTAGATCACGAATGATATGACCACTCCAGTAACAAGATCACTGTAGTGTGATTAGATTACAAGGGTGATATGAGAAATGATGCCAATCACTGTGTTAGTGATTACATGACTGCTACTTGGAGATAAACATGATAATTGCCTTGTAATGCTGTTGCTACAGAACTTTCTGGTCTATCTTGTTTTGACTCTACCTAGCCACTTTCTTTTCTGTACATTTGATGATCATTAGAGCATGAGTCAGTAAGAGAAACACACAACTTTTTCCTAACGTTAATCTTTAAGGTACTTCTTAAGGAGAAATGTCAAAGAGAGACAGTGAAATCTGGGCGCAGAAGTAATGCCATGACAGAAAGTTAGCTTTTGAATTGCCTTTACGATGATTAAAAGCATGTCCTGCATGAACATTTTGATTGGTTTTTTATAGGCTTCAATTTTTCTTCAGTCACATTTTGCATGATACAGGTTATCATCAGCAATTTCCCATCACTCATGAGGGGTTCAGAACCCCAGTTCTGCCATTTGTTTAAAGAGAAGTATCTTACTCATGAAAAGATCATTCAAGTTTTAGCGAAAGCAGGACCTCATATATCTGTTAAATTCAGGTAATTTCTATATTCTTTTTTAGCACTTTGCAATTTATATTTGTGTTAGAACTGATAGAAAGATGTGTTTTGAACTTCACAACCTTAAATACAATCTGTAGTCTGAGATGGGGATTTAACATTTATCAAAAATATATTATTGTTTAGATTCTCAAAACAGGAAGCTGATGTCCAACTAGTTTGGGAGGTTGCGATTATCAAAGTGTTGTTAATGTGCTGGCATTCTAACCATCATTTAAATTTTTTTGTTAGGTTCTACACAATCTGCTTTTTTATTTTAAATTCTTATCAATGTCCTTCACATGCAGTGATTTCTCCCCTTTTTTGAAGAAGATTTGTCTTGAAGGAACTCGCACTCAATCGAAATATGCTGTTTCTGCAATTGCTTCACTAATAGATGTATCTAAGCCATATGATTTCTCAGAATTATGTAAGGTGTGCTTATCTCAATTTTATTTTGTTACCGTATCCTTATAAATGGACAAAACCTAAAGTTATAAAAGAAGATGTAAGCCTGGTACAGCAGGCTACAAGATGTGAAAAAGGAAAACAAGAAATAGAGACAGCATCTTGATTTTAAATTTAGAAATTTATGAACTCATACCAATAACCTGGTTTTTTTTGTTAATTGCTAGTTTAATGCTGTTTTCTTTAAATGCAGTAAGAGTGCATTTGGATGGGAAATTATAAAATTTTGAAGAAATTTGAAATGAGGGCATTTTAAAATGCTAGTATTTGAAATTGTTTTGTCTGGATAAATATTTCTTAGAAAGAAATTTAGGCTGTTGGAATTTCAAGATAAAATAAATTGTAAAAGAAAAATGATAATATTAAAAATAAAAACTGAAATAGTAGTATTATCAGATTTGTAAAAATAAATTGATATTATTACAATATAAAAATTTATATTTGAGTTAAATAAAACGATATTTTGTTTTTTAGTTTTTTCATTTTATAGTGGGTCATGTGGGGTAAAGTGGGGATTTTTGGAGGGGATTTGAAAACTCTCATGGTGTAATTTCAATAGTGATTTTGAGGTGCTCAAATCCCTTCTTGCAATTCCTCCTTAACTTTGAAAATTATTTTATTTTTACCCTTATTTTTTGGATTTTGGAAACCTAGATTGAAATGAAATCTCTCCTCCAAATACCCCATTCCATTACACTTTAAAAGTCAAGATGGAAGTTAAGTTTTAAATTTTAATGTTTTTGTTGTCTTATAATTCATGAAAAGTCCAAATGGAAGCTAAATTTTATTTCAATTTTTGATTTGATTATTGGTCACTTTACCTTGGTGACTAATTTTCAGTCATGTAGCACCTTTTTAATTACCTTTGTATGGTCCTTTAGTGAAATGACAATATAATTTAAGAACTGGTCTTCAGTTAGGCTGGTATCTGTCCTTTAGTAATGCATTCAACAGAAGTGCTAACTTTGAATTGAAGCCTGATTGTAATTTTTGTTTGTAGTTGTTATGTAATTTGCATGTTTTTAAGGCTCAAGAGGGTTGCCTGTGGTGATAACTTATTTTTTTGAGAAAAAAGAAATTAACCATCCATACTTTGCATATTTTATAATAAAAGAGAAAAAATGCTATATTTTCAAGCATCAATTGGTGCTAGCTTCAGAGCCCCTTGGATGATCATGACAACATTTTCTGTTCATGTTCAGGAACTCGTGGATTCTCTACATCGTGGGTTGAATACTGCAACGGTTTTGCAGTCGTTGGGCTGTATTGCCCAATATTCTGTTTCTACTTTTGAAGATCATGATCGAAAAATCACAGAATATGTGTACAAAAAGATTTTTCAGGTAACTGATTTGTGCTTGCCTAGTGTTTTTCAAAAATTTAGCGGCTGGAGCATCTAATCTGCTTTTGGTAATTGTTATGTGCTGATTTTAATCTCTGAAGGCAAAGTCATTGGATGATCCTTCAGTCATTGAGAATAGCTCTGGGTGTATTACCTGCAAACTGAAGGTAAGTGCTGGAATAGGGAGCTTTCCTATGTAAGTCAATTAGTTATACTTATGTTGATTTCCTTTTGAGTAAGTTTGATGTTTTAATAATTAAGATCAAATTTTATCTGCAGCATTGACATAAACTGATTAAAAATGCTAAATTTGAAGGGAAATTCAGTTAAACGGTCATCAAGTGACTGAGAGCAAGTTAGTTTCAGCTTGCAGACCAAACTATGTATTCTTATCGTTAAGGCAATTTACAAATTATTAGCAAGCTGAGATCATTAAACAATTCATTCAATTTTTATTTTTTAAGTATTTTTTTAAAAACAGAAATGATGGATTCCAGAACTTTTATTAATATACTTATAATATTGCAATGGTAGAGGCAAAAAAAAGTTGCCACCCGTGCCTAACTGCTTAAACTCTTAAATTCTCGGTCACTTTTATCTTGAGATATGGTCTTGTTAATAACTCTTTTTATTGTTTCTTATTCAGATTGTTTCTAGATAAATCTGGCTTTTAGGTTACCTTCCCTCTCTCTCTCAGAACCAACAGACTGTAGAAATAAGAAACTTCTGATTCAATGGCTTATAATTTAAGCATCAGGTGCTATAATAAAATTTATTAGGTTTTGAGAAGAAAGCTACAAGTACATCAATGATATTGTGAACATAGGATACTTCATTAATGTTTGGAGATCTCATTTCACTGGCTGGTAAGGTTTTTATGGCTAATTTAGTTTGATGACTATCCTTTGCAGATTTATGGACTTAAGATGCTTGTCAAGAGTTTTTTGCCCCATCGAGGGTATCAGATCAATAGACAAATTAAGTCATTGTTGGACATTTTGAAGAAGATGCTCCAGAATGATGTTATCTCATGGTATGCTTTCTAATGTATTTCTAAGTATCTTTCAAGTTGCACGGAAACCTATACTTCTAACCTAACTGCCTAAATGTCTATGGGAATTCACATTAAAATCTTGTTTTCATAAGATTATTTGATATATATTTATTCTATCAATAAATCTAATCATCAGGTTCATTGAATGTTTTAGTGATGTGTTGTTTAGTTTTTGTCTAATTATGGATTATCTTTGTCAAGCTTCACCTAGAATTTCCAAATCAATCTAAAAGGATGGCTCAAATCAATTTAGATTTATGAAGTTCAGATTAAACAAAAATCGAAAAGAAATCTAGTATTTAAAAAATTCAGATCCATTGTAATTCTAAAAAACTAATCTAGTTCATGAACAAAAATTCGACACAAAGGAGTTCTACCACCATTAATATTACAAAAGAAAAAAAAGAGGTAGAAAAGAGAAAATGAAGGGTGTCAAGCTTGAGTCATCAAATTGCTATAAATTCTCTTTATATCCTTGCAACTTTGTTTGTGGCTTCTCCCTTTTTGAATGTAAACCTGCTTATATATATCTTAAAATAACCCTAAGTGGTCCTAAAAATAAAAGGTTAAAGCCTTGTGAATTTATGAATCCCATTTTAAAATTTGGAAACCCTGTGGAAAAAGATATCGTTGGGCGCTGCTGCCTTTGACACATGCTGCTGAGCTGAGGCCCTCAAAATGCTTAGATACATGTGGGGAACTGTGGTTCTTGTTTTGGCTACTGTCCTTGTTAACTTTTCATGGTTCCTACTTATCTAAAAAAAAAAACGCTTTCATGGTTCCTTTTTTTGGCACTCCATTTCATTGCAGCTTTGTAAACTGAACATTAGAACTTCTTTGACTTGATTTTTGATCCTACAATAAAAGCCACACTTAAGTTTTTGCTCGAAGTTAAAATGAAAACAATCAGAAAAAAATGAAGGACATAAACTTGACTAAAAATAATTAAATGTAAAACTCAAAGTATAACTAAATAACTATTTCAGAGTTATCAACTATCTACTGATAAAGACATTAATTTATTTACATCCTTTCTTGGGGTTTTGAGTTCGAAGGCAACTGTTGATGCCATCTTTGGTATGTTTCAGCAGTGAAGAAGTTACTTGCATTTTTCCACTGATTTTTAAAAAAGCGGTTTTCGTATTAATATCTTCTAGGTTGCTCTTTTGATAGTATTTCTGCATAGCTAATTGCATTTATCTACTGCTTCTAAAAAAAGTTTTTCTTGTATTATTATCTCCTAGGCTTTTGTTTTTGATACTATATATAGAGAGATCCACTGGTCATTGGGCTACAGAAAGGGAGGTAGCCATTCTGTATGCTCATCCCCTTTCATGTAATTATAATGTGCAACCTCCAATATGGAGTCTTTTAAAGTTCTAAACCCTAGGGTGTCTGCTTTGGTATATCTTCTAAGTTCTTTTTTTTTCCTCTTCTAGATGTGTGATTTTTAAAAGAGCAGCTTAAATTGTAGAAATGAACAGGCAGCTGTCTATATTGAATAAGGGTAAAATTCAGAGTAGAAAACTCTTACTGTAAATCTAGATTTTATGTGATTCTTTTGTTTCAGAGAATGTTGACAACCTTTCCTCATTACTCATGCATTGGCTGTATGTTCTAATGCAGTGCAGGTGACAGGGATTATATAAGACTGGCTGCTGCAAAATCTGTTCTCCAACTTTCTAGAAGATGGGACCTACATTTTTCTCCAGATATTTTTAGCTTCACGATTTTGATGGGAAAGGTAAGTTAAAAGATCTAGCAATTTGATGTCTAAGCACTTATCACGAATTCCTATTGCTAACCATGTAAAACATGCCTCTTGATTAAATATTTTTGTTTAATGATAGAAGATAAAATGTACTTTGTTTAAAATGTGCCTTCAGTTTTCATGTTTCTTCCTTTATGCCCCAGCTTTCAATTTTCTTGGAATTGTTAATAATTGTTTCTATTTAGTTATGTCCTTGTATTTTTGGTTAATTACTTTTATTGCTTTAATTTTTCAGGATTCTTCTTCTTCGGTCAGGATATCATTTCTTGATAAATTACACAAGCTGTTGAAGGAACGAGTTATACCTATAAGATATGCTTGCGCTTTTACTCTGGCTGCTGCTGATGGCTTCAAGGATCCACAGAATGTATGCTTTTCTTTTTTCTGATATATCTTGTAAATATAATCTATATCTTTGCCTTTTACTAATTCATGCAAGCTGATTTTCCCTTCTAGTCATTCAAATATATGGTAGAGTTTATCAAGGAATACAGTAAAGAAGCTCGAATACGCCAAACATCCATGGTGCAAGGAGGGTCAATTGTGGACCACCCAGTATACTTGGTAGTATTCTTGATCCATGTGCTTGCGCATGATGAAAGCTTCCCACCTGAAGGTTGTCAGGATGAAGCATTATATGCTCAATTTTGCAGGTAAATGTTTTTCAGAAGCCAAGTTCTGAATTTCAGTTTCCCTCTAACTGAACATGGATGTGTTTGCCAATTTTGGTGACTTTAGTTTTTTTTCCATTATGCAGTCCACTTCTTTTGTTCTTACACACATTAATCAACTCTAATAACATTGACGAGGATATGAATCTTGTCAACGATGCTGCTTTCAGTTTGTATTATATATTTCGTGCAATTAAAAGAGCAAAGGACGCTGTTCCTGCTCAGAAAACTCCTGTAAGACTTTTTTAGATATCTTTGTTGGGTTACTAAAGTAGTTCATTTCAACACGACAATGCTTTTTGAATATTGCAATTTCTTACAATGCAGAGGCTGCACTTTCTAGCCAACGTTGGAATTTCTGGTGTAAATTCATTTTATCAGAAAGGCATCTCCTCTTTACCCAGTCCAGGAAAGATTTTGCTTCCATCATCATTGTATAGGATAACTCCTATGGAAAATGAAGAGGCAAGTTCACAATGACATGTTACCTCTTCTGCATTTAAAAGATTTTGCCAAAATTCTAATTTAGTTTTGTGTGCAGGCTAATTTGAATTTTCTTACTCAAACTTTTGCTGAGAGGGTCGTTCACATTTTTAAGTCTCAAATCTCTCTGGTGCGTATGAAGTTGTTGATGTATGATTGGCATGATTAATATACCGATGAATTTTATATCTGAATGCTATCCATGTGCCTGTGGATTCATACACTCAAACACAAGCAAGTATTTCAATTGGACTTTTCTGATTGCATCTCTGTTTCAGCCAGTTGACTCTGTTCGCAAACGTGGTCGAAAGTGTCACGACAATGATACTTTTAACACGGTATCACATAAGCATGAAGAATTTTCAACTTGTGGGGCACTTGAAGTGCATAAAAAACCTACAAGGCAGGATATCAGTGTGGGACGTAGGCGAAGACATGCTGTTTCTCCAAATGCACTGGGATCTGTTAGATCACACAATAAGGATTTTAATGAGCAGGAATATGGTGCATCTAACAGTTCTGATTCAGCTTTAGGAAAAGGGGAGCTCTTTTCTTCTTCCAGTTCTTTCACTCAGAAAGCTTCTCATATGGAATCAGAAGTTTCAATTCAGAACGTAGAAAGATGTAGTGCATTGGAGGGAAATGTTGGTGCTGATAAAAGCAACACTGCTGAATCTTCCAATAGTCACAAGGTAATGTTCAACATTCCTTTTAGTTCAAAAGTAAGATCTTTCTCTGACCGACACCATTGTAGCTTTAGCTTCTCTGCTTTCTCCTATCAGTATACCAACTATATATATACTGTAAGTTTACTCGAACTAGAATTGTAAGTCTAGTTGAACTAGATTAGTTATTGTAATCTAACTATATTGTATAAGTTTAGTTAAAGTCAAACTCCTAAGACTAGAGTTAGAAGTTAATAATTAGTAGGACTCTTAATGTAACTAAAAGTCCTAGTCTATAAAAGTCTGCAAACCTTTGTAAGTTTATCAATCAATTTAATCAAAAGAAACATAAATACATTCTGTTTTTTCTTCAATTCTGTTTTTTCTTCATTCGATTCTGTTTTTCTTCATGGTATCAGTCTAAATTCGATCCTATCGGATTTTTTTTTCTCTTTTCCTCTTCAATGGATAATCCGACTTCATCTAGAGGCTTCACCAATCAACAGATGGTACAACTGCAGCAACTGTTCGGCAGATTCATTAAGAGCAGTGCAGGAAATCTGGCTTTCGCAGATAATGATGGTACACAGACCAACTCTTCTTCCGCTGCACTTCTTTCTACTACGAATACATCAGCATGGATTGTGGACTCTGGTGCTTCTGAGCACATGACTGGTAACAGGGAATTGTTTTTTCAATTTAAAAATTCCTCCTCTCAGAATTCTGTCAAATTAGCAGATGGTTCTTTCTCACCAATTCAAGGCAGTGGTTCTGTATTTCTTACTGATGACTTAGTCCTTCGAGACGTACTTTTTGTGCCTAGCCTGAACTGCAATTTGTTGTCAGTTCGCAAGCTCTGCAAGGATTTAAATTGTGTTTTCCAGTTCACTGATTCTGAGTGTTTTTTACAGGCACTGGACTTCAAAAAGAGGATTGGCAATGCTCGCTTGCAGAATGGTTTATATGTTCTTCACAGTACAGGAAATTCTAAACCTTTATCTTCTAAATTTTGTCTTACTTCCTTAGGCCAGTCTGATGTTATGTTATGGCATTTTAGGTTAGGCCACCAAAATTTCACCTATCTTGCAAAATTTTTTCCTCAATTATTTGTTAATCAAAAACCTTCTTCCTTTAAATGCCATATCTGTCAACTTGCTAAACAAACAAGACAATCTTACTTACCCTCTACTTACAAACCCTCACATCCTTTTTCTCTTATCCACAGTGATGTTTGGGGTCCTTCTAAAGTGAAGAATATTACTGGTAGCAGATGGTTTGTGACCTTTATTGATGACCATAGTAGAACCACTTGGACTTACCTCTTGAAAGAAAAATCTGAAGTGACTAGTGTTTTTGAGAGATTTTACAACATGGTCGAGACCCAATTTCATTCTAAAATTCAAATCTTTAAATCGGATAATGGAGGGGAATTCTTTACTAAATTTTTAGGTGATTTTTTCAAGGAGAAAGAGATAGTACAGATTAGTTCTTGTGTTGATACTCCCCAACAGAATGGAGTCGCAAAAAGGAAAAATAGGCATCTACTAGAGGTAACTCGAGCCTTATTGTTTACCCACAATGTTCCTAAATATCTATGGGGAGAAGCCTTATTAACTGCTACATATCTTATTAATCGCATGCCCAGTAGAGTTTTAAATTTCCAAACACCTAGAGATGTTCTTTTATCTAGTTTTCCTCACTTTGAGCCTTTGTCCTCTACACTTCCTTTGAAAACTTTTGGGTGTATCGTGTTTGTTACAAACCATGATCCTTCTAGGTCTAAACTTGATCCTAAATCTCTAAAATGTGTGTTCGTAGGATATTCTTCACTAAAGAAGGGCTACAAATGTTACCATCCACCTTCTCGTAAATTTCTTGTTTCTTTGGATCTTAACTTTTTTGAACAGGAACCATATTTTCCCACAACTGAAATTCAGGGGGAGAGTTTTGATGATTTCCAGCCCTCTCCAAAACATGTTCCTTCTTTTCCTTTACCACCTCCTACCTATTCCTCATCACTTGAGCCTCAGACTTCTCTTTCTCCACCTAATATTTTACCTATTTCCTCACCTAATACCTTATCTACACCACATACTTCACCTATTGTCACGCCTGCAGGAACCCGAAATTTAATTGAACCTTCTTCACAGTCCCCTAAACAACTGCAGGTTTACACCAGGAAGAGGAGAACCATTCCAGAAACCATTCTGCAATCTAGTACTTGCCAAGAATTGGATTTTAGTTCAGTTGCTTGTAAAGAAAGTGAAGGTAATGATTCTACTAGTATTCCTTCTCATCTTCTTGAATTTGAACACTTACCTATTGCTAAAAGGAAAGGGGTGATGAGACAGTGTACTAAGCATCCTATTCAAAGGTATGTTGCTTATGGGAATTTGATGCCATCTTTTAAAGCATTTACAGCAAAGCTAGATGAAGAACGTATTCCTAAGACTATTGAAGAAGCTTTGCAAAATCCAAAGTGGAAGGAAGCAGTTGATGAAAAAATTGAGGCACTTGAAAAAAATGGTACATGGACCATTACAAATCTTCCCCAAGGTAAAAAACCAGTTGGATGCAAATGGGTGTTCGCCATTAAGTACAATTCAGATGGCAGTATACAGAGATGTAAAGCCAGATTGGTTGCCAAGGGGTTCACACAGACCTATGGAGTGGATTATAAGGAAACATTTGCCCCTGTTGCTAAATTAAATTCAATTAGAGTTTTGTTAAGCCTAGCTGTAAACTGTGATTGGCAACTGCATCAACTTGACATTAAAAATGCTTTTCTTAATGGTAACCTTGAGGAAGAAGTATACATGCAGATTCCACCTGGACTAGAAGGTGCTGGACAAAATCAAAAGGTGTGCAAGCTTGACAAATCTCTCTATGACCTTAAGCAGTCTCCAAGAGCATGGTTCGACATATTTACCAGGGTTATTTTGGAGAATGGATACAAACAGTCACTGGCAGACCATACCTTGTTCTCTAAGGTAACCTCATTGAATAAAAGGGTTATTCTTATTGTTTATGTGGATGATATAATATTGACAGGAGATGATGAAGTGGAATTGAGTCGATTAAAGACCTTGTTGAGCAAAGAATTTGAAATCAAGGATCTAGGAAAACTTAGATATTTCCTAGGTATGGAGATAGCAAGGTCTAGCAAAGGTTTGGTGATCAATCAGAGGAAGTATGTTCTGGATTTGTTGACAAAAACAGGAATGTTGGGTTGCAAACCAGCAGATACACCCATGGATGCAAACTTAAAGTTCAACAAAGTCGATCCAAGTCCAAAGGCAGATAAAGGACTCTACCAGAGGCTAGTAGGGAAATTGATCTATCTATCACTAACAAGACCAAATATCTCTTTTCCAGTGAATATTGTGAGTCAGCACATGACAGATCCGAGGCAGGAACACATGGAAGCAGCAAAGAGGATTCTGAGATACTTGAAAGGTACACCTGGACATGGTTTAATATTCAAGAAAAGTTCTGATAAAACTGTTAGAGTATACACAGATGCAAGTTGGGCCAGTGAACTAACAGACAAGAGGTCAACCAGTGGATATTGCTCTTATGTATGGGGTAATTTGGTGACTTGGAAAAGCAAAAAGCAGACAGTTGTTTCCAGAAGCAGTGCAGAAGCGGAATACAGAGCATTGGCCTTGGGAATGTGTGAAGGAATCTGGTTAATAAAGTTGCTTAAAGAACTAGGAATGACCAAAGATGAAAATTTCCAGATCTTTTGTGATAATCAATCGACCATTCAAATTGCCAAGAACCCTATTCAACACGACAGAACAAAGCATGTTGAAATAGATAGGCAATTTATCGCAGAGAAGTTGACAAGTGGAATGGCTTCATTAGAGTATGTTCCAGCCGAGGAGCAAGTGGCAGATGTACTAACAAAAGCACTGCCAAAAGCCTTATTCGACAAATTTTTATTCAAGTTGGGATTATACAATGTATATTCTCCAACTTGAGGGGGAGTGTAAGTTTACTCGAACTAGAATTGTAAGTCTAGTTGAACTAGATTAGTTATTGTAATCTAACTATATTGTATAAGTTTAGTTAAAGTCAAACTCCTAAGACTAGAGTTAGAAGTTAATAATTAGTAGGACTCCTAATGTAACTAAAAGTCCTAGTCTATAAAAGTCTGCAAACCTTTGTAAGTTTATCAATCAATTTAATCAAAAGAAACAGAAATACATTCTGTTTTTTCTTCAATTCTGTTTTTCTTCATATACTGGCCAATAACTAACAGTATTTTTGAACTAAGCAGGGATTGGGTGCCAGCAATGAGGCATTAATTGGACAGCGGATCAAAGTATGGTCTACCTTTGATAACCGGTAAGTCTTTTGCTCAAGGTAAATATGTACTGCAAGTTTTGAAGTATGTGCATTTTAGTTTGATTTTATTTTCATCTTTATTTTCAGTTTCTATTTAGGCACTGTTGATGACTTTAACCCAGAAAACAACACTCACGAGGTAAATGCTTGCAAATATTGTTATTCAATGGCGGTATTTGTTCTCTAATAGAAATTTTAGGTGCTGCTTAGGACCTATGTGTGAAATTTAGTTTTATTCAATTTGTTGTATTTTATTTTTTTGGTTGTCTCTAATGTCTCCAAGAAATGATGTGGTTTCTTTGATTTAGAATTGAGTGTTCATACTTTTCTTCTTTTTTGGTTTATTTATGAGCTTATATTTTCTTTCTAGAAGAATTTGTTTCTCTAGTTGACTTTATTAATGAGCTATATAATGTGATATTCATGCATTAGTGAACTTCCTTCCACCTCACGCAAAAAGAAAAAAAGAAAGAAACTCAAAAGAAAAGAATGACATACTTTTCTTGGCCAACAGTAACATAATCTAATTATTTTGATTTGATTTATTTTCTTGCAATTGACAGATCACATATGATAGTGGGGAAGTTGAAATATTATGCTTGGACAATGAGAGCTGGTGGTCAATAAGTGACTGTTCCTTGACGGAGACGGTATGTAACTGTGAAAGCCTGACTGTTTTTTCTCTTTTTTGAGCTTCAAACTGTTGACTTGAGCATATCTTTGTGTTTTCAAGATGTAGAAGAATTGGTTCTGTGTCCAGTGACCAGTTCCATAAATATGTCAGTCTGGTTCAGAATTAGATTTGCTCTAGCCTCTGACTAGAGAACTGAAAATAATTATATTCTTTTCTTACTATTAATTGATGGAAAATTAGCTGATTTGGGAGGAGGGTAGGCAGGGGGTGTTGCTTTAGAACCTGGATATGGTGCCTGCCTTAAATGGCTGATAACCACCAAATCAAGAGGTTATTGGCAAAATAATCCTGCAACACAGAAAATAAGCAGCAGCAACAAATAATAATATTCACAAACTACGATGACTTTATTTTTGTTAAATCCTACATAATTTTCCATCCATGCAAGCATATGATTTATGCAACATCACTTACTGATCCTTCATTGTTCATCTTTTTGTTAATCTGTCCATTTTTTGCATCACAGGAAGTTCAACCATCAGATAAGCCAAACACCTTGCATTTGCGGCAATGGTGAGTTGATCTGTAAAAACTTTTGGCTATAATAACCTGCATCTTGCTTTTCCTTAATTGCTCCGTGGCATTAGTATTGGGCATATTGCTTATATCAAGTTTATATACTTCATCATGTAGATTAATCCAACTATTAGGAACTCCCAATTGTTACTGCTGTTTAGCAATGCCTAAAACTTTGTTACTTTTCTCCTTCGGTTAAACTTGGTTTTTAATTTCCCCGAGGCATATAAATCAACACTTCTCTAGCGTGTAGCCTTTGTTAGTAATCTTGTTTCTACTTTATTGAATTCGCGATTACTATTCGAGTGCTTGACCTTGACATGTCATCTGTTTTGCTTTTCTTCAAGTTGTGAAGGAATTTTATTTGATGAATATTTCACCTTAAAGCTAATAGATATACAAATAAAAACTTGTGTGTTCAATGTATCCTCTCTTTTATGGATTTTATGACTCATTTCTGATTTCTGCTGTTGCATTCTGCTCTCAATAGTGTCAAAGACACAGTTGCTAAGTCGAGAAACGATCCCAGTCAACAGTCTAAGACAAAATTAAATACGGAGGATGTTAAGGTTCATTGCAGAGGTAATTCATCTTTACATTTATTATTATAATTATTATTTTATCTTTGCAACTCTTGCCTGTTCTTTACATGTGCTTTTGTAATATTCTAAAGGTATAATGTCAAAAAATGCCACATTTAACATGACTTGATAGTCACTTTAACCCTTAATGTTTAATTGTAAGCCAAAATGGTCCCTCTATGGATGAAAATTGTTAATCGACTAATTATAAATGGCTTGAAATGACACGAAAAACCTATATGATAGTGCGGGCTGACATAATAGTGTCATATAGACAAATGTGCTGGCTTGGCAGAATGGCAGGACAATCAAAAACTAATTTTATAAATTATATAAAATATAAAATTATTTTTCTACTGTCATTTTAAGTTATTTAGCTTTAGTTGACTAACAGTTTTTATCTATGGATGAACCATTTTGATCTAAAATAAAATATTGAGGGTTAAAGTGTTTTAAAAAATAAAGAATGGAAGCCAAAGTTACCAATATAAATAAAGAACAGGGGCCTATTATTTATAGAAAGGTGATTGATTTTATGATTCAGAAAAGAGAAAGAAGGAAGAGAGATCATCCAGGGCTTCAACATCGGTAACAGAAGTTGCCAATATAAATGAAGATTGTGTAAGTGCGTTTTTTTGTTTTGTTTTTTTAACATTTTTATTATATTATTTTCTAATAGGAAACACCATTTATTCGCATTTCCACTGCAAGAAAATATTATCATAAAATTTAAAATATGGGCTGCACAGACCATTTATATTCAAATAAATATTGGGATTGCTTCAGGTTGCACGAAGAACTCGGAGAAGGAAAGCATAAAGTGGGATCGGAAGTGTAGTTTTATAAAAAAAACACTTTCTTACCAATTGCTTTGCTTTTTCTTCGTTAACAAATGTAGTGTGGGTTTATCTATTATCGGTAAATATGGAACATAATATAATTTGTAATTATTTTTTTAAGCGGGCGAAACCCTAGAAACTTGAAGGACAACTAAAAAATATATACATAGTGTGAGTTTATCTATTATAAATAAATATGGAACATAGGCCTTGTTTGGTAAATAGCAGTTTGAGTTAAAATTAGAGGTTTGAGTTAATATTAGAGGTTTGACCGATCAAATTAGTTAATTTGGATGTTTGGTGAATAGTGTATTGGAATAGTAGATTGGGGTAAACTTTTAATTTTAAAAATGATGCTAATAAGAGCTTTTTAAAATTAGAAGCTTTGACATAAGAGTTATAAAGATCTTTTTACTTTTAACAATTATAAAAAAATCTTCATATTACCTAAATTTACTTTTTTCTATTATAATTCTTCATCTTCACGTATTTATATTGTGGTATTTGTGAATTGATATTTTTCTTTCATTCTCACACATTTATATTTGTATTTAATTATAATAATTAATTAAATTATATTAAAAATAATTATATAAATAATAAACTAATATATAGATTTTTCAAATATGATTAGTAATGTTATATTTAAAAATTATTTTTTATAATCTAATTAATATTAATAGATATAAAATATTAATAATAAATTATTCATACAAATATTGAATATAATCATGTCTTTATATGTCATTTTGCTTGTTTAAATAATCAAATAGTTATATGTTAATTTTTACAATCACTTAATACAATCTGTTAGTAGAATTAGCGTAATTAGCTATCAATTAATACAATCTACTATGTAATTAATTTTTTTTTGTTTTTAAAGTGGTACATGTTTTTATGATGGTCCGTTAAAAGTAGTTTGATTACGGTGTACTTTATTAATTAATTAGCCCCTCGTTTAACATTTTTTCTTTTTTTTTATCTTCAAACTAAAATTTTTTAAACAGTGTTTTAAATTAAAAAAAAAATTAAATTTACGCGTATTTAGTTTGCAGAGAAGCTAGATTGGGGAAAATTTTATTTTCAAAACTATGGCTTTTTGTTTTTATTTTTAAATTTATAGCATTTGCTACAGTGAAAATAAAGTCGGTGGGAATAAAATCTAACTTCACCGTGCATCCTATTTTTACATTAAAAATTATTGAACTGTCCTTTAGCGCCGGAGGGATACAACGATGCCATGTTGTACTTTCGACAGGGTAGGATAATGTATTTTGCTGACTCTACACCAAGCGTTCCCGGGGAAAGAGTAGACAGGCTAGGATGATTTTCTTAACTGACTCACACCAAGCACTCCGTTGAGTGGAATAGGCAGGGTGGATTATTGAATGGTTATAGTTGATGTTGTGTGCATTATTGAATTGTTATATTTGATGTTGTGTGGATTATTGGATGGTTATAGTTAATGTTGCGTGGTTTTGCATAACAAGTGCTTGGTTGATCTAATATACATTGATATAAGTCTGCTCCTGACACAATGATTGTTGGTTGTTTTCTCATGATACACCGACACTAGCGAATAACAAGAATGTTGAGAGAGCAAGACAATGTTAAAAGGGATTCTAGAAGGGTGCATGGCGATGCTGAAAGGAATTTTGAAAGGTTGGAAGAGCTGGAGGCCGCAGTAGCTGCCTTAAGGAACCAGATGGCTCCTAGACGGATTAGAGAACTTGAGGAAGCACAACATGAATTTTCTGATGATATAGGGGAGCTCAGTGATGAAGCCCGAGATGCGATCACTACAGTGAGGCTTGGGCTTGAGGACCTCAAGGCTCAATTCAATCTTTTCCAGTTGGCTATGAGAAATGCGGGTACAAATGGTAGATGCCACATGTCTAAGGTTCTTGAGCCTCAACGGTTCGAGGGGTATCGTGATGTTAAGGCCTTGGAGAATTTCTTGTTTGATATGGAACAATACTTTCGGGCACCACACACCACGTCTGAGGAGGACAGGGACTTGATGGCTTCCATGTATCTAGTAGGAGATGCCAAGTTGTGGGGGGAGGTTCAAGTTTGATGGAGATGATTGCTCCATCAAGACTTGGGATGAGCTAAAGAAGGAACTGAAGAACTGCTTCTTCCCTGAGAATGTAGGGTATAATGCCAGACACAAACAAGATAGTTATCGCATACAAGGGCAATGCGTGAGTATGTTAAGGACTTCGCTACACTAATGTTGGACATCAAGGAAATGTCAGAGGATGACAAGATGTTTTATTTCTTGGAAGGGCTAAAAACATGGGCAAGGTTCGAGATTCAAAGACAAAGACCTCAAAATGTGGTTGAGGCCATGGTTGTTGCCAAACGTCTTAGCAATTATGGTGATGGGTCTACGAAGCATAAGGCTCCGATCATAGGTAACAATGGTGCCAATCACGTATTTGGTAGCAGGAATGGATATGAAAACAATGCTGGGTACGATAATGGAAGTGTTGTTGTGATGGATGAAGGGAATCATAAGAAAGTGGCAAGAAGCGGTCAATTTCCAAGTTGGGGAAGCGATAAAGGGCAGTTCAGTAGAGACTTCCCGTAGGTTGGGGCAAGTCCTAGCTTAGGACCAAACAATGAGCCACAACGATTGAGTATCCGTTATTTCATTTGCCAAGGTCCTCACCGTAAGGCCGAATGTCCACATAGGAGTAATCATAGTGCGTTGGCAATTTCTACACCCGATGGGGACAAAGAGAGTCTATGTACGAAAGACGATGAGAAAATTCTAGCTAGGATGGGTTCTATTTGGTTTTTGTATGCACTTCGGTCGGAGAAGGAGAAGGCTAGGTCGGGACCTTAGAGGGGCCTCATGTATGTGGATATAACTTTGAATGGTAAAACCACTAAGGCTTTGATGGACACAGGAGCTACCTATTCCTTCATTACTGCAGCAGAAGTTGAGAGGTGCAACTTGAAAGTTACGGAGGGTGTGGGATGAATCAAAGCTGTGAATTTTGCGGCTGCAGCTTATATGTGACACTTCAAATAGTGTGAAGATGAATATTGGGACTTAGGAAGGGAAGATCAACTTTACGATGGCTCCCATGGACAATTTCGATGTAGTCTTGGGTTTGGATTTCATGATATCGACTAATGCGATCCTCGTTCCCTCTACAAGATGTATGATGTTTCAAGGAGAACGGTCAGGAGAGGTAGGAGCTGTGATACTTTCGAGAGGAGCCAAGAAGTCGTTGTCAGTGATCCAATTCGAAAATGATGCAGAGAGAAATGCTTTACTGCACGAGATTGAAGGTGGCATCGTCGACGAGGACGTCGACAAGTCTGGTGGGGGAGAATGTTGTGGCCATCCCTTGGATAGGGCCACAATCGGGTAGACTCGCCATGGCCAGTCATGTATAGGGCCTCATGGCTGGGTAGATGTTAAGTGTCCTCATTTCAGTCATTCTAATGTTTTAGGGGAAAATGTTTTCTTTTGAAGTATTGTCTTAATTAGGAAAAGTGTCCTTGTTTCAAGCGTTTTAACGTTTACTCGAGGCATTTATATAAAGTTGTTTTTGCATATATGTAGGGGGTGGACAGTCAGCAGGTGTTGGACTAGCCCACTGGTTGTCCTACACACCATCGAGGCGACCCTTATTGCCCGAGTCGATGGTGTGGGTGAGTCTTCTTTTTGTAACCCGATACTCTTTTTCTCCGTCTTAATAAAATAAATTATTTTCTTTTGCACGGAGAAGTAGGGGGTCGACCGTATGCATCTGCTATGCCCCACGGTTTTGACCCCTTCGTCTAAAAGATCTTATTGTACCGCGGGACTAATGTGTTGCTTGCTTAATTTGAGTAGATTTACCGAGAGAAAAGGTTGACTTGATCGAGAAAAGTCTTATTCAAGTGTCGCACGGCTTAGTGACCGAGTGATCCGAGAACCAAGGCTGACTTGATCAAGAAGAGTTTTGTTATCGGATCACTCGGTCACTAAGCCGTGCAACACTTGAACAAGACTCCTCTCGATCAAGTCAACCTTTTCTCTCGATAAATCTGCTCAAATTAAGCAAGAAACACATTAGTCTCGCGCTATAATAAGATCCTTTAGGCGAGGGGGTCAAAATCGTGGGGCATAGCAGATGCACATCGTCGACCTCTTACTTCTCTTTGCAAAAGAAAATAGTTTATTTTATTAAGACAGAGAAAAAGAGTATCAGGTTACAAAAAGAAGACTCACCTACACCATTGACTCGGGCGGTATGGGCTGCCTCGATGTTGTGTAGGACAACCAATGGGCCAGTCCAACTCCTGCAGACTGTCCACCCCCTATATATATGCGAAAACAACTTTATAGAAATGCCCCGAGTAAACGTTAAAATGCTTGAAACGATGACACTTTTCCTAATTAAGACAATACTTTAAAAGAAAACACTTTTTCCCTACATTAGAATGTCTGAAATGAGGACACTTAACATCTACCCAGCCATGAGGCCCTATACGTGACTGACCATGGCGAGTCTACCCGGTTGTGGCCCTATCCAGGGGATGGCCACAACATTCTCCCCCACTAGACTTGTCAACGTCCTCGTCGACGATGCCACCTTCAATCTCGTGCAATAAAGCATTTCTCTATGTATCATTTTCGAACTGGACCGCTAACAACGACTTTCTGGCTCCCATCAAAAGTATTACAGCTTCTACCACTCCTTGCCGCTCTCTTTGAAACATCATACATTTTGCAAAGGGAACGGGGATCACATTAACCGATATCATGAAATTCAAGACTACATTGAAATCATCCATGGGAGCCACCGTAAAGTTAATCTTCTCTTCCCAATCTTCATCTTCACACTCTTTGAAGTGCCACATATAGCTGCAGCCGCAGAATTCACAGCTTTGATTCGTCCCATAACCTCCATAACTTTCAAGTCGCACCTCTCATCTTCTGTCGCAGTAATGAAGGAATCAGTTGCTCTTGTGTCCACCAAAGCCTTAGTGGGTTTCCCATTCAAATCTATATCCACATACAGTAGGCCCATCTCAGGTCCTGACCTAGCCTACTCCGATCGAAGTGCATACAAAAATCGAATAGAACCCATCCTAGCTGGACTTTCCTCATCGTTTTTCGTACATAGACTCTCTTTATCCCCATCTGGTGTGGAAATTGCCAACGCATTGAGATTACTCCTATGTGGACATTCGGCCTTACGATGAGGACCCTTGCAAATGAAACAACGGATACTCGGTCGTTGTGGCTCGTTGTTTGGTCCTAAGCTAGGACTTGCCCCAACCTGCGGGAAGTCGGTATTGAACCATCATTAATCGTTTCCCCAACTTGGAAACTGACCGGTTCTTGTCACTTTCTTATGATTCCCTTCATCCATCCCAACAACACTTCTATTACCGTACCCAGTATTGTTTCCATATCCATTCTCGCTACCGAATACCTGATTGGCACCATTGTTACCTATGACCAGAGCCTTACGCTTCGTAGACCCATCACCATAATCACTAAGACGTTCGACAACAGCCATGGCTTCAGCCACATTTTGAGGTCTTTGTCTCTGAATCTCGGACCTTGCCCATGTTTTTAGCCCTTCCATGAAATAGAACATCTTGTCATCCTCTGACATTTCCTTGATGTCCAACATTAGTGTAGCAAAGTCCCTAACATACTCACGCATTGCCCTTGTATGTGATAACTGTCTTAGTTTGCGTCTGGCATTATACCCGACATTCTCAAGGAAGAAATAGTTTTTTAGTTCCTTCTTCAGCTCATCCCATGTCTTGATAAGCAACCATCTCCATCAAACTTGGACCTCCACTATAACTTGGCATCTCCTGCAAGATACATGGAAGCTATCGAGACAATGTCCTCCTCGGACGTGGTGTGTGTTGCCCGGAAGTATTGTTCCATATCAAACAAGAAATTCTCCAAGGCCTTAGCATCACGATACCCCTCGAACCGTTGAGGCTCATGAACCTTAGGCATGCGGCCTCTACCATTTGTACCCGCATTTCCCATAACTAACTGGAAAAGATTGAATTGAGCTTTGAGGTCCTCAAGCCTAAGCCTCATTGTAGTGATCACATCTCGGGCTTCATCACTAAGCTCCCCTATAGCATTAGACAATTCCTGTTGTGCTTCCTCAAGTCCTCTAATCCGTCTAGGAGCCATCTAGTTCCTTAAGGCTGCTACTGCGGCTCCAGCTCTTCCAACCTTTCAGAATTTCTTTCAGCATCGCCCTGCACCCTTTTAGAATCCCTTTCAACATTATCTTGCTCTCTCGATATTCTTGTCATTAGCTAGTGTTGTTATATCCTGAGAAAACAACCAACGACCATTGTGTCAGGAGCATACTTATCGGTGTATATTAGATCAACTAAGGACTTGTTATGTGAAACCACGCAACATTAACTATAACCATCCAATAATCCACACAACATCAAATATAACAATTCAATAATGCACACAACATCAAATATAATCATTCAATAATGCACACAACATCAACTATAGTCATTCAATAATTCACCTTGCCTACTCCACTCAACGGAGCGCTTGGTGTGAGTCAGTCAAGAAAACCATCATACCTTGCCTACTCCTTCCCCGGGAGTGCTTGGTGTAGAGTCAATAAAATACATTATCCTACCCTGCATTAGTTTCAAGGACATCAACATGCTGACTGGCACGAGGGGTACAACGATGGCCTTAGAGTAGAGTCATGTATTCCCCTTACTTCTCCTTGAAACTACAGATACTCAGTCGTTGTGGCTAATCAAGCGCTTGATAAAGGCGACACTATGTAACCTGCAAACACAAACTTTCAGGGATTCCTTGATGGTGGGTAGGTCACATCCTACCATGCCTTAATAAAATAACCTACCTTGCCTACTTACTTATTTTCATTAAAAAGTATAGGCCTACGAGGAGGTCACTTACACCAAGGCTGTGACTTTTCTCTCAATGTTTGATGGAGATGGTTGGTGTGAGTCAGTTAAGAAAACCATCCTACCAGCCCGCCCATCTCCTGCTTGTACTTATAATCAGGGGCGGATTTAGAAATTTAAATTTTGTAATTTACCGACTAGTATAGTAATATAGAATCAATTTACACAAGTTTAATAATATATTGATAAGGGATAATTGTTATGCAAACAAACATGATTTATAGTCATAGACATATTGACATTGAAGAACCATGCTATACTTGGTAAATATGTTGGAGAGATTATAACCATTTTACATTGATGTAATTGTATTTTAGAGAATAGAAAACTTACTAGAGTGAAATTAAGTATTGATAATGACAATTGTTGTACAAGAAAATATGGATTTTATATTTCAAAATTGGTTTGTAGTTCTAAGATTTTTTAAAAAGATTACGAAATCAAAATAGTTTTACGTTTCAAAAACTTCAATCAATTACAATATAACGGAAACAAAAAACTGAAGATGGATTTAAGTTTCAAAATGGTATGAGCAAAAATAACTTTTTTTTTTCAAATGAAAAAGGTTACACTATTAGAAACAAATGTTTTTGAGGTAAACGTGCTTATTTGAGAGCTAAAAATATTTTACTAGTTTTAAATTGTAATTTTTAAAAAATTTAAATTAAAATTTTAGTTAAATTATTTGACATAAGTATCAAAGTTTTTAACTAAGATTTGTTAACTGAACCAATAAATATATTTAAAATAATTATAAAATGTAAGTTTATATATTTGTTTTGACCAAAAATAGATTATGAGCTCAAAACAAAAATAATAATAAAATTTAAGGGTTGATTTTCATTTAAAAAAATCTTAATATTTTTAGGGTAAACTTGTAACACTCGGTAAAGCATAAAAAAAAAGAATAAAAATGGGGAATTAAAGGTGAGGGTGTGGAGGCTCGAACCCGAGACCTCAGCCCTCACCATCCAACGTGTTAACCATTTGAGCCAAGTGCTCTTTTCTGTCAAATATTACCAACGGTAATATTTATCTATTAATTAGGGAGTTATTTCGAGACACCTTTAATGTGAATCTGACGTTTCACCTACCGAATCATGCCATTCTCTTCCAAGTTCAAAAAAAAATATTCCCTCACCCAACACTCCTACCTACCCCGACCGGCCGCCGTTGCTTCCCCCTCCACCGTCGGTCCGTGCGCAACACCGCCGTCGTCGGCGTGTGCGCCGTGATTCCCTGAGCCCATCCCCGATAGTCACTCGCCTTTCCCCCGCCGCCATCGTCGTGATTCAAGGGCAGGAGGTTCGACGAACCCTATCCTATTTTTCGTCAACTGTTGCTTGCCGTTTCAGCCTCCGTCAGTCGTCCGTTCGGTGTGTTGTTGCCACCACCGTGTTCCCCACGTCGAGCCAAGCAAAACCCAGCCAACCCTTCGTCCAACCGACGCCGGCGAGGCTTCCATCGGAGCTACGTAAGTTCCGACGACCCTTCGGTTCTTCGCGGCGATTTCTGTTTAAATCCGATGATATTTCAGGCTTGTGTCGGTTGGGTTAGATCAATAATCGTTTCTGCCATTTTTTTCAGGTGAAACCGAGCCGTTACGAGCTCCCCGGCGAGTTTCCGGTGGCCGTCCGGCGTTGTTTCCGTTGGGGTAAGTGAGCCGGCCTGAACCGGCTGGACCGGTCGGCCCATCACCCAAACCCGAGCCCAAAAACCCTGATGGCCCAAAAACCCAAACCCTGTTAACCCGAGCCCATCGCCCGAGTCCGGCCCGACCCATCTCTGACCCGAACCGACCCGTGTCCGAGTCAACTCGTTGAGTTAACTCAGTGAGTCAACTCGCCCGAGTTGACTCAGTGAGTTGACTCACCGAGTCAACACAGTTGACCCTGTTGGTTGCTGATGTCATCATGACGTCATCGATTGACCTGGCCCCGTTGACTTTGACCTGCTGACGTCAGCGTTGACTTGCTGACGTCAGCGTTGACTTTGACCAAAAAGTCAATTTTTTGAAAAGACCCTATCTTATGTTTTTCGACGTCCTGAGTCCGTTTTTGAAGCCCGTTTTGCGAAATTCCGACTCTAAGACCCCTGAATCTGACCTTAAACCCAAATCATGCATATGTACTTAATTATTCCATTCAGATATCAGTAAATCGAATAAGTGTCTAAACTAGTGTTTTAATTGTGTAAAGGTACCCGAGACTCGTGTGACCACTCACCAGCTCAGCCTAGCTCCTCTCGACCCGCTCATCCTCACGCTTCAGTGAATATCAGTATGAATTCAAACCCTATGTATAAGAATAAGTTTAACTCTTATTTCACTTTATGACCATTGCTCTTTCTTGATCTAGGATCCGACCCCGTATTTGAGCGTACTGAGGCAGGTGTCCGTTAGACTCTTCTCCGACCAGCTTTGAGGTGTGTTCCATGTGTGTGCTATATTCTGTTGAATAAATTGCATAATGATTTAAACATAACCAATACTATGTTGTTTAATATCTTAATTGTTGTTGAGATTGCATTACTATGTTAGAAATGAGATGAAATGATGAATTGTTTATATAATGATATTCTCTGCTGACATGATGTATGTTTGCTCAATTCGTATACTTGTAATATGATTTCTTGATCTGTGATGGAATTGTCTGATTGTCTGATAAATTTGAAAGTATGACATATTAGTTTGACTTGAGATGTTACAATTTGTTTGTATGTTGAATGATGAGAATGTCTGCTTTGCTCAATAGGTATGCCCAATTATCTGTCAAAAGTACAAATCTTTTGTTTCTGATATTTTGAATAGAATGCATGCCACATGTACTCTGTTACTCATATCTGAGATCTGGACACTGATTACTATCTGGGTATACTATTGGGTTATGTTGTGAAGTCTCTGTTGGTACAGCCCTGATCAAGCTGGTAAATCCTTATGGACTCAAGGTCTCCCCTTGAGTGGCACCTATGCCCATCGGGCCTAGGGTAAGTCCTTATGGACTCAAGGTCTCCCCTTGAGTGGCACCTATGCCCATCGGGTAAGTCCTTATGGACCTAAGGTATCCCCTTAGGTGGCACCTATGCCCATCGGGCCTAGGGTAAGTCCTTATGGATGTAGTTCTGGGGGACTGCATTTGGTGTATGGTTGGAGGGTAGTCATTAGTAAACTCATGCATGCATCTGAGCATTTGCATTGATCTGCTATGTGTTATTATGATCTGACTGTTATGTATTCATTGCTTGTTTGATCTGCACTTATTGGAACACACTGAGCTCCCTAGCTCATGCCTTCTTCTTCTCCCCTTTCAGATACTTTTGATAGGCTACCCCTTTTGGACCCGGCAACTGGAGGATCGTCACATTTAGCTATAGACTGTTGTAATGTTCTTATCTTCCAAACTGTCTGTATTTGGGTGACTTATGCCTATATTTTGATATGACTTATCTTTTGGTTTTGCCGGGTGTTGACTTTTGTTATAACTGAACACTTTATGCTTTCATACCATCTATTTTGAAATCTATTGATACTAAACTTTTGCTTACTATTTTTGGATGTATTTGAAAGTGTTACTAGTAGATTTTATAATCATTCTGAGAATAATATTGATATGTATTTGATAACAGGTTTTATGGTATGATTCGTAAATCTCCCGAAAGGGGGAAACTATGTCAGTTTTGATATTTTGACTATGATTTTTCACAAGGGTTTGATTATAGGCTGTGACTGCCTGGAGTTGGGTTAAACGCATAAGCGGGTCCAGGTGGTTACATTTAGTGGTATCAGAGCTTTTGGATTTAAAAACCTCGGACTCTGTATGAGTCCATTTTACGCAATGTTTGAAAAGTTTTACAAAAAGTGTTTTGAAATAAGCTAAGTCACTCAATTTTGTCTGCTTAATTGTGTTCGATTCTCCATTACTATAAACTGACCCTAAGTTTATTCCTTGTAGAGATCTTCTGCTATGAGTACTGTAAGAGGACGTCGACCTATTCGGAGACGCGGTAGACCTGTCCGGTTTGCCGACGCGATGAATGATCCGGTGGTCGAGCCACCTACTTCAACTCCTGTCCCTGGTCCTACTGAGCCTTCCGTACCATCTGGCCCTACTGTAGTGACCGCTCCTCAGTCTGCCCCTGGGATTGATGTGTCTACTCCGGTTAGAGGAGCACCGTCTTCTTCTGAGCCTCTCACATCTGTTACTGACGAAGCCCTTAGTAGGCAGTTTTTGCAGTTGATTACTGGTGCGGTTAGAGCAGCTGGTATTGTCCCTGAGGTTCCCATCTCTCAGACCTTGATCACGAATGGGGCGAGAACTTTTGATGGCCCTACTGGTAGAGCCCCGACCGAGGCAGAGGAATGGCTCCACGATCTGGAGAGGCGTATGGATTCTTTGGGTCTTGAGTCACCCAAGAGATATTTGGGAGCCGTCTCTATGTTGTATGGGAACGCTCGTACTTGGTGGGAATCTGTGGTTAGTAGTGTTCCTGCGGCCCGTTTGACTTGGGACTTTTTCAAGGAGCGCTTCAAGAGCCGCTTTGTTGGTGAGCGTTACATGAGGCAGATGCAAGAATGATTCAGGACATTGACTCAGGGAGATATGTCTGTATTCGAGTATGAGACAAAATTCTTGGGCTTGCTCAGATTTGGGGCTAGTTTAGTGCCCACCGAGAGGGAAAAGTGTCATAAATTTGTGATGGGGCTGAGATATGAGCTATGTGTACATGGTGTTGGTCATCTGGATAAGGACTTCGATACTTTAGTTGAGAAAGCTAAAGACCTGGAAGAAGTTGAGCTAGCAGCCACTGGTGGAGGTAGAGCTGACCGAGAGCGGTCTAAGAGGCCTCCTAATCCCGAGCCTTCCTCGCGTCATGGAAAGAGAAATTGCACTTCTGGTCATCAGAGAGGTAACTCTGGATCTAGACCTGATGCTTCTTCGACCCCGGCTGCTAGTAGAGGTGATTCGTCTGGTTTCACCCCTATGCCCCTTTGTGTGCATTGTGACAAGCGACATGGGGGCGAATGTAGAAGGAAGACCGGTGCATGTTTTCGGTGTGGGTCCGGAGACCATTTTATGAAGAATTGCCCTGTCCCATCTTCTGCACCTCGGGCATCCTCCCAGACCCCTGCACGCTCACAGACTTCCGTACAGACTCCGGCCAGGGGTCGTAGTCAGAGTAGACCTTCTGCATCTGCTGCTAGGACAGACTCTAGAGCACGGTCCCATCAGAGTGGGGGACCAGTTTTGTCTGAGGCTAGGCAGCCAGCACTTGTTTATGCTACGAGGCGACGTGATGATAGAGATGAGCCGGATGTTATAGCAGGTACATTTACCATTTTCTCTGTTTCATACTTTGCATTGCTCGATAATGGTTCTACCCACTCCTACATTTCAAGATCTGTTTCCCGAGACCTTCTATTTCCGATAGAAGCCACAGAGAATGTTGTTACAGTTATGAGCCCAGTAGGTCAGTCGGTGACTGTGGATAAGGTGTTTAGGCGTTGTCCTCTTGAGGTTCAAGGGGAAATCTTTCTGGTTGATCTTATGGAGCTTCCAATGGAGGAGTTCGATTTGATTTTGGGTATGGATTGGTTGACCGAGTATCGGGTTAACCTTGATTGTGAATTGAAAAGGGCAACCTTAAGGACTTCTGATGGCCAGTCAGTGGTTTTAATCGGTGAACGTCGAGGTTATTTGTCTAATGTAGCATCTGCTCTGACCGTCGATAGAATGATTCGGAAGGGATATGAGACCTTCATTGCTTCTCTCCTGAATACGAAGGGTTCTCTATCCAAGATTGAAGAAATTCGCACTGTTAGCGAATTTCCTAATGTCTTTCCCGAAGAGTTGCCCGGGTTACCTCCGGATAGGGATGTTGAGTTTGAGATTGAGACTTATCCGGGGTCTGCACCTGTATCTATGAATCCCTATCGTATGGCCCCTAAAGAACTTAAGGAGTTGAAAATTCAGTTGCAAGAGCTGCTTGACCGAGGTTTCATTCGACCTAGCTCTTCACCTTGGGGAGCTCCAGTCCTCTTCGTCAAGAAGAAAGATGGTTCACTCCGATTATGCATTGATTATCGGAAGTTGAACAAGCTGACAGTTAAGAATAAATACTCGTTACCCAGGATCGACGATTTGTTTGATCAATTTCGGGGAGCCACGGTTTTCTCAAAGGTTGATCTTCGGTCTGGATACTATCAACTGAAGATAAAGGGATATGATGTGGCGAAGACAGCTATCCGCACTAGATATGGGCACTATGAGTTTCTTGTGATGCCTTTTGGTCTCACCAATGCACCAGCTGCCTTCATGGACATGATGAATCGTGTGTTCCGACCCTATATAGACCAGTTTGTTGTGGTGTTTATTGATGATATCTTGGTTTATTCTCGGACAGAATCTGAGCATGTTGAACATTTGAAGATTGTTCTACAAACCTTGAGAGAGCATCGTTTGTATGCTAAGCTGAGCAAGTGTGAATTTTGGCTCAGAGAAGTGACATTTCTGGGGCATGTTGTATCAGCTCAAGGTATCCAGGTTGATCCTAGTAAGATCGAGGCTATCACCAGTTGGAAGCCACCCAAGAATGTCTCTGAGATCCGTAGCTTTCTGGGTTTAGCTGGTTACTACCGCCGCTTTGTCGAGGGTTTCTCCATCATCGCTGCCCCTTTGACGAAGCTTTTGAGGAAGAATGTTCCTTTTGCTTGGTCTGATGCCCAGCAAGCTAGTTTTGAGAAACTAAAGGCGGCTTTGACTCAAGCTCCGGTCCTTTCACAACCCGAGTCTGGGAAGGATTTCTCAGTGTATAGTGATGCCTCACTCTCCGGGCTTGGTTGTGTACTGATGCAAGATAGGAAGGTAATCGCTTATGCATCACGTCAGTTACGACCACATGAGTGTAACTATCCGACCCATGACCTCGAGTTAGCTGCGGTGGTCTTTGCTCTAAAAATCTGGAGGCACCATCTCTACGGAGAGAAGTGCTATATCTTTACTGATCACAAGAGCTTGAAGTATATCCTCACTCAGAGGGATTTAAATATGAGGCAACGTCGTAGGGTTGAGCTGTTAAAGGACTATGATTGCGTGATTGAGTACCACCCGGGAAAAGCCAACGTTGTTGCCGATGCCTTAAGTCGTAAGACCATATCCGACCTGAGATCTCTGTTTGCCAGGATGAGTATTTATAGTGATGGCAGTTTGCTAGCGGAGTTGCAAGTTAAACCAACTTTGGCCGAAGAGATTAAGGCCAAGCAACTCTTAGACAGTTCCTTACTCCTAGTCATGCAGCAAGTTGAGCAGGGATCCACATCTGTTTATGCCTTCGATCAGGATGGCGTTTTGTGCTTTAAGGGTCGTTATTGTGTTCCCGATGATGCCGACCTGAAGCGAGCCATACTTTGTGAGGCTCATAGCAGCCCTTATGCTATGCATCCTGGTGGAGACAAGATGTACCAGAATCTGAAACAAAGGTACCGCTGGGAGGGTATGAAGAAGGATATATCAGATTATGTATCGAAGTGTATGACCTGTCAGCAAGTCAAAGCGGAACATCAGCATCCTTCTGGTTTGTTACAACCCATTAAGATTCCTGAGTGGAAATGGGAGCGTATCACGATGGATTTCGTTACCGGGTTGCCTCTGACTCCTTCTAAAAAGGATTCTGTCTAGGTTATTGTTGATCGACTCACCAAGTCAGCTCACTTTATTCCTGTGCGAGCTACTTATTCTCTAGAGAGGCTGGCTAAGCTGTATATCTCAGAGATCGTCAGATTGCATGGGGTACCCTTATCTATCATATCTGATCGAGATCCGAGGTTCACTTCTCATTTCTGGTCGGCCTTGCATAATGCTTTGGGTACGCATTTAAATTTCAGTACATCCTTCCATCCTCAGATTGATGGCCAGTCTGAGAGAGTAATTCAGGTTCTTGAAGATATGTTGAGAGGATGCGTGATAGACTTCCGCGGTAGTTGGGAAGATTTCTTGCCCTTGGCCGAGTTTGCTTATAATAATAGCTATCAAGCTAGTATTCGCATGGCCCCTTATGAAGCTCTGTATGGTCGTAAATGTCGAACTCCTATATGTTGGACCGAGTTGTATGATAGGAAGACTTTGGGTCCGGAGTTGGTCCAAGAAACTGAAGAGACTGTCAGATTAATCCGTGATCGCCTGAAAGAGGCCTTTGACAGACAGAAATCTTATGCTGATAGAAGAAGAAAGGATATTGAGTTTGAGGTCGGTGATCAAGTCTTTCTGAAAGTATCTTCATGGAAGAAAGTTCTGAGATTCGAAAAAAGGGGTAAGCTGAGTCCGAGATTCATTGGGCCGTACCGTATCGTGAAGAGAGTTGGACCAGTTGCCTATCAGCTTGAGTTACCTCCTCAGCTCAGTCGTATCCATAATGTCTTCCATGTGTCCATGTTGAGGCAATACCATCCAGATCCTAGTCATGTCATTCAGGTTCAGGATGTAGAGTTGAGGCCAGACTTGTCCTATGAGGAGGAACCAATCCAGATCTTAGAATTTGATGAGAGAGTTCTGAGGAACCGACGCATTCCGATGGTAAAGGTACAGTGGAGAAATCGGAGTCCTAGTGAGGCTACATGGGAGATCGAGGGATCCCTGAGAAAGCAGTTCCCACATCTGTTTGATTCAGGTAAATTTTGAGGACGAAATTTTTTTTTAGGAGGGGAGAGTTGTAACACTCGGTAAAGTATTAAAAAAAGAGAGAATAAAAATGGGGAATTGAAGGTGAGGGTGTGGAGGCTCGAACCCGAGACCTCAGCCCTCACCATCCAACGTGTTAACCATTTGAGCCAAGTGCTCTTTTCTGTCAAATATTACCAACGGTAATATTTATCTGTTAATTAGGGAGTTATTTCGAGACACCTTTAATGTGAATATGACGTTTCACCTACCGAATCATGCCATTCTCTTCCAAGTTCAAAAAAAAATATTCCCTCACCCAACACTCCTACCTACCCCGACCGGCCGCCGTTGCTTCCCCCTCCACCGTCGGTCCGTGCACAACACCGCCGCCGTTGGCGTGTGCGCCGTGATTCCCTGAGCCCATCCCCGATAGTCACTCGCCTTTCCCCCGCCGCCATCGTCGTGATTCGAGGGCAGGAGGTTCGACGAACCCTATCCCATTTTTTCGTCAACTATTGCTTGTCGTTTCAGCCTCCGTCAGTCCTCCGTTCGGTGTGTTGTTGCCACCACCGCGTTCCCCACGTCGAGCCAAGCAAAACCCAGCCAACCCTTCGTCCAACCGACGCCGGCGAGGCTTCCATCGGAGCTACGTAAGTTCCGACGACCCTTCGGTTCTTCGCGGCGATTTCTGTTTAAATCCGATGATATTTCAGGCTTGTGTGGGTTGGGTTAGATCAATAATCGTTTCTGCCATTTTTTTTCAGGTGAAACTGAGCCGTTACGAGCTCTCCGGCGAGTTTCCGGTGGCCGTCTGGCGTTGTTTTCGTTGGGGTAAGTGAGCCGGCCTGAACCGGCTGGACCGGTCGGCCCATCACCCAAACCCGAGCCCAAAAACCCTGATGGCCCAAAAACCCAAACCCTGTTAACCCGAGCCCATTGCCCGAGTCCGGCCCGACCCGTGTCCGAGTCAACTCGTTGAGTTAACTCAGTGAGTCAACTCGCCCGAGTTGACTCAGTGAGTTGACTCACCGAGTCAACACAGTTGACCCTGTTGGTTGCTGACGTCATCATGACGTCATCGGTTGACCTGGCCCCGTTGACTTTGACCTGCTGACGTCAGCGTTGACTTTGACCAAAAAGTCAAATTTTTCGAAAAGACCATATCTTATGTTTTTCGACGTCCTGAGTCCGTTTTTGAAGCCCGTTTTGCGAAATTCCGACTCTAAGACCCCTAAATCTGACCTTAAACTCAAATCATGCATATGTACTTAATTATTCCATTCAGATATCAGTAAATCGAATAAGTGTCTAAACTAGTGTTTTAATTGTGTAAAGGTACCCGAGACTCGTGTGACCACTCACCAGCTCAGCCTAGCTCCTCTCGACCCGCTCATCCTCACGCTTCAGTGAATATCAGTATGAATTCAAACCCTATGTATAAGAATAAGTTTAACTCTTATTTCACTTTATGACCATTGCTCTTTCTTGATCTAGGATCCGACCCCGTATCTGAGCGTACTGAGGCAGGTGTCCGTTAGACTCTTCTCTGACCAGCTTTGAGGTGTGTTCCATGTGTGTGCTATATTCTGTTGAATGAATTGCATAATGATTTAAACATAACCAATACTATGTTGTTTAATATCTTAATTGTTGTTGAGATTGCATTACTATGTTAGAAATGAGATGAAATGATGAATTATTTATATAATGATATTCTCTGCTGACATGATGTATGTTTGCTCAATTCGTATACTTGTAATATGATTTCTTGATCTGTGATGGAATTGCCTGATTGTCTGATAAACTTAAAAGTATGACATATTAGTTTGACTGGAGATGTTACAATCTGTTTGTATGTTGAATGATGAGAATGTTTGCTTTGCTCAATAGGTATGCCCAATTATCTGTCAAAAGTACAAATCTTTTGTTTCTGATATTTTGAATAGAATGCATGCCACATGTACTCTGTTACTCATATCTGAGATCTGGACACTAATTACTATCTGGGGTATACTATTGGGTTATGTTGTGAAGTCTCTGTTGGTACAGCCCTGATCAAGCTGGTAAATCCTTATGGACTCAAGGTATCCCCTTGAGTGGCACCTATGCCCATCGGGCCTAGGGTAAGTCCTTATGGACTCAAGGTCTCCCCTTGAGTGGCACCTATGCCCATCGGGCATAGGGTAAGTCCTTATGGACCTAAGGTATCCCCTTAGGTGGCACCTATGCCCATCGGGCCTAGGGTAAGTCCTTATGGATGCAGTTCTGGGGGACTGCATTTGGTGTATGGTTGGAGGGTAGTCATTAGTAAACTCATGCATGCATCCGAGCATTTGCATTGATCTGCTATGTGTTATTATGATCTGATTGTTATGTATTCATTGCTTGTTTGATATGCACTTATTGGAACACACTGAGCTCCCTAGCTCATGCCTTCTTCTTCTCCCCTTTCAGATACTTTTGATAGGCTACCCCTTTTGGACCCGGCAACTGGAGGATCGGCACATTTAGCTCTAGACTGTTGTAATGTTCTTATCTTCCAAACTGTCTGTATTTGGGTGACTTATGCCTATATTTTGATACGACTTATCTTTTGGTTTTGTCGGGTGTTGGCTTTTGTTATAACTGAACACTTTATGCTTTCATACCATCTATTTTGAAATCTATTGATACTAAACTTTTGCTTACTATTTTTGGATGGATTTGAAAGCGTTACTAGTAGATTTTATAATCATTCTGAGAATAATATTGATATGTATTTGATAACAGGTTTTCTGGTATGATTCGTAAATCTCCCGAAAGGGGGAAACTATGTCAGTTTTGATATTTTGACTATGATTTTTCACAAGGGTTTGATTATAGGCTGTGACTGCCTGGAGTTGGGTTAAACGCATAAGCGGGTCCAGGTGGTTACAAAACTACACTGGTATTGACTAAACTTTTAGAACTTTTTCACTTTGATCACCGGAATCTAAAAACTTTCATTACAATCAATAAACTTTTAATTCGATTTTATTACAACCATTTTCATTAGAAAATATTCTATTTTGGTCAACAAGCTATTATTTTTTTTGCAAAATCGTCACTAGCGTTACATTTTTTTAGTTTTGGTTACTCATCGTTAAAAGACTAACGATAAAAATAATAACTCGGTGGAAAGAACAGAAAAGAAGCAATAGGTTGGTGACCAAAACAGGAAAAAAAAGTAATGTTATTAACCAAAATTAAAAAATGTAATTTTAGTGAGATTTTATAATAAAAAAATTATAGTTCGGTGACCAAAAAAAAGAATAACATGTTGGTGAGCACAAATGTAGTTTGTCCAAAAAAATAATGGCAGGTCAAAAGACCTACCATGCACTATGGTAGGTCTGCCTCAGCTTACAATCCGACTTCAGTGTAAAACACTATTTAAAGATAGTATACCTACAATCTGACTTCGATTATTTGAATAAAAAAAGTAGTTCATTGTTTAAAGTTGGATCCAGCTCCAACTAGCTTCAAAAATATTGTAGCAGTTACAATATTTTGTAAATAAAAAAGAAAAACAATATCTATGCAAAGCTTCCAGCCATATTTATATAAAATTTAAATGTCAATCCTTGTTTTAATATTATATATATATCCCTAAATTGTGATATTAAATAGGGTAATCTACACCTATGGCCATCCTAGTATAGATATGGTTCTATTTTGATCACCCAATAATAAATTTTTTCAATTAGACCACTATCCTATAAAAATAATTTCAATCAAGGCACTCACTGTTATCTTTTGACGGAAGTGATGGTGTGGTAGTTAGATAAATTTATACTATTACATGTACATGTGCATTCTATCAATTCAGTTGTAATTTTAATTTATATCAAATTTTAATTCACCAGTCATTTGATGGCACGTGTTACCATCTATTTGTAAATTTTATTTTAGTTTTCATTTATTTATTTTTACAAACATAGAATTTTGTATGTTTTAATTTATTTTGCCTAAGAGCTTGGCGTGTTATTTTAAACTCAAATATATTTCAATTAAAATTGTTCTAAAATTGCCTCACATACTCACAAACTAGGAGTTCGTACTTTGTCGTCAAATAATAATTCAACAAAGAAATACATTCGAAGAGGAACATTTCAGGAATCAAATCCAAGAAAATAGTCCATATTTATGTCGAAATTACTTGTTAGCTTATCATTATCAACTTAATTACTAGGGACGGAGGTATTTGATGAGTGGGGTTGCACCCCCAACTCACTATATATAAAATTTAAAAAAATTATAGGATAATTGTAAATTGTACCTTCCGATTAAAAAAAAAAATATTTTATTCATTCAAGTTTATTTTCTAGTTCCGTCTCTGTTAATTACAATTTAGTTAATCATATGCGTAATCATCCAGGAATTAAAGACATGGCATCGAAAGTAATGAACTGAATTAATAAAAATAAAAACTATGAATGGCAACTAGATGCCCTAAAGGATGGTCGATAGCACGTTAATTTTTATTTGGGTAAACTACACTCGCAGTCACCCAACTACCGTTTTATTCCTATTTTGATCACCAAATTATTTTTTTGGCAAAAACGTCACTAACGTTTACTTTTGCTCCTAATTTGGTCACCCTCTGTTAAATAATTAACGGATATGCTGAGTTGGAATTAACGGCTATATTTTAAAAATTCCACGTTATTTTTTTTCCATGTCAGCACACACACACGTGACTGGAGTGGCAAATCATTGTGGTCTTAATTTGTCTTCCCCTTTAATGGAATTCTTGCAATGAGAAATCACAGCCTGCAACTCTTCCATGGTGCTGTCACTGGTTGAAGAAGAGTAGCCCTTGGCTGCAACAAGAAGACCACTGTTTGTAGGCGATGTCCTCATCGAAGCCGGCGCTGAATAGAAATCTCCTCTCCTTGCTCGACATGGCGTTTCTCTTTCCTTCCTCTAAAGAACAATAATGGTCGAACCATCCTCACGTACCTCTTCAAAACACATCTCAAGTCGAATCTAATCTTCGTCTTATTGTGCTTCTCTTTTTCTTCTGTTTCTCTAACGCCACTCCCTTTGTGGTGGTGGTGCCACCTTGTTTTTTTTTGAAGCTGAATTAAACCTTGTTTTGTATTTAACTTGGATAAAACCCCACTGCTAACTGGATAATCCATGGCAATAGGCAACGTTTTGACCACTTCTGCTTGCTTATTTTTCCCACTTCAAACAAATATAAGCAACAATTCTTACACAAAAAACAAACATTTATGAAACATTGACCTCCACGGCTTAGGGCATCACAGTTCAAACTACAACCTACACCTTATGAAGTGAAGCATTTTCTATGAACATATTATTAGCATTCTCTTTCTTTTAAGTTTCCTTGTATAAATAGACTACAACTGAGAATGATGGTATACAGTACAGGCAGTACTAATGGCAAGATGACATTTTCAAAGAACCAAACCTTAGATGAAATGTGCAACTATTGCCTTTCAGTCTCGTTTGGCTCCATACAAAGTGAAACGTCACTTGTATGATTTGAGAACATCTTGTCATTTCTTCTCAAACTCAACATCGATGATTTCAGATTCCGACTTTCTTGAATTGGAACCCCTTCCATCTCTGCGAAAGAAGTCTCATTTGGGTTGCCATACAATGTTTTCACAACCCGCACATCGTATTATTTGGTTTTTATAGCCAACAAACTCTCTCTTACAAGATGGACAAGCACCCTTAATAACAAGATTATTAGCAACAGCCCCAATGAGAAGAGGTCCAGCAAACGGCAATATCCATGTGGCAAGTATCAAGCATTGAAACAGCCAACCAGATAATGCAAACCAAAGGAAGAAAATTGTAGCAAAACTTCTTCCCAATGGAGTATCCAAAAAATCAGTCAGCTGCCTCCTGTACCTAGGCCAATTTCTACTAAAATCCATAGAAAAAGTGCACCAACGGTTTCTTATCTCGAACTCCCGGTCAATCTCACGAGCACGGTCATTAGCTGATTGGACGGCGGAGGAGAGTCGGCGGGAAACGGAGTACTGGCGGTCTAAGCGTTCAGCAGTCTTTTTAGCTTCGAAGACGAATTGCTCGAAGCCATCGTTGGCGGTTCGCCAGGCGTCATTCCAGGCCTCACCGGAGGCCATGCGGCGAGCGAAGGTGTCGAAGTCGCTCCGCCTAAAGGATTGGACTAACAAGGGTCGCCGACGCTGAGGGAGGGGAGGTCGCGGGTGAAGCTTTATTGCGTGCCATGCCGTAGATGGCAAAGCTGTGGCCATAACCCAGATTCTGAAGGGATGGGTTTTCCGTGGTGCCACCTTGTTAGACCAGAAAAGGAGAAATATTTGGACTTTGGCCTTCCTTTGGCTTCATCAACGTTGTGGCTTTGATGAAAGTTACCAACTTTGTCATTTCCATGGTTCTTGTTGTTGCTTCTGATATTGCTGTCGCTTTTGCTTCTACAATTGGTGCTGATGGGCTTATCAAGTTTCGGTTCATCCAACAACTCTCTTACGGGAACGTTGCATCCATCCAGTGAATTGGTAGAGCAACGTGGAGACACCAGGAGGTGAGAAATGAGGTGGAGATGGAGCAAATGACCATGGAAGAAAATGTCATCTGCTGGTGCCAAATTGATAGTCGATGAAGGTGGGGTTTTGATTTTACCAGGGACAGTGTTGGAGGAAGCATGGAGAGAGAGGATCGTGAAAGAGAATTCATGTGTGTGTGCTGACATGAAAAAAAATAACGTGAAATTTTTAAAATATAGCCGTTAATTCCAACTCAGCATATCCGTTAATTATTTAACGGAGGGTGACCAAATTAGGAGCAAAAGTAAACGTTAGTGACGTTTTTGCCAAAAAAATAGTTCGGTGAACAAAATAAGAATAAAACGATAGTTGGGTGACTGCCAGTGTAGTTTACCCTTTTATTTTTTGACAAAAAAAATCAAATCTCATTAAAAATCTCCTCATGATCGGTAACGGGAAGACCCATTTTCGAACAGGAGAAGGGAAAAGAGTGCAAGATTACGAGTTAGTTGGTTATGGAATCACTTTGAGTTTGAATCTATACTTTGATTGGTTATCGGATCCCATAACTCTCATTTGTAGCTCGCTTAACTCTAATCTTTTTAGCCCGTTTAATTTTAAAAAATATTTTCTATTTTTATTTTTAAGTTTTTTTTAAAAAATAGAAAACACATCTCGTTAATATAAATGAAAACTTGCTTTTCAAAATAAAAATAGTGAAAATATGTTTAGTATCTAGTTTTTTAAAATGAAAATGAACAAATAATTATCACATAATTAAATTAAAATAAAAATATTTTTAGGTGAAAATTTAAAATTTAAAATTTAAAAATATAATAAATTAAATATAATTAAATAGACAAAAAATTTAAAAATAATAAAAATAATTTTTATTCTTAATAAGAATAATAAAAAATGTGTTTCTAATGACTAGTTTTTGGATTTTCAATTCTACTTATAATTAATCCATAATGATGTTACAATTTCGTCTCTAACTTAAGTCGTCTCAGCAGTTTGTGACATATCAAGTGTGACGTGTTCCTCGTTCGAACCAGAAGAAGTTGCTTATGTGTCGTCAAATTCTTGTTCATTTTCTCTTTCACCTTCTTCAAACAATTCATCATTTTCAGCTTCTAACCTAATAAAATTATGGCTAAAGGGTCAAATTTGCCCCTGTAGTAATTCGAAATCAGCAATGTTGCCCCTAATTTTTTTTTCCCGTAATTTTGCCCTCAAAGTCAGTCAATTGTAGAATGTTCCCCTTTGACCGATTTTGACCGTTAAATGCTGACGTGGCAGTTAACGGTGCTGACGGGGCAATTTTACCCTCGAAGTCATTCATGCAATTTTGACCTCGAAGTCATTAATTGCAACACTTTTACCCTTGGTTTATTTAGTTTTTGAATAAAATTGGATAAATAATTTGGGTTTTTTCGAGTTGAACTTTAACAAACAGAATATATGAAAAATCGATTAACAAATTGATGTAAATATCCTTTGAGTCCCTAGTAATTTTAAAAATAAGCAAAATGAGAACTCTCACAAAAAATCAAAATATTATTCATTTTTTTAAAAATCTATAAACTTAATAAAAATAAATACAATATTCAAAAAAATTATTGAAATAAACCAACGAGAAGCGTGTTAATTGAACGGTGAACGCGAACTATGCTATTCGAATGATCATCGTACATTTTTTCCTAACAACCCATCATCGGTAAGTGTGTCAATCGAACATCGTTCGAATAGCATATTTCGCGTTCACTGTTCAATTAACACGCTTCTCGTTGGTTTATTTCAATAATTTTTTTAATATTGTATTTATTTTTATTAAGTTTATAGATTTTTTTAAAAAATTGAATAATATTTTGATTTTTTGTGAGAGTTCTCATTTTGCTTATTTTTAAAATTACTAGGGACTCAAAAGATATTTATATCAATTTGTTAATCGATTTTTCCTATATTCTGTTTGTTAAAGTTCAACTCGAAAAAACCCAAATTATTTATCCAATTTTATTCGAAAACTAAATAAACCAAGGGTAAAAGTGTTGCAATTAATGACTTCGAGGGCAAAATTGCATGAATGACTTCGAGGGTAAAATTGCCCCGTTAGCACCGTTAACTGCCACGTCAGCAGTTAACGGTCAAAATCGGTCAAAGGGGAACATTCTACAATTGACTGACTTTGAGGGCAAAATTACAGAAAAAAAAAATTAGGGGCAACATTGCTGATTTCGGATTACTACAGGGGCAAATTTGACCCTTTAGCCTAAAATTATGCACAGTACAACATACTTTCGGTATACAACGTTATTCTCAATATAGCAAATTTTTTTGACACACCAATACTTCGCTCAATCACATTTCGAACAAAAGAATGTCTCATATTAAATAATTTTTCTTTCCTCAATAATACTTTGCTCAATCACATTTCGCCTACCTATAAAGTGTGTATGGTATATTTGTTCACGAAATGATGCTAAAAATCTTGGTATGTTTGGATATCCACATGCCTGTAAAACGAATTCATCAATATTAAAACTAAAATATAACAAAACTATCACAAAAAAAAACTTAAAAAAGTAAAAATGAATATTCATATTTACCAATAGTAATAATAAAAATGAGAAATAAAGTGGGTTTAATTGTTTACTTGGTAAAGAAGAAGAGGAGAAGAAGAATTCAAATGAATAATTAGATATAAAAGTGAAGAGTTTATGTTTGAAAACTAAAAGAAATTGATATTTAAGGATTTAAAAAGTCTTAAAAAGATGTAACAAAATTGATACTATAAGGATTTGATCTCGGGTTGAATAAACTTAAAAATTTTAAAATCCTTTATTTTTACGTTTTTCATTTTTCTAAAATATTTTCAATGAAAATGGTGAAAACACCTTTTTAATGTTTTCAAATTTTTATTCATTTTTGTTTTCATTTTCTAACTTTAAAACCAAATACGTTTTCATCAACGTTTTCTATTTTTTAAGAAAATGAAAATAAAAATAACCTATTTTCTCAAGAATCAAACACACCGTTAGAGTTAGATTTCTAAGTTAGGCATCAATCTCTTTCTATTTTTATTACCACAACTTATTATTAATCATAAAAAAATCTAAGAAATAATTCGTGTTTGACGTGCGCTGATGTGGAAAATATTAATGAAATTGATGTTTTTAATTTAATTTACGGTAAATTTGAGTGAAGATTCACTCTGTAAAAATATAACATGAAAAAAATAATAAAATAAATAATTTTTACTGGTTGAGACCATAAATGACATGATGAACCGGAATTATGATATAATTTCTCCCCTTAATGATAGTGCAATGCTGAATATTGACTTTGACTCATTACTTACCTTCCATTTTGCGGTATGCATACCTAAAATTTGGCAAGTAATTTAATACCCTTTATTAGTTCTATAATTTGTTACTATATATTGATCTATCAACCACGTCAGCCACTCTAGCTAGCAATGTTAATATTCTAACAATGTAATTTTTAATATATAATTTTAAATAAAAAATACACGTAATATTAAATTCAACGAGTGATTCTATTAAAAAAAGAAAGATGTTCATCCTAAGAGACTCGAGTTTGAGTAGCTTTGTTGCAAAATATGTCTTACCAAGGGTTAAGAAAAAGTGTGAACATATATGAAAATTTTAGAACATGTGACGCACACCGCTGAACACCACTAACGCAATACACTGCTGAACATCATCAAAATTTTAATGACTTTTAAATAATTATTAAAAAATTTAAAGGCTCGACATGCAATTAATCATATTTCAAAATAAAATGAGATTGTAATAATGGTTCGTGGAATAATTTCTTCTAATTTTATTTTGAAATATGATTAATTGCATGTAAAGCCTTTGAGATTTTTAATAATTTTTAAAAAGTCATTAAAAAATTAGTGGTGTTTAGAGGCATGCATCACCCGTACTAGACTCATCCGAACATATATAATCTTATATTCATCTTGAAATTATTAAAAAAATACACATAACATTTTTTTAGTTTTAATTATTAAATAAAAAGTTTATTGATGGTGTTAAAAGAACAAACATTACACACATATAGAGATCCTTTGACATATAGGGAATGATTCTAATTCCTCTTTAAATTTTATATTATACATATACATAAGTCTAAGAAGAGCCACTATTCTTTCTTGGAGTATAGAACAAAACTGGTCTTCCATCCCGTGATTGAGTTGGTCTTGCATTTGCTTCAAATCCCTATAAAAAAAGAAGATAATTTAGAAACCCTTGAAGTTATAAGTGAAAGGTTGTCCTAATACGAAGGAGATGAGAATTCTTATAATAGGACTCAAACTTCACTTGGAATTAGGGGTGAGAATCGATCGGTTCGGGGAAGGTTTTATATTTTTCATTCCGTCCCAATATTTGCGAGTACGGTTTTAGGTAATTCCCATTATATATTTCGGTAATTTTTTCGTCCCAATACCCATCGAATCCCCACGGTTTTCAGAGAATCCACATCCCAAAAGTTAAACAAAATTTACTATTTTACTAACGAAAATATATGGTCGATTTTAATTTACATGTCATATACTCAATACACTTAAACATATGGTTGAAGGACTTGATCAAAAAACATATGGTTGAAGGGGAACAAGGTTTTTGTGTAAAATGAACGACATAAATAGAGAGATAAATAGATTATATAATTAACAAAAAAAATGGTAAATTACTAGAGAGGTCACCCAAACTTAATAAGGTTTAAACAAAAGACACAAATATATTGGTAATAAGATAGATCTATATATATGTAAATGAGAGTTAATTTTATATATTTTGTAAAATATCAGGGATATTTGTGGATATTTTTTGGAGATCCCCACAGTTATTTATACGGTTACGGTTCGGTTATCCTCACGGTTCGGATATAACAATTCTCGCCCCATCCTCATTTAAGCTTCAATGATAAAACTTCCCCGTCTCTACCCCAGTGGGTGAAGGTTTTGATTATTCCCCATCTCTATCCTAGTGGGTGAAGGTTTTGATTATTCCCCTTCTCATCAGTTTGGATCCTTACAATTTTCGAATATTCCAAACCCAATTCTAATTATAGTTGAAATGAAACAACATGGCATACCAAGACACACAAAAGTTTTCAATAACAAAGTTTCATTCTTTCTCACCCATCTTCTTATATTCGGCGATGTTCTATAAAAAATATAAAAAGAGATATAATCGTCTTATACTATGTAAAATTTGAAAGTTATATATATTTTTAAATAGTTGGATGAAATTAAATGGATGACTAAGATTAAAGTAGAAAATGTGAAATTATCTCGTGAAAAAAAAATTTAACCATTTATTATCCTCATCTAACGCTTCAAAAAAGTGTAAAAGTAATTGCGCTTTACACAGTATAAATTGATCTTAATCCATATGAGATTTCAAGTTTTACACTATATATGTAATATATATATATATATATATATATATATATATATATATTGATAGTGTAAAAAAAGTATACAATCCTTGTTTAACATCTAAAACTTAAAACCCTAAACATAAACCATAGACTCTAAACCCTACAACTTATACCCAAAATAGTAAACTCTAAACTAAACCTTTAATCCCTAAATTTGACAAGCACGTGTAAGCTATACGGACCGTGTATCAAAAATTTTCTTATATATATATAGGCGGTGGAAACTGAAAGTTTCCACAAGCGCCATAGTTTAGGGTATAGAGAGTTAGTTTAGGGTACATGGTTTAGGAGTTTAGGTGTAGGGGTTTAGAATTTAGGGATAGTTGTTTCAATTTAAGGTTTATGTTTATAATTTAAGATTTATAGGTTAAAACCTAAATCCTCACCATATTACCCTAAAAACTAAACTCTAACCCATAAACCCTAAATTATAACTCTAAACCTTAAATTAAAACAATTATCCCTAAATTATAAACCCCTAAACCCTATACCCTAAACTAACTCCTTGTACCCTAAAACTAAGGCGCTTGTGAAAACTTTCAGTTTTCACCGCCAGTGTATAGGATATTAATCTTATATATATTTATATAAACAATTTGAAATGTAAGGAATAAAAAATTCGATTTAACTTGAATATATACTCGATCATTTTATTTAGATTTGAGAATATGTACTCGTTTTTTTGTTCAATTTAAGATTGAGATTTAAGAAACACTTACATCATGAACAACATCCCTCAAAGCCCTTAGTTGATCCCTGGAAACTGTCCTCACCTAACATAAGAAACCCTAGGAAATTATTCTAAGTTTCCATATAAATATAATAATATGATGTTTGTTGTATACATAATACTATCATGAAATTTGTTGAAGGGAAATACCTTGTTGATAATTGTCCAAACAACACCCTCACTACATGGAGGAACTGTAAGTGAACCAATGTATCTGAAGTACTTTCTGCTACCAAACTTGATATTTCCTGGATTTACAATCCCCACATTCCTCTCTTCATCTCCCACTGCTTTTATGTGGTGAAACAACTGCAACAAGGAAATTTAAAAAACTAAAACGTTAAAAGCATAGATCTCGTGTTCGAGTCCTTGGAAATGCAACAATGTTAAACACTTGATGGGAGATTTTCATCTTCCTTGAGATAAGTTTATGCTTAAACTGTTAAACAGATAAGTTAAAGACAACCATGGTCGATAAAAAAGCATTCAATTAAGCTGTTAAGCAAGCATACCCTAGAGAGGAAGGAATCCGGTCGGCCGTATTTGTAAACAATTGCAATAACTGCTATCTCTCCACGATCACTTACATGAACTATGTGGAGCTCCATCTGATACCTGTTTAACAAAATAATATTGGGAGAAAAATACATAAATGTATCATATGAGAGCTATAGCTATACGTGCGTGCGTATGTGCGTGCGTGTGAACACAGAGAATACCTAGTTCCATTGAATGTGTGTTCGGATGGTGAATGCCAATGACACTGAAGAAGTTTATAATAAGTGCCGTTTATATTAATTTTCCCTGCATATCCTGTCCACCTTACCTGATTCACCATCCACGACAGTTAATAGATTGTCCACTTTTTCGAATCGACGGATTTAAGCATAGTTTTACCGTAATGTCATGTCCTCGGTTCTTGAGAACAGCAGGAGCAGGTTTATAGTCCCTTTTTAACTTCCCCAGACTAGGAACAACTTGTAGTTTTCCAGCACGAAGATCTATAGGGGACTGCAGTTTTCCAGTGCCACAAGGTTTCCAATGTGGCTCTAATTTGCCCCAGTCCTTTGGCCCCTTTCCAGTTCCTTCTATGTAAGTAAACGGAGTTTCATTCTCTGTCCAAAACAAAAAATATATATTTATTGTATTTATTTAAACAACTGTCGAAATAATAACGGCAAAATAACAAACAATCACAAACTGAAAATAAAACAAACACCAAAATTTACATGAAAAACCTAAAAAAAAAAACTAAGGGCAGAAAAGAAGAAAATTTTACTATATCGAAAGAGAAATTGCAACTTAATATTTAACTTTTAATCCCTAATATCTTTAGTTGGTTACAAACGAAACTTGCATAGATGCAAACTAAGTTTTTAATTTTCCAACACATATAGGGATGACAATTGGGCGGGGCGGGTGCAGATACCCCCTCCCCATACCCATACCTAGGGGTGGGCATAATTACCCGACCCGATTGACCCGGCCCAATTACTCGACTGGGTCGAGTACCTGACTTGGTAATTTTTCGGGATACAGGCCGAAAGTTTTCTCTTATCGGGTACCCGACCTGACCCGATAAATTTTAATATATGTTTTTTATATTTTAAATTATATTTTTATTTTAAGTTTCTTAATATTTTTATTCTAAAACTAAGTTTAAATCCCTAAATTGTTTCTATGTTTGTATCATATACTTTTAAGTTAATTTTTTTAAAAAAATATTTTTGTGTTTAACATATTATTTTTTAAAAACTTTAGAATTAAAAAAATAAAAAAATATAAACTGGGTACCCGAATGTGATGGGCTGGGACACAGGCCGAACAATGAAGTACCCGGATGAACCGGGTACCCGACAATGCTTACCCCTACCCATACTCACTTGAAATTTTTATATCCACCACCTACCCACCACCCACGGAGGGTACCATTTTTCAAATCCACACCCGCCCAAGTAGGTACATTACCAAATCCACCTCCACACCCACTACCTAACTGGGTGCCCACCACCCAACACGTACCCGCTCGTACCCACTTGGCAAGCAACCACTAATATCGAATTATGTCAAAATAAACTATAGACTTGTGTAAAAAAGAGTAAAACTTCACATATTTTATTGATTGATCAAGTGCATATATATATATATATATATATATATATATATATATATATATATATATATATATATTGGTTAGGATCAACTTACATTGTGTAAAATTCAATTACTTTTACACAGTTTTTGGACAGTTGGATGATGGTAATTAATGGCTCAGATTATTTCCTTATCTTTTTTTTCAAGTGATAATGTTCCCATTTTTTACTATTAATCTCATACATCCATTTCCCTTATCCAATGGTCCTAGATTAGTGTAAAACTAAATGAGTTTTACACCATGTAACTTGATCTCATCCCATATATATATATATATATAAATTTAACTACAACTAACTATAGCTAACTTAATTAAAGCACATTTATGCTGGTATAAATTTTACTTAACTATATTTAACTAACTAATTATGGTAGACAATTGTAAAAAATGTTTATACCTTAAGATTTGGTTAAATTATAAGGCACGTTCTTTAAAATCTTAGGGTTTACAGAATTTTTTGTAAACTTATTCCTAAATTCATAATGGTCTGAAATTTATATGGTGGGTAGTTAGTGGGCGGGACGGGCAGATGCAGGCGGATACGGTGCGTCTAAAGTCTTAAATTCATCACCTACCCACCAATTACCCACCAAATTCATACCCATCCCGCCCCAACCGGGACGGGTGCGGAATCCGCAAAACTGTATTCGTCTGCCATCTTTAAACACATATCCAAAGAGAGAAGTAGAGTTCCACACAAATTTGATCAACTCCGTTATATATATCCGAGCAGCAGGGACGAAGCTAGGATTCAATGTTGGGAGGGGCAAGAGTCTATTAAACTATTAAATCTAAAAATTGGGAGGGACAAAAGCCTTATTTGATTAACATTTAAACTAAAAAAGACTAAAAATACAATTATACCAAAAAAATTGGGAGGGGCAACAGCCCCTCCCACACACTACATAGTTCTGTCACTGCCGAGCAGGCTTCCACTTTTACCACTGCTTCTTTATATATATATCGGGTAAGTTCAAAATAGAATTTGGATCCTATCTCTAAAAACAACAACGAAGAGTTTCAAGGACAGAAAACTGTTCCTTAATTTGGTGCCAAATTGGTTGTGAAATAAATTAAAAGCATGATATTTCTCTTCATTTGACTAACTTCGGTAAAAACGGGTAAAAATTTTCTGCCTTTTAATTATGCCCTTTTTTATGCCCCACACTAAAAACTATTTAAAAATTAAATTATAAACTCCAATTCTAATTTTCATATCCTAAAACCTTAAACCCTACACCTTAAAAAAATACACCATACCTCTAATTTTCTAAATCCTAACCCTAAACCCTTAATTTTAAACCCTAAAATCATTATTTTAAAATGGGGCATAAAAAGAAGCATTATAAGGAAGCAGACGATTCCATATGTAAAAACATGTACAGATTCTTATATTAACAAATATTACTCACCGCTATCCTAGATTTCTAATTATGATTCATTCAGGAACAGGCAGCCAGCAATATATAAACAAAACAAAACCATTAAATAATTATCCAAATAATATTATGTTATTGGAATTGATTGAGTTATCAAATATATCTACATAAAGAAAAGAGTGAAAGGTGGTCAACTTCGACGATGATGATGAGAACTTAAGACGTAGGAGAATCTCATATCAACTTAAACATGTTAAACATGTGATATATTTCTTTAAACATGTGAAAAATGTTTTTTTGATAATGGAAAAGGGAGAGATTGTTCAGAATCGAACCCGGAACCTAACATATAAACGGATGGGGAAAGGGTGTGAAAACAGTAAAAAAAACATAAGCAGGGATGGGAAAAATGAATTGATAATACAAAGTTTTCTTACACTAGAAAGAATGTTTTATTATGAATAAAAAAGGAGAAAATCCATATTTGATATGTCTTGTGAAGAAATAATAACAATTAAGCAAAGAAGAAGAAGAAGAAGAAAAGATCAAACATACCAACTTCATCAGAAGATGCAATGGCTATTGGAATGAAGCAACAAAGAGAAGATATGAGAAGAATGAGAAAAGTGATGGATCCTCCATAGCTGTAAGAACTCTTCATATATGTTGTCTTTTGTCTTCTTATTGTCTTAGTTTGCTGACAAACATTCATTTGCAATGAACACATTTATAGTGGTGGGTGGTGCAATGTGCTTGTGTTTCTTTGTTTGGTTGGTATTTCTTGTTTTTACTACTCTTTTAGTTATTTCCATGAAACTGTATCTCGGTTCATTGTAATATTTGGAAAGAAATTATTAATCATATTACAATGATTTTGTTCACTATTTTTCGTTTGCAACTCATTTATTGGACATACTGTTTCCTTGCATGCTCATAGTAGGTGAGAAATTAAGGATAATTATTTCCCCATTCATGGAAAGAATTACCTCCACACGAGGCAACATACATGCCTAATTTTTTTCTTTTTGAAAATAACATACATGCCTAATTTTTTGTCGTGTGATTTGGTTCACAAAATATATCATTACAATGATAATATTATTTTTTTTCCAGAAAATCATTGTCGTATTTAGTTTGTGAGCATTTCTTCTCATATGATAATTGTACATGACTAACAATGTCAATTGTTCACGGAAAATGATCGGAATGTCATTCTCAATGACGGATGCAAGTGCATCTTAGGGTGGGCTCTCATGTCCACCTTGAATTTTTTAAACTTCTCACGTTTAACTTCAATTTTCTCAACTTTTGAGTTAGTCCTTAATTTTATTTTTAATATTTATAAGTTGTGCCCACCATAAATTTTGAGATTCTATGTGTGTCCACCCTAAAAAATATTTCTAAATCTGCCACTGGTTATTCTCATCCATTTTATTGATGGTGAATAATGACCGACATTTTAGACCATATTTTCCATATAATAATGTGCCTTTTTCATATGGATCCTCTTTTCTATTGGTTTATTTTCAGCCTCATCCTAAATTTTTTAGGATAGTTCTTCTACGTTCGACGAGCACCACTATCGATGAGCACCCATAAATTAATTTATAAAAAATTTAAATCAAAAGTACTTAATGCGTAACTATATTTTTTAAAAATTAAAAATGAAATTTAATTAAAATACCTAGGATTCTTTGATTTGGGGATAGATTATTTTGATTAATAATGTTTAAAACAAAATTAAAATTAAGAAAATGTATTTTAATTAAATTTCACTTTTAATTTTTTAAAAAATTATAATTATGCATTAAGTACTTTGGATTTAAAAAAATTTATAAATTAGTTTGTCGGTGCTCGTCAATAGTGGTGCTCGTCGATGCTCGTCAAGCGCTTTAGAATTTTCCAATTTTTTTTATCTTCAATGTTGTCTTTTTTTTTATTATTTTTTTACTTTTGACAATGAAATTAAGGAAAGATATTTTGTTTTAATACTCAAAAGGAAAGATTATTTAGTTGAGATTTTGGGGTTTTTTTACATGATGCTCGTTTAAAAGAATCTTTTTTTTTAATACTCGTTTAAAAGGATCTTAAATTAAAGCGTTTAAACCATATTCTTTGAAAATGAAAACTTTTATTGACACCTGAAAATTTTAAGGATTAATCATGTCATTATATATATAGTTAGAACAACTAAACCATGTCATTTGTTTAAGGAATAATCATTTGTTTTCATTTTTGACAATGATCATATTTAGTAAACAAAGTTTTGAATTAAAATTAGAGGATTGAATCATATTTAAAGTTTTGACTAATCAAATTCACTAATTCAATTTTTTGTCAAAAAAAAAGATTGCAACAACAAATTGAGATGAATTTTCTATAACTAAATAAGTTGAAGGGATCAGATTTTCTTGTTCAGAGTATTCGGGGATGGAGTTAGGATCAAACATTGAGAGGGGCAAGAGTCAATTAAGCCTTTAAATTTAAAAATTGTGAGGGGAAAATGCCTTACTTGACTAATATTTAAACTAAAAGGACTTAAAATGATATTATACCAAACTTTTTTTGGGAGGGGTAACAACATCTCCCAACCACAACATGACTTCGTTTATGGGAGTATGAATATAAGAGTTGTAAAGACACTTCTTCTTTATTATTCTCGTAAATTTATATTGTATTTAAATAACATACATATATTTTTGAATTAAAACATATTCTCATATATAATTTAAATAATCGTTTTCCCTTCAAATAGTTGAATTTAATACATATATTTCAAATATTGTTTAAATTTAATAATTAATAAAATAATATTAAAAAGATAGTTCCGTAAATGAGAAATAATATATACATCCTTCTGCTTCTTAGGTAAATATAAATCAATTTTGGAGGTAAATATAAATCAATTTATCCAAAATATATTATATATACATCATTCAAATATTCTTAGTAATATTATCATAAAAAAACATTAATTTTCATAATCTTATATATATATATACTAAATATTAATAACCAACAAACTATTCAAACAAGTATTGAATATAATAATATACATATATGTCATTTTACTTATTTAAATAAGCAAACAACTATCAATTAATTTTATCAAATACTACTATACAATCAATTAGTCAAATCAAATTAATTAGTATAATCCACTATCATTTAAAGCAATTCACTATCAACTATCTGCTAGTTGTCAAACATGATCAATACAATTTTTTTATGAATTCTTGATAAACTATTTAAAATGTTAATAATTTAATTAATAAACTAAACAATTTTTATTTTAATAAATTTATTTTTAAACATTGTATAATATATTAATAATATGTTAAATATGAAATTATTGAAAAATTCAAATTATGTAACGGATATATATATATATATATATATATATATATATATATATATATATATATATATATATAACGATTTGATAAATTTTGTTTCAAAATAATGTTATATTCTTCCAACCAACATTGCAATCTTTCATTTATACCAAATAAAGTAAAATGTAACTTCTCAATATACTCATGAACTTTTTCATATAATTTATGTTTGTGGAGTTGAAGTTTGGGGTTCTGTTACTATTGTCGTCTCTTGCTTCTTCATCAGTAATTTTTGTTGAATTTTTTATTTTCTTTGCTCGGCAAATAGAATTTTTATTAGAATTAAGCCGAACCAACTTATGTGCCTCATTAAAAACCTTCCTAAACCTAATGGAAGAAAAGAGTACACATAAGTCGGGTAGGGTAAAAATAATATCAGGCAAGAACACATGAGAATAGATGATAGTACGAAAGGGCCACAAAATTCGCAAACCAAATAACCAGAAACAAGAATTAACACTACACCAATCTCCCCATAGAAACTAAGTTTGTCGCCAGTCAAAAAACCAACACCGGTTGAGCCTTCAACCAAAAGAACCAACTGAAATTTGACGCAAGGGTCTTAACCACAACAGTGCTATCCCTCGTATAGCTCACCTACAACGAACGTCACAAGAGAACGCCAGGTAAGGAGAAGTTTTACTACCACGCTTTGAACATTGTTTCCATGTTTAATCCCAATTTTGCCAAGTGGTCAGCCATTGAATTACACTTCCTAGGTGTATACACAAAAAAGACTTTGCCGATATCTCTCCATAAGTTGTCTATTTCTTCAAACAACTGCCACCATTTCCACGGTCTTGAAGGAGTATACAAGATCCAATTTAGAGCAACTTGAGAGTCAGACTCAACTAAAAGAGGGGTCGAACCTATCAGTCCCGCTTTAGAGAAAATCTGAAGAGCAGTTTTGATCGCAAATAATTTAGTGAAATCGGAACCATGGTGTGGGATTGGACCTGAAAACATAGCCTTGAGTGTCCCACTTGCATTGCGCAGAATGCCACCACATCCAGCCGTAGCAAAACTTGCAGGACCGTCCACGTTGAATATCAGAGATTCATCGCAAGGAGAAAACCAGGTAGATGAAGATGTCCCAGGAGAGTGTGCAGAGATACAAATCAAAGGATTAACCTACCAGCAGTTTTCGTTCATCACAACATCCATTTTGGTGGCCTTGCACCAAATGAGGGCTCTCATTTTTTAGACAAAAAGTAGGTCCGTGAAATTTATGGTTTTATTCTGAAAAAGCTTCCCGTTTCTAGCTAACCAGAGACTTCAAAAAGCAGCAGCTACACAAATTAACCACACTGAATTCAATCTGCCTCCCCAGTGTATTTCGAGGCAAAAGTTAATGAAATCCTCTACTCTAATATGATTCGGCCATTGGATCTTCCACCAGCTACAAAATTGTTTCCAGAAACTCACTACAAACCTACAAAAGATAAAAAGATGATCCGATTCTTCTATATCTGAACCGCACCAGGGGTAAAAGAGATGTGCATCGTTCATTAAAGTTCTCTTGTGCCTTAAAAAGTCATTCGTAGGCAGTCTCTTTATAATTAACATCCACAAGAATTTTCTGACTTTTGGTGGGACTTTAAGTTTCCAGACTTTGTCAAAATTGAAGGTAGAATCTTCGACATTAGAACTGACCAGTAGCTCTGTGAATTTCTTGCACCTGCTGTCTCATGGATCCAAATTAGTCGATCAGAAACTTCGCTCTTCACCTTGAAAGCTTGGAGAGAGTCTTTGATTCTGTTAACAACTGCCAATTCTCGATCAAGTAACGGTCTTGTAAAATAATCAACCCAATCTAGAGATTGCCACTCACTATTGCCTAAAATTTCAAATACCGTGACTCGTTTCCTGGCCACCAAATGGTAGAGGCGACAGTAGATAGTTCTCAAGGGCTTTAGCTCACACCATGTGTCTTCCCAAAAGAGGATTGTCTTACCATCACCCAGCTGCCACCTAAAAGACTCAGTGTTCATCCATGTACCAACATCCTCACGTGACAGGTTCTTCATTATTCCTCTCCAAATGCTAGATACCTCTTTTGAGTTTTCAATTTTCGGTCTCCAGGTTGACAAGATTGGTCCATATTTATGATGAATGACTTTTCGCCAAAGCGCCTCCTTTTCAGTAGCGAAACGCCATCCTCATTTTGCAAGGAGAGCTTTATTTTTAGCATCTAGATATATGACTCTAGCACCCCCTTTGTTTTTTGGTAAACAAAGTCTACCCCAATCTACTCGAGCCAATTTGGGTGAACCACCACTGATTTTTCCCCATAGAAATTCTCTCCTTATCCGATCAATTTTCTTCAAGACTGCTCTAGGAATCACGAAGATGGACATGAAATATAGCGGAAGAGCTGAAAGGACATAATTAATAAGGACAACTCTGCCAGCAAATTAAAGTGATCTTCCTTTCCAGCCAACTAGCTTGCGTTGACAACGCTCTATAATAGGGTCCCATGTTGCTACTTGCCTAGGGTCGGAGCCCAAGGGAATTCCAAGGTAAGTGAAAGGAAGTTCCAATATCGAGCACCCACAAATATTAGCCAATACATTCAGAACATCAGCTTGAACGCCCACCCCAACGATCTCAGACGTTTTGAAGTTGAAACTAAGACCAGAACATACCTTGAAGCATCTCAGTAGCTTTTTCACGTTTTTGAAGTAGCATTTTTCTGGTTGCAAGAAGAGTATTGTATCGTCAGCGAATTGGAGATGAGAGATGGAAATTAATGGTGCAACCTCACTAATCCCCAGATTGCCCTTTTGATTCTGCCTTCTCCAAAAGTTGGTGGAGAGCCTCTATAACTATAATGAAGAGGAATGGGGACATCGGATCACCCTGCCTTAATTCGCGCATCATTTTGAACTCTTTAGTCAGAGAACCGTTCAATAAAACTGAGACCTTGGCAGTAGATACACATTCCCAAATCCATTCTCGCCACTTTTTACCGAATCCCATTCTATCTTGGACCATGTCGAGAAAGTCCCATCGCACGCAGTCAAAAGCCTTGGAGAAGTCCAGTTTCAAGATCGCTCATCCTTTATTGTTAGTTTTAGATTTCAGTAATGGATAACCTCGTTTGCAATCAAGATCCCATCAAAAATTTGCCTTCCTTTCATGAACGTGCATTGAGTATCGTTGATTAATTTATTCATCACAGCACTGACCCTTCTTGACAATATTTTTGTAACAATTTTGTACAGGGAGTTAACCAAGCTAATTGGTCGGTATTCTGATATGTTGGAAGGGCTGGAAGTCTTTGGGATGAGAGTGAGAAAAGAAGAGTTTATATTTCTTTCAAGTTTACCATACTTAAAGAAGCTCTCCAGCAGCCTCTCTAGATCCTTATGTATTAGATTCCAGCTTTTCTTGAAAAATAGTGAGTTGAAACCATCAGGCCTAGGTGTTTTGGTGTCATCGCTGCTCCAAACGGCTTCTTTGATTTCTTTCATTGAAAATGGGGATTCCAAGAGTTTAGCCTCATCCTCAGAAATTCTAAAGAAGTCAAGTTCGAAGATAGCAAACCAATCTCTCTTTTTGCTACTGAAGTGCTTATGAAAATGGTCGTAAACCTTTTGTTTAAGTTTGGCAGGATCTTCTTCCCCAGTTACCCCCAGATTTGCACCCAAAATAGCTTTTCTTTTGCTGCGGATTTTAACGGCTTTATGGTAGAAAGTAGTGTTTCCATCGCCATTTCTTAGCCAATTCATTTTGAATTTTTGCCTCCAAAGATCTTCCTTTGCTTTGAGGGAGTCCCACAAAATCTGTTTACAGTGTGTAAGTTCAATCAACAGTTCTTCACTTAAGAGACTAATATCTCCCAGTAATTCAATTTCGTTGATTCGCTTCACCATATCTTTCGCCTTCTTTTCGAAATCATTACAAGCTTCCTTATTCCACTTCTTTAGTGACATCTTGACTTTCTTGAGTTCATTGCTCAGATTAGTAGTGCTGAACTCTGTAGAAACATTTGCTTCTTTTACAATTTTGGCGAAGCCTTCTTGGTTTGTCCAGGCACTGATAAATTTGAAAGGCCTCGGCCTCTAGTCTACCTTATCCAGAGAGAGAAAAATAGGGATGTGGTCCGACACTGTTCTTGGCAGTGCTTTTAACAGTGCATCTGCATTATCAAGCAGCCAATTCTCCTCGACAAAGATCATATCTAGTTTACTTCTCCTATTTTTGGGACCATACAAAGTAAACATTCTCCCGATCAAAGGAAGGTCAAAGAACTTACAGTTGTTTATGAAGGAGTTGAAATCTTCCATTCTGGCGCAATGACCCCTAACACCTCTCTTATCTTCCATGTTTCTAATCATGTTGAAGTCACCCCCAAGAACCAGCAAGATTGTGAAGTCAATTTCAAAGAGGTAATGTCTGCCCACAGAAGTATTTGTCTGGGAATAGAACAAGGTGCGTAAACGTTTGCTAACACAAGGTTCAGATCGTTTTCTACCCAACAACCATCAATAACTAGGACATTTTCTTTGTTGATGCAAGTTCTTGCGCAGAATTTACTTTTATCCCAAATGGTTACTAAACCCCTGACTTATCGTTTGAACCAATAAACCTGAAGTCAAATTTATCATCATACCAGAATTTACTGATGAAGTCATCCGATATTGCCTCCTTTTTGTTTCTTGGATAAAAGCTACATCGATGTTGTTCTCCCTTATAATCTTCCTTACTTCGGTAATTTTTACCCTCGAGCCAATTCCCCTAACGTTCCAAGATAGTAACCTCATAATCTTCTGGCCACCTTTTACGATTATCTTGATTCTTCCAGAAGAGCTAATTCCTTTACCACTTCTTCCTCAGAACCGATAATCCATATCCCCAAATCTTTTCCGAGCGTGAGAGCTTTTCGTGCTTTCTTGGTCAGTAACTCCCATCTTGTTTTCATGCCCGAGTCTGATAGTGATTTTTCCTCCGGATCAATAGCAGTCGCATTTCTCCCCTTCTTTTTTGTCTTCTTCGGCCGGTTACGTTTCTTTTGATCTTTTGAAATTGGAGAATTGTTGAGGGGATATGAAGAGGATTTAGGGATTTCCGGGTTGGCTGAGTGGGAGGGGAACACTATTTCAGGCAAGTTTGACGCAGACCCAACAACCATGCGATTAACTTTAGAGAGGTCTTCAGAGGGGTAATTATTCAGCTTGTCGATACTATCAGCCCAAGAGGTAGGATCTAGATGTGCACCATCTATTTTTTGGATGCAAACCCGGGCCAGATCTTCTTTTTAAAGCCCATAGCTATCATATCTCTCATAGCTTGACAACTATAATGGTCTGACTCGATATTAAGGCCCACGTCGTCATCCTCTCTTAGCCCAATGTCTACAACAGAGGCCCAGTTTGAAACTCCCAACGCAATTTCCATGTTTTCCACATTTGCGACTGGGTCGGGAATTAAATTTTAGGAATCAAAGGTAGGGATCTCAGAACGTTCCATTCCCTGAGTATTGACGCAATTATTGATTTTTTCTCCCAAGACTTCTGACAAGCCAACGTGCATGTCCCATTAATCTCCTGCGTAGAAGCGCCGACGTTGAATATATTCCCCATGCAGCTTAATGATAACGATTCATCTTCCATCTTCTTTGGGAAAAAAACCCATGGTTTCCTGTGAATTGCTCCGGTAAGATTCCGATGAGTTTTCCGACGAGGTTATATCCATATCCTCCCTCTTTTCCTGGCATGATCGATCTTTACTTCTGTAAATCTTGATATCCTCCTTCCAATCTGTAAGTCCCAGCTCCGTGGTTTGGATGAGGAGGCACTCTCAACCCACTTCAAGTTCTAGAGTTTCTTCAATTTTTTGTTTTTGATTTGTTAAGATAAGGAGATTAACCTTTTCATCATTACTACTGGAAGAGGCATTTTCGCCTACTGCTAATAGAGACCCAAACATTTCCGCAATATTTTTCTATGTAGCATAATTCCAATAGTGCAGTGGGATTCCTCGAAGTTGAACCCAGGTTGCCCTTTCCGGGACTCTGAACGATTCTGACCATGGTTCGATTTCAGAGAAGATTTCTAGGAGATATGACCATTTGAGATCCTCAAGTAGCTGAAAGAGTTCTAAGTCATTTATCTCAAGTAGGAATTTTAGGCCTCCCAAGTATTTTACTTCGATCTCGCCCAAACTCCAATCATGTAGTCTTTCTTTTACACGAGAGGTACTGCAGATAATAGCCATTGTCCCAACTAGACATTTGTTTAATCTGGTAAGTTGTTCTTCCTCAACGAAGCCCTTAATACTCCTGATTTTCTTCACTGATTGGCTATCTACGAACATGATGTCGGATAACTCTGGACCATTGTTTACTCCAGCTTGTATTTTTTGTTTGTCTCTAATACCCTTCGAATCGCTCGTCCCAGCTTCATTAGTCTTTGCAGGTTCAAAACTGCCTCTCTCTTGATTCGCTTTCCTCCAGTAAGATGTCCTCGTTACATTTCTTGCTTCACAGACGAAGATTTTGTAGCCAAACAGTTTGAAGCCATTGAGTCTTTCGATCCCCCTAATTGCGTCTGCCTTGTTTGAAAATCTCATGAAGCTGAACCTCTTCCCAAATCTGTCAAGCTTTCTGGCAATGAACGAATCTACGATGTCTCCGTGCCTCCCAAACACATGTCTTAGACCCCTCCAGTGTAGCGTCGGTGGTAGGTTTTGCACGAACAGTGTAACTACTTCTCCGACTGAGCTTCTTCCATTTCCTCCAAAAGAGCTTCCTCCATAACTAAGACCGTTGCTCCTCGCCAGTGGCCTCCGATCACCCAGTGTCACGGGTTCGTCATTGCCGTTAGATTTGATGGTTAAATTACAAGAGAATACTCTTAACCATTGGATATATGGTTATGAGCTATTGTGTTTTCTCCTCTTATTTTACCGTGGAAATTTTGGTATGATAAGCAGCTCTACATATCTAACTACCTTATCACATGGACGGTTTCTCCATGTCTGGCATGTCTTTCATCTTAATGTTAGTGGGCAGTTTCCACTAACACACATTCAAGTAACTTCTTGGTCGGCTATCCTTGGCTATATAAAGGAGGAATCGTTTTCATTTGGTTCTTTTCCCTTCACTGTTTTTTCTCTCAAAGTTTGCGAGTTCATTCCATTTCCAATGGCTACAAATTTGCACGCAATGATGGCTAACCTCCACTTTACCGACAAGGAGAAAGCTGCCCTTCTTGAAAGTACCTCGTCCGATGAAGTTTCGATGGCAGCGGATGTGAAATTCGGTTTGGTTGGTAAGGTGATCACACCCCGTTTGATTAATACTAACACATTCATCCGTGTGTTTTCTAGTATTATGGTAGATGATAATGTGGAAATAATGGCTCTTAAGTCGGGGATTTTTCTTTTCAAAGTCCCTACCGAGTTGAACCTTGAAAGCCTTCTTAGGCGTGGCCCTTGGTTGTTCGATGGGGAGCCTATTGCTATGACATTGTTCCGGCCAGCTCTATCCCTTGATGAATACATGTTCGAAACAATGACTTGGTGGATCCGGGTTTATGGTTTGCCGTTGGATAAGATGACTATGTCCATGGCAAGCAAAATAGGTGCATGTTTTGGTGAGCTTGTTCACGTAGATTGCCGACAAATCAATGGAAACTTGGGGGATTACTTCTGAGTTAAAGTCGAGTTGAACATCACTCAACCTCTCTTACGTAGGGGTGGGAATTGTCGGGTACCCAGAAAACCGGGTACCCGGTTCGTCCGGGTACCTCTTTAAACGGCCCGTGTCCCGGCCCATTAAATCTGGGTACCCGGGATTCGGGTACCCGTAAAATTCGGGTACCCGGATAATCGGGTACTGGGTTCATATTTTTTTATTTTTTTTATTTTAAAATTAAAAAAATCATATGTTAAACACAAAAAATATTTAAAAAAAATTAAACTTAAAACTTAAAAGAATATAATACAAACATAGAAAAAATATAGGGATTTAGACTTAATTTTAGAGTGAAAATATTAAGAAATATAAAATAAATATATAATTTTAAATATAAAAAATATATATTAAATTTTATCAGGTCGGGTCGGGTACCCGGTAAGGGAAAACTCTCGGCCCGTGTCCCGGGAAATTTGCCGGGTCGGGTACCCGGCCCGGTCGGGTAATTTTTTTTCGGGAATTACCTGCTATTTTTGTTTCGGGTAGTCGGGTTTTCGGGTCAGGTCGGGTCAATCGGGTCGGGTATTTTCTCCCACCCCTACTCTTACGGATGGTGATGTTGCCTAATGGTGAGGATGGTCCGAGAATTTGTCTGATTCAATACGAGAAGTTACAGAAATTTTGTTACTTTTGTGGTGTCCTTGGACACGAGGTGGAGCTTTGTCCTCAAGAGGTTCCAAAGAATGAGGCCCTTCCGTATGGGCCATGGTTATGTGTCCCCGTTGAGACTAGGATGCCGAAACAACGAGCAAGGAGGGGAATTGTTGCTGCATGGGAGATTGAGGTGCAGCCTCATGTTCCCAATGCCCCAACTTTACCGGCACCGTCCAATGTTCCATCCTCGAGCACGGCTGCTCCATCTTTACCCGTGCAAGAGGTGGTGAATGCTTCTTTACCGGGTGCTATTGGAGGAGAGGGGTTGACCGTGGGTGAGTTGGATGCTCTTGATATTGATTTACCCGTCTTGGGTGATGATTCAGTGAAGACAGCCGAGATTATTTCCAAGCTACTCTCGGATGATGTTGTTCAATTGGTCGGGAGGAGGTTGTGGCTCCCTTTATTGTGACCGAGACTATTGAGAAAGTGAGTGATGGCAAGGCCCTTCCATCCAAGCCAAGTGCAACCATGGGCAAGCCGATAATGGCCAAAGAGATTCCGTACGATGCAACTAGGCACAAGGCTGCTCGACAAGTTGATGTACGTGCGGATGAAGTGGCAGCTAAGACCAAGGCCAAGGCCCCTATGGACTGTGGTGATCGTGGGAAATCGAAGGTGGGTTCGACCGAGGGTCTCGACAAAGTGGCTGCAAAATCCTTAGCCGAGGACAACATCACAATTGGGCAAATCATGCGCAACCGGGATGGCACCAACAAGAAGGGCTCATATGATTCCTTGGTGTCCGAGAGGGTGGCTAGTGACAAGCATGTGCATGGTGACAATGCACCCGATGTTGCCGGCCAACGCACCCCGAGTACCTTCTGACGCAAATCATTATCGGGTCGTGTTGAGCCTAATCCTACCGTAGTGGCAGAGATGGCAGCCGATGAGGTGAGTCATGGTGCAGTTCGTGACCGAGAGGATCCTAGCCGCAAGGCCAAGCGCAAGGACCATTCGAAGCACCGTCCCTCCTCTCATCCGAAGCGTTCCCGCTCGGGTGCTGATTTGATATTTCTACTTTAGACATTATTATTTCTACCACTGATTCGGCGAAGGCTGTTGGACAGCCCCGCCCGGCACATTGAAGGCTTTGATTTGGAATTGTCAAGGGCTTGGGAACACTTCGACAATTCGTGCGCTTGAGCGCTTTGAGGAAATTCAAGCTCCTAACTTTATCTTTTTATGTGAAACAAGAATGAAAAAATCCCGCATTGATCATGTTAGGCGGGTATTAGGATTTGAAGGTTTTATTTCTGTTGATGTTGGTCAAGCTTGTACTGGTTTGGCTTTGTTATGGTCTAATAATATTCAGTGTGTGCTTTCATCTTTTTCGAAGCTTCATATTGATGCATCTATCACTTGCAATGGTTCTACATTTCGATTTACCAGTTTCCATGGTACTTGCACCAACAAATCACAAACTTGGAATCTTATTACTCGATTGCATGCTTCATCGGATATGCCTTGGCTTCTCGGAGAGGACTTTAATGAGATCCTCTTTGATAATGAGAAACAAGGTGGTCGAAGACGTCCTAGAGGTGAAATTCAGCAATTTCGGGATGTACTTGATGCATCTAACTTATTTGATATTCCACCGGCACGTGGTTGGTTCACTTGGCATAAAACAAGTGCACATGTTATGTGTGAGAGGATAGACCGATTTGTTGCATCTTCTGTATGGATGGAGCAGTATGGGAACCATCGTGTTATCACTGAATTCACAGATGCTTCTGATAATTGCTTCTTGATTCTTGACACTGATCCGATTGCACATTCTCCTGCAAATAATCATAGTGATTATTTCAAGTTCGATGCTTGTTGGGCATCAGAGGATGCTTGCCGTGAGCAAGTTCTTCGTGGGTGGATGGGTCCTGATGGATCTACCCTTTCTAAAATTAAACAGGTTGGATGTGCTCTTGATTCTTGGCAGCAAGACAGATGACAACAATCCCAGGGCCGAATTAAAGCCCTCCAGAAACATATTGCAGAGTTGCTTGCTCATGCCAGTGATGATGCTGATTTATCATCTTTATCTAATGCAAAAGCTGAATTAAAGGCCTTGTTAGATAAAGAAGAGGCCTACTGGCTACAGCAGTCACGTGTACAATGGTTACGTGATGGTGATCGCATCACTAAATTTTTCCATGCTCGTGCTGTCGGGAGGAAAAAGAAGAATTTGATGCGTGGTCTTACATGGGATGATGGCCAATGGTACGACCGAAGGGCAGATATGCTTGGCATAGCTGAGGATTACTTTCATACTCTATATCAGTCAGACAGATGTACTCCGTCTTCGGAGATCCTGGATTGTATAGCTCCCACTATAACATCGTCGATGAATGATGTTCTTCTTGCTCCATTCACTAAGGAGGAGGTTCACTAGGCAATCATGCATATTCACCCCTCCAAGGCACCGGGAATAGATGGGTTACCATCTAGTTTTTACAGGAAATATTGGGACACCGTCGGGGATGATGTTCTCAATCTATGTCTTGACATACTATATGAAAGAGTTAGCATGGATGATGTTAACAAGACTGTCCTTGTCCTGATTCTGAAGGTTGATGATTCGGCATACATGCGGCAGTTTCGCCCGATTAGCTTATGTACCGTTGTGTACAAAGTCGTCTCTAAAGTTCTTGTCAACCATTTGAGACCGCTGATGCCGATTTACATTGATGAAGAGCAAGTTGCATTTGTTCTGGGACGTCATATCTCGGACAACATTCTTATTGCACATGAAATATTTCATTATATGTAATCATCGAAAAATGGCCCTAACAAGGGTTTTGCATTGAAATTGGACATAGAGAAGGCCTATGACCGCGTTGAGTGGTCTTTCTTAGAAGTTGTGATGCTCCGTCTTGGGTTTGCCCCTCAGTGGGTGTCCATTATTATGAGATGCATTACAACGGTTTCTTATCAGGTTCGTCTAAACGGGGTTCTCTCAGAGGTTATAATGCCTAGCCGAGGCATTCGTCAGGGTGATCCTTTATCACCTTTCATGTTTCTATTTTGTACACAGGGATTATCTGCTCTCCTACATCATGCCAAGCAACAGGGCACAATTAGAGGCATACGAACAAGTATGCGTGGTCTGTGTATCACTTATTTATTATATGCCGATGATAGTTTGCTCTTTGTTAAAAACTCAGTGAAGGAAATTGTTCGGGTTAAGGAAATCCTTGACATTTATTCAGAGTCTTTCGGGCAGAAAATTAATTATTCAAAGTTCATGATCTATTTCAGTCCTTCCACTACTCAGCAAAGTAGAGACAAATTTCAGGAGGCTTTCCCTATTACTGAAGTTGAAGACCTGGGTCATTATCTTAGGATGCCCCTTATCATTGGCAAAAATAAGTCAGTGAAATTGGGTTTTCTACTAGATCGAGTGGCGAAGCGTGTGCGTGGATGGACAAAGAACCTCTTATCCTATGGTGGGAGGGAGGTATTCCTTAAAGCTGTTGCGCAAGCTTTACCAACATATGTGATGACATGCTATTTATTACCTGACTGCTTGATCACTCAAATAGTTAGTGTTATGCGAAACTATTGGTAGGATGACGGGATGAGGATGGCCGATGATAGCTTGGCAGAAGCTTTGCACACCTAAGAGAGTTGGTGGTTTGGCTTTTCGTGACTTACACCAGTTTAACATTGCTTTACTAGGTAAACAGGTTTGGAGACTGTTGACCGATCCTGAATGTCTCGTATCTCATGTCCTATCTTGCAAATATTTTACAGGAAAATCTGTTCTTGATGCGAGACTTGGTGATGAGCCATCTTATGCTTGGAGATCTATACTCACTGCTCTACAGAAGCTTCGAGAGGGATTCTTTTGGCAGGTTGGCATGGATAGTTCTGTCCCTATTTTAGCTGCACCCTGGGGTGGTTCACATAGAGTTGCTTTATCTGATACATATGTGGACAGTACGATAACCCCTATCACCTGTGAAGAATTTATGATACCATCTTTTAACGGATGGGATGCTTTTAAAGTGAGACAGGTTTTTAACGCTGAGAATGCATCTGAGATATTGGCATGTCCTATTGCTAATAGATTAGGTGATATACTTGTTTGGGGTAATCACTCTAGTGGTACATATTCCACTAGATCAGGGTATGCATGGTTGATGAAAGAGTTTCATGGACCGGACGTTCCATCAAAGCTTTGGCACAAATTGTCAAGGCTTAAAGTGTTGCCGAAGACCCGAATCTTCATATGGAGGGTAACTCATGAGGCACTACCTGTCTATGGCTGCATCGGTGTACTTAGCTCTCCGGATGGCATTTGTCCTCTTTTCCAGTCTGATATTGAGACCGTTCTTCATGCTTTACGTGATTGTCCTATGACTAGGGAGGTGTTGCATTTGTTTAATCTTCCTGGTCGAATTATTGTGGATAGGTCATAGACTTCTCTTGATTGGTTAGAGCACTGCGAGGTGATCCTTCCTGCCGACAAATTCTCTGAGTTTGTCGTTTTGCTTTGGAACATATGGAACAGGAGGAATATTCTTGTTCATGACCAGAAATTACAGCCGGCTTTTCTTATAGCTGAGTATGCGCATCATTTGCATCGAGAGTTTAATGGTGCAACCATTACAGCTATACCTTCTGGTGTTCTTAGTCGGCCTACACAAGCAAATTGGGTGAAACCTCCGTCAGGTATGATTTCACTCACTGTTGATGGTATGTTCTAGGTGCATTCCAAGTCAGGAGCATTTGGCTTCCTTGCTCGTGATCATCATGGATTGGCTCTTGCTGGATGTGTACGTATGCTGCCGAGAGCAGAGTCAGCTGAGATGGTGGAGAGTCATGCTTTTTATGCGGCCATGTTGTTTGCTTTAGACCAAGGATGGACGAATGTACGCATAGAGGGAGATGCAGCAAATGTGGTGAACCAGTTGGTGAGCCGAGATGTTGGTAGATCCCTGCTAGCACAAAGCTTGGTCGAGGCTAGAGAGACATTGCGAGTCAACCCCCAGCTTAGGGTCGCGTTCATTCCCCGATCGGCCAATGAAGCAACGCACACCTTAGCTCAGTGGGCATTCAATGAACATCGATGTATTTATTTTTACGACGAATGTCCATCATGTATTGAAAACATTGTAATTATTGACGCTATTAATGGATGACAGGGTGGTGGGTATTTTTTTTCTCCTTAGGATTTAGATGAGGTTTTTAACGAGGCCTGCTTATCTTTTTTTTTCAAAAAAAAAAAACCAAAATACTGGGTTTTTAGTGAGTCTTTTTTGGGGCTTGTATTTCTTGTTGGATGTTGACGTCTTAATTTTAGATTCTTTTAACCGTTTTAATTCAATAATTGGATTTGGGTCTTTTCATGTAATTGGTTTTACGAAAAATATTTTCCTTATTCAGTGTTTGGTTGGGGTAAAATGAATTCAATCAACATATAATGACTTTACGGTCAACCGAAAAGAGGCTTGTTCTCTTGTAAAATGTCTTACACATTTTAATTCCGTAAGTTTTTTTTTTCTTGTTCGGATTTTAATTCCGTCAGTTGTTTACCTAACTTTTCAGTTTCACTTCAAAACATAAACAATCAAAATAATTCTATTCTATTTATCAAATATTATAATATAATATTCTTATTTTAATAATTAACTAATATAGTTAATAATATTTATTATTTTAATAAAATATACTAATCTTAATATTTTTATTTATAAAATTGTAAAATATAATATTTTAATAATTATTATATTGCCATAAATAATAATTGCTAAATATTATAACGTGTTAAAACTTATTGTATTAATTTTTTTTGAGTGGTCTAAAGGTGATTACAAGGTATCACATGTTCATACATATTCTTAACCCTTTGACAATGCGTATACACGTTGTAGACAAAACTATTTGAACTTGTGTCTTTTATGATGAAGATCATCCGCTTTTCCATTGGGACACTTATTGGGTTCTGTATTAAAACTTTAATAATGAGTAATATTATTTTATGTATGTAATAAGAATATAAACTTTTAGTACTTTTTGAAAATATTAATTATTAAAATATATTTAATAATTTTAATAATATCCTTATTTTAATAAGTAATTGATTACTCTTTAGTAAATTATACTATTCTCAATATTTTTATCTATAAAGTTAAAAAATAATATTGACATAAAAATATTAAATAAATTATTATAAAATTTTAAAAGTAATAGTATTATTTATTTATAATGTTTAATATCATTTATTTTATTTTGTGTTTACAATAAATAATTTCAAAAAAAATTCCAAGAGGCAAGAAGCGAAAAATAGTTAACACAACGTCATTCAAACATCGTAAAATGATCTCTAGAAGTTGTTTTCCAGAAAATGCAAATCATTTTACATAAATTATTTTCCAGAAAACCAATTACAATGAAACAAATTAACCCTAAATTCAAACCCCAAATAATCGAATTTGAAACGAATAAAAGGATAATCCAACAAAAATAGCTTGATGCAATCTAACTCTTTATAGATAAAATTTGTAAAGTTTTTTTCTCATACAATATCTATTTATTTAGACTTTCTAAACCCTTAAAACAAAGAATAATACACACTTAAACATGTTTAAACTCATGTACCCATAAATATTGTAATAGTAATTATACCAACTAAATTGTAACTTATAAAGTAAAATTTAACATTTAATGCCAACAATCTCTAGATTAAGTGGTTAAAGCTCTCGGTTGGCACTCTTCCCTAGGTAGTGAGTTCAAAACTCATTATGAGCAAATTCTCTCATCCCCTCCTCTAGTAGAAATTGTTCGAAAAAAATTAACATTTAATAAAATTGTATCAAATAAATTTATAAATGAAATATGATACATATATATTATGAACATAATATAAATAGATAAATATTTTAACTTTTATATAAATATTTAACACCGTTACATAAATATATATACAAATGGCTAAGTTTATTATAAATAAATATATTAGAAGCCAACCCAAATTGGAAACAGCTCCTTCCCCTCCCCATGTGAGATGAGACTTACTTTAATTCTTTCCCCCTTTTTAAGCCTTTTAGGAATATGTGTTCTTCATGCACACTACTTCACATTCAAACCACTCTATTATTCCTTGCATTTTCTTATTTTATTTTCCCTTTACAGTCGTATATGCATCAACGACATGATTTTTTTATAAATATTATACATATAAAACAGTTGCAAAAACCTAAATTATAAAGGTTGTTACATGTCCGTTATTAGTATTGTCCTAATGATTAAGTAGCATTGATTTTCTTTGATCTAGGGTTTAAGCTATACATATGTTTTAATTATAACATGCATAAGGTGACACCTCCCTTCTCCCTAGGTTGTGAGTTCTAAATTCAGTAGAAGCAAATTTTCTTTCCCTCCCCTATATAAGAATTGTTCAAAAAATACCCCTAACGTTTGACTGAATAGTCATTTGGGTCTATTCTTTTTTAAGCAATTTAACCATCAACGTTTTATTAATTTTGGGTTAAAATGACCCCTCTATGGATGAAAACTATTAGTCAACTAACGGTAAATAGCTTGAAATGACTTGACAAAATAACACGCCAACAGAAAAAATAATTTTATATTTTATAAAATTTTATAAAATTATTTTTTGACTGATGTGATATTCTTTCAAATCAACACCTTTGTTTATATGACATTGTCATGTCAGCATGTATTATCATGTAGGTTTGGCATGTTATTTCAAGTCATTTACCGTTAGTTGATTAAAAAGTTTCATCTGCAGAGGGGTCATTTTGACCTAGAATAAAACATAGAAAGTTAAATACTTCAAAAAAGAATATGGAGCAAAGTGACTAGTCAGTCAAAATTTAAGGGGTTTTTTTTAGCATTATATCAATATAAAAGTGTAAAAAGACACTTATCCTTGAAGTTTGATGCAAAATACACTGATCTCTTATCAAACTGGTTTGAGAAATTCTGATTTTTTATTAATATAAAACGCTAGTTTTATTAAACGAGAAAATATTCAAAATTACAATAAGGGTTTACAACTATATATCATCGTAAACTAAATACATAATTTAGACATTTTTCCTAAAACTAGCCACTTTAATTAGATCATACAAGGACCATATATGAAAAAGGTTAAAAACCTATCCAAATAACTCGAACAAAAAATAGACATGAACAATTCTAACTGCATCGACAAACGAACCACAAAAGGAGATTAAGCTATTGAAAGACCACCAAGAACCGCAAATCAGAGCCAAGCGTCGTGAGAAACTATCCACGAGCGCAAACCGCGTATCCAAATTCAATCTGAGGGTCTAGAGTAGGGAAGATCAACAGGATTACAAATAAGCGCTATCTTGATAAGTCGTGGCACCGTCAAACCTAACCCTGAGAAAAACATAAAATAAAAGAACAGTCAAATGATCGAGGAAGAAAAAAAACATACCAAAATACATAGATAAACATGTCACAAAGGCAGAGAAAAACGTGCCACAAAGGCACAGTTATTTTTATTAAAAAAACTAAAAAAGAAATAACGAAAAACAGATCTGGCGGTCGGCACACTTAATTTAAAATATTTAAAGAAATAAAAACTTAATGATAATTTTTAAAATTTTAAGGGGCCAAATTAAAATTTCCTAATTTTTGAGAAGGAAAAATTAATATTTTTTAAAACATGAAGGACCAAATGTAAAATGTTCAAAATTTGGGGGGGGGGGGGCAAAACCCCTTTAGGCTCCTACCACCGTCCGCCCCTGATTGTCTCTCATTTTTAATTTCATCAATTTAGCCCTCAAACTCCTAAATTGCTTCAATCTCGCTCTTTGATCGTCGTTGACTAACATAGTCGTTAAATTCTGAGCATGTGGTCTTTTTTGCATCAACATCAGATGTTATCGCCAAATATCTTGCCATGTCGATGATGACGAGTCAATTTTGGTGATGTTATAGTACATATGGATGGTTTTAGAATTAATCATTTATTTTAGAATTACATATATTTTAAAAAAAATCCATGTAAACTATCAAAGGGTATGAATAAAATGTTGGACACTCTTTTCCCCTTTCGATGTCTTGAATTGATTTCAGTCGAATCAAGTTATGAAAGATTTTTTAACGAGGACTCATTTTCTTTCAAACAAATTGAACTGTCACATCATCAAAACTGCTCATCCTATTAGAGGACATTAATTTATTAAAGAAAATGACATGTGGACATGCTAATTCAAACATTACTTATTTAGCGATGAAATACCTAACATGGCAAAA